>JAQPPZ010003589.1:1280000-3680000 GCA_028583015.1 Wollemia nobilis | reverse complement strand
AAAGAGCTTGAATGAACTTCTTCTAGAGTAATAGGCTCCATCAATTTGCTATTGTCTTCATCTGTTATAATTGAAGGTACTTCTTGTAGTAGCTTATCATTAAGAACTTCAATCTCCTCCGATCCTAGAATATTCTAGTAAAAAACCTTGCCTCCTTTCTGATTTTGCTCTAGTCTTCAATCCAAACCCCTTCTACTGATTTAATTCTACTAATTCTAGATGTTGATCTCTGTACTATTGCCATCCTATGAAAAATTTGTGTTTTTATCTCCTTTTAACCAAGTTTGTCTTGATTTTAATCTCTAAAATTTCTCTTCCTTACTCAAAATATTATGATATTCACTAAGCAACTCCCTTTCCTCTGAGCTTGGATTATTGTGCTCATCTTTTTGGAATTTTGAAAGTTTCTCTTTTAGTTCTTCTTTCTTCTCAAAAATGTTTTTAAAAGTGTTCTTGTTCCATTCTTTTAATCTAGATGTCATTGATTTAATTTGTTTTGGAAGTGTATATAACCCATCATTTCTTGAAGAATTCCATGTTTGTGCTATCATATCAATAAATTGAGGATGGTCTTCCCACATCTGCTCATATTTAAAATATGATATTTTTTGAATTCACTTACCACCATTTTAACTCTTATTGGCTAGTGATCTGAACCAATCCTTGTCAAGGTATTAATTTTAGCACAAGTCCCTTCATCTAGCCAATGATCTGAGAGTATGCATCTATCTAATTTTTCTGCTATCAGGTTCTGGCCTATCTTGTTGTTGGTCCATGTATAGTTGTCCTCTTCAAACTCAACCTCCCATAGATTATTGTTTTGAATGAAAGCTGAGAAATCTCTCATACTTTGGGTTATTTTCCTAATTCCCCCAAATTTTTCATCCAGCTTGGTTATGGCATTAAAATCTCCTATGATCATGAATCGGGTTTCTTGGTCTTTACTTCTCATAAAGGCTTCAATCCCACTCCATACTTCTGATCTTCCTGACTGAGTTGTAGGTCCATAGACATTGATAAGGATGAAACGAATATCTGCAAAGTAGCATGTGACTAATGAGGCTATCCAATGCCTAGTTTTATGAATGGTTTCACAGGAGGTTCTAACTGGATTCCAACATGTTAGAATTCCCCCTGCCGCTCCTTCTGAATCCACAACATCCCATTCACATCTTGCCCATACTGCTTTCATAGTTTTGGAAACTTCTTCCTTTGTCATTTTAGTTTCCTGGATACAAAGAATATCAGGCTTATTACTTAAACAGAGGTCCCTGATACACCTCTGCTTTGAGGGGGCATTAGCACCCCTTATATTCCATGAGATGGTAATCATGTCTCATTAGGGGCTACTGGCCCCTCCTGTGAATTACCAATATCATTTTGTTGTTTGGTAAAGAGAAGTTCAACCAACTTAGATTGTGTTCCTTTCTCTATGTTTGCTCTTGCTTCCCTGGCTCTCGCTTGATAATTTGAAGGTTTTCCTCTTTTTGCCTTGCCAGTATTGGGGGTAGGTCTTATTATTCTATTCCTCAATATTCTTTCACAACTTTCCTTTTCATTAGATTTATCCTCTCCTGGCTCTGCTAAGGAAGCTTTTGACTTATTTTTTTGGTAAATTAAAGTTTTATATACAAAAGTCGGTTTTTTAAGAGGATCCCAAAACCTTATGACAAAAAGGGCCGTAGCACCCTGTAACGTCCTTGATACAGTAAATCATCCATAAGCAGAAAAACCAGTAAAAATTTCTGAACTAGCAGAAAAACTAGGTTACAAAACACAAAATGCAGGTCCCATTTGTCACAAAACGCCAGCCTACCCTGGCTGCCAATCTTTGCGCGCCCTAAATCTTCGCGGTTTCCTCCTGGTCATCAGAGGCCTCGCCTCGCTTGCGGATGAGTTGCTTGAAAACTTTGGCGGTGGCATTCGCTGAACTTGCAATGTTGGCCATCGACTTAATGGCCATCTTTAGGAGAAGTTGGTAGGGGACGCTTCGCTTCCACTATCAGAGTCCGACACGATGTACTCCGGGGTGGGCATCTTCTCCTTCTTGGGCCTCTTCTCCTTCTTGGGCCTCTTCAGCCGAGCAGAAGACCTGGGGACAAATGGTGAGTCCCCTGCGGGGTTTCGCTTCCTCGGGGGATTGCGCCTGCCACTCTTGAGGGGAGAGGGCTTGCACCGACCCATAGGGCATGTGTTTCCGTTCTTGGGAAGGCTTGAAACAGAGACAGTTGGGGAATCTGGGGAGGTTGGATGCCAGGGGGAACTTCCTAGCGGGGGGGTGGTTGGCCACAACATGGCGGAAGATGACCGCAAGAAGGCCCTGGTGAAGGGGTCTCGCTTGGGATTTTTGGCACTTCTCTATGGATAAGGTAATGGAATACAACAGATAATCAGGGACACAGACTTGTTTGGATTCATGTAGGTGATTGACGAAGCTTAGGTGGAAACTACGGAGAGGCTTCTCGAGGTCGTGACAAGTCACGTACTACATTATGGGGACTATGGCTTCATTCCAGGTATTGGGCAGGGATGAGCGATACAGAGCAGATTTGTCCCAACCAATGTTCTTGGCTCTGTTTGGGAATTGGTCAAGCTGCTCCTCCCAATTATGTTTATCTCGTCGTATGAAGCGTCCTGTAGGGGGAAGCCCCGTCACCTCACACAGTAGCTCCAACGAAAGCCTGAAGTGGACACCACGAACACGCACCTCTCCCTTGTGCCATGTATTCACGAAATCCTTGGTGATTTCGTCGTCTGGACCCTTAAATTTACGCAAGAACGAAGAAAATCCTTTTGCATCCATGAACACCTGCGCAGTGCTGCTAATGTTAAGTTGGGTCGGCTCCACGAACACAGCGGCCATGGGGGTGGAGATAGTTAGGCTAGGGCATGGGGGAAGCTTGGATTCAAAGGCCCAGTGAGCAGACCGACTGAAAACTAGCAGGGAGCAGGTCAGAGGGAGACCCGAGGGAAGAAAGGGATGCAACGAGCCGAAGGGGACCAGGGGCAGGGAATTGCGATAAGGGGGTAGCGACCAAGCAGAGGTGGTTAAGAAGGAAGTGGGGGGCGAAGGGGGAGGGGGATCGTTGACAAGAAGCCACCATCTGCATGGGGACGCAACGCCGACAATAAAGGCTGATACGCTTTCAGGGTGGCGGGGGGGGGGAACTGATGGGGGTGGACGGTTGGATTTGAGAGGGCCTCCAACAAACCGCGTGCCACTTAGAGTTCCAACAGCAACTTGGCGGGACGTGACTGGGCCATTGGAAAAGCCACGGGGGAAATACCGCATGATTGCCTTCGGTGGAGATTGCCTGACCAAAGGGACGAATGACACGATCACACACTTGCCAGTTCCCAATGCTTGGATCGGTGGGCCCGAAAGAGGTGCAGATATGGATGGCGCTGCCCATATTTGACTGTCTTGTTGGTTTGATTCTGACGTGGATGGATTTGCCGAGTTGTCCAACCGTTTCCTTGTGAGAAAGGGCCCAATGGGGGACGGTTGAGACACGTAAGCTGGGGTCCAAAAAGGTGCCCTCATCATTACTCTTTGCTGACGTGGAGCTCTGACCCATGCCACTCTGGATTAACCTCCTTTGGCTTTTCGTGATTGGCCACATCCAGGATATCCTAAGGAAAGTCTTGGTGCCACACAGACAGCTGTTTGAGGAGAGTTCCCATGTTGGCCAGGCGGTTCGCGAGGGAGTTGGCCTCTTTGTACTTATGCTGAGCCTTTGAAAGGCCTTTGGAATATAAGAGTTTCTTGGCCTCTTCAATTGTATTGCTCACCCTCCATGCTGGACTATTGGAATTAGCCAGGTAGTTGATGACATTCATGGAGTCTCCTTCTATGATGAGACGTCTGGGATCCTTTGAGAGGAGGGAGAGGCCTCTCCACAGCGCTCTGGCTTCAGCTACGTGATTGGTGATCGCGAACATCTCCCCTAGCTCCAACAGGACTTGGGTTTCCTTTAGATGCTCCATCAAAATTTAGTTTAATCCATTCTTCCGGGGGGGACGTTCCGCTTCCACAGGGTATGCTGAGGAATTTGAAAATGGAAGATTCTAAGGCCGACTGGGGGGCGAAAGGGCAAGGGATAAGCTTGGCATTTTCAGTAGCAAAGGCAATGGCTCTGGATGCTACAGATAAAGGATCCCTGGAGGAGTCGCCAAAGGCTCTGCTATTACGTTCTAGCCAAATCTGCCAGAGGAAATGGTGGAGGCACACATCCCAGATGAATCGGAGCCTGATATTGCGGAAAGGGTTGGTCCATTGGGAAAAGAGATCGCTGATGGACTTGGGGTGGGCCCATTGGATATGAAAGGAATTCAACATGCAATCAAGAACAATGGATGAAAAATCACATCTCAGGAACACGTGATCTGTGGACTCCCAATCGGCCAAGCACAGGTAGCACCTGTTGGGGATAGAAAAGCCTCTTTTGTGCATATTTTCGATGGTTAGCGCTTTGTTTTGAATAGCAATCCAGGAGAAGAAGCTGACCTTAGGAATCCAGTGTTTCTTCCAAACCAGGTTGAAAGGGGTGGCCAGGATAGGAGAGAGGATTTGAAAGCTATACACTGACTTGACTGTGAAGGCTCCGCTGTCAGACCCCCTCCATGTAGGCCTGTTCAGTCCCTCTCCGATAGGGATGGTGGTCGAGTTGAGCATAGTGGGTAGGGAGATAGCAACCTTGCTAAGGTCATCGCCATTGATTGGTTTCCATTGAGGGACTCCATTGGAGAGGGTTATGAAGTCAGCCACCCTTAGCCCCATGTTAGTATCAGTGAAAGGTTTGAGCTCCGCCATCTCTGTATTGTCAATCAGGGGTTCATCCTGGATCCACTTGTCATACCAAAAATCAATGCGATTGCCATCACCGAGGATCCATCGTAAGCCTTTTTGGATCAATTGACGGGTGTGAGTGATGGATTTCCAGAAGGCCGATCCGTTCAGGGGGATCCCATCATCAAGGATTGAGTGGTTGGCCAGGTATTTCTTTTTGACTTTCTGCACCCATTCCGCTGTGTCATTGGTTAGGATCCTCCATGTATGTTTTGCCAACAGCGCTAGGTTCATTTTGGCCATTTTCCTGAACCCCAGGCTTCCTTGTTTCTTACTTTTGAAGGAAGATTTTGACTTATCCTGCTCATTTTTTGGTATTTCCTTGTTAATGGTAGAGGTATTAATATTTAACATTGCATTTTCTCTACCACTTTCCTTCTCATGAATGGTGCATGGTACTTCAAGAGAGTTCAAATTTTGATAAGGCACATTCCTTAGGTTTAGCAAGAATGTTCATCCCTAAATCAAGTTCAAACTGAGTAGATGGTTCCTTGTTAATATTTTGATTCTGTTGTACCATGTCCTCTAAGCTCTGATATGCTTTTTCTTCATAGGCTAAAGCCTCAAAATAATTGGTATTTCTTCCAATATCCTTATTTACTTGTCTCCATTGTTTATTTACTTTCATATGTTTGGACCTATTTTTTGGAAATTGAAAACCATCCTCATCCATATCCATTTGTAAGTTTCTCTTGTGGTTTTCTACATATGTTTCTGTTGGACTCTTCTTAGGGAATGATCTCTCAATATGCCTTACCTCATGACATCTACATCTGAAATTCGTATTTTCTTAATCCATGGTTTGGGTCCACAACATACCCCCATACTTAAGAATGATTCTGGTAAAGGTTTACTAATATAAATCATGAACAATATCTTTTGTAGTTTTTGAAATCTCAAGGAATTCGCCGAGAGTGTTGCTTATTGCCTTGAAGGTTTCCATTTCCTAGAATTAAATGGACAACCCATACATCCTGGTCTAGAATAGTACTGTTGTCACATTTTGCACGGGGTGCAATGTCTTCAATATTGTTTTGTAACAGTGCTGCTCTTCTTTTCCTCCTTCCGTTTTTCTCCCTTCTCTCCCTTTCCTTTTCTTTCCCATTCTCTTTCTCTCCCCCCTTTTTTCCTTGGAGTTCCCCGAGTTGATTTTCCGGCTTTCCGGCGGGTCTATCCGAAATTGGCTAAGTGCGGGTGCGAAGTTCGCACTTCGCCCCGATTTTGGTGCGGAGTCGCCGCCGGTTTTGGTGCGGAGTGCGTCCGCCCGATTTTGGTGCGAAGTCCGACTCCGCCCCACTTTCTGGGCGCACCTTGCAGCGGTGGCGGGTCAATGCGAAAAAAGGTAAAATGCCGGAGCGAGTCCATATGGCGGCGGACACCGGTGTTCGCTTGTGCGCGATTCGACTTCTCAACGGAGCCGGAATGCGCCCTTGACGGGTGTACGGTAGGGGAACAAACCCGGAATTTGACCAAGGCTTGAAGGCCTTCCCCGACTGCACCGATTTCTGCACGCATCCCAAGGAGCCCCGATCCCAAGCAAAGATGGATAGACTGCCCTCTAAGGCGGGCATGTGTCCTGACATAACCCATCATCGGACAAGTGTCCGGCTCGGGATTTGAACCAAGGTTGCCGACCAAAAGGGATAAGCATGGGCTGCCTGCACCGCTGCGTTAATAGCCTCATTCAAAGCTGATCGAGGTTTCACTGCTCCGGCTACTAGCAAGCCTGCCGACTTGAAGAATTACCCGGCACTCCGCCACGTAGCTGTCCGGCTTCCGGGAAGACCATCTTGCGGGTACGACCCGATCCGACAAAAGGTCGGCATTTGCGGCTCTTTCGCCGCTTACGTCGGCTCATGTTTGGCGGGACTCTGTGCCCATTAATGTAACGGGTGGGACTCGGGCTATAAAAGCCCATCCGAAATTCATTGTAAAGGGTGGAAGGGGAATGTTTGTTAGGGAACTACGTGCTTCTTGTAACCGTGCTACGCTTATGAATACAATCCGTATGCATGGTTGCATTCTCTTGTCTTTATTCTTTTATCTTGTCTTTCATTATATGCCTTAGGCCCACCTATGTCGTTGCTCGTTGATTCACTTTGGCATTTGGCGATCAGGTTCCTCTAGCATTGCTTGCTTAAAGCACCTTCCGTACTTCATTATTTAAAGCATTCATTATAAATTTGGTAGCAGTTCCATCAGTTATGTGTGACGTTGCTGGCCCGTATCTGGTGATTGATGCGATCCCCTACTGTTAGTTCCTTGTAGGGAATGTTTGCTAGGGAGCCATTGAAGCTGTGCGGTTAAACTCTCTACCTAACACATATACCTAGCTCTGACATCTCTAGGTTTACTTTCTACCCCTGTCAGTGTACGTATCTGGTGATTGATACGATCCCCTTCTGTTAGTTCCTTGTAGGGAATGTTTGCTAGGGAGCTATTGAAGCTGTGCATACGCTGGTGGTGTATCGGAAGTACGCCTAGGTTTTGCGGTTCCTTGTCATGCTCTGTGTTTGTATGCGGTAAGTAGCGGTGATTGGTGTGTTCCCGTCTTGTTAGTTCCCCCCACCAACCTTTGGACATATTTGTATCTCTTTCCGTACATTTGTCTCTTTCCGTTCCTTTATTTCTTTCTGTTCCCTTTAGCTTAAATCAAGCCCCCCAAAAGGAGCCGGCCTTCTCCGGAGATTGGCTCGGAAGGCATCTCTTCCTTCCGGCCTTTCATCTTTGGTGGGCGAATGCGGGCGCATTAACCAAAAATCCTTTCCTCATGGCAGATTCGTAACCAACAGTTTCTCTGGCACGCCCGGTGGGACGCTTGTCCCACGTTTTAAAGAAAGAGTACCCGTCCAGTTTCCACCTAGCGCAACAGTTCTTCTGACCCGCTCGGCGGAACACGGGTCCCACATCTGACGAGAGATTTTCTGATCAGTCTCCACCTGGCGCTGACAGTTCCTGAGCTCTTGGTGAGACAAGGAAGTTTCTCACCCCCGACAGAATCGAAGCACCGGTGTTCGCTTCATTGCTGTTCCCAAATCTGAACACCTGGCGACTCTGCACGAACAAATCCTCTGAGTCTAGAAGACCGGTCCGGTCACCTTCATGCACACGAGAAGGTGGCGAACAAGAAATCCGAGAAGCCCTCCTGAGTTCTACGAACTAGACATCCACGCTCGAGGCGAGATACCCAGGGTGGCTGATCCGCGAGCTCGTTTCGACGAAGCGAGGTGAGATCAGAAGAGGCAGAGCGAGGTCGGAAGAGCCGAGTACGAAGTGGAAGAGGCCGAGGAAGAGGAAAATCCTGCATCCTCGGAAAGTACCGACACCGAGTACACAACCGACGGCGGAGAAGAAGAAGAAATGGCTGATCAACAGCCGAATGACGATGATCTCTTCCCGGCGGTGGACTCTACAGGGCCTTTGGCCCTGATCGGTCAGCAAGCTGTGCCCCTGCTGCTTTAAAGTCTATTCCCACATACGACGGCTACGGTAAGACGGCGTACGAGCACATCCAGGACATCCTTGCCCTGGCTGCACTGCATACCATCACCGATGAAAGTGTGAAGACCCGTCTGCTGGCCCTTTCCCTGAGGGGAAAGCTTCTCTACTGGTGGAGATCGCTGCCAGAGGGATCCATCACTGGGTGGCCCCAGCTCGCCAGGAGGCTCGTAAAAGGATGCAACGAGTCTGCTGATCCTACCTCTCTACTGCATCAGTTCCAAGCAATCCAGAGGCATCCTCAAGAGGAGGTGTCTGATTTTAACATTAGGTTTGCGAGATCCTGGAAACGGGTACCTCGCGAACTTCGGCCTTCGGCCGGCATGGCTGCTCACTACTATCGAGGTCTTTCAACTCGGACATATGCCTCTTGCTTGAAGATCGCCCGAATTGACGAGTTCCACCCTCTACGAAGTGCCCGACAGGCTGAAGGCGACATTATCTCCATCGGCGGGCTTCCGTCCGAGTGCGGGAGCCGATTCATCCCGACTTTCCCGGATCGCGGTATCCTTACGCCACGGTGGTGTGCCGTCTACTTCGGGGCAGCGGCCCCGGCCCGCGGTGGAATCCGGCGCCGGTCGTAACTCAATACGGCCCGCCTCAGTTGCATTACCCTCATCCGCCTCCTCCCGCTCCGCATTTTCCGGCGCTTCCTGCTCCCCCGCAGTATGCGTCTTATTCTAACCCTCCTCCATTGGCCGCTTTGCCTCCACCGGCACAGTTGCCGCCTCCCGACAACAGCATCCAGAACACGATTCTACAAGAAGTGCGGGCTTTGGCCTCCGGATATCATGCCATGTCCAATGACATGACTGCTATGAAAAAGAACGAGGCCCAAATGGACTTTGCTCCTAGAAGGCCGTATGCGCCACCGGCGCGACAAAAGATAAAGCCCCGAGAGAACCAACCGCGAGGCGTCCGCCTCGAGAAATCTTGCTATAGATGACCCACCTGGTCCTCCCGACCGGGTCAGCGGTGCACTACGTGCAATGACCCGCATTCGGAGGAAGGCGCACTTTGCACCGGCACTACATCCGGACCTTGGCCGGCGGCACTATAGAAGATGATGAGGTGTACATGATCTTGGACGGCGAGGCCAATTTTGCCACCCGAGAAGAGAACCCGGTGACGCCCGCCAAGGAAGAAAAGAAAGGCTGCGGACGCGGCTAAACCTTTGCGGGTATACGCGAGAAGAGAAAAACCGCGGCCCAATGGGCTGCCACCGTACTAGCGGGCGTGGCCTTACACGGCCCGGGAGAAGGCATCCAAAGATAAAGCTCCCGCTAAACCTTCTCCGGCAAAGGCGCTGATGTTCCGGCTAAGCCTCCGGCCAAAGGCCCCAACTCCCGCTAAGCTTCTGTACTTCAGCCCCCGGCCGAAACCAAAGAACAAGCCCGGGAGAAGGCTGAAGTACCCGTCTCGACCAAGAGACGGCGAGTTGAGGCCACCCAACGATGCCGGACCAAGTATGAACCGGCTAAACCGGCGAAGGAGCTAGTACCTCGGGCTACGGCATTGTAGACGAGTTAAAGAAGACTCTGCCGGAATCGGCATGTACGATGCTCTTACGCTCCGGGCCGGGTAGATCTGTTGCAAGAATCATGGAAGAACATGAAGAACGGCAAGCGGATGCGGCTGCTGTCTGGTTCAACCTTTGGCGAGTCTCCTGCCATGGGAAGAGCAGGACCGCCACCCTTTTATCCGTCTTTGCGGATGCAAGGGCACATAGTTCTAGCTGCATGGTGGATTACGGTGCTTCCTCGGTCGTGATGCCGAAGGCCGTGCGATGAGATCGGGATGGAATACACACGGAGCAGCCAAGGTGTCTTGCAATTAGACGGCACCCTGTCAAGGCGGTTGGTGTCATAAAGGACATCCCTATCCGGTGCACAAAGCTCTCGACATTGTGGTCATCCAAGAGGTCGTGATTGTTGACCTGGAGCCTTACTTCGGCATGTGTCTCTCTCGGGAGTTCAACTGCGAAGTTGGGCGGGTACTGTCTCTAGACTACTCGCACATGGAAGTGCCCTTCAAAGGAAGGAGACCGAAAATTTTCAATGAGAAGCCTTCCCCTTTTCTAGTAGACAAGATACCCGGCGGAGAGATGGGTGCATGGTCCGGTTGTCGAAGGAAGAAGCGGTGACGATAGAGCTGACCGAGCAAGCTCTCGAAGTGCTACAGCTTGAAGACGAGTTCTCGTTGCGGGACTTTAATGCCGTAATCGGGACAGAGCATGGCTGTTATTCCATTAAGCAGCCCGAGGAGCTTGACGTGTCCGTTGCGAAGGAAGTAGGACCTGCACCCGAAGAGCTGTGGAAGCTTTTCTTTGACGGCGCGCGTTGCAAGAATGGCGCCGGTGCGGGGGTCCTCCTGGTTTCTCCAGCCGGAGTCCGGAGGGACTATGCCTACGGTGGCACGGAGGTGTACTAACAATTCGGCGGAATACGAAGCCACGTGCTTGGGTGCCGAAAGGCGGAAAGGCTCGGAATCAAGCATCTCCAAATTTTCGGAGATTCGAGTTAGTGTGTCATCAAGTTACGAATAAATGCGCGTCTAAGCATCACTATCTTAGAGCGTACCGCAATCGGGTCTGGGACCCGATGGAATCGTTTGACTCATTGAACGTTAAGGCAATATCGCGTGAGAGAAACAAGCACGCGGATATTACGGCGTCCGTTGGAGCAGTGCGTTCCGTGAAGACGTCGTCCGAAGCCGAGCCGGTCCGCACCATTTACAGGCCTTCTGTGCCTGATAGGGATACCTTACAGCAGGTATTCAGCTGTGACGAGGAGATCGTCACATTCCTGGTTAACGAAGTGTGTGTAATCGAAGGTAGAGACCACGATGACGAGCAATATGAGGGGTTGATACAGTTACGGAATAATCACGTCCCAAAAGGATGATTACATTAGAAAGTCTCTTTGATCGAAATGACGAGCAATATCCCACGGGATCAAAGTAGACCCGAGGCGGTATCCTGACACGGAGCTCGAACTGGTAAAACCATCAAGGTCGGAGCAGGTGCACGTCGGAGGAGGCGGTGCGGATTAGATCCACTGTGCCAGGAGTTCCCCGACATCGTGGCCTGGTGCTACGAGGATTTGAGAGGGTATGACAGATCTGTCATCCGGCATACCATCGAGCTAGAGGATGGCGCCAAGCCGTTCCGACAAAAGCAAAGGGCCGTAAATCCAAAGATTGAGGCCATGATGAAGACCGAGCTCTTGAAGATGTTGGAGGCCAAGATCATCTACCCCATCAAACATTCATCTGGGTCGCGAATACGGTGCCGTGAGGAAAAAGAATGGCGACATACGTCTACGTGTCGACTTCGAAACCTAAATCGGGCTTCCCTCCGGGACCACTATCCGCTTCCCCAAATTGACCAAATTTTGCATATCGTTCTTTGGAGCCCGAGATTTTCACTTTTAGATGGATTTTCCGGCTACAACCCGATTTGGGTCAAAGACGAAGACCGGCATAAGACGGCGTTTACCACGAAGTGGGGACGTTCGCCTATCGGCGCATGCCGTTTGGCTTATCCAATGCTTGGTGCCACGTTCCAAAGGGCCATGGACTTGGCCTTGAGAGCTGCTCAACAAGATTATTGTCATCTACCTTGATGACATGTGTATTTCTCTCACCGACGAGAAGATCATGTTTCGCACTGCGGCGGATATTTGAAAGTTGTCGAGAATTCGGCATCTCTATAAACCCGAAGAAGTACGTCTTCGCGGTAAAGGAAGGAAAGCTTCTTGGGACATGTCATCTCCGAGGAAGGCCTCGCCATTGACCACGACGGAGCGAAGCCCTCGTTCGCTCCCATTGCTTGATAAAAAGGGCTGCAGATCCTTCTTCGGTCGGATTAACCCGTGCGGAAGTTCATTCCGGACTTCGCACGAGTGATCAAGCCTATGGCCGAGCTGTTGAAGAAAGATACACCTTATGAATGGACTGATGAGAGAGAACAAGCTTTCGAGGAAATCAAGGCTCGAAGTGCGCAAGCTCCGGTGTTGACAAACCCGGACTACTCCAAGGACTTCATCCTGTATGCAGTGGGAGAACCCGAAAGTTACGCTGCAGTCCTGACTCAGAAGGAGACGACGGTGAGGAGCGCCCCATTGCGTTCCTAAGTCAAGTGATTTTGCCGCACGAAGAGAAGTACAATTTTATAGAGCGGCGAGTCCATGCGGTCATGAAGTCCCTTCGAAAGTTCGGGCACTTTGTCTCCCGAGGTAAGACCACTTGTCTTTGTGATTCACCCCGATGTTCGCAGTTTCATCTTGCAAGGAGAACCGGGTCACAAGAGAGCGGGATGGATTGCCAAGATCCGGGAGTTTGACATCGAAGTACGGCCCACCAAGCTTATCGGAGGCCGAGCCTTGTGTCGGGAATGGCCCGAAGCGGCGTAGCCGGCATCTCCGCTGTAAGTGGGAGGACACGGCGACACGCGTCTACCTAGCCAACTCCTTATCGGAGGGAGTGATTGGACGGATGAGCGGTGAGATACTACGCACCGGAAGATGTCCCGATCACTGAACGCCTCACAACGAAGGAGATTTCGGTTAGGTGCATTAAGGTACACTCTTCGCCCGAGGGGCTTTACTTCAAAAACATTGACGGCATCCTGTTGCGGTGCGTCATAAAATCTGACCAGCCTAGGATCCTCGGAGATTTTCATTCCGGGATGCCCAGGGGTCACCATTCTTCAAGGCCAACGGCCTTAAAAATAATAAGGGCTGGGTACTATTGGCCCACTCTGTTCGCGAGACGCGTATGCGGTCTGCGCCAAATGTGATCAATGCGGAGGTATGCTTGGCCGAAACGAGAAAAGCACCCCTGCCCCTTCAGCCGATTCAAGCCGAAGCTCCGTTCCGGCAATGGGGTCTAGACTTCATTGGGGTGATTTCCCCTAACTCCTCCGCCGGCCACAAGTTTATTCTCCACGGCCTCACGGCTATTTCACACGGTGGACGGAGGCGATCCCGACCAAGAACGCCGACCAAGAAACGGTCATCGGGTTCATTGAGAGCACGATTACCCGCTCGGGGTTCCGAGTCGATTGTGACGGACAACGGTCCGGGATTTGTAGGCGCTGTACTCACGGAGTACACCGGCGGACTTGGCATCTATCACAAGATGTCTTCTAATTACTACCCGCGAGGGGAATGGCCTTGCCCGAGTCTACTAACAAGAACCTCCCGAAAATTCTCCGGAGGACCATTGAAAAGAATAAGCGGACTTGGCACTTGCTCCTGAACCGGGCGCTATGGGCGGACCGAGTTGCGTTCAAGAAATCCCTCGGGACGTCCCCCTACGCGTCGTCTATGGCAAGCAGGCTTGTTATGCCATCACACATTGAAATTCCCGCCACTGTGGATGATTGACGAAGACGGGAGCAGCGGAGACCCGGTAGACGACGAGTTGTGCCAACTCCTGCGGTTGGAAGAAGACGAGAGAAAGTGCATACCGGGCCTTCGCCGATCACATTGCGGCCACTAAAGGCTGGTTTGCCAAAGGCACCATTGCCGAGTTTTCGAAGTCGGGGACACAGTGCTTGAAGTGGGACTCATACAAGGCAAAACCGGGTAATCACGGAAAATTTGATGCTCTGCGGGAGGGCCCTTATCGGATTGCCGGGTGAATCAGTTCAATGCCTACATACTTTCGGATATGGAGGGTCAGCTCCTCCCCATCCCCGTCAACGGGTTCCACTTGAAGCTTTATCGCTGTTGAAGGCGCCTGAGTGGCCCTTCCCTGTAAAAATTTTGCCTTGTGCTTTTATTTTTCCCCGCATGTATAGTTTCCAGTTTTAGCTTTCAGTTTATTTTTCCTTCTTTGAGCTTAAATGCGGCATGGGAGAGAAAGACAGACTTCGCAGCGAAGTACGTCGTTGCCCCCGAGGAGGGCGAAGTTCGGCTATGCGAGAGAAAGAAAGGAGAAAAAGAGCAAAAAATCGACTAAGTGTTGGCCGAAGCCCGACTCGGGTGACTGACCGGCCCGGCGAAGTGTGCGAAGTTTGTCCGAGAGAAAGGCTGAAGCGGACCAAAGTCCGCACTTGCGCAACCCTTCGTGCGAAGTACGCCTCTGCGCGCAAAGTTTGTGCGAAGTGCGAACTCGGGAAGTCCGACCGGCGAGCGCCGTGCGAAGTGCGCGCTGCGCTCAACGCTTGTGCGAAGTGCGAACTTCGCGCGAAGTTCGTACTTCGCCCCAAGCTTCGGCCGAAGTCCGAACCGCGTCGCATTAAAAGTGAAGAAGGGCAAAGACGAGGAAACCGGTGGAGGTTGCGAGGTTGCGGGGCGAAGTCGACTTCGCCGGCGAGGTCGGGCCGCGCCCAACTTCGGGCGAAGCCCGGCTGCACCTAGTTTTCCGGGCCAGTTTTGGGCAGCATTCAATAAAATGAATAAAAAACTCAAAAAGTCCCAGTTGGGCCCAAGGCGCGTTTGTAACTGTTTTAATCTGGGTTTCCGCGCCAAGGGTTTTTGTCTTGAGCAGTGTGCCCAAATGGTGGCAGCAACGTCAGCCATGGTGCAGTCCCCAACGCTGAATTAATGATTGCGCGTTTTTCAAGCAAAAACGCAACTAAGAAAAAGCAAGGCACGGCTGCCGGGGCGCGTCTTTTCCTAAACGTTCTCTGCTGCGGCCACCAAGGGATTTAACTCAGCCGACCTACCCCTCCTGCGTTGCATTAATGGCGCTGTTTTTATCTAGAAAAGGGGGTCGGAATCATGCCAACATTCCAGTTGCGAGAGATTATTCCTCGGACGGTGCTAATTATTCCTACGATAGCGAAATTTGTTGCGAGACGGCTGAACTGTCATTATTGCTTGACTCGGAGAGATGGACAAGGGAAAAATGCCCGTGTCGGCGCGATCCAGTGAGCGATGAACCGGGGGATTTGCCGCGGCCGGGGAGTTTTCAAAGGCGATCCTCCGCCGGAGAAAAAGTCAAAGGCCCGGACGAAGAAGGTACGGCGTGGGCAATCCCCACCACCTCCGGTGAATTACACGCGAGGATATGTGGACGGCTCGTTTTCCATGAGCCTAACTCAGTCGAGAGCGAATGTGGAGAGGCTGGGTGACAAAGTTTCGCCCTCCCATCATTTTGGAGCGGCGTACAAATCAAATCTCTTGATTCATGTGCCCTCCTGTCCACCGGTGCCGGAGTGATAGATTTAATTGTTAGACATTATAAACCAGCTTCCCGGCAAATCTGCAGTTCCGTTGGCAAACCCTTGTTCGCACTGCGCAGGGAGACTGTGCAGCCGGCTTTCGCCCCAGGGCTGGAGTATGACTCCGGCACCATCCTCAGAAAGATCAGTCTGGGCGAACAAGCGGGACGTTTCACGCACACCAAGCGAATGAGGGATTTCCTCAATTCGGAGTGAGCGCCCGCTTCCCGGCGGACAATGGCCGGCGGCCCCATGCCTTTGGCGAAATTTCGAGCAAGTATCTATATACCATCTTGGCATGGATCCTCGGTGCGACTCCGATGGTGGTGCACCCGTGCCAGTGGCGCGCGAGAATGCCTCTGTGTGGAGAATCTTACGAACCGGCGGCGCGGCGGAGCGGAAACGCCCCATCTCTTTCGGTCGGGCGGTGGTGGCTTCGCCATTCATTCCGGTCTGCTGAAAATTCAGAAGCGCCAGTCAACCAATTTTCGTTTCAGTTCCGTTCTGGTCTGGCTTTGTTTGTACCATCTGCACCCCCAAATGCCGATCCTGAACCTGAAGAAGGTTAACGAGAAGGGAGAACCCCAGCCCGTCTATAACTGGACGGATGACTTATACCGGAAAGGGTCCTACTACAAGTTCAACTTCAACTTTCCGGGATTCGTCATGTCAGTCTTCACCGAAAGTGAAATCCCCCGTCCCCCGGGAGAAATGACGAGTGCTTTGATAAATCGGAAGCTCGGGGACGTTTTGAGACGACGCGAGGGATTGTGATCGGAATCTACGGATTCAAGGGCAAACCCTATTTGCTGCCCTATTGGTGCTCGAGCATACGTTCGGGATGGAGGTTGCCCGACAGATGGACTATGTGGAAGAAGAGTTTGGCCTAGGGAAGAAAAGAGGACAGATTTTCCAATACCCTCTTTCCTGGGCCAACGTTGAGATTACTGAGGTAGGACAACATGTCTACCTAGAGCAAGCGCTGTCCCGGATTGGCCTGGTTTTGCTGCCGCAGCGCTGGAAGTATGACCCTCATGGGATAAGGGGAAAGTTTGCACATTTGTGCCCCCGGACATAACCGAAGATAGATGCGACGTGGTCCATGTGGACCTTGAGTGGGAGATTGAATTAATGGAAGCTTCTCCCCCTTGGCGGGATTTCTCTTGCGAGGAGGTGACATATGACCCCAAGAGAAACCCGGACCATCACTTCTCATCTCCGGGGTTCAAAAAATTTCTGTCCAAGATTGCGAGGCCTTAAGCTGGTCTAAAGAAAAGATTATTGAATCTTTGGAAAATGAGATGCCGCACGCGACACGATAAATCCACAAGGAGAAACCCGGCCGTAGATGACGACTTCTCGGTTCTCTATGACCGGCATCATGACGGTGGCGGCCGTTCGCATATCAAGGTTACGTTCCCAGAGGCCCCTTTGAGGATTATAAAAGTGGGTCTCCTCCCAAACGATTGTACACTTCGGCAAGCTGCCGGCGCCGGCCCGACAAGTACCCGGGCCGATCCGATGCGGTTCGTGGCTCCTAAGGCGGCGCACGAAAAGGCGAAAAAAGTTAGTCAAGGCGGCGCCGAGGCACTTCCTCGAGGCAAGAAAAGCGCCGGCGCCGCCGGAAACGGACCGGTCGCGGCGGACCTTCGCAAGTCAAACCCCGGTACAAGTTTACCGTGGGAGCATCGGTGCTGCTTGCACACGCCGTCTCCTTCCCCCGATCCGACGGTTGTTCCCGGAAGAGAAGAAGCGGAGGAGAGTTGAGAAAATCGGGCGACCCTAGCACGATGGTGCGGCGACCGATCGCGAGCCGCAGCCGCGTCCTGCCGCCGCAGAGGCAATTCCTTTGGGCAGCCCCAAGCCAGCCGCCGAGACAAGAAGCGAAGACATTCACCCGGCATCGGCTCAGGCGGAGCCCGCAGGTACGTTTGCTGTCCCTGTCTCTCTAGTCTCACCCAGTTCTACTTCCACTCAGTCCCCCGCTCAATCCGGGCGAGCCATGACCACATCCTCCTCCCCGTCTCCGCGTCCTTCTAGCGGCCCCCATTCTTTCGACCGGTTGCTCGGAACCCTAACGTCTCTCTTTCTCCGAGCACAACTCCAAACCCTTCGCCCGAGGTCAGTGTTGAGGCTGTCCGTTCACCATCACATCCTCCGCCTCAGCCGCTTCAAACCCTCACAGTGTCAGCCGCTCCCATTTCCATTTCCCGGTCGCCCCCACAAGCGGCCGATTCTTCCAAAGTCTGTCCGGTTCCTCCTGATCCCATTCCCGCAGGAGAGACGTCTCAGCAGATCCCTAGGCTGGGGGAACCAGATTTTATGGACGACCTCCAGAACTCAGATGACTTGCCTCTGGCAACGAGAGCCGTAGAGTATTCTGTCTCTTTCCGCCAAGACACGAAGCGGAGGAGACATGAAGAGATAGCCGCCCCGGCAAAACGCGCAAAGTATGATTTCGGAAGGAGAGTGATTACAACGGAGAAAATAATCCCAATAGTGAAGAAGCCTCTCCGAGAAATGACTAAGGCGGACTACGTGCTCCAGACAAAGGAGAAAAGCTTTGACGACATTGATAAACAGTATGAGATTCGGACGATCATGCGCAAAGGCGACAATCTCTTTGTCAAGAGTACGGAGGAGCGAGGAAGAACTTTTCGCGTTGCGGGACAAAGTAAGGCAACTTGAAGAGGACCTATCTAGGTCCACTGAGCGGCTGGAAGCGGCGCGGCGAGAAGCGAGATGAATTCAAAGCCCGGCTGGCCGCTTCTCGACAACGAGCCGCAACCGAAAAGAAAGCAGCCTCGGAGCAGATTTTTCAGCTCCGGGAGTCTTTGAAGCGAGCACGATCGCGGCTTGCGGAGAAAACATCTCAAGCGGCTTGTCTTTTCAAAGACAAAAGTTAAGGAAATGAGGGCTGGTTTGTTGAGGGAATGCAAGCCCCATACCTTTAAGGCAATGGCGGTCCTGGACTTCGCATCCGGGATTCAAGAAGTTTACGCCCGGGAAAGCTTTGTGGTAGAGGAGGCCGAGCGCGAGGCAAAGCAATGGCTGGACACGGCGATAAACCTTCGGGAGCGCGAGCGCGACGGCGTCCTTTTCCCCCGTGTCCTCATTCGGCTGCGAGAATGGGCAGGTGCAAGGGTGACCTTGCACAAATATTTCAGAAAAGTTGAAGAGGTGAGAGTGGCCGGACGGATGCTTGACGCATTCGGACATGAAAGAGATATCCGTCCGGCCCCCTTTCACGCTCTTTCGGAACTTGGGTGTCCGGGTTTTGTTGAGAATGGCGAGCTCCTCACCCTAGATCGGGTAAAGAAGAATTGGCGGTCCTTTGAAGCGGATACGGCTGAAATTGATAGGCTGGGTGAGCCAATTCAAGGCGGTCGAGTCACTCGGATGGTGTCCGGATATTCCGGGATCCGCTCCTATTTTCGGGAGTTAGAGAAAAGATACCTCACCATCGACCTCCACGCGGTCGCTGCTTTTCACGGAGCATTAGAAGACATAGCCGACCGCAAGCCATTCGAAGCGGAAGCACGGCGTTCGGCCCAAGAGGCGTACACTCGCATGTGCGAGGCGAAGCGAGGAAATGGAGACCTTTCGGAAGGAGATGCGGTGAGGCAAGCGACAAAGATGAATCTGAAGAACAGTTGCCGCAAGGAGAACAGTTAGAGCAGCAAAAGGCAGGGGAGGCAAGTTCCTCTGCACCCAAAGGATGAAGGCATGGATTCTTTGCACCGAGACGAGCTCGACACCCGCGAGCCGCCAGAAATGTTGTCACATTTTGCACGGGGTGCAATGTCTTCAATATTGTTTTGTAACGGTCTTTGCTCTTCTTTTCCTCCTTCCTTTTTTCTCCCTTCTCTCCTTTTCTTTTTCTTTCCCTTTATTTTTCTCTCCCCCTTTTTTCCTTGGAGTTCCCCGAGTTGATTTTCCGGCTTTCCGGCGGGTCTATCCGAAATTGGCTAAGTGCGGGTGCGAAGTTCGCACTTCGCCCGATTTTGGTGCGAAGTGCGTCCGCCGATTTTGGTGCGAGTGCGTCCGCCCGATTTTGGTGCGAAGTCCGACTCCGCCCCACTTTACGGGCGCACCTTGCAGCGGTGGCGGGTCAATGCGAGAAAAAGGTAAAATGCCGGAGCGGAGTCCATATGGCGGCGGACACCGGTGTTCGCATGTGCGCGATTCGACTTCTCAACGGAGCCGGAATGCGCCCTTGACGAGTGTACGGTAGGGGAACAAACCCGGAATTTGACCAAGGCTTGAAGGCCTTCCCCGACTGCACCGATTTCTGCACGCATCCCAAGGAGCCCCGATCCCAAGCAAAGATGGATAGGCGCCCTCTAAGGCGGGCATGTGTCCTCGACATAACCCATCATCGGACAAGTGTCCGGCTCGGGATTTGAACCAAGGCTGCCGACCAAAAGGGATAAGCATGGGCTGCCTGCACCGCTGCGTTAATAGCCTCATTCAAAGCTGATGCGAGGTTTCACTGCTCCGGCTACTAGCAAGCTGCCGACTTGAAGAATTACCCGGCACTCCGCCACGTAGCTGTCCGGCTTCCGGGAAGACCATCTTTGCGGGTACGCCCGATCCGACAAAAGGTCAGCATTTGCGGCTCTTTCGCCGCTTACGTCGGCTCATGTTTGGCGGGACTCTGTGCCCATTAATGTAACGGGTGGGACTCGGGCTATAAAAGCCCATCCGAAATTCATTGTAAAGGGTGGAAGGGGAATGTTTGTTAGGGAACTACGTGCTTACTTGTAACCGTGCTTACGCTTATGAATACAATCCGTATGCACAGTTACATTCTCTTGTCTTTATTCTTTTATCTTTGTCTTTCATTATATGCCTTAGGCCCACCTGTGTCGCTGCTCGTTGATTCACTTTGGCATTTGGCGATCAGGTTCCTCTAGCATTGCTTGCTTAAAGCACCTTCCGTACTTCATTATTTAAAGCATTCATTATAAATTTGGTAGCAGTTCCATCAGTTATGTGTGACGTTGCTGGCCCGTATCTCGGTGATTGATGCGATCCCTGCTTGTTAGTTCCTTGTAGGGAATGTTTGCTAGGGAGCCATTGAGGCTGTGCGGTTAAACTCTCTACCTAACACATATACACAGCTCCGACATCTCTAGGTTTACTTTCTACCCCTGTCGGTGTACGTATCCGGTGATTGATACGATCCCTAGCTGTTAGTTCCTTGTAGGGAATGTTTGCTAGGGAGCTATTGAAGGCTGTGCATACGGCTGCTGGTGTATCGGAAGTACGCCTAGGTTTTGCGGTTCCTTGTCATGCTCTGTGTTTGTATGCGGTAAGTAGCGGTGATTGGTGTGTTCCCGTCTTTGTTAGTTCCCCCCACCAACCTTTGGACATATTTGTATCTCTTTCCGTACATTTGTCTCTTTCCGTTCCTTTATTTCTTTCTGTTCCCTTTAGCTTAAATCAAGCCCCCCCAAAAGGAGCCGGCCTTCTCCGGAGATTGGCTCGGAAGGCATCTCTTCCTTCCGGCCTTTCATGCTGGTGGGCGAATCTGGGCGCATTAACCAAAAATCCTTTCCTCATGGCAGATTCGTAACCAACAAGTACTAGGGATTGATTTACGTTTTCAGATGCAAAGCCTTCAAACCAGCGGGTAAGGAAGAGTATTGCTCTTCCCATAAACCAAGGGCCCCCTTCCAGGATTTTATCTCTTTCCTCCTTGAAACAAAAAATGGCTAGGAAGAAACCTTTGGGAAGAAAGGTTAGACTCTCTTGGAGACTTGCATTGCCTATCAATCCATTTTCATAGAGCTGAAGCCCCTGGCCAAGACCTATTAAATTTACCAATGACTAACTTATCTTTGAGCAACAAGGATCGCTGCTCTGTGAGGTCCTCCCTAACCTCTACTACTAGGGATGATTTAAAGGATATAGCTATAAATCGGTCCATGGGAAGGACACTATAACTTAATATCAACTTAAATTCACCAGTATATCCTATAGGGATTATATTGTTTGAAATAAACCTACAATAAACTGCATGCAAAACTTTGAAGAAAATGAAGGGATAAATGAAACTTAGCTGAAAAAGTTCTATGCCTAGATGGAATGTTCTGCCTTGTTGATGCCCTTGCCCTTCATTGCTCCCCTCATCATCCAAACCTTGGCTGATAGATATCTGCAGTTTTGTTTTCCTATGACTTGAAAAATTGTCACTACCCTTGTTCCGGATGGCTGACTTCATAGGGTCATATCTCCCTCAATACTGCTCGGATTCCTTCATACAACCAATCATTTTAAAGCTCTTCAAATTCTGCACAAACTGCTCCAAGAATCATCTGAATCGGAAAACCCTTCGCAAAGATGTGGCTCTTGAAAAATGAGACATTTTTTCTGGGAAAATTTTCCCTAATGCTGCCCTTGTTTTGGACGACTGTCTTCACATGGATGTATCTCCCTCAATACTGCTTGGATTCTTTTGTATGACCACTCATTTCAAAGCTCTTCAAATTCTGCACAAAATGGTGCAAGGATCATCTGATTTGGACACCTCTATGGAAAGAATGGCTTTTGAAGATGAGACGTTTGTTTTGGAAAAATTTGCCTGCGACCAAGGGAGCTAGCTTCCTCTTCCATGTCCATTTTTTATTTTGAAACACTATGGAAATACCACATTTCTGCCAATTTGGACTTGAATCTATAAAGAACTCATCACAATTTATCAACCTTTTCATGCTAGAGTAACAATCATGATTTACAGACCTGTAATATCATTATCAATATTCATAGGATAGTCCTGAATACCCTTTAAAGTATATTGCATGGAGGAAAGTTTATCTTGCTGATGAAGGAAATGCTGATGAATGATGGCTTGGGCTGCTTCATGTCCCACATTGGTGGCCTGCACGCTGAAGACTTTAATCACCTGGTTCACCATTGCTATGACACTGTTATTATATTGGCTTTATGCTTCTTTAACAAGATCCGTCACTTCTTTTATCCACTTGACATTTTCCTTGTTTATAAGTTACTCCAAATGGTTTCTGCAATCTTGATAACTGGGGAAATGGTCAGCAGATTTTCCTTCATGTTGCTCATACTCATTCTCCACCTTAGTATTTTTGGTATGTTGAATGTTCTGAGCATGGATTGAAAGGGATCGGTTGCTTAGACTTGGAGCTTCTCCTTCCTGCTTGCATTTTCATTTATGACCCCTTGCCCTGAAAAGACAGACATACAGTGTGACATTGCATTGCAAAGGCAACTGATGGCAATTTTGAAGTCTTTGTATGCTCCAAAATGTTGTAAATATATAAACTATTCCAATCTTTGTAACATTTAAACTAGAGAGGTCCTGCCAATTTTGCTTCATGTGAAAGATTGTAGAACTGAACTCTATATGACCAAACGTTTCCTTGTATACTCCAAGATAGTTGCTTCTTATTGGAATCATCCAGAGTGGTTGGTAAAATCTCTTCTAAACACACTCCCATTGCCTTGTAATCACTATTGAGAAGACTGCTTCAATGAATTTAACAGTCATTCTTTCTAATTATGTTCCTAGGAGATAGATAGATGCCCCAGAGGATATGACATGTATCTCTTCCCTTTTTATATGGGCCTCTTCAATCCTTAGGCGTCAATGCTACAGGTAATTTGGCCTTGTTTGATGACACCACTCTCAAAGGGAGTATGTTGACACTTAATGCAGCATTTCCCTAACCCTAAACTGGTGATCTCCTAACAATTTCCATAGTCATAAGGTGCTGGTTTCTATTCTTGGTTTGGTCTACTCATAGCACTTAACATCCCAACCATTGCTCCCATAGATGGAAGACATCATCAATGAAAAAGCTTAGGAGATTCTTGTGTTGGAATACAATAATAGTACTAGAAAAGTGGTGGGGAATTTTGTCCTAGTGCAAAAATAGGGACAAATTTGTGATAGAAGAGATTATTTGTAAAATTGATAGGGATGCTTTTTGCTATTAGCACATAAATATGGATAAGTTTGTGGTAGAAGATAAGACTATAAAAAGTATAATTTTGTGGTAGAAGCCATAATTACTAAAAGGGTTTTGGAAAAAGTTGGCTTGGAAGACATTATTTATTTATTTTTGCTCAATGAAAGGGGGTGAAATTATGACCCCTACTCACTTATCTTGGGGAACAAACAAATGACTACATTCTCATGAGTGCTTGAGATCGTAGTGTTGGAACTCTCTCTAAGTCTACTAGAACTCACAAGTCCATGAGCTGGGTGACCTTGGGCAAGTCATGATCATAGCCAACTCTTTTTCTGTAAATTGTGCTTCAGTTAATGTTTTTAGTTATTTCCTGAGTCATTGCTAAGTTTTTGTGTAAGTCTCAATAAAAAACAAAAGGCTTGTTGAGTCTGAGTCTCGATACTATGCTTGAGATTGATGCTATATGAGAAAAGAAAATATTTCTATTTTATATTAAAAAAGAAACCTAATATCTAGTGCAAACTTTTGTTATATATCCTATGACCCATTCTTCCTCATGCAAACATATCCAGAGAAAGATAAAATGACTGTTTTCCTACTAAAATTGCAAAGAGACAATCGAACAGAACTACTAATTGAACTTGCCTCGAAGTGGGATATCATCCTTGCGACTGCAATAACAATATGGTTAGTTCATTAGAGAGTGCTCCTGATACAATGTCATGCAATTGCCTTTGGATCTCTTTAATCCTATTCTAATCTTGGTCCGATCTATGAACATGCAATACTGACCTCTCTCTTTCATTTTGAGCTTCTTCTTTTGCTATTTCTTCTTTTTCTTGGTCTGTGGCTGGTTGGTCTTCCAATGTTCTCCTATCATCATCATGGATTCTATCCATAATATGAGATTGAATGAAACATAACTGGCTCAAATATGCTTAGTAGATGAGTTGGTAGACGGACTTCTTCAACTCTAGAGGCATAATTTGTGTTGTATGCTGAGTATTGTATAGTTTCATACAACCCTTTGGAAGGCTTCCTCTAGTATATGATCTTGGCTACTACTCAACCACTGTAGGGTACCCTTTGCACGGCTCTGTCTATTCAATTGTGCTGGTGTACCACTGTTTGCCCATCTGTGAAGGATGTCAATCTCTGTCACCAACCTCATAGCTTTCAATTTTTCTATGTAAAAATCAGTATTCCCAAACATCATCAGTCACCATGCCTACCATCTCTATCACTTGATGAGCATCTTCATGACGTGCTGTTCTATATTTTCAGGTGGGCCCTTTTTGCTCAATGTAAGGAGTGTGATTAAGTAGTCTGCTTTGTTCTTTGTCTCATTTTTCAGAGGGTGCTCTTGACTGTGCTCCTCATCTAGAAGGGTAATACTCTAATCCCTTCTCAGACTAGTCCTCCTCCTCCTTATTATCTTTGTCTTCTATCTCCTCTCATTGTGCAATCTCAACTAGTTGCATTGGTTGTACCTGTGATTGGACCTCAACACCCTTTGACTGCACCACCTCTCTTTGGCTACTCTAGTTAATCACTTAATGGTTCTGGCAGTATCAATTTGTCCCATCTTTGCCCTTACCCTGGCTTTGCCCTGTTGTTGCGGAGTTTGAGTCGTGTGACTTTGGTTTTGACTGACCTTTCACTTAAATACAATGGTTTTGTCATTGCCCACTGGAGTTCTCCCTTATGCTGTCTACTGATTTTTTATCCGACTCATTATGCACACTGGAGTTCTCCCCTATGCTGTCTACTGATTTTTTTATGAGACTCATTAAAGAATTAGATTACCTTGATTGATAAATTCTTTCTGTTGATTGGTAGCCTGTTGTTGCAATTTCTTACTAATAAAATGATTCAAAACTAAGGAATATTCAGAATTTCTTTAAACTTATGCATCATGAACTCATATTGGTGAGTATCACGTGGATGAATTTTCAATCCTTTTTAAGTATCCACTATAAATTTGTGTCTGGCATGATTGAATGACAGATTTGAAACTGTCCTGGAATTCAGATGAGGTAGCCTAGGTAATTGAACACTACTTCTCCAAAAGCAAGCCCCAGTTACGTTCAACTTAATGGAACTGCATATTCTAGGTCTAGGATAATGCTAATGTGTCCACAAGGTTCAACCTAGAGATGTGTTACAAAGCAATTAGGCCGTTTATGCTACTGTATTTTGTCTAACATACGATGTGTTCATCTTTTTGAACCAAGTTAGTTTTGGATAAGACCTGCACCATATCAGGGGTGTATAGAGGGTTTGCAACAAATTTAGAACATGCCTGTATAATCCATAATCAATGACAAATATGAAATTGATTTGGACCACAACTTGATCATCACCGTAAAGGATTCAGCTGGAGTAAATAATTCAAAGTTTGATGGCAATTAAGATCCAAATCTAGTTCTTAATACTTGTGACTTCTAGTTCAAACTTCTGAGTCAGCAATTCTGCAAGTCCAAAGGCAGTTTGTTCCAACTTCTAATTAAAATGAAATTGGATTGAGGTGTTGAAGAAATTAATTTGGACTAATCTGAATTATTTTGATTAAAAACTGCTGGGGAAAACATATTTTGTTGAATTGATAAAAGGTGAATTACATTTTGATGGTAGGTTGGAATGTTATAGATTGAGTCATTTTATCTCTTGCTAACTTATGTATCTAGAGGTGTAAGAAGTTGGCTGTTGTAGGAATTCTGTTTCAAACAGCAGAATTACATTCCAACTCTATGAATCATTATATATGTTTTTCTACAAATAAGTAGTTTTTGCACCTTCTCGTGCTAAGAGTTAATATGTTTTTCCTCCTTATAACTGAAGTTCTGTGTTTGACTGTTCAAGTCTATTTACTTATTGGTACTTTTGAATGGGCATTGCAGATCCTCATGCAGGTATTTGCAGGCAGGCACATGACCCAACCGTGGACTCAGTGGAAATTAGTTAAAGAGGCTGACTTTGGACCTGGACTTCCGATTAGTACGCTGTTCTTTATCACTGAAGTCAAATCGGATGAATGTGTTTTATCAGGTGATTCTAGAGAAGTGGTAGACTGACACAATGAAAAGACTAATATTTATGAGTATCAGTAGACGAGTTCATTGTAGTTTGAAGTGTTACTTTTAAAAAACCAATATCTTGATGCGCAAAACTAGATCCGAACTTCTAAAATTGAAGATTTAAACAATGTTGTCCTATTTAATAGTAGTATCTTCATATAGCCAGTGCAAAGCAAACTTCCTCATCAATTCTCACATTTCCTTTTTTTAGATATGAAGCTGTTCAAATGTAACACTTGTATAATACATTTCCATTATATATAAATAAAGGTGTACGATAAGAACTTAATGTAAATATACATCACACAACATGTATTGTTTATAATCTATTTATCTGCAATATATTATGTTCTGGTCGAACCGCATAGACCACACAAACATAGATGATAAACATACATAGGCCAACCTCATATCTCGACCAAGATAGATGGCATACATATAGGTATTATAGTATGGCATACATATAGTTATTATAGGATCCGGTAGGTAGATGACAACTGCCCAACTATGACCTAACTACCCTTATGTATGAAACATTGAACATACTCCATGACATATTAAATGATATTTATTACAAACATGTCATCATGACAACACATGTGACAACTATAAAACACATTCAACACAATATATAATGTCTTATGGCATAATTTCATGATGGTCATGATTTTACGTCGATGCTCATGCTCACATGAACAGTCATGCATTCATGCACCAACTCATTTACGTACATCTATCTTTTCCTTTAGACTTGTTAGTGTCCTCGCCAATAGATTGACTTATTCGACCAGGTGGGGTACAGGCGCTAATATTGCTCTTTGAACATTTGACATGCACCTTCGCTTCTTCATATTCCATGCATCTTCTATAGTTGACCAAATCACAAGTTCGATGGATAGTGCCCATCGTCACCTTAATGAAGCATTCATTGAAATGTTCTCTGGGCTGTTTGAATTTTTTTTCACGGACAACATTTTAGCAATTGATAAGAACGTCACTCTCGGAGTGACGACAAATTCTTATATTGCATTTCCCTTGCCATAGGCAACCTTTGCTTTCATGTGTGCAATATCTGGGATGGCTTGTGTGACAACAAATGTTGAGGGAACAACATCTACTAGGAGGATAGACCCCAAGGTTGCCCACAATTTGACAAAATTCCTTTGATTCCTTATGACAACAACCATTCCTTTCTTGCAAGGGGCGACAATTGCATACTTGAAGATAGGACAATATGCTGAATTGAGATGGTGTTATGGTCTTGGACGATGTTCTCAAGTAGGATGACATTCTTCATATGAATAGTGTCTATGTCTTGGGCCTAAACAATAGCCATTTTGGTGTCGCCTCTAGCTTGGAAGGTATCCCAAATATGGATGACAATGTGTACATTGTTGTCACCCTTTTTTCACTCCTAGACTAAAGTTAACATGACAACAACTCTCTGTCACTCTTGGACAACACCCTATAGGACTATAGTTTGGTCCTAGATGCTGTCCCTAGGATGGACAACACCTAAAATTTGGATGAAAATCCTTCAACCTTAGACGACTCACTACTCTTGAACAACTTCCCTATCTTGGATGACACTTTTGATTTGGAAGAAATGTTGGGAATGGCACATCCCTAGCCAAGAATGGTTGTTGCAACCTATGATGACATTTTACTGTTAGGGAATTTTGATCCCATCCACTAGCAACAATACGATGATATACCCTTGGATGATAGCTCTTAAATGAATGATCTTTCTCTTGGTTGACCATGTTGATAACTTTGACAATCCTTGGGACAACATTCACAATTTCAAGAACACTTTTCACTTGAACGGTAGCTTATGCTTGAATGACATTCTTCAATTGGTTGATACCTTCCAATCAAATGACACACATTCAGACATTACAAATGGTATAGATGGAGATCATGTTGGTGTCTTATCCTTGAATGACATACAAACTCTTCAACACTCAGACAACACCTTTCCTTTCTATATCTTGGATGGTGTTGATGAATACAACATACAAGGAATATACAAAGGCACTTAAAAATAATCAGAACTCTCTCGTTCTTCTTGGACGACAATAACTCTTAAGATGACAAATGATATAAGAACGACCTATGGCATTTAGACAACATGTACATCTTAATTCACGTAGCCCTCGATGACATAGCCCACTTAACCATAGATGACAATCTTCTTTGCTTTTTCCATGATGGCATTGATGCCAACTTCATTTAGGATCACCGAGCAACTCTCTCTTTTGTGGCAATGACAATGCATTTATCTTTGCCTGAATTGCATAGGGGATAGACAACAAACAAAGAGATGAGACACATTCAGGTGGGGATGACATACCAATGAAGGATGACCTCTATAGATGTGATGACAAAGCCAAAATGGATGACATATTTCCAATACATTATCACACTAGGGTATTGGATTATTGGTCACATTTGGTCATCCTACTTGACAATGCCTAGGTCTTGGATGGCCTACCCCATCCAACCCTTGATGACATACCTCACAATTGCATTGATAATGATGAGATCTTGCCTTTGGACGATAGATGTCAAATGATGACATAATTGAGAATGATGGAATTCCGCAATGGGATGATAATCTTTAGTTGGATGGCCTCCTTGACATGGATGACAATCCCCAACTAGATGGCAAGTTTGAAACAAGATATCTTGCTTCTCCCTATGATGACTTATCTAACAAGGACAGTACCTGTGTCTTGGCAAACTTATGCTTTTCCTTTCTTCATGACAGCCACAAAGGGAGGACAACATGGGGAGTTGAATGACACTCTCCCATTGGACTACACTGTGCGAGGCAGTTACATGGATAGTGTCTCACAATTATCCAAATTCCTTTTCTTCATTGGTTGACATGATTGTAGCTCCACCTGCATGAAAAACAACCCCTATGCAGACAATATATTTTGTTTTGGAAAATTTGCATTCTTCCTTAACTAGAAAGACCATGACAATAGTCCCTTGGGTGGCCATCTTTCACATGACAACCCTCATGTTGATTTTTCACTTAAACATGGATTGGAATGTCCTAGTTATTGCTCAAAACTACATTTATGTTTGCTAATTTGGAAAATGTAACAATGGTATCTCCAAAAGGGAGAACGATTTCCTTGAATTTGTGCCCTTATCCTTCAATATATGCATGATTTCTTATGCCTATTGGAAAGGAAACGTTGGTGATTTGTTTTCTACAATTTTGTTGAGCTCTTTTCAATGCATATTGATTTGGCACTGAGAGGGGGTAAGACCTTCCTCCATACATTGACATATGAGCTCCTGTAACTCAATCTCATTTATTCATTGCTTTTGGAGCTTTTCCATTTTGTTGCCGAACGCCACGTCCCTGCAATCCATCATATGCCTCATCTTCATTCAAACTAGCTTTATAATTGTCTTCATCGTAACTGGCTTTGTCATTGCCCTAACTGTGTTTGTCCTTTAGGTCGTTGCGACATCCTTCATCATCTAGACAATATGATTCCTCGTTCGAATGCCATCCTTCATCATTCAAATGTCATATTTCTTCATTTGAACATCCTTCATCGTTTGAATGACCTTCCTTCTCAATCACATGGCCTACATCCTCGTCCTGACTATATTGTATGTCCAAATGGCATCCTCCATCATTTGTAGTGTACTCTTGCTCTTGTTGACCATAAGACAAGTTGTTGGTTAGATCCTTGTTCTTATCTTCTATTTCCCATTCCTTTTCGTTATTTTTATTCCTTTTAGTATCTTTCTATCCCTAACCTCCAATCCCCATTTTTATTTTTGGAGGACATTCCTTTCCTTCGGGCATTCAATGCTTGGCAGTGGGCCTAGGGCGCTGCAGACTTAGAAAACCTGTATCTAGGCCGGTTCGATTGCCAACAGTTTTTGGCACGCCCGGTGGGACGCAAACGTTCCACGTTTAATCAGTATTAAGAAGTGATGTTCATCTTAGTGCTGTCCAATCTGAACATTTGGCGACTCTGCTGAACTCAAATACCTTCGAATATCGTAGACTAGTGTAAAAACTCACGCCTTCATGCGTACGAGGTGGAGAGCTAGAAATACAGAAGAAGAAACCGAGTTCTATGAGCTTGACATTGACGCTTTAGGAGAACGTCCTAGGGTGGTCAGGTCAAACATTCCTCTTGTCGAAACTTGGGACTTGTAAAATAAAATTTACTCCTGCGACTTGGATTTTCATCTTCATCGGGTTGTTTGCTAGTGTCTCTGCCCACCATTACCGAAAAAAATCACCTGTAGGGCAAGTCCAATTGATTTCACCAATCGGGACCTGATCCTTGCTGCTTTGTTGGACTTCTCTAGTTTGTCGAGCAGGTATTTTTGTCTGCATAGCCTCCTATCTACCTTGAGTCTGCCCCTAATCTGGGCTCGAGACTTGTCCGCGCATCATATCATGCTCCTGATGATGACGGAGTTGCTTAGCCACACTTGACTCGGGTAACGTTTCTGGTCGAGTTGAAACCTGTATCGATTTCTGGTGACTCATGGTTTTTCCCCTTCGGATAGTTTCTGTACTTAGACGTCAAATTGCTCCAGACGTCTCAACATGCCAAACGTCTTCCTCCAGACGTCTATCATGTTAGACGTCTATTCTTTAGCTAGATGTCTACGTCTTTCGGCTAGATGTCTAGATGTCTCCTCCTCGGACGTCTCAATTTCCTGCTTGACGTCTTCTCTGACGCCGATTATTCCAGTCTAGACGTCGTCCTCTTAGACGTCTATTCCTCAAATCTGATGTCTTCTGGTTTTGTGGCTTCGACGGGTGAATACCCAGATTGATGCCCTAGGCGGTTTTTCTTGTAGGTTACACTCCTCCAACTGTCACAGACGGACGCCTTGCAACCAAACAATGGCCGAAAATCTCTTCTGTACAACACTGGATGTCTGCTTGTGAATGTGAAAATTGAATTGCTGCACTTGCACAGAAAAGAAAAATCCTCCACGAAGTGTGCGACTGCCAGGTTGAATGGCGTCTAGCTTCGTCTTGAATAAATCGTGGTGCGCTTGCAACCCTACTTCTGCTCCAAATCCCTGCGCTCCTCTTCCGTTTCACCTGCACAATGTTGAAAGAGAATGAGCAAGAATGCCCAAGCGCTTCCAATTTATAGGAAACTTGTCACCCATGCAACTGCCTGCATAACTGCCACCTAACACCCAGTCGTCTACATGCACGCCACGTCGCCGATTTTTGCATGGACGGTAGATCCGAGGGTCTATTCTCAGGAACACGTAGTGATGGGTTGACTTGGACTATGTCTACAGATGGTCCTTGCGGTCCAGTCCGCGGACTAGTCGACCTACGGATAGTAGGAGGGGAATTTCTTCCTCTCGAGCTATCGGTTTGGAGGCCAACCACCCTCCTCCCTTGGTCAGGTAAGCTTGGGTTACCTAGAAGTCCTGACGAACTCCCGGGATTGCCCAAGTCACCTCTATTTCGGGCTTGGTCTAGCAGTTCTGCTCGTGAGCTTGGTTCTGCGTGTGCCTGATTGTCAGGTGTCAGTTGGTGCAAGATTCTCAATCTCCTGTCGGCCCTTATCAACCATCGTCGCCACCTCGCTTCTTCAAAGCGTCTTTGAGGTGCGCATTGAGCTAATGCCTCTTGGTACTGATCTGAAAAAGCCGAATCCGTGCTTGAGTCATTTCCTTCACCTGCAACATTCATTGGCCATTCTGAGGTTTCTTGAACCCTTTGTTGCAATCGTCTTACTTCTCTTCTATGTCGTCGTAAGTCCATTGCTGCCAATCAATACCTCGCCACTTCCTGACGCTCAGTTGGACGTTGCATGGCTTCTTCATATGGCGTTCTCCACCTACGTGGTATTGGTCCTCCTAGTACCACGTCTTCATTATCTGGCTAAACATTTATCCTGCCGCTTTCCTCATCTGCGGGTTCAGAGATTCGTCTTCTTCAATCACCTGCATGGTTTCAAGGAATCTGACCCCTGCTTGTCGACTTCGGAGTTCATCCTGTTGTCTCCTACGATCTAGGTTGGGACTGGCGTAGGGTATATCAGGGTCCCGCGGTTGATTCTTGTCCTCGCTTGAATAGTCCAACCATCTTCCGTATCTTGGCTGTTCAGGTACCTCTCTGACATCCCGCCATAGAATCTCGACTGCCTCTTCTCGGCTCATTTGATATTCGCTATTGGTAGCCAAGTTTTGGCGTGGTTCCCTCGTCTCATCCTGTTCTGGTGATCTCTGGAATCATCGAGGACGTCTGATTAGCGGTGAAACCGTTTTTGAGGAGTTGTCAGTATTCAGGAGGATTCTCAATGTGGCTGTAGATGAACTGTCTGAGTCTCCTGACAAAATTGCATTATTCCTCAGGGGTCTTGCATTATCTTCTGTATTTTCCCTTACTCCGTCGAAGTGCATCTCTAGTCCACGTCCTTGCAGCCTTCGATTCTCTTGCCTCCAAGAGTGTCTTAGGTGGATTGTGAGTGGTGCTGAGGGTGAATTATTTGAAGCCACGGAAAATAGGCTACTTTCCGACGAATTGCCATCCGAGCTTCCCCTGAAATCACCCTGATCTCTTTCAGCCCATTCCGCTCTGCGTGCTTCCTGTCGTTGGTGCATTCTGTTGGGATTTTTTTTTTTTTTTATACCTGCAAGTAGAAACACAATGTTAGAGAACAGAAAACAGCAACACAAGTAACACAGATATTTACGTGGAAACTTGTAATGTGCAGGAAAACCACGGGGCAATGGCAACTTCTCCTTTTTATTATTTTCAGCAGAACTTTACATTCACATTACAACATTACATATTATGCAAGGGATCAATTCCCTTTTATAGAGCAGATGAAGGAAGACCTTGAACTGTTCGTTTCCTCTCCCAAAGGAAGCCTTCGCAAAACTGTTCGTTTCCACGCACAACTGAAACCTGTTTGTCTTCTGCATCCTGACGTCTAGCCTAGATGTCTAACAACCTTGACGTCTGGTCTAGACGTTTGCTGCCTAGACGTCTAGTAGCCCAGACGTTTGACGTCTGGCCTAGACATCTGGCCTAGACGTCTAGCAACCCAGACGTCTGGCCTAGACGTTTGCTGCCTAGACATCTGGCCTAGACATCTAGCCTAGATGTCTAGCAGCCCAGACGTCTGACCTAGATGTCTAGCAGCCCAGACGTCTGATCTAGACGTCTGACTTGAACGTCTAGCAGCCCAGACGTCTGATCTAGATGTCTGCTGCCTAGACGTCTGACTTTGACGTCCAGCAGCCGTAAAGTCATCTGCTGCAACCTAGCTTCTGTTGATAGTGAAACTGTATAGTGACATCACTTCCTAACATTCTCCCACTTGAAGTCAGTATGCAAGAATTCTTTTGCCAAAGATTTTTCATCCAGTGCCAATTGCCCAATTTTGCCCTTGTTACGTTTTCAGCATGCCCAGAGAAGTTCTGCACCATTCAAACTTCTCTACCTTGACCGGATTTGTAAGCATATCCGCAGGATTCATTTCAGTGTTGATTTTCTGCAACAGGATCCTACCTTCTTCCACCACATTTTTATAAAGTGGTACTTGACATCAATGTGTTTCGTGCGATCATGGAATGTTGGGTTCTTCACTAGCTGAATAGCAATTTGGCTATCACAATGCAACGTAATTTTCTCCTGCATTACCTTGAAGTCACCCAACAATTGCTCTAGCCAAATTGCCTCTTTGCTGGCATGAGTCGCTGCAATATATTCTGCTTCAGTGGTTGATAAATGTAATGTCCCCATTTTGGCTTGTCGGCAGTGTGGATGCACTCAGGTGTTGTTTGGACATTGCAGGGATGCTGATTGTTTTTAGATGCCAGTTTCCGGAAGTCATTCTATACTTTGATGATGGACTTACTATTTTTAGTAAGTCAGTGGCTAGGGTTTCTGACCGTGTAGACAGTGGATTGGTGTTCTATGCAGAATTGGGTATCTAGATGTATCTTCGCTTGTCAGCTTTGAGTCCGTTTGGACACTGGAGCAGGAGACTTACTATTTTTAGTAAGTCAGTTAGGGTTGGCATTTTGGGAAACGGAAAATGTACGTTTGTCATCTACGGCCAGTGGATTGGTGTTCTATGTAGAATTGGGTATCCAGATGTATCTTCAGTTGTCAATTTTGAGTCTGTTTGGACACTGGAGCAGGAGACTTACTATTTTTAGTAAGTCAGTTAGGGTTGGCATTTTGGGAAACGGAAAATGTACGTTTGTCATCTACGGCGAAAAGGGTATCCGTTTCTACCATTTGATTGGTGATTGGATGTTGGGAGCCTGATTATTTTAATGCCCGAAGTTAATTAATATTATATTTAAATGTAATATTTAAATATATTAAAGTTGGGCTTATATTTTTGATTAAAAGGGGCCTTGTGAGTACTTGTTTTAAAGGGGAAGAAATAAAGATTTGATTGGAAAGATTATTTTATCATTTTTAATTACTTTTGTCACCTTGGGAAGTGGGACGCTCATTTTGGCTCTTAAGTTATGAAATTAATGTATTTCTTTTATCCCACATTCATCAAACATGAGGATCGCCCAACTTGAAGAAAGAATAAAAGGGCGTTGAGGAGGCATAAGGAGACATATTTTTGGCTATTGAATTCTCTTTGTCTTGAGGAGAGCTTGCAGGTTTGCAGGAGCTTCCAATTTCCGGCTTTGCTTGTGACGAAAACCACAGCAGAGGACGCCATTGCCGGGTGTGAAAGACCTCCTCACTTTGGCAGTTGCATTCTCAATCTATGGGAATGGCTTGAGCAGATTGGGATACAGATTTTCAATGTTTTTGTGACTTGGTGATGAGTTGAAGACCATTTTCAAAAGACATTACTTGCAGCTCCTTTCCACCACAGTGTTGCACCATTTGGGGGTGCAAAGACCTCGATTCTTCAGTGAATACTTGCTTGCTTTGGAGAGCATTACCTTGGGAGGTTTCCTATAGCCCTACTGTACCATTACCAAGAGATTTGAGTGAACATTGAAGCAGATTTTGGTTAATATGATGCTGGCCGTATAGTACCAAGCTGAACATATGCTTTGAGGAAGGATGTGAGGTTTAGAACTTTGTATTTCAAAAGTTATGAGCAAAAACTTGGATTTTCTGTAGCTGATATGTGTTTCCAGCTTTATATCAGTCATCAATAAATCCGGGTATTTTCCCAGCTCTATTCCTTCATTGGGTTTGTAGTTAATGTTGGTATCTTGCTTGTATCTGAAATTCATAGCGTTTGGAATAGTGGTTTGTAAGTTATGGATCATTTACAGTCTGCTACACTATCTTTTCTGAGTATGCATGACAAGTGTTTGTCAAAATGACTTATTGAAAATCTTAAGTGAATGAGATCCTTTGAAGGTAGGGGTTTGTATATTGAATGATTATATGTATTTCAGACCAACAAAACTCAGAATATTCCAAATCAACAAATATTAAAGTGCAAACACAAACAATTACTTAAGGGGAGCAGTTTTACTGTTGTCTCAGTTGGGGTGGGACACTACAATAAAGCCACAACAGACTGCAACTTAGAAACCCAACTCACCGCTCCACCAGCAAGAGTGAAGGTATATCCTGTAGTGACTTTCTCCCATCTCTATCTCCACCATAATCAGAATCCACAAAATCTTTAACTTGCAAATCTGTCGATCCAAAGTAAATGGCAACATCTGAAGTGGCTCTTAAATATCTAAATATCCACTTCACCGCATTCCAATGCTTCTTACCAGGATTTGCCATGTACCGACTGACTACTCCCACTGCTTGGGCAATATCCGGTCTTGTGCTCACCTCTACTGTTGATGAATACAGTACACGAGACATGCTTGTCTTCTCTGCTTCTATTCTAGGACACTGTTTAGAAGACAATTTTAAGTGTGAAAGAAGTGGGTACTAACTAGTTTTGCATTCTGCATATTGAAGCGCTGCAGAACCTTTTCCACATATGACTTTTGACTTAACCAAATCTTTCTTCCTTTTCTATCCCTGTGTATCTTCATCCCTAAAATTTGGTTTGCTGCTCCTAAATCCTTCATTTCAAATGTCCTAGCCAATTGAGCCTTAAGATCAATGATTTTCTTCATGTTGGGGCCTGCAACCAGCATATCATCAACATACAACAGCAAAATAATAAAACTACCATCATCAAACCTCTTATAGTATCCACAATGGTCAGCTTCACTCCTGCTGAAACCTTGGCTCTTCATGAAGGTGTCAAATTTCCTGTACCACATCCTTGGCGCTTGTTTCAACCCGTACAGTGATTTCTTCAATCTACAAACCAAATGCTCTTTGCCTCTTTCTTCATAGCCCTCAGGCTGATCCATATAAATCTCCTCCTCGAGATCACCATGCAAGAAAGCATTCTTTACATCAAGTTGCTCCAGTTCTAAATCCTGTGCAACTACAAGTGCAAGTAGAACTCTAATAGTAGTCATCTTCACAATTGGAGAGAAAATTTTGCACATAGCCTTTTACCACCAAGCGAGCTTTATAACGTTCCAACAACCCATCGTTGTTCTTCTTCACTTTGTACACCCACTTGTTTCCAACAGTCTTTCTTCTAGGTGGGAGATCCACAAGTTCCCACGTTTTGTTCTTGCGAAGTGCCTCGATTTTTTCCATGGATTTCCTCCACTTTTCTGCATTCTCAAACTCTCTAGCTTCCTGAAATGAACCAGGTTCACCATCATCAGTTAACAAAGCAAAAGAGGACTGATAAACATGAGAATACCTTTCCAGATACTTTTGTGGACGTGTAGATCTTCTGACCCAATGATCTGTTGATTGTGGCTCTTGGTTTTGTGACCGTTGTGGCTGCTCTACTTGCTATTCTTCTTGCTGTTCTGCATGTTGATCAAAAACTTTAGCATGCTGATTTTCATATTCATCTTCACTGAGTTTGCTGTACCTCCTTCCTTTGCATGGATTTTTCATCAACAATTACATCCCGGCTAATAATTACCTTGTGGGCAGTAGGATCCCACAGTCTATACCCGTTCACTATATCTCCATAGCCGAGAAAAATACATTTGCTTGACTTTGGGTCAAGCTTGGACCTTTTTTCTTTGGGTACATGGGCAAATGCATCACAGCCAAAGGTACGCAAATGAGAGTAATCAACTGGCTTACAAACACCAAACCTCCTCCGGAATCTGTCCATCCAACGCAACTGTAGGTGACTTGTTAATAAGATAACTTTTTCTCCAACATGGCTGCGGTGAGCATGCTTCTTGCACGTTCCATGATTGTGCGATTCATCCGCTCAACCACACCATTTTGCTGTGGAGTATATGGTATTGTCTTCTGGTGCTTAATTCCTTCCTACGTACAAAATTTATCAAATTCCTTGGAGCAATATTCACCCCCATTATCTGACCTGAGACATAAAATCGACTTGCCCAAACTCTTCTCTACCCGTGCTTTGAACTCTTTAAAATTTATGCAAATATTCTGACTTCTTCAGAAAATAAACCCACACTCTCCTAGAATAATCATCTATAAAAGTTAGAAAATAGATGGCGCCATTTAAGGACTGAGTGGGGACTGGTCCAAATTTATCTGAATATATAAGTTGCAGAAAATCAGAACTCTTACCAAGGCTTGCAGTAAACCGAACCCTCTTTTTTTTACCAAAAATACAGTGCTCACAAAGTCTAAATTGCAAGACTTAATCCCAGAAAGCATACCTCTGTCATGCAGAATTTTCAGACCTTTTTCACTCATATGGCCTAGGCGTTGATGCCATAGCATTACTGCATCCTGAACAGAAGTTGCTGCTGCTGCATGGTTTGTCATCGTATCACCGCATAAACGATATAGGGTCCCATAAGATTCTCCCTTAGCTACTACAAGAGCTCCTCTGGTAATTTTGCAGTAGTTGTTACCGAAAGTGACAGAATACCCTAGCTTATCCATCATTTTGATTGAGAGCAAATTCTTCCGCAAATTGGGCACATGTCGCACATCACGTAACATCCTTTCTCTACCATCGTCCATCCTGATCCTTATATCCCCTCTTCCCACAATTTCTAAAGGGCGATCATCACCCAAATAGACCTGTTGGTCACGAATCCGCCACGAGGAAAGGATTTGATGCTATTGCGCCCTGGACCCGCGAACCAACATTGAAAGGCCGGAAGGAAGGGATGCCTTCCGGGCCGATCTCCGGAGAAGGCCGGCTCCTTTTGGGGGTTAGTAAGATGAGAGTGCAGGAAAGAGATAAAGAAACGAAAAGAATTTACAAATATGTCCAGAGGTTGGGTGGGGGGAACTAACAGTACGGGAACACACTAATTACCGCTACTTACTGCATTATAAACATAGAGCATGACAGGAACTGCAAAAACTATGTGTACTTCCGATACTCATGCAAGTGTATGCACGACTCCAATGATCCCCTAGCAAACATTCCCTACAAGGAACTAACAGCATGGCAATGCACCGGTTTACCAGATACGTACACTAACATGAGTAGAAAGCAGACTTAGAGATATCAGAGCCAGGTATATGTGTTTATGTAGAGAATTTAACCGCACAGCTCCAATGGCTCCCTAACAGACATTCCCTACAAGGAACTAACAGTACGGGATCGCATCAGTCACCAGATACGGACCAGCAACAAAACACATAACTGATGGAACTGCTACCATATCTATTCTATATATGCTTTAAATTAATGAAATACAGAGGGTGCTTTAAACAAGCAATGCTAGAGGGACCTGCTCACCAAATGCTGAAATGAATCAACAAGCCGTGACAGGTTAGCCTAAGGCATATAATGAAAGACAGCATAAAAGAATAAAGACAGCAGAACAGAACCAGGCATACAGATTATATTCATAAGCAGAAGCACGGTTACAATAAGCACAGTAGTTCCCTAACAGACATTCCCCTTTCCACCACCTTACAATGAAAACGTGGTGGGTATTTATAGCCCAAAGTTCCCCCCGTTACATTAATGGGCACAAAGTCCCAGTCAAACATTTGCTGGTGCTTGACTTCATGCCGGGTCGGATCGTACTCTCGGCATGGTCTCCCCGAAGGTTGAACAGCAACGTGGCAGCGCGTTGGGTAGAACTTTATATTGACAGAAATGTGGGTAGCTGAGGCAGGTGGAAACTCACGTCAGTCTTAAATGAGGCAGCTGGCATAAGTAGTGCGGCCCATGCTTGTCCTTTTGCTCGGCATGTCTTGGCTCGGATCCCAAAGTTGGACACTTGTCGGATGATAATGCTTGACACGTGTCTGCCTTGCAAGGCAGTCTATCCAACTTCGCCCGGGATTAGAGCACAATCGGGTAGCACAGGTGAAAAACAGCGCAGTCGGGTAGCACTATTTCCCTACTGCGCACCGGTCAAAGGGCGCAGTCCGACTTCGCTGCGAAGTCGGGTTGCGCATCGGCACTTGCTGATTCTCACCGCCGTTCGGACTTCGCTCCAGCACTTAGTCATTTTTCTGCCAGCCTGCCAGCCTGCCAGTTACAAGGTGCGCCCAGAAAGAGGGGCGAAGTCGGACTTCGCACCAAAACTGGGCGAAGTGCGCACTTCGCACAAAAAACTGGGTTTCCTGGTTCAGCTTCCCGGGGCCATAACTTTTGATCCGCTGACCCGATCGCCTATTATAATATATCGTTGGAAAGCTTGCGAGAAGATCTGCAATAATAAAATATCCAGGGCTCATTTTGTCCATTTTATCGCCCTCGTTTATGGCCCGCAAAATCCCGAACACCTCAGCATGCCCTGACACTTAGCCATTTTTCAGGGCAACTGCTGTCAATTTTGAGAAGAATGAGAATGTAGGGAAGAGAGAGAAAGGGGGAGAAGGAAGAGCAGCCCTCTTACAAAAATTGAAAACATTGCACCCCGTGCAAAATGTGACAACAAGACCTTTCCACCACAGTATGGTTGATATTTGTCAAACCGGTCTCTGTGGGGAGACGTGGAAAGATGCACCTGAGTTTAAAACTGAGGTATATAAAACAGATTTGCTTTTACTGATACAAAAAGCTTCGCATGTTGTCGTCTCTCCTGAATCTGCTATACTGGCCTCAGCTGATGACTGAGTTTGCTTTTCACCATTCTTTAATTGCCAACAATCCTTCTTGAAGTGTCTTGGCTTCCCACAATGCCAACACTTCCCTTTTTGCTTATGTCCTTTAGACTTAGATCTGGACTGTTTTCTACCTTGTTTACTCCTCTCGAAAGATCGACCTCTCACAGATAGGGCTTCATTGTTTGAGGGTTCCAAAGATGTTTTTCACCTCAACTCTTTTGCCAACAAAGTGTTACCACATCATAAGATTTTAGAGTTCCTGATTATGCATTACTGATGGTCATCACCATATGATCCCAGGTGTCCAGGAGGGAACAAAGCAGGGTGATAGCTCTATCCTCATCCTCCATCTTCACATTAACTGAAACTAGTTTACTGATAAGAGTATTAAACTCATTCAAATGATCTGCCACGGATGAACTTTCCTTCATCCTCAAGCTATAAAGCTGCTTTTTCAGAAAAACCTTATTTTTTGCTGATTTTGTTTCATACAACTTTTCAAGATTTTGCCAAAGGGCTTCCGTTGTCTTCTCTTTAGCTACATTGAACAAGACGGAGTCTGCTAGGCAGAGACGGATTGTAGAAACCGCCTTCCTATCTAGCGTTGCCCACTCCTCATATTTCATGTTGCTTGGTTTACTCGCGACCCCTTTCAAGGCTTGAGCTTGGTCATTCTGAACCAACAAATCCTCCACCTTCATCTTCCATAGAGCGAAGTTCCTGCCATCAAATTTCTCAATCTCGAACTTGGTTACACCTCTTGTCATTGTTGCAGCTCCCACTCGTACAAAACCTTGAGCTTTGATACCAGATGTTGGGAATTATTATTATTTTTTTATACCTGCAAGTAGAAGCACAATGACAACAACAAGACAAGTAACACTGAGATTTACGTGGAAACCTGCAATGTGCAGGAAAACCACGGGGCAATGGCAACTTCTCATTTTTTATTATTTTCAGCAGAACTTACATTCACATTACAACATTACATAATATGCAAGGGATCAATTCCCTTTTATAGAGCAGATGAAGGAAGACCCCGAACTGTTCGTTTCCTCTCCCAAAGGAAGCCTTCGCAAAATTGTTTGTTTCCACACGCAACTAAAACGATTCGTATTCTGCATCCTGACGTCTAGCCTAGACATCTAACAACCTTGACGTCTGGTCTAGACATCTAGCAACCCAAACGTTTGGCCTAGACGTCTGCTGCCTAGCAGCTCAGACGTCTGGCCTAGACGTCGACGTTTGGCCTAGATGTTTGCTGCCTAGACGTCTAGCAGCCCAGACGTCTGACCTAGATGTCTGTTGCCTAAACTTCTGACTTTGACATCTAGCAGCCGTATAGCCATCTGCTGCAACCTAGCTTCTGCTGATAGTGAAACTGTATAGTGACTTCACTTCCTAACACATTCGCTGCATAGTTCTATCCAACTCCTGAATGAGTTGTTCTCTTAGTCGTGCATTGTACTGTCGAAAGGTCTCATACTCCGCTTGCGAACTCTGCGTTTCCCAAGCCATCCGTTGCAGAACTTTTGGTCCTTGACCTTCATACTTCTCCACTTCTAGTATGTGCCCTTGTGAAGCAACATGCGAAATGTTCTGAAGTCGCTCCTCTACTTCTCTATTTGAAATTTGAACATGGGGTCGTAATCGTCTTTGCTCTCCCTCACGAGGCTCTAACTCCGTCTGTTGGATTACAGGTTCTCCTTCAGTTCCAAATAGCCATTCCAGGTTGGCAGGTTCATCCTCTCGAACAACATTACTTGGCCCACCGTGTTCGTAGGATCGTATACCTGGTCGTGTTTCTTCAATTGCGTTACTAGAAGCATCCTTTGTGATTTCTAAGTTGATTACGTTTATATGTGCTTGTGCCTTGTACACCTTCAACTTAGAGCCGTTTCCCGCCTCGGGGCAAATTGTTCCATCCAACTTCTTCAGTCGGACAACCCCGTTGTCCAGTACTTCTTCCACTTGGAAGGGTCCAAGCCATAGGGTCTTCAGCTTCCTTGGTTTGATCTCTCTTTTCCTGTTGTATTTGAGCACTAAGTCGCCAGCCTTCAATTTCATCTTCTGAAGATGCGTGTCATGCCAGTACTTTCGTCGTTGCTGAGCAATCTCCATTGCCCACTGTGCCATCACCCTTTTCTCGCCTAATTGTATCAGTGCTACGAGTCTTTCCTCCATGCTTTCCTCTTCATTCAGGCGGGTTTTGATGGCTACCCTCAAGCTTGGTACCAAGAATTCCACTGGTACTACCGCCTCCTGTCCATACATCAGTTGAAAGGGTGTGTGGTTTGTAGTTGGTTTGAAGGTAGTTCTGTATGCCCGCAAAACCGCTGGTAAGCGCTCCTCCCAGTCTGCTCCTTCGATTGCACACGTTTTATACATGATAGAAACCAGGACCTTATTTGTCGCCTTTGCTTGCCCATTTGCTCTGGGGTAGTACAGACTTGAGAGAGAGTGAAAGATCTTGAATTCCTTCATCAAATTCTGGATAATCTCATTAAGGAAATGGCCTCCGTTGTCACTTGTCAACTGAAGAGGTATGCCGAACCGTGTGATAACCTGATCATACAAAAAGCGAGTTGTGCTTCTTGCAGAATTATCTGGTAAGGCCCTTGCTTTGGCCCATTTCGTTAGGTATTCTGTTGTGACTACGATGTACCTGCACTTCCTTTTGTGACTTGTTCTTAGTGGACCCACAAAATCCAACCCCCATCTCTCAAAGAGTTCTTGAGGTTGCGATGGATGCAGTGGCATGAAATCTCGTTTCAATGGCTTCCCTGTTCTTTGACACGTATCACATGCCTTAACAAAGTTCTTGGCATCGTGATAGAGGGTAGGCCACCATAGGGCTGCCAACAACACTTTCCTAGCTGTTGCGTCAGGTCCCATATGTCCTCCGGCCAATCCTTCGTGTGCCTCCTTCAGGGTCTGCTGCACTTCATCTTCCATCATGCATCGTCTCAAAATGTGGTCCTCCCCCATCTTGTATAGCAATCCTGCAATCAAGGTAGAGGGTGCTGACTTCGTAATCACCTTCCGCTGTTCAGCTACCGTCATCTCCTTCGACAGCTTTCCTGTCGATAGATAATCCCCAATATGTTTATACCACACGGGTATGGCACTTATCATGAACAACTGTGCGTAGGGGAATTCATCTGGTATTCCTCCTTCTACAGGTTCTCCTGAGCGAATCCTTGACAGTTGATCTGCAATGACGTGCTTCTTCCCAGGTCTCACTACCACCCGAAACACGAATTCCTGCAGAGTGACGAGCCATCAAACTCGTCTAGAGATTGTTGGCTTGTTAATCATGTACGACAACGCCTATGATCTACGTAGAAAGCAAAAGGGTTAGCCAATAATTAGTGCCGGTACTTCTGTACTGCGTACACCATCCCTAGTGCTTCGCGCTTTGTTATACTGTACTTCTTCTTGGCTCGAGACAACAACTGACTTGCAAAATAGATGGGCTGATCCAACCCAAATTGTCCTTCCTGAGCCAATGCACAACCGATAGCAAAATTTGAGGCATCAACGTGCACAAGGAACCCCTTCTCCCAGTCTGGGTAAACCAGGATAGCTGCCTTCACCAAGTGTGCTTTCAAACTCTCAAAAACTCCCTGGTGCTCCTTTGCCCAGTGAAAAGGAACACCCTTACGTGTAAGAGCGTCTAATGGATGAGAAGTCAGTGCGTTGTTGCGGATGAACCTTCTGTAGTATTGTACTATTCCCAAGAAGGTTTTTACCGTGCTCACGTCATGTGGCTCCTCCATCAGCAGTATCACACGAATTTTATCCGGATGCTTCAGGCCCTCTTGGCATACAATATGCCCCAGTAACTTCCCGTATGGTGCCATCAGGACACATTTGCCTGGGTTCAAGGATATCTGAGCTCACCTACACAAGCTCATGCATTCCTCCAATGCCTTCAGATGTTCTTGTGTCCTGCCATACAACGACCGATCATCTAGGAAAGCTTTGAAATTTCTGTGGACATCTTATCAAAGATGTACAAGATGATTCGTTGAAAAGTAGCCGGTGCATTGCACAAACCAAACGACATGCAGTTATAAGCATATATTCCGTTTTCAACTACAAAAGTTGTCTTCAGCTTATCTTCCTCTGCAATGCTGATCTGGTTGTATCCTGAGAATCCATCCAAAAATGAATAGATCTCATGGCCTGCTACTTCTTCCATAATGGAGTCTGTGAAAGGGATCCTTTATGGTTACGGCATTGAGGCTTCGGAATTCCACACAAATCCAGATTTTATTTGCCTCCTATTTCAAGGTGATTACGATCAGTGACACCCACTCACTTGTCGTAACCTTGAAAATGATGCTTGCATCTAGCATCTTTTCAATTTCAGCATTCACCAGGGCTGCATACTTGGGATTCATCCTGTATGGTTGCCTCCTCACTGGTTGTGCACCTTCAATTAGGGGAATCTTGTGTACACAGAGCTCTGGTGGAACTCCCTTCAAGTCCTTGTATGTCCAAGCGAAGACATCCTTATACTCCAAAAAGATTTTAATTGCCGCCGCTTTTAGCACTGGATCCCAGTCGTCTCCACACTCAATCATCTTCTCCTCGCCATCTTCTCTCAAGTTTACCTGAATCATTCTGGGACCTTCGTACTTGATGGATTCAGGTTCATTTACTGCCTTAAGAACATCGATGGAGTGAGCAGGTTTGTCTTCAATAATTGTGTCTCCCATTGTATATTTTGCAAAATTCTTGGGGAATGTCCATTTTTCTCTTTCCTTATCCTTCTTTGCTGCTGTCTGTTTTGAACTGTTGTCTACATAGGTTAGAACATGTAGCTAGGTGAGCCAGTTGCAAGTTGCAGTCACGAAATGCAGACATCGTTAGACGATGCAAAGGGCATTGTTGTGGAGAGCCGTCATCCCGTTGGAGTGAAGTTGCTGTCTGAGAGAATCACAGTCTGAAGTCATGTTGTCATGTCGCCACGTGGATGTCATCATGCCGTCATGTGGAGTTGACTATTGATGTCGTTTGGAGGATGCTGTCTAGCAAGTGCTGTCTAGAGGATGTCGTTTGGAAGTGCTATCACGCTGATTGCAGTCTAGCCTGTTGTCAAGTGGAGATTGCCGTCACATGTACATTGCCATCCAAGATGTTGCTGTAGATGATGAATTATTCCCAACTTGTCGACTGTAGACTTCTCGGCTCTTAAACTTTGTTACTATCTCGTATTCGGAAAACCTCACTGCTGTGCTACATGCTCCTTTGTACTCATTCACCTTACATCTTGTATATTTTGATTTCATCAAATATTCACATCATCTTCTTACAAAGAGCAGTTAATAGTGTTCTTGCATTGTCATGCTCATTCTTGGGGTCATCACTTTGATCGCTTTCATATTTGGAGTTGCTATTGTCACTGATTTCTTGAACCCAACATTTGGATGATATCCTCAAATTGTTCTTTGAGTTCTTTATGTTCTTAGAGTCATCACTTTTGTTTTCAAAACTATTCTCATTTTCAGAGTCGTTCTCATCACTAACCTTCCAACCTGACCATTAGGATATGAACTCTAGGTTCATGACCCACTGAAATGCATCTTGATATGACATCAAACGGACCACCCTAATCGTTTTTTGATATGTAGGAAGAAGATCCTCCAAGAATTGCCTTTTTCTTTCAATACGTCTAGAGGCTTCTCTAGTTGGTTGACCAAAATCTTCAACCTTCAGTTGTAGGATCAAACAAATTGTTTGTTCTATCAATTTTTTCAATGACCTTCTTGTCATTGTGGAACAACTTAAATTCCTTTTCAAAGGATATTTGCAATTCCTTCTAGGTTTGGTACTTGTCCTTTAGCAGTTCCATGTTCCAATCTACTCTAGTTCCACATAGTGTTGTAGAGAATAGCCTTCTTCGATCTGCTTCATTCATTTTCCCATTGGCCTTCCAAATTGTGATTTAGATTTTCCACTGTTTGATGGAGTTCTTTGTTTCCTTACCATGAAATGTGTGATACTTAAGGCATCATGCCAATATTGGTCTTCTTCCTAACCAGTTGATTTGACATAGGCAACGGTCATTTACATGTTGGATTCTTGTCACATGCATCACTGGACGCACCACATTGCAGTCGCTCTAGAGTCAGACTCTAGTCTTGTGCACCATTGGATGTGACAACTTGTGGTTGCTCTAGTGTTGAACTCCTATCTTGTGCACCATGAAATGTGCCAACATGTAGTTGTTGCAATAGCTTTCATGCCAAACTCTTCTCTCACACACTGTTCGATGCACAACTACTTGAAGCTTGTTTATTACCTTTTCTTTTCAAATTGGGTTTTCTTTGTCTTCAAGCTCGTCATCACTTGCCCCTTCATCCATGTCAACAAAAATGCGTGCATCATCGTTAGTTTTAGGCTCCCCTCTTCTATCATCCTAAGAAGGCAAGGCCATGCATGAACTACTACTGGCATTGACCACTCTTTGATCTTCCCATTGTTTTCTAAGTTTCAAAGCGAGGTGATCATCATAACTCCATTCCACCAACTTTGACCGAACTTCATACAAGCAATGGGGCCAAAATGTAGCGTTGCCTGCCTAGTGTAGGCAACAATGCCAAAATTTGTAATACTCTTCCATTATATATACATAAAGATGCGCAATGGAAAGAACTCACAAATACATATAAATATATAACACACATGTATTGTTCGTATTTCAGTCATATACTTTACATAATGCTCTGATCTAACCACACAAAACACACATGATGTACCTTGAGCAATGACATACATATAACTCTCACTGGTCTGATAGGTGGTTGGCAACCGCCCAACTACCACCTACCAGATCTGTATACGTGAAACATTGAACATACCTATAACACATTACATGATATTTATCACAAACACACCTCATCACGACTACACATATGACAACTGTAAAACACATTTGACTCACTATACATCATGGTATACATCGAGATTTAATTCCATAGTTCATGCACTTAATATGTTCATGAATATGCTGATACTCATGCTCACGTGAATGTTTACGTGTTCAGGTGCCAACTTGTCTGCCTACAACGCTCATTTTACATTTGTGTAAATAGTTTGTATGATATTGAATAGGTTGAATTTATGAACATGACAAAGTCAATGTAAGTCATATGATTAAGTAAGCATTGTAGTAAGTAGAAAGTCATCTCACATGGAATTCAAAGGCAAATGCGAGAGTATAAATAAATCAGTAAATTGATTCCCTAGTAGAGCAAGGGTGTTGCCAAATTTTTGTGATGACCTTAAATATTACATTCTTTTCCATTGTTTCACATGAAAGCAACATTAATAGCTCCTTCAGGCAAATTTTGCATAGCAAAAAATTGGTCCATAATTGAGTCCATTCAAGTTTTAGTTTTCATCCAGATCTGGAGCTTTATTCCATCTACTCAAATTCAATAAAGCTCAAGCCGATAATCTCATAAGGGTATTGTCATCTCTATGGATCTTAAAGTTAGAATCCTATTAATGGCTTTCGACTTACATGGGGAGTCTTCCAACTTAATAATGCTTCATCATTTTGCCATCTCCCTTGTGGAGCCACAGTTGTATTATTACCAAGACAACATACCGTGTTAAGTCATCAACCAACCAAGTGGAGTTCCATTACCTAGAAGTCAACTATCTGTCAAATTGCCAAGAATCCAGATCAAATTTTGTTTACAACTGCTTTTACATTTGTTGTTGAAAGTACCAAAAATGAAAATTAGGTTTTGCTATTTAGTAAAAATTGATTATCTTATCCAATACTGAAATGTTTTTTCTTATGTATTGTTTTGGGCTCTTTGAGCACGCAAGTCCCTACCAACTGCAGTGTGATGTTTGTTGCACATTTATGCAGAGGAATCAAAGTGGTTGGCCTTCTCTGAAGCATTGAAATTACTTGTACATGTGACTCCAAGAGATGACCGTATAGGACCTTTGGCAACCATTGCTGCTGCTCCTGTGGGGGAATCTCTGCATTTGAAACTGAATATTCAATTAGAATGCCAGGTTAAATATAGTTAAACTTTTAACTCCATCTTTTCATTTCTCCTGTAACTAATGAGTGATCTGTTGGTCTGTAGTGTTAAAATACAATGCATTGGCAGTAGCTTTTTCCAAGTGGTCTTGAAAACATGCAAATTGAATAATGCACATTTTTGTTTGCTTGATATGTTTTAACAATTGGCTCTAAGACTTCAAGAAGTTTGGGAATGGATATATAGATTATAGAGACTGGGAATATTGTCACGACTGACATTTTGGGCGTTAATGTGGTGGTTCTTCTTTTACTTCAATTTCTCTTACTCTATTGTTCTTCTTTTCTGGTCGTTTCATCAAGATACCTTTCATATTGGGACTTCGAAACATGAGAGCTTGAATTTCACTAAGTTCAAAGTGAAAACCATTCAGAAATTCTTTCGCATTCCCATCTCTTGTGTGTTGAGCCTTAGTATTGGATCAGTGACAAAATAATATACAGAAATGATGATGTGCATATTGAGGTCATGTCTTATATCAAATGCCAATTGTGCTTATTGTCTTAAATATAAAGATGTTTGACATGATATAGCCTAAAAGTCTTGAATATTAAGAAACTCTCTATGAGCATGTGGTGCTTAAGATAATTGAGGCGTTTTCTGAACATTGGGAAATTGTTAACATAGTTCATTAAGGAAGAGCGACCTTTGTGCTTGATAATGACAAAAGAAGCTGCTTTTTGCAAGTTCAATAAAACAAACTCTTAAGACCTTACTATAGACAAAGTTCAAGAACTAATAAGGACAAAAAAAATCATTATTTTGTAGATACTTCATATCAAAGTGTTAGGGATTAATGTTTATTTGTTTAAGGTCCTAAGTTTAGGATTAAGTATCAGGTCCTAATCTCATTTATGTTGGTGTACTTGGACTTATCCTATGGTAAGCAAGAATATTGTACTTGTTGGTTACGAATCTGCCATGAGGAAAGGATTTGTTGTTAATGCGCCCAGATTCGCCCACCAGATTGAAAGGCCGGAAGGAAGGAATGCCTTCCGTGCCAATCTCCGGAGAAGGCCGGCTCCTATGGGGTTGTGATAAGATAAGAGTGCAGGAAAGAGATAAAAAGGTGCAGGAAAGAGATAAAAGGGTACAGAAAGAGATAAAAGTGCAGAAAGAAATTCCAAATGTGATTGGAGTTGGGTGGGGGAAATAAGCAACACGGCGACGAATCAATCACCACTACTAACAACATTCATCTACAAACATACATCGAAACTACAGCTATCGCCGATCCCATGTATCCTCTATCTATGCATTCCAGGAATACCTGACCATCAAATGCCGGAGTCCGTAGTTCAAGACAACAACAAGCAATGACACAAGAAACATGAGGCAGAAATGACAAGGAGAGGCAGCATGCAAGATAAAAGACAAGAAGCGAGAGCCAAGTATATGTCCGTATTTGAGGCAAACGCACAGCCTACAATTGTCCCCTAGCAATATATTCCCCTTCCACCACTTACATTGAAAATGTGGTGGGTATTTATAGCCCAAAACTCCCCCCGATTACATTCATGGGCACAAAGTCCCGCACAAGACAGCAATCGACACGAGCGGCTGAGGAGCTGCTGATGCCGACTTCTGTCGGGCCGGACTGTCCTTGCAAAGATGGTGTCCCTGAAGGCGGTACAGCTACGTGGCAGCGCGTTGGGTCAAGTCTCCGGTCAACAGGAATGCGGGTAGGTGCGGCAGATGGCACTTCACATCGGCTTTAAATGTTGACAACTGGCGCCGGTAGTGAAGCCCATGCTCTGTCCTTGCGCGGTCAAGTCTTGGCTCGAATCCCGAAGGTGGATACTTGTCGGATGCTGAAGCGTGACACGTGTCTGCCTTGAAAGGCAGCTTATCCTACTTCGCCAGGAATTCGGGCGCCATCGGGTTGCGCAGAGGAAGACAAGCGTAGCTTGGAAGGCCTCCTTGCCTTGGCATTTTCTCGAGTTGACTTCACCGAACCGCGCACCGGTCAAAGGCGCACTCCGACTTCGCTGCGAAGTCGGGTTGCGCACCGGTGCTTGGCTGTCTCCATCCGCTGTACAGACTGCGCACCGGAACAGGGGCGCAACCCGACTTCGCCGCGAGTCGGGTTGCGCCCAAACTTAGCCATTTTCCTGATAGGCCATTCCCCTAGTGCGCCTAGAAGAAGGGCGCACCCGACTTCGCCGCGAAGTCGGGTTGCGCCCCCGACACTTAGTCAGATTTTCAGCCACTTCCTGTCCCGCCGCGCACGAGTTACCTACTGCGCTCCAACTGAGGGGCGCACCCCGACTTCGCTGCGAAGTCGGGTTGCGCCCCAACACTTAGAAACTTTTCAAGGTACACCTGCTGAAGTTTGCTGGGGGAGGAAAGGGGGAAAGAAGAAGAGGGAATGAAGCTGCGAGGGAGAGGAAGAAAGGGAGAGAAGAAGAAGAAGAAGAAAGGGAAATGAGGAGAAGGGAAGGAAAAGAGCAGCTTTCATGCAGAAACCAAAAACATGGCACCCCCGTGCAAAATGTGGCAACATTCCTGGCGGCTCGCGGGGTGTCGAGCTCGCCTCGACGCAAAGAACCATGCCTTTATCCTTTGGGTGCAGAGGAACTTCCTTCCCCCGTCTTCTGCTGCTCCGCCGTTTCCCTTGGGGCAACTGTTCTTCTTCGTTTTCACTTTCACCGCCGCTCCTCGCCTCGCCTTCCGAATCAGAAGGCTCTCCGCTTCCGGCCTCTCGCTTGCTGATGCGTTCGACCACAGTCTTAGCTTGGTCCCACACTGCGGCTTGGAAAGGAGAGGGGTCGCTGATTTCTCTAAGTACTGCATGGAATGCAGCGACCGCGTGCATGTCAATGGTGTGAAATATTTTGCCCAACTCCCCAAGAGAAGAGCTGATTTTGCAATACTTAGCCACCATTTGAGTGACTCGCGTTTCTTGAACTGGCTCTGTCCAGCTATCGATTTCTGTCGTATCTGCCTCAAAGGACAGCCAGTTCTCTTTTACCTGTTCAAGGGTGAGGAGCTCGTCATCTTTGACATAGCTCGGACACCCATGCTCGGACAGAATACGAAAAGGAGCCAGGAGAATTTGTCTTTCCTGTTCTAAGGCGTCCAGCGCCTGCCTGGCTGCTCTGATCCTTTCCGTCCGGGCGAAGTAAGTGTGCAAGGTTACCCTTGCATTTGCCCACTCTGAGGCAAGACAGGACGTAGGGGAGATTCGGAAGCCATCGTGCTCTATCTTCTCAAGTTTCATAGCCAGGTCTAGCAGTTGCCTCGCCTGGTGTTCGGCTTCCTCTACCACAGGCTTGCCCTGGGCAGATATTTCTTCAATTCTGGATAAGAAATCCAGAACTGTCAAGGACTTGACAAGGTTGGGCTTGCAACCTTGTAGCAGACTTGCGCGCATCTCCTTCGCCTTGCTCTTTGAAAAGGCCGCCGCTTGTAATGCTTGCTCTGCTAGCCGCGACTGCGCTTGTTTCAGCGAACCCCGCAGCTGTGAAATCTGCTCCAACGCTTCTTTCCTCTCTTGTTCGGTCGTTCACGAGCGGCGGCCAGCTGGGCCTTGAGGTCTTCAACTTCTTGCTGTGCTGACCCCAACTGCGCTGTAGCCCTCGCCAAGTCTTCTTCGAGCTGCCTGGTTGTATTCTGCAGCTGGAAAAGCGCCTCCTGGGTTTCGAGATGCTTGACAAGGAGGTTGTCTGTTTTGCGGCGAATACCGCGGATCTCATACTCTTCGTTGATATCATCGAAGTTCTTCTCCTTTGTCTGAAGCTCGTAGTCTGCCTCGGTCATATCACGGAGAGGCTTTTTCACCTTAGGAATCAGCTTTTCTGTCGTAAGCACTCTCCGATTTAGGTCAAACTTTGTGCGTTTGACCGGGGCAGCTATCCCTTCGGCCCTTCTGCGCTTAACTCCTTGAAGAAAGGAGGCAGATCCCCCGCGGCTCTTACTGCCGCAGGCCGGTCCTCAGTGATGCTCATGAAATCAAGGTCTTCCAGCTCCTGGGCCTGTCGCGGCATCTTTCCCGCGAACAATGAAGTAGGTGGGATACCAGAGGGGGTAGTAACCTTCGAGGGCGACCGGGTCCTAGGAGTGACAGGGGTTTGGCTAGACGGCGCTGGTAGGGTTTCAGTTGGCTGGGGCGAAAGATGTGGAGATGAAGGAGCGGCTTCAGCACTAACCGCGGGTGAAGGCTCTTGGGTTTGTCCCAGGGATTGGAAAGCATTGGGGTCCTGGGCAAACTGATCAAAAGAGTGAAAGTCGCTGGACGGCGGGGTGGCTTGCGATGCGGAGGATGCGGCTACGGCTTGCCCTGATGAAGTGGGAGTCGGGGTTTTTGCAGGGCCGACATGGACTTGGGCAAATGGCACAGAGGACGTACCTGCGGGCTCCGCCTGAGCCGATGCTGAAGGAATGGTTGCAGCCTGGATGTCTGCTACTGGTTCGGGGCCGTCTAAAGAGACAACCTCCGGCGCTGCTGCTTGTGGTTGTTCTGCAGGCGTCTGCTGCACTGGCTCCAGGGGTCGTTTGGTCCTTTCGATCCTTTTCTTTTTCTTTTCTCCTGACGCCGTGGCTGGTTCAGAAGGGAGCGGCAATAGAGGGGCGGGAAGCGCTGATGTGCCCACGGTAAATTTGTACTTGGGTCGCGTTGGTAAAATACCCGCCGCACTTGGCCCACTGGCTGGTGGTGTGAGCGTCTTCTTCGTTGATGGAGGGGCCAGCTCAGGAATTGACCGCTCTGAACCTTGCGCCACTTCAGGCGCTGCCACAGAAGCAACAGGTCGCATTGGGCCCACTTGACGGAGGGTGGGCCCACTTGACTGCCGGATGGAGTCGCGCTGGAAGTCACCGGGGTTGACGATGACTGAGGGGTAGCCCTCCTTTTATACCTTATGTTCGCGCCTCGGGGAACGCAAACGCGAAATTCGAAGGGCTGCCACGTGTCGACGTGTTGATCATATAATGCCGAAAACTCATCATCAACGGCAAGATTCCTCCGGCTTGACTTGTCGTGTTGCGTGCGACACCTCATTTTCCAGCATTCGAGGATTTTGTCCTTATGCCGCTTAAGCGGCGCCACCTTAGCGAGGAATTTCTTGAATCCCGCCGACTCCATTCTCGTGGTCCGGGTTCCGTTCAGGATCGTAAGCGACCTCTTCGCAAGAAAATTCATGCCACGGTGGCCATGATCGCATCAAATGAATGTGCCAGTAGAGATCTCGCACCTGTCAAGTTCCTTCTTTCTTTCATGATTTCAGGTCTCGGACAGATGTGCGTGAACTTTCCCCGGACCCCGATTGGGTCATATTTCCAGCGTTGGGGCAGCATTATCAGGCCCATCTCCAGCAGCTCCTGCTCAAGATAAACATGCTGCCCGATTTCGAAGACCTGAATATTGGCCCAGGTCATAGGATATTTGAATAAGTGACCTCTCTTCTTCCCCTGGCCAAATTCCTCTTCGACGTAGTCCATTTGCCACGCCACCTCCATCCCGAACTGATGGTCTGTGCAAAAGTAGGGCAGCAAACACGGCTTCCCCTTGAATCCGTAGATTCGGACGACAATGCCCTGAGTCAGCCGAAAGGTATCACCGAGCTTGTTGTCTGTCAGATGCTTTGTCATAGCCGCTGGTGGGCGAGTCGCGCCACGGCTGAACAGTCCCATTGCCTGGCCCAAAAAACCAACATTAAACTCGTAGAACGAGCCCTTCCGGTACAGGGCCTCAGTCCATTCGTACACGGGGAGGGGCTCTCCTTGCTCGTTCGATTTCCTCAGGTTCGGGACGTTCATCCGGTAATGCATATGGTACAGGCATAGCCATGTGAGGAATGAGCAAAACCGGAAGTCCGTCGACTGCCTTTGCTGCAGTCTTACCAGGCTCGCGTGAATCGCGTAGGCCAACCAGTCCGCCCAATCGTAGAAGATTGGGCGCTTCCCGCTCTTCTGCGCCGTGGAGTCGTAAAACTCCCCGTGCAGGATGCACTCGGCCATTGCCGCCTGAAACGGCCGCACCACTCGTCTCGAATCGCAGCCAAGGACCCATGCCGAATGATATAAATATATCTCGTTCTCAAATCGGTCTAGCGGTATGGGGCCGGTCGGCCACCGTCCGAGATTTAGCGGAGTCTTCAGTTCCGAGTTAAGGAACTCTCTCATCCGCTTTGTCTGCGAAAATCTGCCGGTCTCGCTCTTCGATGCTCACCCTTCCGACAATTGCGTCTGGGCTGTATTGGAGCCCTGGGGCGAACGCCGGTTGGACGCTCTCTCGGAAGAGAGTGAACAACACCCTTCCTTTGTTATCGCAGACTTGCCGCGCAGCTGGTTTGTAATATTCAGCAATCGCTTCAACCAGCTCCGGGCACCAGTGAGTCGGAGGGCACAAGAAATAATGAAGATTTGAATTGTATGCGGCTCCGAGGTGGTGAGAAGGCGGAACCTTACCCACCCACTTTGCGATGGTCAGACGCAGCTTCGTGATACTGAGGGAGAATGCACCATCTTTATACCTGGACATACGATTGATTGGTGGCGGCGGAGTCTGGCCAGCTACGTGCCTCTTTGTTCTGGATTTTGTTTTCCTGCCCTTCCGAGGCGCTGTGCTTTCATGTTCGCTGGATTCTGGAGACTTGTCAGCCTCGCGCGGACCCACACTTGATTGCGCCTGTACGGGCGCTTTTCCCTTGTCCATCTTCGTTGAAACAATCAGATACCGGGACAAATACTTCAGAGCTTGTCAGGCTTATTCTCTGCAGTCCGGGAGTCAGCTTCGAACTTATAAATTTTCTGGCCGGCGCCTGGGTCTTTTGTAGATGGTGACTGCCCATTAATGGCGCGAGGGAGGAAGTTAAAGCAGTTAACCCTAGGTTGGTGGCGACGTTATGACCTTGGCGGCTACGCAGGGGCCCGTTTTTTGAAAAACGTGCCTTGTTGGCCCAGGGCGCACCTTACCTTTTAAATGCGTCACCCTTGGATATTGCGCAAGGTTATCTTTTAAATGCATTATCCTTGGTTACCGCGCAATCATTTAAAGCCCTCCCTTGGACGTTGTGCCGTTGCTGACGTCGCTGCCACCATTGGGCACACTTTTCAAAGAGCTTTGCAATTAATTAACCACACCTTGCCACGTGTCGGGCTTTGCAACGGGCCCATACTTGGCGCCGTCCGTGATGAAACGTTCGTGCTTCGCCCGAATCCGGGCAGAAGTCCGGACTTCGCCCGTTTTTGGCGCAACCCGAACTTCGCCCAATAAACGGGCGTGGCGCGAACTTCTCCCGAAAACGGGCGCAGTTCGCTGTTAGCCCCAAGAGTGGGCGCAGCGCAGACCTTACACTTGTCGGACTTCGCCAACGCGGTCTTTGCTCGAATTCGAAGGGCGCAGTCCGAGGTTCGCCCCAAAAACGGGCGCAGTGCGGACTTCGCTCGAAAAAGGGGCGCAGTCCGACTTCGCCCATCAAAACGGGCGATCTTGGATTTCGGACTTAGTGCTTTCAGCCTTCATCGGATTACTCAGGGTGCGCCTGAGAATGAGTGCGCACTCGGACTTCGCCCGAAATTAGGGCGCAGTCCGACTTCGCCCTACAACTGGGGTGCAGTCCGACACTTGACATTTTCTTGTAGCCTGCTACCCAACTGCGCTGTTTGGAGAGGGCGCAGCCCGACTTCGCTGCGAAGTCGGGTTGGGCAGCCAGACTTAGACATTTTTAGCTCCTTTTAACTGCTCTCTTCCCTTCTTCGCCCCATTTGATGAGCGCTGCTCGACTTCGCCGCAAGTCGCATTTGCCTCTGGACTTACTTGGGCTACTTGGAAAATCGAAAAACTTAAAATAATTACATGCTGAAAACTTTAAAATGCAAAAAGGGAAATCTGTACAAAGAAGGGCCTTTTCGGGCGCCTTCAGTGGTGGTACAATTTGAGGTGGAACCCGTTGACGGGAATGGGGAGAGGATGTCCCTCCATGTCCCGAAGCACATATGCATTGAATTGATTAACCCGCGCAATCTGATAGGGGCCCTCCCAGAGGGCATCAAACTTTCCATGGTTGCCGGGTTTGGCCTTGAACGAGTCCCACTTTAGCACCAGGTCCCCGATTTTGAAAACTCGGGCAGTGGTACCTTTTGCGAACCAGCCTTGAGTGGCTTTGGCGTGTTTTGTGAAGGCCTGGTACGCTTTCTCTCTGTCTTCCTCCAACTGCAACAGTTGGCAAAGTCTGTCTTCTACCGGATCCCCGCTGCTTCTTTCCTCGTCAAGCATCCAGAGAGCGGGTATCTCAATGTGCGTTGGCAAGACAGCTTCTTTGCCATACACGAGCGCATAAGGGGACGTTTTGATGGACTTCTTGAATGAAATTCTGTCCGCCCATAGCGCCCGGTTCAGGAGTAGGTGCCAAGTCCTCTTATTTTTCTCCACTGTCCTTCGGATGATCTTCAGCAGGTTCTTGTTGGTGGACTCGGCGAGACCGTTCCCTTGCGGGTAGTAATTGGAAGACATCTTGTGATAGATGCCGAATTTGCTGGTGTACTCCGTGAGTACTGCGCCTGCGAACCCTGGACCATTGTCCGTTACTATTGACTCGGGAACCCCGAAACGGGTGATCAAGCTTTCGAGGAACCTGATGACCGTCTCTTGGTCGGCGTTCTTTGTAGGGATCGCCTCTGCCCACCGTGTGAAGTAATCGGTGGCGGTTAAGATAAACTTGTGGCCCACTGCAGAGTTCGGCGAAATCACCCCGATGAAGTCCAGACCCCATTGCTGAAACGGAGTCTCGGCTTGGATCGGTTGAAGGGGCAGGGGTGCTTTTCTGTTCCTGCCAGCAAATCTCTGGCATTGATCACATTTGCTACAGACAGCATGAGCGTCTGTAAACAGAGTGGGCCAATAGTACCCAGCTCTGATTATTTTCAAGGCCGTGGGCCTTGCGGAATGATGACCTCCAGGCATCCCGAAATGAAATTCTCCGAGGACCCTGGACTGGTCTGCTTTCCGACGCACCGCAACAGGATGCCGTCGATGTTTTTAAAGTAAAGCCCCTCGGGCGAAGAGTGTACTTCAATGCACCTAGCCGAAACCTCCTTCTTTGTGAGGCATTCATGTGGTCTGGACATCTCCCGGTGTAGAAGTATCTCACCAGTTCATCTGTCCAGTCACATTCCTCGGGTAAAGAGTTGGCTAGGTTGATGCGCGTTGCTGGATCCTCCCACTCACAGGCGGATATCTCGGCTGCCGCACTTCGGGCTAGCTCCTGGCACAAGGCTCGGCCTCTGATTAGCTTGGTTGGCCGCACTTCGATGTCGAACTCCTAGATTTTGGCAATCCATCCTGCCCTCTTGTGACCCGGTTCACCTTGTATGATAAAGCTTCGAACGTCCGGGTGGATCACGAAGACGGTGATCTTGCTCTGGGAGACAAAGTGCCTGAACTTACGGAGAGATTTCATGACAGCGTGTACCGCCGCTCTATAAAGTTGTACTTTTCTTCGTGCGGCTGGATCACTTGGCTCGAGAACACTATGGGGCGCTCCTCGCCATCTTCTCCCTTTTGGGTCGGGACCGCGGCGTAACTCTCTGGTTCTCCCACCGCGTACAGGATGAAATCCTTGGAGTAGTCCGGGTTTATCAACACCGGTGCTTGTGCAATGCGAGCTTTGATCTCCTTGAAGGCTTGCTCTCTCTCTTCAGTCCACATAAATTCTGTGTTCTTCTTCAGCAACTCGGACATAGGCTTGATTACTTGTGCGAAGTCCGGTATGAACTTCCGCACGAAGTTGATTTGACCGAAGAAGGACTGTAGCCCTTTCTTGTCGATTGGGGCGGGCAAGCGGAGAAGAGCCTCTGCTCTGTCAGGATCTATAGCCAGGCCTTTCTCGGAGATGACATGCCCCAGCAGCTTTCCTTCTTTCACCGCGAAGACAGATTTCTTCGGGTTTATGGAGATGCCGAATTCACGACACCTTTCGAATATTTGCCGCAGGTGGGGAACATGATCTTCTCGCTTGTGAGAGAAAACAGTCATGTCATCCAAGTAGATGACGATCACTTTGTTAAGCAGTTCTCGAAGGCCAGGTCCATGGCTCTTTGGAATGTGGCGCCAGCATTGGATAAGCCGAACGGCATGCGCCGATAGGCGAACGTCCCCCACTTGGTAGTGAACGCTGTCTTGTGCTGGTCCTCATCCTTGACCCATATCTGGTTGTAGCCGGAAAAGCCGTCTAAGAGGGAAAATCTCTGGGCTCCAAAGAACTATATGGAGGATCTGATCGATCCTAGGGAAGCGGGTAATGGTCCTTGAGGGAGGCCTGGTTTAGATTTCTGAAATCCACACAGAGACGAATGTCTCCGTTCTTCTTCCTCACAGGAACCAAGTTCGCAACCCAGGATGAATGCTTGATGGGGTAGATGATCTTGGCCTCCAGCATCTTCAAGAGCTCGGCTTTCATCATGGCCTCGATTTTTGGATTGACGGCCCTCTGCTTTTGCCCGAATGGCTTGGCGCCATCTTCTAGCTCAATGGTATGCTGGATTATTTCTCTGTCATACCCCTTCAAGTCTTGGTAGCTCCAGGCTACTATGTCAGGGAACTCTTGACATAATGATCTGATCTGCTCGAGTTCCTCTGAGGTGCAGTCTGTCCCGACCTTGATTGATTTACCAGGTTCCAGCTCTAGGTCGGCATACTGCTTCGGGTCTACTTTGATCCGATGAGATATGGCTCTGTCATTCTGATCAAATAGACTCTCTAAGGTAATCAGTCCTTTCGGGACATGATTATTTTTCGAGTTGTATCAACCCCTCATATTGCTCGTCATCAGGGTCTCTACCTTCGATTGCACAGGCTTCATTTACCAAAAATGTGACGATCTCCTCGTCACAACTAAACACCTGCCAGTGGGTGTCCTTATCAGGCACAGAAGGCCTGTAAATGGTACGGACCGGCTTCGGCTTCTGGACAGTGTCATCACCGGAACGTACCTGGCTCCAACGTACGCCGTAATGTCAGCATGCTTGTTTTTCTCTCGTGAAATAGCCTTGACATTCAACGAGTCAAAAGACTCCATCAGATCCCAGACCCGATTTCGGTACGCCTTGAGATAGTGCTTTTTGGAGGCGCACTTATTCGTGATCTGGTGGCACACCAGCTCTGAATCTCCGTAGATCTGCAGATGTTTGATTCCCAACCTCTCCGCCTTTCGCAGTCCCAAGCACAGGGCTTCGTACTCCGCCGCGTTGTTGGTACAGCTCCAAGCCAGCCTGTAGGTGTAATCCTTCTGGATCCCGGTTGGGGAAACCAAAAGAACTCCAACACCGGCGCCATTTCTGCATCGTGCGCCGTCAAAGAAAAGCTTCCACAGCTTCTCAGGTGCTGGTCCCACTTCTCTCCTTGCCGACTTGTCAACTCTCTCAGGCTGAACAATGGTGTAACAGCCTTGCTCTGTTTCAATCACGGCGTTGAAGTCCCGCAAGGAGAACTCATCTTCTACTTGCAGTTGCTCGAGAGCTTGCTCCGTCATGTCCACCGTCACCAGTTCTTCCTCCGTCAGCTGAACCATGCAATCCTCAGGCTCTTCTCCGGGTATCTTCTCTACTAGGTAGGTGGAAGGCTTTTCATTGAAAATCTTCAGCCTCCTTCCTTTGAAGGGCACTTCCATGTGCGAGTAGTCCAGAGAGAGATATCCTCCCAACTTCGCAGTGAACTCCCTGGAGAGACACATGCCGAAGTAGGGTTCCAAGTCGACGATCACAACCTCTTGGATGACCACAATGTCGAGAGCTTTGTGCAGCCGAATGGGGATGTCCTTTATGACACCAACTGTCTTGACAGGGGTGCCGTCTAGTTGCAGCACGCCTTGGCTGCTCCTTGTGTACTCCATCCCGATTTCATCGCAGACGGCTCTCGGCATTACGGTCGTGGAAGCACCGTAATCCACCATGCAGTTGTGTACTATATACCCTTGCATCCGTAAAGACAGATAAAAGGGAGGTGGTCTGTTCTTCCCAATGGCCGAGACTGTCGTGGGTTGCACCAGGACAGCGGGCTGTATCCGCTTGCCGTTCTTCATGATTTTCAAGGATTCTTGCAGCAGATCAACTTGGCCTGGGAGCTGAAGAGCATCATACATGCTGATTCTCGCGGGAGTTCTCTTCAACTCGTCTACTATATCGTAGCCCGAAGTGCTTGCTCCTTCCGCTTCTTTCGCCGGCTCGTACTTTGTCCGGTATCGTTGAGTGGCCTCAACTCTCTGCCTCTTGGTTAGAGACGGATATCTCAGCCTCTCCTAAGCTTGTTCTTTTGTTTCAGCCGGAGGCTGAGCAACGGGAGCTTTAGCCGGAAGAGCTTTGGCAACGGGAGGCTTGACCGCGGGAGTCTTCGCCGGAGGAGTTTTGTCTTTGGCTGTGTAAGGCCACAGCCTCTTGTACGGTGGTATCTCCTCGGGTTGCGCCTTGTCTCTTCCGGCGTACACCTTTAGGGGTTTGGCCGCAGCTTCGGCAGACTTCTTGTTTTCCTTGGCGGGAGGCGGCATTGGAACTTCGTCTGAAACGGCGAAATTGCTCTCGTCGCCCAGGATCATGTAAAGTTCTTCGTCCTCAATGGCGCTGCCGGCCAAGGTCTGGAGGTAGTGCTGGTGAAGCGTACAATCATCTTCATCATGCGGGTCGTTGCACGTGGTGCACCAGTTGACCTGGTCGGAAGTACCAGGTTCATCCTCTATGGCAGCATTCCTCGGAGGGGGCCGCCGTTGCAAATGTTGCTCGGGGGGCCGATCCTTTGTCAATGCCGGGGGCGGATATGGCCTCCTTGGAGCTAGGTCCATCTGGGCCTGCTTCTTTTCGTAACGATCATGTCGTTAGACATGGTATGATAGCCAGAGGCCAGAGCCCGTACCTCCTGTAGGATTTGATTCTGAATATCGTGGCTAGGAGGCGGCGGCAATTGAGCTGGGGGAGGCAATGCAGCCAATGGAGGAGGAGTGGAATATTGTGCATGCTGGGGAGGAGCAGGAAGTGCTGGAAAACGTGGAGGACGAGGAGGCGGATAATGAATTTGAGGCGGGCCGTAAGGGTTCACGGCCGGCGCCGGGTTCCATTGCTGCTGGGGTTGCTGTCCTGAAGTGGACGGCTCCGAACCAGAAGCTGATGGATACTGCGATCGGGGAAAATCAGGGTAGATGGGCGGTTGCACTCTGTGTGGAAGCTTGCCGATGGAGATGATGTCCATTTCAGCTTGCTGGGCAGCTTCGTACAGAGCGAGGAATGTGTTGATTCTGGCAACCTTCAGCAGCAGGCAAATGTCTGAGTTGAAAGATCTCAGGTAGTAGTAGGCGGCCTGTCCTGCTGACGGTCGGAGTTCACGAGGGACTCGTTTCCAAGACCTCGCAAACCCGATGTTAAAGTCTGACACCTCCTCTTGGGGGTGTCTTTGAATACTTTGGAACTGATGCAAAGAAAGAAGAGGGATCAACAGACTCGTTGCATCCTTTCACGAGTCTGCCGGCTAACCGTCGCCACCCTGTGATGGATCCCTCTGGCGAGTGATCTCCACCAGGAGAGAAGCTTTCCCCTTAGGGAAAGGGCCAGCAGACGGGTCTTCACACTTTCGTCGCTGATGGAGTGTAGCGCAGCCAGGGCAAGAATGTCCTGGATGTGTTCATACGCCGTCTTGCCGTAGCCGTCGTATGTAGGGATAGACTTTAAGGCAGCAGGGGGCACAGCTTGCTGTCCGACCAGGGCCAAGGGCCCCGTAGAATCCACCGCCGGGAAGAGGTCGTCTTCATCCAGATGATCAGCCATTTCCGCTTCTGATCCGGTAGTGTACTCGGTATCGGAACTATCCGAAGAGGTAGATTCTTCTTCGGCCTCAACTTGTTCAATCTCGGCTTCGGCTTCTTGGATTTCAGCCTCGGCCTCTTCTTGGATTTCTTCTTCGCGAGCTTGGTAATCAGCCAGCCTGACGCGCTCGCCCGGAGCGTCAAGGTCAAGTTCGTAAAAGTCGGGCTGGTTCTCCGGATTCCTTGCTCGCCACCTTCTTGTTTGCATGAAGGCGTTAGGACCGGTCTTCACGGACTCAGAGAATGTTCAGGTAAGTTGCAGAGTCGCCAGGTGCTCTGATTTTTAACAGCAATGAAGCGAGCACTCGTGCTTCGATTCCGTTTGGGGGCGGGAAACTACCATGTCCCACCGGTTAAGACCAAGCAACTCGCTGGTGCCGGTGGAGACGGGTTAGAAATTCACTCTTGAAATATGGGACCTTGGTCCCACCGGGCGTGCCACAGAAACTGTTGGTTACGAATCTGCCATGAGGAAAGGATTTGTTGTTAATGCGCCCAGATTCGCCCACCAGATTGAAAGGCCGGAAGGAAGGGATGCCTTCCGTGCCAATCTCCGGAGAAGGCCGGCTCCTATGGGGTTGTGATAAGATAAGAGTGCAGGAAAGAGATAAAAAGGTGCAGGAAAGAGATAAAAGGGTACAGAAAGAGATAAAAGTGCAAAAAGAAATTCCAAATGTGATTGGAGTTGGGTGGGGGAAATAAGCAGCACGGCGACGAATCAATCACCACTACTAACAGCATTCATCTACAAACATACATCGAAACTACAGCTATCAGCGATCCCATGTATCCTCTATCTATGCATTCCAGGAATACCTGGCCATCAAATGCTGGAGTCCAGAGTTCAGTACAACAACAAGCAATGACACAAGAAACATGAGGCAGAAATGACAAGGAGAGGCAGCATGCAAGATAAAAGACAGTAAGCAGAGCCAAGTATATGTCTGTATTTGAGGCAAACGCACAGCTACAATTGTCCCCTAGCAATATATTCCCCTTCCACCACTTACATTGAAAATGTGGTGGGTATTTATAGCCCAAAACTCCCCCCGATTACATTCATGGGCACAAAGTCCCAGACAAGACAGCAACTCGACACGAGCGGCTGAGGAGCTGCTGATGCTGACTTCTGTCGGGCCGGACTGTCCTTGCAGCATGGTGTCCCTGAAGGCGGTACAACTACGTGGCAGCGCGTTGGGTCAAGTCTCCGGTCAACAGGAATGCGGGTAGGTGCGGCAGATGGCACTTCACATCGGCTTTAAATGTTGACAACTGGCGCCGGTAGTGAAGCCCATGCTCTGTCCTTGCGCGGTCAAGTCTTGGCTCGAATCCCGAAGGTGGATACTTGTCGGATGCTGAAGCGTGACACGTGTCTGCCTTGAAAGGCAGTTTATCCAACTTCGCCAGGAATTCGGGCGCCATCGGGTTGCGCAGGAGGAAGACAGCGCAGTTGGAAGGCCTCCTTGCCTTGGCATTTTCTGAGTTGACTTCACCGAACTGCGCACCGGTCAAAGGGCGCACTCCGACTTCGCTGCGAAGTCGGGTTGCGCACCGGTGCTTGGCTGTCTCCATCCGCTGTACAATCGCGCATCGGAACAGGGGGCACCCGACTTCGCTACGAAGTCGGGTTGCGCCCCACACTTAGCCATTTTCCTGATAGGCCATTCCCCTAGTGCGCCCAGGAAGAAGGGCGCACTCCGACTTCGCTGCGAAGTCGGGTTGCGCCCCTGACACTTAGTCAGATTTTCAGTCACTTCCTGTCCTGCCGCGCACGGGTTACCTCATCGCGCTCCAACTGAGGGGCGCACTCCGACTTCGCTGCGAAGTCGGGTTGCGCCCCAACACTTAGAAACTTTTCAAGGTACACCTGCTGAAGTTTGCTAGAAGGACTTCCAAAATTCATTGTATCATCTTATGGAGATCCTTGGGCAATTAAATTCCTATCTATTTTATATTTTTGTTGTATGTGTGAGCGAGTTTGTTAGGTGATGTGATCTTCTGGTTTAAGTGAATGTTTTGCAAATTCCTACATGGGAGGTAATATAAGTTATATTATCTCCTATACTTCTCGACCCAATTCCTACATGGGAGATAATATAAGTTATATTATCGCACCTCTTTGTCTTTATCACCTATACTTTTTGACCCAAAGTTTGTTTTTATGAAAATGGGAGATAATATAAGTTATATCCTTCCACTGTCTTCTTTTTTCCTCCAAAGTAGTCGGAGCATAAACAGTAATGCAGAGCATAATTTGGTTGGAATGTCTACTTTGAATAACTATAGCCAAAAGACCCCAACTGCCAACCATATGGTGAATAACTACCTCTTTTGGGTCCCAAAGGAAAGCAATGCCACCAGAAGTCCCCGGGAACTGAGGGAAACCACTTTTCCAGCTGGCCAAATTTTACTAGCAATTGATTCCATTTCCTCTATTGACATCTTCGTTTCTTGAAGGAAAAAAAGATGTGGATGATTTATCTGAATCATTCTTCTAATTTCATTTTGTTTTGAAAGACTCCCTTTGAGTCCTCTAAGATTCCAAGTGATGATCTTCACCTATACTTTCTGCTGCGTTTGGGAGGGGATTTCTACTGCGCTCGGGAGGGGATTTTTGCTGCGCTCGGGAGGTGGTTTTCTGCTGCGTTCGGGAGGGGATTTCTGCTGCGCTGAGGTGGTTTTCTGCTGCGCTCGGGAGGGGATTTCTGCTGCGCTCGGGAGGTGGATTTCTGCTGCGCTCGGGAGGTGGTTTTCTGCTGCGCTGAGGTGGTTTTCTGCTGCGCTCGGGAGGGGATTTCTGCTGCGCTCGGGAGGGGTTTTCTGCTGCGCTGAGGTGGATTTCTGCTGCGCTCGAGGTGGATTTCTGCTGCGCTCGGGAGGGGATTTCTGCTGCGCTCGGGAGGTGGATTTCTGCTGCGCTGGAGGTGGATTTCTGCTGCGCTGAGGTGGATTTCTGCTGCGCTCGGGTGGATTTCTGCTGTGCTCCGGGTGGATTTCTGCTGCGCTCGAGGTGGATTTTTGCTGCGCTCAAGGTGTATTTCTGCGTGTGCCCTAGCGCAGCCCCGACCGTGCCCTAGCATGTCCCAGTTGTCCTCATTGCGAATCGTTTAGCAGCCCGGTGTTCTTGGTGTTATGGGGATACTTGATGAAGGAGGAATGGAGGAGACGCGGGCTTCTCCTCTTAAATCTGTCCAACGCCTTCACACAACAGTTTCATATCAGCGTTTGTCTAAACAGATTAATTCTCTCCAGAAACAGCTAGACACGCAAGCTAGTATTATACTCTCCTTGCAAGACCAAGTGAAAGACGACAGCCGCATTATCACGGATCTCCAAATTAAACTTCAAGATCAGCAAGCCATCATTACTCAATTGCAGACTGCACATACCGAACAACCTCCTCAGAATTCTGCGAATTTACACTGAAATTTTAAAAATTCGAGATGAACAGGTTGTTCTTCTTGCTGAGCAGGAACGTCTCAAGGAAGCGTCAACTGCACAAAGCCAAAAATTAGCCGACCAACAATCTTGGGTTCAGGTTGTAGCCGGAAAGAAGAACCCCCCCCCCATAGTTGAGTTGGTTGTCCAAGCTAAATTTGAAGAAGAAAGGATCCGTAATGCGAAAGCGCTCAATCTCAGGGTTCGTGGGGTGCCCAAACCTACTGATCCGCTTCAAGCTGGAAATGCCTTCATTCACAACACTCTTGAGTTAAGAGACGTTACTCTCGAGAGAGCATGGTTCTCTCCCGACTCCACATTGGTCATACGCTTCAAAAATGCGGAAGAGCGTATGAAGGCATTGAGGGCCAAACGGAAATTATTTACTCTTCGGGACAAGATCTACCTTGATGAGGACCTTACGCGACTCTGGAGTTGAAGAATTGAAGAAAGCCGGGGGAACAAGTAGCCGCAGCCGGGAAAGCCAACAAATGGGCGATTATTCGTAATTTGCGTGCGGTGATTAGGGACTCTCCCCCACATGGGTGGTCCAAACCCTTGCCTAACAAATGACTCCATCGGCACGGAAGGGGGTGGCAGATAAGCTAGCTATAGCTTGCTGGAACTGCAATGGTATGATGTGGTCTGCCCCAGGGTCCCTTCTTGATGTGATTGGCAGACATGACATCATTCTTATCTGTGAGACACACGAGAGTCTTGAGCGGGCCCTTCCGGTTATCTCTGGTTACTTTTGGTGGTCCGGTTGTCGGCAACTCACTCGACGCTCTGGGGGTTCGAGGATCAGGAGGTGTTGTTGCTCTTATCAGGGATAGGCTCCAGGGTTCGGTATCCCTGGTTTCGATTGACCCCCACTCCAGGTTTTTATGGATTAAAATCCATCGTCACCCACCTCTTTGGGATATCTACATTGCCACCTGTTACTTTCCCCCACCACGTCCAATTTTGCTATTCACACGGACGGGGACCCTTTCTAGGATCTCTATGAGGACATTACTAGATACTCGGCTTCGGGGAGATACTTCTGCTGGGAGATTTCAATGCTAGGACCGGACCTATGTGGGTTTCTCTTCTTGACATCACAACCGATGAGATGCAGACTCAGGAATTGGATCTTGAGGACCTTGGTTTTGCTCGAACCTCCGGCGACACACGGTGGTTGCTTACGGTAAGCATCTTATTGAGTTGGGTGAATCCAACAGGCTAGTTCTTCTCAATGGTATATCTTGTTTTCCGGATTCCGGTGGGTTTACTTGCTTTCCTCATAGTGGTGGAGCCAGTGTCGTCGACTATGCTATTTCCTCTACCACCCTCATTCCATTCATTTCCCGATTCAACGTCTCTGATCACCCTCCCCCCTTACCGATCATTCAGTTCTTTCTCTTACGTTATCCATTGTTTCCCTTCCTGTTACTCCTCCCCCTCCTCCCTCCCCTTCAGCCCCTCGAGTCATTATAGACTTTGACTATTATTATTCCTTTACCTACATGGACCGGTTGCGTCAGGTTCTCCCCAGGGTGTCTTCTCTTCCCGATGTTTCCAATCGTTTTGCTTGCTTGGTCCAAACTATTTGGAAGGCTGCTTTGGACTCGTACCCCCACACTATTCGTCCTCCCCCTCGTCCTCGTCCCCCTGGTCATTGCCCCATGAACATCTGGTATGATGAGGAATGTAAGTCTGCCCACCGAAGGTTGAAATATGCCATTCGGAATCCTTCCCGGCTCTATACCATTTCTCACAAAGACTACGGGATGCTTCTTCGAAAGAAGAAGCGTCTCTTCCTCTCTCGGCATCGACTTGATCTTATCCACTCCCTTCAGCAGTCTCCTAAATCCTTCTGGCGCCTTATCCTCCCCCGTGATCGGATTACTCATGGGATCGATCTTTCCTCTTGGACCATTCATGCCTCTTCCCTCTATACCATCCCAAATCAGCCTCCTATTATTGTTCCCTCCCCCCTCTTCGTGCCACCTCTTTTCTACTGGTCTTGTCAGGCAGGCTATCTGGAAACTCTGTACGAGCAAAGCAGCAGATTTGGATGGGTTACAGGCAGAATTTTTGAAGCATGGTATTGACCCTCTTGTTGGGCCCCTCACTGATCTCTTTAATCTCTTTGTCTGTTTTGGGTTTCTTGATTCCTGGACTCAGCATATCATTCACCCCATTCATAAGGCATGTGATCCCCATGAACCCAATAACTACAGGACTATCATGATTGGGCATATCTTTGCCAAGCTCTATGCCACAACATTGGATGTGCTTCTCTCCCGAAGGTTGGAGGAGGGGTTTATAGGGATCTTGGCCAAGCTGGTTTTCGGCAAGATCACCGGACCACGAGATCACATTCTAGTCCTCGGAGCTATTATTGAGGAGGCGTGTTCCGGGTCCTCGAAGGTTTATTGTTGCTTTGTTGACTTCGGGAAAGCCTTCGACACGGTGCCTCGGCATTTACTTCTTGAGATGCTTCGGTTAGTTGGCATCTCTGGGCAACTTTTGACAGCGGTTACACGGTTATATGAGACTGTGAAAGGTCGGTTTCGCTCCCCTCAAGGGCTTTCAGACGGTATTCTTAGCACCATAGGAGTGAAACAGGGGTGCCCCCTTTCCCCGACACTTTTTGGGATCTTTATCGACGAGCTTGAGACTTTTATTAAGGAGAACGCTCATGCGAGAGGATGGTTGCCTTCTTCACTATGTGCTGATTTCTATTCTCCTCTTTGTTGATGATGTTGTTCTTTTGGCCTCTTCTCCTGAGGGACTTCAGCGCCATCTGGACAAGCTTGCCGCTTTTTGTGACTCGAGACAGTTGACGGTGAATCTTTCTAAGACCAAGGTTATGGTATTCAATACTACCAAAGAGGCTCTATCTCATCTCCACTTCTCTTTCCAGGGTCAGGAGGTCGAGATCACCACCTCTTATGTGTACTTGGGGGTTCTTTTCACTGGTCCCACTTTTGGTATGAAACCCGCCACCCGAGGCCCGGGTGTGTAAGGGATATGCAGCTCTGTCTTTGCTAGAGAGGAATTGCTTCAAAGCACATTTTCGGGATATACCTGTGAAGATGAGGATCTTTGATGCCTTGGTCAAGCCAACTATTACTTATGGGTCAGTAGTCTGGGGTCCTAGCCTTGGCCCGGCCGAGTGGTCACGGGTTGAACGAGTCCGGACACTCTTTCTTCGACGATTCATTCGTTGCAAGGGCACAGTCCCCCGCTCTATTATTCTGGCGAGTTTGGGGCTTCTCCTCTCCAGCTTGAGATTATCTTCCTGATTATCGGTTATCTTCACAGGATCCGTACTTTCGGAGATACCCCTGAGGGTTGCAGGCGGTACCCTTACCTCGCCCTTCGCTCCTCGATGGAACTCTCTCCGAGTTCTCGGGGAGGCCGAAGGAGCTGGTATTTTCAGGTTTCTGCTCTCCTGGCTAGCATTCAGATACGGATAGACAGGCTCCCCCTTATTCTTTGGGGGTTCTCCCCCCTCTCGGCTTAGTAAGGAGAAGATGCTCCACGAGATTCGGAAGGATGTTAGTCTCCAGTACACCAGATGCACATGGATCTCTCCTGTTGCCCCTCTTTCCCCCAAGTTGTCTTTCTACCATGAGCACTTCTTACAGATTCAGGAGGGCAGAATAGTTCCTCCACAATACCTTCAGCAACACACAATGCATAGTCTTCGGATCACTATTGGGCAACTCAGGGTGTGTTCTCACCAACTCCGGATTGAGTCAGATCACCATCTTCCGACGGAGGAGCGGATTTGCTTGTTTTGCTCCTTGGGTGAAGTTGAAACCCTTCATCACTTTATTTTTTGTTGTCCCATTTATTATGAGATCCGAGGTAGGTTCCATTGCCTTTTCGGGGACAACTCTCGATCTGTTTCTACCTTCTTCCAGATACCCGGACCAGCGTTGTCTCGCACTCTTTCTTAGGGAGATAACTCAGCTTCGACGACATAAAAGTTCTCCAAATGGATCTCACCCTCCTCAACATCGGCTCATCACAACATACTTCACCAACTCCGACGGACCGGGTGACTTCAATCGGAAACGCCCCACATCATCCGGTTCGGACAGAAGCAGGGTCACTAGACAGCGCACCAACAGTTTGTCAGGGTTCCGAACTAGCAATGGGGAGAGACATATCATGGACTTCTTCAGCTCCGGTACTTCGGCCTCGACTGTTAGGAGAGATTAGTTTCTGGAGGGTTCTTGGAGCTTGCCCCTCTTGGGCTGCTCCCTCCCCCCTCCTCTCTCTCCGTTCTTCTTGGCGTGCACTCCTCTCTGTTGGATTGCAGCCCTCCCCCCTCTGCTCTCCCTTTTCTTTTCTTTTCCCTTTCTCTTTGGCCCGTTTGTCGGGTTTCATCTTGTATTTATCTTAGTTCTTTTCTTTGTTGGGCTTTTTAGCTCTGCTAGCTGACAGTCATTATTGTCCTTCTTATAGTCCCTTGGGTCTTATTTTGGCCCACCGCGGACATTAATAATATTTCATTTCATTTCATTAATACCAGGGCTAAAAAAGTTGGGAAGGACATTAATCTTACCTTCCTTTACAAAATTTTCACCTTCTTTTACCATATGATGTTGATTGGTCTTGCGACCTGCCTTTTGATTAGAATCCATCTTCAGTTTTTTTTCCTTGTTTCTTGACTTACTCCAATTGAATTTGAGATGGCTTCTAACCTTGAAGAATGCATGTACAAAGCCAAAGTGTTACCGGAAGGTTCAACAGAGTCTATATTGGGACTTGTATTATTTGAAGTTTTAACATTTAAAAGATTGTTTTTCTTGTGTATATTTTGTCCATTTTTTTTGTTGAAAACCTTTGATTTGTTGGTTTGTCTCTGAGTTCTTCCCTTCATCTTTAAATTGCGTTTCTAAGATTTCTGTTTCCATTATTTCCTCTTCCTCACTTGGGACATCATTTGTGGAAAGAATTTCAAACATATTAGCAAATAACTTTGATTGATCCTTCATAACTGGTTTTTTCTGAGTGTTCTTCTTCTTAGGCATTTGGAAACCTATTGAGTTTATATCTTCTTTCTTTTGATCTGGAATTTTATTTGGGCAAACACTAGCCAAATGACCATATTCATGGCAAATTCTACAACGAAAATGAATGTTCTCATAGTCCACTACTTGCTCCCAAGTGTCCTCCCCAAATTGTAATGAGATTTTTTTAGGAAGGGGTTTGTCAAAATCCATTAAAACACAAATCCGAGCATAAATAATATATTCAAATTTTTGAGTACAATCAACAATCATCATAAAAGTTCCAAAAGAGTTTCCAATTGAAGAAAAAACAGCCGGATTCTAGAATTCAATTGGGAGGCCAAAGAGTCAAACAAACATGGGACCTGTAGAAGGCATCTCTTCTTCGGATTTAAATTTAGTATGCCAGGGCTTCATGAAAAGCCCTGCCCTTCCAAAGAACCAGGGACCCCCTTGAAATTTAGTAGTGATAATTTAAGTTACTACGTGAATGTCATATTTTTAGGTTGCATGTGAGACAAGTTTGCAACATGCACTGCCCTTTTATGCATATGTGAAAAATGTCTAACATGTAGAGACTTAAGTTTTCTATAAATCCATATAATGACTTATTTTATAGAATAGATAACTTTGGCAATTGAACAGAATGGTAGACTAATTCTGCCAAATTTCCTGTGTCTCTTATGTGATTGTTTCGTGTACTCAGCTCATGCTGAACAAACAAGGCTGCCGATTTTAGCCAGCAGTACTGAATTTATTTTTTCTTGGGTGCTGCCATAGTATATGGTACTGGGCAGTTTCACTAAGTTTTAGCAGGATTCAGTCATCATTCAAGGACTGAATTCCATTTAAAATGCCATTGTGCATACTGCCATTGTACATGTTTGTTATTGTATTTGCAATTCTTTTGGTTATTTCTGGTCATTAGGGTATAAATATTATTTTAATTGGTTATATGGGATTGAAATGGGTCCCACTTGTATTATATCTTGACTACAGTGGTATTACAACAGCATTTTTGGCAATGATGCAAGTATCATTTGGCAAGATTTGAACCTGGGTTTCCTCATTGAAAGTCAAGGTATTTAACAGGTTGATCTCATGCCATTTGGTGGTCATTAGGGTATATTACTATTAAATTTAATATAAATAAAATCAGAACTTGAATTTTACATTCTTTTTCGTTAGTATTTTTTTGTAGAATTTGTGTTCTAAGAATGGATTTTAGTTGACTAGTATTCATGACAGCGCACTGATTATTGGAGGCAAAGAAGCTTGTTAGAATTTTATAAGCCTAAAGAATTGGTAGAATCTTTGTCATATGGATTATGCATTAGGGTACTGTTCTCATATTGCAACAATATGCTTCTTTTTTTGCAGGAGTATCCTCCTGGTGTGCTTGTAGTTCCTATGAATAGCAGGACACTGAGGCCATTCAAGAAAACAAATCTGGTTGTGTTTGCACCTGGGGGTTGTTCAGATGCTATTTTTGATGATTCAAAGTTTGCTGTCTATGCCGATGCATTAATCATGGACCCAGGATGCCATTTCAGAGTCCATGACCAGGTACACGTGGCATTATTTCAGAGTCCAAAGAAGTTTTAAGAATTTTGGAAAAGCTTTATTTTAACAAACCTTAAAGATGAAAAGTGTGATTATTGAAAGAAAAGGACACAAAACTCTTTATGACACAGAATCAACAATCTATTCTGATGTTTTGCTTAAAATTGTGGTTGGAATCATGTATTTCAAGAACCATGCCTCAGTCAACAATATACTGGGAAGCAGTGGTAACTGTTTCTCTGTGATAGGGCTGGCAAGTGCATCTATATCCTAATTTACATGTATTGGAAAAGTAGCGTGGCTGCAAATAATATTGTATGTGCTTATGGTTCTTATTTACAAATCAGACAAGTTTGTTATGGGTTGTAGAAATTCACAATAATTAAAGAGGAACAAATGGAATCCAAATATTACCCAGATAACTGCATAGAAGGAACGAAATAAAGAAACACATAAAAGATGGGGAAGGTGCGCTTAGACATCAATTCTCTTTTTCATTAACAATGAAATGATCACCAACCAATACAAATGGATGGTTGGGGGTGAAGTATAAATACTCCTTTAATACAATGACGCATATCCCAATAAATGTCAATCCAACATATTGTTGTTTATTATGGACCACCTTGCAAGGTGTCAAATGGCACATAGGTTTATATAATATATCAAGTCATATAATGTTGGTCATGGCCAATAAGTGAGTTTACACATTTCAACATCCCCCCTTAATCTGAACTAGGGGCTATGGGCAGAGGATATTATTGAACATCTCCCCTTAATGGAATCTCTTCCACACAAATACGCTCTACAACTAAGTGAAAGCAACATTAGGCATAACTTTTGTGAAGATGTTTGCGAGTTGGTACACTGAAGCTACAAAAACTGGAAGAAACAGGCCTTTATAGTGGATCTGTCAAATTTTAGGCATCCAAAGCTCAATATGCTTTGTCTGTTGATGGTCCAAAGGTTGCAGATCAACTGACTAGTACTTTGGTTGTCATTGAACAAATCAGTGGGGCCCTTTTGAGGAAGACCCAACTGCTCAAGAACCATCCTCATCTACTGAATATGCTTCCCAACATGATTAGCACTGCAATGGGAGCTTGCTGGATAATGGATTCTCATATAGAGAAGAATCTACTTAGCGGCCTTCTAATGACTCTCATGAGGCACCTGCATATACGTTGAGCAAATGCTAATAACAAAGGAGACGCCTGAGGACAATTAGCCTCAAGCTTGACCCCAAAGGCAAAATGGGTGAGAGCTGTCTTATAATCCTCCATTTGGAACTGCTGCAGTAAATCCAAGGCATATTATAGTTGAGAAGGAGAAGTCCTTGAAGGAGACTGAATAATTTGAATGCCTAGAAAGTAATAAAGTAGGCCCAAATTTGTCATCTCAAATAATTGGTGAAGCCATAGCTTCAAATCGAAAATCATAGAGGAAGAGCTTAGCATATTGATCAAATCATCAACATAAAGGACAACAATCAATGTCTCACCATCTTGATGCTCAATGTTAACATCATGATCCACCTCATTGCAAGAAAATCCACACTCAAGAAAGGTGTGAATCTTCTCATACCAAGCACAATGCGCTTGCTTAAGTTCTTGAGTCTACAAACCAAGGGCATAGGACCATCAAGGCTAAAACTTGGTGGTTGCTGCATATATACCTCCTCCTGAAGTTCCCTATGAGAAAATTAACGCTTGAAATTCATCTGGTGAACTTGTTAACGCTAAGAAGGAATAATGGAAAGCAACATACAAATGGAGTCCATGTGAGCAACAATGTCGTTATAATCAAATCCTTTTTGTGGAAATCCCTTTGCAACAACCGAGCCTTATGCTTCTTAATCTTACGATCAACACCAATTTGGTCATATAGACCCTCTGCAACCAACAACCTTTTTTTTAATTGGTTATATGGAATTGAAATGAGCCCCTCCTATATTACATCATGATCGCATTACTACGGTATCAGAACATTGTGGCAATTATGCATATATTACTTGGCAAGATTCGAACCTTGGTCTCTGCCTTGAAAGTCAACACATTTAAGTAGTTGAGCTCTAGCCATTTGATGCTAACTGGTTGTATTAATTTGAAATGGGACCCACTTGTAAATGCTAAGGTTCACTCATGAGATTTGAACCTTGGTTAAGGGTGTGAAACTCTATTCCATAACAATTGATCTAAACCTCAAGGGCTGCAATCAACAACATTCTTACCTTTAGGCAAGGAAACCAATTGCCAAGTTTGATTCTTCATGGTAGAATCATACTCCACTTTTGCATGGCTGCCTCCCAATCAGGGCGTCCCTTAGCCTGATTTTAAGTAGCTAAATCCCCATTAACATCCATCTTGCCAAGCATGTCATGGTTTGGGGGTGGGGTGGGCTTCTGATGATGTTCCCGCTAAAGAAGAGGCTCTACATCTTTAGGGTACTCCTAGTCTACTTGGGCATAGATCTATTTGTAGAAGGAGGGTCAAGGGGTGGAAACTCGTCAGTAGAATTCATATTGGAAGTAGAGGATTTTGAGCACCATCAAAATCAAAGGAGATGTCAAGAACAACTTCCTTCATGGGTAGTGGGATAAAGCCAATAGCCTTTCAATCTCATATCATACCCTAAAACAAATTCACTTGTGACTCTTCGGTTGAAGAGTGTTTTGCAATTCAAGAGGAATTTGAGCCTAATCAACTAACTAAAGCACTTTGAAGTTGAAACTGATATAGATAGGCAAATTGATATGTCTGAATTTAGTAAACCAGTTTTGGTATTCTGTGTTATTTTGTAGTTGTACACAAAGTGTTTGACGAAATGTGCGTACATATATTTAATAATGTTATAAAGTGGCAATGTAATATTGTACGCAATAATAAAGTGATGTTAAGTCATTTATGTCAATGTAGTCACAAGTAATAAGTTAGTTTGTCTTGTAGTGGGAGATGTAGTGAATGCGAGTTAAATGCATATGAAATGTAATGTAAGAAATGATGAGGTGTCAGGTAGTTGGAGGGTAACTACTTTTTGGGTGTATAAATAAGCCCCTCCCCTCATTCATTCATTCAGTCATGAAGGCAGGGATTTGATTGAAGAGCATATTGATAGATTGTGGACGAGAGCATTGGTATGTGAGAATGCTGGTGCATATCTACGTAGGGCATGATGCAGTCCAGTCTTGTATGCAGCCATGAAGAGTATTCTGCATAGGGTTTGCAGACTGCAGATTGTAATGTTGAAACTGTATTGCTGTAACTATATATGCCATTGTTAATATAAATCTGCCCATTAATGTATCCTCTTCCATTACTGTTGTTGCTAATGCTGTTATTACTTCTGTGCATTGTTATTGCAAATGACTGCAGATCTGTAGAATTATTTAAGTAGAAATGGAATTGTGTGTAAGCATGTTAAATTTCATTTCTACATTCTGGTGCCATTGCTTGTACGAAGTTGGGTCCAATTTGGTGACATGGAGTTCTGAGAAGCAAAACCCTTGGGAAGATGTGCAACGAGAACAATGGAGTGCAGCCAAAGAAGTAGGTGAAGATGCACCAGATTTGTTTGTTGATGTAGATGAAGGGCCATCCAATGAAACATGCATAATAGATGTGCAGATGAGATGCAAAAATGCAAACTCTGCAGATCGAGGATTTGCAGACATAGAAGCTTCAGTCACAGACGCAAGATTTGTAGACACGGGGATTGTCATCGCAGATGTTATTGACAGAGAATTTGCAGTTCGAGAAGTTGCCATCAACCGTTAGACTAATGGCAAAGGTGCAGTCAACCGTCAGGTTGGCGACAGAATAAGGAGATTAGACAGAACCCGTCTTGAAGACGACTGCCCAGGATTGATCCATCCTACAGACGACAAAATCTGTCTAGAAGACGATTGCCCAGGTTTGATCCGTCTTGTAGATGGCAAAATCTTTCTGGAAGACGATTGCCCAAGACTGATCCGTCCTGCAGATGGCAGAATCCGTCTAGAAGACGGCTTCCTAGGATTGATCCGTCCTGTAGACGATAGAGCCCGTCCTGATAACGACGAATCAGGCAGAATCAGTTTGGATGTCGGCATGACTGATGGAATCAGTCTGGATGACGGAAGGACTGATGGAATCAGTTTGGATGACGACAAGATGAATAGCCTTGGGATGACGACAGAGGATGCTGTTATCAGTTAGACGACAGGACGAGTCGCTGTCATCAGGATGACTTGATGTCAGGATGCTGTCATCGGGGTCATCAGACATCAAGGTGCTGTCAGAGGGATGATCAGACGAAATATTGTCCTATAAACCTAGTGCGACCAACCATCTTTCCATGGATAACTCTCCATAAACCTTTAATTTGTAGTAAACCAACCATTTGGGTGGATTATATGCATAATTTCACACATTCAAGCGGGTAACATAAGACATAGGGGTCTATCACTGTCCTCCACAAATTTTTCTCAACACCCTTGCAAACCAGCCAAAAAAGATCACCACTGCTGCTATGTGCTGGTCATAAATTTTAGCACCACAGATGATGACTGTTTGTAATGGTGGCACAGATTGGTCTCTATAAAATTTTGGAGAATATTCTTGGCACAACAATGTCTCTGCCATTCAGAATCTCTCCTTCATGCAGAACTTAATTCTAGAAGGTGACTTATATGCGCTGGCACAGGAGTTTTTGATGAAAATGGTTACTCACATCTTGGATTGTTGAAGGCACTTCTCTGCCACATTTCACAATGCACAACTATCAATCTTTCCACTTCCCTTTTGTTCACCTTTTAACATGAACTTTCACCAGTCACTTTAACAACTCTGGTACCAATGTATGCTATTGGAGGGAAAACACCTAATTATTATTTTGGAGGGCTGTAACTTTATTAATATATTCATCAAAAGGAGGTTACATGATAAGTTACCCAACTAATTGGGATATATTTTGTAACATAACTTTATTACATTACTTTATTATAAGCTGGGCATTGATAGATCAGATTATAGAATTTGATGTGTTATGGAAGGAAAGAGAGAGAGCGATGAGAGGTAATGTGGGTCCAAATCTGATAAAAATTATATCAGAAAATTTATTTGTAAGCAAACATATTACGATATATGTTTACCATTGAACAACACACTTTAATACAACTTCGTACAATGAGAATGAAAAGATACCATTGGGAGGTGAAGGATTCATCTTCCCATTGTTAGTAAAGGTTGATATCGTAACTGAATCACTTATATTGAGTTGGTGCTGATATGGAAAGGGCTGATAGTTGGTAGTTCTAATGGATCAATTTTTAGAGGTGATAGATTTTTATTTGTTACTCCATTTTGCTATTATCATACCTACCACAAAATGAACTTTACAAGTTAGTAGATTAATACAATTCATCTACCTTTGATTTCGACACCCAAACCCTAAACCCTCACATTTGCATTTTAAATGTTTCACTTTGTTTTGGGTCCAATCAATCCTAGTCCTGAACTACCAGTTGGATCACACCGTCACTTTTGCACTATATGCCACTTTAGCACTAATGGTATGAACATGGTACCAGCTTTTAATAACTACCAAAATACTGACCACTTCATCTTTTTCAACATCTACTCATGTATTGTTGTACGTTTTCCATATTTGTATGTATTTTATGTAATTATAGTTACGAAACTTGGCTAGTTTTTGAAAAACTCTCCGAGTCTGTGCCCAAGTCGACCCTTTTAGGTTTTTTTACCTTGGCTCGACGAGTTTTTTTGGACTCGCATATGTAGTTATAGTTACAAAACCTCGTCGAGTCCGTGCCCGAGTCAGCCCTTCTGGTTTTTTTTGCCTTGGCTGGGTGAGTATTTCAGGTTTTGTTGAGTTTTTTTGAGTCCAAGAAAAAAACTTGGGTACGGTGGCAAAAATACTGACAAACGACATCAATTTTTTCCCCCCTAAATTGGCCTCATTTACTGTTTCCACTTGCAGAGAGAGCAGAGAGAAGGTGAAAGGAGACCCAAAAAACAGTCATTTGCTTCATAAACCCAAATTTTTCATAAGTTTTCAAAAATCTAACAGCCACCCAACAGTTACGTTTGAGGTAAAAAAACAAGAACAAAAAAGGAATGCTAATGTCACAAGGCCCACCTGATTACAAAGGACCAAAGACGAAAGGAAAAGAAAAATTGTTAGCAGAGTACAAGAATAAGGTCAAAGAAGATCAACAATGGAAGTTGAGACCAAAAAGGTAGACAACATTAAGAGGAATCTAAACCAACTTTGTATGCAGTTCCATGGCAATATGTCCCACCCCCATGCAAAGTGTAACACCTTCAATAATCAAGAGCAAAATTTCTTTGCACTTCCCTGTAATATACATTCTCGAGGACGTTCATCTAACCACCCTTATACTGAGAGGGGTGGGTGAACAGTATAAGATAAAAATTTTCTTTTCACAACAATAACTGCAATAATATGAATGCAATAATGAATCAATGCACAAAACACCACACACACAAGAGACAAGGATTTTATGTGGAAACACCCTTTCAGGAGAAAACCACGGCAAAATATTGCTTTTATTACTTCAAAAGAGTTCGTAGGCACCAACCCACAGGAGACACCAATCCCCTTATACAAAATGTAGGCACCAACCTACGGGAGACACCAATCTCCTTATACAAATACGTAGGCATCAACCTACAGGAGACACCAATCTCCTTGAGGCACCAACCTCAGATCTGATAAAAAACTTGTACAGGTCTGCTGATCAAAAACTCGCTCAGGTCTGCTCCAAAATCTGATCATTAAAAGCATCAACTTCAGCTCACAATGTCTTCTTGGATCTGTACTCTAATCTCTGCTCATCAAGTGCAATGACAGGGATGTTTCAGATACCTATCTCACGCTATAATGACCTTCGGTGGTTTTGATGATTTAGCTGTATTTTTGCCTATCTATAGACCGTTACGTGTCTCAAGTGACCGTTGTATTAACCAGTGAATGCCTCCGAATCTGTGCGTAACAGCTGCAAAGACATCTCCTTTGAATATTTATTGTTCCACTTGTCTCCAAATTTCAAACTCCTACATCTGCAAATTCTTTTGATGTTCAGATTTAATATGTAATGCTCATTCTTCCATTATTTCTCAAACGGATCTTCCTCTAAGAGTCTATTGCTGTAATGTCTTTTTTTTTTTTGATTTTACATGGTGGAATCGGTAGCCGCCACAAATCCGGGCAGGCTGTCCGGCCTTTTATGGCCGCCACAGTATTCTTCGCTGTTCGCCCCGAAAGCCGCCACACAGATCTCTGCGCAGTCTGCCCTTATAACCACCATGCCACGATAATTTTAAACCTTTTACACTGCTAAAAGCACCAGGAAAGGGAAAAGCGTTCAGTCCGGTGAGGCCCGAGATTTGAACCTTAGACCTCCGCCCCCCTTATGAGGTTTGGGGGAACCAATTGGTCTACACCTTGGACCTTGCTGTAATGTCTTTACACCAAACGCTCTACGTCATTTCCTAACTTAGGCTCCCGCCTTAAGAATTGACAGTATTTCCACTGTAACGGTTAACATTGCCCCACACACTTCCACTGTGCCATCGATTAACTTTGCAAAATAGGTAACATTATGTTGCACCATGGTGCGGCACTTGTCACGCAGTAATGCTCCTAGGGTTTTGGTCACATCGTCAACAGTTGTCGGTGATCCTTCAGAGGCTTTTGGTTGTAACGGGTCCCTCTAATTCCAACGGTTAGTGGCAGCAAGGCGTCTGCTGGAATTGGCAAATCTTCAGAAGAACAAAATCTGATTTGCACCGCTGGTTTGGGCCTGAGATCTATAACAGGTAGCCTTGAATAGATTTGTACACGAAGTTCTTGCGTATCTTTGGTTCATAGGGACGTCTCCTTGATCTTCCACTCACAAATACACTCAGCTCTCTGCGCAAATCAGATGGGCCTGCCTATGTCACGAGGAACGGACCGCTTGCTAATTGCTGCCGCCGTCTGCAACTCCGCACATGTCCATCTCTGTCATAAATGACTTAGGTTGCATTGCGGCCGCGCCAAAACCCGTGCCGTACTATCGTTGAGGGAAACGGGCGTCAACCTCGTGTCAAAAACGCGTAGGCTCACCCCTTTTGACTTTATTTACCTGTTGACCCTTACAAAATTTTATCTAACTCATATATATTGAAGACATTCTCACCGATTCATATAAGAAATGAACTCTGGCCTTTTTTTTTCTTATATGCAAATATTTCACTTTCTTTCTTTTGGCGCCCACGAGGTCAGCCCACTCAAAATAATTTTATTTTAAATTTGAAACCTCATCTTTATTCACTTATAAGGGGTCGGCCCCTGCCATCATTAACACTTTATAATGAAGGCATATGATATAATATTTAAATCTTATATTTAAATATTATGGTGCTACAATATATTCAAATATATTTAAATATATTTGCCTTGAATAATTTGCCCAAGCACACCATGGTTTGCTAGCAACCAAGTCGGCCTTTGACATCAATGACAACTCAATAATTCTAACAATCTCCCCCTTTGTCATTGATGGCAACCCTGCAAAGAAATTGTCCTTTATTGCAACAGGATCACAAGCTGCTCCCCCTGACAAGCTGCTCCCCCTTACTGAAATTACAAGCTGCTCCCCTTACTGAAATTCTCCCCCTTTGACATCAATGGCAAAGGCTTCTCAGGGCTAAATGATAAGGCACTTGACAACTCCCCCTTACTAACTGCTCTAACTGAGACATTCAATGATGAGATGGGAGTGAAACTACTCCCAACTTACCTCTGAGATACTCAAATGTCTCCTTTGGAAGTGGCTTGGTAAAGATGTCAGCAATATGTTCCTTTGTAGCAATGTATTCCAACTTGACTTGCTGATCAGTCACTTGCTCTCTCAAAAAGTGATACTTGATTGGAATGTGCTTGGTCCTTGAATGCATCATCGGATTCTTCGAAATATTGATGGCACTTGTATTATCACAAAGTATGGAGATAGGATGATCATGCTCTACTTTGAAATCACTTAAGGTTTATTTCATCCATAGAACCTATGTGCAACAAGCAGCTGTTGCAATGTACTCCGCCTCTGCAGTAGATAAGGACACTGATGCTTGTTTCTTACTTAGCCAAGAGACCAAACAGTCTCCAAGAAAAAATGCTCCTCCACTTGTGCTTTTCCTATCATCCACACTGCCTGCCCAATCCACATCTGTATATGCAGTGAGAGTGAAATTATCGCATCTGGGATACCATAGTCCAAAATCCATAGTTCCTTTCAAATACTTGAAGATTCTTTTTACTGCCTGTACATGTGTTTCCTTTGGTGCAGCTTGAAATCTTACCACCAATCCAACTGCCTGCATTATATCCGGCCTTGTAGCTGTGACATACAATAAACTTCCAATCATGGATCTATACAAAGTTTGATTAGCCTCAGGAGACTCATCATATTTACTTAACTTACATCCTGTAATCATGGGGGTACTCACAGGATTGCAATCCTCCATCCTGAATTTTTTCAACATTTCTTTTACATACTTGGTTTGAGAGAGAAATATACCTTTATCTGACTGTGAGATTTGCAAACCAAGAAAGAAGGATAGCTCACCAAGCATTGACATCTCAAATTCACTTTGCATACATTTTGCAAATTCTTGACACATCTTGTTATTACTGCCTTCGAAAATGATGTCGTCCACATAGACCACTACAATTAACTGGTCATTTCCTTCATTTTTGATGTACAGGTTGCTATCAACTATACCTTTTCTGAAACCCTGTTCTTGGAGGTATTTATCCAACCTTGAGTACCAAGCCCTGGGGGCTTGCTTTAGTCCATAGAGAGCCTTCTTCAATTTGCATACATAGTCCGGCTTGTCTGTCAGGCTGAAACCATCTGGTTGCTCAATGTAGACCTCTTCCTCTAAGTAACCATTAAGAAATGCTGATTTTACATCCATTTGGTACACTTTGAAGTTTCTGAAACTTGAAAAGGCCAAGAACATTCTTATGGCCTCAAGACGAGCAACAGGAGCAAATGTCTCTTCAAAATCAATTCCCTCAACTTGTGCATAGCCTTTGCACACAAGTCTTGCTTTGTTTCTGACAACCTGACCATCTTCGTTCAACTTGTTTCTGTAGACCCATTTGGTGCCGATTACATTCTTGTCTTTTGGACGTGGGACAAGTTCCCAAGTCTCACTCTTCTCTATTTGATCTAACTCTTCTTCCATTGCCTTAATCCAATATTTATCTTCACTTGCTTCATTGAAATTCTTTGGCTCAACTTTAGATAGTAAAGAGAAGTTGGCATGTTCACCTGTACCTATTATTTTCCTCCTTGTTTGTCTCTCATCTAGATTCCCAATAATCAGATCTTTCGGATGGTTCTTTTGCACATATCTGGATGGTGTTTTAGGTGGTGCCTTGAATGGTGTTTTGGGGGGTGTTCTTGAGGGTGTCCTCTGATTCTCATCTTCTTCAGTTTCTTCATATTTGCAACATTCTCCTTCTTGATACATGATCTCTTGAGCTGGTTCTCTTAGATATATTTCTTCATCAACTCTTACATTTGCACTTTCCACAATTTTATGCAATATTTTATTGTAGCATCTATAGGCTTTGCTCTTTGAAGAGTATCCAAGGAAGATACCCTCATCACACCTGGAATCAAACTTGCCCAAATATTTTTCATCTCATCTAATGTAGCATTTGCTTCCAAATATTCTGAAATACTTCACAGTAGTTGGTCTTCCCTTCCAAAGCTCATACGGAGTTTTGTGGTGATTTACTCTTACTTGAGCTCTATTGATGATATAAACAGTTGTATGGACCACCTCTCTCCAAAAAGCATCAAAAAGCTTAGACTCATTTAGCATGGCCCTGGACATGCCTTGAACAGTTTTGTTCTTCCTTTCAACTACTCCATTCTGTTGTGGAGTTCTTGCTGCTGAGTATTATCTTTTGATTCCATGTTGTTCACAGAATTCTACAAATTCATTTGAAGTGAATTCACCTCCTCTGTCTGATCTTAGACACTTGATATTTTTGCCTGTTTCATTTTCTACAAGTGCCTTGAATGCTTTGAACCTTTCAAAGGCTTCTGATTTTTCTCTTAAGAATGTTACCCAAGTCATTCTAGAATAATCATCAATAAACAACATGAAATAATTCTCACCTTGTAAGCTCTTTGTCCTTGTAGGGCCGCATAGATCGGTGTGAATTAGCTCCAAAGGCTTGGATGAAGAGAATTCCTTTGATTTGAAACTTGATCTTGTTTGCTTACCATGCTGGCACTGTGCACAAATCGTGCTTGGGGGTTTGGCTATCTTGGGAAAATCTCTGACTGCCTGTTTGTTGCTTATTTTCACCATGTTGTCAAAGTTCAGGTGGCCCATTCTCCTATGCCATAACCAACTCTCATCCTCTTGTGATAAAAAGCATTTTTCTCCCTTAATTTTGCTCAACATGTAGAGATTGTTTGTAGTTCTACAGGCATCTGCAATAAGTTTTCCTATCTTGGATTTCCTGATCTCACATCCATTTGGGTGAAATGTGAGTGTATGCCCTTGATCACATAGTTGGCTCACACTTAGAAGGTTGTGCTTCAACCCTTCAACATATAACACATTCTCTGTCCTTGATTTTCCATTATCCAGGCTCAAGGTTCCCTTTCCGACAATTTTGGTAGAAGCATTATCACCAAATTTCACTGTGCCTCCATTTATTTCTTTGAGAGAGAGAAATTTGCTTTTGTCACCCGTCATATGGCTTGAACAACCACTATCAATGTACCACTGATTTCCTTCATTTTGCACATGAAGAGTTGTTTGTACCAACATAGACTTCTCCTTTTCTTGTTCCATTTTCTTTTTCCAAACTTTGGAGGACATATCCTTTTGAACAGTTTGACCATCCTCCTTCTTACTTGATTTTGGAAGTTCAGGGAACACCGTTCTACACCATTTAGTTGTATGCCCAAAATTATTACATTTGTAACAAATGATGTTGTAGTCCATGAGAGGTGCAAATGAATTGAAATTCCTCTTGGTGAAGCCAAAATCATTTTTAGCACGGACCCTGCAATGTACAACTTTATGACCAAATTGGTTACATGAAAAACAATAACCATGGAAGAAATATTGAAACCTGTCTGATTGCCTTGGAGGATATGGCCGCATGGTTCTCTCATTGTTGTTTCTGTGATGGACCTTGGTCCATGATGATGCTTTGTTTTCTTCCTTCTTGATGCTTCCACTTCTCAACACATCAACATAGGTCTCAGGCTCTTCTTTAATTATTTTCTTTGATGCCTCTGTTCCTTTTGAGCTTGACTCCTCCTTTTGTTTCTTTTGACTTTCTTCAAAACCAAGTCCAGTATTTATAACCAAAGATCTTTGTGCTTTGATAATATCATCCAAGATTTCTGTGCTTTTCTCAAACCTAATATTTTGTTGTAGCTTATCATTAGATTTTTCCACTTCCTTCCTCAGAGAGACAATCTCATGTTCCAGTTTTTCACATTCCAACACTTTTGCCTTTAACTGCTCAGTCATAACTTCTTCAATTCGCTTTGCCTCTTCAATTTTAACTTTTAAGTCGATGAGATCTTGCGAAAACTTTGCCTTTGTCTTCTCATCCTCTTGTACTTGAGTCTTCAATCTTGAGTTCTTCTTTCTAAGCCTCTTCACCTCTTTAAGAGCAAAAACAAGTTCCTCTTCTATGTCAACTATGGCTTCCTCTTCATTTTCTGGATCTTTCTCCTTTTCTTGGTTTTCGACAATAGGAGCATCTTCTTTCACCTCCATAGCCATGTGTGTTCTTGTAAGATCTTCCTTCAAGTGGTTAGGCTTTCACGAAGGAACCTGCTCTGATACCAATTGAAGAAACACACGCTTATATTGAGAGGGGGGTGAACAGTATAAGATAAAACTTTTCTTTCCAAAACAATAACTGCAATAATATGAATGCAATAATGAATCAATGCACAAAACACCACACACATAAGAGACAAGGATTTTACGTGGAAACACCCTTTCGGGAGAAAACCATGACAAAATATTGCTTTTATTTCTTCAAAAAAATTTGTGGGCACCAACCCACAGGAGACACCAATCCCCTTATACAAATATGTAGGCACCAACCTACGAGAGACACCAATCTCCTTATTACAAATATGTAGGCACTGTTGGTTACGAATCTGCCACTAGGAAAGGGTTTGGTCTATCTATATGCCCTAGACCCGCCCAACAGATTGAAAGGCCGGAAGGAAGGAATGCCTTCCGTGCCAATCTCCGGAGAAGGCTGGCTCCTATACTACACTACACTTGGTTTTTAGATTAGGGAACAGGAAAGGGATCGGGAAATTACTGAAAGAAATAAATAACTGAAAGAAATGGGAAATGTAGATTGTTTCAAGGGGAAGAATAGGCAACACAATTACTAACTCCTTGAAACAACAGTAATCAACATTATAAACATAGCAGAAACTAAAATTGAACACACACTGATATGTATCCTTTAGCAATTCCAGACTTCGTTCTTAATTCACACACTTAAATCCAGATTTCAGAATTTACTGTATGCAAATGAAGAAACAAAATTAACAGAAATAAGCATAGAAGGCATCATACACAGTGAAAAAGTCCAGAATCAGAACCAGGAGTCTTAATATTGAAGCAAGAAGTCCAAATACAACAGCTCTTTAGCAAAATGTTCCCCCCTATTACATTGCAATGAGTGGCCTTTTATAGAAGAATTTCCCCCCAATTACATTAATGTTCAACCCCCGAAACTGCCGAGGCAGTTGAGATTTGATCCCTGTCAGCTGACAGCGTACCTGCGGTGCGGCTTACCCGTGTTTAGAGCGGCTCCGGACGACCTCTGCAGTTGGGACAACATGTCTCATTAATGTGGTTGGTGCAGCTTGCCCTTTGGAGTTTTTCTGGGACCTGACAGGGCGTCCTGAAGGGATGGGCTGAGACTTGAATTCGTGCGCCATTGATGCGCCTTAAATGCCCACCTACCACGCTTTTTAACTGTGGTCTGAAGCCAGAAAAACCGGCCGGAGGTAGCTGGAGTTGAGCCCAGGGCTTGAATTTGAAACCCCGCGTGAATTCCGAAGATCGCTCATGTTTAACCCGAAGCTGAGATTCGCCGCAAAAGGAGAGCGATGCTAAGGTTCGCTGGGCGCTGGAGCGAAGCTGGGAGTCGCACGGGGAAGGGGCGAAGCTGAGGCTTGCTGGAGAAATGGTGCGAGGCCGAGAGTCGCTTGGAAATGGAGCGAAGCTGGGGGGACTTGGAAGCCTTAGCTGATTTTTGATATCTCCGAAGCCTACTGTCGATCGTCGGAAATCGCCCCGAAGACGGGGTTCGTCGTGCCTTAGCGCCGAACCTGGAGTTCGCTGCCGATGGGGGCGATCCTGAGAATCGCTCAGAAATGGAACGAAGCTGGGAGTCGCTTGGAAATGGAGCGAACTCGAGGCGCTTCCTGCCTTGGTTGATTTTTCAACGCTTCATGCTGCGGTTCGCCTGGAGACCGGAGCGAGATCGAGGTTCGCTCATTCCCGGAGCGAACTCGAGCCGAGTCGTTTCTTAGCCCCTCTTCGCCTTCCTTGCTGCGGTTCGCTCGAGAACTTGAGCGATTCCGAGATTCGCTGTATTTTGAAGCGATATTGGGGGGCTTCTTACTTAATATTTTTCCATGATGGCCTGCAGATCGCTCCGGGGCCTGGCGAGGCTGGGGTTCGCTGACGAAGGGGAGCGAGTCCGAGAATTGCTCGAAAACGGAGCGAACTCGAGGCGACCCTGCCTTAGAAATGTTTTAACCCCCTTTTGCACTTTGCTCCAAAATGGTGCCAAAGCTCGCTGTGCCCCCTGCCCGAAGCTGGGCATCGCTGTTAATCAGAGCGAACTCGAGGTTCGCTACTCCTGGGTGCGAATCATAGAACTTCTGTGCCTTAAGCCGATTTTGAGAGAAGTTGGTTTCGGAGGGAAGGAGGAAAGGAGAGAGGACTCGAACATGAAAACAACGTAGCAGTTTTTTCAAAAAATTTTATCCCTTAGTCAAAATGTGGCAACAGACACCCACCTACAGGAGACCAATCTCCTTGAGGCACCAGCCTCAGATCTGATAAAAAACTTGTACAGGTCTGCTGATCAAAAACTCGCTCAGGTCTGCTCCAAAATTTGATCATTAAAGGCATCAACTTCAGCTCACAATGTCTTCTTGGATCTGTATTCTAATCTTTGCTCATCAAGTGCAATGACACGGATGTTTCAGATACCTATCTCACACTATAATGACCTTCGGTGGTTTTGATGAATTAGCTAGATTTTTGCCTATCTATAGACCGATACATGTCTCAAGTGACCGTTGTACTAACCAGTGAACGCCTCCGAATCTGTGCGTAACAGCTGCGAAGACATCTCCTTTGAATATTTATTGTGCCACTTGTCTCCAAATTTCATACTCATCCTACGTCTGCAAATTCTTTTGATCTTCATATATAATATGTAATGCTCATTCTTCCATTATTTCTCAAACGACTCTTCCTCTAAGAGTCTATTGCTGTAATGTCTTTACACCAATCGCTCTACGCCATTTCCTAACATAGGCTCCCGCCTTAAGAATTGACAGTATTCCCACTGTAACGGTTAACACTGCCCCACACACTTCCACTGTGCCATCGATTAACGTTGCAAAATAGGTAACATTACGTTGCACCATGGCGCGACACTTGTCACGCGGTAATGCTCCTAGGGTTTTGCCCACATCGTCAACAGTTGTCGGTGATCCTTCAAAGGCTTTTGGTTGTAACGGGTCCCTCTAATTCCAACGGCTGGTGGTAGCAAGGCGTCTGCTGGAATTGGCGAATCTTCAGAAGAACAAAATCTGATTTGCACCACAGGTTTGGGCCTGAGATCTATAACAGGTAGCCTTGAATAGATTTGTACACGAAGCTCCCGTGTATCTTTTGTTCATAGGGACGTCTCCTTGATCTTCCGCTCACAAATACACTCAGCTCTCTGCGCAAATCAGATGGGCCTGCCTCTGCCACGAGGAACGGACCGCTCGCTAATTGCTTCCGCCATCTGCAACTCCGCACATGTCCATCTCTGTCATAAACGACTTTGGTTGCACTGCGGCCGTGCCAAAACCCGTGTCGTACTATCATCGAGGGAAACGGGCATCAACCTCGTGTCAAAAACGCGCAGGCTCACCCCTTCGACTTTATTTACCTGTTGACCGTGACAACATTTTCTCTAACTCATATATATCAAAGACATTCTCACCAATTCATATAAGTAATGAACTCTAGCCTTTTTATTTATATGCAAATCTTTCACCTTCTTTCTTTTGGTGCCCACGAGGTCGGCCCACTCAAAATAATTTTATTTTAAATTTGAAACCTCACTTTTATTCACTTATAAGGGGTCAGCCCCTTCCATCATTAACACCTTATAATAAATGCATATGATATAATATTTAAATCTTATATTTAAATATTATGGCGCTACAATATATTCAAATATATTTAAATATATTTGCCTTGAATAATTCGCCCGAGCACACAACAGTTTGCCAGCAACCAAGTCGGCCTTTGACATTAGTGACAACTCAATAGTGAATAATTCTAACACCACCCCCATGCACAGAGTAACACCTTCAATAATCAAGAGCAAAATTTCTTTGCAATTCCCTGTAATATACATTCTCGAGAACATTCATCTAACCACTGGGCTTAGGAACAAACAAATGCTTCTGAAATCCTAATCCACACATGAAACATTCATAATGTTTGAGGCAGCTCAAAGGCATCAAGAATTAGACACGAAAGGTTGGAACAGTACAGTGCTTGGACCCTCTCACAATCCCAGTGAGATTTATAAGGTATACATAAAATAGCAAGAGACCATTTGAAGAAGCACAAAATGTCCATGAGGTTGCTTTCTAAGACAAGTTGACTAGTTATAGAGATGTGTAGTTATACCCTTTGAAGGATAATATACTATCCATACTTTGCCAGAGAATAGCATCAACCATATTCAGTGTTGGTTTGAGCATTGCACTTGTGTATGGCCACAAAACTAGAGTGGGAGAGAACATGATTTGAAGGATTTTCTAACAATAGCCACTAACCCATTAATAACCATTCGTCTATGGAAGGCATCCCCTAGTACAGCCACAATCTGAGAACCATGGAAATTAGAAGGGATATGTACCAGCCTTGTGTACTCTCTTTGAATTCTGACTCAATATGAAACATAGTTGAGAAAATCTACAAAAAATCCTGATTTTTGCTGATTCCTGCCCTTGTCGATAAAATCCTGATTTTTTGCCGAAAAAATCTGCGGCAGCAGCATGGGTAGAGGAAACATCATAAATAGCTTGTTTTTTTCATTTTGCCTCATTTTTTGCCACTTTCAATTTTTTTTTTTTGCCATTTTTACCGATTTTTTGCGATTCCCGATATTTTCCAATTCTTTGCCTTGCTGATTTTTTGCCGGTTCAATTTTTCTCAAGTATGATATGAAATATTAGCAAAGACTACATATTCATTAGGAGGAAATAATTAATAATAAACAGCACATTAAATGACAACAAAAGGACTTGTAGATGCTCCAAGACTAAATCTAACAACCACCCAGCAGTTACATTGATGTATATTTTGTCACTTTCATGTATAGTTTAAGGTTGTATCGCTTATAGTATTAATTTTGGATTTGTATAATGTTAATTATTTGTGATATGCATGAAAAAAAACTCTTTTCCAATGAAAATTTGTATTTTCTTCAGTTCTCTTTTTTCCGAGTCTGAGTTCGAGTTAAAAATTGGCCTTTCCAATTCCGAGTTTCTCTACTATTATGAACAGGAAGTATGATACTTACATCTCTTCTGAAATATTTACTTTTTACAGAAAATTTAGATTAATAGAATTTCAATTATGGTTCTTATATTGTTCTCTTTTATTTTTGAATCCTTTTCTCACCCTGATTGCTGATTATGGTTTTGCTATGCCCACAACTCGCGTAACTTTGCAATTCTATGGGTTGTCCTTTCGACTGCTGCTGGAATTCAAACTGATTAGTATGCTATGATGGCACTTGATGCAGCTGGAAACAATGTCAATTGATATTCCTTTTCGAAGTTCTGATTAGATTCCATGTTTTCTTACACAAAACAATGTCTGACCAGATTATGACAATCTTCTAGACTGAATCATGGTAATTTGGTTTCTGGTCTACAGGATGTGGAATTCCCTGACTCATAGGTTGCTTGGTTTTAGTTCTTCTGTTTGCATAGTTTCTGTTCCTAGAGTTTTGGTTATCCATTCTTGACTGTTCGCTCATTTTCATGTCTGGTAGTTCTATTAATTTTGTTGAGTCCCTTCTCCTTCTTCAGAGTCTTTCATGTAGGTGTATTTATTGTTCTTATCTTTTCCATATGTCCCAATATCGATATGGTATGTGTCTATCACTGTATATGCCTTTAAACTGTTAAAATTGTACATAGGCACTCTGGATTGCTCTTGTTCCTACTAAATTTCTTCTTACATTAGCCTTCTGATATGGTCTAGCTGGATTATCTAGGGCATAGCACGTGCATATATGAAGTTTCCTAATTGTGTGCAATGGCACCAACAGTTTCTTTAGTTTTTTAGATTCCAGTTAAAGAGTAAATATTATTCTATTCCTACTCATATGCACAGAACTAAGCTACTAACGCCAACTAGTTTGTGATAGTACGTATAATGTAAATTGTAATTACATACCATTTGTAATATAGGAAACTAACAAAAAATAAGTCTCAATCACACATAGAAAAATCTAAAGATTGCATAGCTACAACCTCTTGGCATATACTGATTGGATATTAGTCTTTAACCAAAATATAATTCTTTCTTCTAATTGTAATAAGTTATTCATTTCTGACCTAGAAATTTAGTACATTTGTCTGGGTTTTGTTGTGATTAAATAGCCAGCACTTGAACTTATAATGCTTAACTGAAGTCGTGTGAAACCTGTGGCACCCCTCTTAAATAATGTAATGTGTTTTATTTCCTTGTGATGAAGAATTAAGATGCTGTGACCTATTCTAGAAGTGCTTCTGTTAATAGTTTTCCTTTTTTTTTCTTAAATAAGAACTTTGGATCTTATTTGTTTTGTACTTCCATGTGTTGCATAACAGTTGGCAGAAATTGTTGCGTCATTGCCAAGAAAGCTTGTGATTTTTGTGACACATCATCATCATGATCATGTAGAGGGTGAGTCATTTGGAATAGTCTTATAACTTTACAGATATTGTCAGGATTAGAGTGCACATATATGGTAGAACCTTTTCGGTAAATAAGAAAATCATGGATTAAGAGTTAAACCAAAGAATTCAGAGGGAATTATTTCTAAACAGAAGTGACATAAATTTCTTAGATGTTTACTGAGGATATTTGGTTTCAGTTTCTATTTTACAACTGTATCAATGTGTTCTGGATGATGTTTATCTCTCCTATGTTTTGATTATCCTGCTTCTGTATTCTTTATTATCCTCCTAAATAGCATTCTCTTCTCAAATATTACATTCTCTCCAACCTTTTTCGTCCATTGTTTTCACACAGCAACACAAATTGATAGGCTTGCCTTACCATGAGCTTCTACTTGAGCTGTGCTAATTTTAGTGATTCAGAATATTGACTCTTTCACTATCAAGTTTAAAGCAGTGGTGTTGTCTCCTTGCCAATGGTTTCAGTTTATTATGCAACAATTGACAATCTTAATGAATTCTAAAATAGTGATCTCCTGGTTGCAATTCTGCTACCGTCCTTTATGATGGTCCCAAAAGTCAAGCTTAATGTGGATGCTGAGATATTTTATTGTAATGTAATCTTGATTTGCAGCCCTGAGACTAGATTTTGCACTAACCTAAGCACCAATTGTTTCTTGAGAGTTGGTTTCATGCAGGCTATAAACATTTCAGGGGAAGAGTTGAAAAGTCGCACGGAAATTGAAAAATAGGCAACACCAATTCTCATTGTGGATCATCTTATTGAGTGATGTGATTCTCAAGTATTCACTTGTGGAGAGGAAATTTTGTTGTGGAGTATTGTATTTGACATTGTGCAGTCTATATGTGGATTTGGCACCTTCTGATATCCTGTTTTTTTGGGCCCTTGTATGCATTTGGGGTTAACTTATGGGCCCATGAGATACTAGTTTGTGGTAGTCCATGGGAGCTTGATGGTTCTATTGAATGTTGTGGGTACTTGGGGATTACCATGTTAGGTAATGTATTGGGCCACTTATTTGCATGCCTATGGGAGTACTGTGAGGTGGATTTAATTTGGACCACTGGCAGTTTGGAAGACTACATGAGGCATACATATATTATCTTATTTGATTTGATTTTAATTAATAATATGTTCAACTGACTATGGGATATGTGGGATAATAATTTGTATATAAAGGGTGATGTTGGGCCCCATACCAGTCATGTAATTCACTTGTGACATCACATCTATTACATCATTTTGGAGTCGTGATATTATTTGGTACACCATTGTGTATCCTCGATATTGTCATGTCTTTATTGCAATATTGTTAGCACTTCGTTGTTGTTACTTGCTAATCACTTGAGGAATAAGACTAGTTTCTACATGGTACTAGAGCCCTATGGAGAGAAGCCTCCTAGAAGAGTTAGTTTCTTGCATGGATTCAAGTTGTAACTACAAAAGAAGATCAAACTGTTACTTGCAGCAGTTTGGATCCATGGGTTGGAGGGATTTATTAATTTGTCTGAAATTGTTGAGATTCAATCCATTTCATTCATGATAATTGAATAACAATCTTTGATGATCATTTGATATATTGGCCTCCAAGTCCTTATGGCTACAAAGAAAATGCCAAAATGATGTTTTTAACAAAACAGCCATATCTCCAATTTGGAGTGTAATTTCAAAATAAACATGTGCCACAATATTTCTCATGACAAAATAGTTGGGATCAGCTTGTTGCACTTAGTTAGATTTCATCATTTTCCCTCCAATTTTGCAGTCAAATTTTGGTAAAATCTGATAAAAGTGTGGTCAAAGGGAGTTTAAAATAGGGGCAGTAAAAAATTTGGGAATCAAGAAAACAAATTTGCATCCACTTCATAAGGAGATCAACAACTTGGTATAGGGCATAGGCTTGTGCAGAGGGGGTTTCAAGTTTGAAACCTGCAGCAACACTTTACAAAAGGAAATGAAGGAAGGACCATGTAGTCTTCACTATTGAGGCCTAAGCGTCTCTAACTTTGTTGAGTGTGTCTTCTTTCACCTTGAAGTGGTTTGTAGGTGAACCACTCTCTTCTTTTATTGTTTATTTCAAAGACTACATGACATCAACATCTTGAAGCTCTTTGTCACTGCCATCAAGAGACTATATGAGGTATTTGTTGGCCATTTTAGGACAGATTTTGGTTTCTCAGAGGATGTCCAAAGCACCATTGGCATCAATAGTTGGGGCATACTAATTTTGGATCCTTGGGCATTACTCATATTCATACAGTTCGTGGTCTTCTATCAATTGATCTACCTTCAAGAGTTTGTGAGGATTGTGTGCTAGGGAAACACCATAGGGCATCCTTTACTAATGATAAAGGTCAGCAAGCCCCTCAGCCTTCAAATTTGGCTCATAACAACATTTCTGGTCTTATAGCAATCCCATCTCTTGCAAATAATCGTCATTTTCTCATTTGTTGATGATGTTGCCATAGTGGTAAAAGGTAAACAAACAGTCCTCCTTCTGCACTATTAAAGTATGATGTCTGGTGCTTCTCAGATTAAATGGACAGTCCACAACAGCATGTCTGACAAATTCACAAATATTGCAGAATGCATTGATTTACATTTGTGCGTCCCTCTGACTTGCTGTTGGAACACGAAATGTCTTTCTTTTCTTTCTTTTTATCTCCCTTCACGTCGTTAATAATATTTTTCAGGTCCTTCCTCATGGCTTGGATGGCAACATGCAAGTCATCTTGGTTGCTATCTGAATCATTATCTCTATAGTGCCCTACTCCTGTTGTTGTCTGCTTCATCTCGCTCTCCAAGTTGAGAGCTCTATCAAAAGCTTCCTGATAGGTAGTTGGTGGTACTACCTTCATCTTCTTTTTATATCTTGGCAGCAGTCCATCTAGGATCCATTGCTTTTGTAACCCATCTTTTGGTATTACTTCCATCTTATTGATAAGTTCCTTTAATCGTTTGTTGTACGACTTGATATCTTCATCTCTCTTTTGCTTCGTGGAATATATTTCTTCGATGATCTTAGTATAATCACGGAGTATTCTAAATTCCTTGGTGAATTCAGCGTTTAATTCATCCCATGTCGTGAAGGGGTTTACTTTCTTCAGATGCCAGTCCATTGTGATTCCCTGCAATGTAGCCGTAAAAAATTTCAGCCAGGATCCTTCATCATCAACGTTATTAACTTGCCATATTGTTTCACACATATCAATATGGCGCTTTGGGTCCTTTCCATCACTCAGAAATTGCGGACATTTTTGTTTGCCTGTTGCTCTAGCATTGTTTGCCAATGGATGGCTGATCTTCGTCACTTGACAACTCAACACTAGAAAACAATCTTTGACCGCACCCCTGTGCACCTACACTTTGTGACCTTCGTGAATACACAAGTGTCGGTTTTGGTCTCCGTACACTCTCCCGTGATTGCCCTTGTGCTTGAATCCCGTTCTTTGCACCTCTAGGCACTCTCCTTCGCACTTGTGTTGGTGTCACCAGTTGTTGCATCTCGTCTTCTCGTGCATAGTTCATGTTGGCACCTTCTTCATCACTTGCTCGAATGTTCTCTTCAATCTGATCCTCATTTGCCCAATGTGCCTCAACTTGCGCTTCCTCCTTCGTTGTTAAAAACAATGTTTTCCACCTTTCTTCACTTGGACTATCCTCCAAATGAGAATTCCACACATGTTCCACTTTTGGTTCTATAATGTTGTTGTGCATTCCTTTGGCTCCTTGTCGACTGATTGTCAACTCTTTTGCATTTACATCTCCTACATCCTCGTGGCAAGTTATCTATCATTCACCTCTCTGAAGCTCATGTGGTGCTAGTTTGGTCTTCAAAACAACACCACTAAATGTAGCACAACTGTTTGTACTCCACTCTTGGAGTAACAATTTTATATGATAGATTTAACAATCAACAATAACTGCAATCAAGTCAATCTCAACACTTTAGTATGCAAACATAACTTAAGAGGAACAATCTACAAAACTACCTTGCTACAACAATCCACAATGGCATTACACACAATGCATACACAATCACAATAGATGAAGAATGAAATGAGTAGATATTGTATTCACTCTTGCTTGTATGACACTTGCATTACATTCCATTTGCGATCTTGTGCAAATATCTCCTGGAACATTGTTTGTACAAATGTATCTACTCTCTCTGTGAAGGAGTTGTCGTTATTGGCTAAGCTAGATAGCCCATAAAGCGTCTAGTGAAGTGAGAGGTGATTAGGCTCCGATACCTAGGCCTTAGACAACACTCGCGCACGGAATTGAGCTCCTACGCATCTTCGGGTGTATCGGGAGACCATTTAGGCTTAAACAAAATTTTATCCAATAGGAAGCTTTTTAGCCTTGTATTATCCATAGTTTACGGGACACAGTATCCCGAACGATTACCCTCTCGTACTGTTAGATCTCATCTAGAGGAAGATCTTCTAGAAGGCTAGGGGGATAAAGTGACATTCTGGTATGAATTGTGGTTGATGGACCAACCCCTTCCTTGAGATGGTACTCTTCAGCTTGCCCAAAATCATTTGAAAGCAAAATGGAGAGATAGGGTGAAGGACTACTTACCCAACCCGGTTGGAGAGAGGAGATCGCTTGATCATGTGGACAGTAAATAATGTGTTATTCCCACAAATGGAACCTTAAACAGATCCTTTTCAAAAAGTTTGAGTATTCTTTGGCTTAGTTTTAATTGGGCTCATGTGAAACTAGTCACTAGTGAAACCCTTAATCTTGAATTAAAACTGCTCTTTCCTGCTCAAAGGTTCTATTTCAAGAAAATAACAGAGCATGGACAGTCCATAAAAAGACTGATGCAATATTCATGATGCCAAAAATCTAATGCAGAAACAACAAATTACTGCTGCATCACACTAGTATCCATTCTTAGCTCAAACTAGCTACTTTCCAAGTATGGAAAGTATATAAACTTTGCTCAAATCCCATAGAATAAAGACAATGCAATTAAACTACTGAAATGCTCCGAAAAGAACACATGTACAACAGCAAACAACACAGTGATTTAACATGGGAAACCCTTTCAAAACGAAAACCCACAAATGCATATGATGATCTCAGCAGGAATATGTACTACCAAATTTGGTAATCAATCTGTTACTAGATTACACCGCCACCTAGCATGATTGTGCTCAATCATATAAAAGCAGTAACAAGAAATTTGACTTTACTTGAATTCATCCAGAGATGTCAATTGAGTTTGATCATTGAGGTTGATTTCCTAAGAAATGTATTATAATGGATTTACATTTTCTATTATCAATGTAGGGATTCACTTTTCTTATGCCAATTTAAGTCCTTATTTGGAAAACTCCATGTTAACAATTTTATGAATTCCTATAGAAAAAATGCCTTACTGTAATAATCTTGTGCAATTCTTCCATGGATTTTATCAGTATTCCTCTAGGAGCGCATCTGTTGAACTTTATTTGGAACAACAGAAGGATTAGTACCAACTTTCATGTCTTGAATGGTGACTTGACATAGCAACCTACATCTTAGTAGATTTTGGATTACATACATGATAATACCATATGATTTCTTAATCTGCAGATGGATTGGTTTTAAGCACTTATGAAATCAAACCCAGCCTTTGACGTCTTGACAATGTTGGACCAGTTTGAAGTATCAGCAGGACTGGCATTGAAATTCTATCGCATGCATAGCTAAGGAATGACTTTAATGAATTGTGAATGGTATTTAAAAAACTTTAATGGACACATCATATAATATTTGTGCTTTTACAAGGTAAATGCACCTGTTAATGTTTGTACACCAATGGACATGGTCTCAACATCATTTGCGTGCCAAGTATCATGGGGCTTGTTGATCTGCAAAAATTGTCTGATATTATTTGTGTGCCTGTGAGATTGCAGTTCAACATAGAAAGGAGATCAGGTTAATCCTCAATCTCAGGATTGAAGGACCAACTTCCATCAAAAACAAATTAATCTAAGCTAATCTAAGCAATTTTGCAGGAAAAGGGATGCAAGAAGATAATGTAAATATGATCATACGATTGTAGCAATATGAGTGTTAATCCAGTTGGAACCTTCAGAAGGGACCGGATAAGTTTGACGTAATCAGATCTGCAATACCCTGCAACAACGAAGTGATAGGACTAGTAGGAAATGGGAAGGTGGAGCCACAAGCATCATACATTTATGAATAAAGAGATCAAAAGACAGCTGATTGATAGAAGCCATGCACAATCTATTCATTAATTGCAGTTCAAATCAACATTAAAATTTTGATCACAAGAAATAGCTCTGATATTCTGAAAATAGCAAAAGGACTCTTACAAATGAGCTCTTAGCACTTATTTATAGTAAATTTTTAACCTACTTCTACTCTTAGTAAAATTGTAATTTGGTAGCATCTTTTAGCAACATTGATGCTTGGCCAACCCAAACTAACTCAAAAACTTATCCTAAATGATTTTAGCAGCTTCAATCCTTCACTACTGCCATTTGAAGACAAAAAGTCAATTTCCAGGCCGTTACATCGAATCTTGTGCTGTATATCCACGCTGAGTTGACTTTTTCTGATATCTTTCCTCGGGAAGCAATTTGCTCTTGGATCAGTGAGTGAATGAGTCCTTTCCAGGCTCAGCCATTTTTATCCTCGTGGATGAATTGCACTTATCATGCGTTTGCCAATTTTGGAATTTTTGCCTCTCTTACCCCCTCTATGAAACTGTCATCCCAAATCTATTCCAAATGGAATCACCTCAATGTCTGTTCCCATATCTGTTCTACTGTTAAAGTGCAATGGTAGTAGTTCAAACTTCAACCTACGACAGGGCTCTATTCTCATACTCTCTCCACTTCAATACTTAGTTCTCCACACAACACTCAGAGGACAGCTCTCACATGGCAGCATTTTCTCACAGCAGGACTTTAACACAGACAATGCACACAGCCCCAGTAACATAGCTCTGTCCAGTAACACACTGGAGGACTTAACACATATACACAGGTCTCATTCAATGCAAGAAGCTTTGATTTCTCATAATACAGTTGAAAAACTCTCAACATCTCTCAACTATTATGTATGCGACAGGACAACTGCAATACTCTATTGCTTACAGCTTTCCATAGATGTCAGCAACAGTGGAAAACAACATGACTCTACAGCCTTAAATTCCTCATGAGGACACCAGTCACACAGACTCTTCTGTAAGTGCCACACCCATAAGCAAAGGGTTCTACATAGAGTCACTCATGTCCAAAAATGCAAAGCAGCACTGAGACTTAACTGTTCCATTTAACATCCTCATGCCCAGTTTCAATGAGTTCTGACATCAATATGTTTGCAAAGCAGAAATGAAATGAAATGAAATACTATTAATGTCCGCGGTGGGCCAAAATAAGACCCAAGGGACTATAAGAAGTACAATAATGACTGCCAGCTAGCAGGCTAAAAAGCCCAACAAAGAAAAGAACTAAGAAAAATACAAGATCAAACCCGACAAACGGGCCAAAGAGAAAGGGAAAAGAAAAGAAAAGGCAGAGCAGAGGGGGGGAGGGATGCAGTCCAACAGAGAGAAGTGCATGTCAAGAAGAACAGAGAGAGAGAAGGAGGGGGGAGGGAGCAGCCCAGGAGGGGCAAGCTCCGAGAATCCCCCAAGAGGAACACAACAGAGAGAATGCAGGCACAAATCAATAGAAAGACAAATAAACACATGACATGAATCAACACAAGGACACCTCATATATGTTGCAGGCATACAAGAAATTTCTTCATGGTTTCAATCATCGACTGGACTGGTATATATAGGCCTCTCTTCTACATGGTCAGTGGTTCTAGAAACATCATCCACTATACTGTTAAAGCTTACCAGTCCACCTACCATGTCGGTTAATAACTTCAACCGACACTATCATGTACATGGTAAATTTATTTCTAATGATGATGATGGATATGTTTTTACTTTGCATTCCGTTACTGGCTAGAGCTGATGCCTGGATCCACTTGAGCTCTTATTTTTTGACTGCTGTCCCCTCGTTACTTCATCACCATAGCATAATATGTTCAGGCTTTGCCCATTCTGGTTGACCTTTCCAGGTTATGTGTGGTAATACTGTACGGTAGTTTGAATTTGGCGTAGCTTAGTTTAGTTTATTTACTCAAGTTTAGTTATATTGTTAGCACTCTTTGGTTATGACAATCCTTTGTAACAATCTTCTGGAGTCCCATTGATCTACTTTAGCCATCTGTGGACAATAATGAAATGATCTTATCTTGTCTCAAGGAAAATGAAAATATTGTATAGCTAGCTTGTATATTTTCTTATACTTTGTACTTAAACTAACGGTACCTAAAATGGCTTACATTTAGGCCTCTCAACCATAAAAAGGTGCAATCCCAATGCTGTCTTACTGGGTCACGAGGCTACTATACGATGTATTGGAAAAGGTATGCATCTCTCTCTCTCTCTCTCTCTCTCTCTATCTCTCTCTCCGACGCATGCATGCACCCACAGAAATCAAAACAAAATCCTGATTATTTTTGTAGTTTCTTCAAATCCTGTAGCAGTATAATAAATTGAAAACAAGCACGCCACTTGTTAATGTCTTGGTATTCAAATATGTTAAAATCCATATAGACCAAGTATTTATTTTTGTACTTGATAAGTTTTAATAGGAGAAATGAAAGGAGTTAAATTTTATTAATGCCCACAATCAACCAAAAAGAGGTAATGCAATGGAAAAGAGTGGGCAAATTGAAGAATAGGACTCTAACAATCGTCCTGCCCTGTAATTGTTTTAAAATTATTTTTTAAATAATCTATGTGTGGCTTCTATTGGGGGCTACTCCATCAAAAAACAAAACATTACATTTGTTGTCAGGTCATCCTTCCAAGAAAACTTTTAGTTTGGTATATAAGATTTTTACTTCATATTTTAGTTTCCATGTAGCTGTTTGAGAGGGGACAATTTTGATTTTTGTAATTATCTAGGAATGCAATCTTATGATCATGGTAAATAGGCATTAGATTAGGTGCAGAAAATTTAATTGATGCAGTATAAAAAACTGTTGTTGTTAAAAGTGCTGTATGCTCATTCGATTATAATCTAAAACTTGGTGTTATTTTCATTAAGGACCTCCTTTGTGTAATGCAAGTTTCTATTGTTATAATCGTCTTCGGCGATATTCAGCATATTAAATTGTCTTCCATTTTGTTGCTTATCTGAGTTATACTTGGCCTTAGGGAGACTTATGTATATGAGTTATTTGTTTGCATCTATAATTGTTGAGCTTGATGCAATAATATATAAAATCTAGAAGGCCCCCTAACATAGTATGTTGCAGTACTTAGGTTTCGTTCATATATAAATATGTTTTTTTCTGGTTTCTTGTCTACACCCTGATCTTTTTGCTTTTTTCCTTGTTGAGATTTCTTGAAATTTGATAATGTGGTGTCAAGATTTTCCCTAATGTATGAATTAACAACTTGTAGATGCTAGTGGTATCAGAAGTCTCAATGTGCATGGTGGTGCTACACTTTGTATTGGTGGACAGGAGTTTAATGTTATTTCGGCACCAGTAAGCAAGCTTTATCTTCTTTTGCCCTTTTGTTATTGTGCATTGATTTTAGTCTATATATCTGGAAATGTTTATTGTTAGAATGCTAGCAATGAAGCTAAAAGTGTAGAGAAAATAACATTGAAGAGCCTCCAAATGTATTGTTTTATAAAGATTTTTAATTTTATATTTTAAATTTGTGTTTTACTTGAAGCGACTTTCCATTTATTTCCATGCATAAAATTCAACATATGTGGGGTTACTTGGAGTGGATATGATTGTGGAGAAGCCAGGTGTCATCTATGCCATGTGTGTGTGGGTGAGAGAGAGAGAGAGAGAGAGAGTTTGGATGAAATGTTATTGTTGGTTACGAATCTGCCACTTAGGAAAGGATTTTAATCTATTGCGCCCTAGATTCGCCCAGCAGATTGAAAGGCCGGAAGGAAGGGATGCCTTCCGTGCCAATCTCCGGAGAAGGCCGGCTCCTATACTAATCTAGTTTTGGGGGGTTTTAGATAAGAGTGCTGGAAAGGGATAAATGTGCAGAAAGAAATGGAAATATCATTTGTTTCAGGTGGGGAAGAACAAGCAGCACGATTACAAATTTGCATCCAAACCAACAACAATTAAAACAAAGCATGTAACAGAAATTGCAGCTGTTATTCTACCCTATGTATCCTTCTGTTTAGTATTCCAGATCCAAATAATCACCAATGCTCAAATCCAGAATTCAGAATTCAAACAGACAGAAATATAAATGGACATGAAGCAGAAATACTAGCAGAAGGCAGCATAAAAGACAGAGACAAGAAGCAGAGCCAAGGATGCTTTGAATTAAGTAGAAGGTGATCCGTCACAGCAAAGTTCTCTAGCAATATGTTCCCCCCCTTTTACAATCAAATGAACTGCCTTTTATAGCAGGAATTTCCCCCCAAAATACAATCATGCACGGATCCCAAGGACCGGCAAAAGCTGTAAAAAGTTGCCTGGATGAGACCCCTGTCGGCTGTACTTGTACTTGAGATATGGCCGTTCTGAAAATTGTACATCCCTGGACAGGTCTGGTGGGCGGGAAAGCATGGTCCGGTTGAATGCGGTAGATGAAGTATAGTTTGCTCTTCAATGTTCATCTACCCTGTACCTTGGCAACACACAATCTGTCACTTCTTGACAGGCATAAATCTCGAAACCCGTGCGGTTTGCTAATGTAGGGGGGCTGACCAAAGTCGCCTATTGAATTGAGCACCTCAGGGAGTCGCTTCAAGATGGAGCGAACTTGGGAGGCACCTTGAGTTGGAAACTTTGGCAACTTGGTTCACTTTTTTGGCGTTTGCTGACTGGACGGGGGGGGTAGCGGTCGCTAGGAAAAAACGACGACGGGCGGCGCTCAAAAATTGAGCGACGACGGGCGACGCTCCCTTTATGCCTTAGTAAAATTTTGGGCCTTCTGCTTGTTGTCGCTGAAAAATGACAGCGACGCCCGACGGCGCTCCAAAATGGAGCGACGACGGACGGCGCTGGGAAAACTGAGCGACGGCGAGCGGGGTGGGCGACCCTGAGCGACGACGGGAGGCTTTGGACTTAGAAAATTTTTGCCTCCTTTCTCCTTCCTTGCTCCGCCCATAGTCGCTCGAAAAATGGAGCGACGACGGGCGATGCTCCAAAATGGAGCGATGACGGGCGACGCTTCCTGCTTTGCACTTAGAAAATTTTACAATTTTTGCCCTTTTTTCGAACAGGTGGGATACTTGAAAAGTAAAACAAGAAAAACAGAAAATGGAAGACAATGAAACATGAAAACTACAGGAGGAAAACTACAAAGAAAAGGAGAGAAATAGCAGCAATTTCTTGAATTTTCAGAAATTTTACCCCTTTACAAAATGTGACAACATTCCTGGCGGCTCGCGGGGTATCGAGCTCGCCTCGATGCAAGGGCCCATGCCTTTATCCTTTGGGCGCAGAGTCTTCTCCGGTCCCTGCCTCCTTTTGCTGCTGCTGCTTTTGCTGAATTCCTTTCTGAACCTCTTCTTCGCTGTCTTCGCCGGATTTTCTCCCTGAATCTTCCTCTTCTCCTTCAGTTTCCTCACCAGACTGGTCCTCGCCTTCTTCTTCTTCTGGGGGATTGAGGCGATCACGGACATGCTCATAAGTGGCCCGAGCCTGGGCCCATGCTGCTTCTTGGAAGGGCTGTAGATTGCCGAGATCCCCCAGCATAAGCTTGAACGCCTCAACTTGGAACATGTCAATCGTGGTGAGTCTTTCCCCCAATTCGTGGAGGCAGGCGCTGATTTTGCAGAATCGGGAGACCAACTGAGTAACCTGCTCTTCAAGAACTGGGTCCGCCCAGTTGTCAATCTCTGATGTGTCTGCCTCGAAGGCTTCCCAGATCGGCATCAACTCCTCTCTGGGGCGGCAGTCTCCATTTTCTCCGATGAAACTTGGAAATCCCAGCGAATTAAGGGTCTGGAGGGGAACCAGGCATATATCTTTCTCCTTTTCCAGTGCATCCAGGATCTTCCTGGCCCTCCTGATTTTCTCTGTTTTTTCAAAATATACATGCAAGGTTGCCCTTGCAGCCCAATCTTGGGCAATTTGTGACATAGGGGGAAATTGGGGGCGCTGGCGCTCAAATCTCTCAAGTTTGGTCGCCAAGCTGAGCCACTGCTGGGCTTGGCGTTCGGCCCCCTCTACCGCAGGCTTTCCCTCGGCAAAAGCTTCTTGAACTTTGGTGATGAACATAAGGACAGCGAGCGACCTGGAGACGTTGGTCCTGAACCCCTTCAGCAGGCTGGCTCTTATTTCCTTGACCCTATCCTTTGAAAAAGCAGCGGCCTGTGACGCTTTCTCTTTTAGCTGCCTCTGGGTCTCCTGAAGCAGTCCCTGCAATTGGGCAACATGCGCCAACGCTCCTTCTTTCTCCTCGGCCAACTTATCAGCGGCCGCCTTCTGATCTGTTGTTTCCTGCTGAGAGGCTGCAAGTTGATCTTTCAATTTTTGGACCTCCTCTTGGGCAGTCTCCAGCTGCGCTTGCGACTTCGCTAAGTCCTCTTCCAGCTGCCTCTTCTCGTCTTCGAGCTGGTAGAGATGCTGCTTCGTCTCCTGCTGCTTGATGAACAACGTATCGGCCCTCCGACGGATTCCGCCTATCTCATTCTCCTCGACGACATCATCTAGGCTTTTGTCCTTGCTATGGTAGTCGTAGTCGTCATCAGTCATGTCTTTGATAGGCTTCTTCACCTTGGGGACCCTTTTCTCAATGTGGATTACCCTTCTGTCCAGGTCGATCCTGGTGCGCTTCTCCACCACAGCCATTTCTTCGCCTCTTCTTTTTCTGACTCCCTGGATAAACTTGAGGGAGCCTTGAGTTGCCTTGGCTGCCATGGGCTGATCATCTGTTGCCTGCAGCTGTCGTTCCACAAGCTCCAGCTCTCCGTACAAGGGATAGCCCAAAGACAAGTCCTGCTCGGGCATTTTCTCGGTTGCAAACAAAGAGGTGCGGGCGGCGCCTGATGATTCAGTCGCTTTCAAGGGCGACTGGGCTTGGGAAATGGTGGGCGGCTCTTGAGGGGGTGGAGAAGGGTTTTCAGGGTATGCAGCCGCGGGAGATGTAGGGCGAGGGGAACTTGGGACTTCTTCGGCGACGCTGGCCAACTGCGAATGACCTAGGGTTTGGCCCAGGGTTTGGAAAATGTTGGGGTCTTGGGCAAAATGGCCAAACGTCTGTGGGGAAGCAGGGGGCTGAGTGATAGGTGACTGAGACAATGCAGAGGCAATGGGTTCAGCGGATGAGGAGGAAGGTGCGGCAGGCAAAACTTCAGGGGATTTTTTGGAGAGGGGAGGAGACGTACCTGCGTGCCCAGAATGGGCTGGCGTCTTGATTACTTGTGTTGCCCACGCCTCTGCCTCCCTCTGCGGGCTGTCCTCAACGAGATTCACAACCTCCCTGGCAGCAACCTCCTTCTGCGGAGTCGCCCTGGTCTGCTGTACAGTCTCCTTCTTGGGCGCGGACCGCTTTTCTTTGGTCTTTTCAGACCTCTTTCTCTTCTTCGTTCCTGGCGCAGCCGCTTTTTCTGGTTCAGCTGCAGCGGCTGAGGCTGGATCGTCTGGTGCCGCACCGGAAACCGTGAATCTGTATTTCGGCTTTGACTTTGATGGCTTCGAGCCCTTTTCAGCTGCTTGGGTGGACTGTACGGTTTCCCGCTCGGACTGCTGCGACTTTTTCGGAGTTGACTGCAACATGGGGCCTACTCCTTGGCTTCTTAATGCTTCGCTGCTTGAACTTCCTTGCATAACTGACTTTTGGGGTGAGGTCCTCTTTTTATGCTTGCGCCTGACGCCTTGGGGTACGATATCACGAAAAACGAGCGGCTGCCACGTGTCAATATTTTTGTCATAGAGTTCGGAGAACTCGTGGTCAGCGGCCAACAACTTTTCTGACTTGTCTCTCTTTGTGTGGCACCTGGCTATCCAACACTGCGCTATCTTTTCTTCGCTCCAGCCCAGCGGCTTTACTTTTGACAGCATCCTTCTGTAGCCTACGGAGTTTGTTTTGTGGTCATTGTTATGCTCGGGATCGTACTCCGCCTCTATGCAGTAAAAATCTAGCCACGGTGGGAGCGACTGCATTTCTTCAATATGCCACTCCATATCGTGCCCTGTCGGGTTCTCCCTTTCTATCATGATCTCGTTTCGCGGGCAGGCATGTATAAATTTATTTATTTTCTCTATCGGATCATACTTCCAGCGCTGGGGGAGCTCCACCAGGCCGAAACTTTGAAGGGTGGCTGCCAGGAATTGATGCTGCCCGCACTCATGGACCTCAATGTCGCCCCAAATTAATGGATACTGGAAGATGTGGCCCTTCCTTCGCCCCTGGCCGTATTCTCGTTCCACGTAGTCCATCTGCCGTGCTGCCTCTAAGGAAAAGTGATACTCGGTGCAGAAGTACGGCAGTAGAAAGGGCTTGCCCTTGAATCCGAACACTCTGATAACAACGCCCTGCGTCAGCTTGAAGGTGTCGCCAATTCCTTGTTCGACAAGATAATTCCTCATCTCTAGAGGAGGGCGCGTCGTTACGCCATTCATGAGGGCTAGGGCAGCGCCCAAGAATTTGAAATTAAAATCATAGTACGACCCCCTCCTGTACAAGATGTTGGTCCACTCGTAGACCGGCAACTGCGCGCCACTTTCGTCCCTCTGCTGAACTGGAACGGTATTCATTTTGTTGTGCATGTGGAACAAGAACAGCCATGCCAGGAACGAACAGTATCTGAATTCTGTGCTCCTTTCCTCCTTCAGCTCTACGAGGCTTGAGTGAATCCCATAGGCAACCCAATCTGCCCAGTTAAAGAAGACTGGCCTCGTTCCTGATTTCGGGGCGTTGGGGTCGTAGTATTCCTCGTGCAGGATGCACTCCGCCAGGGAAATTTGATATGGGTGCACCACTGCGTCAGTGCCGCAGCCTAACACCCAGGCCAGCATGGCGTAAATGGACTGACTTTTGAAACGCTCCAAAGGTATCGGCTGTGACGGCCACTCTCTGGGCGACAGTGGGGTCTTCAGCTGGGCGTTGAGGAATTTCCTCATTTTTTGATTATCAATGCATCTGTCTCTCTGCTCGCCCAAGCTGATTCTTCTGAAAACGCAACTCCGGTCCGGCAAGTGCCCTGGCGCGAAAGCCATCTGAACGCTTTCCTTATAGATGGAGAACAACACCCTCCCCTCGTGGTCGCAGACTTGCCGCGTGCTCGGCTTGTAATATCTGGCGACGGCCTCAACCAGCTCCGGGCAGTGGTGAACAGGAGGGCACAGGAACCAGGATAGGTTCGAGTGGAATGCTGCACCGAAAGGGTGCGAGGCCGGGACTTTGTTGCACCATTCCTTTATCGCGAGTCGTAACTGCGTGATGCTGAGCGTATAATCGCCGTCTCTGTATCCAGCCAGGCGGTCTACAAGTGGCGGAAGAGGACCTTTGTTCTTTTTCTTTCCTTTGCCCTTCTTCTCTTGTCGCGTTTCGATTCCAGGCGAGCCTGAAGCTGCCTGCTCCTGCGAATCACTCTGAGATGCGCTAGAGGCTGCTTGCATGAGGGCTTTACCCTTTTCTGCACCTGATTTTTTATCCATGGCAGCGAGGTAATTTTGATAATTCAATTGACTGCTGGTAAAATTCGTATCTTTCTCTCCTTGGCGCAGCTCAGATTTCAACTGGTTCAATAATGGCAGTAAAATGAGCGACTGAGCCCTTTTTACGGTGCAAAGGTGGCATTAATGTCGAATGCTGGAATTAAAGCCCGGGTGCGCGAAGTGGGTGTGGAGCGCCGTTATTCTTCGTGGGCCGTGCGCAAAATCTCCCTTGGTTAGCGCACCTTATTACTGATTGGTCCGACATTCGTCCTTGCCTTTAATGCAATCCGCATTGAAAACCGTGCAGTCATCTGGATTTTAAAAAACGTGCGCCCTGATGACGTCACCTGCCGCCACTTAGGCACGCGCCACGAGGTTCGTTATTTTGAAAACTGTGTCGGGGGCCACTGTCGCTGAAAAGTTGGGCGCTTTTGGGCTATTTGCGTTTTGGCGAGCGATCGGCGTCCTTGGGGACTTAGAAAAAAATTTCACCTTCACTTTGCTTGAAGTCCCCCCACCTCGCCGGGTTTCGCTTGAAAAGGGGGCGACGACCAGCGTCGCTCGAAAAAACGAGCGACCGCGGGCGGCGCTTGAGAAATGAGCGACGGAGGGAGAGTGCCTTGAAAAAACTTTTTACATTTTTTGCTTTCTTTCTCTTTCACTCCGCCGAGTTTCGCTCAAAAAACCATGCGACGACGGTCGTCGCTCCAAAATGGAGCGACGGCGGACGCCGACACTTAGCGCTTTTTCTTCCTCCCTGTCTTGGTCCCGCCGAGTGTCGCTCGAAATTGGGAGCGACTCCCGGCGTCGCTCAAAAAATGAGCGACAGCGGGCGGCGCTGTCGTCACACTTAGAAAATTTTTGGCTGCCCTTCTTTGTCGTATTGCTCAGGATCGCTGATTTTTCGGAGCGACAACGGACGACGCTGAGTTTTGGAGCGACAGCGGGCGTTCGGCCCCCTGCCTTAGTCAATTTTTCCTGCTTCCGCCTCCCAAAGTCGCTGATTTTAGAGGGAGACTCCCGGCGTCGCTGAAAAAACAAGCGACCGCGGGCGCCTAGGGAGTTAGACAAATATTCTTTTCTTTTGCTTTGAGCAGCCCTTAGCATATGGCTAGAGTTCGCTTGAAATTTGCGCGATGATGGGCGTCGCTAGCCGAATTGGGCGAAGCTCGGCGTCTCCCTCTTCGGACACTTAGTGAAATTTTCAGCTTTTTCTGCCTTCTCGCCTGCTGCTAGGCACTTTCTACACAAAAATACTTGGCTCTTTTCCTTAAACTAAAGCAGGAAATTATCTCTACGGAAAGCGATATTTACATTCAGCAAAGGAACAAAATTAAAATGCAGAAAAGGGAAATATGTACAAAGGGAACCTTTGGAACTACTTCAATGATGATAGGCTTTCAAATGAAAGCCATTAACCGGTATCGGGAGGATATGGCCCTCCATGTCTCTTAGCACGAAGGAGTTGAACTGGTTCACCCGGGCAACCTGAAAGGGGCCTTCCCAGAAGGCGTCAAATTTATCATGGTTCCCTGGTTTTGCCTTCAAGGCATCCCATTTCAACACTAGGTCGCCAATCTTGAAGACTCGGGCCGTAGTGCCTTTTGAAAACCAGTTCCGTGTAGATTCCGTGTGCTTTAGAAAAGCTTCATAAGCCTTTTCTCTTTCCTCTTCAAGCTGCAACAGCTGTGCAAATCTGGCGTCAAGAGGGTCCATGTCTCCTTTTTCGCTGTCCAGCAGCCAGAGTGCAGGCATTTCAAGATGTGTTGGCAGAACAACCTCCTTCCCATAGACCAGCGCGTAGGGTGACGTTTTGATTGACTTCTTGAAAGATATTCGGTCTGCCCATAGCGCTAGGTTCAGGTGCAGGTGCCAGGACCTCTTGTTCCTCTCCACAGTCTTCTTGATGATCTTCATGAGATTCTTATTCGTGGACTCCGCCAAGCCGTTTCCTTGCGGGTAGTAGTTGGAGGACATTTTATGATAAATGCCATACTTGTTGGTGAACTCCGTGAGTACAGCTCCGACGAAACCTGGTCCATTGTCTGTCACTATAGCCTCTGGGATCCCAAAACGGGTGATCAAGCTTTCAAGGAAGGCGATGACCGTCTCCTGGTCGGCATGCTTGGTAGGTATCGCCTCAGCCCATCGGGTGAAATAATCGGTGGCAGTCAAGATGAACTTATGCCCTGCCGAGGAATTGGGCGATATGGTCCCGATGAAATCAAGACCCCATTGCTGGAATGGAGATTCAGCTTGGATCGGCTGGAGTGGCATTGGTGCGTTCCTATTTTTGCCGGCGAACCTCTGACATTTTTCGCACTTCTGGCAGACTGCATATGCATCTGCGAAGAGGGTGGGCCAGTAATAACCTGCCCTGATTATTTTTAAGGCCGTAGGCCTTCCTGAGAAATGTCCTCCCGACATTCCAGAGTGGAACTCGCCTAGGACTTTCTGTTTATCAGATTCTTTGACGCATCGCAAGAGGACGTCATCTATGTTTTTGAAATACAGCCCCTCGAGGCGCAATACATACTTTAGAGCTTGGAGCCTAAACCTCCTTCTTTGTGAGGCGTTGAGTCGATCTGGACATCTCCCTGTGCTGAAGTACCACACTATATCATCGGTCCAGTCGCTCTCCTCTGATAAGGAGTTGGCAAAATTACCTTCCATCAGTGGATCCTCCCACTGGCAAGCAGACACCTCCGCGGCAGCACTTCTGGCTAACTCCTGGCATAGGGCCCGACCTCGGATTAGCTTGGTGGGTCGCACCTCTATGTCGAATTCTTGGATTTTGGCGATCCATCCTGCCCTCTTGTGACCCGGTTCACCCTGAATGATAAAATTTCTGACATCGGGGTGTATTACAAAAACTGTAACCCGGCTCTGAGATACAAAGTGCTTAAACTTCTTCAAGGATCTCATGACCGCATGCACTTGTCGCTCAATAAAATTGTATCTTTCTTCGTGCGGCTGGATTACTTGGCTCAAGAAGGCTATTGGTCGCTCTTCGCCGTCATCTCCCTTTTGTGTCAGGACTGCAGCATAACTTTCAGGCTCGCCTACCGCATACAGGATGAAATCCTTTGAATAGTCTGGGTTTATCAGTACGGGCGCCTGGGCAATCCTTGCCTTGATCTCTTCAAAGGCCTGCCTTCTCTCTTCTGTCCAGAGGAACTCAGTATCCTTCTTCAATAGTTCGGCCATGGGCTTTATGACTTGAGCGAAATCGGGCACGAACTTCCTTACGAAGTTAATCTGGCCAAAGAAGGACTGCAGCTCTTTCTTATTGATTGGGGCCGACAAACGGAGAAGAGCCTCCGCTCTATCAGGATCAACTGCAAGGCCCTTTTCTGAAATTACATGGCCCAACAACTTCCCCTCCCTCACAACGAAGACTGACTTTTTGGGGTTGATGGATATACCAAATTCTCGGCATCTTTCAAACACTTGCCGCAGGTGGGAGGTGTGCTCTTCCCTCTTGTGGGAAAACACGGTCATGTCATCCAAGTAAATGACAATGATTTTATTTAACAACTCCCGAAATGCAAGGTCCATGGCCCTCCTGGAATGTGGCCCCAGCGTTGGATAAGCCGAATGGCATGCGCTGATAGGCGAACGTCCCCCATTTGGTGGTGAACGTCGTCTTGTGCTGGTCCTCGTCTTTCACCCAGATTTGGTTGTAGCCAGAAAATCCGTCAAGAAGAGAGAACCGTTGGGCTCCTGCGACCACATGAAGAATTTGGTCGATCTGCGGGAGCGGATAGTGGTCCTTAAGCGAGGCCTGGTTCAAATTACGAAAATCCACGCAGAGGCGGATGTCTCCGTTCTTCTTTCTCACGGGAACCAGATTTGCGACCCAAGAAGAATGCTTGATAGGATATATGATCTTGGCTTCTAGCATCTTCAGAAGTTTCGCTTTCATCATAGCCTCGATCTTCGGGTTAACCGCTCTCTGCTTCTGCCTGAAGGGTTTCACACCTTCCTCCAGCTCTATGGTGTGCTGGATAATCTCTCTGTCGTACCCCTTTAAGTCCTGGTAGCACCAGGCGACAATGTCTGGGTACTCCTTGCACAGGGCCCGAATCTGCTTCAGCTCCTCTGGAGTGCAGTCTGTGCCGACTTTAATCACCTTACCAGGTTCAAGCTCCAGGTCCATGTATTGTTTGGCATCTACCTTGATTCGGTGTGAGATGGCCCTGTCATTTTGGTCAAACAGGCTCTCCAAGGTAATCAGTCCTTTTGGGACATGATTATTTTTCAACTGTATTAACCCCTCATATTGCTCGTCATCAGGGTCTCTACCTTCGATTGTGCTAGCTTCGTGAATCAGAAAATTGACGATATCTTCGTCGCAATCGAACACCTGCCAGTGGGTGTCCTTATCAGGCACAAAAGGCCTGTAGATGGTACGAACCGGCTTCGGCTTCTGGACAGTGTCATCAGCCGGGACGTACCTGGCTCCAATGGACGCCAAGATGTCTGCATGTCTGTTCTTCTCCCTGGGAATGGATTTGACATTCAAGGATTCGAATGATTCCAGCAGGTCCCAGACCCGATTACGGTATGCCTTAAGATAGTGCTTCTTTGCAGTGCACTTGTCTGTGATTTGCTTGCACACTAACTCGGAATCTCCAAAGATCTGCAGTTGCTTGATTCCCGTCTCTCCGCCTTCTTCAACCCTAAACACAGGGCTTCATACTCAGCCGCATTATTGGTGCAGCTCCACGCCAGCCTGTAGCAGTATTCCTTTTGCTCTCCCGATGGCGAGACTAGAAGGACCCCTGCCCCTGCGCCGTTCTTGCATCTGGCGCCGTCAAAGTACAACTTCCACAACTCATTTGGGGCAGGGCCTATGTCTTCTTTTACTGTCTCCTTCGGCTTCTCGGGCTGGGTGATGGAGTAACAACCTATGTCTGATTCGATCATGGCGTTGAAGTCTTGCAAGGAGAACTCATCCTCCGTTTGTAGCTGCTCTATGGCCTCCTCCACCAAGTCCACCTCTTTGTCAAATTCAGTGACCAGATGGACAACATCATCTTGCAATCCCTCCCCTGGTATCTTTTCAACTAGGAAAGTTGAGGGTTTTCCATTGTAAATCTTGACTTTACTCCCTTTGAAGGGGATCTCCATGTGAGAGTAGTCCATCGAGAGATATCCACCCAGCTTGGCGGTAAATTCTCTCGAGAGGCACATGCCGAAGTAGGGCTCCAGGTCAACAACCACAACTTCTTGAATGACCACAACCTCAGGTGCCTTGTGCAACCGGATAGGAATGTCTTTGATGACGCCAACTGTCTTCACAGGAGTGCCATCTAGCTGCAAGACGCCTTGACTGCTTCTCGTGTACTCCATGCCGATTTCTTCACAGACCGCCCTTGGCATGACGGTGGTTGACGCGCCGGAATCAATAATGCAGTTATGCACTATGTGTCCCTCCATCTGCAGCGACAAGTAAAATGGCGGTGGTCTGTTCTTCCCCGTGATTGAAGTTGTCAGGGGTTGAGCTAGCACGGGCTGTGGTGGCTTTCCTCCTGTTGAGGTCTTCAGAGACTCGTGTAACAAATCTACTTGTCCAGGAAGCTGCAGAGCATCGTACATGCTGATCTTCGCCGGGGTCTTCTTGAGCTCATCAACTATGTTGTAAGCTGAAGTACTGGGCACTTCCGTTTCTTTTGCCGGCTCGTACTTGGTACGGTACTGCTGCATGGCCTCGACCCTCTGTCGCTTTGTCAACGACGGGTATTTGAGCTTTTCTTGAGCTTGCTCCTTGGTTTCCGTTGGAGGTTGAATCTCTGGGGCCTTCGTGGGTGGCGTCTTCTCTTTTGCTGGTGGAGGCAAAGGAGCTTTGTCAGGAACTTTCGCAGCAGATGGCGCCTTTTCTCGCCTAGTGTACACTTTCAAAGGCTGCATCTGGGCTGCCTCTACCTCTATCGGCTTCTTCCCGTCCCTGGTCAGGATAGACACCGGGTCTTCCTCGGAGACCGCAAAGTTGCTCCCTTCTTCACGAAGCATGTTGACTTCTTCATCCGGCGGGATGCTGCCTTCAAGAGTTTGAATATAATGTTGATGCAGCATACAGGTAGCCTCCCCATGAGGGTCATTGCACGTAGAGCACCAGTGCACATTGTCTGGAGTGCTCGGTTGCGCGTTGTTGGGAGCATTTCTCGCTGGAGGCCTTTGAGCCGCTTGGTCTCTCGTCAGTGCGGGAGGAGGATAAGACCTCCTCGGAACAAATTCTTGTTGGGCCTGCTTCTTCTTCATGATGGCCATATCATTGGACAGCGTCCGGTAGCCAGAAGAAAGAGACCGCACTTCTTGCAGAATCTTAGTCTGTATGTCCATATCCGGTTGTGCAGGCTGGGCTGGCGGAGGCAACAACGCTAACGGTGGTGGTGGAGGCAATGCCGGGTACTGTGGAGGAGCGGGAAGTGATGGATATTGAGGGGCAGACGGGAGTTGAGGCGCCGGTGGATTGGGAAAATGCACTTGGGGCGGACCATACTGTGACACGACTGGTGCGGGATTCCATGATGGATTTTGATATGCATTGGATGAGGAAGGCGCCCCAGCAGACGCCGGTGGATATTGTTACTGCGGGAAATCTGGGTAGATCGGTGGCTGCATCTTATGCGGAAGTCTACCTATGGCAATCATGTCTAGCTCTGCCCTCTGGGCTGCCTCATACAACTCAGGGAAAGTGTTTACACGAGCCAACTTGATGACCAAACAGATGTCTGAGTTAAACGCTCTGAGGTAGTAGTGAGCAGCTTGTCCGTCTGAGGGACGTAGTTCAATGGGTACTCTTTTCCATGATCTCGCAAATCTCACATTGAAATCTGAGATCTCCTCTTGTGGATGCCGCTGAATGGTTTGGAACTGGTGCAGCAGCGAGGAAGGATCCGCAGACTCATTGAAGCCTTTAACTAGCCGTCCGGCCAGTTGAGCCCATCCCGTAATAGTGTTTTCCGGCAAGGATCTATACCAGTATAGAAGCTTCCCTCGCAGAGAGAGCCAACAACCGGGTCTTGACACTTTCATTAGTGATGGCGTGAAGCGCAGCCAAGGCCAGGATATCTTGAATATGTTCATAGGCCGTCTTCCCAGTTCCATCATACGTGGGAATAGCCTTCAATGCAGCGGGTGGAACAACATCTTGATCAGCTAGATTGAGGGGTCCAGTGGAGTCAACTGCCGGAAACAGCTCAGGAGCATTTGGCTGAGGATTTGCCATGTCTGCGTTTTGATCGAGCTGATCAAGATCGTGGTAATCTTCAGTGCTCTCGGAAGTCGTATCTTGCTCGTTTGCTCAAATGCTTCTTCTTGATGGGCTTGATAATCAATCAGCCTCGGGTGCTCTCCAGCAGCGTTGATGTCGAGCTCGTAAAACTCAGGCTCTTGTCCCGCATTCCTAACTCTCCATCGTCTTGTATGCATGAAGGAGCTCTTGATATTGGACCAGTCTTGAAGACTCAGAGATTATTCAGGTTCAGCAGAGTCGCCAGGTGTTCAGATTTGACAGCAATGAAGCGAACACCGATGCTTCGATTCTGTTTTTGGGGTGGAACACTCGTGTCCCACCGGGCGTGCCAGAGAAACTGTTGGTTACGAATCTGCCACTTAGGAAAGGATTTTAATCTATTGCGCCCTAGATTCGCCCAACAGATTGAAAGGCCGGAAGGAAGGGATGCCTTCCGTGCCAATCTCCGGAGAAGGCCGGCTCCTATACTAATCTAGTTTTGGGGGTTTTAGATAAGAGTGTTGGAAAGGGATAAATGTGCAGAAAGAAATGGAAATATCATTTGTTTCAGGTGGGGAAGAACAAGCAACACGATTACAAATTTGCATCCAAACCAACAACAATCAAAACAAAGCATGTAACAAAAATTGCAGCTGTTATTCTACCCTATGTATCCTTCTGTTTAGTATTCCAGATCCAAATAATCACCAATGCTCAAATCCAGAATTCAGAATTCAAACAGACAGAAATATAAATGGACATGAAGCAGAAATACTAGCAAAAGGCAGCATAAAAGACAGAGACAAGAAGCAGAGCCAAGGATGCTTTGAATTAAGTAGAAGGTGATCTGTCACAGCAGAGTTCTCTAGCAATATGTTCCCCCCTTTTACAATCAAATGAACTGCCTTTTATAGCAGGAATTTCCCCCAAAATACAATCATGCACGGATCCCAAGGACCGGCAAAAGCTGTAAAAAGTTGCCTGGATGAGACCCCTGTCGGCTGTACTTGTACTTGAGATATGGCCGTTCTGAAAACTGTACATCCCCGGACAGGTCTGGTGGGCGGGAAAGCATGGTCCGGTTGAATGCGGTAGATGAAGTATAGTTTGCTCTTCAATGTTCATCTACCCTGTACCTTGGCAGCACACAATCTGTCACTTCTTGATAGGCATAAATCTCGAAACCTGTGCGGTTTGCAAATGTATGGGGGCTGACCAAAGTCGCCTGCTGAAGAGAGCGCCTCCGGGAGTCACTTCCAGATGGAGCGAACTTGGGAGGCACCCTGAGTTGGAAACTGTGGCAACTTGGTTCACTTTTCTGGCGCTTGCTGACTGGATGGGGGGCGGCAGCGGTCGCTGGGAAAAAGCAGCGACGACGGGCGGCGCTCAAGAATTGAGCGACGACGAGCGGCGCTCCCTTTATGCCTTAGTAAAATTTTGGGCCTTCTGCTTGTTGTCGCTGAAAAATGACAGCGACGCCTAACGGTGCTCCGAAACGCAGCGACGACGGACGACGCTGGGAAAACTGAGCGACGGCGAGCGGGGTGGGCGACCCTGAGCGACGACGGGAGGCTCTGGACTTAGAAACTTTTTGCCTCCTTTCTCCTTCCTTGCTCCGCCCACGGTCGCTCGAAAAAGGGAGCGACGACGGGCGTCGCTCCCTGCTTTGCACTTAGAAAATTTTACAATTTTTTACAATTTTTGCCCTTTTTTCGAACAGGTGGGATACTTGAAAAGTAAAGCAAGACAAACAGAAAATGGAAGACATGACACATGAAAACTGCAGGAGGAAAACTACAAAGAAAAGAAGCAGAGAAATAGCAGCAATTTCTTGAATTTTTCAGAAATTTTACCCCTTTACAAAATGTGACAACAGTTATAGTATCCTTGGAGGTAGATGTTTCATGGAAATTTCCATCAGAGATCTATAGGGGAAATGCTTCAATGATTTCTTTAATTGATTAGAGGTTATTTAAATATATAAGGTATCCCAATTTTGCATAACAACTTATAATAAGACAACTACCTGAAACCACCCACGACTAACAGTTAACTCGTGAATCCTATGTTGAGTGGTTATAACTACTCAACTTATTATGATAATAACAAGCTATGATGATAATAATTTCCTAACATTCCCTCATTATTACATCATAGTTTAGAGTTTCTTATAGAGGAAACCTCAAAATGCCTCAAACTTAACGCATGCAAGTGACTTGGAAAAATCGGAGCGAATATTGTGTTGTTGAGCATTTTCGCATATGAAATGACACTGAACTTCAATATTTTTGGTGCACTCATGGAACATTGGATTAAGAACAAGTTTGAAAACACCTTGATTGTCGCAGTACATGGTTGTTGATTTAGTTTGTGGTAATCCCATGCTTGCTAATATACGTTTCAACCATTTTGCCTTGCAGACGACTCCTCTTGCAGCACGATATTCTGCTTTTGTGGAAGATTGATCAACTATTTGTTGTTTCTTACTTCCCCATGATATAGGTCTAAATCCTAGAAAGAATACATTACCAAAAGTGGATCTTCGATGATCAATACATCTTGCATAATCTGCATCTGTGTAACCAGTTAAGAACTGATTGCTCTTCTTATATTCCAAACCATACTCAATGGTACCACGTACATACCTTAATACCTGCTTTGCTGCAGCACAAGTGGTGAGATTCCCAACAATGGAATGGTGGGATAATGGATTCAGGCATAGTAGAGAAACTTGGAATTGACACGAAATTGGCAAATGATTGACTCGGAAAATTGAGAATAGAGGAAAAATTGGCCAAAAAAATACCTGAAGAAAACGCAATTTTTCATTAAAAAAACGTTTTTTCATGCGTATCACAATGAATGAACATTATGCAAATCAAATATTAATGATATAAGATTTAAAGCTTAACTACACATGAAAGTGGCAATTGATACAAACTTAGTTACTATACATGAAAGCGACAAAATACATCTTAGATAAAGAAATTTTAATGCTTCCAAAATTCAAATATTCTTGTATTGCTTATAATATAAAAAGGTGCAAATTACAAAATGTGTCATGAGTCATGATAAATACAATGTCTCAAGATCTTTGAATGCCTTTGCCCTTGCAGAAGTTCTAATCTCTCTTTGTTGTTATGTCCATGCCTCTTTTTGTGCGTTGGATGCTAACATCGGTCACCACCTTTGTTGAGGGTCAAGGGGCAGCGCCCCGAAACCTCAATGACAATACCATTAATCCCTTCGCTATCTGAACAAAAATTTTCAATGAATAAGCATACAAGCATATTATTTGTGGTCTTAAATATTGCTCCTATATACAAGCGTATGGAGCAATAACGTTGGAATGAGAGTTCAACATCTTTTTATGGAGAATTTCATCAGTTAATAATGTATAGCATTGTCGTTGGTGGCTTCCAAATTCCTTCAAACTGCAATCCGCTTGTTCTTAGGATGCCCTAGCATGTTTGGATTGGGGTGATAGTAGGTAGACAGTGTCTTTTTCTTGTTTAGAAGAGCTTACATTGATAAAATGAGTGAAAAACTGAACTTTTTCTCTTAGTCGGCCACAACCTCTACCAGTGTAGCTGCAGTTGATTTTTTTGAAAAAATTGGAAAAAATCGACAAAAAATTGCCGACTCGGCGATCTGTTTCGATTTGACTCAGCAAATCATTGAATTGCCAAAAAATCTTGATTTTGCCGATTTTCGCTTACTACAAATTCAGGAACCAATCTGGACTGTAGTCTTAAGATTGTCAACATAATCATATGACATCATTGTTTTGAGACAATATAGTCTCAATTGTACGGTGTAGTCTTGTATGTCATAGTACAAGACAGTCAACTGCAGACGACGCTGCATTCTTATCGTACAACATCAATTGTACGGTAATCACATGTACAATGCCATAGTCTTTGCCAATCTACAAGTTGTTCCTTGAGACTACAAAACTAACTCATACGCTTGTCTTCGTACGATCAATCCCTCGTACAACCTTCTCGTACGGTCTGCAACCAACGTAATTGCTAATTCCTTGGCAGTCTTCTCTCTTACTGCAACTTGCAATTATGCTACAGAAACACCTGCAATAGTCATCCTACAGTCTGCTACAACTATGGCAGCCATCCTACAGTCTGCAACTGTAAGCAAACAATGCATGCAATACCATTAATAGTCACAACATAAAAAATTATGACAAACTGCATTAAATCTGCAAATGACAAAGTTTATATTGGTATTCAAAGTGCTGCTGTAAACAGCAGTAATATACTTGCAATTACAATGTGCAGGGTTGCATAACCAGCTTGCATAATGACAATGACAACATCTTCACCAATACCTCTCTCTATCTCTTGCATATACATCCTGTTGCCACATTTTGACTAAGGGTTAAAATTTTTGAAAAACTGCTGCATAATTTCCATGTTCGAATTCTCTCTCCTTTCCTCCAAGACGGCGTCACCCAGAAATCAGCTAAGGCAGTAGTTTTACGGTTTGCCCACCAGGAGTAGCGAACCTCGGGTTCGCCCAAACTTACAGTGATGCCCAGCTTCGGGCAGAAGGCACAGCGAACTTTTGCATCATGTTGGAGCGAAGTGCGGAGGAGGGTTTAAAAAATTCTAAGGCATGGGTCGCCTCAAGATCGCTCCGCTTTCGAGCGATTCTCGGAATCGCTCTCCTTCACCAGCGAACCCCAGCGTCGACGGAGCCCGGAGCGACCTGCGGCCCAAGATGTAAAAAATGACTAAGTGAGAATACCTCCCAATATCACTCCAAAGCGCATCGAGTCTCGGAATTGCTGAAATACCCGGGCGAATTGCAACACGAAAGGTAAAAGGGGCGACTTGGCCCGAGTTCGCTCCAAGAGCGGGCGAGCCTCGGTCTCTCGCTCCAGTCTCCGGGCGAACAACGACATGGAGACCTTAGGTTTGCTCTAGGAATGAGCAAACCTCGGCTTCGCTCTGGCTCCAGAACGAGGTGCAACTGAAACACGAAGAGACTTTAAGGCACTAAGTCCCCCGGGTTCGCTCCACTTCCGAGCGATTCCCAGCATCGCCTCCGCTCACTAGCGAACCTCGGCGTCGGCATCACTGCGAGCGAGCAGGCGCCAAGGTCGAGCCCTCCCAAGTTCGTTCCCTTTCGAAGCGACTCCCGAACTCACTCCTCCACTTGTGCGACTCCCAGCTTCGCTCCGTTTCTGAGCGATTCTCAGCATCGTCCTCATTCGTCGGCGAATCTCAGTCTCGGGCGATCTTCGGAGCTCATGGACTTGGCAAGATTTCTAGCTTCGACCCACAGTTGAAAAGCAAGGCAGGTGGGCATTTAAGACGCATCAATGGCGCACGAATTCAAGTCTCAGCCCTTCCCTTCAGGATGTCCTGTCAGGTTCCAGAAAAATTCCAAAGGGCAAGCTGCACCAACCGCATTGATGAGACATTCTTTCCCGACTGCAAGAGTCGTTCGGAGCCGCTCTAAACACGGGTGAGCCGTATTCCAGGTACACTATTAGCTGACAGGGGTCAAATCCCAACTGCCCTGGCAGTTTTGGGATCTGGGCATCAATGTAATTGGGGGGAAAATTCTTCTATAAAAGGCAGTTCGATTCAATGTAATTGAGGGGGGAACATTTTGCTAGAGAGCTGCTGTATTTGGACTTATTGCATCAATATAAAGACTCCTGGTTCTGAATTTGAATTTGTTCACTATGTATGATGCCTTCTATGCTTATTTATGTTAATTCTGTTTCTTCATTTGCATACAGTAAATTCTGAAATCTGGATTTAGGTGTGTGGATTAAGAACGAAGTCTGGAATTGCTAAAGGATACGTATCAGTGTGTGTTAAGTTTTAGTTTCTGATAATGTTTATAATATTGATTGCTGCTGGTTCAAGTAGGAGCTAATAATTGTGCTGCTTGTTCTTCCCCTCGAAACAATTTGCATTTCCCATTTCTTTCAGTTATTTATCTCTTTTGGCATTTTTCCATCTCTTTCCTGTTCCCTAATCTAAAACCAAGTGTAGTGTAGTATAGGAGCCAACCTTCTCTGGAGATTGGCACGGAAGGCATCTCTTTCTTCCGACCTTTCAATCTGTTTGACAACCTTGTTTCTCCTGATAACGTGGACATCGCAATGTTCATGACACATTGAAATTTGTCATTCTTTAACTATCTCTGCTTTATCCCACGACTTCCATGACCAAAAATCTTACTGACTTATGTAGGAGTAATAGTAGTGACCTCGTGTATTGTCTTATTCCACTCCTCTGCATCAGGATGTTGCTTCCACATTGGTATACCATGTTTCGGCAATCCAAACGTCCTTTGAAAATTATTTTTTGAGAACATGACTAATTTCTCGATCTCCAATTTTCATTATGCTCACATTCTGTTCTGAGTTATAGGAATTGAGTATCTGCAGCAAATAATCTTTGAAAAAATCCTTTTCAAACATTAGAACTTGTGCACTGCAGCTTACTCTTGCTTCTGTAAATGCAGCTTTCAACTGATGCTTTGGTGGGTTGTCTTGTCACCATTTCCGCAGAATTCCCTAGTTGGCTAAATCCATGTTATCTCATTGAGGGGTATCCTCTTTTCCTTCCTTTTCTTAGGTGAATCTCCATGCCTTCTTTGAGACTAGGTCTCTTCTTCCATTTCGTGATTGTGTCTTCGTCCTCATGTATATATTGCCAATCCTTGTCTTTCATTGATTTTAGTCTCCTCTTCTTGCCCTCGGTGTTCTCTTCTATGTAGTGGGCCGGCCGATCGTTTGTTCTTTTCTATTTGTATGTTTGCCCACTTCTCGAAAACTGATTCTCTTGCTCATGCTTTGTTTGTCATTCCTCTTTGCTCTCTATCGTACACTGACTATAACAGTTTAGTCAGTTTCTCGTCTTTTGTATGGCCAATTGTTTGCACTTGTACGATGACTCCCCACAACCGTATGATCACCTTCTTCACTTGTCCAACAACCTTCTTCGATCGTACAACAGTCTTCCTACGGTTGTACGACAACCTTATTGCAGTTGTATGACAACATTCCTACGTCCATACAATGACTTCCACAACAGTCTTCTTGTGTTTGTAGTTGTACAACTCTTTCTCTCTTTGATTGCACGTGTCGTCCGTGTTGTCCTTCCTCCTCAGTGCATTTGTACGATGATTTCTTCATTGAACTGTCTTCCTCCTCGGCTTGCTCATCCGTGTGGCAGCTTTGTCTATCCTTCCTTGCGCAAACCTTCAAAACACTAGATTAGAACCTGATCTGAAGCTCTCCAAATAACAATTACCCTTCTGTGCCAAACACAATACGAGGGTTTTTGAAAAACATTTTGGCCGTCTTTCCCAAGCTTTGTAAGGTGTTTCCTTCACTTGTCTTGCCTTATTTGGACTTGTTTTTTTGCATATTTTCGTTGATGTCTTCCTTTGCCATGTAATAATGCCATGGCCCTTCCTCTTATTATCAGGCAAATATCTCTATCCTTGGAATGCCTTCTCCCAACTCCAAGCTATTCGAGACCCATCTGGTTCCTCGGTCGTTTGTAATGATGTCTTCAGTTCTGCCATAGCCCTCGAGGTGGTCTTGATGGCCCAACCTGATGGTCACGTATAGGTTGAATGTTTTGCACTGGATCAATGAATGGTCCTTGTGCTCCACCTCGTCAATTCTACAACCTAAGGGTAGCAAGAGGGAAATTTCTTCCCCTTGAGCCACCAGAGCGAGACCAACCAAACTCCTCCTTTGGTTAGGCAACCTTAGACCATCGAGAAGACTTGATTGTTTCCCTACGTTGCTTAAATTACCTCTATCCTGTTCTCTCTATACATTGGATTCTTCTTCCTCCTGAATCCTTACAAGTGCTTCCATCAAGCGTATCCTTTGTCTTCTGATTTCATCCATTTGTCTTCTAAGTTGCTTGTTTGAGTCTAGATACCTTTGTACCTCAAGACGGATTTGCAGTTCTCTATATCTTCTCAAGAAGTCAGATTTAGAACTTGAACTATCTCTTTCAATATTGGTTGGAGGAAGGCTATCACTACTTGTGTCGGTCACCCAATTCCTTCCTTAGTCTTCTAGAGATGTTGGTGCTTCCATCACATCTCTCCATAATATCTCAGCAACTTCTTCCCTACTTAGCCGATATTGTCCCGGATCGTTAGACTCTTCTTGTTGGCTACCCTCCTAGGTCTGCCTTGATCTTTCTTCAACCATCCTTCATTGTTCAATGTTAGGTACCTAAGGATAATAATGTGGGGGATATAATATAATATTGTATTATGGCATGGGTCACACATAAAATTATAATAATATATAGCATAGTGCCATATTATAATATTATGCACTTTGTAACTCATGGAAGGTGAACCATCACATTCTTGTATAAAGAGAGATATACCCCGTTGCAAAAGAGATATAGGAAGTGTTCTTGGCATATGTCTTGGCTCGTGGAGTTGGCGATCTTGTGGAGTGGCTTCCTTCCAATAAGGAGCATTGTAAGATGTTGCCCTACCTCAAGGGTATTATCAATCTCTATTTTATTGTGTGGATTGCTATTGTGGAATTTATTTGTGGATGCATGTTTGAAATTTCTGCATATAGGTGAATGATTTATTGTTGATAAGAAGAGAGGTTTATAACATTTGGTATAACAACAACGTTTCTGGCAAAATGTGTTGTTTTTGCAGAGCTAGGGCACGTATTTTTAGAAAAAAACGTCACATTTTGCGAGAGCCATATCTTTTCTTTCAATAGTCATTTTCAGAAGGTTTTTGCATCATTGTGTAGATTTTTTTGAGTACTACAAAAATGACTACTCATTTGTTAAATTCTGATAAGTATTGAGAAAGTTATGGTTGTTTGAAGTTGAGATATTTGTGCTATTTTTTGGCTGCACGATTTTTTTTTCAAAAAGAAAAAAAATGTATCTTTGCACCAGCATGTAGATTATTTTGAGTACTATAAAAACGACTGCTCACTTGTGAAATTCTGATAAGTATTGAGAGAGTTACAACTATTTAAAGTTGGACTTTTGATGTTGTTTTTAGGGTTTCACGGGAAAATTCATGCAAAGGGAAAAAAATTCATAACTCTCAATACGGGTAAGCAAATCAGTTGTCGTTTGTTTTGTTTTGAAGAAAATATGCAAATTTAATTGTTTGAAGAAAGAAATACATGAGATCTCATAAATTTTAATTTTTGAGAATTTCCAGTTATTAAAACCTTAGCTGCTTGGGGGGGAAGAAAAAAAAAGAAAAAAAGAAGTCAATGTTGGAGAAGATGATATTGATGCTAGGGAATGGTGGAAATATTTTAAGTCTTTATATTCTTCTGATTTTTTTATGGAGATATAATATTTGGAATTCCTTGCAAGGGGAAGCTTTATCTTGGTATTTCAACTTTGCTTGTCCCCGTCATTATATATATATATGGGAAGAATTCGAAGTTGCATTTTTAAGTAAATGGGGATTAGAGAAAAAGGATAATAAGGGAAGCACATCTTTGGTGTCAAATAAGCCAAACAGTGACCAAGAAAAATTGTTTGAATTTAAAAAAACTATTTTACAAGTTTTTGGTTGCATTTAGAAGGAAAAGGTTGTTATTTCTATAAACCCTAGCAGCCAATGTAATTTCATTAATATTGCTTTGGCTAAAAAGTTGCAGGTTCAGAAAATTAAGGACACAAAGCTTGAGGGTAAGAATGTTCAAATTTTTCAAAATTTGAAAATTACTATGGATAAATGTCTTACACTCAGATTTTTATGCCATTGAGAGTGATGATATGGATATTGTTTTGGGTTATCCTTGGTTGCATTCTTTGGGTATTGTTAACATTAATTTGCAAAAGAAGTTTATGAAACTATGGTACAAGAAAAAGAAGATAACATTGCAGGATATTTCTCAACATAAGGAATAAGGATCCAAAGAAAAAAAGACAACTATTGCAGGAGAACAAATAGAGGAACCTGAAACGAAATCTAAGGAGGAGGTAGTACGAAAAATCAAAGAAGAAACAAAAGCAAAATATGAACCAAAAGAAAGGAGCAATAGAGAAGAGCCAAAAAAAAGTAGAACATGCTAAGGTTGGAGTATATCGCCATCCACACCACCATGAGAGGCATCAATCATGGAGACAAGGCATAGAGCAACAAAGGAACTACAATGGACATACATGGAAGCATAGGAGCAACAACTATGAATATTCAAGTGGCACAAGGGCAGCTTGGCAACATTGCAAACCACCACCAATCAAAGTTTCACTAGGATGGATGGATGATCAAGATCGGTACCAATTCTTATCTTCACCTAGAAGATCATATTATTTAGTTTCTTCCTATGTTTCAAGGAAAAAACATTCTTGTAAGGGGGATGGAATGTTAGGTATTATGGGGGATATAATATAATATTGTATTATGGCATGGATCATTGTTAGTCAAAAAGTGACTAACTACAGAAAAACAGTTGATGCACCTTTTTGCATATTTTCCAAGAAGACCGAAGTGGCCCATATGCTAAAGATCAAAGAAAAAGCAAAACACCGCAAGGAGGAAAAAGTGTCGCGATATCGCGACATGTTGCATTTTCGCGGTCCAAAGCAAAGAGAAAGAGCAAGGAGGAAAAAGTGTCGCGATATCGCGACATGTTGCATTTTCGTGGCCAAGAGCAACAGAAGGGAGCAAGGAGGCAAAAGTGTCGCGATATCGCGACATGTTGCATTTTCGTGGTCCAAAGCAAAGAGAAAGAGCAAGGAGGAAAAAGTGTCGCGATATCGCGACATGTTGCATTTTCACGGTCCAAAGCAAAGAGAAAGAGCAAGGAGGAAAAAGTGTCGCGATATCGCGACATGTTGCATTTTCGCGGTCCAAAGCAAAGAGAAAGAGCAAGGAGGAAAAAGTGTCGCGATATCGCGACATGTTGCATTTTCGTGGCCAAGAGCAAAGAGAAAGAGCAAGGAGGAAAAAGTGTCGCGATATCGCGACATGTTGCATTTTCGCGGCCGGAAGCGGCAGAAGAGCAAAGTAAGAGACGAATGTCGCGATTTCGCGACATGTCTCATTTTCACGGCTGGAGGCGGCAAAAGAGCAAAGCAAGGAAAGAATGTCACGATTTCGTGACATGTCACATTTTCGCGACCATCCGAAAGGAAATAAAGGAAAGACATAGGAATGTCACGATTTCGTGACATGTCGCATTTTCGCGACCGCCCAGAAGAAATGAAGGAAAAGACATAAAGATGTCGCGATTTCATGACATGTCTCATTTTCGCGATGGAAAGCGGCAGAAGAGCAAAGTAAGAGACGAATGTCACGATTTCGCGACATGTCTCATTTTCACGGCTGGAGGCGGCAAAAGAGCAAAGCAAGGAAAGAATGTCATGATTTCACGACGCGCCAGCTGTAAAGGAATAAAATGTATTTTTGGCAATCAAAGGCATGCACTGACACCAAGAAGTGATTTCTGACATGATTATCGAAAATCTAGGATAGAGCAGAGCTTGCCGGATGATTGAAAATGTGACAAGCTCATCTAGAATCTAATCTGCAGAGAAGATATCTAATTCATAGAAGACTTGTTGTGTATTATTAGAAACTGCAGATGATTGCTTGTAAAATAGTAAGATGTACTTAGAAAAAGATACTCTTTTAGGGTATATATAGGGGTGAGCGACTCCAAAAAAAGGGTCGGCTCTTGGACGTTTACAAGACTGAATGCATGTACTTCGAATACAAGCAATAAAATCACATCTCCCATTGGCTTCTGGTTCATATCGTGCAAGTGTATGTATTAATGTTCTTTATTTCTGCTTACAATATTGAATTGTAAATTGAGTTTGTTCTTATATCTAAACTTTCGCAATACATAAATCATATTGTTGGAATGAGAATCTAATATATACGCATGTTAAACGAAATATTAGAAATCATATCTGAAATTATATAATTTTTGCATGGAAATGTGTTTAAATGCTTTGGATAGAAGTAAGTAAATCTGTCTTCGTTGTTGTCTAATCTGCACCATATATTAGATCTAGCTTCGGCTATATTTCCCTCTCTTTCAGTATTACTTCCTTCCCCTTTTCCCATAAAAAACTTCAAGGAACCAGCCTTCTCTGGAGATCGGGCGAAAAGTCTCAAACCTTCTCGTCTTTTCAATGTTGACAAAATCTAAGGCGCAACTAAACAACCCAAGGCAGATTTTGTTCCAACAGTTTTTGGCACGCACGGTGGGACCCTAAATCCCACATTATTTTTACAAGGTTTGGTGTTTTGCCTCTGATATTTAGAATCAAAAACCCAATCACCTGGCGACTCCGTCCGAAGGTATAGACCCAAAAAATACCTTATCTTTTTAGACCTGGTTAAAGCTAGTATATGTTTATATGATAACCAGATCCAAATCAAAAAACTCAGAAGAGCCCATTGAGTTCTTCGAGTTACATCTTGGTAGCTTAAGAGTGAATCCAGTTTTATCCGCAAGATCAAATCCACCTGCTACCAATAATAGCGCCATTATACCCTCTATTTTGCCATATTCTATCATTGGTTCATCTCCAGCTGTTACTACAACCCCAATAGTTCAGACGAATATAGCAATTACAATGGCCGCTCCTCCACCACCATCTTATCTTATATGGAACCACACTGGTCCACTAAATTTAGCAGCCCAGAATCAAATTCTTGGCGTAGCATTGAAGGCATTGCCTTCATATGATGGAACAGGAAAAATAGCATATGAACATTGCTTAGATGTAGCAGCAATGGCTGCAACCTATAACATCACACAGGAGGATGTGATGATCAGATTGCTAGTTATCTCTCTGAAGGGTAAAATGCTCTATTGGTATCGTGCACTCCCTCCTCAATCAATTACCACCTGGGCAGAGCTCATTGGAAAGTTGGTGGATGAATTCAATCAGCATGCAGATCCATTTTCCTTATTGAACCAGTTCACGATCATAAGGAAACATCCTCAAGAAGAAATTGTAGACTTCAATATCCATTTCAATCGGACCTGGGAAAGGATTCCTCAAGGATTGAAACCAATAGAAGAGCAAGCAATATATTACTATCTGAGATCCTTTGATTCAGATATTAGTATGATAATATGACAGTCAAGAATATTCACATTCCCTGCCATTTATCAACAAGCTTATATAGCAGAGAGAGATCTCATAGCCACCGGAAGGTATCCACCCAAAGCAATAATGCCCATTTTTCCTGATATTCCCCAGGCTACTCATGCTACTTCTCCTAGCTCTGCTGAATCGAAGTTCACAGATCTTCCAAGATGGAATGGATCACCCTCTGTACCTACAATACCAATGCCTCAAATTCCTTTGGCATTGCCTCCTATTTCCGCTATACCTACATTACCTGCGCCACCTCCTCAACAAGTCCCCGATAATCAGCTTACTCTTATCCTGGACACCATGAAAAATCTAGCAAATGATATAACATCAATTAAAAAGAGAGAGGCTGAAAGGAATTTTCTGCCAAGGAGGTTCCCTCAGGTAACAAGAGATGCAACACAATCAAGCAATAGGGGACAAGAGAGACCGAGCACGGTATATACAAATGAGACAGTGGAGGCCGAAGAGCCTCCCACTGATTCTAACTTTTGGTGTACTACATGTAACGATCCACATGGGGAAAGTTCGTGTATGATACACCAACATTATGTACAAAGTATAGCAGTTGAAAAGAGTAAAGAAAAAATGAAAGGCCATGTAAATATAATTAGAGAGAAGGACCACAACTTCATGATGCCTACAGTAGAACAGGTTTCAGTTTTGACAAGATCAGGTAAGAAACCACTGCAAGTAGACCCTAAAGAGCTTCAGCCATTGAATGTTTCCCCTGCTCCCAAGGAAGTTCCCAAAGAAACTCCTAAGGGAAGTCTCCCTCAGGAAAGAAAATATCAGTTTCCAGCCAAAATTCAAGGGCAAGAAACACACAAAGAATTTATTCCTCGGGGGGAAAATGAAACCCAAGAACAGGCTAGGGAAAGGTTGAGATTCCCCTCACTGACAAAAAGGCAAAGAACTGAAGCTACCCGGGGATACAAAAATAAATATGAAACTTTTGCCAAAGAAAGAGAAAGAATAGTTGATTCACCTACATTCAAGTATAGTAGAGGAAATGAAAAAGACTCCTTCTAAGGCAAGTATGTATGATGCTCTTCAAATCCCAGGTCAAATCGATCTCCTACAGGAATCCCTAAGAACAATGAAAAATGGAGGTAGGACTGCATCATCTTCAAAAATGGTTCTAACGAACTTGACGTCCACCATCGGTAAGAACAGGCCACCACCCTTTTATTTGTCCCTTCAAATGGAAGGATGGGTTGTCCACAACTGCATGATAGATTCAGGCGTTGCTACCACTGTGATACCCAAAGCAAGTATGTGATATTATGGGAATGGAGTACACTAGGAGCAGCAGCAGCGTCCTACGGTTAGATGGTACTCCAGTAAAAACTGTAGGAGTGATAAAGGATATTCCCATACGGCTGCATAAAATGCCTCGGATGACAGATCATACAAGAGGTAGTAGTCGTAGACTTGGAGCCCTATTTTGGTATGTGTCTATCCAGAGAGTTCACAACAAATATAGGAGGATACTTATCCTTAGATTATTCTCATTTGGAGATACCTTTCAAAGGTAGAAGGGTCAATATTTTTAATGAGAAACCATCTACGTTTCATGTAGAAAATATTGGTGAAACCAACCGTGTAAATATGATGACCGAAGAAACAATAGAAGAAGATCTAATGGAAGAAACATTAGAAGAGCTCCAAGCCGAGGACGAGTTTTCTCTACAGAATTTTAATGCCATGATAGAAACAGAAATAGGAAACTATTCTATTGAGAAACCAAAAAGAAAATTGATACCCTCCCTAGAAAAGGATGGTTCTGTGAATCAATTGTGGAAGCTTTTCTTTGATGGGGCTAGGTGCAAGAATGGAGTTGGTGCCGGAATAGTTTTGATTTCTCCCACCGGAGAGGAAAAGGTTTTCTCTTACAGGTTGACTTGGAGTTGCTCCAATAACGCAGCAGAATATGAGGCCCTGTGCTTAGGGTTAAGAAAGGTTGAGAAATTGGGAATCAAACAGTTACTCATCTATGGAGATTCAGAACTTATTGTGAATCAAGTCACCAAAAAATGTATAAGTAAACAACATTATTTGAAGGCTTACAGGAACAAAGTGTGGGATCTCTTAGAGGCCTTTGAGGCCCTAAATATAAAGTTTATCCCTAGAGAACAGAATACCCACGCAGATTTGTTAGCTTCAGTGGGAGCTAATTTTTGTCCTGTAAGTAATGTTATTCGAAGTCTAAAACTGTTAGACTTATATACGTGCCTTCAGTGCTCGATAAAAATATTTTTTGGCAAGTTTTTGAAAATGATGAACAGATACTGGATTTCTTAATCCATGAAATGAATTGCTCAGCCAACCGGGATCTACAGGATGAAGAGGAAGAGGACATTATTCAGTTAAAAAACAATCATATTCCTAAGGGTCTCATCACCCTGGAAAGCCTGTTTGATAACAATGATAGAGCAGTTGGCCGGAAAATCAAGGTCGATAAACGAAGATACAAAGATGTAGAGTTGGAGCCAGGCAAAATGATTAAGGTTGGAATCAGTTGTACGAAAGAGGAAGTGAACCAGATCAGAGAATTGTGTAAAAAATTCCCTGACATCATAGCTTGGGTGTATAGTGATCTAAAAGTGTACAATAAAGATGTTATTCAACATACCATAGAATTAGAAGAAGGAGCTAAGCCTTTTAGGCAAAAGCAAAGACCAGTGAATCCGAAGATAGAATCTTTGATGAAACAAGAACTGCTAAAACTCCTTCAAGCTAAAATAGTATACCCTGTTAAACACTCCACCTGGGTGGCAAACTTGGTACCAGTCAGGAAGAAAAATGGAGATATCAGATTGTGTGTAGATTTCAGAAATCTGAACAGAGCATCACTCAAAGATCATTACCCGCTACCTCAGATTGACCAAATTCTACACACAGTTGCAGGAGCAGAAAGGTTTTCCTTATTGGATGGTTTTTCAGGTTATAATCAAGTATGGGTAAAATATGAAGACCAATTCAAGACCGCTTTTACTACGAAGTGGGGAACATTTGCCTACCAAAGGATGCCATTTGGTTTATCCAACGCTGGAGCAACTTTTCAAAGAGCAATGGATGTAGCGTTTGGCGAACTTGCTAATAAAATCATAGTCATCTATTTAGATGATATGACTGTCTTCTCTCATGATAAGCAGGATCACGCCTCACATCTAGAAATTTTTTTGAGAAGTGCAGGGAATTTGGGATATCATTGAACCCAAAAAAGTCTATATTTGCGGTAGAAGAAGGTATCCTACTCGGTCATGTCATCTCCAAAGACGGGCTAGCTATTGATCCTAGCAGGGTAAAAGCACTCTTGGAACTTTCTTTACCAGTCAATAAGAAAGGTTTGCAATATTTCTTTGGGAAAATAAATTTTGTGCGCAAATTTATTGCAGATTTTGCGCAAATTGTCAAACCAATGATAGAACTGCTGAAGAAGGATGCTCCTTTCAAATGGACAGATGTTAGGAAAAATGCCTTCAAGAAAATTCTGGAAGAGATAGCCCAAGCACCTGTATTAATCAATCCTGATTATTCATGAAGTTTCATCTTGTATGTTGTTGGTGAATCAGAGAGTTATGCTGCAGTCCTCACACAAAAGGGGACAGATAACGAAGAAAGACCCATAGCTTTTCTGAGCTCCACCATGCATGATCATGAGGAGAGATACAACTTTATTGAAAAACAAGTTTATGCTGTCATGAAGTCCTTGCAGAAGTTTAAACATTTTCTGTCACAAAGCAAGATCCTTGTTTATGTGATACATCCTGACGTTAGGAACTTCATCATACAAGGAGAGCTTGGTGAAAAACGTGCTGGTTGGGTAACCAAAATACAGGAATATGATGTAGAAATACATCCCACAAAATTGGTAAGAGGTAGAGCCTTGTGTCACCAGTTAGCCAAGCAGATTACAGATGAACAAGTGCAACTCCAAGATGTGATGATTAATACACAAGCAGATTCTATGCCCAAAGACACTGATTGGATTGATGACCTGGTGGAATACTTTCAGACTGGTATGTGTCCTGAAAATCTAAATGCTTCACAGAGAAGGAGGTTTAGAGCACAAGCATTGAAGTACACCCTTCAAAATGAAGGATTATACAGAAAAAATATAGATGGTGTACTTTTGAGATGCATAAGAGAAGATGAGAAACAAAAGGTTCTGAGAGAATTTCATGGAGGTCTCTCTGGAGGACATTATTCAGGGAGATCAACTGCTTTGAAGATACTCCGAGCAGGCTGTTACTGGCCTTCTATATTTTCAGACACATACAATATCACCAAGAGTTGTGAACAGTGTCAAAGGTATGTTGGAAGAAATAGAAATGCCTCCATGCCCTTGAAACCTATCCAGGTTGAAGAGCCCTTTCAGCAATGGGGGTTAGATTTCATTGGGATAATAGAACCTAATTCATCATCTGGTCATAAGTATATACTTACAGCCACTGATTATTTCACCAAGTGGGCCGAAGCCATTCCCACTAAAAAGGCTGATCAGGAAGTTGTGATTGAGTTTGTAGAAAGTCTGATTACCAGATTCGGTATACCAGATTCACTAGTCTCAGATAATGGATCTGCCTTCGTCGGAGCAAAGATGATTGAGTTCGCCAGTAGGTATGGTATATACCTAAAAACTTCTTCCAATTATTACCCACAGGGTAACGGCTTAGCTGAGTCTACAAATAAGAATCTTCTTAGAATCCTGAAAAGGACGCTGGAAGATAACAAAAGAAATTGGCATTCCTTGATAAACCGAGCGCTATGGGCTGACAGAATTTCAATCAAGAAATCCATCAATACGTCACCCTACGCTTTAGTTTATGGCAAAGAAGCTATTTTGCCCATACATATGGAGATACCAACATTGAAGCTACTGAATCAGATGAACGAAGAAGAAGGTCAACCGATGGATGCCCGACTAATGCAGCTCTTACAGTTAGAAGAACAAAGAGAGCAATCATACAATCACAATCAGAAGCATATGGCGATATCTTGAAGGATGGTTCAACAAAAAGACAACTGCCAAAAAATTTAGAGTGGGAGACTTGGTTTTGAAATGGAATGTAAAGAAAGCTAAGCCGGGTAACCATGATAAATTCGATGCTTTCTCGGGAGGGACCATTTGAAATTGTTTCGGAGAAACAGTTCAATGCTTTCGAGTTGAAAGATCAAGATGGATTGGTTCTTCCCATCACGGTGAATGCATTTCACCTAAAGTTATATTTCTGTTGAGAAAGCAGAAAAGGAATTATATGTACAGTATAATATAAGTATATTCAGACAATATTTGTAAATATTACCATTTTTTGGCCTTAACAAAAAATTTCAGTCGCAGCCAATCAGAAGTCGACATTTTTTTTTAATAGAGATACTAAGGTATAGAGGGAGTTTTGACGAGGTAATGTTCACTTTTAATCTAAGTGCATTTTCCTGTGTTCTTTGTCTTTCTCTGAAAGATTCTTTTTACAACTGCGTTGTTGACTCCGTTTCCCAATGGATGAAGGCTCTGGTTCAAAATTTTTGCAAGCAAAAATTCCCCTGGAAGGCGCCAAGAATGTTAGTCAAAAAGTGACTAACTACAGAAAAATAGTTGATGCACCTTTTTGCATATTTTCCAAGAAGACCGAAGTGGCCCATATGCTAAAGATCAAAGAAAAAGCAAAACACCGCAAGGAGGAAAAAGTGTCGCGATATCGCGACATGTTGCATTTTGTGGTCCCCAAAGGAAAGAGCAAGGAGGAAAAAGTGTCGCGATATCGCGACATGTTGCATTTTCGTGGTCCAAAGCAAAGAGAAAGAGCAAGGAGGAAAAAGTGTCGCGATATCGCGACATGTTGCATTTTCGCGGTCCAAAGCAAAGAGAAAGAGCAAGGAGGAAAAAGTGTCGCGATATCGCGACATGTTGCATTTTCATGGTCCAAGAGCAAAGAGAAAGAGCAAGGAGGAAAAAGTGTCGCGATATCGCGACATGTTGCATTTTCGCGGCAAAAGAGAAGAGAAAGAAGAAGAGAAAGTGTCGTGATTTCGGACATGTCTCATTTTGAGGAAAAGAGCAAAGCAAGGAAAGAATGTGCGATTTTGTGACATGTCTCATTTTAAAAGGAAAAAAGGAAAGACATAGGAATGTCATGATTTCATGACATGTCGCATTTTGCGACTATCGAGAAGAAATGAAGAGAAAAGACATAAAGATGTCACGATTTCGTGACATGTCTCATTTTTGCGGTGGAAGCGAGAAGAGCAAAGTAAGAGACGAATGTCACGATTTCATGACATGTCTCATTTTCAGGCTGGAGGCGACAAAAGAGCAAAGCAAGGAAAGAATGTCACGATTTCGCGACGCGCCAGCTGTAAAGGAATAAAATGTATTTTTGGCAATCAAAGGCATGCACTGACACCAAGAAGTGATTTCTGACATGATTATCAAAAATCCAGGATAGAGCAGGCTTGCCAGATGATTGAAAATGTGACAAGCTCGTCTAGAATCTAATCTGTAGAGAAGATATCTAATTCATAGAAGACTTGTTGTGTATTATTAGAAACTGCAGATGATTGCTTGTAAAATAGTAAGATGTACTTAGAAAAAGATACTCTTTTAGGGTATATATAGGGGTGAGCGACTCCAGAAAAAGGGTCGGCTCTTGGACGTTTACAAGATTGAATGCATGTACTTCGAATACAAGCAATAAAATCACATCTCCCATTGGCTTCTGGTTCATATCGTGCAAGTGTATGTATTAATGTTCTTTATTTCTGCTTACAATATTGAATTGTAAATTGAGTTTGTTCTTATATCTGAACTTTCGCAATACATAAATCATATTGCTGGAATGAGAATCTAATATATACGCATGTTAAACGAAATATTAGAAATCATATATGAAATTATATAATTTCTGCATGGAAATGTGTTTAAATGCTTTGGATAGAAGTAAGTAAATCTGTCTTCGTTGTTGTCTAATCTGCACCATATATTAGATCTAGCTTCGGCTATATTTCCCTCTCTTTCAATATTACTTCCTTCCCCTTTTCCCATAAAAAACTTCAAGGAACCAGCCTTCTCTGGAGATCAGGCGAAAAGTCTCAAACCTTCTCGTCTTTTCAATGTTGACAAAATCTAAGGCGCAACTAAACAACCCAAGGCAGATTTTGTTCCAACAATCACACATAAAATTTTAATATATAGCATAGTGCCATATTATAATATTATGCACTTTGTAACTCATGGAAGGTGAACTACCACATGGGTGACCTTGTAACTCATGGAAGGTGAACCATCACATTCTTGTATAAAGAGAGATGTACCCCCATTGTAAAAGAGATATAGGAAGTATTCTTGGTAGAAGTCTTGGCTCGTGGAGCTGGAGATCTTGTGAAGTGGCTTCCTTCCAATAAGGAGCATTGTACGGTGTTGCCCTACCTCAAGGCTATTATCAATCTCTATTTTATTGTGTGGATTGCTATTGTGGAATTTATTTGTGGATTCATGCTTGAAATTTCTTCGTATTGGTGAATGATTTATTGTTGATAAGAAGAGAGGTTCATAACATTCAAGTTCAGCTTCTTGGTCTTGCCACCTTCTAACCTGATGTTCATTCAGCCTTTGCATTTCATCCAAATCTTGGATAATTTCTGCTCACATTCTTGCGTTGTACCTGCGCAAAGTTTCATACTCTTCTTGCAACCTTTACGTTTCATCTTGCATTCTTTGTTGTAATAAAATTTGAGCCAATGGACTTAATTTTGGTAAAGAGAAATAACACCCTGATAAACAGAATCTAGAAAAGCAATAAGTGCAGAATCAAAAGGAAAAACAAAGAACACATTACACAAGAATTTATCCTGGGAAACCCTTTCGGGAAAAACCCAGCCAGAATATCTCCTTACTGTATAAACTTGACTCTCTAATACAATAATATCCTTTTGCTTGCTTTTCTCTAGCGATTACATTTCTTGCAAATTCAATACCAAACCCTCATGCAAGTGTTGTTTTATATACCAACAATGCAAGAAGGGTTTTTACATTACCATGGGCGCAAAACCATGGGCCGACATTACATTAACCCGAAAATGCCCATATGGGTCTAACAATAGCTTAAACCCCCAAAAAAAATTTCCCCGAGGACCCCCAAACAGGGGTTGCAGCTCTCGTACCCCTGCTCAGGGCCTGGCTCGACCCCGAACCTCGACAAGGATAGGGGCAGAGTGTAAAGTCCTTTCATAGTAAGATCCACTTGAATAACATGGAAAATATTCTACACAAGTCCAACATTAGCCAACTCCTCATTCCCAATTCTTCCTCTATTTTTGGGAATTTATATATATATTGCCCATATTCTTTGATACTATCTGGAAATCTTACATGCACCCTTACACTTACTCCGTTCATTTGGGTTAGGTTCAAATTTTTGCTGCTCCATTGTGGGTTGCACTTGTTATCTGGAAATAGCCTTCTCAGCCCCATATCATCTTCGACATCCTAGTGTTCCTCATTAGTCTGGCTTGAATCCCCTTGTGCAGGAGACACTCTTTGCTATCTTGCTCTTTTGTGCATTATTTCAAGTCTTATTGCCTTGTCCATATGTATATACAAACATTATTCTCTCACTCTGTAAGGTTTTAATCTTGATTCATTTATTATCTCAAAAATCACTGGCCCGTCCAATTTCTTCAATTTAATTGTGCCATCTTCCATCATTTCTACCACTTGGAAGGGTCCAAGCTGCAATGTCTTCAACTTTCTTGGCTTTATTTCCCATTTCCCATTATATCTCGACACTAAGTCACCTAGTTCCAATTCCATCTTCCTTAGGTGCTTCTTATGCCACGACTTTCTCCTTTGTGGGTCACTTTTGTTGCCCACTGCGCCATAACCCGCTTCTCCTCCAGTTGAATTAGTGTTGCAAGCCTCTTCTCTAGGATCTCTTGGTCTTCTAAATGGTTCTCTACCGCTACCCTTAAATTGGGTACCAAGAATTTTACTGGCACTATTGCCTCTTGCCCATACATATACTGGAATGGTGTGTGATTTGTTGTTGGCCTAAATGTTGTCCTGTACACCCATAGGACTTATGGCAACTTCTCTCAATCTGCTCCTTCTATCCCATAGGCTTATACATTATTGACACCAAGATTTTGTTTGTTGTCTCCGCTTGCCTATTTGCTCTAGTCTTGGCTTGACTAAGTGGTCATGGGTTGAACGAGTCCAGCCACTCTTTGACGATTCATTCATTGCAAGGGCACAATCCTCTGCTCTATTATTTTGGCAGAGTTTGGGATTCTCCTCTCCAGCTTGAGATTCTTCCTGATTATCGGTTATCTTCACAGGATCCGTACTTTAGGAGATACCCTTGAGGGTTGCAGGCGGTATCCTTACCTCATCCTTTGCTCCTCGATGGAGCACTTTGAGTTCTCGGGGAGGTCGGAGGAGTTGGTATTTTCAAGTTTTTGCCCTTTGGCCCACATTCAGATACAAATAGATGGACTCCCCCCTTATTCTTTAGGTGTTCTTTGCCCTCTCGGCTTAGTAAGGAGAGGATGCTCCATGATATCCAGAAGGATGTTAGTCTCTAGTACACCAGATGCACTTAGATCTCTCCTATTGCCCCTCTTTCCCCCAAGCTATGTTTCTACCATGAGCACTTCTTACAGATATAGGAGGGCAAAATAGTTCCTCCACAATACCTTTAGCAGCACACAATGCATAGTCTTTGGATCACTATTGGGCAACTCAAGGTGTGTTCTTACCAACTTCGGATTGAGTCAGTTCACCATCTTCTGACAGAGGAGCAAATTTGCTTGTTTTGCCCCTTAGGTGAAGTTGAAACCCTTCATCACTTTATTTTTTGTTGTCCCATTTATTATGAGATCCGGGGTAGATTGCATTGCCTTTTCAGGGAAAACTCTCAATCTGTTTCTACTTTCTTCAGATACTTGGACCAACGGTGTCTCGCACTCTTTCTTAGGGAGATAACTCAACTTTGACGACAAAAACGTTCTCCAGATGGATCTCACCCTCCTCAACATCGACTCATCACAACATACTTCACTAGCTCCGACGGACCAGGTGACTTCGGACGGAAATGCCCTTAATCATCCAGTTCGGACAGAAGCAGGGTCACTAGACAACGCACCCACAGTTTGTCAAGGTTCCAAACTAGCGTTGGTCAGAGACATATCATGGACTTCTTCAGCTCCAGTACTTCGGCCTCGATTGTTAGGAGAGAATAGTTTTTGGGGGTTCTTGGAGCTTGCCCCTCTTGGGCTGCTCCCTCCCCCCTCCTCTCTCTTCGTTCTTCTTGGCGTGCACTCCTCTCTTCTGGACTGCAACCCTCCCCCCTCTCTGCTCTCCCTTTTCTTTTCCCTTTCTCTTTGGCCTGGTTATTGGGTTTCGTCTTGTATTTATCTTAGTTCTTTTCTTTGTTGGGCTTTTTAGGCTGCTAGCTGGCAATCATTATTGTCCTTCTTATAGTCCCTTAGGTCTTATTTTGACCCACTGTGGACATTAATAATATTTCATTTCATTTCATTATTTCATTTCTAGGATAATACGAACTAGACAACAAATGCAAAATATTGAACTCAATTGTCAACTTCTTTATTGCTTCATACACAAAGTGATCTCCCCTATCGCTTGTCAATTGAAGTGGAATCCCAAATCTGGTGATCACTTGTTCATATAAGAACTGGCCTGTACTCTTTGCCAAATTATCCGGTAGTGCCCTTGCCTTTACCCATTTTGTTAGGTATTCGGTTGCCACTACTATGTATTGATACTTCCTCCTCAGGCTTGTTCTTAGGGGTCCAAAAAAATCCAAGCCTCATCTCTCAAATAATTCTTGTGGTTGAGATGGATGTAATGGCATGAAGTCTCTTCGTAATGACTTCTCCGCTCTCTGGCATGTACCACATGCTTTCGCAAACTCCTCATTGTGATAGAGGGTGGGCCACCATAGCCCTGCTAGAAGCACCTTTCTCGCGGTCACATTTGCTCCCATATGCCTTTTGACCAGTTCTTCATGAGCTTCTTTCAACGTTACCTTAACTTCCTCCTCCATTACACATCTCCTTAATATTCCATCAAGTCCCATCTTATACAACAATCCCACTATTAATTGAAAAGGCGTTGACTTTATGATCACCTTTCTCTTTTCTACTGTCGGTATCTCCTTTTGCAACTCCTTGGTGGATAGGTACTCACCTATCATCTTATACCATGATGGTATAGCGCTTATAGTAAACAATTGAGCATCAAGAAACTCATCTGACACTCCTCCAAATTCTCCTGAGCGAATCCTTGACAGTTGATCCACTATTACATGTTTCTTTCCAGGTTTGATCATTACTCGAGATACAAATCCTTGTAACATGATGAGCCACCTTCTAACTCGTCCATGAATAGTCAGTTTATTAATCAAATACAACAACGCTTGATGATCAACATAAAAAGTGAAAGGATTGGCTAGCAAATAGTACCTGGATTTTTGGACAACATGCACTTCCCTTTTGGTTGTGCTATAATTCTTCTTTACTCTTGACAACAACCAGCTTGCAAAATAAATAGGCTGGTCTAGCCTAAATTGTCGCTTCTAGGCCAATGCACATCCAATTGATAGATAGGCTGGTCTGGCCTAAATTGCTGCTCTTGGGCCAATGCACATCCAATTGATAGATGGGCTAGTCTAGCCTAAATTGCCCCTCCTAGGCCAATGCACATCCAATTGCAAAATTGGACGCATCCACATGGACATGAAATTCCTTATCCCAATCTAGGAATACCAGAATGGGTGTACATACCAACTTTGCCTTCAACTCCTCAAAGGCTCCTTGATGCTCCTCTGTCCACCTGAAAGGAACATTCTTTCTTGTCAATGAGTCTAATGGATAGGACACATGGGCAAAATTCTTGATAAACCTTCTGTAGTATCCTATGGATCTCATAAAAATCTTCAATGCATACTATGATGCGAATTTTATTAGGATTTGTTTTCAGCCCTTCCTTACAAACTATGTGTCCCAATAGCTTACTATATGGTGCCATCAACTTATATTTTGTTGTGTTCAATGTAAAGCAAGTGTTCATGCATTCTTCCCATGCTTGCACGTGCTCTTCCTTTTTCCCATAAAAGGATCGATCATCTAGGAAAGCTTTGAACTCCCTGTCGACATTTGCTCAAATATATACAAAATACCTTTGAAATGTGACAGGGGCGTTACACAACCCAAATGACATTTTATTGTATGTGTAAATGCCATTTTCTACAACAAACGTTGTCTTCAACTTGTCCTCTTCTGTGATACTTATCTAATTGTAGCTAGAAAACCCATCCAAAAATGAATAGATTTCATGTCCAACTACTTCCTCCAAGATAGAATCGGTAAAGGGGATTGGGAAGGGATCCTTTATTGTAACAACATTTAGACTTTTGAAGTCTACACATATGCGGATTCTATTTAATTCCTTTGTTGGATTTTTAAGCCTTACTACCACAAAATATCACAGGTCCCAATATAAAATAGCCACAATATTAAAGGTAAAAATAATAATATGATGAGTAGAATAATATATGAGCAAATTAATATGTATATCAAGGCCTATATAATAAAACAAATAACATTCATTTATATACTGAAATATGAATGTAAATGGCTTGAATCATTCATGAACTATGCATGAAGAAAACTTACAATATTAATTGCTCAAAAATCAATATACAAGCTTTATTACTGTTCTCCCTGCTACAACTCTGTAATCTCAAATATTCATGCTTGGATTTTTACTTTCTTATGGAGTATTGTCTCCATAATATAGCCATAGTAATGTGACTCTTTAAGTACTTGTCTATTGCTCTCCATATGACAAGTCCCATGACTCTTGGCTTATCATCTTGCCACTTGCATACTAGATGGACACTTGACTCTGAGACACTTATACACATCTACATGACTCTTACACTTCTACATGCATTCCTAATATAGGACACTCGTGTACATCCTCACATTACATATTTGCACTCTTTCATACATGACATTTGTGCACATTCTCTCAATCTACACTTGTACTCTAACTTACATGACAGTTGTGCATTTCTTGCACATTGACATTGACATAAAAGGGGAAATATAAATCACACTCTAAACTATAAGCTCAACCCTAATCTATTACATATTTACAATTGTACCTTAAAGGTACCATGGGGGTACATATGCATGTACCGAATAATGTAATATTTCTCAAAAACCTTCTTCAAAGTAATTACAATTGGTTACATCCACTCGCTCTGTGACTTTCAAGATTATGTTGGCATCCAACATCTTCTCAATCTTCTCATTTACCAAAGATGTGTACTTATGGTTCATTCTATATGGCCTTCCTACTGGTAAGGCTCCTGGAATCAATTGAACCTGGTGTACACACAACTTTGGAGGTATCCCTTTCAGATCTTTGTATGTCCATGCGAAGACTTCCTTGTACTGCAAGAATATTTTGAAAGATGTTGCTTTCAACACTGGATCCCATTCATCTCCGCAATGGATTATCCTCAGCTCTTCTTTACTTCCTAAGTTCAACCATCTTCGGTCCTTCATATTTGATATTTTCTGGTTCATTTTTTACTTTTGCCACATCTACTGGTGTGCTAGTTTCTCGTCAATTACAGCATCACCAACTGTATATCCCGCAAAGTTCTTGGGGAACGTCCATTTTTCTTCTTCTTCCTTGGGTGTGGCGTTCTTGCTATTTTCGATGATTTTATCATTAATTTCTTTGCTATATTATGTCTATATACAGAGGCAGGTGGGGGAAAATATCTCATACTCCTCCATTTACCAATGAAGGAACCTGCTATCCAGTCGGTTCTCATCTTCACTACATACCTCAAGGTGCAACACTTCGTCCTTATTTGGCTCATATGTGTTATCTTCATCCGAAGAGCTGCCCAACTCATTAGTCGTTGTAAGATCTTCACTTACAGTATGATATTTCAGGTTTATCATGTATTTGTTCCGTTCTCTCTTGACGTAATTCTATATTTTTATCAGTTGTGATTAACTTTGGCCATCCTTAGCCATCCTCTTCGTAGCAATGCATCATATGCTAGTATCTGCATCATTATCACAACAAAATCCATGATGAACTCCTAAACCGCAATCTTTACTTTCTAGGCCATTAAGACTCCCTTCATTTCAATCTCATATTGGTCCGCGCCATATAACTTGAAATTCAGTGACCATAAAAATGGAGCCCCAATCTCCTTCCATGTTTTCTCTGGGAGCACATTCACACTTGATCCTCCATCTACAATAACTTGTGTCAACTTATGATCTAATATTTCAATGTGAATCAATGTTGGCTTTTTCCCAACATCGATCATTAATATGGTTGGATCAATGAACTGGTCCTTCCTCTTCACCTCTTCTTCTAATTGACTTTGTAGTTTCATTAGACTTCGTGGTTGCAATTCCTCTCCTATAATTGCATGTAGCGTCAATATGGTGCTAAACAAACTTGCCATCTTTACTTCTATTGGTGTGTTCAAAACTTGCTTTGCTAGTTCTCGAGTTGACGTCTTTACTTCTGAGGTTAATTGCTTCTTCAATTTCTTTTGCACTATTAGCCGTTCTTGCTTAGCTTTCTCAATATCCTCTTCTATTGCTTTTTGCGCTTCTTGCCATCTTCCTTTTTCTATGGCAAGGTTGGGTTACCAATCCTTCTCTGCTTGTCCCCTTGTAACAAGTACATCATTCTCTGTTCGCTTCTCTGTAAGAGGCTCCTGAATGTCAAGAAAATTGACATTCTGCGAGTTGCTCGTATTCGCTTTCTTTAGGAAATTTGCCTCCTTATGATTTCCCGAACCACACCATCTACACATTTGTGGTACATTGTTTCCTATTGCTCTTGCTTGAGGAGCGGGCCGTTTTTTCGCAAATTGCCCCCATTCTTGACAATTACAACACTAGATGATTGATCTTCCATCCGAATAATTCTACAATCAACTTTAGCCACCTTGCGAATTGCCTTGTTGGTATTGTCTGGCTCCTTGGCGGTTATTCCTGTAACCACTGTTGATCACGCCTTGTCCATTCCTAGAGGTATTTGGTGTACTATCATTATTTGGTGCCTTGTGACTCTTAAGTTGAATGGACACTCGTTGATCGCATATCGTAGTACCTTGCATATGTTACAATATGCATTTTTAGGACAATTTACATTTGTGTCCCCTTCAGACTTACAATTTGAGGACCATATATCCTTCTTTTGTTTTCTACCTTCACATTTTACTTAATCATTCTGTCAAATTCCTTTTTCATAGACTGAATTGCATTGTCCAATTCCTTCTTGTCACTATTAGAGTCATCACTTCTGATATGACCTCCAATTCTAGCCGCTGCTTGCTTTGCCTTGATTTGAAAATTCCTTGCTCTTTCATATGTTTCGTCATACGTCAAGCAAGGTATGATCTTCATCTTCTTCTTGTATTGAGGCAACAATCCATCGATAAACCATCTCTTGACCATTCCGTCGACTGGTTGCAACTCCATCTTGTCCATGAGTTGCTTCAATCTTTGATTATAAGACTTAATGTCTTCATCCCTCTTCTGCTTGGTAGAATAAATTTTTGTTATGATCTCTGTATCATCCCTTAGAGGTCTGAATTCCTTTTTGAATTCATCTACTAAAGTATCCCATGTGGTGAAGGGTTGTGTGCTTTCTCTTTTCAAATACCAATCTATCACGATTCCTTGCAATGTGGCAAGAAACAATTGTAACCATTCTTCGGGTTGTCTAACCCCATTTGCTTTCCAGATTGTTGTGCAAGTGCCTATGTGCCTTGCAGGATCTTCTTTCCCTTATCTTGTTAAGGGTGGGCATTTTTGCTTGCCCGCTATTTTTGCAACATTAGCCATTGGTAAGTGGTTATTCTTTGTCACTTGACGATGGCGTATATGGTATTTTAGCCTGCTATCCTTTCGTCCTAGGTGGCTCTATTGGTTGTTTTGTTTTGGTCCTCTTCAACTCATGGTGTCTCATGACCTTCTATATTTCCTTCAAATAGCCTCCTTCCAAACTCCGGTGCACCTTTACTTTGCAACCTTTGCAAATATACGAATTGTGGATTTGGCCTACTTGCCCAAACCCTTACGTGTGGTTGCTCTAGTGCCTGACTCCTGTTCCTTGCACTCTTTAGCAAACTCCTCCCTCCTTGCTCGGGCGTTACCATCAGTTCGTTTTTTTGTGCACGCTCCACGTTGGCGTCTTCGATTATGCGAACATTCTCTTCAATTATTTGGTGCAATTCTCCTTGTGCCTCGTCCTTCGTTAGTAACAACATTTGCCACCTTTTGTTGTCCTCCTCTTGTGGACTCCAAACTCATTGGAGTATTGATTCTTCCGTTTCTTGCAACTGCAGTGCTTGATTGGTTGTCTTCCTTCTTTGGGAAATCCTCATGCTTCTCACAAGCACTTGATCCTCTTTACGACCCCATATTCTACGTCCTTGTAGTAGTGTATTTGTCATCCACCTTCCTCTATGGCGTACTAATCCACTAAGTTGACCCTCCTTGTTCCAACAACGACAACAACACCAAATGTAGCAGGAGTGGTGAGATTCCCAAAAATGGAATGGTGGGATAACGGATTTGGGAACCAATCAGAACTGCAGTCATAAGACTGTCATCATATTGTACGACATCATTGTCTTGAGAGTACAATCTCAATTGTACGGTGCAGTCTTGTACGACACAATTTCGTACATCACAGTTTTGTATGACACAATACAAGACGGTCAACTGCAAATGACGCTACAGTCTTAGGTAATCACATGTACAATGCCACAGTCTTTGCCAAGCAACAAGTTGTTCCTTGAGACTAAAACACTAACTCGTACATTTGTCTTCATACAATAAATCCCTCATACAGCCTACTCGTTGTATGGTCTGCAACCAACATAACTGCAAATTCCTTGGCAGTCTTGCAATTATGCTACAACAACGACTGCAATGCAAATACTAACATAACCTGCAACTATGGCAGCCATCCTACAGTCTGCAACTATAAGGAAACAATACATGCAATACCATTAATAGTCACAGCATAAACAATTATGACAAATTGCAGTAAATCTGCAAATGACAGCTTATATTGGTATTCAAAGTGCTGCTGTAAACAGCAGTAATATACTTGCAATTACAATGTGCAGGGTTGCATAACCAGCCTGCATAATGACAATGACAACATCTTCACCAATATCTCTCCCTATCTCTCACATATACATCTGTGGGCAATCCTATGCAATGCTTCTGGTAATCGCTGTAACAACCATAACCATGACATGCTACAAATGAAAGGGGGAGTTCTTTTAATTGCCTGCCCTGGCTGTTGCAAGCGGTTCCCAGGACAACGCACCATAATCACCACCCTGAATCAAACGTATTCAACTCATGCAATTATTAACTTTAATTTCCTAAAGTCCTATTTGCAATTTATCAAATTGCATTTCATTCTAATTTCACTTACATTTCATGTCATTTCCTATCATTTACATTTGTTTACATTTCATATGCATTTTATATACATTTCATTACAAAAAAATCTAATACAAAACTGACACATTTTTCACTTTTTCTTTTTCTAGGGAGCTGTTTTGCTGCCTATAGTTGCTTCCTTCCAATGAGATACTTTCGGTTCTTGCATGAATCATGAGAGGTAAATTATTGCAAAGCTGATATTTGGCCTAGTGTATGTTAGGTAAATGAGACTTCCAATTATAGATAGAGAGTTGCATACACAAATGGAGAGGAGTTGAATCGTGAGAGTTGTAGCCTTGGTCCCATACAGGTCGTCATGGGCTTACAATCATTCATGCAATATTTCTCAAGTGTCTTGGCATATTTTATTTGTGAGACAAATATGCGGTGATGTGTTTGCCACACCTCTAATCCTAGACAATAGTGCAATAGTCCAAGATCGGTCATGTCAAATGAGTTTTTCAAGTCATCCTTTGTTGCAAGAATCATTTTCTTAAAACTACATGTGATGACCAAATCATCTACATATACAATGATGATCACAACATCCCCCCCTTGCTCTATGGTTCAAATTCGAATCATATGGACTTCTCTTGAAACCATGTTTTTCAAAATGTTCATATATTTTTATATACCAGGCTCGAGGAGCCTGTTTGAGACCATATTGAAATTTTATCAATTTACACATGTTTGTTTCTTGTCCATGTGTAATAAATCCCTTTGGTTGATTCATGTAGACTTATTCCTTTAGATCTTCATTGAGGAAGGCACTTTTGATGCCCATTTGATGAATCCTCCATCCGAACTGTGTAGTTAGAGCAAAGATCATTCTCATGGTCTTTATCTTAGCTATGGATCAAGATTTAGATCGAGATGGATTGACTCATAATATGATAAATCTTGTTTCAAAGTCTTCAATTGGAAAATCTATGAACATGGAGGAGCTCAATATGGCATCACAGGCAATCAAATGCTACCCTTTCGTGCTCGACTCCTCTCTCAACGCCTCCTCGTCCACCAAATTTTGCTCCCTAACATATGAATTTAAGCTGGTGTCGATTGACATGAGTAGATCGGGGTTATTGCAAATGTAATATCCTGATTCTGAAAAATTACCAAACCCTAGCAATATTGCAATATTTCTCCCAAATAAAATATCATCTATTTAAAATAAAAATTCTGATCTATAATTTAGAATTACAAAATTACTAAAGACTTTGCCAGAATACATCAACAACACAATTTTGCATTAAATCTGAGATGCAAAGACAATTACGTAAACAATTCTGAGAGTAATCATATGAAACAACTCACAACACACCAAATCAGATTGCTACTGCTGAAGAAAATGCCCCAGATGGAACGTTGGGGTCTAGAATCACCACAATGATGAATTTAACATCAAAACTCTGCTGATCTGCTACCAGAAAGGGGACGTTGGAGTCTAGGAGTGCAAGATTGCTGATTCTGATCTCCAAATTCTGAAGAACTCCCCTTAGAATGAGGACGTCAGCCTCTAAAGTCTGCCAATGGGTCCTCAAACCTGACGTCAGCCTTATTTCTTCCTCTAAACACTGAAACCACCTCTCAAAGATGCAACGTCCAGCCTGTAATGCTGAAATCAGATTATAGGAGAGGGACGTGGATCTTGATATGCTGCCAATACTGTCAATGATGCTCAAAACAGGGACGTCTGCCTCCCTAGGGCAAGATATGCTCACAATGCTACCAAATTGCTAATGAGACTTAAGGGGTTTCGTCCTTAGTCTCTGATCCAAGAGGGTTTCCGTCCTCAGGGATTAGCTCCTGTAGGTTTTCGTCCACAAGAGTTGTTCTCTAGTAGGGTTTCGTCCACAAGAGAAAATGGTATTAGCTTTTCAGCCAAATACACAAAGTGGAAGAGAAATAATTAATCCAACACACCTCAAATGAGCCCCCTACTCCTCCTTATATAGATATTCTTCTAATTTGCCGTTGAGGTGGCACTTTTATTATTTTATTATTTTAATAATAAAGTCACATTACCCTTATATCTCTCCTTTATTATTTTAGTATTTTCTTTTAACTCCACACAAAACACTTCTACACCATACCTAGGCCAAAACACCCATCAAACTCAAATCTCCACACCACACTTATGTACAAAGCACATTACGAAAAATAGGGACATTACAATACATCCCCTCCCAAGATTGCTTGTCCTCAAGCAATCGTATATATATGTAAATCAAAGCCATAATCAACACTGATTCCGGGATCCCAAACTAATCTCATCAAAGATTTACTATGATGACATAATGCCAATCAAATAGTGAATGTTGTGAACCAAAATTGTTTTCTGTTTTGCTTTTCGAACCTCATGTATGCTGCAATCCCTGTAGTCCATATCACTTTTGATTTAACATTGTTATCAATCACATCAAACTCTGTTTTTAATTCAGTCCCTTTAATTGCAACAGTAGGAACAGCTATCAACGTAGGAGTTTACTCATCCCATACATCATAAAATTTTGTAGCCAACACACTGTTCGCTGCTGCCACTGAATTACCCTTACCATAAGTGTCAAAAGGTGAAGAATATGGCTGTCCAAATATTGAATATCCATTAGCCAACAAATCAGTCCTTAAAACTGTGAAAACAGTCTTATTTATGTCCATATTGAGATATCTAGGAACAACAGTAAGTACATTTCCATATGCAGCCCTTAAATCTTTCGTTGGAGCTCCCAATATGTTTTCAACACGCACAATATCACTTACCAACTGTTTGTTACTGTTCATACTATGTAAACAGTCCATAATACCTGTTTATTGCTGAACTTAACAAAACACAACAAAAATTTGACAAATATTTAACAACAAAACAACAAACGTTAACAAAAACAATAACATGACGAAACAAATATATACAAAACAAAACATAAACACAAAAACCCAAAAAACTATTTACAAAAATATACACTATGTACAAAAATGATAACAGATTTATGCTATCACCTTCCTGGATCCCAAATACGATTGGCACACTGTAAAAGACATATACTATTTGCATTCCAAGCTTTACATAAATCCAACCAAAACAAAATGAAGTGAAATGATGTAACCTTCATTTTGTCTTTCACACCCCACTGATTTAATTCAAACTTATAAGCAATTCCATGTTTAAGATTTGATCCATTAACCTTACAAGTAAATACATGATCTTCCATGATCTTATGCTTATTCAACAAGATGGGAATTTCAAACCTTGATTCATCACTTTGACCTAAATTCTCATTTTCACAAGCATATAGGATTTCTTTCAAATAAGAAGCAACTTCTAAAAATTTTAAAGCAAAATCATCTATGTTTTTAGGCCAATCATATTCATGTAACAATTTACAAGAATCTAGGATATTTACAAAATAAGAATCATTATAGTTTTGTATCCTAGATTGAATTGTTAACTGTTGTTGAACTTGGTTCAATGATTTAAGCATATCTTCTTTTTCATTTAGCAATGCAATCTTATTTGTAGTGGGAAAAGAAATCCACTTTAATTCTTGATCAACCTCCAATGGCATTTTATTATAAACAACATCTAAATCCAATAAATGATTATACAAATTTTTACCTGATTCTTGGATGTTTGAAGAATAAGATTCTACCTTTTGTACACTTTCATTTACCATTACTTGATGAGCCATTATAGTCTTTTCTTTTTCTTCATGATCTCTATCATCACCACCATCATTTCGTATTCTTTCATCAATGACCTATTTTTTAGAAGCATCAAAATTAGGCATCCAATCAAGAATATGTCCATATTTTTCAAACCATAAATCTTGTTGATCAAACAAAGCAATAGTTTCTTTAGGATGAATAAGAAATTCTAGTTCTTTGTTAGCCATACATGAAGTTTCTTCATTTGAATATTCAATACAATCATGAAAATTTTCACTCAAATCTTCAGTATTCGAGAATGAAAGAAAAGAATTTACCTCTTCTTCATCTAAAATAGATGAATCATAAGAAACCTTTACCATTTTTTCCTTTTCTATTGCAGAAGAATGTTCTACAAATTCATGTTCAAAATGATCAAATCTTGGAACCTTCTCTACTTCTGAAATTGACATGTCATCTTCCAATTGGATAGAAATTGCCAAATCTTCATGCAAGATAGAGGTTTCAACATCTTGCATATTAAGTGAAATGGAAAATTCATCAATAGGATAATTAGAAACAAATAATTCCTCATATCTTCCCCAACCATTATAATAATCATCTTCTTGAAACATTTTATGAGATTGCATCCCTTCTTTCATTTCTTCTTGATCATTATTTTGAGGATACTGAAAATTTTGATCATCATTTTCAATGATCTCATCCAAATTTATGGAAGGTCCTGATTTATCATGTGTTTCAAAACTAGCCCACTCTAGGACTTCTCCATTGTCTAAAAGAATATCACTTTTAGCATCTTCGATCTTTGTCTCATGAGAATGATTTATATAATTATCTAGATATGCATCTTGATGCATTTGTCCCTGTGCTTGATCACTGTTTCTTTTAAGTTGTAGAATTAACCTTTGCAACTTGTCCTACATTTTAGGTGAAGCAAGTACTTCATTAGAAAGAGAAGCAAAATCTTCCCATTTATTCCACCAACAATAATCATCTTCTAAAATTAGGGAGTGATGTTCAACCACTTCTTCACACTCTGCAAATTCAACAATCGAAAGCTCTTCAAGTTCACGTTCATCACTTTCAAAAAATTTATCTTCAATGAAAAATTCATCTTCCTCAAGTAATAAAATTTTATGATTAGTCATAATGAAATTACCTCTAGAATCTTGCAATTTTGTAGCTTTAATTGTTTCATTCAACTCTAAGGAAGATTCTATTCTATCATATGTTTCAAAGCTAGTTAGATCTAAGATTCCTCCAATATCTGAAGACTCATGCATTTCTACATTTTGATAAACTTGATTACTACAATCCTCATTGATGGATATTGGATTGGAAACTTGAACTTCCTCTTGAACAATATCAAAAGTAGTTGAAAAACTAGGACATTCAATTTCATTCGATGGTGTCGAAAAATGCGTATCATGACTCATAGGTGGTAATTGATTTGAAACCTTAGGGTTAAGTAATGATAATCTACCCACATCAATTCCTCTTGAAATCAACCATTGTTCTACAGCTATTGCCCCACCATAAGCGTTAGACAAGCATAAATCTTTAAGAAACTTTTCTAAACACTTAACAGTAAAAGGGTCTAAAGCTTCCAAGTATATTTGAACAACTTCTTCTTCTGAAATGATAAAGTGTATCTCTATTTCAGTATACAACTTATGAAACCTATCATTAAATTGACTCATGGATTCATTAGGTTGTTTACAGATAGAGGAAAATTGATTTGATAACAAATCTGTGTCAACCAATGTTCCAAAATGTTCAAGAAACGTTGTTTCTAGTTGATTCCAAGAAGCGGTAGAACCTGCAGGTAAATTGATAAACCAATATTTAGCAAATTCATCCAATGTGTATGGAAACATTCTACAAAGAACATCTTCCTGCATAATTTGAAAATGAAACATAATGTTTTTATATGCCTGAATATGTTCTTCAACTGTAATCGTCCCATCATGCTTAAAATAGGGTAAATCATTTTCTGCCATTGAACCAATTTTAATATGCAAGGCTATGTATGAAAATTCACAAGAATTGAATCATAACCTAATTTTCGAATTTATGACAAATTAACATTAATGCAACATAAATTGAAAAATTTCATTTTTTTTTAAATAACAAATTGCACATGCTGAAAATTAAAATATTACCTTTCAGGCCCTCCTTCTAGCGCCAATTTGTTGAGGTGTGATTTTGTCAGGTTACAAAAACCACTCGACAACTAGGATTCAAATTCCTCTCTTGCAAAGAAACTAAACTTCTCCAAGGTTCTCACTTAATGTTTTAATGTGTCATACATATGTGCGTAAATAAGTGCTTGAATAGTCTCAATGGCTTGCAAGTATTGTTAACAAGGGGCCTGGGAATTAGGTAATTATTTTTGAATTCATCATGTATTACATGCCTTTTACACAAATTCTACTCTTCAAAACAAAATAGATGAATTTGCCTTATAATTTCAATACATTGTGCAAATCCATTCTATCATCTCATAACAACTTTTATTTAAAATACTTCGAATGATTTAAATCAAATGTTCAATTTAGCACTTTAATTAATATGAAATTTCAATTACTTTAATAAAAATCAAAGTATGTGAAATTCAAATGAAATATAAACCCTGATTATAAATATTCACTCTTTTAAAATCTAAGGTTTAATTAATGAAAATATTTTATTCATCCCAAATATAAAATCAACATTAAAATATTTGGAAAATGAATAAAAGTAATGATGTTTAACCCCAAAATTATAAGGTTTTCAAACCTTATAATTATAATCCATAGGGTTTTAATATAAAACTGATCTATGAACTGTGAATCTTATGCTTTGAAAATCAAGTTCATAAATATATTTTTCTCATATTATTTGTTTATTAAATATTTATGGAATAAAATATTTAAAAACAAATATAATCCTCCAATGTAAGGTTTGGATCGGTAAATAAATAAAACTATATTTAAAACATGAAATCCAAACACATTTTAATAAAAGATATCAACTCTAGTTCTCAACTTTATTAAATCAAAGTTGAAACCAGAATACTCATTTATCTTTTATAAATTTATTTATTTAAATATTAAAACAATTTAATATTTAAATAATAAATTATTGATAACCTAGTGTAAGGTTTAATTCTTATGAAATTGAACTAGGCTATGTAAAAATGATTTAGTATAAAATAAATAATCAAAAGTTTTATGATGAGAAACTAATCTTCTATCTCGGACAAATGCTACAGACTAATACCAATCACAGAGACTTAAACCAAATCATTGCCCACCAGTATTCACATAGCACAACAATGAAATGATGCAATCTTCAACGGAATTTTAATTTTGGAAAACTATATTAAATAATTTCATTGAAATTCAAATACAGTGTTCACACATATTCGAATCAAAATCATTTAATATAATATATATGATCTTACAATAACATCTGGATTCTCTGCAAATTTGAACTCTCTGTATCTTCTCTGTTTCCTTCCTTTTGCTCCTTCAGATCTTCTTCCTTATTTATCTGCAAAAATGTCCGACCCCTCTCTCGGTTTTCAATGATTTATTTATAACTTTGATAATTCAGTTTCATCCGTCAGTTCTAGTCGCTCCATAGTTCCCTCAAAATTAGTTTCATTCTGGTTTCGCAACGAATTCTATAACCATTTTAATACTTGAATTATCGGCATATTAACAATTTATTTTAATCTTTTTACCATAAGATTCTCTATCAATATGATAATGCCGCATAATAAATTCGCTGAAACATAGTCACATTCCTGTAACTCTTTCTATAACATTACCATCTTACCTTATAATCTAATGCCAATTACCACAGTAAATTTGGCTTCTCCTTATGATATACCGGTGATCATCATCAATGAAGAAAAATAACACCTCTTCGCCATTATAATCATAATGCTAACTGTCCATTTTGTTACTCGTTACCACCATTGCCATCTACTATCAGACCTCTCAAGTGCCCACTGAGGTTATTGCTTTGGACACGATAATTATCCAGCCTCGCTGAGCATCCATCCTCGTTTACTGAACCAAATATTTTAATACTTGTATAGCAGCCAGCACTGGAGGAAGGAATGCACATCTGTACACTGATATATACTACTCTATACAGCCACTGTTTTAATTTTGATCTTCCAAATTGTGATAACTACAACCACTGTTTTAATTCTGATCTTTCGAACTGTGATAACTACGGTCGCTGCTGCCTGATAATGTCCTCGTGCACTTACTCGAAAGTATTCTGCCATCACTTTCAAAGGTAATTTTCATAAAAAGAACTTTTTTCACTTATACCATCAATGTTTTCCCAACGAATTTCAAATATAAAATGGACCTGCATGACTTCAACATCTGATTTTGTGACAAAGGGAGTCCCGTACTGGTTGGAATTGTTCTTCGATGTTCATTTATTACTGTATTTAGAAGGCCCCAAATTCATGTTTAAAGCTCAAACCATGAAATGAATAATGATTCTGATCCTAGCTTCTCTTCATTTCTTCATCACACCAACACATTCACACAGTCACCATTGGAAAACCTTTCTTTGTTTATCAATGAACTCACGGGTCAGTCTTAAATGCTTTAATCTCATGTAACAAATGCAGCTTCATCACTGCTTTTCAGGCACATTGGAGTAAGAGAAATTCCTCAATCATGCAGTGGGTAATTTATCATACTCATCCAACACTTTTCAGTCTACAGCTTTAGATATCATTGCTTATTTACAATCAATTGCCGAGCTCCCATACAAACTGCTTATTTCCAGTGACATATTCCTATGTTGGAATTTCGTTCCGCTTTAATACATCTTCTTTTAAATTCAACCACTGTGTATTCATATCCGTCAAATAACCAGATCCTGCTGTGTTCCAAATATCCATCTCTGCATTATTCTCCTTTTACCAACTTCATCAATTTGTCCATGTTGCTGCTATAAATGTTATATCTATCTTTCTCATTTCTGTTAATAAGACATGAGCCTCTCGATTCATACTTCGTTGTCCAAAACATCTAAGAACAAAAAATGGGGAAATGAATCATTGTTTACCAATTGGTCTAAATTGTCTTTCGCTGTCCAATATGAAAAACACGCACATCGTTAAAACCACCATGATTCTTCATTTTTGTATGTCTGTTGTTATTCCCTGTTGAATGCTAATGTTGATCTCAAACTTTATGCCTGGTGCCGATGACATCCTTTCCTGCCATGTCTACATTTGTTTACGAAGTCATCATTGAACCCTGGTTCAATAATTATGTCAGTGATTCGTCGCTACTAGGTAGGTTTTATCTATCCTTTGTTGTTTTGACACTATTCACTCTCCAGGTCCATCAATACGTTTACAACCGTCACCTCACATGCCCTATCAAATTTCGTTCATCTGTATGTAATAAACTAAACAATGTGTTTATAATTCCTGCGGTGACTACCATATGTGAAAACATCTTTCCTCCCAGGATTAAATCAAATGTCACTCTCTGCTTCGCCGATGACAACGATCCCACATGTCTTTGTAAGTAAATGATAAACTTCTTAATACTCAAACCAATGCACAATATCATGCGACAAGTTATCCTCTTATTCCTACGCGAGCCATCTTTAATGTTCAAAACCTCCTTCTTTGCCAGCCACGTGGGGTGCGATATTGACTTTGCTGACCACATCTCTAAAAATCTAAAGACCTGCATACAAAGCATGTATTTTAGTAAAAATAAATCATAAAGCTTAAATATATCTTTTAATGATTTTTTATTTTGCAATTTAAAATAAATTAAATCCTCTAAATTAAACACTTATACATAAAAGAACAACGAAAATTATCCTAACCAATCTAAGCTAAATACCTTTACATAAACAAAAAGAACTTCATTACAATAAGTCCAAAACATAACATGACAAAAATAAAACAATAACATAAATGCTTAACAAACATACATGACCACATTAAACAAGAAAAGACACTTTTTAAACATAGAATAAAGTTTGACAATGAAAACTTATAAGACAACATTTTTCAACATCCGATGATGAAGACAATCAACAACCTACAACACAAAAGTTCAAAACAAATTTCAAATTTCAAGTGGGTCCCCAATTTTTGGGGTCGTTGTGAAGGAGTCACAACACTGCCCAAACCTTTTGTCGCCTTGCTGAAGAGGTGGGACGCAACATGCGGCCTTTATCACTTAGGAAATGACAAAAAGGCGTTTCGGTCATACAGGCTCCGAAATGGATTTGCGCTCTTGAATGGGAGCGAAAACGTTTGGGTCCCACTTGGTTTTCGGCCGACTTCTAGCCTGAAAAGGGCTTTCGCTACACTTTTTCCCCGAAACCAAGATTTATCGGCCACACGTCTCACTTGGGGTGAACTCAACCAATTTGTTTCGCCACCCTTGAGCCCGAAATGGGCTTTCGGCAGAAGCATGGCGCGAAAGAGCCTTCGCCCATGACTTGAATAAGGAATAGGCACCATGAATGCCTTTGCGTGGCGATCTGCCACCCGGGCCTTTGTTTATATGCTTGCACGAAAAGATGTGTGAGAAGAGCTTGCCGAAACCATATGTTTACTGGGTCCTCGCACCATGAGAGCTCGAAGAAAGATCCTGCATGGTGAGTGAAAAAGGGACTGCGTGCTCCCTTGAGTGCAACCAACAAATCTTGACAACAAAACATTAAAAGGAACACATTTTGAAAGAGAACTTTTCAGGGCAGAAGAGATTACTACAACATGATTGGATGCAAAATGGTTCTTACATCTGGCAAAATTTCTCGCAAAAACAATGTGGCAGGGATGCCAACACCTCCTAGCATCAATGTCTTGTATACTGGTAAAAAAATATTCTTTCCATTTGTATCTTCCTTCTCGATCCTTGTACAAAATGTTTGAAACCCTATCACCGTATTTGTCTTGAAGCAATCTCATCCAAGGTTTCAAAACTGGATCTAAATTGAGTGGTTTTTTATCACACCAAGTATCCATCCAAATAGAATTTTTTTCTCCAGTTCCCACCACCCATCTTAAACCTTTAATCATAATATCAATAGATTTTTTTAAACCATTCCAAAGAGCAGAACCATTTGGAAGAGAGAATGCAGCAAATATTAAACTTGGGTCATTGGGATCAACATACTTACAAGAATTCTTGCCCATTGTCTTTGACTCTCTTTGTACAATATCCAGATAACTTTTCCCCTAAGGGCTAAGTTTGCATCTGTAAGAGCTCTTAAACCAAGACCCCCCCTACTTTTATCATCACACAAATTGCTCCATTTCACCAAAGAAAATTTCCTTTTATCATGTAAACCTGACCATAAAAAGGATCGCATAATAAAGATTAAACTTTTTTCAATTGATTTTGGCATAGAATACAAAGACATGTAATATGTTGGAATGGCTTGTAAGACTGACTTAATTAACTGCACCCTTCCTGCTAAAGATAACCATCTACCTTTCCAAGTTGGAAGTTTATTTTGAACCTTACTAATAACTGAATTCCATAAATCTATCCTCGTTCTCCCCTAAAATAAAGGCATCCCTAGATAAGTTGTTGGCAAATTTGCCTCCTCCATTTGAAGCAACCTACAAATTCTTGCTTTGATATTAGTAGGAGCATTAAGAAAGTAAAATTTGGATTTAGTCCTATTAATTTTTTGCCTTGAAGCTCTTTCGTACTCTTTTAAAAAGTTATTCAAAGCTCTGGCCTCATTTATCCTTGCCCTTCCAAAAAGGGCTGTATCATCTACAAACTGTTGATGGGTGATGTTATCGATGTTATTACTAACCTTAAGTACACTTATAAACCCATCTTTGTAAGCCTTCTTTAAGTTCCTACTCAAAACTTCTGCCATAATAATGAACAAATAAGGAGATAGAGGATCTCCTTGTCTAAGGCCTATCTTGGCTTTAAAAGATTCTGTCACTAACCCATTGACCAACACTGAATAAGAAACTGTAGAGACACAAGCTTTAATCCATCTAACCCATTTCTTCCCAAAACCAAACTTATCTAAACTACAAAAAGAAAATTCCATTTAACTCTATCATAGTCTTTACTCATATCAAGTTTTAAGATCATAGCTTTCTCTTTTCTTGAAGCTGCTGAATGTATAACTTCATGAGCTACTATGATCCCATACAAAATTTGTCTTCCTTTCAAAAAACCTCCTTGCTCTTCTGAAATGATTTTATCTAACAATGGCCTTAATCTATTCGCCATCACTTTGGAAATAATCTTATAAGCCATATTACATAGGCTTATGGGTCTAAAAGAATTAAACAATTCAACATCCTTCTTTTTTGGAATTAGGGTAAGATAAGTTGCATTTATTTTATAAGGAATGTATTGTTTTACCCTAGACTATTCCACTGCCACCAATAAAGAATCCTTCACTATATCCCAATTATGTTGGTAAAAAGCTGCAGAGAACCCATCTGGACCAAGGGATTTATCCTTATTAAAAGAGAAAAGAGCTAAACGAACTTCTTCTAAAGTAAAAGGCTCCATCAGTTTCCTATTGTCTTCATTTGTTATAACTGAAGGAACATCTTGAAGAAGTTTATCATTAAGAACTTCAGACTCCTATGAACCTAGAATATTTTGATAAAACGACTTAGCCTCTTTTCTAATTTCACTTTGATCTTCAATCCAAACCCCTTCTATTGATTTAATTCTACCAATTCTAGAAGAAGATCTCTGTACTATAGCCATCCTATGAAAAAACTTTGTATTTTTATCTCCTTTTAACCAAGTCTGTCTTGATTTTAATCTCCATAATTTCTCTTCCTTACTCAAAATATTATGATATTCACTAAACAACTCCCTTTCCTCTGAGCTTGTATTATTTTCATCACCTTTTTGGATTTTTGAAAGTTTATCTTTTAGTTCTTCTTTCTTCTAAAAAATGTTTCCAAAGGTGTTCTTGTTCCATTCTTTTAATCTATATGTCATAGCTTTAATTTGGTTTGGAAGAGCATACAACCCACCATTACCTAAAGAATTCCATGTTTGAGCTATCATATCAACAAATTGAGGATGGTCTTCCCACATCTACTCATATTTAAAATATGATTTTTTTTGAATTCACTAACCACCATTTTAACTCTTATTGGCCAGTGATATGAACCAATCCTTGTTAAGGTATTAATTTTAGCACAAGTTCCTTCATCTAGCCAATGATCTAAGAGAATGCATCTATCTAATTTTTCTGCTATTAGGTTCTGGCCTCTCTTGTTGTTGGTCCAAGTATAGTTGTCTTCTTCAAACTCAACTTCCCATAGATTGTTGTTTTGAATAAAAGCTGAGAAATATTTCATACTTTGGGTCAATTTCCTAATTCTTCTAAATTTTTCATTCATCTTGGTAATGGCATTAAAATCTCCAATGATCATGAAACGGGTTTCTTGGTCTTTACTTCTCATAAAGGCCTCAATCCCACTCCAAATTTCTAATCTACTTGACTGAGTTGTAGGACCATACATATTGATAAGGATGAAGCGAATATTAGCAAAGTAGCAAGTGACTAAAGAGGCTATCCAATGCCTAGTTTTATGAATAGTTACACAAGAGGTTCTAGAAGGATTCCAACAAGCTAGAATTCCCCCTGCTGCTCCTTCAGAATCCATAGCATCCCAATTACATCTTGCCCAAACTGCTTTCATAGTTTTTGAAACTTCTTCTTTTGTCATTTTAGTTTCTTGGATACAGAGAATATCAAGTTTATTACTTAATCATAGGTCCCTAACACACCTATGCTTTGAGGGGGCATTAGCACCCCTTATATTCCATGAGATGATAATCATGTCTCCTTAGGGGCTTTTGGCCCCTCTTGCGTATTACCAATATCATTTTGTTGTTTGGTAGAGAGAAGTTCAATCAACTTAGTTTGTGTTCCTTTCTCTATGTTAGCTCTTGCTTCCTTGGATCTTGCTTGATAATTTGAGGGTTTTCCTCATTTTGCCTTGCCTATATCAGGAGTAGGTCTTATTATTCTATTCCTCAATATTCTTTCACAATTTTGTTTTTCAACATTTTTATCCTCTCGGTCCGAGGTGTAGACCAATTGGTTCATCCAAACCCCATAAGGGGGCGGAGGTCCAAGGTTCAAATCTCGGGCCTCGCCGAACTGAACGCTTGTCCCTTTCCTGGTGCTTTCAGCGGCGTAAAAGGTTTAAAATGATTGTGGCATGGTGGTTATAGGGGCGGATTGCGCAAATATTTGTGTGGCGGCTTCCGGGCGGACAACGCAAAATACTGTGGCGGCCATAAAATCTGGACAGCCTGTCCGGATTCGTGGCGGCTACCGATTCCACCATGTAAATTAGGGAAAAAAAAAAAAAAAAAAAAAAAAACATATTTATCCTCTCTTGGCTCTATTATAGAAGCTTTTGACTTATCTTGCTCATTTTCTGGTATTTCCTTATTAATGGCAGAGGTATTACCTTCTAAAACTACATTTTATTTACCAATTATTTTCTCCTGAATGGTGCATGGTACTTCAAGAGAGTCTTCAAAATCTGATGAAACACATTCCTTGGGTTCATCGAGAATGTTCTTCCTTAAATTTGGATCATATTGAATAGACGGTTCCTTGCTAATATCTTGAAATTGTTGTCCTGTGTCCTCTAAGTTTTGATCTACTTTTTCTTCATAGGCTAAAGCCTCAAAAGAATTGGGATTTCTTCTAGTATCCTTTCTTATTGGTCTCTATTGTTCATTTTCTTTTATTTTTCTAGATCTATTTTTTGGAAGTTGAAAACCATCTTTATCCATAACCATTTATAAATTTCTCTTACGATTTTCTACAAATGATTATGCTAGGATCTTCTTAGGGCATGATCTCTTAATATGCCCTACCTCATGACATCTTCTACATCTAAAATATATGTTTTCATAATCTATAGTTTGGGTCCACATCTTATCCCCATACTTAAGAATGATTCTGGTAAAGCTTTACTTATATCAATCATGACCAATATTCGAGCATAAATAGCCAAAAATCCATCTTGTGTTGTATCCGAAATCTCAAGGAATTCTCCTAGAGTGTTGCCTATTGCCTTGAAGGTATCTATTTCCCAAAATTCAATGGACAATCCAAACATCCTAACCCAGATTGGTACTAGGGATAGATTTACATTTTTAGGTGAAAAACCTTCATACCAGCGGGTAAGGAAGAGCCCTACTCTTCCCATAAACCAAGGACCCCCTTTTAGGATTCTTTCTCTTTCTTCCCTAGAACAAAAAATGGCTAGGAAGAAACCTTTGGGAAGAAATGATAGAATCACTCGTGGAGACTTCCAACTCCTATCAATCCATTTTCTCAAGGCTGAAGCCCTTGGCCAATACCCATTAAATTTACCAAAAACTGCCCTATCTTGGAGCAATGAGGATCTCTCTAAGGTGCGCTCATTAACCATTACCACTAGGGATGATTCTAAGGATTTAGCTATAAATCGATCCATGGAAAGGAAAATAAAACTCAAAATCTAATGAAATTTATCTGAAAGTTCTATAACAAATATAATATTTGATAAAAACTTTGTAAAATTTTCATGCACAATTTCTAAGATAAAGAAAGGGAAAAAAAACTTAGCTGAAAATTCTTTGTCTAGATAGAATGTCTTGCCTCGTTGAAGTCCTAACCCTTCATTGCTCTTCCCATCGTTTGAACCCTAGTTGGCAAATATTTGCAATTTCTTTTTTCGCGATTTGAAAAAATCATCACTGCCCTTGTTCCGAATGGTTGACTTCACAGGGTTATATCTCCCTCAATATTGCTCAGATTTTTGCATATGACCACTCATTTTAAAGCCATTCAAATTCTGCACAAGTTGGTCCAAGAATCAGCTGAATCGGATAACTCTTCGCGAAGATATGGCTTCTAAAAGATGAGACGTTTTTCAAGAAAAACCCTAATCCTTCGCACTTCGCAATTTCGTTTTTCGCGATTTGAAAAATCATCACTGCCCTTGTTCCGAATAGTTGAATTCACAAGGTCGTATCTCCCTCAATATTGCTCGGATTTCTGCATATGACCACTCATTGTAAAGCTATTCAAATTCTGCACAAGTTGGTCCAAGAATCAGCTGAATCGGATAACTCTTCGCGAAGATATGGCTCCTAAAAGATGAGACGTTTTTCTAGAAAAAACCCTAATCCTTCGCACTTTGCAATTTTGTTTTTCACGATTTGAAAAATCATCACTGCCCTTGTTCCGAATGGTTGACTTCATAGGGTCGTATCTCCCTCAATATTGCTCGGATTTTTGCATATGACCACTCATTTTAAATCTATTCAAAGTCTGCACAAGTTGGTCCAAGAATCGGTTGAATCGGATAACTCTTCGCGAAGATATGGCTCTTAAAAGATGAGACAGTTTTCAGGAAAAAATCCTAGTCCTTCGCACTTTGCAATTTCGTTTTTCGCCAGTTTTGCCTTTAAATTTGTCTTATTTTATTCATATATATATATATTTTATTCTTATTTGTTTGTTTTATTTTTATTTTCATGATTATTATTATTTATTTATTTTTTCTTTTCTCTTTTTATTTTTTTATATATTTTATTTTTTTCTTTTAATTTTGATTTAATTAATTTCAGATGTTTGAATTGGTTTAATTCAAAACATTAAAATTAACCAAAACAATCTAAACCTAACCAACACACTAGACGACTTAAAAGAAATTAAAAGGAGACACTAACCAACATCCAAACCTAGAGACCTATACTACAACCTAAACTAAAATCTCCCATAATATCAAAATTAAAGGTGGGTCCCCAAGTTTTGGGGTAAGGTGTGCCCTAGCCACAACAGGAAGGAGAGCAGAGCCACTATTTCTATACATTCATAAACAAAAGGTCAAAGACACAATTGGATAGGAATGCCACACTCAACTCTATTGATTTCGCAATTCAACTGTTTACAATCTTACTTTGAAGAGCAGCTTTGGTATTGCTTCAAAGGCTAAAACACCCTTACAATGAGCATTCAACTCTTATTTATACTCTGAACCTATAGCCACAGAATGGACTACATACGATGTACCTCGGTGATAAATTGATAATTATAAGGTGATTACATCATCCTTATCATGTTTCTAAAAATAAACATGGAATGAGGTGCTTTGGCACTTGGTTGCTCCATTGAGCTGGGCGCTTTGGTGAGCAGGTTGCTTTGGCAATAGGTTGCTCTTGTGTGAGTGGCACTCCAGGATTGGTTTGTTTCAGCAAGCAGGCACTCGGGCATCCGATGATTGGCAAGCGGCGGTCTTCGATAGTGGGTTGCTCCGATGAGGGAGGCGTTCTACGAGCGGGTCGCTCTAGTGAGCGGTGCGCTTAATGAGCGAAGTGCTCTAAAAGCGGGGATCCCTCTTCCAAACACTTAGCCAATTCTTGTTGATTTTTGGCCTAATTTGTCTTTTGCCTTAGCTTGCGCAATGGACCTTTGTTCGAAGCATGATGGTAGTACCAAGCTACTACAATTTTGGCAACTTGAAGGGCTGCGAATCCTTATTGATGGAAAATCCAAGATTATGCCTTATTCTTGGGCATCGTGTCAAAATTGAGGTACTCACTTAGCAAAATTGATGCTTTTGGAGGGAAGAGTGTTAGTGCTTGCAACGACATGTGGACTAATGAGGTTCATAATTCTAGTGTTATGCTAGTGACATTCGGAGTAAGGCTACATTTATTAGTGGTGATATGGGCGTAGCAAAAAAAGTAAAGGGATTTGAGAAGCGGGAACGAACAAAATAAGAGGGAAAGAGAGAATAGTGACAATAGAAGAAATAGAGGTGAATGTGAAGTGATCATGAGGTAGATGGTGGAAGAAAGGGATTTGAGAAGCGGGAACCTAAGTGTCTCTTGTGATATTTTCGCTTAGGTGATACAATTTTTTTCCTTGTTTTTTAATAAGTATCAAGGCTTTTCTTTATATAGAAAAGGAACAACCTTAAGGAAAACGGAGGCTTCGCTCTACTCTTTTTTTTTTTTTTTTGTGGAAAAATCAGAAAAGGATCGACGAAGGGGTATTGAATGTCCCGATTTGGGATATTTGCTCGAACGGGACCTCTTTTTTTCTTATTTTGTTTTACGCTCTCAAAATCTTTTTCTCTTTTTTTTTTTCTTTTACTGTAAGTTGGTTGCTTTGTACGAGTAGGATGCTCAGCGAACAAGGCGTTTTGCTTTGTTGTGCCTAGAGAATTTTTTTGCCTTGCAGATGGTTGCTTTGAACGGGTGAAAACCTCACATTGCCAAGACAACCATTTGGGGGTCGTGTTCGAAAAACAAAAATGTGGGTTGTAGGCAGGAAAATTGATATGTTTGCATTTAGTGAATACGTTATGGTATTTTGTGTTTTTTTTTTTAGTTGTATGCAAAATGTTTGACGAAATGTGATATATTTAATAATGCTATAAAGTGGAAATGTAAAATTGTACGTAATAATTAAATGTTAAGTAATGTATGTCGGCAAAGTCATAAGTTATAAGTTAGTTTGTCCTATAGTGGGAAATGTCATGTAAATGCATATGAAATGTAATTTAGGAAATGATGAGGTGTCAAGTAGTTGGAGGGTGCAACTAATTTCTGGTTGTATAAATAAGACCCTCCCCTCATTCCTTCAATATAGCATGTGGGTGCATAGGGTAGTGTTGAGTGATATTTTTGTCCAATCACAAGAATATACTCACAGTCAGGATTTTGCCCGGATACCCTCTCTTGCAAGGAAATATTTGTGATTTCCCCAAGGTTTTGTTTAATGTGTTAATCTGCTTGCAATGCTTAGTGAAAATTGTGAAATGCCAAAAGTTAATTGGATACCTCAGTGTTGCATATACCTGTTAACAAGGGGCCTGTTTTGGTTGATTTGATTTGCAATGATTTTGTTGTTCATGGAATTTATGAAAATGTGAAATTATTGATCAACTATTTACTTTGAAATAACAACCTTTGAAATGTAATAAACATTTGATTTTAACCTTTGAAAATTTGATTTTAATTGATTTTATCTCAAATTGTTAATCAAATTTTATTTCAGATTGTTAATCAAATTTTATCTCCGATTGTTAAGATTTGCATGAAAATAAAAATGAAATGGTTAAATCTAACTTTGCAATGCAAAAACTTTGGAATATCATATTAATTATTCATTTTAATGAAAAAAATTGAAATTTATTGAAATTTCAATTTTACGTAAAATGAAATTAAATGATTATTTAAAAACTATGCAAAGTTTAAAACTTCAAATTTTCATCAAAAATGTGAATTTACATAAACACAAAATTTTGAAACTTAATTATTGAAATCGACACACTTCTTTTTAGGGTTTTAATTTTTTTATTTGATGGAACTTTCGCAAAAAATAGAAGGCTAGGGTGAGAAAAATTAATAAAATAAAAACAAGTTATTGCAACTTTAAAATTTCATCCCGAATTCGTATAAACAAATATCCTGCATTAAACCAACATTAATCTGACCAGTCTTCACACAGTTCAAAATTAATGTGATGCAATCTTCTACGGGAATAACACTATATGAAAAAAAAAAAAAGTATACCATCCTCATACATATAACTTATTAAAAAATTCCAATATATTGCCAAAATGAAATATATGTAATGAATGCTCCTTCAAAATACCTTGCTTTAACAAATTACAATGGGTGAAATTCCTTCAGTCCAGCAACCAGGCAAGAGATGCTCTTCCACGAAATCAAATTTCCAACATTGGCTTGCTCCACAAAGTCTCCAACCCTTTTTCCGTGCATTTCAATCAATATTTATAATTTCTAACATTTAGTTTTCTTTTCCTCTCATTCAGTTTTATAACACTTTCTTCAACAAGCGTCCGTTCGCCTTCGTCTTATTTTGTTGAGCTCAACCCATTGATGATATACCCACCTTAACATCTTTTAAAGCTCGCTGCCATTTTCTTTTGTCTCTAATGACTTGGTCTGTCCTCCTTTTGTCTTTACCATGAAGAGGTTTAAATGATATTTTCGTATGCTTTTTACCATGAAGCGGTTTGAATGATAATTCTGTATTTTGCAAGAATCTCTTCGACTTTGCATCATACATATGCTGCTGCCGCGTCAATGATTAAATTTACTAGTACCCATTGAAGAAACTGCATGTGAGTAGTTGAAAAACATGTGAGGAACCTTTTACCACCATGTCCAAGTCTTCAAAATTGTAAACTACCAATACTCCAATCCTGTGCACCAGCGGAACAGTCCAGGGCGTCTTCCCTTTACTCCGACTTTCGCAAATTTCATGAGAGACCATGACCTCCGCAACGCTGAACTCATTTCTATCACGGTTGATGTGAAAGAACCTCATAGATATCACTACGGACAACATCTTGTTTCTGTGAAGAAACTTCTGCAAATGAAAATAACGCAATAAGCTCTAGAAATTAAAAGCACCTCCTCTCCATCACGTTTCATCGCCATTGGGAATCGCATCATTTTGGGGACAAAAATTTGTAAGTCTCTTCACAACAATAGAGCTCGGGAAACATTCTTTCTTTCACCACATTTGACAAGAAATCACGCCTTGTATTAGCCTTCATCAACACAACGCTTTATACCCTTATATTTTACGCCTTTGTTGATCTCAACACTCAAACGTTCGAGATGTACGTCCTCTTTTGCTGATCAAAGAATTCACGTCAACAGTTTTTTAGTAAGAAACCATGCGTTTAAAACACTCATCTCTATTGGCGTAAGGGAATCAGACTCTTGCACCCTCTTTTTAATGACAAGTATCCGCGGTTTTCACGACCTTAATCTATGCTGTCTCCAGTTCTATGCTGTTCGTGTCGTTCCTGTTTGAACTGTCGGCTTCCGTTTATCCGCACCATCTATGCGTATTTTTTATTTCTACTGTCAATTTAGTCCCACATGTGGGACATGGTGGTAGTGAACATGGTTTAAAAGAAACAATGTGTATATTATGTTACGATCACCACATGGTGATCTAGAACCTTCGCACGTCCTCCATCGCCTGCCACGTAACCGTTGTCCTCTGATTGCCAGTTCGAGTCATCGTTATTAGTCAGCCGCAATCCTTATCCAGGTTGTCTGTCGTGTCAGTCTCAAAAATAGTGCCGTCGCAAATCCGTGTCGAGGTTGTTTGTTGCGGTCCGAGCCTAGGTCATTGCCACGTCAGCCTCGAAAAAGGGTGCCCTCTTTTGATAACCTGTTGGTGAAAAATTGACTCCACAGCAAAGCTGCCGCAGCTAAACAAATTTCATGTACATAAAAATTTATATTAAATTATATCATCATATAATCATAATAATAATAATAACTTGCATAAAAATAACATGGTTTGACAAGATTTGAATATTAGTCTCCTTATTTTTATTATTAACATAGAGAAAACTTTTTTGCACATTAATACCTCTTTTTCTAAAAAAACAAATCATAGAAGAAACCCATTAGAAAGTGAATCATGTAATATCCCACCCAAGCTGAGATACAAAATTTTTGCCTTGTTTTGTTATTTTGGAAATTTTCAAGGTTTTCAGATTTTGTGCAATATTATGATTTTTTGTATTTTTGCATATAAGGAGAACACACTGCTGGAAATGAAATCTACCTCTAACTTTCACACCATCACTCCAAATGCCATGAAATTTTTACACAATCTACTATTCATGTAATTACACAAACCCAAATAAGGAATTTGCAAGATTCAAAGAAATACCCAGAATATGGTGATCTGATTAATTCTGGAAAATATATCAGCATACAAAAATCTTCATTATTTGCTCATAAATCTTCAAAGACATGCTTCTCCAGGGTGCTATTATACTTTCAAGATACCCTTTTTTCCAATGATGAAGACCCAACCAAAAACAACCCTTATATGAGGTGTTTGGCACTCGGATGAAGGGCACAATTTCTAATATGTACGGCCTGAGTGCTGATGGTGGTATGGCTGCCTTGAAAACCCTCTAAATCTGCAATGTTTTTCCTCTATCATGCTCCAAAACGGATCGGTTGGGCTAGAATTTGAAGTTCTTGGCCTTCTCTTACAAAACCCTTACACAAATAATTCACCATGAACTGAAATATGCTCCTGTTTGGTTTAGCCAAGACATGAAAAGAAGTCTGAAGTTAATGTGCAACTGAGACCTCCAAAACCGTCTTCAATTTGTGCCCAAAAAACCCTTCAAAATTCCTCTCTTTGAAGCTCAAAGTCACTCCCTGAAGTGAGAGTGTAACTTACCAATATGAGATCTTTCACTCCCGACACTGGTGTTCTTGCTGATGGATTTCGTCACCAACAAGCCAAGATATCTCCTGCAAATTACTACCGCAAGAATCCCTCTTCACAACTCCGAAAATAAGTAATGCCAAAGATGCTGAAAATGAAGTCTTCATTGCTCTTTTTATAACTCTACAAGAGGGGTCGACCTCTTTTTTCCTCTTTCCAAAGCAACATTAAAATAAAACATTTTAATTTTAATTTTCATAACTTGGCCGACCATATTAACAATTGGAGATAAGTCACCTTTTATTTCTACTTGTTTTTTAAGTGACTAATAAACCTGATATCTCCCACATATGAAATATTATAAAGTTAAACTATATTAAATATTAAATATTACATATAATTAACTTTGGGCATTAAAATAATAATCCTCCTAAGGCCGGACCCAAGAAAAAATACTGGAAACGGACACCCATTTCGCCGAACAATCCATCCGTAACGTCCGCTTCCCAAGATACTGCCTCTGATCGACTTACTAAAAATAGTAAGTCCCCCTGAAACCTGCTGGAAACGGTCCTGAAAGCTGTCCACACTGAAAACTGAACGTCCAACAGTAACTCCACAACACCTGGAGGCTCCCAAACCCACGACATTGCCTACGGGAACCATTGTATAGGCAAGTCCATACTGTACCTAGTGGCTAGTTAGGAAAGGGGACATTACAGTCCTCCCTCCCCAAAATTGCTTGTCCTCAAGCAATACTTAACATAACATCAACATCATCAGAATCACCTAATCAGAACCACCTGTGATTCCAGGGTCCCAAACCAATCTCAAAACAATTATTACAGCTGCCACTTCTATATAAAAATCAAAACAAAAATCTGAGTGTGAGGCCAAGATGCAAATCAACAATGTGTGGACCCAAGGTTGCCTCAAACATTCATCCAAGACTGTTCCCAAACCTGCTTCAAGCTGACCAAAGATTGTCTTCATGCTATTCCAAAACTGTCCAAAGGCTGCAATTGTGCAAAAACTGAGTGGAAATAGGCTCAAACTCTCACAGACCAGATCTGAAGTGATGCATAGCAGTTCTGATTTGTCATGTACAGCAATGGTAAATAACTGTTTAATCTCTTCAAAGATGTGTAAACTCAGTTCTCCTTTATTTATAATGGCTGTACTATGCAAGAGTGTGATAAAATTAGCAAAGGTAATGAATGAATCAACACCAAAGAGAGTGAAAAGGAAATTATAATCAACAAACTCTGGCTCTCCATATGCATAAGTCAAGTACATCACCTCTTCCTTTCCCCAAGGGAAATCCAATACTCCCCAACCTTGAGAAACATTATCAACATCATAAATGTCAAGTTTTATGACCAAAATACTCCTACATACCTCACTCCATGCTTTTCTTAACTGCTGTTCCAAAATGGGACTGAAAGTGCATGTCAATGGCTGAAGCTCTACTTTTCCCACGTTTCCAACTCCAAAACAACTTGCCCCCCAATGTATCAAAACTGAAAATGCAACTTTATCTCCATTATGTGCCATCAAATCCAAGTGTAACAGCTGCTCCAACTTCCTCAAAAACTGACAATGCTCCCTCTTCATGTCTTGCAAGTGAGCATACCTGTAAACTACTAACTTATGCTCATACTCAGCTCTAAGAACAGCCTTTAACATTATGAAAGACACCTTATTATATCTCCCAAAATGGACTAACACAGGCCTCATACAATTCTCACCCAAAACTGAAAACACGTGTGGTGTAGCAATTCCTCTTGTCACCAAAAACTCAGCGAATGTAAGTAAATCAGACCTGATGTGATGTGCAGTCGTTGGTGCCTTACCGATCAGTCTACGTGAAACCCATACTGTCTCCAATTCTGTCTCACAAGGTGTTAAAGATGCAACTCTTTTTTTTGCCAAATGAGACCTCAATTTCTCCATCGTTCCTTCCTTCATAGCCTTCCCAAATGCCGCTTCTGAAATCAGCAGACAATCAGTCCTATTGGTACCAAAATTCTCCCTCACAACAGTCCCAAAATCAATCTTGAAAATCAGCGAAGTGTTTGTCCAAAACAACATTGTTTGGTCATCAAATTTCCTCCACAAAGCTGCCCAAAACTCCTTGTATACTGCCTCCTCAGTTGTCTTCACATGTGCAGCCCAAATTGCACCAAGTAATGTAACAAATTCCAACACAACCATCCAATAACTCCTATACAACAACGTCTCATCATAGGCATGTAGTGCGCCAAGTTGAGTGATACAAGGCTCCAATTGACCCAACGTCCCTGCTAAGACTGTTCTTGCAAATGCATCCTCTGAAATAAGCAAATATTGTATCTTTTGTGTATCATAAACAGTCTTCATATGTGGCACAAACCTTCTAACAACAATGTGACATCTTTCCTCATCATTTCCTATGGCTGTGAAATGTAAAACTCTGACAAAATCAGCGATGGTGATGAACAAATCTGAAGACTGATCTATATACATGGCTGCCACTAACACATAATTGAATTTTACACCTGGATTCCATGCATTTAAGGGCTGATGCCTTCCTTCTGACAAAGTGTGCTCATTGTGAATCCCATGAACAGCAATGTGTAAAAGTTGTTCAATGTCCTTAACGTCAACCGAACTCAGTTTACTACTTCTATCAAAGACTGTACTATGCAAAAAATGAATAGAACCATCAAACATTGAGGAGAAATGAGTGAGAAAGAGTTTAAATTTTGAGTCAACAATCTCTGTCTCCTCATTCATGTAATCAGTTTTATACACAAGCATCATATCATCACCAACTGTGAGTGCTTCCTTTGTTAATACAGTCCCATCAAGTGCTCCAACTATCCAAAAACATGCAGCCCATATGATTCTTAACAGCATGGAAGAATGTGGTGCAAGAGTCCCATACTTCTCATACATCATTAGTCTTATCAAACACATTGTTGCCACTAATTCATGAGTGCCAAAATATCTCAATCTGCTGCTATAAAAATCAGGATGAAGCTCATACCTTATGGGAGTAATATCATGGCTGATCCATGATCCCAATGGATGTAGAGATGACTCCAAGTGGCGGCCGTTCTCATCCAAACACCCCAAAACTGAAGATGTACTCTCAACTCTGTCCAAGACTGAATCTAAGCTAGGTTGGTTGGAAAAATAGTTGCCACCATTTATTATGAATAAACTTGGCATATTTGGGTGTGTATTGCTCTCTTCTAGGATCTCCAAATCTGAACGCTTTTCTTCAAAGGCTGAAACTGCGAAAGAGAAGCCTCCAATGGCCTCCATGCCTTCATCATACCTTGGTACCAAAACACCTGGATCCCAAGGAACTAGGAGCTGATCTGAAAAGGTATGTTCATTGTGATCCTCATGAGGGATTGATTTCTCCCACACATCACTCTCCAAATCCAAGGAGTTGGAACTAGTGTGAACACTTCTATCCAAGGATTTAGTTTGGGAATCTAGACCATATCCATTATCATCACAAACTGATTTGGGAACTTTAATACATTCATCTGCATCATGTTCTTTCACAACAATCTCATGTGGTGATTCAATCTCTTGGTTAACCATTTCTGATTTGAATTCTTCTTCGTCCAGGGTAGGTACAACTTCAGAATTTTCCACTGAATTCTTCTTTAGATCCACAAGCTCTTCTTTACTAGCTTCCTCATGTGAAATTTCTGCCATGGGCTGCTCTTCTCCCCTAATCTCCTCATTGTCCAAGAAAGGTTTCAGCTTCCTCTCACACTGTTTAACAACACTATTAACCAATTCATGTGCAGCAGTGGAAGCAACCAAGTCTTGCCTCCAAACGTCCAATAACATTGATAAGAGTGGTTGGTAAATATAATCACTTTCATCTATAATCAAAATCATAATGTCTCTCATAGCTGCAATAACATTATTAGCATGTTCTTTTCTAGCTGAAGCAATGAAATGATGAAACATTTCGTAAACCAACTCATCCATGTCCAAATCTAACAAGATGTTGCCCATTCTAGTTTTTGCAAATAATTCAAGTATGGAAACTCTCCTAGAGAAATGAGAACAAGTAACATCCTCCAAACTTTCAAAACTATCAACAAACAACTGAAATATTGTTCTCAATGTGTCATCATTATAAGGAGCTTTAGGAGCTGAAATTCTCAAAATTTCACTCAAGCAAGAAGTGACCATGAGTCTTACCTCCTTATCCGTGTGTTTCAACCATCTAGGCTTGCCCAAAGACTTCACCACCGGAGTCATAGCTGCTTGTAATATCTGAGAAGGTGATGAATCCATCATATACAAACAATCTTCTACCTCCCCTAGGACACAGTAGAGAACATCTTTTGGCTGAGATATGAATCCAAGTTTTCTTCCTGCATTAGTAAGCCTTTCGACCAACTCGTTTTCGCCCAATAGTGCCATGATCCACAATTAAAAATTTAATGTTCAAGAACCCTAGGTTTCATTTCAGCAAAATTCCACCACAAACCCTTCAAAAGTGCCCAGAAAATTTCTGAATGCTGATCTACTCAGGGATGCTGAATCCTCCTCATGAAACCCTAATTCAGATCTGATCACAGGCTGGCAGGAAACCAGCTCTGATACCACTGTAATATCCCACCCAAGCTGAGATACGAAATTTCTGCCTTGTTTTGTTATTTTGGAAATTTGCAAGGTTTTCGGATTTTGTGCAATATTCTGATTTTTTTGTATTTTTGCATATAAGGAGAACACACTTGCTGGAAATGAAATCTACCTCTAACTTTCACACCATCACTCCAAATGCCATGAAATTTTTACACAATCTACTATTCATGTAATTACACAAACCCAAATAAGGAATTTGCAAGATTCAAAGAAATACCCAGAATATGGTGATCTGATTAATTATGGAAAATATGTCAGCATACAAAAATCTTCATTATTTGCTCATAAATATTCAAAGACATGCTTCTCCAGGGTGCTATTATACTTTCAAGATACCCTTTTTTCCAATGATGAAGACCCAACCAAAAACAACCCTTATATGAGGTGTTTGGCACTCGGATGAAGGGCACAATTTCTAATATGTACGGCCTGAGTGCTGATGGTGGTACGGCTGCCTTGAAAACCCTCTAAATCTGCAATGTTTTTCCTCTATCATGCTCCAAAACGGATCGGTTGGGCTAGAATTTGAAGTTCTTGGCCTTCTCTTACAAAACCCTTACACAAATAATTCACCATGAACTGAAATATGCTCCTGTTTGGTTCAGCCAAGACATGAAAAGAAGTCTGAAGTTAATGTGCAACTGAGACCTCCAAAACCCTCTTCAATTTGTGCCCAAAAAACCCTTCAAAATTCCTCTCTTTGAAGCTCAAAGTCACTCCCTGAAGTGAGAGTGCAACTGACCAATATGAGGAGATCTTTCACTCCCGACACTGGTGTTCTTGTTGATGGATTTCGTCACCAACAAGCCAAGATATCTCCTGCAAATTACTACTGCAAGAATCCCTCTTCACAACTCCGAAAATAAGTAATGCCAAAGATGCTGAAAATGAAGTTTCATTGCTCTTTTTATAACTCTCCAAGAGGGGTCGACCTCTTTTTTCCTCTTTCCAAAGCAACATTAAAATAAAACATTTTAATTTTAATTCTCATAACTTGGCCGACCATATTAACAATTGATAAGTCACCTTTATATTTCTACTTGTTTTTTAAGTGACTAATAAACCTTATATCTCCCACATATGAAATATTATAAAGTTAAACTATATTAAATATTTAATTTAATATAATTAACTTTACACATTAAAATATCTGCCTCCTGAACCCCGGAATCCCAAACAAATTATGGAAACGGATACCCATTTCGCCGAGGTATTCAATCGTACTGTCTGTTTCCACCGATTCTGCCTCTGATCGACTTACTAAAAATAGTAAGTCCCCCGAAACTCGCTGGAAACGGTCCTGAAAGCTGTCCACACTGAAGACTGAACGTCCAACAGTAACTCCATAACACCTGGAGGCTCCCAAACCCACGACATTGCCTACGGGAACCATTGTATAGGCAAGTCCATACTGTACCTAGTGGCTAGTTAGGAAAGGGGACATTACAAATCATCAATGGTTTAATCTCGTGTGTGCTTTATGAAACTGTTTAGCTATATGACATTAACTTCAAAACCTGAATGAAATGGATGGGATACAAACCATGGAAGTGAAAAGCGATGTCACAAGAATATCAAGTGCTAAAACCTAACAATGGTGAACCCTTAGACTTTATTAACCACTTAATGACCTCATAAATTACAACAAAGAATTTAAACTAAAAGTCACACTAACATCAAAATTTCAAGTGGTTCCCCAAATTGGGGCATGTTGTGCAATGGCAATAATAGGTAGAAGGTTGGTGCTTATGTGCATAGGGTATGACGTAGTGCAGTCACGTATGCAGTCATGAAGGGTATTCTGCATAGCGTTTGTAGATTGTAATGCTATAAGCTTATAACCTATATACCATTGTTAATACAAATCTGCTCATTTATTTGTCATCTGCTGTAGCTGTTTTTTGTGTATTGTTATTGCTAATGGCTGCAGATCTATAGATTTATTTAAGTACTAATGGAATTGTGTGTATGCTAAATTTCATGTCTACATGGGTTGAGTTGTTTTTGCATGTACTCAAATGGGTCCCTTAGGGAATTGAAATTCATTCAGCGGATTGTTGGTGGCAGAAGAACGTCCCCAAACCCTTGTGTTGCTGAAATTTGCACCATGGACGATGTTCTTGAAATTTGAAACTGTGAGCAGTATTTTCCTCCCTTGTGCTCAAATGAGTATTTCGCAGAATTTGAATCCATTGAGTGGATTGATGGCGACGGAAGAACGTTCCTAAACCCTTGTGTTGCTGAAAACTGCACCACGGGTGATGTTCTTGAAATCTGAAATAGTGTGTCACTGTGTAGTATTTTTCTCCCTTGTGCTCAAATGAGACTTTCGCGGAATTTGAATCTGTTGAGTTGATTGATGCCAACAAAAGAATTTCTTGAAACCTATCGGTTGTGGAAAACTGCATCATGGATGCTGTTCTTGAAATCTGAAATAGTGCACAGTATTTTCCTGTCTTGTATAACTGTGTCAGCCTAATGGTAAGACTTTGAAACTCCCAATAGGAGATTCAAGGTTCAAATCCAATGGGGGATAGAGTTGTACACCATACTTTGGTAGCTGAAATCTGGTTGGTTAAACATATATTGGGTAAATAACATCCTCTATGAGGGTTGTTTCATATGGCCAGTAGTCTTGTGGATGTTATAAAATACTTTACCCTTTTCTATGCTCAAATGGGTCTTTTGTAGAATCTAAATTTGTTGAGCAAATTGATGGCAATGGAAGAACTCTTTGTAGGATGAAAAGTAAAAAGTGAATTCTGAAATTCACTTTACCCCTTTCTATAGTTGCACGTTTTGCTTTCTTTTGGGGGGGGGGGGGAGCAAGGTTCTTTGTGAGCGGGGTGCTCCACTGTGTTTTTTTGGAGGGGGCCCCGCACTCTGCCATACGGGACGCTCCGGAATATTTTTCTTTTTTTCCTAAGTTGGGCGCCACTGGGAACTTGATATATATATATTTCTCCCCTCTTTGAATTGGACGAATCACTTATCTTGGATTCGTTGGTGAGTGGGTTGCTTCCGTTGATCAACTTCAAAAAGTAACTGCCATTCCTCTTGACGCTGTTGTTCCAACTCAGAGTCTTCCAACATCTATGCAGATAGAGTATGTTGGATGGCATTAATAGTGTACTGCAAGAACTCTTCTCTGACTTAGAATTTCATAGACGCTCTATAGCGAACAATATAACCCCATCAGAGGGTGCTGACTCGAAAATGAAAATGAAAATCTTGGAAGCTAGGGTAGTATTTGCCCATTTGGTCTGTCCCTGCTTTGAAGCTCGATACCAAACGTTTAGAGCAAAATATTTACTCTCGGCCTTGAATTGGTTGGTAGCAAGGGTGGATTCATGAACCCTTATGATTGTCATCTTACTCCTTGTCTCATCTTGTAGTGGGATTTGTATTTGAAGCTTGTCTGGGCTTTGGTTCCCGTGTGATCAAATAACATATTATTATTTAGTAGTAGCAATCCTTGTTGATATCATTCTTCAACAAACCCGCTATTGTTCTCCATAGCGTTGAACTGTTGGAATGTGGGCCCTATCTCAGTCTTACTCCCCCGCATTGTGGTAAACTATGATCTTCCTACTGATTAGCATGGTTCCCTCACATGAACTCTCCTAGGCACTCTTGGAACATGCAGATGTATCCATACCTATTGCTTGGACAATGTCTGTATCCAAGATAGAACTACTTGTTTCATATTCTGGAAAAAAACTTGTTTCCATCTCTGCTACAACCTCTTGCTCTTCTAATGTAAACACACATGCCATGTGCTCTGCTTCAACCTCGAAATCCTCATCTCCCAAATCCTCGTTCACCTCATGTTCTCTCTCTGGTTTACAAGATGTTTTGCTCATTTGGGAACTTTCTTTGGGATTTCTTCTTTACGTAAGGGAAACACTTCCACCAATGGGGACTCATCCAATGACTCTTTTGGTCTCTTTGGTTTTCCTTCCTTATGTATCATTTAAATAGTGCCCAATCTAACAGTCTCATGTTTTGGATATGGATTCGCCTCCATCACTTCTACAGATACTCCACTTCTATCCGACACGACAAATACTTATCAATTCTGGCCCTTCATCTTTAGATTCTTCTTTTGCTATATTGGGATCTATCACTAGTGAAGGGCGGCATGACTCTTGATGCTCAGGCATGGAATCTCATGTAGGAATTATTGAAACATCAGAGTGGTTATTGTATGTGACAACACTTTGGGAAAATGTGCAATTTTCACCCATTGAGGATGTTTTGGGTATCACATGGACTTGCATTGCATTAGCCTGAGGTACAAACACTTGACTCATTGCTGGTTGGTTCATCATGGGTTGATAAGTCATTGGTTGACTGAATATAGTGGGCTGATTCACCATATAGTTTTGTGCTTGATTAGTCATCTGAAAATTTTCATGTTGGGGTACTAGCTAGTTCCTTTGACTGCTCATCTGAAAATCTCCTTGTTGAGGAAATAACATGTTCCCTTCATCAAGTTCATACTCTTGTGTATAAAGTGACTAAAAAGCTGAAATCATATGCTTGGTTTCATTTAGTTGCATTTGCAATTCTTGTTGTTCTTGAGGGGTTGGTTGACATTGGGGATTTTGAGGAAACAATGGATAGTGGGGCTATTGTTGTGGGGAAGGGTGTTGGATCTGTGGGGTGGGTGTTTGGGTTGTATGGGTAGGGTACCCTTGTTCAAGTTGGCCATACTATCCCTGTTCATGTGACACTTGGTATAAAGGTGGTTGTATAGGTACATAAGCGAGCTACTAAAGGATTTGATGATTTAGTAACTACGACGTCCTTGACATTATGGGTGTTTTGAAATTCATGAACTAAAGGGAAGAATCCTCTAAAATCACATTGAAGAACAGGAATGAAAAATGAGGCACACTTGTCAAAGCGAGAAACAAATGGAAAAACGGGGCACATCGGAGCAGGGCGCTCAGTCAACAGAGCACTTTGGGGAGCAGGGCGCTCAGCAAGCAGGGCGCCTTGACACAAACACAATGTTTTTCCCATGCAGTCTTGTTCCTGCTCACTCCTATTTTTGCTTGTTGCCACTTTAGCCCTTTGATGAAAAAGCGAGATTCACAAATCACAAGTTTGGCAAGATTTTGGATTAAAAAATAGAGTTGCCATTTGCATGAAAATTACGAAGTATGAAATTTGAAACCAAAACAACTCATAAATTTGTTGTGCATCTTAGCGTAGAATGACATGAAGTACACTTGTATAGATTTACAAAATTATGTGCAAGTGGGGTAAGTTTGATTTCAGCCATGTGTTCTAGAACTGTTGACCTCATGCATGATGGGTATTTCTCTATGGGGTGAATTGGATTCGTTCCATTGGGCATGCTAGAACTGTTGAACTCATACCCAATGCCCCATGGGGCATGCCAAAACTGTTGAACTCATACACTATGGGTGTCCCTTTGTGGGGCAGATCAAGTTCGTCTCACTAGGCATGCCAGAACTAAAATCGGCAAGTGCGATTTGTCCTCGTGACCGTAGTTCAACAAATGGTTGGGGAGGTTTCCACTCTCCTCGACCTCCGGATCTTGGGCCAGTTCCCTTCTACCTTCTATCTAATGCATTTAGGAAGGAAGCAAAAGAAGTTAAAAAAGCTGCTAAAGCAATGTTAGGAACCTACTATTAAAAATAAGAAATCTCACACAAAATATTGAAAATAAGCAGAAACTCATGCAATATCACAATGCGGAAAGTAAATGTAGAAATAAACACTCGCAATAAACACTAAATCACAGGCCTCTTAAAGATACCTTCGTACATGGCTTCATACATTTTAAAGAAAGACTTCATGCAACCCTAACCCTAAGCTCAAGAGTTGGCTTACATGCAAAATGCCACTCGAAGTAGAATCTTTTACCAAACGTCGGTTACAATCTTGATAACGGTTACATAAAATGGCCCCACTTGGCTAGGAGCCTAACTTGCCACATACATTACAAAATATTGCAAAATAACATTATAGATGGGAGCCCACACGTTGGAAGTGGGTTATTACATAAGCAATGAGAATTACAAAATAATGTTAGGATGGGATCCTAACATGTCCTTCCCCTTCAAAAAGTTTTGTCCTCAAAGCTGAATATGAGGGAACTGGTGCTGGAGCTGATGGAGGGACTCCCATGTAACATCTTCTGGTTGGAGTGCACGCCATTGAACAAGGACCTCAATAATGTGCGGTTGCGGAGAATGCGAGTCCGACGATCCAACAACTGTTCAGGCTCGAGCAAGATAGAACCTTCTTCATCTAACTCTGGGAGTGCAGATTGAACTTGTATCTAAGTGCCCACCACCTTTTTGAGAGAGGAAACATGAAAAACAGGATGGAGCTTGGATTTAGGTGGAAGGGCCAATTTGTAGGTTGTGGCACCAATCCGTTGTAAAACCTGGTAGGGCCCATAGTATTTTGCAGCAAGTTTCTGGAACCGACGAAGCTGTAGGGACAATTGTTTGTACGGCTGCAAGCGAAGGAAAACCATATCACCCACATCAAAGTTGCGCTCGGAATGGTGTTGGTCAGCTTGTTGGCACATCCGGTTTTGGGTTGCATCGAAATTCATCTTAAGTTGACGGAGGACATCGACATGCTAACTGAGAGTAGTGTCGATTGCGTGATAGCTAATAAATCCACGTCAATATATTCATTTTTCCAGTAAACTGATGAATGATAATTTAATAAAAATTGCTCTCGATACGGAAATTGCTGCCGACCGGAACGCTTGAATTCTTTTATCCTCCATTCTTAATTTTATCCTCCCTTCTGTATTTCATCTCTTTTATCTTGCCATTATCTGTTAGCAATTCTATCGACCCCATGCCACCAACATCCATGCCAACGATCAACACATAATAATAACAATCATTATGAGCTTTTGATTTGGTTTCATCGCCGAACCCTAGCATTAATAATCTGAAAAACAGGACCACAACTTTACCTCCAAAAAGCATGAGGAACAAGAGAGTTGTGTTTTGGGTGGTTGTAAGCTGAGAAATCGCAAAGGGGTAGAGCTTGCTTCCACTCACAGCGCCCATGCCAAAGAAGGCGGCATTCATAGGGCTTAGATTGCCATACGATCCCAAAATCAAAGTTCCTAACAAGGCCAAGCAAATCAAGTAGCAACACAATATACGATTTTGTCTCACATAAGCAGAGCTCCACAGTTGACTGTAGACGAATATGATTACACTTCTCATTGTCATTAGCCTTACAAGATTGAAGTTTCAAATCTGTGGTACAATGTGACAGATTCAAGATAAGTTGTTTTTTGCACAATCATTCTCTTGTTTTCAAAATTTTCTTTTTATTCGGAAAGCAACTAATCGTTTAACAACAAGGGACAAAGTATCCCCTGCTGCCTCTTTCTTTTTCTACTTGCATGCATGGACTTGGAACGTGCCTCCTTGATAATAGCTCCGAGGACTAGAATGTGATTTGTAGTTTGGTGATCTTGCCAAAAACTAGCTTGGCCAAGAGCCCTGAAAGCTTGGCAAAGATATGCCCAATCATGATAGTCTTGTAATTATTGGGTTCATGGGGATCACCTGCCTTATGAATGGGGTGAATGATATGTTGAGTCCAAGAATCAGGAAACCCAAAACAGACAGAGAGATTAAAGAGATCAGTGAGGGGCCCAACAAGAGGCTCAATACCGTGCTTCAAAAATTCTGCTTGTAACCCATCCAAATTAGTTGCTTTGCTCGTACAAAGTTTCCAGATAGCCTGCTTGACAAGACCAGTAGAAAAGAGGTGGCACGAAGAGGGGGGGGAGGGAACAATAATAGGAGGCTGATTTGGGATGGTATAGAGGGAAGAGGCATGAATGGTCCAAGAGGAAAGATCGATCCCATGAGTAATCCGGTCACGGGGGAGGATAAGGCGCCATATTGATTTAGGAGACTGCTGAAGGGAGTGGATAAAATCAAGTCGATGTTGAGAGAGGAAGAGACACTTCTTCCTTCGAAGAAGCATCCTGTAGTCTTTGTGCGAAATGGCATAGAGCTGGGAAGGATTCCGAATGGCATATTTCAACCTTCGGTGGGCAGACTTACATTCCTCATCATACCAGATGTTCCTGGGGCAATGACTAGAGAGGACGAGGACGGGGGGAGGACGAATAGAGTGGGGGTACGAGTCCGAAGCAGCCTTCCAAATAGTTTGGACCAAGAAAGCAGAATGATTGAAAACAACGGGAAGAGAAGACATCCTGGGGAGAACCTGTCGCAACCGGTCCATGTAGGTAAAGGAATAATAATAGTCAAAGTCTATTATAACCTGAGGGGCTAAAGGGTAGGGAGGAGGGGGATTAGTAACAGGAAGGGAACCAATGGATAATGTAAGAGAAAGAACTGAATAATTGGTAAGAGGGGGGGGGTGGTCAGAGATGCTAAACCGGGAAATGAATGGAATGAGGGTGGTAGAAGAAATAGCATAGTCGACGACACTGGCTCCACCACTATAAGGAAAGCAAGTAAACCCACCAGAATCTGGAAAACAAGATATACCATTGAGAAGCACTAGCCCGTTGGATTCACTCAACTCAACAATATGCTTACCGTAAGGAGTAGCCTGAGTGTCACTAGAGGTTCGAGCAAAACCAAGGTCCTTAGGATCCAATTCCCGAGTCTGCAACTCATCGGTTGTGAGGTCATGAAGAGAAACCTGCGTAGGTCTAGTTCGAGAATTGATATCTCCTAGCAAAAGTATCTCCCCTGAAGCCGAGTATTTAGTAATGTCCTCATAGAGATCTTGGAAAGGGTCCTCATTCGTGTGAATAGCAAAAAGAAGATCACAAAAGAACCTTGCCAACTTACAAGAAGTGGTTGGTGAGGCACAAAAGAAGATCAACCAAATGATTGAAAAAGGGTTGCCAAATTTTGATATGTTGATGATAGAGCAACTTGTTGGGATAATCAAATAACGAAAAGAAAAGGATGTCCAATTAGATGACTTGTGGGAGTTTATAATTAGGCCAGAAGAACTGCATGAATAGATAAGAGAGGTGGCAAAAGAAGTGGAGGATATTTAGAGAGATACATATGAGTAATTGATTGACAACATTGATGCATTAAGTAATTCTCGATTCCCTCCGTCCCGTATTGGGATATCTCGTGGATGATGGTTCAACCAAAGAAGGCAGACACAGGAAGTCCGATAGAAGACTCCTTGGCCCAATGGATAAGGGACCATTTGGGATCTCCCATCAATTAGGATTGACTTCCCTGCAAGTTGCGAGAATTGTAGTAGTTGACTACCACCATCGTTTCCAAAATGAGTTTTGTCATGCAAAATAGAATGGAAAATGTGAAGGACAAGGTCAAGACATCATAGATGCTTCACATCGGGCACATCCCACTCCTCAGAGTGTTCCTCTCAATGAAGCACTTTGTTCTGTGTCTTTTTTTAGCAATGCGATAAGGATGATGTGTCACTTCGTAATTATCATTGGGGTACATTGTATGTAGTCCATTTGTGGCTGTAGGTTCAAGTATAAATAAATGCTGAATGCTCATTGTAAGAGTCTTTTGTCCTTCGAAACAATACTAGAGCTGCTCTTCAGAGTACGATTGTATAATTAATAAAGAGTTATGCGTGGCATTCATATTTGACTGTCTCTCTGACCTTTTGCTTATGAATGTGTGAAATCAGTGGCATTGCCCTCCTTTCCTGTGTTAGTCCATCTCTTTGATTGTTGTTGCAGGTATTCAAAGATATTACGCACTGAAATTATTCAGTTTATGCTGAAAATGCCAACTGCACCAGATCTAAACCTCGCTACGGCCTTGGCTGTATTCTACATTTTCTTTCTCTTGCACCGTTACACAAACAAAGTAGATTAGATTTGTTTTCTACGTTTTTAAATCCGTTTGCCTATTCATTATCTGTGTGTTTTAGATTAGCTTCTTATTTATTTTCAGCTTGGATAGAAGGTAGAAGGGAATCGGCGCAAGATCCGGAGGTTGGGGAGAGTAGAAAGCTCCCCATCCATTTGTTGAACTGCGGTCATGGGTGCAAATCACTCTTACCGATTTCCATGTTCAGCAGTTACCACCATGAAAAATGTTATTAATATATCAATAATGTGATGAACTAATGACAAGTGGATGCATATTTTTAATAATGTTTTATGTGGACTTGGATGGTTTGATTGGAGAAATCTTGTTACATAGGGTTATAATTGGTGCATGCCAGATTGGAGTTAGGCCCATGCATTGTGGTGGGATAAAGTATGGTAATAAAGAGACATTTCATGATCAATAGACTGCCAACAAAACGTGAAATGTTACATCCAACCATTTTGACCATTCATATTGCAACCATTGATATTTATATATACACCTTTTACTTTGAATTGAAGTGTAGCCCCTGTGGTAGATTCTATTTCACATCCACTATGGAATCCCTTTTGTCATTCTGTTTGTTTGTCTAAAGTGTATGTCTTGTCTTTTAATATATAATCAGAATATACCATGTGAAAGGAGAACTGAACGAAGGAATATGGTTATGAATGGCATTGCCATCAACCATCATGAAAGAATCAATGCAGGATCTGTAGGATGTTTAACTCTAAAAGGGAAAATCCTAAACATGTCAAAAGATATGATGTAATAGATATATACCATGTGAAAGGAGAACTCAAGGAAGGAAGATGATTCTGAATGGCATTGTCATCAACCATCGTGAAAGAATCAATGCAGGATCCGTAGGAGAATGTACTGCAGCTAAAGAATATTCGGAAGATGCAAGGAACATTTCCCAGAAATTCTCATATCATCCAATGATTGATATTCATCCAGAAACAGAAAAGTAGCTTGCAAAATGTGCATGTAAAGAGTTTCCTTCAAAATTGCTCTCACCTCTTATGTTAAATTTATACTTATTTCCACTTGTAAATTTAGTGTCTTTTCCATACATTTTTCTTAATACATTTAAACTCAAAATAAGCCTATCATTGCCAAACATGCTTATGTTTCCAAACTTTACCTTATAACAATTTTACATATTTTACCTCAAGATATGAGTCTATCTATAAAGACAAAGATAAGTAAGACACAGATAAATATTTGTTTAATCAATGATGCTATATCTTTTTACAATTTACTGTCAAGTCAGGCTGTAATTCAGGTAACAGCCCTCTAAATTCCTAGTTTGATAGTTAAGAGAATTTTATTGGCATTTCTTTTATTTTTTTATTTTGGCAGTGTTGCTTAGCATAAACAGAAAATAGGAAAGAAACAAGATGAGATCAATTAAAAAAAAATTGAGCTTAATAGTGCAGTACCATGTGATCTAATTTTTTGCATTCTGAGTGTAAAGATGCAATGCTATGAGGACCTACTTAATTGATTGGCTATACTTATGCTAGAATATCATATGTAACCATATGTTTGATGTCTATTTGTATCCCACATATGGTGGAATACAACTGATTGGCTGAATGCATTTTATTAAATTACACAATCTTACTGCCTGATTGGTTGATTATGGGTTAGCGTGCTCATGTCATGCTTATTTGTATTCTCAATCTCATTTCTTTGCTTTTATGGCAAAGAGCAGATGCCAATCATGGTTGAAGTAACATTTAGAAACTTAACTTTTTTGTGTGCGTTTATAGTTTTAGCTTTATCTTCTCCAACTTCAGAAAATTTCTGACTTTGTTGGATGTGGGAGTACGAAGAACCAATTCAACTCATACAAGTGCCATGCTTATTCTTTTCCAGGGTCATACGGATGGTCACATGGCATTACTTCATGTCATGACACGCACTTTAATTGTTGGTGATCATTGTGTAGGGTAAGAATCTTTGTGCTTATTATAGTGCTTGTCCTTTTATCATGATGAAGAGTAAGTCATGGATATAAATTATTATGGACCATTTTAGTAACTTACTGTCCCATATATTACTTTCTATGATTCTATCTTTTAATCTTTAGAACTGTGATTATTTTGTAAAAGCATCTGTCTTTAGTAATTATGTGATTGCATCAAAGAAAATATTTTTTTTTATTATTATTTCAGTCCCAGTATTTCCACTAATGTTTTGTGCATTTAATTTCCTGTTTTCCCCTCTATATTAGAATAAAAATAATATGCACCTCTTACTTATGCAGTGAAGGGAGTTCTGTCCTAGATCCAACATCTGGTGGGAACATGAAGGCAAGGATGTAACTCGATTTCAATACTTTCTTTGTACCTTGGGATCTTTGCAAAGTCACCCCCAATTTGTGGAATTGTAGGGTCAAGTCATTTGCTTATATGGTTTATTGCAACCTCTTTATTCTCATTTTGTATGTTTCTTTTGGTTCTTGCAGAATTTATTTGCTTATGTTTGACAATTTCTAGATAGCAGAAAATGATTCTCTTAAGTTAATTGCCTAATTTTAGATTTGCATATTATTTCAATAGATAGTCTGACTTCTATGCATCAACCTTTTTTCATATAGACACAACATACATATAGGGCCGTGATTATGAAAAGGGCCATAATAGGAAAACAATATGGTCACAAACGATTAATTTCGGAGATGCTTACTACTCTTCCATTGAGAAGTGCTTACTTTTAGGTGCAGGCCTCTTTAAAAGGGCCCATCACTATGATTATCTTCGTTCATCTTATTTTAAACATTGGGGTGTTTAGTGTCTTTCATACAAGACAGTTTGACACACTGATGGGGATGGGTCAATGGAACCTTCTCTCTATGGATTTCTGATAGTGTCCCAAGCCCTTCTTCTTAGCATAGGTAGCATAGCTCTTTATGGCCTTGTCCATGAGAGTTGTCTAGCTCTATGAATTGGCATCTTATGACTAACTTGCAAGGATGCATCACCAACTCCCTTTCCATCAACTATTTTGATCAAAGATGCTTGACTTTTTACCTCAGGGAAGCTAATACTCTTAAGGGTCAGTTATTATAGGGGAGACAAAACACTACTTGACTAATCACCTCATTCTTTCACTCTATCTCTATAGTTGAGAGCATAGTTGAGAAAATCAGAATCAGAATTGACTTGGAAAAGAATCAGGAAAAATCAGGAATCGAGAAAAAATCGGCAATTTTTCATTGAAAAAACCAAAGAAAATGCAATTTTTATTGAAAAAAAGCTTTTTTCATGCATATCACAATTTTTTGGCAAACATCAGCAAAATCGGCAAAAAATCGGCCAGGCTGTGAATCAGGAAAAATCGGCTTGAATCAGGCTTTTTTGAAGATTTTCTCAACTATTGTTGAGAGTAATAAGTGCTCATTTGAAGCTATAACTATCCAAAATTTTAATGATAGATCTTTGTGCGCTTTTTTGCATACAAGAGTGGCTACTAGGGCTTTAGTTCTTTCTTCTTGCTTGCGAGAGGATAGGACTGCAATTCTTTGATGATGGGTTTTGTCCACCCCTCATATATTGAAGAGTTATAGACAGACACAACTTCCTAGTTTCTTGTCCTCTTCTATTGGTTCCACAACCATGGATGCTAGAAGAGTCTTGACGGGTTGAACTCCATGTCCTCGGATTATTTAACCAAACCCTCTTACTCCTAGCCATTCCCCTTGAAGCATCATTATATCCTCTGTTGGCCCTTTTGGAATAGTTTGCGATGATGACGACTGTGCTTCTACTTGACATTCCACTATAGATTAATGTTAGCACTTGGGCCTATTTGAGCTCCTTTCTATCTTTGTTGTACCTCTATTTCTAGCTCTCTCTGATTCATTACTTTTAGCATGTTAGGGTTTATCCATTTGGGGTAACCGTTGTGGCTATAATTTTATGCCATATAGTTGTTCCACTTTAGAGTAGTTTACTCTAGATTCTTTACTCTAGTTTAGCTTATTTTTCGTAGTTCTTTTTGGTTACTATAGTGCATTCTAGTTTGGCCATCTGTGGACATTAATAGAATTATCTTATCCTAGATCATTAGAGGCTTGACCTTGGATGCTAGGAGAAGATGTAGGTGGTGTGCTCTTCTGCTTTCATGTGTCACCTATGCAGGACCTCTCAACCATTGCTGTGGTACCTAGGAATAGTTATAGGGGGATATGATATTATATTGTATAATGGTATTATGGATAGTTGGCATGGGCCACACATAACCCAAGGTTGATTATATTATATTATAATAATGAGTGGGATGAGGGTTTATAAGATGGGTATATAAAGAAGGGATTTGTTTGTAAGGATCATCATTCATATGAAGTATTCCTTGTAATCGTCTTTGCCTACAAAGTGGCTTATGAGACTTTACCTTCTCTAAGTGGCGCTCTCATCTTGGGAGATTTTTGTGGAGTTTTTCTTCCTTAAGAAGTATTATTGGTGTTGCCCTACCCTAAGGGTATTATCTATCTATCTCATTTTGTGGATAATTATTTATGTATGAATAATTTGATATATCTACATATTGGTGAGTGATTTCTGTTAATGAGAATAGAAGTTTCATAACAACAATGGACACTCATTGATGTGTATTATTTGGTCATGCATTGGTTCTTTTGGCATTGTGGATGACGATACAATCGACCGTTTGACTTCCATGATGCAGTTGCAAATACTTAATGCTGCCTCTACAATGTTCCAGTCACCACTGTTGTTTCTTGTTAATTATTTGCTTGATAAGAGAACCATGTTGTGTGGGTATATGTGGTTGTACTCAGGGTACACGTTCGGGGATTCAAACCTTTTTGGGATTCACACCTCTTTTCTTCTTCCAATGTTTGCCAGTTTCATTATCTCTATTTAATTTGTACATTTAGTTGCTTTTCTTTTTTGAGGGGTTTCTTTCTTTTACCTTTTGTTCTTTTTACTATCTCACAGCTGTACTTTTGAGTTCCTTAACCTATTGCTAACTGATGAACATTAGTATGATGGCACTTCATCCATTTCTTTCCCTGTTTTATTAACTCGAGTAATTTACATGTCATGCTCCATGCTGTGGGATAATTGAGTGTTGTGTTCAAATATCTGATTGATATGCTGCAGGATTACTTGGATACAACACGACAATTTTTAGAGCTTTCTCCACATTCGATAATCCCCATGCATGGACGACCTAACGTTTGGCCTACAAATCTTCTTTGTGGATATATCAAGTATGTACTCTATTATCACTTATGTACAATATTATCTAGTTAAATATTATAAATTTTTTTGTTATATGATGATTTTGTGCGCTCAGCTAGTAGAAGCATAACTTCTTTACTTATTTGTGTAGTTTGAAACATAGAAAATTGGGATATGCCTTCTATTGAGCAAACTCTATGTGTGCAAATCTTGATGGTAGAAAGATGAGTCTAGATTTGGTGTTTTCCTCATGGATCATGTGTTAAAGAATTTGAATCGATTGGAAGGAAAATAAAAAATGGATCTCCTTGTCATCTTTTTCTTGGTGGTAGAGTGGGGATTTACTATATATTTGAGACCGTGCTCCTAAATTGCTTTTCCAACTAGTTTCAAAAAGCTCAGATGGTATTGATAAATGAATAAATTGGATGAATCTGAACTTTAAATCTTCATTAATGTTTTGAGTGCACTACCTCTGGTATTTTACGAGTTCATCTGTTAGGAGTTGATTTGGTATCTGTACTATTCCTTGGGGATCATATTCATCACATGTAGGTTCTTTCATTAGGGAATACACCACTTGAGAAGCTTCATGAATAAAGAGAGATTAAAATTATGCCTTCCAGTTTCTAAGATCTATGTGATCTGATTTGTTCTTTTGTCATTTATCAAACAGATTATTGAGGCAACCTAGAAGTTATAAATTACATTACTTCCGGTTCATGTTATTGAAATGTGGAAGTTTGCATTGTTATCTCTTAATTTTCAGTGGTTGCATAATTACGGACTCAGAGCTGTTTAGAAACCATCTATGTATTAAATGTGGTGGAATCATGTGGTCCTAATAGTTTGTATTAGATGTGCATTTTCTAGTGGCAAATTTTAAGTAGGCTGCAAGGTCACTTATTTCCCCAAAATTCTTTTTGAATCACAATTATCTACATATTAAATGTGCATTTTCTAATGGCAAAATTTGAGTAGGCTGCAAGGTCACTGACTTCCATAAAATTCTTTTCAAATCACAAATATCTATGAAGTATAGTCAGGAGAAGGTTGAAAACATATGAACAAAGAACAGTATCATCATAAACAAGAATATAAAGGGAGATAACTTACCTAAAATGTGAAAGGAAATTTCAAATCAGGATAACCCTAAATTGGAAGCTTGCATGAGATGGGCAAATATATACACTTGTATTTGTAATGTAATCAATCCTTTAATACTTGATAAATTCAATGCAGTTTTGGTTTGGCAGCTTCAAACAAATGTCCTTCTCATTAATCTGCATTGCGGGGCACAGGATGTGGTGGCGCAGAGGACAACTCTATGAATCAACTTCTGGAGGTAGATGAGATGCTTGAAAGTTGTGCAGCAGAATAGGGTCCAACAGAATCTTTCTCAGCACAATAAAACTTTACTTACAAATGATATAATTGTAAATACACTGTATAATACAAGGTTCATGTAGCAATATTGGCAATAATACAAATGTTTAATACATGAGGTGTGTGGCATGCTGGGTGCAAGTACATGTTGTTCCTATGCAGTGAAAAAAATAGCAAAACTAAAGTGTAGGCATTGCAGGGACAGCCAAAGTCTGCAAGAAGAGAAAGACGCGGGAGTAGAGATGACGAAGAGGAAGAACGGAAGTAGAATAGAAGAAGTGAAGAATAACGTAAGCTAAGACATTCCTAGGCTAGATACAAACATACATAAGTTACAATGCAGTTGGGAGATGAAATGTTTTGGCTCCCAACTGATCAAGGAACAGTTTCATGGCAGTTATAGAATTGCTCATTCTGCCTCTTCTACAGCTGATGGCAGTCTGTAAGAATCCCAGTGGCAAGATTGGACAGTTTTGATTGTCTCTCTAACGCTTGGCACTGAAGGATGCCTTTCGTGCTTTCTGATGTCTGGCGATGACACATGGTGATGGCGCCACAGGTGTCTCTATCTATGTTCGTGGGCACCACAGGAATTGGTGCCATACTGGTTATTATGCCACAAGTTGGTGGTGCCATGAGTGAATCTGACGACACAGGCGGGTTTGGTGTTAGCCTATCTGGTTAGAAGTCCAGATGGGCATGAAGGCCTGCAGGCTGAAAGTACCGTGTCATCACTGTTCCTAAGGACTTGAGAAACCCCTGCTTTGCTCAGAGCACTCACTATCTTATTTATTTCTCCCCTTCCCTTCCTTCGTTTAATTGCTGTCTCCTATTTCACCGTATTGGCTATGCATGTGGTTATCACCTATCTTGGTGCCCAATTAGAGGCGGTATGGTCTAGTGCAAGTTGTGTTACAGAAAATGTTCTTTCCCAATTTTCTGTAGGTAAATATCTTGAAATGAAAATGTTGAGATCATTTAACAGGTCAGTAAATGATGCTTTGTGTAAAAACAGATTTGGATCCTATGTCTTCTCTGACATATATTGTCATTTCAGATGTTACACCAAATTCTGGTTTGTGAAATAAACTACAAGACATTAAAGCTTTAATTTTTCCATATATTATACCATTAGCTAGCCCTGAGAAGGGATGCTGCAAACATTATATAGCAGGGAATACATAAAAATAATATTTTTAAATATGTGACTTGTTTATGTAACATATATTTGCCATGACAGTTGTTCCAAAACTAGATTTTAATATTTTGTGAACATCTTTCTTAGTGCTTTTCCCAAATTTATTCTTTTAATTTTATATCACACATTGAAGTTGAAGTATAGTTGGTGTAGTATGTGTGTTAATAATCCCACATTGATCTGGTTGTGGGACTTGAGTGGTTTATGAGCCCCACCACTTGCCAAACTCTTTGCCAATGGGGTAGCAGGCTTAGAGGTGCAAATCCTTGGTCCGCATCTCACTTATGTTGGATTCCTCAACCTTATTAACATTGAGTTGCAGCATGTGTGTGTGTGGTAGGTGGTCTTCTTCATTTCTAACTGGATTATTGTTTTTTTACAAGTTGTTATTTCCAGTTGCATATTCCTATGATGGAATCTTGTTTCCCTTTAACACCTGGTTCCCCATAGTGTAGTGTGTACGTATGTTAATAATCCCACATTGACGTAGTTGTGTGACTTCAATGGTTTATGAGCCCCACCACTTGCCAAACTCTTTGCCAATGAGGTAGCAGCTTAGAGGAGCAAGCCCTCGGTCCCACTTATGTGGGATTCCTCACCCTTATTAGCATCGATTTGCAGCATGTGTGTGTGGGGTGGTTGGCCCTTTTGATTTCTAACCAGTGTATGATGATGCTCTTCTTTCTACAAGCTGTTGTTTCCAGTGGCATACTCCTAGGTTGGAATTTTGTTCCACTTTATTTCTTTGTTCTAAAAATAGAAAATAAAAGGATAGTCTACAACTACAAAAAGAACAAATATAATAGGAAGGAAAAGTTCATTTGAACACATATTTGAGGAGCAACCTAGGATGTTATTTAGATCCAAAACAACAAATACATTCCTTCTGAGGAAGTGTTTGCCTCGATGGGATGTTTTGGATACATGCACTATGATCTAAACCTTGACTATCGTCCAGTTAATTTATTATTCTGGGTCTAGGGGTGTAAGGGTAGTTAAATTGTTTTATTGCATTATAAGCTGCGCTTTTGCATATCATTTATTTAGACTCTTATCTAACTCATTTACATCAGAGCTTTATCAAAGTGAACACAGGTTAACCCAAGTCAAATGTACAAAAACATAACAACTTCCCCCTAGCAAACTCTATAAATGTGATCACATTGCAAAAGCAAGTCAACCACCATTTTACTCATTGACATGGAATGCTTCCCAAAACCAGAACACTAACAATTTTTTTTTTTAATGCACAATATAACCATTAGGTAGCCCCATTTTGCAAGTATCACAGGGCTATCAATATACAAAATTATACTCTTTTCATACCATCTATTTGATTCATCAATGTTTACAAGACAATTTTTTTGAATCTTTAGTGCAGAAATAAATAAACCACTAATTATGTCCTTCACACTTACACAATTTCTTGTATGGTTCTTTGTGCCTTCCCCACCCCATCTTGCTCACATGCATGAATGCATGTCTGTGCACAACCCTGCTTCCAATTTTTTGGGAATTCATTTCCACCTTTCAGGCTGTTTAAAGTGCGAATTATGGATGAAAGCATCAAAAGAAATCTAAAACAACGAAATCAAAGAATACTTGGTCCAATTGTTCAATAGCCACACTAGAATCTACGACATTTGTAAGGGCAGATGTTCCACTTGGAACACACGGGTTTCCATAAGAGGGGAGAGAATTAAAAATTAACATAAAGATGGCTCCTTCCTTTGGCCATCTTATGATGCAGATGATACTTGGGGCTATGGACAAGCCTGGAATTAGAGAATATACTCTATAGGAGGACTTTATCTGTTCATTATTTGAAAATTTGAGACTGACATTGTCTTTTGCTTTGGCTGAAATATGAACTGTAACATGAAGAGGAACAATGCTGCAACAGTTCAAAACTGGCAATAATCTTCTTGCCAAAAGCCATGAAGCCTACAAAAGTTAATTGAGTAACAAACTGGAACAATGTTAAAACTGAAAGTAATACTTTAAAAATTTGTTTGCAAAGGAATATAGGTGCTTTCACCAATGGACGCTGCCAAAATCCAAAGAAAATGTCTTTTGCATGGCACATTAACCTCCCGAACATAATCAACAACATTCATTGGAAGAAAGTGTAGTACAGTGGTGAGGATTCCCAAGGATGGGTCGGTCTCCCTTCGGTCGGTCTATTTCTTAAAAGGAGGCAAGGAGGCAAGGTTGGTCTCCCTTCGGTCGGTCTTCATTTCCAAGCAGGCCTTTGGAGCTTCCGAATGGGAGAATGGGAGACGAGATTTATTTAAAAGGAGGCATTTTGATGAAAGGGAAAGGTTTACCGGATAATCAACAACATTCATTGGAATAAAGTGTCGCATAGTGGTGAGGATTCCCAAGGATGAGGGAAGGACAGGTTTAAAACAATGGAATACAATCAACAGAAAGGTGATCAGTCCTAGATGGCCACATCCCAAAGGCATCAAAGTATTCTTGTACAAGTTTTAGACGATAGGTCTAACTCATACGACACACATAGCTAGATGACACTCTCACTAGTTGGCACCTTGGCCTAACGATAAACTCTAGATGGTAGTGTGTAGTTGGTGGTTCCAACTTGCAATCTTAGACGACACTCCTCATGATGGCATGACGACATCCTATGATGACATGACACAAATGACAATCTTGGACGGCTATTGCTCAGACGATGACTTCTCCACTCCACGTCAACTTCCTTCAATGGCGGCCTTTGTTTGACGGCGTCTGCAGCTTTGACGACGATTGCAACCCTTGACGACGTCTATGCTGCGATCGTCTGAACTCTCCAACCTGCAACCAATTCACTTTGCACTAGGATCTAACAATCTAATCACACAATCATCAACACACAACCATACACATAATGAGAGCATAAGGTGTTTCTTTCATTGACAGGTTAGCCTCAAAGGCATACAATGCAGAGATCTCAGATATCTCTGTAACTCCAGCATACAACCATATGTCTTGCTCTTGCTATCAACTAAGCATACATCCATACACCATCGTACTTGCAAAATGAAGGGATCCTATTTATAGTGTAGTCCTAGCCGTTGGCAACAACAATTTCCAAGACACGCTACATAACTATTTCCCTTCCTACGTAGACTTAAGAGAACCTTACAAAATAATCAAACATTTAAGGTTTCACAAATGACAACTGCATTTCATTTGACATTACATTGCATTTCAGTTCATTTCATTACATTTCACTATATTCAAATTAGTGCTTGTTCCTTGGACGTTTCTACAAAGACTTCACTTTTGCTTCTTAAAACTGGTGCCTACATTTATCCTCCCCTTTAAATTGGTTGACGTCCTCATCGACTTTCGTCTCTACTTTGTCGGGGTCAAACTTGGCTTTTGAGGTGGTTGTGATTGAGGATTAGATACTCCTAATTCAGCAATTTGCAACTTTAAGGCCTCCTTCTTGTCCTTGAGTCTCTTGGCATAGTTGAAGTACTTGGCCCATTCAAGACCAAAATGACTGGCCTTCTCCATTTCTTCCAACTTCGTCAAGATCTCCTCCTCCCTCACTTGTAGTCCTCTTCATCAGACTGCAATCTGTTCATCTTGCTCTGCAATTAGCTGATCCTTGTGCTCCAACTCCTTCAACTTTGCTTCCTCCCGCTGTTGTCTAAGTGAGCATTCAGATCTGAGATGTGTAATCTGTTTTTCTTGTTCCTCAATAATCCTCTCTTTCTCTTTTAATTCCTCATTCTCTATTGCCAGTTCTCTCTGCTTTTCCTGAATCTCCTGAATCTGCTTTTTAAGCTCGGCCATTTCTACTACCATCGTCTGTCTTGCTTGCTGAAATTTTGCTTTTGTGGTTTGCAATAGGTGAGCCTTCTCTTGTCCCACACTATGCAGTTTCTTAATTCCTGTAGCTAACCATTGCACTAAATATGCCAAAAAATTAATCTGAGCATACATTGGAAATAATTCCAGTACTACTTCTATGTACTGTAAATTATCATCACTTTTTGAGCAAGATAAACTGTGACTACCATTAATGCAAGGTTACTAGGTGCAGGGGTGCGGGTGCGGGTGCGGCCCCTGTCAAAAATAGGGTTCGTCAAGTGCGGGTGCGGCTAGTTTTTAATTTATATATATATATATATATATATATATATATTATCAAAAAAATTAAAAATTAAAATAAATTATATACATTGTGAAATAATTAAATAAATGATAAATCATACACATTGTGAAATAAAATAAATCATTCATACACATTGCAAAATATTTAAATATGGCATCATAAAAGCATATTGATATATGATATTCATGTAAAAAAATGACAGGATGTCAAAGTCATAAAGAGTCAAGAGATAACAATATACTATAAGTATATACTATAGTATATAGTAGTGGACATGTACAAAGTATGTACATCTTTATATTAATGTACATCTTTATATTAAGAGGATTGTTAACATAACATGAAACATACTAACATGCCATAGAATCCCCAATTTTAACAAGATGATTAATACTATTCTAAAATAATTAATACTATTTTAACAAGATGTACATACTTCAATTTTTTTCCTATGTTAATGCCCAAACTGGGCTGGGTTTGGCTGGCTGAACCCTGACTGGCCACAGGCCAAACCCTGTCAGACAGGGTTTGGATGGGGTTTGGCCCAACAATACTTGTATGTGAACCCGTGCACCTAGTGCGGGTGCGGGTTCGCGCACCCAGCCAACCCGGTGCGCGAACCCGGTAACACTGCATTTATGTAAACACAGGCTGGTTTTGTGTACAATGTTTTCGTTCCTTTTGGCAATTGCTTTACGCCAATGATGGTTTGACACTGCCTATCTCTAACTCCCATGGCTGCTCTTGATAAATGCTGGTAATTTCAGTTCTCCATTGTCCCTCTTGGGCCCACTTTACCAACTTTTCAAGTTCATTCTCTGCCATCAATTGCCATTGCTTCCACTGTCCAACACAACCTATCTCAAATTCGAGCTTCAATCTGTCAATTACTCCAAAAAGCTTACTGAGACAAGTATTAACTTGTGCATTAATGTGCTCCCCTAGCTCTAGTGGTTGCCTGAAATTTGGTACTTCAGTCATCCCATGCTCACTCAGATCATCCTCTGTCTCACTATCCCTTGCAACTTTTGTTACGTGCTCTTCTCCCTTTGTTAACAGATCAATTTGTTTCTTTTCCGCTTTGCCCTCTGTGTCTATTTGCTTAGGTTTCTCAGCCAATCTACTCTTCCATTGGCTGGTTCCCCCTCAAAACACTCCACCTCTCCAAGACAACTCACTATCTCACAAGTTTAATTTTTGTTGTACCAGCTGTTCGGGCTTTATCTCCTTCCCCTTTTCTGGTATCTTTGCCAGTTCAGTTGGATTTTGTTTAACAGGCATGATTGGTTTTCGAGCTCGCACCTCCGTTGTTATGGATGTTACTTCAAAATAGGGTTCTCCATGTATTGGAGGTGATGCCATTGGATCGATTTGTTGAATTTATGCCAAAAATTCAGTTACTCTGATTTGCACATCCCCACTTCCATCCATTGTTTCTTTAGTCATGGGCTCCTCTACTTGAAACTCCCAGTCCTACTGCTGTCCAACTGCAGCTTCTTCCTTAGTAACTCTCGGCATTTCTCCTATTTGTTGTTGCTTTTCCTGGAGAGTTTGTTGTGTTGTATGATTTCTTTCCATTGCAACCTATTCCACTGCGACTTGTTTACCTGTAATCTGTTGTGGAGATTGCGATTGTTTCAGTTGCACATATTTTCTTCTCTTTGTCTGTTTTTGGACTAGTTCTTGCCTAGGTGGTGATGCCGCCTTTGAATCTTCACAAGGTTCATCAAGTAGCATCTCCCGTCAAAATATCTGCTTTATCCTTTTCTTCGGAGTATTCTTCTTTTGTTGAGGTTGTGCGTTCATCCACCTCAATATCATCAGTGCTAAATTTGGCAATTCTCGAGAAGGATCTAGTCCAAGAATTTCTACTTTCTCCTGTGATGCAGCATTCAATAATAGGCCAATAGCATGGAATACCATGTATCACACATCAAGAATTCCTGTATGCGAAACGAAAGGTAGGATGCCTAGTCATAGGCTTCACCCTTTTCAACTCCTTGCATATATGGTATCGACCATATGGGTAACTCGGAAGCCCTCTGTTCTTCGGACAATCTTGGCATTATCACATTCATTATACACTGCAACCCTTCATTTTTCAATTGCTATTGCTTAACAAAGTCGTGGCATGAAAAGTGTCGTGGGGGTGAACAGTGTCGTGACGTGAATAGTGTCACGGGAAAAACAAGGAACAAGGGGTTTTCTAGGCATGACAGCTAGCCCTAGCGATGCCCTTTTTTGAGCAGCCCTAGGGCTTTTAGTGAAGCCCCTGGCGCATCCTAGCATAGCCCTTGCCATTCCCTAGCGTGGTCTTTGTGGGGTTTCTGCGCGTGCCCTAACATAGCCCTTGCCATTCCCTAGCACGGTCTTTGTGGGGTTTCTGCACGTGCCCTAGCGCGACCTCTGCAGGGTTTTATGCACTTGTCCTCAGAACTGCTCGAACAGAACCTGCCGGCGCCGTTAAGCATTTCTCTGCAGTCCTGACAGTGACTAGTTTGGTAGCCCTGTGTTCCTGGTGTTATGGGGATTCTTGATGAAGGAAGAATGGATGACAAGAGGGCTTCTCCCCTTAAATATTTCCAACGCCTTCACACTACAGTTTCATATTAGTGTTTGTCTAAATGGATTAATTCTCTTCAGAAACAACTAGACACACAAGCTAGCATTATACTCTCCTTGTAAGACCAAGTGAAAGATGGTAGGCACATTATCATGGACATCCAAAAAATAACTTCAGGATCATCAAGCCATCATTACTCAATTGCAGACTGCACATACTGAACAACCTCCTCAAAATTCTGCGAATTTACACTCTTGAAATTTAAAAAATTCGAGATGAGCATGTTGTTCTTCTTGCTGAACAAGAACGTCTCAAGGAAATGTCAACTGCACAAAAACTAGTCGACCAACAATCTTGGGTTCAGGTTGTAGTGGGAAAAAGGAACCCCCCCACTCCATAGTTGAGTTCGTTGTCTAGGCTAAATTTGAAGAAAGGATCCGTAATGCGAAAGCACTCAATATCAAGGTTCGTGGGGTGCCCAAACCTACTGATCCGCTTCAAACTAGAAATGCCTTCATTCACAACACTCTTGAGTTAACAGACGTTACTCTCGAGAGAGTATGGTTTTCTCCCGACTCTACATTGGTTATACGCTTCAAAAGTGCGGAAGAGCGTATGAAGGCGTTGAGGGCCAAATGAAAATTATTTACTCTTCAAGACAAGATATACCTTGATGAGGACCTTACGCAACTCCAGGTTGAAGAATTGAAGAAAGCAAGGGAACAAGTAGCCACGGCCAGGAAAACCAACAAATGGGTAGTTATTACTTATTCGTAATTTGCGTGCAGTGATTAGGAACTCTCCCCCACCTGGGTGGTCCAAACCCTTGCCTAGAAAATGACTCCATCAGCACGGAAGGGGGGTGGCAGATAAGCTAGTTGTAGCTTGCTGGAACTGTAATGGTATGATGTGGTCTACCCCAAGGTCCTTTTCTGATGTGATTGGCAGACATGACATCATTCTTATTTGTGAAACGCATGAGAGTCCTGAGCGGGATTAAAATCCAGGTTTTTATAGATTAAAATCCACCGTCACCCACTCTTTAGGATATATACATTTTCCACTTGTTACTTTCCCCCCACCACGTCCAATTTTGCTATTTACACGGACAGGGACCCTTTCCAAGATCTCTATGAGGACATTACTAGATACTCAGCTTCAGGAGAGATACTTTTGCTGGGAGATTTCAATGTTGGGACCGGACCTATGCGGGTTTCTCTTCATGACCTCACAACCGATGAGTTGTAGACTCGAGAATTGGATCCTAAGGACCTTGGTTTTGCTCGAACCTCCAGCGACACACAGGTTACTGTTGTCACATTTTGCACGGGGTGCAATGTCTTCAATATTGTTTTGTAACAGTGCTGCTCTTCTTTTCCTCCTTCCGTTTTTCTTCCTTCTCTCCCTTTCCTTTTCTTTCCCATTCTCTTTCTCTCCCCCCTTTTTTTCCTTGGAGTTCCCCAGTTGATTTTCCAGCTTTCCAGCAGGTCTATCTGAAATTGGCTAAGTTTTGGTGCGAAGTGCGCACTTCGCCCAGTTTTGGTGCGAAGTGCGCACTTCGCCCAGTTTTGGTGCGAAGTCCGACTTCGCCCCACTTTCTGGGCGCACCTTGCACTGGCAGACTGGCAGGTCAATGCAGAAGAAAGATAAAATGCCGGAGCAGGTCCATATGACGGCAGACACCAGTGTTCGCCTGTGCGCAGTTCGACTTCTCAACAGAGCCGGAATGCGCCCTTGACAGGTGTGCGATAGGGGAACAAACCCGGAATTTGACCAAGGCTTGAAGGCCTTCCCCGATTGCACTGATTTCTGCACGCATCCCAAGGAGCCCCGATCCCAAGCAAAGATGGATAGACTGCCCTCTAAGGCGTGCATGTGTCACACAAAGATAGCCCATCATCAGACAAGTGTCCAGCTTCGGGATTTGAACCAAGACCGCCGACCAAAAGGGATAAGCATGGGCTGCCTGCACCGCTCGCGTTAATAGCCTCATTCAAAGCTGATCTGAGGTTTCACCTGCTCCAGCTACTAGCAAGCCCGCCGACTTGAAGATTTACCCAAAGACTCCGCCACGTAGCCGTCCGCCTTCCAGGAAGACCATGTCTGCGGGTACAGCCCGATCCGACAAAAGGTCAGCATTTGCAGCTTCTTTCGCCGCTTCGTCACCTCATGTTTGATCGGGACTCTGTGCCCATTAATGTAACGGGTGGGACTTGGGCTATAAAAGCCCATCTCGAAATTCATTGTAAAGTGTGGAAGGGGAATGTTTGTTAGGGAACTACTGTGCTTACCGTAACCGTGCTTCTGCTTATGAATACAATCTGTATGCCTGGTTCCGTTCTCTACCGTCTTTATTCTTTTATGTCTGTCTTTCATTATATGCCTTAGGCCCACCCGTGTCGCTGCTCGTTGATTCACTTTGGCATTTGGCGATCAAGTTCCTCTAGCATTGCTTGCTTAAAGCACCTTCCGTACTTCATTATTTAAAGCATTCATGAATAAATTTGGTAGCAGTTCCATCAGTTATGTGTGACGTTGCTGGCCCGTATCTGGTGATTGATGCGATCCCCTGCTGTTAGTTCCTTGTAGGGAATGTTTGCTAGGGAGCCTTTGAAGCTGTGCGGTTAAACTCTCTATCTAACACATATACCTGGCTCTGACATCCCTAAGTTTACTTTCTACCCCTGTCAGTGTACGTATCTGGTGATTGATACGATCCCCTGCTGTTAGTTCCTTGTAGGGAATGTTTGCTAGGGAGCTGTTGTCACATTTTGCACGGGGTGCAATGTCTTCAATGTTGTTTTGTAACAGTGCTGCTCTTCTTTTCCTCCTTCCGTTTTTCTCGCTTCTCTCCCTTTCCTTTTCTTTCCCATTCTCTTTCTCTCCCCCCTTTTTCCATGGAGTTCCCCAGTTGATTTTCCAGCTTTCCAGCAGGTCTATCTGAAATTGGCTAAGTCTGGGTGCGAAGTTCGCACTTCGCCCAGTTTTGGTGCGAAGTTCGCACTTCGCCCAGTTTTGGTGCGAAGTGTGCACTTCGCCCAGTTTTGGTGCGAAGTTCGTACTTCGTCCCACCTCCTGGGCGCACCTTGCACTGGCAGATCGACGAGTCAATGCGGAAAAAAGGTAAAATGCCGGAGCAGGTCCATATGGCGGCGGACACCGGTGTTCGCCCGTGCGCAGCTTCGACTTCTCAACGGAGCGGGAATGCGCCCTTGACGAGTGTACGGTAGGGGAACAAACCCGGAATTTGACCAAGGCTTGAAGGCCTTCCCCGACTGCACTGATTTCTGCCCACGCATCCCAAGGAGCCCCGATCCCAAGCAAAGATGGATAGACTGCCCTCTAAGGCAGGCATGTGTCACACAGCATAACCCATCATCAGACAAGTGTCCGACTTCGGGATTTGAACCAAGACTGCCGACCAAAAGGGATAAGCATGGGCTGCCTGCACCGCTCGCGTTAATAGCCACATTCAAAACCGATCCGAGGTTTCACCGCTCCAGCCTACTAGCAAGCCTCGCCGACTTAAAGAATTACCCAAAGACTCCGCCACGTGGCTGTCCGGACCTTCCGGGAAGACCATGCTCGAGGGTACAGCCCAGTCCGACAAAAGGTCAGCATTTGCAGCTCTTTCGCCGCTTCTGTCAGCTCATGTTTGACTGGGACTCTGTGCCCATTAATGTAACGGGTGGGACTCTGGGCTATAAATAGCCACCACGTTTTCATTGTAAGAGGTGGAAGGGGAATGTTTGTTAGGGAACTACCGTGCTTATCGTAATCGTGCTTCCGCTTATGAATACAATCTGTATGCCCGGTTCTCGTTCTACTATCTTTATTCTTTTATGCCGTCTTTCATTATATGCCTTAGGCCCACCCGTGTCGCCGCTCGTTAATTCACTTTGGCATTTGGCGATCAAGTTCCTCTAGCATTGCTTGCTTAAAGCACCTTCCGTACTTCATTATTTAAAGCATTCATTATAAATTTGGTAGCAGTTCCATCGGCCATGTGTGACGTTGCTGGCCCGTATCCGGTGATTGATGCGATCCCCTCGCCGTTAGTTCCTTGTAGGGAATGTTTGCTAGGGAGCCATTGAATCTGTGCGGTTAAACTCTCTACCTAACACATATACCGGCTCGGCATCTCTAGGTTTACTTTCTACCCCCGTCGGTGTATGTATCTCGGTGATTGATACGATCCCCCGCCGTTAGTTCCTTGTAGGGAATGTTTGCTAGGGAGCTATTGAAGCCGTGCATACGCTCGCCGGTGTATCGGAAGTACGCCTAGGTTTTGCGCTTCCTTGTCATGCTCTGTGTTTGTATGCGATGAGTAGCGGTGATTGGTGTGTTCCCGCACTCGTTAGTTCCCCCCCACCAACCTTTGGACATATTTGTATCTCTTTCTGTACATTTGTCTCTTTCCGTTCATTTATTTCTTCCCTGTTCCCTTTAGCTTAAATCAAGCCCCCCAAAAGGAGCCGGCCTTCTCCGGAGATTGGCTCGGAAGGCATCTCTTCCTTCCGGCCTTTCATGCTGGTGGGCGAATCTGGGCGCATTAACCAAAAATCCTTTCCTCGTGGCGGATTCGTGACCAACACCCCTTTCCTTCGGAATGTTTGGGGGAGCTATTGAAGCCGTGCATACGCCGCCGGTGTATCGGAAGTACGCCTAGGTTTTGCAGTTCCTTGTCATGCTCTGTGTTTGTATGCAGTAAGTAGCGGTGATTGGTGTGTTCCCGTACTGTTAGTTCCCCCCCACCAACCTTTGGACATATTTGTATCTCTTTCTGTACATTTGTCTCTTTCGGTTCATTTATTTCTTTCCTGTTCCCTTTAGCTTAAATCAAACCCCCCAAAAGGAGCCGGCCTTCTCCGGAGATTGGCTCGGAAGGCATCTCTTCCTTCCGGCCTTTCATGCTGGTGGGCGAATCGGGCGCATTAACCAAAAATCCTTTCCTCATGGCAGATTCGTAACCAACAGTTTCTCTGGCACGCCCGGTGGGACGCTTGTCCCACGACTTAAAGAAAGAGTACCCGTCCAGTTTCCACCTAGCGCAACAGTTCTCCTGACCCGCTCGGCGGAACACGGGTCCCACATCTGACGAGAGATTTTCCGATCAGCCTCCACCTGGCGCTGACAGTTCCTGAGCTCTTGGTGAGACAAGGAAGTTTCTCACCCCCGACAGAATCGAAGCACCGGTGTTCGCTTCATTGTTGTTCCAAATCTGAACACCGGCGACTCGCACGAACAAATCCTCTCGAGTCTAGAAGACCGGTCCTGTCACCTTCATGCACACGAGAAGGTGGCGAACAAGAAATCCGAGAAGCCCGCCCGAGTTCTACGAACTAGACATCCACGCCGAGGCGAGATACCCAGCGTTGGCTGATCCGCGAGCTCGTTTCGACGAAGCCGAGGCTGAGATCCAAGAAGAGGCCGAAGCTGAGGTCGAAAGAGCCGAGTACGAAGTAGAAGAGGCCGAGGAAGAGGAAAATCCTGCATCCTCGGAAAGTACCGACACCGAGTACACAACCGACGGCGGAGAAGAAGAAGAAATGGCTGATCAACAGCCGAATGACGATGATCTCTTCCCGGCGGTGGACTCCTACGAGGCCTTTGGCCCCCGATCGGTCGCCAAGCCGTGCCCCCCGCCGCTTTAAAGTCTATTCCCACATACGACGGCTACGGTAAGACGGCGTACGAGCACATCCAGGACATCCTTGCCCTGGCCGCACTGCATACCATCACCGATGAAAGTGTGAAGACCCGTCTGCTGGCCCTTTCCCTGAGGGGAAAGCTTCTCTACTGGTGGAGATCGCTGCCAGAGGGATCCATCACTGGGTGGCCCCAGCTTGCCAGGAGGCTCGTAAAAGGATGCAACGAGTCTGCTGATCCTACCTCTCTACTGCATCAGTTCCAAGCAATCCAGAGGCATCCTCAAGAGGAGGTGTCTGATTTTAACATTAGGTTTGCGAGATCCTGGAAACGGGTACCTCGCGAACTTCGGCCTTCAGCCGGCATGGCCGCTCACTACTATCTGAGGTCTTTCAACTCAGACATATGCCTGCTGTTGAAGATCGCCCGGATTGATGAGTTCCCTGCGCTGTACGAAGCCGCCCAGCAAGCTGAAGCTGACATTATCTCCATCGGCGAAGCTTCCGTCCGTAGTGCAGGAGCCGATTCATCCCGACTTTCCCGCATCGCAGCATCCTTCTCGCTTCCGGTGGTGTGCCGTCTACTTCAGTGGCAGCAGCCCCGACTCGCAGTGGAATCCGGCGCCGGTCGTAACTCAATACGGCCCGCCTCACTTGCATTACCCTCATCCGCCTCCTCCCGCTCCGCATTTTCCAGCCGCTTCCTCGCTCCCCGCGAGATGCGTCTTATTCTAACCCTCCTCCATTGGCCGCTTTGCCTCCACCGGCACAGCTTGCCGCCTCCCGACAAGCAAGATCCGTAACACGATTCTACAAGAAGTGCGGGCTTTGGCCTCCGGATATCATGCCATGTCCAATGACATGACCGCTATGAAAAAGAAGCAAGCCCAAATGGACTTTGCTCCTAGAAGGCCGTATGCGCCACCGGCGCTGACAAAAGATAAAGCCCCGTGGAACCAACCGCAGAGGCGTCCGCCTCCGAGAAATGCCGCTATAGATGACCCACCCGGTCCTCCCCGACCGAGTCAACCGGTGCACTACGTGCAATGACCCGCATTCGGAGGAAGACCGCACTTTGCACCAAGGACTACATCCGGACCTTGGCCGGCAAGGACTATAGAAGATGATGAGCCGTACATGATCTTGGACGGCGAGGCCAATTTTGCCCCGCCGTAAGAGAATCCAATGGACGCCCGCCAAGGAAGAAAAGAAAGTTGCGGACGCGGCTAAACCTTTGCAGGTATATGCGAGAAGAGAAAAACCGCAGCCCGATGGGCTGCCACCGTACAAGCGGCTGTGGCCTTACACAGCCCAGGAGAAGGCATCCAAAGATAAAGCTCCCGCTAAACCTTCTCCAGCAAAGGCCGCTGCTGTTCCAGCTAAGCCTCCAAAGAAAGGCCCCAACTCCCGCTAAGCTTCCCGTACTTCAGCCCCCACCGAAACCAAAGAACAAGCCCAGGAGAAGTCAAGTACCCGTCTCCGACCAAGAGACAACGAGTTGAGGCCACCCAACAGCACCGGACCAAGTATGAACCGGCTAAACCAGCAGAAGGAGCTAGTACCTCGGGCTACAGCATTGTAGACGAGTTAAAGAAAACTCCTGCCATAATCAGCATGTACGATGCTCTTCTCGCTTCTGTGCCGGTAGATCCGCCGCAAGAATCACCGAAGAACATGAAGAACGGCAAGCGGATGCACCGCTGTCCCGGTTCAACCTTTGACAGCCTCCGCCACCGGGAAGAACAGACCGCCACCCTTTTATCTCGTCTTTGCGGATGCAAGGGCACATAGTTCACAACTCGCATGGTGGATTCTCGGTGCTTCCTCGACCGTGATGCCGAAGGCCGTCTGCGATGAGATCGGGATGGAATACACACGGAGCAGCCAAGGTGTGCCGCAATTAGACGGCACCCCCGTCAAGACAAGCTTGGTGTCATAAAGGACATCCCTATCCGGCCGCACAAAGCTCTCGACATTGTGGTCATCCAAGAGGTCGTGATTGTTGACCCGGAGCCTTACTTCGGCATGTGTCTCTCTCGGGAGTTCACCGCGAGTTGGGCGGGTACCTGTCTCTAGACTACTCGCACATGGAAGTGCCCTTCAAAGGAAGGAGACCGAAAATTTTCAATGAGAAGCCTTCCCCTTTTCTAGTAGACAAGATACCCGGAGGAGAGATGGACCGCATGGTCCAGCTTGTCGAGGAAGAACCGGTGACAAGAGAACCGACCGAGCAAGCTCTCGAAGTGCTACGCCTTGAAGACGAGTTCTCGTTGCAAGACTTCAATGCCGTAATCGGGACAGAGCAGTGGTCGTTATTCCATTAAGCAGCCCGAGGAGCTTGACGTGTCCGTTGCGAAGGAAGTAGGACCCGCACCCGAAGAGCCGTGGAAGCTTTTCTTTGACGGCGCGCGTTGCAAGAATGGCGCCGGTGCAGGGGTCCTCCCGGGTTTCTCCAACCGGAGTCCGGAGGGACTATGCCTACAGGCCGGCCTGGAGCTGTACTAACAATTCGGCGGAATACGAAGCCCTGTGCTTGGGTCTGCGAAAGGCGGAAAGGCTCGGAATCAAGCATCTCCAAATTTTCGGAGATTCAGAGTTAGTGTGTCATCAAGTTACGAATAAATGCGCGTCTAAGCATCACTATCTTAGAGCGTACCGCAATCGGGCCTGGGACCTGATGGAATCGTTTGACTCATTGAACGTTAAGGCAATATCGCGTGAGAGAAACAAGCACGCCGATATTCTCGCGTCTCGTTGGAGCCGTGCACGTTCCGGCCGAAGACGTCGTCCGTAAACCGAAGCCGGTCCGCACCATTTACAGTGCCTTCGTGCTCGATAGGGATACCTTCTCGGCAGTGTATTCAGCCGTGACGAGGAGATCGTCACATTCCCGGTTAACGAAGTGTGTGTAATCGAAGGTAGAGACCCCGATGACGAGCAATATGAGGGGTTGATACAGCTTACGGAATAATCACGTCCCAAAAGGATCGATTACATTAGAGAGTCTCTTTGATCGAAATGACAGAGCAATATCCCACAGATCAAAGTAGACCCGAGGCGAGATGCCGACTCGGAGCTCGAACTCGGTAAAACCATCAAGGTCGGAACAGCATCGCACGTCGGAGGAGCCGGTGCAGATTAGATCACCGTGCCAGGAGTTCCCCGACATCGTGGCCCGGTGCTACGAGGATTTGAGGGGGTATGACAGATCTGTCATCCAAAGATACCATCGAGCTAGAGGATGGCGCCAAGCCGTTCCGACAAAAGCAAAGGGCCGTAAATCCAAAGATTGAGGCCATGATGAAGACCGAGCTCTTGAAGATGCTGGAGGCCAAGATCATCTACCCCATCAAACATTCATCCTGGGTCGCGAATCTGGTGCCCGTGAGGAAAAAGAATGGCGACATACGTCTCTGTGTCGACCTTCGAAACCTAAATCAGGCTTCCCTCCGGGACCACTATCCGCTTCCCCAAATTGACCAAATTTTGCATATCGTTGTCGGAGCCCGCAGATTTTCACTTTTAGATGGATTTTCCGGCTACAACCGGATTTGGGTCAAAGACGAAGACCAAGGATAAGACGGCGTTTACCACGAAGTGGGGGACGTTCGCCTATCGCCGCATGCCGTTTGGCTTATCCAATGCCGGTGCCACGTTCCAAAGGGCCATGGACCCGGCCTTCCGAGAGCCGCTCAACAAGATTATTGTCATCTACCTTGATGACATGACCGTTTTCTCTCACCGACGAGAAGATCATGTTTCGCACCCGCGGCAGATATTTGAAAGTTGTCGAGAATTCGGCATCTCTATAAACCCGAAGAAGTCCGTCTTCGCGGTAAAGGAAGGAAAGCCGCTGGGACATGTCATCTCCGAGGAAGGCCTCGCCATTGACCCTGACAGAGCATAAGCCCTCGTTCGCTTGCCAGCCCCCACTGATAAAAAAGGGCTGCAGTCCTTCTTCGGTCAGATTAACTTCGTGCGGAAGTTCATCCCGGACTTCGCACAGGTGATCAAGCCTATGGCCGAACTGTTGAAGAAAGATACACCTTACGAATGGACTGATGAGAGAGAACAAGCTTTCGAGGAAATCAAGGCTCGAATTGCGCAAGCTCCGGTGTTGACAAACCCGGACTACTCCAAGGACTTCATCCTGTATGCAAGTGGGAGAACCCGAAAGTTACGCTGCAGTCCTGACTCAGAAGGGAGACGACGGTGAGGAGCGCCCCATTGCGTTCCTAAGCCAAGTGATTTTGCCGCACGAAGAGAAGTACAATTTTATAGAGCGGCATGTCCATGCGGTCATGAAGTCCCTTCGAAAGTTCAGGCACTTTGTCTCCCAGAGTAAGACCACCGTCTTTGTGATTCACCCCGATGTTCGCAGCTTCATCTTGCAAGGAGAACCGGGTCACAAGAGAGCGGGATGGATTGCCAAGATCCAGGAGTTTGACATCGAAGTACGGCCCACCAAGCTTATCGTAGGCCGAGCCTTGTGTCGTGAATTGGCCCGAAGCGCCGTAGCCGGCATCTCCGCCTCGTAAGTGGGAGGACACAGCGACACGCGTCTACCTAGCCAACTCCTTATCGGAGGGGAGTGATTGGACAGATGAACTGGTGAGATACTTCGCACCGGAAGATGTCCCGATCACCTGAACGCCTCACAACGAAGGAGATTTCGGTTAGGTGCATTAAGGTACACTCTTCGCCCCGAGGGGCTTTACTTCAAAAACATTGACGGCATCCTGTTGCGGTGCGTCATAAAATCTGACCAGCCTAGGATCCTCGGAGATTTTCATTCCGGGATGCCTGGGGGTCACCATTCTTCAAGGCCAACGGCCTTAAAAATAATAAGGGCTGGATACTATTGGCCCACTCTGTTCGCAGACGCGTATGCGGTCTGCGCCAAATGTGATCAATGCCAGAGGTATGCTGGCCGAAACAGAAAAGCACCCCTGCCCCTTCAACCGATTCAAGCCGAAGCTCCGTTCCAAAGAATGGGGTCTAGACTTCATTGGGGTGATTTCTCCTAACTCCTCCGCCGGCCACAAGTTTATTCTCACAACCATCGACTATTTCACACGGTGGACGGAGGCGATCCCGACCAAGAACGCCGACCAAGAAACGGTCATCGTGTTCATTGAGAGCCCGATTACCCGCTTCGGGGTTCCGTAGTCGATTGTGACAGCATAACGGTCCGGGATTTGTAGGCGCCGTACTCACGGAGTACACCAGCAGACTTGGCATCTATCACAAGATGTCTTCTAATTACTACCCGCAGGGGAATGGCCTTGCCGAGTCTACTAACAAGAACCTCCCCGAAAATTCTCCTGAGGACCATTGAAAAGAATAAGCGGACTTGGCACTTGCTCCCGAACCGGCGCCGTGGGCGGACAGAGTTGCGTTCAAGAAATCCCTCAAGACGTCCCCCTACGCGCTCGTCTATGGCAAGCAAGCTGTTATGCCATCACACATTGAAATCCCCGCCCTGTGGATGATTGACGAAGACAGGAGCAGCGGAGACCCGGTAGACGACAGATTGTGCCAACTCCTGCAGTTGGAAGAAGACAGAGAAAGTGCATACCAGGCCTTCGCGGATCACATTGCAGCCACTAAAGGCTGGTTTGCCAAAGGCACCACTGCCCGAGTTTTCGAAGTCGGGGACCTGGTGCTGAAGTGGGACTCATACAAGGCAAAACCGGGTAATCACGGAAAATTTGACGCTCTCTCGGGAGGGCCCTTATCGATTGCCCGGTGAATCGGCTCAATGCCTACATACTTTCGGATATGGAGGGTCGGCTCCTCCCCATCCCCCGTCAACGGGTTCCACTTGAAGCTTTATCGCCGTTGAAGGCGCCCGAGTGGCCCTTGTAAAAATTTTGCCTTGTGTTTTTATTTTTCCCCGCATGTATAGTTTCCGCTTTTAGCTTTCAGTTTATTTTTCCTTCTTTGAGCTTAAATGCGGCATGGGAGAGAAAGACAGACTTCGCAGTCGAAGTCTGTCGTTGCCCCGCAGGAGGGGCGAAGTTCGGCTATGCAGAGAAAGAAAGGAGAAAAAAGAGCAAAAAATCGACTAAGTGTTGGCCGAAGCCCGACTTCGCAGCGAAGCCTGACTTCGGCCCAGCCGAATTGCGAAGTTTGTCCGAGAAAACACTGAAGCAGACCGAAGTCCGCACTGCGCAACCCTTCGTGCGAAGTACGCACTGCGCGCAAAGTTTGCGCGAAGTGCGAACTTCGCAGCGAAGTCCGACTTCGGCCAGCGCCCGTGCGAAGTGCGCGCTGCGCTCAACGCTTGTGCGAAGTGCGAACTTCGCGCGAAGTTCGTACTTCGCCCCAAGCTTCGGCCGAAGTCCGAACCCGCCCCAGCGTCGCACTGCGCAGTTTGTTCAAAGTCCAAAGGTCGCAGGGTATGTTAAGTGTGTTCGAAGGCCCCAAGGCGGCAAAGACCTGCACCGCGCCCAAACCTTGGGCGCAGCAAAAAAGCAGAAATGGAACGGTTCCAACGCGCTCGCGCGAAGTTCGAACTTCGCCCGAAATTCGGGCGAAGTCCGACTTCGCCGGCGAGGTCGGGCCGCGCCCAACTTCGGGCGAAGCCCGGCCGCGCCTAGTTTTCCGGGCCAGTTTGGGGCAGCATTCAATAAAATGAATAAAAAACTCAAAAAGTCCCAGCTGGGCCCAAGGCGCGTTTGTACTCGTTTTAATCTGGGTTTCCGCGCCAAAGGTTTTGTCTTGAGCAGTGTGCCCAAATGGTGGCAGCAACGTCAGCCATGGTGCAGTCCCCAACGCTGAATTAATGATTGCGCGTTTTTCAAGGAAAAATGCAACTAAAGAAGCAAGGCACGTCTGCCGGGGCGCGTCTTTTCCTAAACGTTCTCCTGCGCAGCCACCAAGGGTTTTAACTCAGCCGACCTACCCCTCCTGCGTTGCATTAATGGCGCTGTTTTTATCTAGAAAAGGGGGTCAGAATCATGCCAACATTCCAGATTGCAGAGATTATTCCTCGGAAAGTGCTAATTATTCCTCTGATAGCGAAATTTGTTGCAGCATGACTCGAACCTCGTCATTATTGCCGACTCGGAGAGATGGACAAGGGAAAAATGCCCGTGTCGCCACAGCCCAAACGGAAGCAGCGAACTGTGGGATTTGCCGCGGCCAGGAGTTTTCAAAGGCGATCCTCCGCCAGAGAAAAAGTCAAAGGCCCGGACGAAGAAGGTACAGCGTGGGCAATCCCCACCACCTCCGGTGAATTACCTGGCAGGATATGTGGACGGCTCGTTTTCCATGAGCCTAACTCAGCTGCGAGCGAATGTGGAGAGCTGGGCTGACAAAGTTTCGCCCTCCCATCATTTTGGAGCGGCGTACAAATCAAATCTCTTCAGATTCATGTGCCCTCCTCGTCCACCAATGCCCGGAGCTGATAGACTTAATTGTTAGACATTATAAACCAGCTTCCCGGCAAATCTGCAGTTCCGTTGGCAAACCCTTGTTCGCACCGCGCAGGAGATCGTGCAGCCGCCTTTCGCCCTAGGGTCGGAGTATGACTCCGGCACCATCCTCGTAAAAATCAGCTTGGGCGAACAAGCGGGACGTTTCACGCACACCAAGCGAATGAGGGATTTCCTCAATTCAGAGCTGAACGCCCCGCTTCCAGCCGGACAATGGCCGACAGGCCCCATGCCTTTGGCGAAATTTCAGAACAAGTATCTATATACCATCTTGGCATGGATCCTCGGCCGCGACTCCGATGAGCCGGTGCACCCGTACTGCACCGGCGCCGTGCAATGCCTCCCGTGTGGAGAATCTTACGAACCAGCGGCGCAATGGAGCGGAAAGCGCCCCATCTCTTTCGATCGGGCAGACCGGTCGGCTTACGCCATTCATTCCAGCCCGCTGAAAATTCGAAGAGGCGACCAACCGATTTTCGTTTCTGCCCGTTCGGTCCGGCTTTGTTTGTACCATCTCGCACCCCCAAATGCCGATCCCGAACCCGAAGAAGGTTAACGAGAAGGGAGAACCCCAGCCTCGTCTATAATCGGACGGATGACTTATACCGGAAAGGGTCCTACTACAAGTTCAACTTCAACTTTCTCGGGATTCGTCATGTCGCCTTCACCGAAAGTGAAATCCCCCGTCCCCCGAGAGAAATGACGAGTGCTTTGATAAATCGAAGCTCGGGGACGTTTTAGACCGACGCTAGGGATTGTGATCAGAATCTACGGATTCAAGGGCAAACCCTATTTGCTGCCCTATTGGTGCTCGGAGCACCCGTTCGGGATGGAGGTTGCCCGACATATGGACTATGTGGAAGAAGAGTTTGGCCTAGGGAAGAAAAGAGGACAGATTTTCCAATACCCTCTTTCCTGGGCCAACGTTGAGATTACCGAGGTAGGACAACATGTCTACCTAGAGCAAGCGCTGTCCCGGATTGGCCTCGGTTTTGCTGCCGCAGTCACTGGAAGTATGACCCTCATGGGATAAGGGGAAAGTTTGCACATTTGTGCCCCCGGGACATAACCGAAGATAGATGCGACGTGGTCCATGTGGACCTTGACTGGGAGATTGAATTAATGGAAGCTTCTCCCCCTTGGCAGGATTTCTACCGCGAGGAGGTGACATATGACCCCAAGAGAAACCCGGACCATCACTTCTCATCTCCATGGTTCAAAAAATTTCTGTCCAAGATTGCAGTGCCTTAACCGGTCTAAAGAAAAGATTATTGAATGCCGGAAAATGAGATGCCGCACGCAAAGACGATAAATCCACAAGGAGAAACCCGGCCGTAGATGACGACTTCTCGCTTCTCTATGACCAAGGATCATGACAACTCGGCGGCCGTTCGCATATCAAGGTTACGTTCCCCGAGGCCCCTTTGAGGATTATAAAAGTGGGTCTCCTCCCAAACAAGCTTGTACACTTCGGCAATCGCCGCCGCCGGCCCAAGCAAGTACCCAGTGCCGATCCAATGCGCTCGTGGCTCCTAAGGCGGCGCCCGAAAAGGCGAAAAAGTTAGTCAAGGCAGCGCCCGAGGCACTTCCTCGTGCAAGAAAAGCGCCGACGCCGCCGTAGTAGCGGACCGGTCGCGGCAGACCTTCTGCAAGTCAAACCCCGGTACAAGTTTACCGTGGGAGCATCGCTGCTCGCCGCACTCGCTTCTGCCTCCTTCCCCCGATCCGACAGTTGTTCCAGAAGAGAAGAAGCGGAGGAGAGTTGAGAAAATCAGGCGACCTAGCCTGATAGTGCAGCAGCCAGTCGCAGAGCCGCAGCCGCGTCCTGCCGCCGCAGAGGCAATTCCTTTGGGCAGTCCCAAGCCAGCCGCCGAGACAAGAAGCGAAGACATTCACCCGACATCGGCTCAGGCGGAGCCCGCAGGTACGTTTGCTGTCCCTGTCTCTCTAGTCTCACCCAGTTCTACTTCCACTCAGTCCCCCGCTCAATCCGGGCGAGCCATGACCACATCCTCCCCCCCGTCTCCGCGTCCTTCTAGCGGTCCCCATTCTTTCGACTCGCCTTGCTCGTAACCCTAACGTCTCTCTTCTCTCGAGCACAACTCCAAACCCTTCGCCCGAGGTCGCGGCCGAGGCTGTCCGTTCACCATCACATCCTCCGCCTCGCCCGCTTCAAACCCTCACAAGTGTCGCCCGCTCCCATTTCCATTTCCCGGTCGCCCCCACAAGCGACCGATTCTTCCAAAGTCCGTCCGGTTCCTCCCGATCCCATTCCCGCAGGAGAGACGTCTCCGCAGATCCCTAGGCTGGGGGAACCAGATTTTATGGACGACCTTCAGAACTCAGATGACTTGCCCCTGGCAACGAGAGCCGTAGAGTATTCTCGTCTCTTTCCGCCAAGACCTGAAGCGGAGGAGACATGAAGAGATAGCCGCCCCGGCAAAACGCGCAAAGTATGATTTCGGAAGGAGAGTGATTACAACGGAGAAAATAATCCCAATAGTGAAGAAGCCTCTCCGAGAAATGACTAAGGCGGACTACGTGCTCCATACAAAGGAGAAAAGCTTTGACGACATTGATAAACAAGATGAGATTCGTACGATCATGCGCAAAGTCGACAATCTCTTTGTCAAGAGTCCTGGAGGAGCAGAAGAACTTTTCGCGCTGCAGACAAAGTAAGGCAACTTGAAGAGGACCTATCTAGGTCCACCGAGCACCGGAAGCGGCGCGGCGAGAAACAGATGAATTCAAAGCCCACCTGGCCGCTTCTCAAAGAACAAAGCCGCAACCGAAAAGAAAGCAGCCTCTGAGCAGATTTCTCAGCTCCAGGAGTCTTTGAAGCAGGTGCAGTCGCAGCTTGCAGAGAAAACATCTCAAGCGGCTGTCTTTTCAAAGACAAAAGTTAAGGAAATGAGGGCTGGTTTGCTGAGGGAATGCAAGCCCCATACCTTTAAGGCGATGGCGGTCCTGGACTTCGCATCCAGGATTCAAGAAGTTTCCGCCCAGTGGAAAGCCTCGTGGTAGAGGAGGCCGAGCGCCGTGCAAAGCAATGGCCGGACCTCGGCGATAAACCTTCGAGAGCGCGAGCGCGACGGCGTCCTTTTTTCCCCCCGTGTCCTCATTCGCCGCAGAATGGGCAGGTGCAAGGGTGACCTTGCACAAATATTTCAGAAAAGTTGAAGAGGTGAGAGTGGCTGCACGAATGCTTGACGCATTCGGACATGAAAGAGATATCCGTCTGGCCCCCTTTCACGCTCTTTCGTAACTTGGGTGTCCAGGTTTTGTTGAGAATGGCGAGCTCCTCACCCTAGATCGGGTAAAGAAGAATTGGCAGTCCTTTGAAGCAGATACAACTGAAATTGATAGCTGGACTGAGCCAATTCAAGACAGTCAGGTCACTCAGATGGTGTCCAGATATTCCAGGATCCGCTCCTATTTTCTGGAGTTAGAGAAAAGATACCTCACCATCGACCTGCACGCGGTCGCTGCGTTTCACGGAGCATTAGAAGACATAGCTGACCGCAAGCCATTCGAAGCGGAAGCCTGGCGCTCAGCCCAAGAGGCGTACACTCGCATCTGCGAGGCGTACAGTGAAATGGAGACCTTTCGTAAGGAGATACCGATGAGGCAACCGACAAAGATGAATCGAAGAACAGCTTGCCGCAAGGAGAACAGCTTAGAGCAAGAAAAGGCAGGGGAGGCAAGTTCCTCTCGCACCCAAAGGATGAAGGCATGGATTCTTTGCGCCGAGGCGAGCTCGACACCCCGCGAGCCGCCGTAAATGTTGTCACATTTTGCACGGGGTGCAATGTCTTCAATATTGTTTTGTAACAAAGTTGTCGCTCTTCTTTTCCTCCTTCCGTTTTTCTTCCTTCTCTCCCTTTCCTTTTCTTTCCCATTCTCTTTCTCTCCCCCCTTTTTTCCTTGGAGTTCCCCAGTTGATTTTCCAGCTTTCCAACAGGTCTATCTGAAATTGGCTAAGTCTGGGTGCGAAGTTCGCACTTCGCCCGCTTTGGTGCGAGTGCGCACTTCGCCCAGTTTTGGTGCGAAGTCCGACTCCGCCCCACTTTCTGGGCGCACCTTGCACCGGCAGACCGGGCAGTCAATGCGTAAGAAAGATAAAATGCCGGAGCAGGTCCATATGGCGGCAGACACCGTGTTCGCTCGTGCGCAGCTTCGACTTCTCAACGGAGCCGGAATGCGCCCTTGACAGTGTACGTAGGGGAACAAACCCGGAATTTGACCAAGGCTTGAAGGCCTTCCCCGACTGCACCGATTTCTGCACGCATCCCAAGGAGCCCCGATCCCAAGCAAAGATGGATAGATCGCCCTCTAAGGCGTGCATGTGTCACACAAAGATAACCCATCATCGGACAAGTGTCCAGCCTTCGGGATTTGAACCAAGACCGCCGACCAAAAGGGATAAGCATGGGCTGCCCGCACCGCTCGCGTTAATAGCCTCATTCAAAGCTGATCCGAGGTTTCACCCGCTCCAGCCTACTAGCAAGCCTCGCCGACTTGAAGATTTACCCAAAGACTCCGCCACGTAGCCGTCCAGCCTTCCAGGAAGACCATGTCGCGGGTACAGCCTCGACCCGACAAAAGGTCAGCATTTGCAGCTTCTTTCGCCGCTTCGTCACCTCATGTTTGATCGGGACTCTGTGCCCATTAATGTAACGGGTGGGACTTGGGCTATAAAAGCCCATCTCGTTTTCATTGTAAGTGGTGGAGGGGGAATGTTTGTTAGGGAACTACTGTGCTTACTGTAACCGTGCTTCTGCTTATGAATACAATCCGTATGCCTGGTTCTCGTTTCTACCGTCTTTATTCTTTTATGCTCGTCTTTCATTATATGCCTTAGGCCCACCCGTGTCGCCGCTCGTTGATTCACTTTGGCATTTGGCGATCATGTTCCTCTAGCATTGCTTGCTTAAAGCACCTTCCGTACTTCATTATTTAAAGCATTCATAATAAATTTGGTAGCAGCTCCATCGCTTATGTGTGACGTTGCCGGCCCGTATCCGGTGATTGATGCGATCCCCTCGCCGTTAGTTCCTTGTAGGGAATGTTTGCTAGGGAGCCATTGAAGCCGTGCGGTTAAACTCTCTACCTAACACATATACCCGGCTCGACATCTCTAGGTTTACTTTCTACCCCCGTCGTTGTACGTATCTCGGTGATTGATACGATCCCCCCGCCGTTAGTTCCTTGTAGGGAATGTTTGCTAGGGAGCTATTGAAGCCGTGCATACGCCGCTGGTGTATCGGAAGTACGCCTAGGTTTTGCGCTCCTTGTCATGCTCGTGTTTGTATGCGTAAGTAGCGGTGATTGGTGTGTTCCCGCATCGTTAGTTCCCCCCCACCAACCTTTGGACATATTTGTATCTCTTTCCGTACATTTGTCTCTTTCCGTTCATTTATTTCTTCCCTGTTCCCTTTAGCTTAAATCAAGCCCCCCAAAAGGAGCCGGCCTTCTCCGGAGATTGGCTCGTAAGGCATCTCTTCCTTCCGGCCTTTCATGCTGGTGGGCGAATCTGGGCGCATTAACCAAAAATCCTTTCCTCATGGCAGATTCGTAACCAACAGTTACTGCTTACGGTAAGCATCTTATTGAGTTGGGTGAATCCAATAGGCTAGTGCTTCTCAATGGTATATCTTGTTTCCCGAATTCCGGTGGGTTTACTTGCTTTCCTCATAGTTTTGGAGCCAGTGTCGTCGACTATGCTATTTCCTCTACCACCCTCACTCCATTCATTTCTTGGTTTAGCGTCTCTGATCACCCTTCCCCCCTTACTGATCATTCAATTCTTTCTCTTACGTTATACATTGTTTCCCTTCCTGTTACTCATCCCCCTCCTCCCTCCCCTTCAACCCCTTGGGTCATAATAGGCTTTGACTATTATTATTCCTTTACCTATATGGACTGGTTGCGTTAGGTTCTCCCCAGGGTGTCTTCTCTTTCCAATGTTTTCGATCATTCTGCTTGCTTTGTCCATACTGTTTGGAAGGCTGCTTTAGACTCGTACCCCCACTCTATTCGTCCTGCCCCCCATCCTTGTCCCGCTGGTCATTGCCTCATGAACATCTGGTATGATGAGGAATGTAAGTCTGCCCATCGAAGGTTGAAATATGCCATTTGCAATCCTTCCCAGCTCTATGCCATTTCCCACAAAGACTACAGGATGCTTCTTCAAAAGAAGAAGCATCTCTTCCTCTCCCAACATCAACTTGATCTTATCCACTCCCTTCAGCAATCTCCTAAATCCTTCTGGTGCCTTATCCTCCCTCGTGATCGGATTACTCCTGGAATCGGTCTTTCCTCTTGGACCATTCATGCCTCTTCCTTCTATACCATCCCTAATCAGCCTCCTATTACTGTTTCCTCCCTCCCCCCCCTCTTCGTGCCACCTCTTTTCTACTGGTCTTGTCAGGCAGGCTATCAAGAAAATTTGCACGAGCAAAGCAGCAGATTTGGATGGGTTACATGCGGAATTTCTTAAGCATGGTATTGACTCTCTTATTGGGCCCCTCACTGATCTCTTTAATCTCTTTGTCTGTTTTGGGTTTCCTGATTCTGGGACTCAGCATATCATTCACCCCATTCATGAGGCAGGTGATCCCCATGAACCCAATAAGTACAGGAGTATCATAATCGGACATATCTTTGCCAAGCTTTATGCGATAGCATTGGATGTGCTTCTCTCATGAAGGTTGGAGGAGGGTTTTAGGGTTCTTGGTCAAGCTGGTTTATGGCAAGATCACCAAACCATAGATCAAATTCTAGTCCTCAGAGCTATTGTTGAGGAGGCACGTTCTAGGTCCTCGAAGGTTTATTGTTGCTTTGTTGACTTCAGGAAAGCCTTCGACACTGTGCCTCGACATTTACTTCTTGAAAGACTTTGGTCAATGGGCATCTTTGGGCAACTTTTGACAGCGGTTACACGGTTATATGAGACTGTGAAAGGTCGTTTTCGCTTCCCTCAAGGGCTTTCAAATAGTATTCTTAGCACCATAGGAGTGAAACAGGGGTGACCTCTTTCCTTGACACTTTTTGGGAGCTTCATCAATGAGCTTGAGACTTTTATTAAGGAGAACGCTCACGTAGAGGATGGTTGCCTTCTTCACTATGTGCTGATTTCTATTCTCCTCTTTGCTGATGATGTTCTTTTGGCCTCCTTCCTTGAGGGTCTTCAATGCCATCCGGACAAGCTTGCCGCTTTTTGTGACTCGAGACAGTTGATGGTGAATCTTTCTAAGACCAAGGTTATGGTATTCAATACTACCAAAGAGGCTCTATCTCATCTCCACTTCTCTTTCCAAGGTTGGGAGGTCGAGATCACCACCTCTTATGTGTACTTGGGGTTTCTTTTCACCGGTCCCACTTTTGCTATGAAACCCACCGCCCAGGCTCGAGTGTGTAAGGGATATGCAACTTTGTCTTTGCTAGAGAGGAATTGCTTCAAAGCACATTTTCAAGATATACCTATGAAGATGAGGATTTTTGATGCCTTGGTCAAGCCAACTATTACTTATGGGTCAGTGGTTTGGTGTCCTAGTCTTGTCCCGACTGAGTGGTCACGGGTTGAATGAGTCCAAACACTCTTTCTTCGACGATTTATTCGTTGCAAGGGCATAGTCCCCCGCTCTATTATTCTGGTAGAGTTTGGGGCTTCTCCTCTCCAACTTGAGATTATCTTCCTGATTATTTGGTTATGTTCACAGGATCCGTACTTTCGGAGATACCCTTGAGGGTTGCAGGCGGTACCCTTACTTCACACTTCTCTCCTTGATGGAACTCTCTCCAAGTTCTCGAGGAGGCCGGAGGAGCTGGTATTTTCAAGTTTCTACCTAGTTGGCCAACATTCAGATACAAATAGATAGGCTCCCCCCTTATTCTTTGGGTGTTCTCCCCCCCTCTCGGCTTAGTAAGGAGAGGATGCTCCACGAGATCCGAAAGGATGTTAGTCTCGAGTACACCAGATGCACTTGGATCTCTCCTATTGCCCCTCTTTCCCCTAAGCTCTCTTTCTACCATGAGCACTTATAGATACAAGAGGGAAAAATAGTTCCTCCACAATACCCTCAGGAACACACAATGCACAGTCATCGAATCACTATTGGGCATCTCAGGGTGTGTTCTCACCAACTCCGGATTGAGTCAGATCACCATATTCCGACGGAGGAGCGGATTTGCTTGTTTTGCCCCTTGGGTGAAGTTGAAACCCTTCATCACTTTATTTTTTGTTGTCCCATTTATTATGAGATCCAAGGTAGATTCCATTGCCTTTTCAGGGACAACTCTCGATCTATTTCTACCTTCTTCAGATACGCGAACCAACAGTGTCTCGCACTTTCTTAGGGAGATAACTCAGCTTCGACGACATAAAAGTTTTCCTCCAGATGGATCTCATCCTTCTCAACATTGGCTCATCACAACATACTTCACTAGCTCCGACGGACCAGGTGACTCTAGATGGAAACGCCCCACATCATCCACTTCGGATGGAAACAAGGTCACTAGAAAACACACCCACAATTTGTTAGGGTTCCGAACTAGAACTGGTCAAAGACCATGGACTTCTTCAGCTCCAGTACTTCGGTCTCGATTGTTATGAGATCAGTTTTTAGGGGGTTCTTGGAGCTTGCCCCTCTTGGGCTACTCCCTCCCCCCTCCTCTCTCTCCGTTCTTCTTGGCATGCACTCCTCTCTTCTGGACTGCAGCCCTCCCCCCTCTACTCTCCCTTTTCTTTTCCCTTTCTCTTTGGCTTGATTGTCAAGTTTCGTCTTGTATTTATCTTAGTTCTTTTCTTTGTTGGGCTTTTTAGCCTGCTAGCTGGCAGTCATTATTGTCCTTATAGTCCCTTGGGTCTTATTTTGGCCCATCGCGGACATTAATAATATTTCATTTCTAATTCCATGCAACATTAGTTTCTGAACCTCATCTTTGTCTAGACTTGTTACACTTTGGATTAACTACCTACTTCGATTAGAATCCACCACATCCTTGACAACCGGAATTCCTTGGTTTGGTAGTCCTAATGGTTTCTTTTAGTTTCTTGTGGAAAAAAACAATTAACCGCCGATTGCCCGCTTGCACTTTGCTTGCGTTTTGCTTCTGATCATAGGTCTTCAACATCTGTAGCAGGTAGTCTTTGAAAAGTTTCTTATCAAATTTTGGTATTTGCAAGATGAAATTTCCTCTTGCTTCCTGTAACTTTTGCTGTAGCTCATGATCCTTTGGTTCTCTTTCCCACCACGTTCGATAGTATTTTTCTGTGGAGTGTACCCAGGTTATATCTCTCAAGGGTATTTTCTCCTCATTTTTCCTGGCATCTGTCTTTTGGAATGCTATTTTCTTGTTGTCGAGATTTCCTCTCATGAGCCCGTGCCATAGTGGAATTGTATTCCTGTTCACCTGCTTGTGAATGTGCTCCTTGATGATTCCTTATTCTCTCTTCCAATAGGGACTCTTGCGACGTTCCTCTTTGTTGATCCATATCTTTGATTCTTTCAGTAATTGAAGATCTCCTATGCATCTTGATAATTTTGTTTAATGTCAATACTTTCTACCTCTTTGGCAACCTCCTGTTCTAGATGATACTTGTCCAAATTTTTGGCGACGCTATCATTGCTTGTGACGACGTTCATCGTGACGACAGTATCTATGGCAGCGGTAGCTGACGTTTATGGCGGCATCTTTTCTTGTTGATGGCAACTTCCAGTAGAACGATGGAGTTCATTTTGGAGACAGCATGGTCCTCAAATGTCCAACTTCTTCCACAATTCTCAAACGACCAACTATAGGTAGGGGTGAGTGCTTTCCCGAGACGAGGGAATGACAGGAGTTTAGGAAGGAAAGGATTGACAAACTTGACTGTAAGACATGGTGTCAACTCACACTGTTCAGTCCCAAACGAGTAGACTGTTGTAGACGTCTAATCCAGACGAGTAAACCAGTCTAGATGGGTACTGTCAGACGTGTACTGTCTCAGACAGGTTGTGGGCTAGACAGGCAGCCTGGATGGGTAGATGTAGATGGGTAGGATCCTAGACAAGTAGGATCCTGGATGGGTTCCCTCAGACGTGTAGCTCTAGTCAGACGGGTAGTCACAGCCTAGACGAGTTGAGCGCCAGACGGGTAGCGCATAGGTTTAGATGGGTGGTATAGCAAACAGGGCCTAGATGGATAGGCCTAGACGTCTGACGGGTAGGCCTAGACGGGTTCTGTAACTTGCGTTGTTCATTCTTCAGTCTGCAAACTATCCTTGCTCGCTCCTTCCTGCAACTCTGCACAACACAAAAACACAACACCAGTCTGCCCAACCTACTCCATGACATACATCGATCAGATACTTGTAACACAAGACAATGCAAACACACAAAAATCTGCTCAACGCTGGAACAACTCTACTGCTGTATTCATTCCTCAATGATAGATCGTGAACAGTATATACAAAAAATGAATAGGGGGGTATTTATAGGGCAAGCCTTGGCGGTTATTGCAACCAACCAGACTCAACCGTCTCAACTGCCCCTATGTTACTGCTCTAACTAATCAGTCTTAAAGCATAACAAACCAGTCTCAGACTGATTAACAAGTCTTAACTAATAATGACGGCTGAATTTGTCATTTTGTGCCTACGTTATTAATCAGTCCGTATTACATTGTGATGGCTGATTTTACATTACAAAATCATTACATTTATCAAAATTGCTTATCACTTTGTAGACATTTTGTCAAACAGTTCGGGATGTCATTTCTTCTTCGAACTGTTGTCTACATCTATCCTCCCCTTCGAAGAAGTCGATGTCCTCAGCGACTTTCTACGTTGTCCTGTAGAGGTCTCAACATCTTTGGGTTCTGCAGCCTAAAGTGCTTCTTCCAATTCTTGTACCCGGAGCCTGAAAGCTTCGCGTTCATCACGAACTCGCTTGGCATAAGTAAAATACTTGGCCCATTCCACTCCCATATTATTGGCTCGAGTCTCCATCTCCTGAAGTTAAGACAATAACTCCATTTCGCATTGAATGAAAATTTCCTTTATCTGCTGTGTTGTCAAGGTTGAGGAAGATGGCTACCTTTGTGCCAGTTCTGCCTTGAGAGCTGCCTTGCGCTATTGGGATTGAAACAATTCAATGTGCAACGCCTCCCGTTCCTTTTTCCAAGCCTCCTCACTGCGGTTTTTTGGGCCACTAACTTTGCATTCTGTTTCACCAACAATTCCTTAGCCTCTTTGTGATGCAACATTTCTGCCTCGATGTCTATGATCATCTGTTCTCTATCCTTGAGTTGATTGCTAAGGTCCAACAATTGTTGTTGTTTCTCCCGGATATGCTTCAAAGCGTCTTCCAACTGGGTGACCCCATCTGCCAAGTGGCGATCTTTGTCCTGTAGTTCTGCCTTTGTCAATTGCAAATCTTTATCCAGATTTTGTCTAGCCAGATTCAAATTCTTGATCCCTTCAGCTAGCCAACGCAGCAAGTGGGCTATAAAGTTAATTTGACTATAGATAAAGCATCAATTCGGGCACTAACTCCACTTGTGGCCTTTGTTCTGCAATGTGATGGGTAGGGGGGTTATTGCCATGGCCGAGGACATACACTTGTGCGGGCTCCAAGTAGAGGGTAGGTGTCTTATCTGGCAGTTTTTCAACTCCCTCCATAGTTTCCAAGTGCTCGGTAGGCAGGGTCCATGGTTGTTCGTGGTAGATGCTGGAAATTTCTGCTCGCCAAGCTCCCTTTCCAACCCATTTCACCAATTTGTCCAACTCCTCTTTTGCCATCAAATGCCATTTCTTCCATTGACCGACACAAGCTGCATCAAATTATAGTCGCAAATTGTCCATCACATGGGTCAATTTGGTGAAACATGCTACTGCCTGTTGATCAACACGGGCACCCATGTCTGGTGGATCTAAGAAATTGGGTACTTCCAACATTATGTGTTCTAACCATGCATCTTTGGCTTCCTCCTCCCTTTCTTGCAAAGGCTCCTTCCCCTTTTCGAAAATATCGATGGGCTTCTTAGCCGCTTTCCATTCCGTAACTACTGGTTGCTCCTTAGGTACCTGTACTTGGTTGCTTCCGCCATTTGTCCCAACAGTCTACTGAGGTATGTCAAGGTAAGGGGGATTTTCTCCCTGCACTGTTCTGGTCTCATGTTCCAGAGAGACCTCCTCGTCTACTGGAATAGGGTGTTGTTGCGTCCCTTCCATCGGATTTTTGGCAGGTTGCAGTTTTGTACTAACCGTGCATGTTTCGGTTTCCGTGGGAGGATTTATACCTGTCGGATAACCTGTCGCCTTGGTTACCACAACGGCGAGCATATCCTCGATTGAGAAAGTCCATAGAGTGTCAATAAAAACTGTTGTGGCAAACAAGGACTCCGAGGGTGCTTCAGGTGACTCCTCATGATCCCTGAATTGGGCCTCTGCCAGATATTCCATAGGCCCCACATACACCGCATTACTGGGTCCCGCTAGCATGTTCTAAAAAATAGAAGGAATTTTGAAGTCAAATTTCGCAATAAGTCCCCTTACTGTGCAATCTCATTTGTTGCTCAATTTTTCAGGCTACTTCTTTACTACGGGCTATCTTCTCTGCTATTATATCTGCCACTGAATCTGGTGATGGTGATGGTGAGGGTGGATCAAATTTTCGCCTCTTCCTAGTCGGCTTTGTCACCTCTTGTGTAGGTGCAACAACTTCCTTTGTTGACATTCTCTCCTCCCGTAGTGGTAGTGCAATATCCTCCCCTTTAGATTCGTCCATCGACCCTTCTTCCAGTGACGTCCTACTGAAGCACTACTTCACTTTTTGCTTTTTCACTGGCGTGCTTTGCTTCACGTGCGGCTTTGCATCTTTCCATTGCAAAATTGTTGGTGCCAAGTCTGGTAACACCTTGGGAGGGTCCAAATATAGTATCTACACTTTTGCTCGGGATGCTACATGCAACAGTAGTCCAATGACATGAAAGACCATCAAAAAATTCTTGGTGGATCATATCAGAAAATTCTGAATACGAAGTGCCAAGTAGGCTGCCCAATCGTAGGCAATTCCTTGCTCGATCCCTTGCAAATACGGATTTAGCCAGATGGGGAGGTCTAAGCTCCTTTGTTCTCCTGACAACCTGGCCATCAGTACATTCATAATGCATTGTAAACCCGGATTTGCCAACTGAGCCTCTTTGACTCCGCGACTACCATGTGTTGATAGCAAAGTATCAATCTCCTCCTTTGTAAAGAGGGTAATACTCTGAATCAGCTGTGGAGTCTTCTTGGGGTCGACTCCCTCATTCAATACAGGTCGGCCCTTTTTCGGCAGTCCGAACGTTCATCAAAATGCTTTAGCAGAGAAACCAATTATCAACTCCTTATCAACTCCTTATCTCCCATGTGTACCTTGTTGACATTTTTCAACAAATCATAAGTCAGCAACATTTGTATCAGGTATTGCTTGAAGAAATCTTTGTCAAAACTTGGGATTTGCAAAATAAAATGCATTCTTGCTGCCTTGATTTTTTGCTTGATTGGATCATTTGCCGGTGTCCGTTCCCACCATTGTCGGCAGTAGTCTCCTTTTGCATGAATCCAAGTAATTTCTTCAATTGGAACCTGATCCTTCTCCAATTGCTGTGCTTCTTTGGTCTTTCTCTCAGGTGCTGCTACGTGCTCATGTCCTTGTTTACTTCGAGCCTTTCCTTGCTCGGGGTTTGGTACTTGGCCTCTCATCATGCCTTCAACTTGGCCATGCTCCTGATGATGACGGAGTCATTTTGTAGCAACTGACTTTGGCAATTCTTTGGATCTAGGTGTGACAGGCGTTCGACTTCCCCCCGAACACTTAGGCTTGCGGATCCGAATCTGGCGACTCATTCTTCTGTCAGACGTCTTCTCTCCCAGGAGAATTATTTTGCTAGACGTCTCTCCTTCTTGACGACTTATACTGTTAGACATCTGCACTTTCAGACGGCTTATACTGCCAGACAGTTGTTCTCTCAGACGTTTGTAGTCTTAGACGGGTGTAGACCTCAGACGGGTGTACTTCCAGGACGGGTGGCAGTTTTAGACGGGTGGAAATCCCAGATGGGTGCACTCTCTAAACGGGTGGTAGTTTCAAAAAGGGTTGCAATATCGGACGGGTGGAAATCCCAAACGGGTGCACTCTCCAGATAGGTGGGATTCTTGGACGGGTTTTGCAGATGACTCCTCCTAGGCGCCGTAGATCTGGACACATCGTAGTCAGAATTGTTGCGCGTTTTGTTTGACTGCAAATTAAGAGAAAATGTCCTGCACTTGCATTGTGGTTTTGCAAAATTTCACGAAGCTTACGATCTGCCAATTGAGATGGCGTCTTGCTTTTGTCTAGATTAAAATCTTGGTGCACCTAGCGATTTTACCTCTGCAGTCCATCTCTTGCGCTTCGCCTATAAGGTGCTCTTGAACAAAATGAGCAAATCCGTCCTCATTGCTTCCAATTTATAGCCGTGTTGCCGCCCATACAATTGCCTGTCCAACTGCCACTTTTCTCCCAGACTTCCGCATGTGCGCCAAAATGCCACAGCAAAATGTTGATTCGATTTAATTCAATTCCAAGAATTTTACTTGCTTTGAATTTAAAAATCGCAAACAAGATATTTTATCAGGAAGGAGGAAAAATAATTAGATCCGGTCCGCAAAATGGATCAAACTCCTACATGTGCGCCCGTTTGCTAGAATGAATTTGTTGGAGCTCCTTCGCATGAACGGCTGAGATTTGCTCCTGCGACTGCGAACCACTTTCGCTCAAGCTCCTGCGACTGCGAACCACTTTTAATCTTGCCACTACGAACCACTTCTGCTCCTGCTTGTGCGACTGCGAACCACTTCTTCTCAAGCTCCTGCGACTGCGAACTACTTCTGCTCTTGAGCTACGTGTCTCCGTTAAAAGAAAAAGCAAAAATGTACGATTATAGGGCGCCAGGCAGTGCATCTGATCGTAAGCCTGTGAGTATATGCAGTCTATCAATATGCGTTATGATGGGATGGTAAAACCCTAGCCAGCAGCAATACTAGGTCTATGATCATGGTGGGGTGGCCTTAATGCAGCGGCTCATGATGTCGAGCTCCTCCGTCTCCAAAATCAGGCTCTCGCAGGCGTGGAGCATCGTAACAACCCTAATAAAAAGCTCTACACAGCGACGATCTGGTGCGTTGTGAGGGTTAGTTGCTCATAAGGGTGCATGCATTGCAGCGAGTGCATAGTGGAAGAATCGGAAAGCGTCGGGGCCGAGTTGATAAGTGAGAAAGCATGGGGCGATACGTCAGCTCTACAAACCCCAATAATGCCGTGGAGACCAAGAGTTTGGTTGCTTGCGGCACTATAAACACGACTGTTGGCAAAACCTTTCAATGATCCTCCAATTTGGTGCATCCGAACATTTTGCTACAATGGGCCTTATTAATTTTTAACTAAAGAATGTAAAGTCATTAATATATATCTATTTATCCAACAAATGTTCAACGACAAGGACGTGATTGATTGTCGCGTGTTGGCTTTCAAATGAATTTGACCTTTACCTCTCAATAAAATATCATTACGTCAATAATTATGTTCACCGCTACCATGATTTTTTTTTTAAATATATATCAAACATTAAAACCCTATCCTACACACTCTATATATATATATATATATGCACACGCTATTTTCGTCACCATCTTGATAGATCATACGTTGGACTTTAGTAAATGACGAATATACGCGGTTTATGCCTTTTCTAATATGAACAATAACCTTCCATAGTTTTTAAATCTATTGTCCAACGTCATGTTTATGATTGTTAAACCCAAATAATGGACTTCAAAGACAAGATATCAATGTTTTTCGATATAACATTCCGCGACATAGAAATTATTATTTAACCTTAATTATTGTCAACCCCTTGGATTTAGATTCGATTGGTGATTATTTTATATAAAAAGTTTAATTGCCAATTTTAAATTAAGAAGTTATATGCATTCCAAGTCGTATTTAAAAAATAAAATAATTTTTAAATTTTATTAAATCATAAACTATTTAACTTTAATTATTAATGAGTTTACTTATGATTAGATGTTCTCCATACCAAGCATAATATATTTTTGGAAGTGTGTGTTAGAATATACTAATAAGTAATATGCATGAAAAAACTTATTTTTTCAATAAAAATTTATTCATTTTTTTCATTTTTTCTTTTTGCCGAGTCTTGCCGAGTTTTTTTGCCGAGTCTTGCCTAGTTTTTTTGCCGAGTCCCGAGTCCGACCTTTCCGAGTCCGAGTTTTGCTACTATGTTATTGTTAATTGCTGCAGGCAGATTTGTTGATTTATTTAAGTAGAAATGGAATTGTGTTTGAGTATGTTATAATTTATTTCTACACATCGGATTCATCCTATATGGTCGTCTTCTTACTGGTTGTGCTCCTTAAATCAATGGATTTCGGTGCATGCACAACTCTGGTGATATCCCTTTCAAATCCTTGTATGTCCATACGAATACATCCTTGTATTGCAAGAAAATTTTGAAAGTAATTGCATTTGGCATTGGATCCCGTTTGTCTCCATAGTGGATAATCTTCTCTTCTCCCTCCTTGCCAAGATTCACCTACAGCATCTTCGTTCATTCGTACTTTATGGTATTAGGTTCTTCTGTTGCCTTAAGTACATCTATCAGATGGGCTGGTTTCTTGTCAATCACTGCATCTCCCACAATGTACTCCGCAAAGTTCTTCAAAAATGTCCATTTTTCCTTCTCTTCATCCTTTGGTGCAGATTTCTTTTGACTACATTCTCCAACCTCTTGCACACTGTTCTTCCTTTCATCATGGCTTTCCTCCTCCGTGTGGATGCAAAAACAATGTGGTGTGAACACCTCATAATCCTTCATCTTCCAATGGAAGAGTCCTTTGTTAGAGTCCTCGTCCTCTATACAATATTCAAGTTTCAACACTCCTCCCTTGTTCGGCTCATATCTGCTATCTTCAACCGATGACAAACTTCTTGATTCATCATATGTTGCTATGTCTTGACTTATAGATTGATTATTCAAATTTATCATATATTTGTGTTGGCCTTTCTTAAATGTGAGGTGCTCCTCCCAATTGTAATTCACTTTTGGCATTCTTAGCCATCCACATACCAATAATACATCATAAGTTGGTTTTGCATTGCAATCATAACGAAGTCCATGATGAATCTTAGTCAACAATCTTTATTTTTTGGTTCGTCAGTCCACCCTTCATCTCTATGCCATATTGATCTGCACTGTACAACTGAAAGTTTGGAGACCACAAGAATAGTGCTCCAATGTCTTTCTAAGTCTTCTTTGGCATTACGTTCACACTAGACCCTCCATCTATGATAACGTGTGTCAATCTGTGATCCAACAACTCCATGTGGATCAATGTCGGTTTCTTGTCTTCAATCATCAACACCGTAGGACTGATGTATTGATCCTTCTTGATCGCCACCACCTCCAGCCTTCTCAGTTCTGTCGTCGTCTCTGTGCGTGCGATCTCTTCTACCTTCACATACAACTCAGGTATCATGCCAAGTAAACTAGACATCTTCATTTCAACTGTCTTGTTCAGTACTTGCGTCAATTGCTCCATTGATGATTGCTTCATTGGAACGTCTTTCACAATAATCGATTTCTTCATCTTTTATTGGAGTAGTCTATCTTGTTTTGTCTTCTCTATCTCTTTATCATGTCATGTGCTACCTGCCACTGCTTCTCCTTGGTAGGGTTTGGGTCCTGCTCGGTCTTCTTCGCCTGAGCTCTTGTTACTGCCAACACATGCTTCTCTTTCTCTTGCTGGTTTATCAAAGGTTCACTTATGTCAATCAGGTTGACATTTTGAGTTCCGTAAGAACTCGCTTTCTTTGGGCAATTCACCTTCTTGTGATTTCCCGGACCACACCATTTGCACATGTGCTTCATATAGTTTCTGTTTGTCCCTCTTGCTTGTGGGTTTGGACAATTTTTTGCAAAATGCCCCCACTCTTGGCAATTTTTGCATTGAATGGTTGGCCTTCTGTCTGAATCATATTGTAATCGACTCTATCCACCTTGTCGATTACCTTGTTGGAATCTTCCTCCATGGTTATTATTGTTATAACCTCCACTAGTCACCCCTTGTCCATTCTTCGAAGCGTTTGGTTTCTCTTCTTCTTTCTGCATTGTCATTGTCTTATGCCTTGCATTCCTTAAGTTGAATGGATAGTTTGCTACTGCATGTCCCAGCACGTCGGATATATATTTTTTTTTGTTTGTGGAAAACACCCCAAATGGGATGCCACTTTTGGGTAAGTCCCAAGGAGGCAAGGGTATCTATTCCGCCAAAAACGCCCAGGGCTCGCACCTGGCCTGCCCCCTTCGACACACTCAACGAGCATGCCTAAAACAACAAAAACAATAACAAACAAACACAAAAACACAAACAACATCAAAAAACAAAGACAAACAAACAAACAAAAAAAATAAAAAACACACAAAAACATACAAAAAAAAAACCACAAAACAAACAAAAACAACATAAAAGCATAAAAACAACAAAAAATAAAAAATAAATAAAAATAAAATATAAAATAAAAAATAACAACAAAACACATAAGAAAACCATAAAAACAACAAAACAACACACAAACACTTAAAAAAAACCAAAAACACAAAACACAAAAAACAAACAAAAACACACAAAAAAAGAAAAAAAAACACAAAAACATAAAAAACAACAAAAACACAAAAAAACAACACAAAAACAAAACAGTACAAAAAACACACACCCCTCAAAAAACTAAAAAAAGGAAAAAACAAAAAAAAACAAAACACAACTACGACCTTTCTAGGCCAAAAGACTTTTAAGGCAAGATTCAACAGAGGAAACATAAGAAAGATATGTCTGAGCTAGGGAACTAAAATACCTTGACCGAACCAAAGAGAAGCAAAAACAAAGCAAAAAGGAACTAGGTACCTCTAGTACTGGAGCCATCCAAAGAAAGGATAAAAAGCAGAGCTTCCCTTATTTGTGAAGCCCACCATCTGGGAGGGTGGCCGTAGCAAGTAAGATCACCTTTGTCCAATGCCCAATTAGCTAAAGCATCAACACTCTTGTTCTGTTCTCTGACCACATGATTGTAATCAACTTTCAAAAAGCCCATCTGGATTAATTGAATCTTCTCAACAATTCTTTTTATTCTCCAATCAACCTTATGATTCTTAGAAGGAGTCTTCAGAAGATTAATCATGAGTTGAGAGTCAGATTCAACCAACACCTTTTCCCATCCAACCTTAGCAGCCTCTTGAAGGCCTCTGAGGATACCATACCCCTCAACAAGGTTATTGGAAAGGATACCCAAATTCTCAGCAAAAGTGAAAACCAGGGAGCCATCTGAAAGTCTACCAATTCCTCCTGCACTAGCTTTTCCAGGGTTCCCCCTAGAGGCTCCATCGGTATTGACTTTTCCATAATCCTTAGGAGGAGGCTGCCAATTCCTTGTTCTTTCCATCTTGCAATTACTCACATTCCCTTTAAGTCGGTTGCCCTTAGAAGAGTTAATCTTCAATATTTGCATCACTTGATCCCATATTTGGTGGGAGTTTTGGGGGTGATTAAGGAGTTGTTGGACTGATTCAACTAAGTTGGCAATGGTCTTTTGCCAGATATAGTGAATATCCTTTCTTTCTTGATTGAAAATCCGGTTGTTCCTTTCATTCCAGATATTCCAAGGTAGAATGGTAGAACCCATCCAAACTAACTGCCTAATGAAATGATCAACACCCTCCTGTTTAGGCCAATCCCTCCAAAGCTGTTCAAAAGTAAAAAAATTGGACCACTGTAAGCCAAGTAAGATGGCCATTCTCCTCCATAGCTCAGAGGCTAAGGTACACTCAATAAAAAGATGGCTAAGAGTTTCCACATTCTCTCCACACATTTCGCATCTAAAAGGGCCATGAAAACCACGTTTCATAAGTTGCTCACCAGTTAGCACCCTACGATGCAATAAAAGCCAAGTAAAGAACCTCACCTTAGGCCAGAGCTTTTGAGCCCACAACTGAGAAAATATGTCATAAGATTGGTTGGGATTATTATGGCATAAGGCCAAATAACCTTGAGCAACTGAATACTCACCCTTAGTAGTGTTGTTCCATCCAAAACAATCTTTATCATGGGACCAAGAGAGAGATCTCATATGCAGGATGCGTTGGATGTCTTGTCTTTGAATTTTTGGAATTTGAATAGGCCAGTCCTCAATAGGGATCCAATATCTACCAACCTCTGAATTACCAGTATGGTATCGACAGTAATTAGCCACCTTTATCCAATTAGCTCGGTGAAGCTCCTCCATCCAAGGCCTCCAATCAGGAAACTGAGTTATCAAAGGCTGGTGACCATCCCAAGAATCTGTCCAAAAATTTGCTTGTTGACCATTATGAATGATCCAAAATAACTTTTTCTTTATCAAATCCTCACCAGTCTTAAGAACCGCTAAAATGGGAGAACCTTTGGTAGGCAATTGATAGCGAACAAGGTCTTCAGGACTTTTGTTCTCAGCATATTTAGCACGGAGATTATTGGCCCAAAGAGCATTGGGGTTATGTAAAATCCTCCAATACAATTTAGCAGCTAAAGCTTTGTTGTTATTAATAGCAGACCGGAATCCTAACCCCCCTTCATTCTTAGGAAGACATAAAGTGTCCCATTTCACCAAGGCCCATTTTCTTTTCTCCTTAGTACCACTCCAGAGGAACCGATGATTAATTTGATCCAATTCTCGAAGAACAACCTTTGGGATATTCAACACGGTAGAAACATAAATAGGTATAGCTTGAAGGACAGATTTTACCAAGGTAATTCTACCCCCAAAAGAAAGCCACCTATTGGTCCACTTTCCAATTTTCTTCTTAACTTTGTCCAACAACCAATTCCAGTCTTTATTTTTTTGTCTTTGAGTATTGATAGGGATGCCTAAATAAGTGATCGGAAGGGAGGTCTTCTTATATCTTAATTTATCCAAGACCATGGATTCCTGTCTGGTAGAGCAGTGAAAGAAAATGACTTTAGACTTGTCTTCATTGATCAATTGCCCGGTAGCCTTAGAAAAACAGCTAATGATTTGCTTAATTTTAGAAGCTTCCTTAACTGTAGCTTTACCTAACAGAGTAGAGTCATCAACAAATTGAAGATGAGAGATAGGCCTAGCTCCATGAGCAATGGTAACTCCCTCAAGGGTTTTCTTGTCTCTATTTTTGGTTATAGTCCTACCCAAGCATTCAGCAAGAATGATGAATAAATAAGGGGAGAGGGGGTCACCTTGCCTAATACCTCTAGAAGCTGGGAACAGTTGTGAAGGCCTGCCATTGATAAGAACTGAGTAGGATACTGAAGAGATACAACCCATAATCCAGTCCATCCAATCTTGAGAGAAACCAAATTGCCTCAAAACTTTGATAAGGAAGTGCCAATCCACTCTGTCATAAGCTTTGGATAAGTCTAAACGAATGAACATAGAAGGAGATTTTTGCATTTCCATGGAATGGATGGCTTCCTGAGCAAGAACTATCTCATCCACTATTTGATGCCCTTCCACATAACCTCCTTGTTCAGGGGAAATAATCTTATGCAAAAGAGGCTTCAACCTTTCTGCCATGATCTTAGTAATGATTTTGAGAAGAACATTACATAAAGCAATAGGTCTAAAAGCTGAGATATGATAAGCCTCTTGAGCTTTTGGGACAAGAGTTATATAAGTTTTATTGATAACCTTCAAAATTTCTTTGGCTTTCCTAGCTTCTTCCACCACCTCTAATAAATCAGCATGAAGGATATCCTAGAACTCTTGGTAGAACTCAATGGGAAAACCATCAGGACCTGGGGTTTTCCCTTTTTGCATTTTAAAAACCACTTGTTGAAGCTCATTAATAGTAACAGGAGCAGTCAAAATAGAGTTCTCCTTAGAAGTGATAAGAGAAGGGATCGCTTGAAGAACATTTTGTTGAGAAGTCGAGTCAAGAGGAGTAGCAACAAAAATATTGGAAAAGTAATTCACAACAATAGAGTTCATGCCATCCCAAGTGTAGACAACATCTCCAGAATCTGAATTTAGGGAAGAAATAAAGTTGTGAGATCTTCGAGCTAGAAGAGATTTGTGGAAGAAATTTGTGTTTCGATCTCCTTCTTTGAGCCATTGAATTCTAGATTTTTGCTTCCATAAGAGTTCTCTTTTTTCCCATTCTCTAACTGAGCTGTGAGTCTAATTTCATCTGTACTTCTGCTCTCTGTGAGGCCATCTAAACGGATTTTCTTATTCAAATTTTCAAGTTGAGCAATAACTTCATGTTTTTTTTTTGAACATCCCCAAACTCCTTCCAGTTCCAAGTCTTGATTTTGGATTTAATATATTGCAACCTTTTGGCAAAACAGAACATCTTAGTCCCATATCTTGGTTTACCTTCCTTCCACCATTGTTGCACTCGAGGTCTAAAGGAACTGTCTCTAAGCCACATTAACTGAAATCGAAAAGGAGAGAAACTCACATTGGTTTTCCAAATTTCCACCATGACTGGCCAGTGATCTGAACCAACATTGTTAAGAGTCTTCACTTTAGGAATGTGACCATGGATTAAGAAATGGTCAGAGAGTAGGAACCTATCCAATATCTCCATGATACAAGCTAAGCCTTGCCTTCTGTTAGACCAAGTCATAAGGCCATTATCTGGTTGGATGTCCACAAGATGAAGGTTTGCAATATATTCATTCATGAGGTCAGTGCTCCTATCCAAATTTCTATTTCCCCCATTTTCTCATCCAGAGAGAGGATGGTATTGAAATATCCTCCTATCAAGATCCAAGCTTCAGGAAAATGAGAGATAATATAAGTTATATCCTTCCACTGTCTTCTCTTTTCCTCCAAAGAAGTCGGAGCATAAACAGTTATGCAAAGCATAATTTGGTTGGAATGTCTACTTTGAATAGCTATAGCCAAAAGACCCCAACTGCCAACCATATGGTGAATAACTACCTCTTTTGGGTCCCAAAGGTAAGCAATACCACTAGAAGTCCCTTGGGAACTGAGAGAAACAACTTTTCCAGCTGGCCAGATTTTACTAGCAATAGAATCCATTTCCTCTATTGACATCTTCGTTTCTTGAAGGAAAACAATGTGGATGGTTTATCTGAATCATTCTTCTAATTTCATTTTGTTTTGAAAGACACCCTTTGAGTCCTCTAATATTCCAAGTAATGATCTTCGTTAATACCAGGCCTAAAATAGTTGGTAAGGGAATTAAGACTACAAGATGCTTCTTCGAAAGAAGACACGTCTCTTCCTCTCTCGGCATCGACTTGATCTTATCCACTCCCTTCAGCAGTCTCCTAAATCCTTCTGGCGCCTTATCCTCCCCCGTGATCCGGTTACTCATGGGATTGATTTTTCCTCTTGGACCATTCATGTCGCTTCCCTCTATACCATCCCAAATCAGCCTCCTATTACTGTTCCCTCCCCCCCTCCTCGTGCCACGTCTTTTCTACTGGTCTTGTCAGGCAGGCTATCTGGAAACTCTGTATGAGCAATGTAGTAGATTTGGATGGGTTACAGGCGGAATTTTTGAAGCAGGGTATTGATTCTCTTGTTGGGCCCCTCACTGATCTCTTTAATCTCGTTGTCTGTTCTGGGTTTCCTGATTCCTGGACTCAGCATATCATTCACCCCATTCATAAGGCAGGTGATCCCCATGAACCCAATAACTGCAGGACTATCATGATTGGGCATATCTTTGCCAAGTTCTATGCCACAGCATTGGATGTGCTTCTCTCCCGAAGGTTGGAGGAGGGGGGTTTCAATGCTCTTGGCCAAGCTGGTTTTCGGCAAGATCACCAGACTACAGATCACATTCTAGTCCTCAGAGCTATTATTGAGGAGGCGCATTCTAGGTCCTCGAAGGTTTATTGTTGGTTTGTAGACTTTAGGAAAGCTTTCGACACGGTGCCTCAACATTTACTTCTTGAGAGGCTTTGGTCAGTTGGCATCTCTGGACAACTTTTGACAGCGGTTACACGGTTATATGAGATTGTGAAAGGTCGTTTTCGCTCCCCTCAAGGGCTTTCAGCCAGTATTCTTAGCACCTTAGGAGTGAAAGAGGGATGCCCCCTTTCCCCGACACTTTTTGGGATCTTTATCGATGACCTTGAGACTTTTATTAGGGAGAACTCTCACCCAGAGGATGGTTGCCTTCTTCACCATGTGCTGATTTCTATTCTCCTCTTTGCTGATGATGTTCTTTTAGCCTCATCCCCTGAGGGGCTTCAGCATCATCTGAACACTCTTGGCGCTTTTTGTGACTCGAGACAGTTGACGGTGAATCTTTTTAAGACCAAGGTTATGGTATTCAATACTACCAAAGAGGCTCTATCCCATCTCCACTTCCTTTTCCAGGGTCAGGAGGTCGAAATCACCACCTCTTAGGTGTATTTGGGGGTTCTTTTCACTAGTCCCACTTTTGGTATGAAACCCGCCGCCCAGGGCCGAGTGTGTAAGGGGTATGCAACTCTATCTTTGCTAGAGAGGAATTGCTTCAAAGCACATTTTCAGGATATACCTGTGAAGATGAGGATCTTTGATGCCTTGGTCAAGCCAACTATTACTTATGGGTCAGTGGTTTGGGACCCTAGTCTTGGCCCGATTGAGTGGTCACAGGTTGAACGAGTTCAGACACTCTTTCTTCGACGATTCATTCGTTGCAAGGGCACAGTCCCCTGTTCTATTATTCTGGCAGAGTTTGGGGCTTCTCCTCTGTAGCTTGAGATTATCTTCTTGATTATCGGCTATCTTCAGAGGATCTGTACTTTCGAAGATACCCCTGAGGGTTGCAGGTGGTACCCTTACCTCGCCCTTCGCTCCTCGATGGAACTCTCTCCGAGTTCTCGGGGAGGTCGGAGGAGCTGGTATTTTCAGGTTTCTGCTTTCCTGGCCAGCATTCAGATACAGATAGACAGGCTCCCTCCTTATTCTTTGGGGGTTCTCCCCCCCTTCTCGGCTTAGTAAGGAGAAGATGCTCCACAAGATTTGAAAAGATGGTAGTCTCCAGTACACCAAATGCACATGGATCTCTCCTATTGCCCTTCTTTTTCCCAAGCTGTCTTTCTACCATGAGCATTTCTTACAAATACAAGAGGGCAGAATAGTTCCACCACAGTACCTTCAACAACACACAATGCATAGTCTTCGAATCACTATGTTCTCACCAACTCCAGATTGAGTCAGATCATCATCTTCCGACGGAGGAGCAGATTTGCTTGTTTTGATCCTTGGGTGAAGTTGAAACACTTCATCACTTTATTTTTTGCTGTCCCATTTATTATGAGATCCGAGGTAGGCTTCATTGCCTTTTCAAGGACAACTCTCGATTTGTTTCTACCTTCTTCAGATACCCGAACCAACGTTGTCTCGCACTCTTTCTTAGGGAGATAATACAACTTCAACAACATAAAAGTTCTCGAAATGGATCTCACCCTCGTCAACATCGGCCCATCACAACATACTTCACCAACTCCGATGGACCAGGTGACTTCAATTGAAAACGCCCCACACCATCCAATTCGAACAGAAACAGGCTCACTAGACAACGCACCAACAGTTTGTCAGGGTTCCGAACTAGCAATGGGCAGAGATATATCATGGACTTCTTCAGCTCCGGTAGTTTGGCCTCGACTGTTAGGAGAGATTAGTTTCTGGGGGGTTCTCGGAGCTTGCCCCTCCTAGGCTGCTCCCTCCCCCCTCCTCTCTCTCCATTCCTTTTGGTGTGCACTCCTCTCTGTTGGACTACAACCCTCCCTTCCTCTGCTCTCCCTTTTCTTTTCTTTTCCCTTTCTCTTTGGCCCGTTTGTCGGGTTTCATCTTGTATTTATCTTAGTTCTTTTCTTTGTAGGGTTTTTTAGCCTACTAGTTGGTAGTCATTATTGTCCTTCTTATAGTCCCTTGGGTCTTATTTTGGCCCACCTCGGACATTAATAATATTTCATTTCATTTCATTTCTACAAGCTTTTCACCTTCTTTTACCATATGATGTTGATTGGTCTTGCGACCTACCTTTTGATTAGAATGCATATTCAGTTTTCTTTTCCCTGTTTCTTTACTTACTCCAATTGAATCTGGGATGTCTTCTAACCTTGAAGAATTCATGTAAACAACCAAAGTGTTGCTGGAAGGTTCAACAGAGTCTATCTTGGGACCTGTATTATTTGAACTCTCAACATTTAAAAGATTGTTTTTCTTGTGTATATTTTCTCCCTTTTTTTTTGTTGAAAACTTTTGATTTTTTGGTTTGTCTCTGAGTTATTCCTTTCATCTCTAAATAGTGTTTCTAAGATTTTTGTTTCCATTATTTCCTCTTCCTCACCAAGGGCATCATTTGTGGAGAGAATTTCAAACATATTAGCTAATAACTTTGATTGATCCTTCATAACTGGTTTTTTTGAGTGTTCTTCTTCTTAGGCATTTGGAAACCTGTTGAATTTGTATCTTCTTTCTTTTGATATGGAATTTTATTTGGGCAAACACTAGCCAAATGACCATATTCATGGCAAATTCTACAACGAAAAGGAATGTTCTCATAGTCCACTACTTGCTCCCAACTGTCCTCCCCAAATTGTAGTGTGATCTTTTTAGGTAGGGGTTTGTCAAAATTCATTAAAACACAAATCCGAGCATAAATAATATGTTCAAATTTTTGAGTACAATCAATAGTCATCATAAAAGTTCCCAAAGAGTTTCCAATTGAAGAAAAAACAGCCGAATTCTAGAATTCAATTGGGAGGCCAAAGAGTCTAACCCACACGGGACCTGTAGAAGGCATCTCTTCTTCGGATTTAAATTTAGTATACCAGGGCTTCATAAAAAGCCCTGCCCTTCCAAAGAACTAGAGACCCCCTTGAAATGTTTAATCTCTATCTTCATTATTAGCAAATAAAACAAGAAAATAACAATTTGGATAAATAGAGATTTGTAACTCACCTTTATTTTTCCAGCTTTTGCAGCCTAGACTTCGAAAGCAGATAGGCTCGGACGAAAACCCAAGAAACGACAAATTAGTCCTTTTTTTTCCATATCTTCAATGCTAGTCTGAATGTCGCCCATATCAAGCTTAACAATAGGAGTTCCATCAACTGCTCTAAGACATCCTGACTCAGTTTTCCTCGGATCAATCTTAGGCATTCTTAGAGGTTTGCGGGAAGCCCTAAGATAAATGTTAGCATTAGGCTGAGACTGTCCACCACGAAGGACATCCCTAAAATTCATTTTTGGGACCGAGTCTTGGAAATCCTTGCCCTTGAAAGGGGTTTCCATTGTGGATTTATTTTGGGGGTGCACCTTAGCACCAGATTCGCTTGAGATCTGAACCATTTTTTGATCAGCTGCTTGAAAATTGTTTCGTGATCTCTTTAATCCATGCCCTAGACGCCGAGGAAAGGTATGCTTTTCACTTTTGTTTTGTGCAGCAAATTGGAAGCCATTGTCAATCAAGTTCATCGCATGATCTGTTGAAAGACAAATTTCTAACCCATCTTGGGTCCCCTGCAACATATCCTGCTAAAATCTTGAGCAAAAACCACAAAAATGTTAGCCACTAGGGCCTGAAGGACTCGATAAACAACCTCTAGAATTGCTTGCACTCAATCCAGATGAAACCCTCACATAGTCGCTTGCCAAAAATCTCGTTCACACATAGGGATGCGCTAGGATATTTGTTGCTTCAAATGATCTCACGTTAGATATATTACAATATGTGTTCTTTGGACAATTAATGTTTGTGTGCCCTTCTAATTTATAATCTGAGCACCATACTCATTTTTTCTTTCCTCTTTTTCACCTTTCACTTCATTGATCATTCTCTCAAATTCCTTTTTCGTCGACTGAATAGCTACATGAAATTCTTCTTTGTCACGGTCGGAATTATCGCTTCTAAAGTGACTTAAACCGGCTATCGTTATTTTGGCTTCACTTTCAATGTTCCTTGCCTTTTCATAAGCTTCCTCATGTCAAGGATGTTATAATCTTCATTTTCTTCTTATACCATGGCAAGAATCCATCGATGAACCATCTCCTTACCATTTCATCTGCTGGTTGCAACTCCATCTTATTAGTGAGCTACTTCAGTTGTTGATTATAGGACTTTATGTCCTCAGTTGTTGATTATAGGACTTTATGTCCTCATCCTTCTTTTGTTTGGGGGAGTAAATTTCTGTCATCTCTCAAAGGTCTGAATTCCTTCTTAAATTCATCCACTAAATCTTCCCATGTTGTGAAAGGTTGTGTTGCTTCTCTCTTCAAATGCCAATCAATTGCGATTCCTTGCAATGTTGCTGGAAACAATTGTAACCATGCATCTGGGTCTTGTTGGTCAAATATCTGCCTAATCAACAAAACTACGTTTGTGCACCCTAGATATGGCCAACATTGAAAGGCCGGAGGAAAGGAATGTCCTCCGTGCCAATCTCCAGAGAGGGCTGGCTCCCAAACTAAATCCTACACTGGTTGAAGACTAGAGATGCAGGAAAGAAATTAGAAAATGCGAAAAGAAATGGGAAATATGGCCACAGGCCGAAAGCGTAGGATTTGGGGCAGACTAACAGCAGGAAATTCACCCAAGCATGAAATAGCATGTAATAAAAGAAAAGCAACAGAATTTACTTATAAACTTGCAAGAACAACCTTCAAAATAACACTCCAACACTCACTCTCTCACCAACAATATTTAAATTCAGATGCAGAATTTAAATCTAACAACAAATAAAGAGCATAAGCGTAAAATAGAAGTGTATAAAGCAGAAGGAAATCACACAATATCACTTGCAAATTTAGAAGCCTGGTGTCTTCTATTGATGCAGAGAACTTAGAGAGTTTTCTTGCAAAATGTCTAACCTCCTTTACAATGGAAATTTGATTAGTATTTATAGAGGATTTCACCTCTTTCATTAAATGTACATGAGAACAAAATGATCGTAGATCAGGAACAAGAGTGAGGAAATTCCTCCTTGGAATCATTAAAAATCCATCCTTTTGAAACAACGATCCACCTTTCAGGAGAACATTCCTAGGAAATCAACATTTTGGGCATCGGTGCATAAAAAATTAAGAGACATTCAACACTTTGAAAATGCACTCTTCACCTTGGAAATCATGAAAATCCTCTTGTTCTTCTTATACGACTTCCTCCTTCACTTGGGATCTATAATTTGAGTTACTCGTTGCCACCATCATTTAATGCTTGTAAAAACTTGCTCTGGGTGCCTTTGAAATCTTGACTATATTCCTCATGGACTGTGGTGAAATTTCAAAATTGGATGGCTCTATTTTCGTAATTGCTTCGCCCTTTCTATTCAAAAATGAGTTCACCCTTCAACAAAAATACTTTCGCCCAATCTTCTATTGCTAGATGCGCTCGCGTGATTCTCCTTTGAGAATGTGTTCGCCCATGGGAGGGGTGAATAGGATGTTCGACCCTCAACCAGGATGAACGTGATAGGATTTTGTCTTTGGGGTACGTTCACCCACGAGAGGGGCGAACGTGATCGCGTTTCAATGTTGGGGTGCGTTCGCCCATGGGAGGGGTGAACGGTATGTTCACCCCAAATATGGGGTGAACGTGACTTTGATTTGTCGTGCCCCTTTTAAGTTTCCAAGCTTCACTCCTGTCACCCTTTGTCATTTTGTTCGCCCCAAGGTGGGGAACGGGGCGTTCGCCCCATCCTTGGGGCAAATGTACTTCCATGTTCTATCTTTTTTACTTTCAAATTTTTAGTTCCTTAAGTCCAAAGACCTTTTATAGTGCACTTATAGTATAGCAAACTTGAATCCCAAATAGAGTTTTACATTTGTTTAATAAACATGTATAATGTCGATGCTAGAATACATATGTAAACAAAAGTAACATATGAAATTGATTAAAAATAAATATTGTCGATTACAATAAAAAATACCCCAACAAAATACTTCGAACAAAATTCCCAATGTGGCAAGGTGCAAAACTACCAACATTTCTGGTGACTCACGGGGTATCCAGCTCGCATGGATGCAAGCGATCCCAAGCCTTTATCCATTGGGTAATTATGGGGTCTTCTTTCCAGCCACCTTAGCTGGCACCTTTGTTGTAGAAGCCTTCCACCGTGCCTCCTCTTCTGCCTTCTCCTGTTCTTCCGCTTTGGCCGCCACTTTGAGCACTTCGGCTCGCTCAGCTTCCTCTGCTGCTTTCTCTGCCGTTGCACGCTCTGCTGCTACTGCTCCTCCTGTTCCTTGAGGGTCTTAGAAATTACTTCGTAGGCTCTGACTGCCTCCTCCCAAGCATGCGTGGTGAATAGACATGGGACACTGAGAGACTCATAAACAAAGCAAATATTTTGAACATCCATCAAGCTGAGGCGCTTCGCTCGTTGAGCCAACTCATACAATGATAGCTCTAGGTACGTATATTTCTGCATCAGAGGCAACACCTGTGCTTCTATGAGAGGCTCTTCCCATGCATCAATCTCGAAGGTATCTTCCACAAACTTCTTCCAGAGTACCTCCAGTTGCTCCAGTGGCAAGGGTTCACCCCACTCATCCGTAAAGTCTAGAAATCCCAACTCAACAATAGTCTCAAAGTGAGTCATAGAAATGGTATGCTCTCGCTCAATGGTGTTGAGAATTGTTCGACCTTCCCTTACCAGGTCCATTCTTTGGAAATAACTGTGCAACATGACCTTGGCCTTTGACCAGGCATGATCCATTTCACTTAGAGGGTGAATACATAGGTTGGCATTAGTTAGGGCCTAAATCTTTACTGCCATCTCCATATACGGCTCGAACCGTTCCTCTGTATTATCAATCAACTACTGCCCTAGCTGAATCTGTATATGTGCCTCCCACAAATAGTGCAGCACCTGGACTGCTTGTGCAACCAACTTCTCGTAGTTCTGAGCTGAGCGAAGATGGGCCTCCTTGACGCTTTTTGAAAAACTAGCAGCTTGTAAACCTTCTCTGCTAATTGATTCTTCATATCCTCAAGCTGTTGTTGGAGCTTATGCATTTCTATCCTAGTGGTATCTCATTCTTTCAGGTGCACTCCAACCTATCGATGCAAGTATTCATTTTTAGTGGCAGTATTTTCCTCTTGCGCTCTGCTTTTCGCCAGGGTAGTTTCGAGCTCAATAATTTTATTTTCATTTTCAAAATATTTCTCCTTAAAATGCTCATCGTGCAAGTACACTGAGCTCATATCCACCTGAATATTGCCCATATTTTCTACTGGATTTATCCTCGTAAGATCCTCTGTGATAGTCTCACTGATATAATCACTTGGCAGCATTTCCCCTTGCGGCTTCTAGACCAAGGGAGTGAGCTTTGTCGTGTGAGCCTCCATAGCAATAGGATCAAAGGTGACTTTCTTAATCGGTCGAGCTGGAGCTAAGGCCTCCTTGCACCTCATGCTCTTCAACCACTACGAAGAGCTCAAGTGTGCCCGATTAATCTTCTCCACGTCGGGTTGCTTGTGGGCCACCTGCACATCGGTATATGCAACTCCAAAAATGGGGTGAATGGAACTAGCGCATCTGAGCGACTAGGCTCAATGGAAGCGGATGATACGATTAGAAGGGGTGGAATGAAAATGGTGGTTGGATGGAGGAATCAGGTTTGACTGTAGTTACGCTTACTCTAGGAGGAGCTTGCGTACTTACAACCTCAATGGTGGTGGTGGCGGTAATGGAAGGGGAAGGGCGCAAAAGGGATTTGGCCTTGATGCATATGAACTAAAAGAAATGGAGGATGAAGGAATGGGAATAGAAGAAGGAGCAATAGTGACTTCGGGAATGGAAGAAGATGGAAGCGAAATAGATGTGGAAGGCATACCGAATGGTGGGGAAATGGAGATAGAAGATGGAGGAAGTGAAATAGAAGTCACTACATGCTCCGAGGAAGAAGAAGAGGGAAGAGAAGATGTACCTTCGGGCATGGGCATCGTGTGACATGGTGATGAGGGCGGTTGTGAAATTACTTCTTCTTGTTGCACTTCCACCCTCCCTTCAATGCCTAGATTCTCTTCACCATCCATCACTTCTACGTGGGAGCTCTCCGATTGATGATCCTCCTCTTGTTCTTGGACCATCAAAAATACTTGTGCAACCTTAGTCGGGAGCTCTTCTTAGTGAAGGATTTATAATTACCACTAGAATAATAGTAACTATAGGAACCGCTACAACTAGAATTGTAGAAACTATGGCAACTAAAACCATAGTGATAGAAGCAACAACAGCACTAGTCCTTGGTCTTTTTGCCACCTTGGGAAGTGGTGGCACCTTCGGGACATTTTGCTTCTCTGGTGTAGGCACCTCTTCCACCTTTCACTTCATTCGTTGAGATCTCCGCTTAAACACATATTGTTGTTCCTCTTCCTCTGGAATCTCCTCCTCAGCCATTGGATGTCCTTCTTCAGTTTCACCTTCACCACTATCAGAATGTTGAAAAATCTATGGTAAAATATTGGTGAAGGTGATAGGTTGATATGAATCGACATACTCATCATAATTTTCTGAAAATTGCTCATCTAACTTCAGCCCGAAAGGAGTATTCAATTTCCCTCGGTGAATCCACATTATCCACCAATTCATAATTTTCTCTTCAGTCCAGTTGGGCTTACTTTCTTTAACTTGGCTGAATAAACCCGATGAAGGAATTTGAGACTTATACTTAGCCGGATTATACTCTACCTCTTGCTCATAACAATCATGCCAAGGTGGAAGCGTCATCATTTTCTCAATGTGCCAATTCATATCCGGCCCATCAAAGTTATTTCTATTCTTCTGAATATCTGGTCGAGGGCAACAATGAAAATATTTAGCCTTTATAATAGCTAAAAATTTACCCAAAGGGTCATACCTCCAACATTGTGGTAGTTCTATCAAACCCAAATCTTGCAATGCACTACTATCAAGAGCCGATTCTGTCCAACTTGGCTCACCTCTATACTACCAAATTTGAATGGCATGTTGCATGTTGTCTTCTTTCTATGCCCAACTCCATATACATCATTTACGTAATCTGATTGGCGCACTACTTCCATGGCAAACACATGCTCTGTAGCAAAATAGGGCAACAAAAATGGCTTACCCATGAAACCAAAAATTCTCACAACTACACCCTGGGTAAGCAAGAAAATATCCCCCTTTTCCTGTGCGACTACTACATCTCTTAATTCTCGTGGCACCCTTTCACATGTGCCGCAAAGCAACTCTATTTTCGGGCCCAAGAACCAACTATTAAAGCTGTAATATGACTCCCTTCTTGACAAAATAGAAGTCCACTTATAAATCGGCAAAGGTTCATTTTTCTCATTCACCTATGTTACTGCAATAAAGGGGAAGCATCGCTGAAGCTGGAAAAAGAAATACCATACTAAAAAGGATGTATGCTTGAATGACTTTGCCTCTCTAGTTTGCAACTTCTCCAATTGAGAATTCATCCTTCGAGAAATAAAATCTGCCCAATTGAAGAAAATTGGATTAGTGCCCTTTCTTGGAGAATAAAATTCCACCTTGCAGATACATTGAGCTAAGGTCGCCTGCCATTTATGAACTGTATCATCCGAAGGTAAACCTGCCACCCAAGCCAACATCGAATAAATATCATGGCTTTTAAAATCAGTGAGTGGCTTTAGAAAATTGGGAAGTGCCCCATCGATGGCTCCTTAATTAGTTGAGTCTCCATAAATTGGTGCATTGTTACTGTGGAGACATATTTATCTTCCTGCTCATCAGTATGCAATTTTTTATGAACCCCATAAGATGGAGGCTCTAATCCACAAGCGAAGGCCTCCCGTACCTCATCCGGGGTGATGGTAAATAAAATCTCCCTCTTGGCATTCCTTATAGCTCTGGTAAATGGATCATAGAACTGAGCAATGAGTCGTACCAACTCGGGGTAAGGATGAACTGGCAGGCATAGATACCAGGATAACTACGAATGATATGGCACTATCAGCCAACTTTCTGATGACACTCCCTGGCTCACTGCCAACTCAACATCTTCTCGTAACCTTTCCACACCTTTGTGGGTAATGAGGCAGTCACCAATTTCTGCCAGTGAGTCTTCATACGGGTCCAAGTCGACGTAATCATTTTTTTGAGCCTTTTTAGATCTAGAGCCTCCTTCCTTATTTTTTGATTTCTTGGGCTCTATAGCCTCTGTAACATTCTTGGGCTCCTTGCTCCACTTTCCCATTATCTCTTTTCTCTGATAAATACTCTGCACACTCTCTGGACACTTCTGTAGCTACAATTCAATATATGTGGCAGTAAAATTTTAAAAGAGAAATAAACTGCAGGCTTTTTACCTCATCATTTATATAGAGCCCTTCCACAACTACCGCAATAAATGCTGAATTAATTTTGAGCGCTTTCGGGAGAATGTGGGTATTGATCCGCTAGCCCGACACCATTCCCAATGTTCCAATAGTTTTTCCTTTGATTCGCTACCAGATCTTCTTGGGAAAGAGTGCCCTCTTTGTCATGTAATTTTATTGTAAATCATGCCCTGGCGCCCAAAGCTTGCTTGGAAAAATAAATCTACCGCTTAAAAACCAATGTTGGATATTTTCTACTCCTTGGGAACATAAAAATTCTACAGGGTGCACATTTTAAATTAAATGCATTCACTTTACCTCTTTACCTGCATTCGTTCTTCGATAGCTGCCACGTATCCAAGGATGCGAATTATTTTGCAACGTGCTCCCGAAAAGAAATGCACTTGCTCCCTTCTTCGGTGAAAATCCTTTATGGCACACATAATCTTTTTTTTTCGTCTTCAAAAATCAGAGCAATGGTTTCCTCTTTCTTCATCTCGGCGACTTCAATTTCTTGGAAATTCTATGGCGAATACCCTTTAATAAATTTCCTCTTCAATATTTTCCCCATATTTAGAAAATAAAAAATTGCTTTTCTAAAAACTCTTTCTTTTTAAAAAAAAAACTTTATGCTACTCGATGCGTTCGCCCAAAACAAGGGTGAATGACCTTTGGACCATCTCCTGGGGTGAACGCGCTATCAATCATATTTATCTTCCCGAACTGACTTCAAATCGTTAATGGTTCACCCCATCCGGTGGTGGTCGTCCCCTCCTTTGGGGAAATTAATTTTTTTTTTTGATGTATTTTTTTTTTTTTATATATATAAAAATAGCATCAACAATTAAAAACAAATAACATATTGAAAAGAATATTTACATATGTACAAGGTGGTACCTCCTCAGAACCTCATCATTGAATATAGGCCTTCAAATGAAGACCATTCACTGGAATAGGAAGATCATAACCCTCCAGATCATGAAGGTGATAGGCATTTGCCGAATTTACTACAGAAATTTGAAAAGGGCCTTCCCAGATAGCATCAAACTTATGGTGTTTTCCTGGCTTAGCCTTCTTCTCATTCCATTTTAGAACTAAGTCTCCCACCTGAAAACTACGTTCAGTTGTTTTCTTCCCGAACCACTTCTGCATTTCTTTTGTGTGCTTAGCAAATGCTTGATAAGATTGCTCTCTATCCTCCTCTAACTGCAACAACTGTGCCAACCTTGCACTCATAGGATCATATTCTTCATCTTCATCTTGAAATAGCTGCAATGTTTGGAGTACCAGAAGCTCAATGTGAGTGGGGAGAATAGCTTCTTTCCCATAAACCAAGGCATATGGAGAAGTTTTAATAGATTTCTTCACGGAGATGCGATCTGCCCAAAGTGCCTGGTTCAACAACAAGTGCCAACTTCTTTTATTACTGCCCATCATCCTTTTTAAAATTCGCAACAAATTTTTATTGGTAGATTCGGCCAACCCATTCCCTTGCGGATAATAATTGGATGATATCTTGAGATAAATGCCATATTTGCTAGCGAACTCTATGATTTTGGCCCCAATGAATGGAGTTCCATTATCAGTTACAATTGAATCTGGGATGCCAAAATGAGTAATGATCCCTTCTAGAAAAGAGATAACAGTTGCTTGATCAACCTTCTTGGTAGGAATAGCCTTCGCCCATCTAGTGAAATAGTCAGTCACCGTTAAGATATACTTGTGCTCTATGGAAGAATGTGGATCAATGACTCCAATGAAGTCAAGACCCCACTGCTGAAAAGGTGCTTCCACTTGAATTGGGCGTAGAGGCAAAGCTCCTTTTCTTATTCTGCCAATGTATCACTGACAACTATCACAATGTTGACTTACTTTATGAGCATCTACGAATAGAGTGGGCCAGAAATAGCCTGCTCGGATAATCTTTAAAGCCATGGGCCTGCCTGCATAGTGACCACCAGATAGTCCAGAATGAAATTCCTCCAATATTTTCTCCTTCTCGGACTCCTTCACACATCTGAGAAGAACTCCATCAATGTTCTTGTGATACAGTCCATTTGGCAATAGAACATATTTGAGCGCTTGCAACCTGAACCTTCGATGTTGTGAAGCATCAAGGCGAGTTGGACATCTCCTAGAAGTAAAATAGTCAACCAACTCTTTTGTCCAATCCTGGTCGCTCACAATATGATTTACGCAAATGCTTTCACCAATGTCCTCTTCATGCACCACATCCAATGACTCAGAGGCAACACTTTTAGCTAACTCCTGGCATAAAGCTCACCCATGAACTAGTTTTGTTGGTCGAATCTCCACATCATATTCTTGAATTTTTGAGACCCAACCTACCCTTTTATCACCTAGTTCTCCTTGGAGTATGAAATTTTGAACATCTGGATGTATAACATAAACCACAGTCTTGCTCTGGGAAACAAAGTGTCAAAACTTCTTCAATGATTTCATTACCACATACACTTGTTTCTCAATAAATTTATACTTCTCCTGATGTGGCGCAATAACTTGGCTCAAGAAGGCAATTGGCTTCTCTTCTCCATCCTCTTGCTTCTGTGTTAATACTGTAACATAACTCTCTTGCTCACCCACTGCATAGAGAATGAAATATTTTGAATAGTCAGGATTAATTAAAACTGGAGCTTGTGTGATCCTTTCTTTGATTTCTTGAAAAGCTCATCTTCTGGCTTCCATCCACTTAAACTCAGTATTCTTCTTCAAGAGCTCCATCATAGGTTTCACAACCTGAGCAAAGTCAGCAATAAACTTGCGGATGAAATTTATTTGACCAAAGAAAGATTGCAGGTCCTTTTTGTTAGCAGGTAATGGTAACTTCATTAGTGCTTCAGCTCTTGCAGGATCAATTGCCAATCCTTCTTGTGAGATCACATGACCCAACAATTTCCCTTCTTTAACAACAAATATTGACTTCTTCGGATTAATAGAAATCTCGAATTCATGACACTTCTCGAACACCTACCTCAAATGAGCAACATGGTCTTCTCTGCGATGTGAAAACACAATCATATCATCAAGATATATCACAATAATTCTATTCAATAACTCACCGAAAGCGATGTCCATGGCCCTCTGAAAAGTAGCACCAACATTTGAGAGTCCAAATGGCATCCGTTGGTAGGCGAAGGTGCCCCACTTGGTGGTGAAGGTTGTTTTATGTTGATCCTCATCCTTCACCCATATCTGATTATATCCAGAGAAACCATCTAGCAATGAGAATCTCTGTGCATCGGCTACCACATGAAGGATTTGATCAATCTACGGTAGAGGGTAATGATATTTTAATGATGCCTGGTTCAGGTTGCGAAAGTCAACACACAATCGAATATCTCCATTCTTCTTCCGCACTGGGACCAGGTTCGCCACCCATGTTGAGTGCTTGATTGGATAAATTATCTTCGCCTCCAACATCTTCAACAATTCTGCCTTCATGAGTACTTCTATCTTGGGATTGATAGGGCACTGCTTTTGCCGAAAAGGTTTAACACCCTCCTGCAACTCAATGGTATGTTGGATCACGTTCTTGTCATATCCCTTTAAATCTTGATAGCTCCATGCCACGATGTCAGGGTAATCATAGCACAAGTTCTTAATATCTTCCAACTCCTCAGGCACACAATCAGTTCTAATTTTAATGATCTTTTCAGGTTCTAACTATAATTCCTTATACTCCTTTGCATCCACTTTGATCCTATGCTTTTCAAACCTATCATTCTGATCAAACAAACTCTCCAATGAAATCAGACCTCTGGGAATATGATTGTTCTTCAATTGGATCATTCCTTCTTTCTCTTCCTCAACAAGCACTCTATCATCTGCGCTAGCAACTTCTCTAAGCAGAAAATTGACTATTTGTTCATCATTGTCAAATACTTGCCAATAAATATTCTTATCCAGAACTGAAGGTCTATAGATCACTCTGACAGTCTTGGGCTTTCTGACTACTTGCTCCGCGGGAGAATAATTCGCACCAAGAGAGGCTAGAATATCTGCATGTTTGTTCTGCTCCTGGGAAATCGCTTGAATGTTCAAAGTTGTGAAGGATTCAAATAGATCCCACACTCTGTTGCGATAAGCTTTTAGGTAATGCTACTTTGATACACACTTATTAGTAGTCTGATTAACAATAAGCTCGGAGTCACCAAAAATTTGCAACTGCTTGATACCCAACTTTTTAGCCTTCTTCAATCCAAGGCATAATGCTTCATATTCAGCTGCATTATTTGTGCAACTCCAAGTCAACCTATAAGAATAAGTCTTCTGCAACCCCTTGGGAGAGATCAACACGACACCAGCTCCTGCGCCATTCTTACATCTGGCACCATCAAAATACAACTTCCATAACTGATCCGTGTTAGAATCCTAGGAATCAGGGACTTCTTCAATTTGCTCAGGCTTGGTTATTGTATAACAACCAATGTCTATTTCGATCATTGCATTAAAATATATGAGCAAAAACTCATCTTCAAGGTGAAGTTCACCCAACGCTTCTTCCATCAAGTCAACCTCTTCTAGCTCTTCAGTCATCATGTTAACTGCACCTGGAGCTTCTTCTTCCTCTTCCAACTTTTCAATGTGAAAAGGTGATGGCTTTTCATTATAAATGTGAATCCTCTTTCCTTTGAATGGTATCTCCAAATGCGAGTAGTCTAAGGAAAGATATCCTCCCAACTTAGCTATGAACTCCCTTGAGAGGCACATGCTAAAGTATGGCTCCAGGTCAACTACTACCACTTCTTGGATGATCATGATTTGTGGCATACTATGAAGGACAATGGGAATATCTTTGATTACTCCCACTATCTTGATCGGAGTCCCATCCAACTGCAACACTCTTGGGCTACTCCTTGTATATTCCATCCCCATCACTTCACATACTACCTTTGGCATGATAGTAGTCACAGCATCGGAATCAATCATACAATTATGTACAATCCACCCCTCCATTCTGAGTGACAAATAAAATGGGGGTGGTCTATTCTTTCATATCGTCGAAGTTGGTAGTGCTTGCACTAAGACTATTTGAGAAGGATTTTTCTTTTGATCTTTAGCAGTCTTCAAAGACTCTTGCAATAGGTCAACTTGCCTAGGCAACTGTAGTGCATCATACAAGCTTACTTTTGCAGGTATCTTCTTCATTTCTTCCACAATATTATAATTTGAGATGGTCAAAGCCTTCTCTTCTGTAACCCATTCGTACTTGTCTTGATACTGCTGAGTAGCTTCTACTCTTTGTCTCTTTGTCAATGATGGGTACTTGAGTCGCTCCTTGGCCTGCTCTTTCGTTTCATTTTGTGTTTGAGCAGCTGCTACAGGTTGTGAAGTTGATGCCTTAGTTTGTGCCTTTTCTTGAGCTTGCTTAGGCAGTAAATATTTTAACTTGATAGAATCCTGCTCCTTAGTCCTTACACTAGGCACTTTCACTAGAGGTTACCCTTTTCCATCTTGCACCTTTGGCTCTATAGGCACCTTCAAAGGTTTGAGCTCAGCTGGATCTATAGTTACTAGCTTTTTCTTGAATCTTGTAAGAACCAAAACTTGCTCCAAATATGGCATCATAAAATTGTGATCAACCTCCCTGATCATATTGACTTGTCCACCGACCAAACTCTTCGCTAGCATTTGCACATAATTCATATGCACCATGCAGGTTTCTTCTCCATGAGGATCATTGCATGTTGAACACCAGTATGCCTTTTCTGTTGCGCTAGTCTCCTCATTTTCTAGCACTATTGTGCTCTTCTCAGGGCCTCTACTGGTAGATGCTTGCTCTCGAGTAATCGGTGGGGTTTGAAATCTCCTCGACCAAAATTTAGCCTCAGCTTGCTTCTTCCTCACCATCGTAAGCTCATTTGATATCGTCCTTAAGGCTGAATTATTAGATTTCACCTCTTGCAATAATGTTGTGAAAGGATCAGGATTGGATGATGAGGGGGTGCTGGAAAAGGTAGAGGTGTTGGTGGTGTGGGCAATGGTAATGGGGTCGGAGGTGCTGGCAATGTTGGAAAAGGAATGGGTGATGGTAGTTGGGGTACTGATTGAGTGGGAAATTATGGAAAACTTGGAGCTAGATATTGTGGGATAGGGATCGGAGCCATATGAGGTGGGCTTGAACTCCATGAGGGAACTGGGTACATGGAAGGCATGGGCTACGAAAATGCATTTGAATACAAATACTATGGGAGGTCAGGAAGAATGGGCATAGTCATTTTTGGGGGAAGCCTACCTACAACAATTAAGTCAGATTCGACCTTCTGTGCTTGAGTATACAGGTCTAGGAATGTAGTCACATTGGCTTGTCACATGACCATACCGATTTTAGTGCTAAATACCCTGAGGTAGTAGAATATCACTTGTTCATGTGTAGGCCACAAACCATCAGGAACTCTTTGCCAGCTTCGTGCGAACTTGACATTGAAGTCAACTATCTCCTCCTGCGGATGTCTTTGAATCATTGTAAACTAGTGCAACAAGGAGTATGGGTCAACTTGTTCATGAAAATTTTTAATCAACAACTCCGCCAACTGATCCCATGAGGTAATAGTACCAGGTTGCAACGATCGGTACCAATACAACAATTTCCCTCTCAGCGACAATACCAACAACTTTACCATCACGTCTTCATCTGTAATTCCATGGATCGTAGCCAAAGAAGCTACATCTTGAATATGCTCATAGGTCATTTTACCAGTACCATCATAGGTCGGTAAAGCCTTCAAAGCTGCTTGAGGCACTAGATTTTGTGCTTGTAAGTTCAAGGCCCCTGAGCTATTCCATGCTGGGAACTTTCTGGGTGGTTGTGGCTGCTGTGGTGGAGGATTCTGAGCCATGTGGGGTGGTGTGTGGGGTGGAGCTTGAGGAACACTAGTAGTAGTGCTAACTGGGCTTGTAGGAGTAGAGAATACACCGGCTAGTCATGATGATGTGATAGATGATATATGGGATGTATGAGGTAATGAAGATGTACGACGTAAAGTGGCTAATTGAGGATGTTCCCCTAGCCTTTGAATATCAAGTTCGTAGAACTCAATTTGATGATCTAGATTTTTGGCCTTCGATCTTGTATTCATGAGACACAACTTTCATTGTACTCACGTTTGGAGATTTTTGGGTGTAATCGAGTCACCAGATGTTCTAATTATACAACACAAAGGCGAACATCAAACCTTAATACTATCGAAAGTGGAACTTTTGAGGTCCCACCGAGCGTGCCAAAAACTATTGGTCAAATATCTGCCTAATCAACAAAACTATGTTTGTGCACCCTAGATACGACCAACATTGAAAGGTCAGAGGAAAGGAATGTCCTCCATGCCAATCTCCAGAGAGGGTTGGCTCCCAAACTAAATCCTACACTGGTTGAAGACTAGAGATGCAGGAAAGAAATTAGAAAATACGAAAAGAAATGGGAAATATGGCCACAGGTCGAAAGCATAGGATTTGGGGCAGACTAACAGCAAGAAATTCACCCAAGCATGAAATAACATGTAATAAAAGAAAAGCAGTAGAATTTACTTATAAACTTGCAAGAACAACCTTCAGAATAACACTCCAACACTCACTCTCTCACCAACAATATTTAAATTCAGATGTAGAATTTAAATTTAACAGCAAATAAAGAGCATAAGCATAAAATAGAAGTGTATAAAGTAGAAGGAAATCACACAATATCACTTGCAAATTTAGAAGCCTGGTGTCTTCTATTGATGTAGAGAACTTAGAGAGTTTTCTCGTAAAATGTCTAACCTCCTTTACAATGGAAATTTGATTAGTATTTATAGAGGATTTCGCCTCTTTCATTAAATGTACATGAGAACAAAATGATCGTAGATCAGGAACAAGAGTGAGGAAATTCCTCCTTGGAATCATTAAAAATCCATCCTTTTGAAACAATGATCCACCTTTCAGGGGAACATTCCCAGGAAATCAACATTTTGGGCATCGGTGCACAAAAAATTAAGAGACATTCAATGCCTTGAAAATGCACTCCTCACCTTGGAAATCATGAAAATCCTCCTATTCTTCTTATATGGCTTCCTTCTTCACTTGGGATCTACAATTTGAGTTACTCGTTGCCACCATCATTTAATGCTTGTAAAAACTTGCTCTGGGTACCTTTGAAATCTTGACTATATTCCTCATGGACTGTGGTGAAATTTCAAAATTGGATGGCTCTATTTTCGTAATTGCTTCACCCTTTCTGTTCAAAAATTGAGTTCACCCTCCAAAAAAAATACTTTCGCCCGACCTTCTATCGCTAGATGCGCTCACGCGATTCTCCTTTGAGAACGTGTTCACCCATGGGAGGGGTGAATAGGATGTTCACCCCTCAACCAGGGTGAACGCGATAGCATTTTGTCTTTGGGGTACGTTCACCCATGAGAGGGGTGAACGCGATCACGTTTCAATGTTGGGGCGTGTTCGCCCATGGGAGGGGCGAACGGGATGTTCACCCCTCATCCGGGGTGAACGCGACTTTGATTTGTCACGCCCCTTTTAAGTTTCCAAGCTTCCCTCCTGTCGCCCTTTGTCATTTCGTTCGCCCCAAGGTGGGGCGAACGGGGCGTTCGCCCCATCCTTGGGGCGAACGCACTTCCATGTTCTATCTTTTTTGGCGCTTTCAAAATTTTTAGTTCCTTAAGTCTTTCACCTTGATCTTTCTTCTTTTTTTTACAAGCCCAAAGACGCCTTCATTTTTATAGTGCACTTATAGTATAGCAAACTTGAATCCCAAATGGAGTCTTACATTTGTTTTATAAACATGTATAATGTCGATGCTAAAAGAATACATATGTAAACTAAACAGTAACATATGAAATTGATTAAAAATAAATATTGCCGATTACAATCAAAAATACCCCAATCAAAATACTTCGAACAAAATTCCCAATGTGGCGAGGTGCAAAACCGCCAACAGGTCGTGTTGTCACATTTTGCACGGGGTGCAATGTCTTCAGTATTGTAACTGTGCTGCTCTTCTTTTTCCCTCTTCCCCTATTTTCCTTCCTTCTCCTCTCCCTTTCCTTTTCCTTCCCGCATTCTTTTTCTTTCCCCCCTTTCTTGGAGTCCCTAGTTGATTTTTCAACTTTCCAGCAAGTTACCTGAAAAATGGCTAAGTGTTGGTGCGAAGTTCGCACTTCGCCCAGTCTGGGTGCGAAGTGCGCACTTCGCCCAGTTTTGGTGCGAAGTTTGACTTCGCCCCACTTTCTGGGCGCACCTTGCAACTGGCAGATTGACAGGCTGGCAGGCTGACAGAAGACGACAAAAGGCCGGAGCAGAGTCCGTACGGCGGCAGACACCAGTTTCCACCTGTGCGCAGCCCGACTTCGCAGTAAAGTCGGAGTGCGCCCTTGACAGGTGCGCAGTAGGGGAACAAACCCAGAATTTGACCAAGGCATGAAGGCCTTCCCGACTGCACTGTTTTCTGCCCACGCAACCCGAGGTGCTCTGATCCCAAGCGAAGTTGGACGGACTGCCTTCCAAGGCAGACACGTGTCACACAGCATCATCCATCATCTGACAAGTGTCCAGCTTCGGGATTAGAGCCGAAACGTGTCGAGCAAAAGGACAAGCATGGGCTGCACTGCCTACGCCAGTAGCCTCATTCAAAGCTGATCTGAGGTTTCACCTGCTCCAGCTACCCGCATCACTGCCAGAAGGAGATTCTGCCCAACACACCGCCATGTAGCTGTCCAGCTTCCAGGAAGACCATGCTGCGGGTACAGTCCGGTCCGACAAAAGGTCAGCATTTGCAGCTCTTTCGCCGCTTTTGTCAACTTATGTTTGACTGGGACCATGTGCCCATTAATGTAACGAGAGGGACTCGGGCTATAAAAGCCCACAGTGAATTCATTGTAAAGGGTGGAAGGGGAATGTCTGTTAGGTAACCACTGTACCCATTGTAACCGTGCTTCTGCTTATAAATATAATCTGTATGCTTGGTTACATTACGTCGCTTCTGTTTTTTATGTTGCCTTTCTTTATATTCATGCCTTAGGCTAACCTGTGTCATGGCTCGTTGATTCATTTCAGCATTTGATGATCAGGTGCCTCTAGCATTGCTTGTTTAAAGCACCCCCTGTACTTCATGAATTAAAAGGATACATAGAATAGCCGTAGTAGCGAGCTCCATCGATTGTGTGTTTTGTTGTCGGGTCCGTATCCGGTGATCGGTGCATGCTGTCGCATCGTTAGTTCCTTGTAGGGAATGTCCGTTAGGGGGCCATTGAAGTCGTGCGGTTAAATTCTCTACATAAACACATATACCGGCTCGATATCTCTATGATTGCTTTCTACCCATGTCAGTGTCCGTAGGTGGTGATTGATGTGTTGCCGTACTGTTAGTTCCTTGTAGGGAATGTCTGTTAGGGAGCCGTTGTAGCCGTGCGTACACTGCTTGGGTATCGGAAGTATACGTTAGATTTTGCAGTTCTTTGTCATGCTTTGTGTTTATATGCAGTAAGTAGCGGTGATTGGTGTGTTCCCGTACTGTTAGTTCCCCCACCAACCTTTGAATATATTTGTAAATCTCTTTCTGTACATTTATTTCTTTCCTGTACTCTTAGCTTAAATCAGAAACCCCCCAAAAGGAGCCGGCCTTCTCCGGAGATTGGCTCGGAAGGCATCTCTTCCTTCCGGCCTTTCATGCTGGTGGGCGAATCTGGGCGCATTAACCCAAATCCTTTCCTCATGGCAGATTCGTAACCAACAGTTTCTCTGGCACGCCCGGTGGGACCCTGGTCCCACATTTGAAGAGAGATTTTCTGATCAGTCTCCACCTGGCGCTGACAGTGGTTCCTGAGCTCTTGGTGAGACAAGGAAGTTTCTCACCCCCGACAGAATTGAAGCACCGGTGTTCGCTTCATTGCTGTTCCAAATCCGAACACCTGGCGAATCTGCACGAACAAACCCTCTGAGTCTAGAAGACCGGTCCCAGCACCTTCATGCACATGAGAAGGTGGTAAGCAAGGGATCCAAGAAGCCCGCCTGAGTTCTACGAACTGGATATCAATGCTCGAGGCGAGATCCCCGCAGGCTGGCTGATCCGCGAGCTCGTTTCGACGAAGCCGAGGCTGAGATCCAAGAAGAAGCCGAAGCTGAAGTCGGAGGAGCTGAGTACGAAATAGAAGGGACCGAGGAAGAAGAAGATCCTACATCCTCGGAAAGTACCAACACTGAGTACACAACCGACGACGGAGAAGAAGAAGAAGAAGAAATGGCTGCTCAACAGCCAAATGACGATGATCTTTTCCCGGCTGTGGACTCTACGGGGCCCTTGGCCCTGGTCGGACAGCAAGCTGTGCCCCTCGCCGCTTTAAAGTCTATTCCCACATACGACGGCTACGGTAAGACGGCGTACGAGCACATCCAGGACATCCTTGCCCCGGCCGCATTGCATGCTATCACCGATGAAAGTGTGAAGACCCGTCTCGCGGCCGTTTCCCCGAGAGGAAAGCTTCTCTGCGGTGGAGATCGGCCGCGGAGGGATCCATCACGGGGTGGCCCCAGCTTGCCGGGAGGCTCGTAAAAGGATGCAACGAGTCCGCTGACCCCAATTCTCTCATCGCATCAGTTCCAAGCTATCCAGAGACATCCTCAAGAGGAGGTGTCTGATTTTAACATCAGGTTTGTGAGATCCTGGAAACGGGTACCTCGCGAACTTCGGCCTTCAACTGGCATGGCTGCTCACTACTATCCGAGATCCTTCAACTCAGACATATGCCTCATGCGAAGATCGCCGAATTGACGAGTTCCCTGCGTTGTACGAAGCTGCCCAGCAAGCTGAAGCTGACATTATCTCCATCGGCAGGCTTCCGTCCAGAGTGCAGGAGCCCATCCATCCCGACTTCCCCAGATCTCAGTATCCTTCTGCTTCTGGCGGTTCGCCGTCCACATCAGGACAGCAACCCCAGCAGCAGTGGAATCCGGCGCCGATCGTAACTCCTTACGGCCCGCCTCAATTGCATTACCCTCACCCGCCGCCTCCTGCTCCACATTTTCCAGCACTTCCCGCTCCTCCACAGTATGCATCTTATTCTAACCCTCCTCCATTGGCTGCATTGCCTCCACCGGCACAGTTGCCGCCTCCCGACAAGCAAAGACATCCAGAACACGATTCTACAAGAAGTGCGGGCTTTGGCCTCCGGATACCTTGCCATGTCCAATGACATGACCGCTATGAAGAAGAAGCAGGCCCAGATGGACCTCGCTCCTAGGAGACCATATGCGCCCCCGGCGCTAACAAAAGACAAAGCGCCAGAAAACCAGCCGCAGAGGCGTCCGCCTCCGAGAAATGCTGCTATAGAAGACCCGCCTGGTCCTCCCGACCAGGTTAATTGGTGCACTACGTGCAATGACCCGCATTCGGAGGAAGACTGCACTTTGCACCAGCACTACATCCAGACCTTGGCTAACAGCGCTATAGAAGACGATGAGCTGTACATGATCTTGGACGGCGAAGCCAACTTTGCCCTCCCGGAAGAAAGTCTAGCGCCACCCGCCAAGGAAGAAAAGAAAGCCGCAGATGTGGCCAAGCCTTTGCAAGTCTACGCGAGAAGAGAAAAACCGCAGCCCGGCGGGCTGCCACCATACAAGCGGCTGTGGCCCTACACAGCCCAGGAGAAGGCATCCAAAGATAAAGCTCCAGTCAAGCCTTCTCCGGAAAAGGCTGCCGCTGTTCCAGCCAAACCTCCAGCAAAGGCCCCAACTCCGGCTAAGGCTCCCGTACTTCAGCCTCCAGTGGAAACCAAAGAACAAGCCCAGGAGAAGCTGAAGTACCCGTCTCTGACCAAGAGACAGCGAGTTGAGGCCACCCAACAGTATCGGACAAAGTATGAGTCGGCTAAACCAGCAGAAGGAGCTAGTACCTTGGGCTACAATATTGTAGATGAGTTGAAGAGAACACCTGCTAGAATCAGCATGTACGATGCTCTTCTGCTCCCAGGCCAGGTAGATCTGCTGCAAGAATCACTGAAGAACATGAAGAATGGCAGACAGGTGCAGCCCGCTGTCCTGGTTCAACCTTTGACAGTCTCCGCCACTGGGAAGAACAGACCGCCACCCTTTTACCTGTCTTTACGGATGCAAGGGCACATAGTTCATAACTGTATGGTGGACTCTGGTGCTTCCTCGACTCGTGATGCCGAAGGCCGCTCGCAATGAGATCGGGATGGAATACACACGGAGCAGCCAAGGCGTGCTGCAATTAGACGGCACCCCTATCAAGACAGTTAGTGTCATAAAGGACATCCCTATCCGACTGCACAAAGCTCTCGACATCGTAGTCATCTAAGAGGTCGTGATTGTTGACCTGGAGCCTTACTTCGGCATGTGTCTCTCTCGGGAGTTCACCTGCGAGTTGGGCGGGTACTGTCTCTAGACTACTCACACATGGAAGTGCCCTTCAAAGGAAGGAGACTGAAAATTTTTAATGAGAAGCCTTCCACCTTCCTAGTAGAGAAGATACCCGGAGGAGAGTTGGACTGCATGGTCCAGCTTGTCAGAGGAAGAGCTGGTGACGAGAGAGCTGACTGAGCAAGCCCTCGAAGTGCTACGCCTCGAAGATGAGTTCTCGTTGCGGGACTTCAATGCCGTAATCGGGACAGAGTAGGGCTGTTACTCCATTGTACAGCCCGAGAGGCTTGACGTGTCGGCTGCAAAAGAAGTAGGACCTGCACCCGAAGAGTTGTGGAAGCTCTTCTTTGACGGCGCACGATGCAAGAATGGCGCCGGTGCAGGAGTGCTGCTGGTTTCTCCAACCGGAATCCAGAAGGACTACGCCTACAGGTTGGCCTGGAGCTGCACTAACAACTCGGCGGAATACGAAGCCCTGTGCTTGGGTTTGCGAAAGGCGGAAAGGCTCGGAATCAAGCACCTCCAGATTTTCGGAGATTCAGAGCTGGTGTGTCACCAAGTTACGGAGAAGTGCGCATCCAAACAACACTATCTTAGAGCGTACCGCAATCGGGCCTGGGACCTGATGGAGTCATTCGACTCATTAAATGTCAAAGCGATATCGCGTGAGAAAAACAAGCACGCTGATATTTTGGCGTCTGTTGGAGCCAGGTACGTTCCGGCTGAAGACGTTGTCCAGAAACCGAAGCTGGTTCGTACTGTCTACAGGCCTTCTGTGCCTGATAAAGACACCCACTGGCAGGTGTTCAGTTGTGACGAGGAAATCGTCACATTCCTGGTTAACGAAGTGTGTAATCGAAGGTAGAGACCCTGATGACGAGCAATATGAGGGGTTGATACAGTTACGGAATAATCACGTTCCAAAAGGATTGATTACATTAGAAAGTCTCTTTGATCAGAATGATAGAGCAATATCCCACAAGATCAAAGTAGACCCGAGGCAGTATGCTGACCTAAACTTGAACCTGGTAAAACCATCAAGGTCGGAACAGACTGCACGTCGGAGGAACTGGAGCAGATCAGATCACTGTGCCAGGAGTTCCCCGACATCGTGGCATGGTGCTACGAGGATTTGAGGGGGTATGACAGAACTGTCATCCAAAGATACCATTGAGCTAGAGGATGGCGCCAAGCCATTTCGACAGAAGCAGAGGGCCGTGAATCCAAAGATTGAGGCCATGATGAAGATCGAGCTCTTGAAGATGCTGGAGGCCAAGATCATCTACCCCATCAAACATTCATCCTGGGTCACGAATTTGGTGCCCGTGAGGAAAAAGAATGGCGACATTCGTCTTTGTGTCGACTTCAGAAACCTAAATCAGGCTTCCCTCCGGGACCACTATCCGCTTCCCCAAATCGACCAGATCCTACATATCGTTGCTGGAGCCCAGAGATTTTCACTTTTAGATGGATTTTCCGGCTACAACCAGATTTGGGTCAAAGACGAAGACCAGCATAAGACGGCGTTTACCACCAAGTGGGGGACGTTCGCCTATCAACGCATGCCATTTGGCTTATCTAATGTCGGTGCCACGTTCCAAAGGGCCATGGACCTGGCCTTCCGAGAGCTGCTCAATAAGATTATCGTCATCTACCTTGATGACATGACCGTTTCTCTCACCAACGAGGAGATCATGTTTCACACCTACGGCAAATATTTGAGAGTTGTCGAGAATTCGGAATTTCTATAAACCCGAAGAAGCCTGTCTTCGCGGTAAAGGAAGGAAAGTTGTTGGGACACGTCATCTCCGAGGAAGGCCTCGCCATTGACCCTGACAGAGCAGAGGCCCTCGTTCGCTTGCCAGCCCCCATCGACAAAAAAGGGCTGCAGTCCTTCTTCGGTCAGATTAACTTTGTGCGGAAGTTCATTCCGGACTTCGCACAGGTGATCAAGCCTATGGCCGAACCGCTAAGAAAGATACACGTTACGAATGGACTGATGAGAGAGAGCAAGCCTTCGAGGAAATCAAGGCCCGAATTGCACAAGCTCCGGTGTTGACAAACCCGGACTACTCCGAGACTTCATCCCGTATGCGATGGGAGAACTCGAAAGTTACGCCGCAGCTCCCGACTCAGAAGGGAGACGATGGTGAGGAGCACCCCATAGCATTCCTCAGCCAAGTAATTCTGCCGCATGAAGAAAAGTACAATTTTATAGAGCGGCAGGTTCATGCTGTCATGAAGTCCCTTCGAAATTTCAGGCATTTTGTCTCCTAGAGCAAGACCACTGTCTTTGTGATTCACCCGGATGTTCGAAGCTTCATCTTGCAAGGAGAACCGGGTCACAAGAGAGCGGGATGGATTGCCAAGATCCAGGAGTTTGACATTGAAGTGCGGCCCACCAAGCTTATCAGAGGCCGAGCCTTGTGTCAGGAATTGGCCCGAAGCGCTGTAGCCGGCATCTTCGCTCGTAAGTGGGAGGACACAGCGACACGCATCTACCTAGCCAACTCCTTATCGGAGGGGAGTGATTGGACAGATGAACTGGTGAGATACTTCTGCATCGGAAGATGTCTCGATCACCTGAACGCCTCACAACGAAGGAGATTTCGGCTAGGTGCACTCAAGTACACTCTTCGCCCCGAGGGGCTTTACTTCAAAAACATTGACGGCATCCTGTTGCGGTGCGTCTTAAAATCTGACCAGCCTAGGGTCCTCGGAGAATTTCATTCCGAGATGCCTGGGGGTCACCATTCTTCAAGGCCAACGGCCTTAAAAATAATAAGGGCTGGGTACTATTGGCCCACCTTGTTCGCAGACGCGCATGCGGTCTACGCTCTAAATGTGATCAATGCCAAAGGTTTGCTCGGCGAAGCAGAAAGCACCCCTGCCCCTTCAACCGATTCGAGCCGAGACTCCGTTCCAAAGCCAATGGGGTTTAGACTTTATTGGGGTGATTTCTCCTAACTCCTCTGCCGGCCACAAGTTTATTCTTACGGCTACCGACTATTTCACGCGGTGGACAGAGGCGATCCCGACCAAGAACGCAGACCAAGAAACGGTCATCAGGTTCATTGAGAGCTTGATTACCCGCTTCGGGGTTCCAGAGTCGATTGTGATAGACAACGGTTCGGGATTTGTAGGCGCTGTACTCACGGAGTACACCGGCAGACTTGGCATCTATCACAAGATGTCTTCTAACTACTACCCGCAGGGGAATGGCCTTGCCGAGTCCACTAACAAGAACCTCCTGAAAATCATCCGGAGGACCATTGATGAGAAACAAGCGGACTTGGCACTTGCTCCTGAACCGGGCGCTGTGGGCGTACGGAGTTGCATTTAAGAAATCCCTCAGAACGTCTCCCTACGCGCTCGTCTACGGCAAAGAGGCTGTCATGCCATCACACATTGAGATCCCTGCCCTGTGGATGATCGACGAAGACAGATGCAGCGGAGACCCGCTGGATGACAGATCGTGCCAACTCCTGCAGTTGGAAGAAGACAGAGAAAGTGCATACCAGGCCTTCGCGAATCACATTGCAGCCACTCAAGGCTGGTTTGCCAAAGGCACCATCGCCCGAGTTTTCAAATCGGGGACCCAGTGCCGAAGTGGGACTCATATAAAGCAAAGCCGGGTAATCACGGGAAGTTTGATGCCCTCCGGGAGGGCCCTTATCGGATTGCCCGGTAAACCGGTTCAATGCCTACATCATGCGGGATATGGAGGGTCGGCTCCTGCCTATCCCCCGTTAACGGGTTCCACTTGAAGCTTTACCGTCGTCGAAGGTGCCCGAGTGGCCCTTCTTTGTAAAAATTTCCTTGTGCTTTTTCATTTCCCGGCATGTACAGTTTCAGCTTTTTAGCTTTTAAATTGTTTTTCTTCGTTTTTTGAGCTTAACTGCGGCATGGGAGAGAAAGACAGACTTCGCAACTGAAGTCTGTCGTCCCCCTCGGAGGGGCGAAGTTCGGTCGTGCAAAGAAAAGAGAAAAAGAAAAAAGGCAAAAAATCGGCTAAGTGTTGGCCGAAGTCCGACTTCGCAGCGAAGTCGGGCTTCGGGCCAGCCACGGTGCGAAGCGCGACTGAAAGGGAAGCCGCAAGGGCACACTAAAGACAGGCTTCGCTAAGCTTTGGCCGAAGTCCGACTTCGGCCAACTTGCGCGCGAAGCCCGACTTCGGCCAACTTTCGTGCGAAGTGCGAACTTCGCGCGAAGTTCGTACTTCGCCCAAAGTTCGGCCGCAGTCCGAACCCGCCTCGGCGTTTGTCCTGCGTGGCTTGTCCAAGATCAGTATAAAGGAAAATGACAAGTGTGGTCAAAGGACCGAAGGTTGCAAAGGACCCAGACTGTGCCCAAACCTTGGGCGCAGCAAACAAAAAAAAAAGAAGGAACAGTTCGAACGCGCACTTCGCGCGAAGTTCGAACTTCGCCCGAAATTCGGGCGAAGTCCGACTTCGCCGGCGAAGTCTGGCCGCGCCCAACTTCGAGCGAAGTCCGGCTGCGCCTCGCTTTCTGGGCCAGTTTGGGGCAACGTTTAAAAATGAATAGAAAATTAAAAAAGGTTCCTAGCTGGGCCCAAGGTGCGTTTGTAGCCGTTCCAAAGTGGGTTTCCGCACCAATGATTCTTTCTTGAGTAGTGTGCCCGCGCTCCGGCAGTGACGTCAGCCATAGCACAGCGTCCAAGACAGAATTGATGATTGCACGTTCCTCAACGAAAGTGCAAGCAAAAGAGTATGGCACGTCTGCTGGAGCGCGCTTTTTCCAAACATTCTCCTGCGCAGCCACCAAAGAGCCTTAACTCAGCCGACCTACCTCCTCCTGCGCGGCATTAATGGCGCTGTCTTTATCTAGAAAAGGGGGTCAGATGTTTTTAAACATTCCAGACTATGCAGATTATTCCTCGGACAGTGCAAATTATTCCTGTGACAGCGAAATCTGCTGCAGACGCCTTGAACTTGCAATTATTGCTGATTCGAAGAGATGGACAAAGGAAAGATGCCAGTGTCAGCGCAGTCCAGCGAAAGTGGCGAACCAAAGGATTTACCGTGGCCGGGCGTTTTCAGAAGTGAAACCCCGCCAGAAAGAAAGTCAAAGTCCCGGACGAAAAAAGTACAGCGTGGGCAAGCCCCACCACCTCCGGTGAATTATTTGTCGGGATACAAGGACGGCTCTTTTTCTATGAGCCCGACGAAGTCGCGGGCAAATGTGAAGAGTTGGGCCGACAAAGTTTCGCCCTCCCACCATTTCGGAGCGGCGTACAAATCCAATCTGTTCGTATTCTTGTGCCCTCCTGTCCACCAATGCCCGGAATCGGTAGACCTAATTGTCAGACACTACAGACCAGCTACCCGGCAAATTTGCAGCTCCAGCGGTAAACCCTTGTTCACACTGCGCAGGGAGACTGTCCAGCCGACTTTCGCCCCAGGGTTGGAGTATGACTCCAGCGCCATCCTCAGAAAGATAAATTTGGGCGAGCAGGCGGGACGCTTCGCGAATACCAAACGGATGAGGGATTTCCTCAATTCAGAGCTGAACGCCCCGCTTGCAGCCGGACAGTGGCCAACCGGCCCCATGCCCTTGACACAATTCCAGAACAAATACTTGTACATCATTTTGGCATCTATTCTTGGCTGCGATTCTGATGAGCTGGTACAGCCGTACCAGCTAGCGCCGCAGAATGTCTCCTATGTGGAGAGTCCTACGAACCGACAAAGACAGAGAAGTGGGAAGCGTCCCATCTCTTTCGACTGGGCAGACTGGCTGGCTTACGCCGTTCATTCCAGCCTGGTAAAAATCCAGAAGAGGCAGTCTACCGATTTTCGTTTCAGTTCTGTTCTAGCCTGGCTTTGTTTGTACCATTTGCACCCCCTGATGCCGATCCTGAACCTGAAGAAGGTCAACGAGAGGGGAGAGCCACAGCCCGTCTATAGCTGGATGGATGACTTATACCGGAAAGGGTCCTACTACAAGTTCAACTTCAACTTTATGGGATTCGTCATGTCAGTCTTCAGTGAAAGCGAAATTCCTCGCCCCCCGAGAGAAATGACGAGCGCTTTGATAAATCAGAAGCTCGGGGACGTTTCAGACTGACGCAGGGAATTGTGGTCAGAATCAACGGATTCAAGGGCAAACCCCATTTGCTGCCCTACCGGTGCTCGGAGCACCCGTTCGGGATGGAGGTTGCCCGACAAATGGACTATGTTGAAGAGGAGTTCGGCCTAGGAAAGAAGAGAGGACAGATTTTTCAATATCCTCTTTCCTGGGCAAATGTTGAGATTTTTGAGGTAGGGCAGCATGTCTACCTTGAGCAAGAGTTTTCTCGGATTGGCCTGGTTTTGTTGCCGCAACGCTGGAAGTATGACCCATACGGAATAAGGGGAAAGTTCACACATCTCTGCCCCCGGGCAGATATAACCGAAGATAGATGCGATGTGGTCCATGTGGATCTTGACTGGGAAATCGAATTGATGGAAGCTTCTCCTCCCTGGCAGGATTTCTACTGCGAGGAGGTGACATATGACCCCAAGCGAAACCCGGACCACCAGTTTTCATCTCCAGGATTCAGAAAATTTCTATCCAAGATAGCAGGCCTTAACTGGTCTAAAGAAAAGATTACTGAATGCTGGAAGATGAGATGCCGCATGCAACACGACAAATCGACAAGGAGAAACCTGGCCGTAGATGACGATTTTTCGGTTCTCTATGACCAGCATCATGACAGCTGGCGGCCGTTCGCATATCAAGATTACGTTCCCCGAGGTCCCTTTGAAGACTATAAAGGAGGGTCTCCCTCTCAACAGTTGTACACTTCGGCAACTACCAGCGTGGGCCCAGCAAACTTCCAGGTCGATTCAATGCAGCCCGTGGCTTCCAAGACGGCGCCTGAGAAGGCTAAAGAATTAGTCAAGGCAACGCCCGAGGCAATCCCTCAGGCACGAAAAGCGCCGCGCCGCGGTAGAGGCGCGACCGGTTGCGGCGGACCTTCCGCAAGTCAAACCCCGGTACAAGTTTACCGTGGGAGCATCGCCGCGCCGTACCTCGCCTTCATCTCCTTCCCCTGATCAGACTGTTATTCCGGAAGAAAAGAAGCGGAAGAGAGTTGAGAAAATCAGGCGACCTAGCCTGATAGTGCAGCAACCAGTTGCAGAGCCACAGCCGCGTCCTGCCGCCGCAGAGACAGTGTCTCTGGGTAGTCCTAAGCCAGCCGCCGAAATTAGAAGTACAGACATCCATCCGGCATCGGCTCAGGCGGAGCCCGCAGGTACGTTTGCTGCCCCTGTCTCTTTGGTCTCATCCAATCCCACTCCCACTCCGTCTCCCGCTCAATCCGAGCAAGTCATGGCCGCATCCCCTCCCCCGTCTCCACGCCCTTCTAGCGGCCCCCATTCTTTTGATCGCCTTGCTCAGAACCCTAACATCTCTCTTTCTCTGAGCACAACTCCAAACCCTTCGCCTGAGGTTAGTGCTGAGGCTGTCCGTTCACCGTCACATCCTCCGTCTCAGCCGCTTCAAACCCTTGCAGTGTCAGCCGTTCCCATCTCCATTTCCCGGTCGCCCCCACAAGCGGCCGATTCTTCCAAGGTCCGTCCGGTTCCTCCTGGTCCCATCCCCGCAGGAGAGACGTCTCAGCAGAACCCTAGGCTGGGGGAACCAGATTTTATGGACGACCTCCAGAATACAGACGACTTGCCCCTGGCAACGAGGGCTGTAGAGTATTCTGTCTCTTTCCTCCAAGACCTGAAGCGGAGGAGACATGAAGAGATAGCCGCCCCAGCAAAACGCGCAAAGTATGATTTCGGGAGGAGAGTGATTACAACAGAGAAAATAATCCCAAAAGTAAAGAAACCTCTCCGAGAAATGACCAGGGCAGACTACGAGCTCTAGACAAAGGAGAAGAGCTTTGACGGCATTAACAAGAAATATGAGATTCAGTCAATCATGCGCAAAGCTGATAATCTCTTTGTCAAAAGTCTGGAGGAGCAGGAAGAACTTTTCGGGTTGCAAGATAAAACAAGGCAGCTTGAAGAGGACCTGTCTAGGTCCACTGAGCAACTGGAAGCGGCGCGGCAAGAAATAGATGAACTCAAAGCCCAGCTGGCCGCTTCTCATCAACAAGCCGCAACCGAAAAGAAAGCATCCTTGGAGCAGGTTTCTCAGCTCCAAGAGTCTTTGAAGCAGGCGCAGTCGCAACTTGCAGAGAGAGCATCTCAAGCGACAATCTTTTCAAAGACAAAGGTTAAGGAGATGCGGGCTGGTTTGTTGCGGGAATGCAAGCCCCACACCTATAAGGCGATGGCAGTTCTGGATTTCGTATCCAGAATTCAAGAAGTTTCTGCCAGGGAAAGCCTGTGGTAGAGGAGGCCGAGCGCCAGGCGAAGCAATGGCTGGACCTGGCGGTAAATCTTCAGGAGCGCGAGCGCAACGGCCTCCAATTTTCTCCCGTGTCCTCATTCGCTGCAGAATGGGCAGGTGCAAGGGTGACCTTGCACAAATATTTCAAAAAAGTTGAAGAGGTGAGAGTTGCCAGACGAATGCTAGATGCATTCGGACATGAAAGAGATATGTCTGGCTCCCTTTCACGCTCTTTCTGAACTAGGGTGCCCAGGTTTTGTTGAGAATGGCGAGCTTCTCACCCTAGATCGGGTGAAAAGGAATTGGCAGTCCTTCGAAGCAGATACAGCTGAAATTGACAGCTGGGCTGAGCCAATTCAAGACAGTCAGGTCACTCAGATGGTGGCCAAATATTCCAAGATCAGCTCCTACTTCCAGGAGTTAGAAAAGAGATACCTCACCATCGACCTGCACGCGGTCGCTGCTTTCCACGCAGCATTAGAAGATGTAGCTGACCGCCGGCCATTTGAAGCAGAAGCTTGGCGCCCAGCCAAGGCCGCATACGATCGCATTTGCGAAGCAGAAGCAGGAGATGGAGAGCTTTCGAAAGGTGATTCTGAGGGGGCAACTGACAAAGATGAATCTGAAGAACAGTTGCCACAAGGAGGACAGTTAGAGCAGCCAAAGGCAGGGGAGGCAAGTTCCTCTGCACCCAATGGATGAAGGCATGGATTCTTTGCGCCGAGGCGAGCTCGACACCCCGCGAGCCGCCAGAAATGTTGTCACATTTTGCACGGGGTGCAATGTCTTCAGTATTGTAACTGTGCTGCTCTTCTTTTTCCCTCTTCCCCTATTTTCCTTCCTTCTCCTCTCCCTTTCCTTTTCCTTCCCGCATTCTTTTTCTTTCCCCTCTTTCTTGGAGTCCCCAGTTGATTTTTCAACTTTCCAACAAGTTACCTGAAAAATGGCTAAGTGTTGGTGCGAAGTTCGCACTTCGCCCAGTCTAGGTGCGAAGTGCGCACTTCGCCCAGTTTTGGTGCGAAGTTTGACTTCGCCCCACTTTCTGGGCGCACCTTGCAACTGGCAGATTGACAGGCTGGCAGGCTGACAGAAGACGACAAAAGGCCGGAGCAGAGTCCGTACGGCGGCAGACACCAGTTTCCACCTGTGCGCAGCCCGACTTCGCAATGAAGTCGGAGTGCGCCCTTGCCAAGTGCGCAGTAGGGGAACAAACCCGGAATTTGACCAAGGCATGAAGGCCTTCCCGACTGCACTGTTTTCTGCCCGCGCAACTCGAGGTGCTCCGATCCCAAGCGAAGTTGGACGGAATGCCTTCCAAGGCAGACACGTGTCACACAGCATCATCCATCATCTGACAAGTGTCCAGCTTCGGGATTAGAGCCGAAACGTGCCGAGCAAAAGGACAAGCATGGGCTGCACCGCCTACGCCGCAGCCTCATTTAAAGCTGATCTGAGGTTTCACCTGCTCCAGCTACCCGCATCATCGCCGAGAGATTCTGCCCAACACACCGCCATGTAGCTGTCCAGCTTCCAGGAAGACCATGCTGCGGGTACAGTCCGGTCCGACAAAAGGTCAGCATTTGCAGCTCTTTCGCCGCTTTTGTCAGCTTATGTTTGACTGGGACCATGTGCCCATTAATGTAACGGGAGGGACTCGGGCTATAAAAGCCCACCGTGAATTCATTGTAAAGGGTGGAAGGGGAATGTCTGTTAGGGAACCACTGTACCCATTGTAACCGTGCTTCGCTTATAAATATAATCTGTATGCTTGGTTCCGTTCACTGTCTTGTTTTTTATGCTGCCTTTCTTTATATTCATGCCTTAGGCTAACCTGTGTCATGGCTCGTTGATTCATTTCAGCATTTGATGATCAGGTGCCTCTAGCATTGCTTGTTTAAAGCACCCCTTGTACTTCATGAATTAAAAGGATACATAGAATAGCTGTAGCAGCAGTTCCATCAGTTGTGTGTTTTGTTGCTAGTCCGTATCTGGTGATCGGTGCGCTGCCGTACTGTTAGTTCCTTGTAGGGAATGTCTGTTAGGGGGCCATTGAAGCTGTGCGGTTAAATTCTCTACATAAACACATATACCCGGCTCTGATATCTCTATGATTGCTTTCTACCCATGTCGGTGTCCGTAGGTGGTGATTGACGTGTTGCCGTACTGTTAGTTCCTTGTAGGGAATGTCTGTTAGGGGAGCCGTTGTAGCCGTGCGTACACTGCTTGGGTATCGGAAGTATACGTTAGATTTTGCAGTTCTTTGTCATGCTTTGTGTTTATATGCAGTAAGTAGCGGTGATTGGTGTGTTCCCGTACTGTTAGTTCCCCTCACCAACCTTTGAATATATTTGTAAATCTCTTTTTGTACATTTATTTCTTTCCTGTACTCTTAGCTTAAATCAGAAAACCCCCCAAAAGGAGCCGGCCTTCTCCGGAGATTGGCTCGGAAGGCATCTCTTCCTTCCGGCCTTTCATGCTGGTGGGCGAATCTGGGCGCATTAACCCAAATCCTTTCCTCATGGCAGATTCGTAACCAACAGGTCCCTTACTCCATTGGCTTTCCAAATTGTTGTACACATCCCTATGTGACGTACAGGGTCTTCTTTCCCCTCTCGTAAAAGGTGGACATTTCTATTTTCCTACCTAGTTTGCAATGTTTGCCATTGGTGGTGGATTTTCTTCTCCCGATTTGTCCCCACTCAATGATTGCTCAGACAACACTTCCTCTCTACATGCTTTTGTTCTTGGCAGGTCTTCACTCGGTGCCTTTGTTCTTGGCACTTCCTCAACTCTCGGTGCTTCTTCACCTTCTAGGTTGCCTTCAAATAACCTTCGACTAAACTCTAGTGCACCTTCGCTTCACGACATCCTTCACAAATATACAATCGTTGGATTTAGCCTACTTGCCCGAGCACTCGTGTGGTTGCTCTGGTGCTTGACTCTTGTCCTCTGCGCCGCTTGGCAAACTCCTTCCTGCTTGCTCTAGTGTTAGCATCTACTTGTCTCCTTGTGCATGCTCCATGTTGGCGTCTTGACTTACGCAAACGTTTTCTTTTGTTGTTTGGTGCAGCTCCCTTCGCACTTTGTCTTTTGTTGTTAACAACGCCTAGCACTTTTAGCTCTCGTCACTCGATCTATCCTCCTCTTGAGGATTGCAAACATGTTCAACCTCAAGTTGTTCAAGTTCCATCCTTGACTGCAGTCCACGATTGGCAATTCTTACACTTCTTACATGTTGTGGGATTCTCCCATGGTTTTGTCTCCTATATTTGTGCAATCAAAAATGTGTCATTCACCTCTTCACTCTTCATATGTGCTAATTTTGAACTTTCCAACGACAACGTCAATGAACAAGCTGACCTATACTTCAATTAGGCAATGACGCCAAACGTAGCGTAGCGGTGAGGTTTCCCAACAATGAGATGGAGTGATAGAGTCTAGGGTTCAACAGTTTCGTAGTTAGCACTTTGGAACAAGGTCATCATCATCATCATCTAGACAACATACATGATGACAGATTAGACTTCAATTCTCAGTCAGTACGACGACATTCCAAGACGACACTAGCAAGTCAACATCAACATGGTGGCATGACGACACCCACATGACTGCATGATGGCATGATCTCTTACAACATTAATACTTAAGACTCACAATATGCTTTATAAATAACAATGGCTTCTCATAGCATAATAGATATCACTCTCGTATCCTCCATATGTATATCTCCAACAATGAAGGGGGGGTCTTCTTATAGTGCAGTCCTGGTTGTTGTTGGCAACGGTTTCCAGGACACGTTGCACATAACTACTTCCCCTCTTCCTACGTACCTAAGACATAATGCCAACTTTACAATATATTAAATATTTAGGCGCTTAACTATGATGACTATTACATGCATTTCATTTCAATTACATTTACATTTCCTTGGCATTTCATTCAGACCAACTTAGTGCATATTACACTTAAACCTAAAACTTAATGCGTAACACTTATGTAGACAATTTTGCTTTTGTTTCTGCTTATGTCCAGAACCAATGCCTACAAAATCTTGATAGCATTTTCCAGTCTTTTCCAGCTTTGAGAACAAAGCTTTTTGGGGGGGCAATGTAATATAGCTCCAATACAACAACATCGTCTATCTTTATAGCAAGGTTACCAAGGTGCGTGGGTGCGAATGCGGCAGGAATCCTGGGTGCCAAAAACAAGGTTTGCTGGGTGCGGGTGGGGCTATTTTTTAATTAAAAATAAACATATGTATTTTTCTATTAAAAAAAAATAAAAAAAATAAATCATACACATTGCCAAATAATTAAATAAATCACACACATTTTGAAATAAAATAAATCATACACATTGCAAAATATTTAAATATGGCATTATAAAAACATATATGATATTTGTGTAGAAAAACATTAAACTTTAAAAAAATTTAAAAATGTTTTTATTTTTATTTTTATTTTATTTTTGGCCCGTATGGGCTAGGTGTGGTTGGGGCCCACTTACATAAAAAAAAAAAAAAAGTTTTATTTTTGGCCCGTATGGGCTGGGTGTGGTTGGGGTCCACTAAAATAAAAAATAAAATTAATTAATGTTTTTTAATAACTTTTATGCCCAAAATGGGCTGGGTGCAGCTGACCAAACCCAGCGGCCTGTCAGTGTTCGGCTGACCCCTCAACCGAGCACCCGGTGTGGGTGCGTGAATGGTTCGTGCACCTGGCCTGCCGGGTGCGCGAACCTTGTTATCTTGCTTTATTGTTATTAGCTCGGGTTCTAGGTTAAGATAGTCAACCCTGGAGCATTAGGGTCAAGTTTAATGTTGATTTAGTCTATAAATAGGAAGAGTTATGTTGTAGTTGGAATCATCTTTCATATTCAAATCATAGTCACCTTTGTTGAGCATTTGAGACTCTGCCTCTCAAATTGGCGAAGAGACTTCTCCATCTCTAAGTGGCTAGGATTTGTATTGATTTGGAATTTGGAATCTCTTGCATTGAATCTAAAATATTGTGTTTTAGTGGATGATTAATTTTGCCCATTATTGAATTGTTACTGCTATTATTACATTTTTGAAAGTTTTTTATTACAAAATATACTCCTCCATTAGAGAAGTGTGAAATTTGAAAACAAAAATCAAAGTCTTGGAAGCTAAGGCAACTTTTGCTCTTATGATCTTTGCTTGATCTAAGGTTCGATACCAAACGTCTAAAGGAGAATATTCCTTTTCAGCCGTAAAGTGGTTTGGCAACAAGGATGAATGGATGAACTCTTGTGACTATGATTGTGTTAGGAACCTTCATATAAAAATAAGCATAATCGAAGTAGCTATGCAGGAATTAATAGAAATGCTCACAAACTAATGGACCGTGAAAAATGAAAATAACAAAAATGTTTCATGAAAAACAACTAGATGGAAATAACAACAAACTCATATTAATCAAGTGGAACATATATAGTAGGCCTCTTGAGGGGGCAACCTTGTTGGAAGTAGAGCTTCAATACAAAATGAGAAAATATGAGATGCCTTCTACTCCAAACCCATGTCCTTATATAGACTCTTATTAACCCTAACCCTAATGCTCAAGGGTCAAACCACATGAAAGAGGGGACCCATGCTACTAACTCCTACTTACAATAAAGGTTACATCATAATTGGTGTTTGCACACTAGGTGCCCATAGTGCAAACATACACCAACACTAGACAAGTACATAGTAATAGTTGTGTTAGGATAGGGTCCTAACATGCCACCCCTTCAAGAAGCTTTGTCCTCAAAGCTTGAGGTGAGGAAATTGTTGTTGTAGTTGGAGTGGCTCCTAGGTAGCATCTTTTGGCTGCAGTCCATGCTGTAGACAGCAGTTCTAAGCAAGACAAACCATGAAGAACTGGCTGACGACAATGTCCATCAATTTTGATTGTATATAACAATTTTGGAATGTTATGTTAATTTGTAAAATCAGCCAATGAATGTGAAGGCTTGATTACGTACAATGAGCACTAAAAGACAAGAACAACCATCATTGTGTTAGTCGGCTAACTAGGATTAGACATCTAGTGTGTCAAGACGTCTAGTTAGTCAAAGACGTCTAACAAGTTGTTAAGGCAAACGGTTGGGCGGTTGGGAGCGAAGTAGTTGCAGTAACTACTTCGCCTTCCTATTTATACCCCCCATTCAAACTTGTAAGAATCATCATCATTTTGTTCATAATGCCAATGCTCTTGTACAAAATGCATGTTCTGTGTGTATGGTGATGTCGTGAAGGTTCTGATTGATTGCAGGTTGTGTTGTAAATGGCACTAAGTGGCAATGTTGCAAGGTTATTTTAATGCTTGATTGTAGGTTGTGTTGTAAATGGCACTAAGTGGCAATGTTGCAGGGTTATTTTAATGCTTGATTGCAGGTTGGATGCAGCAACAAGGACAAGAAACAAGTGTTATAATTGCATGTTCGAAGGACTGGGAGTTGCAGACTGTACACGTCTAGACCGAGACATCTGATTTATCCGTCAGGCGGTTAGTTGTCTAGCCCCAACACTAGACATCTAACCTCCCCTTAGACGTCTCATCCTGTCCTCTAGACGTTTAACTCCCAGTTGTGACATCTAAACCTGCACTAGACGTCTATCCCCCAACCTGACGTCTAATGCAGCCCTTAGATGTCTAACCTTTAGACAACCTAAGTGCCTAGACGTCTAACCTGTAGACGTCTAACCCAGTGACCTGATGTCTAAATCTGCAGACGTTTAACCCAAGCGTCTAGCCTGTGACGGCTAGTTTGTGACGTCTAGCCTTGACATCTAGACAAGTGCACTTAGACGTCTAAACTTGGCCATTGAAATACCTAGCATTTAGGGTCTGTAACTGGTCATTTTGACTGTCATCATCCCTTACCTCAGGAATGTACTCACCCCTGTCTACATTTGGTGTCGTTGCCTAATTGAACTCAGAGTCTAGAGACGCAAGTGATAGGAGTAAGAGGTGAATGACTGATTCTAGGTTACAAAGCAGAAATCAAATACCGGTAAGAAGTGCACGACTGGCGAACTTAAGAACACAAGAGGCAACAAAAGTCTCTCACCCGGAAGTGGAGAGAGTCTGGAACCTAGAAGACGAAGATAATCCAAGCATTGAAACACTATTGGTGACTGCATAAAACGAGGAAGAGCAAATAGCTGAGGAAGAGCCCATCATTGAAAACTGGACGGCAACACCAGAACCAACGAGGGAGAGTTGGCCAGAGGATACTGAAGGAGGGAACCTTGTGTCAGGTTAACTACACGAGGGTTCGTGGGGAGGAAGACCGGAGCCACGTTTGGTGTATTCGCAAAGGAGGTCGCGAAGTAGAGATCAATTGGAGTCGGGCAGAAGGCTATTTGGGTATAATTTTGCACCATCAACAGCAGACAGACAACCTAATCGAACTCCACAATCACCGACACCAGGGAGTCCGACCAACAGAAAAAATACTATGGCAAATCCCGCCAATAGAACAGTACAACAAAAATTCCCACCTTTTTCAGGTGAAGGAAAGGAGGACCCATCTTAGCATGTGGGAACTGTTGGTTATGGATCTGCCACAAGAAAGGATTTGGTTTATCTACGCGCCCTAGACCCGCCCAACAGATTGAAAGGCCGTGAGGAAGAAATGCCTCCCGGGCCAATCTCCAGAGAAGGCTGGCTCCTTTACTACACTACACTGGGTTTTAGATTAGGGAACTGGAAAGAGATTGGGAAAAGTGCTGAAAGAGATAAATAACTGAAAGAAATGGGAAATGTAGATGGTTCCAAGGGGAAGAACAGGCAGCACAATTACTAACTACTACTTGAACCAACAACAATCAATATTATGAACATAACAGAAACTAAAACTGGACACACACTGATATGTATCCTTCAAAAATTCCAGACTTCATTCTTTAATCACACACTTAAATCCAGATTGCAGAATTTACTGTATGCAAATGAAGAAACAAAATTAATAGAAATAAGCATAGAAGGCATCATACACAGAAAAGGAGTTCAGAATCAGAACCAGGAGTCTTAATATTGAAGCAGAAATCCAAGTACAGCAGCTCTTTAGCAAAATGTTCCCCCCGATTACATTACAATGAGTTGGCTTTTATAGAGGGATTTACCCCCGTAATCATTAATGTCAAAACCCTAAAACCGCTGGGGTAGCTGAGATTTGACCCCTGTCAGATGACAGAGTATCCATGGAATGCGGCTCACTCGTGTCAGCAGAGGCTTTGGACGGGCATTGTAGTTGGGACATGTCTCATTAATACGGTTGGTGCAGCTTGCCCTCAGGAGCTTTTTTGGGACCTGACATGGCTGTCCTGATGGGATGGGTTGGAGACCCAAACTCGTGCGCCATGAAGGCACCTTAAATTCCCACCTAACTTCTCTTTCTCGGGACGCGTGCCCTTTGGATGCAGTCTTAGCGTTAAAAAACGCTCAGCGAAACTTCGTTGGAAATCGTGCTTGAAATGCAGTTTTTTGGCCGAAGTTGAGCCTTCTGGCGAAGTTGGGAGCATCCTGGTCGACATAGAGCATTTTGGCCGACGTTTGCTCCGCTTGTTGCCCGAAACCGGGGTTCGCTGGGGATTCGAGCGAACCTGAGCTTCCTGGCCGACATAGAACATTTTGGCCAACATTCGCTCTTGGCCGACGTTCGCTCCTGGCCGACATAGAACATTTTGGCCGACATTCGCTCCTGGCCGACGTTCGCTCCTGGCCGACATAGAACATTTTGGCCGACATTCGCTCCTGGCCGACGTTCGCTCCTGGCCGACATAGAACATTTTGGCCGGCATTGGGGTTCGCTCCGCTTGTTGCACGAAACCGGGGTTCGCTGGGGATTAGAGCGAACTTAAGCTAAATTTGCCTTGGGCGCTTTTTAGAGCAGGTTAACCCCGAAGCCAAGGTTCTCTAGATTTCGGGAGCAAACTTGAGTGCGCTGAGCTTCAGGAGCGAACTTGAGCATCGGGCGAACTTGAGCTTTCTGGCCGTGCCTTAGCCAATTTTTCAAGCTCGAAATGAGCTTTCGTTGGCTCTGCTTCCTGGGGTCATAACTTTTGATCCGTTGTCCCGATCGCCTATTATAATATATCATCGGAAAGCTTGCGAAAAGATCTGCAATGACGAAATATCCAAAGATCATTTCATCCACTTTATCATCCTCTTTTAGGGCCTGCGAAAATGCCAACACTTTTGCATGTGCTTTGCCGCTTAAAGCTTCATACTTAGGCAAAATTTTGTCAAAAAATTTAATGTGGCAAAAATGCCAACAGGAACTTGCATTACCATTTGGGGAGAAAATGGGGTCACACAAGACACACAATGGTTGCAACTATTCCTAGCCACATTGCGAGGCATGGCGATAGATTGGTACTTGAAAAGACAAAGTACGCAAGCATTTACACAATGGGAGGATTTGAAGGCTGCATTCATAGAAGAATTTCGACCACTGAGAGATGACACTGACATTATCACAGAAATCTGTCACTAAGCAAAAACCAGACGAGGATGTCTAAAATTACAATAGAAGATCGAAACAATTGACAGATAAAATGGAGATGACACCTACCGATGGTATGATAAAGCGATGGTTTTTGGATGGGCTACTACCGAAATTCAAGAAGAAGATGAAGGCAGTACCATCCTCAACATATGCGGAAGCACTAGAGAAGGCCAAGAACTTCGAAAGTGAAGGCAAACAAACAACCGCAGGTATCGGAGGTTACATAAAACATAATGAAGATTCAGACAGTGATGCGGAAGATAAAGTTTACAATTCAGAGTGCAATCCACACCTTTCGGAGAGAATTTGACAAAATTCTAAAAGAAGCAAAAGGAGAAGGCCGCAAGGATCGGAAAGAGATTTGGTGCTCAGATTGCAAGATAGAAGGACATTCAAATGTCCACTGTCCAAAGAACGCATACTGTAACATCTGTGAGATAGCCGGAGATCCTGTAGTTGACTATCCATTCAATCTAAAAAGCAAGAGGCATCAAACATTGGCTATACAACAGGAGGAGCAGCCAAATACGTCAAGGAATGGACAAGGAGCCACTAGTGGGGGATATAGGAATAGTCGCCGAGGAGGAAGACAAGGAGGACAAAGTCGACTACAATACGACTTTGATGGTCGGCCGATTATTCAATGTCGGAATTGTTAGGAATGGGGCCATTTTGCGAAGAATTGTTCCAAACCTCATAATGCAGGTAATAACAGTGGTAATAATACCACTCAAATGTGTAAATGGTGTGGTCCAGGGAACCACAAGGAAGCCAATTGTCCGAACAAGGCAAGTACCAGTGGAACTCAGAATATCAACCTCATTGGCATTGGAGAGGTAACAGAGGCAGATAATGAAGTCTTGGCTGTAACAAGAGCACAGACCAAGAAGATAGAGCAATATCCAAACCCTTCCAAGGAAAAGGAGCGATGGCAGGAAGCCCAAGACCTAATCTAAACAGAACTAGCAAAGGCGAAACAGGATCAACTAGTTCTGGAGAAAGTATGGAAAAGATCGGAGATCACCAAGAAGGCATCAGTAGAAGGCTTGGTAACAGAGGTACTAAACACGAAGGTGGAAATGAAAGTCGCAAACCTATTCAGTATAGTACCTGAGTTGTATGCTACGACCGGGGAAGTCATCAAGAAGAAGGATGAAACTCGACAGGTAGCAACTACTAAGTAGGGGCAATTCATTGATCCGACAATCAGGCCAGCTATAGTCCAGATGGAGGTTTTGGACCATAGACTGAATTAGGTGATTGTGGATGGAGGATCGAGTGTGAATGTGATGCCAGAGAAGACATGGTGGATTATTGGGCAACCCGCCTTACGATCTCCAAATTTCAAGTTATATGGCGCTAATCAATATGGCTTTGAAACAATAGGCGTCTTGACGAATCAGAAGGTACGCATAGCAGAACATGACTTTATCTTAGATTTTGTTGTCATATGCGCATATGATGCACTGCTAGGACGAGGATGGTTGAGAACAGCACAAGTCAACCACAATTGGGAGAAAGAACGTCTATCCTTCAACCAGGGACAACACAAGTATATAATCAATCTGAAGAATCAAACAGTGAGTCAAGACAGCAACTTCAGATGATTCGGGATCCTCTTCATCGGATGGTGAGACAGGGTATGAACCAGATGAGGAAGGAGTGTTGCACCATGTGAGTGGAAATTCCTCTAAGCAAATATAATTGTTCTGAATCCATCCATAAAAAGATGAAACTATGGACTAGTGTCAATTGTTAGACATTCTTCATTTCCAGTTTAATTTGGGCAGTAGAATTGGGTAAGAAACAAAAAATGGCTATGGTAGTGAAGATGCAAAGGATTGCCTATTGAAGAGGTTGTGACTAGGGTGATCTTATGATATTGACTTGAACGCTTTTGTCATAGCATACTATGAGGATTTTATTGTTATCACTATTATGATTGCTTATAATGCATTAAGAGCATGTTAATGGTCGAGACTATGAGCTGCTAACATGAGCAGCTTAATGTGATTTCATCAAACTTTCTATTGGATCCACATGTGCTACTATTACCATTAATAGCTACTGCATATTAATCGAAATTTCTCCATGCTTTGGCTTGAATTATGACCTATAAACTTGAATTCTCCAATGAAGTGATTAGGAGAGCTTTTCTTCCTCTATGAAACATGGAACATATTTCAACCAAATGGACTGATTTCTTTGCTCGATCATTCATATGATTAGTTTTTCAACAGGAAGTAGTTTCTACTGCACATATTCTCATTTGTTTGAATTAGCTTTTCTACTGTTATTCCACTGGATATTTATTGCAGAATAAATTGCTTTTGCAGGCATAGGAAACAGAGAGAGGCAAAAATACTCAAAGCTATTGAAGGTGGTGCAAGGACACTGTATGAAGTTGTTTCAAAAGCATATGCAGATGTTCATCCTAACATGTGGATGGGAGCTGCATATAATGTGAAGTTACATGTTGAGCATTTATCATATCAACAAAAGCTTCCCATGGTATACGATATCATATACAAAGTTGTATCATGTGCTTTCATTCTAATTCTGCAATTCTAATACTCTAAATTTGGAATGTACATGGTCTGTATACAGGAATTTTCCATGGATAGATTTCTCACAAGTTCTGGATGTCCTTTTCTCTGGAGGTGGCTTTTGAAAACAGCTCAGACAAATCATTACTTACGGTTTGCAGGAAAAATATGTCCTGTTCTCTTTGTTGGGTTAGGCTCCTATCTCTTTTTCAGAAGCAACATTCTAGCGAAAGCATTGACATCTTCAGATATTTCTCAGTCATCTAAAAAATGAAAGGCTTGACATATGCTCCAATGATGAATAATTGCTTTCATAACATTCAAGAAAATGTAATAACTGTTTTAGATGGTGCTTTGTGGCAAGTGAAAGTCAAGTGGACCTATGGTCTCTGCTATTGTTGTTATTGAAGTTATATGTGTAATTCAAAAATCTCTGTTAATTTTGTCACTTAATCAAGTTATCTACACCTTATAATTATAGATGTGGCCAATGGCAACATGCCTCCAAAAAGTAGAACTTCAGTTGATAAATTGAAGTGAATGATGGAAAAAAAATGACTCTGATCATGCTTTCCTCAACTATTTTGTATAAACAAAAAGAAATGACCAGAGACTTAGAACAAAAGGAAGGACAGATGGTCTATCTCAAAATGAGATAGACACACATTGAGACCTAAAAATCTTAATAACGCGATTCCCATTCGGTAGAAAGATTGAACTGTATTACTTGGAATGCTAATATATCAAGAGTTAAAATAAGAATCGGTAGAAAGATTGAACTGTATTACTTGGAATGCTAATATATCAAGAGTTAAAATAATTTGCTGGAGTGCTCCAATCATGATGTTCAAGTCTCAAAGAATTTAAACATGTTGATCCCTAACTTAAATATATGTGACAACTTATATTCAGATAATGCTGCTATTTGGCTTGTATAATGTGATTAGTACCAATTTAACAAGCATTTAAAAGCAATAATTGTAGTCTTAGAAGGGTTTATTTTTTGTGGATTAGCTATTTTGGAGAGAATAATAAAAGTGTGAGTTGTGCTAAATTTTAACATAACCAGGTAAAATTGTTTAGCTAATTTGGACAGCCATTATAGATATATGGTTTAGGAGATTTGGCTCCAATGCAGATCTTTTACTATTGTAAACAAGTGTTCTCGTTAGCTAAGGCTGGGAGGAGTCTCATCCCAACTTGTATATGATTTTTGTTTTAATATAATTTTTTCAAATTCTTTTTCAAAAAACAGAAGCAGGTAAAATAAATATAATAAATATCTTTGCATAAGGTAGGAAGCTATTGGGAGTAACGAACGACCCTCACCTTTTCTTGCTCTAGATCTTTCGAGAAATTTAAGAAGTGAAGGATTCTTATGGGGCAAAGCTAAGTAACATGGAAGGAAGGTCATCTATGGAAGCCCTATCTAGAAGTGCGGATGCCTTAATTGTAGATAAGAGGAAGAGTGAATTTATCGTAATTCGTATCCAAACAGTAGATGTACACCATATGTGATTATCAAGGATGAGATGATTGAGCATGGTATAATGGTTTTTAAAAGTGGAGGATTAATATGCGAGTTCCATGTATACTAGCTCTGTTTGGAGAGTCCAAAGTGGATTGAATTCAAATTACTGACTTTTTTTTCTAGAGGGATTTTTCATCATTATCTTCTTCAGTTCATACGTCACAAATAAAATAATGGGTAGTGACCCATGGTTTAAGGGGAGAGAGGCCCAATATTTAAGAGCATGGAGTGAATTTTTTGTGGAGACAACTATTAAAAGATCCTAGTGTGGGTTAGGATTTTTGGACTTCCATACCAACTTATCAATAATACTCTAGAGGAGTTCATCCAAAGGGACCAACTACTAAAGAGAGTGAAAGCATGCTAGATATACCCATATATGGTGCCTTGGATATTTCAAACCTTTGCCAAAATCTAATAAGATTAAATTTGAATAAAAAAAGGGATTAACAATTGGATTAAAAAATGTTGCATTATGATACCAAAAATGTCATGAGATTGGATATTGTAGTAGTGTTGGTCACGAATTTGCTTAATCATAAAATATATGCGCCCTAGACCCGGCCAACATTGAAAGGCCGAAGGAGAGAGATGTCCTTCGGGCCAATCTCCAGAGAGGGCTGGTTCCCTTACTAATCTAATTCGATTTAAAGCTTAGGGTAACATGAAAGAGATGGGAAATGACAGAAATGAATGGGAAATATGGCTATGAGCCAAAAATGTAAGATGGGGATAAACTAGTAGCTAAGCAACCACATCAAGTTTTAACAACATTTAACCGAAATAATAACATAGAAATCGATCATAGCTTGCAAAGATAACCTCTAGGTTAGTATTTCAACATTCACTCTTCATCAACAATCAAATTCAAATGCAAAATTTAATCTATCTAACCAAGATATGAATTTAACAGAAATAACAAGCAGAAAGCATAGACAAAGACTGCTCTAGGAACCAGAGTCAAGCATCTTTTGACTAAGGTAGAAATTTAAACTTAAGAGTTTTTTTAACAAAATGTCTATCCTCCATTTTACATCAAAATGCTTAGTATTTATAGAAGGTTGCGTCTCTGTAATTAAATGCACATTAAAACAAAATGTCGGCTAGTCAAGGATCAAACAACAACAATTCCTCCTTGGTAATAACAACGAACCAATTAGCAAATGCATTGCGAAATGTCTAGCGATTTTGTCACATGGTGTATTGGGGCTTTGGCAAAAATCATCGGTCTAATTTCAATCTCCATGACAGTGCCTTGGAAATGAATACCCATCAAAATGGACAACGCTTTGAAAATAAACAAGATTACATCAGAGTCAAGGGCACAATACTTAAATTCAACAGTTTTTCAGTAGTGATCTCGAATATATCTATTTCGTTGCCACAAGAATTAATTCTACCAGCCTTAATCCTTTCCCAAAGAAGATATGCACTGAAAACGTAGGGGCGATGGTGTTTGCTTCTAAAATGAGCTTTCGCTCAAAGTTTCACCCGAAACGGGCCTTCATCCTCATTTCGCCCAAGTCATACCCGAAATGGGCTTTCGCCTAGACTTGCGCTTGGAAATGGAGTTTCGCTCCAAACCTAGGCGAAATGGAATTTCGCCCCAACCTTGCCTTTTTGATACGACTTCACCTGGGAAAAGCTTGCGCTGCCAAAAGTGGGGCCTATCTTGGGAAATCGTTTTTGCTGAGAAATGAAGTGAAAAGGAATTTCGTCATTAATGGGAGCGAAACTACCGGCAAAGTGATTTCACCAACGAAATGTCTAGGAAGTGTTTTCGCCAGCGAAATGCCCGAAAAAGGATTTTCGTTACGCATGGGTTGAAAAGGCATTTTGCTGTGCATGAGAGCAAACAGGCATTTCGCTCGGATTCTGCCCGAAATTGCACCCATTAATCACTTAGAAAAATTTTCAACAATTTTTTTTTTTAAATGTGGCGAAAATGCTCAAAATGAATTTATGAATTTTGTTGGCAAAATTGTTTACATATTTTAGGCAAAAATTTTACAAAATTTTAATGTGGCAAAAATGCCAACATTTGGGGTATTTAGCTTGCCTGAATGCAATCGATCCCAGGCCTTTATTCATTGGGCTTAGAGTCTCCACTGTCAGCGCATCTGATTGCCTGCTACTTGTACCAGCTTCTTCCTACTTTTTAAGATGTGATGTCATAGATTCATACACCGCAACTGCTTCGGCCTAAGCATCCATACTAATCACCTCACGAGCATTGAGCGTATCCACAATGTATCTAAAAGTCTCAACCTGCTCTAGATCAATATAGTTGGCCCTCTGGCTGAGCTCTAGTAATCCAGACTCAATACGGGTGAATTTCCTCATTAATGATAGCACGTGCTCTTCAGTGATGATCTCCTCCAAGTCATCAATCTCTGAGGTATCATCTATGAAAACAACCCATAACGCGTCTAGGTCCTTTGCCAGAATATTCCCCTGATTATCAACGAAACTAGGGAAATCATTAGCTGTGATCGTATCAAAGTAAACCAATGAAATGTGCCTCTCATGCTCAAATGTCTCTTGTAGCTTACAAGATTCTTTAACCAGGTCCATCTTGGAGAAATAACTGTGCAACATGATCTTGGCATTTGCCCAAGCGCGACCTATTTCACTCAGTGGGCGGAATCGGAGATCCATTTGAGCCATTGCCTGGATATTCATCCCCATTTCCAATTTCGGCTCCAGGTTCTCTGTATACTCCACTACATGTTTGTCGTATGAAACGACCATCCATACTTCCTGAAGGAACATGAGAACTAACGTAGCCTTTGTCACCATATTTTTACAATCAATTAGCAGCTGACTGTGAGCTTCGTTAATTTTCTCCTTCGTGAGGGTCACCGACTACGTTGCCTTTGCTGTCAACTGATTCTACAGATTCTGGAGCTGGTCTTCCAAGGCATGGATCTGCTGTTGCGCTTCCTGCTGTGTTGCCTGGTACTGTGTGGCTTGTTTAATTTCCTTGATTTCGCCCTCCAAGCGCATTGCCTTCTGCTGCCATTGCTGAGATTCGAACTGCACAACGTCCAGTTGGGCCTCTTGTGCTGCCAATGCTTCCTCTAACTCCACTATCTTTGCCTTAGCTTGGAAGAAGCGGTCCTTGTAATGCTCGCCATGCAGGTAGATCGAACTCATCTTCACTTGTATGTTGCCTATTTTCTTAGCTACATCTATCTTCGTGAGGTCCTCGGTGACAACTTGGTACAAATAATCACTGGGCGCCATCTCTCCTTGAGGTTTTTGGACCTAAGGAACCATCTTCATTTTGTGCGCCTCCATTGCCTCTGGGTCAAAAGTCACTTTCTTCATCAATTTTTCCAGGGCTAGTGCATCCTTTCGCTTGCGATTCTTTAACCACCGTGATGAACTTTGCCACGCTTAGTTGATATTTTTTGCTATAGGGCGCTCTGGCAGCAAATCCATCTCAGAAGCCAGTGGCTCCTGCACTGCAAAAATTGAGGAAGATAGGAAAAGGGCCTGTTGAGGGTGACTCAACAACGGGGACGAAAGTGGAAGGTGTTATAGTTACGCTCACTCTGAGAGGGGCTTGTGTACTTACAGCGGTAACATGATTGGAAGGCATGGAAGATGAAGCGAAGGACAAAAGAAAGGAAAATGGGTTCAGGACGAATCCAAATGAACTGAAGGAAAGAGAAAAGGAGGGAATGGATGAAACTGGGAGAGCATTGGTGACCTGCGACTGTGAAATAGATATGGGAATAGAAGAGATGGGTACGACAACTAGAGGCGAAGTAGAGATTGGAATTGCAGATGAGGAGACAGTGGTCACCAAGTGCTTGTTAGAGAGAGAAGAGGAAAGAAAATGCGTACCTACGGGCTCCGACACCATTTGAGCCGGTGATGAAGGTTGCACTACAGTGTCTTTCTCTTCCTCTACTTTTTCCTCCTCTGCTTCTAGATCTACTATTGTTACCATTGGGCTTGACTGTTCCAACTAAGTCGAAGAGGGTATATTCTAAAAAATAGTCTACTCGATCGTATGTGAAGGAAGCGGTTTTATGCTAAGCGTAGAAACTGCACCACTTACGGGCTTCTTCACCATGCTGGGGAAAGGTACTCTTATACTCGCGCTTATTTTTCTAAGTGAAAGCTGCTCCTCGAGCAGTAATTGCTCCTCTTCTTCTTCAATAACTGCTCTCTTATACCGACACCTTCTTTTCTCTCACCACGTCATCTTCTTTGTCAGGGCTACGGATACTTCGAGGCACCAAGTCAGCAAAAGAGAGGGGTTGGTACTTTTCACACTAATCATCATTAATCAGTGAAAATGCGTCATACATAACCAACAAATAACTTGACCCGGGTTTTACTTCGGTGGACCCTCATGACCCACCAGTTGGTAATATTTTCATCAAACCAATCAGACAATTTGACTTTCATTTGATAGAACAAACCTGGAGGAGGAACTTGCTTTGGATGATTCGCAAGATCATACTCGACCTTCACCTCGTAAAAATCATGCCAAGGAGGGAGCGACATCATCTTCTCAACATGCCATTCAAGGTCGCATCCCTTGGGATTATTTCTCTGTTGTAAGATGTCTTCTCAAGGGCAACAATGAAAATTCTTGGCTTTGATGTAACTTGCAAAAACACCCAAAAGATCGTACCACCATCGTTGAGGAAGCTCAACCAACCCGTGGTCGTACGTCTCAGCAATCAATCCATTCTGGCCGCACTGAGTTATTGTTATATTGCCAAACTAGAAGGGCATAGTGCATGTAGCTTTCTTTCCCCTGCCTGTCCCATAAGTATCATTTGTAAAATTGCTTTGTCGGGCTACCTCAAAAGATGTTCGGTGGTGAAATACGACAACAGAAAAGGTTTTCCAATGAAACCGAAAAGTCTGACCACTACTCCTTGTGTTAGCAAAAAGACGTCGCCTTTTTTCTTGTCAACCACCTCTACTTTCATTGCTCGAGACACACTATTGCATACCCCATAAATCAACTCAAGGGCAAGTCCCAAAAACATTATGTTAAAATTATAATAGGACTTTTTTAATCGACAAGCTTCGAGTCCATGAATACACTAGCAATGTCCTCTCTGTTTCATCTGTCTTCCTTACTGCTATAAAAGCAAAATGGGAGCGCATGTGATAGAAAAAGTACCATACCAGAAGGGAGCAATATTTGAAAGTAATATTCTCTCCGCTTTACACCTTCTGCAACTGCGAGTGCATTCTCTATGCTACAAAATTTGCTCAATGAAAGAAAATCAGATTCGTGGTGGTTATTATGGCAGTTGGGGCATAAAACTCCACCTGTGAAATACACTGCACCAACGATGCTTGCCACTTATGCACTGTGGAATCCGAAGACAATCCCACAAACCACGCCAGCATTGAGTATAAATTTGGGCTCTCGCAATCCCTTGGTGGCGTCGACAATTCTGGCAGCTCCCCAAAATGTGGTCTCTTCAGAAACTGATTCTCCATAAACTGCCACATGTGAATAGTGGACTGATACCTTTCCTCCTGCTCCAAAATATTGATCTTTTTAAACATGACGTCGGGTGGAGGTCTTGCACCATAGGCGAAGGCGTACCTTTTTGAGTTGGTTGAAATACTGAACAGTTGATCCCCGTGGGTGTTTTGAATAGTTCTTGAAGCAGAGTTATAGCACTGCGCAATCGCCTAGATCAGCTCGGGACATGGGTGCATAGGTGTACACAGGTACCAAAAGAGATGAGAGTAGAATGTCGTGGTACAAGAACTTTCAACAAACACCTTCTGGAGAGCGAACTCAACATCTTGGTTTTGTTTGTGATTACACAGTCACTGATTTGCGCCAGGAAGTCATAGTAAGGCGTTAATTCTACTTCTTTCCCCTCTAGATTTTTGCTGCCTCTTTTTTGGTTCAGCCTTCTTCTGAGCTTTCTCCTTCTTGGCTTTTGTGGTTCTCTTCTCTGTCTTCAGCTTTCTTCGAACAAGCAGTAGATAACTGCAAATCTTGGAGCAAAAAACAATTCGTAGCAATCTTCCACAGGAACTCTGCAAATTTTGATTTCTTTAGCTGGAACGTTTGTCCTTTTATAACTTTCGAATCACACCTGTCGAAATAAATACCCGCAGCGTGCTAGCTAATTTCTAGGATACGCCACACTTTCCAATGATTTATCAGTTTTGCCCACCTCTTCTCCAAGCGCTATGATTGGTTGCTTTAATTTTTTACTTGCTTTTTCCTTCTTGGGGGCGCAACTGGTCGTTAATGGTTATTTCTAGAAATGTGCTTGATTGTTTTTCGCCTTGAAAAGTGTGATGATCACCTCTTCTACTGATGTGGGGCACCAAAAAAGGAGTTTCTCTACTTTTACGGGCAAAACATCATGTAGATTGGGGGCTTGCTAGAAAAGCAAGGCGAAAAGGCATTTCGCTTGCCTTTGCTTCGAAAATATCTTTCGCTACTTTGCTAGCCCGAAAGAGAACATGCAACTAGAAGTTTATTGTTGGCAATCTTGAGTTTCGCTTCGAAAATCAAAGATGCATGGGCAAAAGTAATGGCTTGGGCGAAACCACATTTTTTCTTAATTTCCTTTTTTTTTGTTGCTTTTCCTTTTCCATCAAGTGATTTTCCTAACTTGGGCGTCCTCACCCTAAAAGTGGGAGTGGCATGATTTGACTCCCACTTGCCCAAAAAAGTAAAAAGGTTCAATTGCATGTTGTTTTCCCGACTTTTGTGTCGAAAAAGCACAACTGGGCAAAAAAGCCAAAAAAAGGTAGCGAGGAGGGATTTCATTGGTGAAAATCATTTTCGGCAACGAAATCACACCCCCCAGCAAAAAGGCAGTTCGCTCTTTTTTTTCTTTGTTTTTTTCCTTTTTTAATATAATTTTTTTTTAGTTTGGAAAGGGGTGGGAGGAGCGAAACCACATTTTGTACAGGTAAAAGGAGCACGAAAAAAACTTTGGCAAAAAACCAAAAAAGAGGGGTTTCAAGGTAAGAGAAAAAAATGTAAGCCCCCTTTTTCTTTTACACTTCCAAAACCTTGAATCCAAAAGACACTACACAAGTTGATTTTTTGTTTTCCAATTCTTTAAGAACTCCATAGTTAAGCATTTTTTCCATGGAGTAGTACTCATATGGGTGACCTCCTAGGAAGTCCCGGATTCTGACTACTTTTTCACCTTAATTTTTTTTCTTTTTTCATTCTTCCAGGCAGAAGGGGTTAAGAAGGCTTTTCACTAGCGAAAATGAATTTCGCCAGCAAAAACATCTCTTCATAGCGAAAAAGGATTTTGCTTCCCATCCTTAGCCATAAACAAGAAGAAACATTAAACAAAAATATTTATATATTTACATTCATAATCTTGATTTTCATTGATAGTAGGCCTTCAAATGAAGACCATTAACTGGAATTGGCAGTGCATGACCGTCCATATCGTACAAATAAAATGAGTTAACTTGATTCACGCTTGAAATCTAGAAAGGACCCTCCCAAATCGCTTCAAACTTGTGATGCTTGCTAGGCTTCGCCTTGTTCTCATTCCATTTTAACACCAGGTCGCCTACCTTGAAAGTCTTTTCAGAAGCTTTCTTATTGAACCACTTCTTCGTCATCTGGGCATGTTCCATGAAGGCGTACGATTTATCCCTCTCTTCCTCCAGCTGTAAATGCTGAGCCACCCTTGCACGCATGGGGTCAAATTTATCCTCTTCATCATCAAGTACAAGAATTGAAGGGCCGACAATTCAATATGAATGGGTAGGACTGCTTCTTTGTTGTATACCAAGGAATAAGGGGAAGTTTTAATGGAATTTTTCATGGAGATGCGATCGGCCCACAAGGCTTGGTTCAAGAGCAAGTTCCAACTGCGCTTGTTGTCGCCAAGGTTTCTCTTTAGAATTCTTAGCAAATTCTTGTTTGTGGACTCAACCAAGCCATTTCCCCGCAGATAGTAATTAGATGATGCTTTTAAATAAATCTCATACTTACCTGTGAATTCGCTGATCCTGGAACCAATGAAGGGAGTTCCATTTTTTGTTATGATTGCATCTAGTACGCCAAAATGAGTGATTAAACCTTCAAGAGAAGAATTATCGCTTGGTCCGCATTTTTTGTCGGGATTGCTTCTGACCATCGGGTGAAATAGTCGATCGTAGTAAGGATGTATTTGTGTTCGACAGAGGAATTGAGATCAATGACCCCAATAAAGTCTAAGCCCCATTGCTGAAATGGTGCTTCTACTTGAATCGAATGAGGGGCAACGATGCATTCACTTGTCATAATTCTAACTTTGAAAGCATCTGCAAAGAGTGGGCCAGAAATAACCTGCTTTAATGATCTTCAACACCATTGATCTCCCTGCATAATGGCCTCCTGATAAACCAGAGTGAAACTCCTCCAGGATTCTTTCTTTCTTTGATTCTTGGACGCACCTGAGGGTACTCCATCAATGTTTCTATGGAACAACCCATTTGGTAGCATCATGTATTTAAGGGCCTGAAGTCTGAATCTCCTTCTCTGTGAAGCATTGAGGTGTGAAGGATATCTTCTTGAATGGAAATATTCGATAAGGTCCTCTATACAATCACGATCACCTGCAAAGTGACTGGCAAAATTATTTTCACTTATTGAATCCTCAAGCTGGTAGACCATGGATTCAGATGCAACGCTTTTTGCAATCTCCTGACATAATGCTTGACCTCGAACTAGCTTGGTCGGTCGGATTTCAAAGTCATACTCCTAGATTTTGTAAACCCAACTAGCTCTCTTATCTCCAAGCTCTCCTTGAATGATGAAACTTCGGACATCTGGATGAACAACATAAACTATTGTCTTGCTCTGAGAAACAAAATATCAAAAAAATTTCAAATATTTCATCATGTGAGACAAGCAAAGTCTCCCCAAGATCATAGAATGCTCCACAAGATCAATCACACATAAAAGAGGTAAACCCACAACACAAATATTGAGTGATAAAACCCTACTTCAAATGAAGAAGGGAAACATCCACTATGAAGCTCACTATATTACTCAATGATTCAATAGTACAAGAATGTTTCAATGTTATGCAACAATATGCATCAACATAAACTACAACACAAGTCAATATGACAAGATAAGATATGATAATATGTAGTAGAAAACACACCTATTTAAAGAGAATCTTTTCTACTACAACCCTAAATTTTATCACAATATAATCTTATCATAATCTATCAAATATTAGAAAGTACTTTAGTTACTTTATTATTTTATCACAATCTAATATTTGAGATATGCGATAAGTGGCATCTATCAAATATTAGAAAATGATTAGTTACTTTCTAATATTTGCTAGAAAAGGAAAATAATTTTTTTCTAAGAAATTAAATATTCCTAGCACCCTTAATTTATTTATTAATTGGGTGGGAATATTTTACATAAGATAGAATTATATTCTAATTCAAATATTATTCTTTAGAATTTATATTTTAGTCTAAGAATAATTTACACAATGTTGCATTACATATTCCAACACTCCCTTTAATGCAATATTGGGGAAAGGAATTATGAGACAAAGAAACATTCTCCCCCTAAAGATACAAACGGGGATGAGAATAAAATGAGTAATATAGTTACAATGAGCTTCTATGACCAAGAATGGTCTACAATAAGGCACCAATACAAAATGGGCCAAAATGAGACTGCAAGCCCCCAACAGAGTAGCTTCAGATACAAGCAACTTACAAAGCCATCCATCAACCACAAGTGGTTGCAAATGACAAGAAGAAAACATCACAAGGGTATCTTCAGTAAGCCTGCAAAATCCCAAACGAAAGTACCTGCAAGCTACAAGCAGCTCAACATAGTATCAGTTAGATACATCATCATAAATATATTCACAACAACATATATGAATATCCAAAGATGATAACAAAACTGATCTAACAAATAGTGAACTATAAGTCATCACAAAAATATGCCAAGCCATACTTATAGTCACGTGCTATATAGTTGATCAAAAAATATCATGTACAAAGTTGCATAAAGCAAACAAGGAGTACCATGATAATGCAAACTCTAAAGTACCATGTACAAAATTAGCACAAGGCTAACAAAAAATTACCACATACAAGAGTTGCATAAGGTATATGAAAATAATAAAGTGTGCACACCGGTTGCATAAAGCCAACCATAAAATATCATGTACAAAGTTGCACAAGGCAACAAAAAAGTACCATGTAAAAGAGTCGCATAAAGCAATTGCATCATATACCATAATTGCACAATGTCATCTACAAAGTAACATTTACAAAAGTTGCACAAGGCAAACAAGAAAGTACCATGTTCAAAAGAGATGCAAAAAGCAATTATACAACCAAAGATCAACTCATATATATAGCAAAAAACACCTCATAAGGATGAATTTGTCATCACACAAGTGTAACTACACTTCATTCCCCCTTGAAGACAACTTCACCAAACCAAGTGAGTCCCTCAGCTTACAAAACTGCTCCTTGGGAAGAGGTTTGGTGAAAAAATCAGCGGAATTAGAATATGATGGGCAATAATCCAATTGAATAGTCTCATCCAATACCTTCTCTCTGATAAAATGGGCTTGGATTTCAACATGCTTTGTCCTTTGATGCATTACAGGATTTGTAGCCAAGGCAATAGTTGATTGATCATCATGAAAGATAATCATGAACGACTATAACCATCTTGCAATAAACAACTATAACCATATTGCAATTGAATAAACCAAGATCAATTTACAATAGATTAACTTGCAATAAGAAAGTAACTAACCATAACAATCATCTTGCAACAAAATAAACTAACTTGAATTGAACCATAAAACATTTTTTAAATGTTAGATAGTCAATAAGTTAGTAAGTTAGTGTTCATTTTAAGGTTTTGCTATAGCCTAATGAATTGCCAATTCATCTCACCCAAGGTCAACCAAGCTACCCAAAAGGGTACGGGTACAAGGACCCATAAAGAACTTGCTACCGATAGAGCAGATTCTTTTGGATTCAATAGGTGTTTAGCAAATATAAATTGTGTTGCAAGATTAAGTAAATTTTAATCAAATACTAAAGTTGTGGTTAGGAAGTTGATTCATTTTTAACCTTCTTGATTAATATGAAAATTAGTAAATTGCAAGTTAGTTGGTTAGTAGATTGTTTAGTAGCAAGTTAGTAGTTAGATTAGTTGAGATGCAAAATGTAAGAAAGATGAACAAGAGATAGTGGAGACACAAAGCAAAACACAAATACACACACACAAACACTCTCTCTCTCTCTCTCTCTCTCTCTCTCTCTCTCTCTCTACTTTCATTCTATTTTACTTTAATAATGAGAGATACAAGTTACATTAATTTACAGTATGCTTCAAACAAATACTGAAGAGAGATTAGAAGAAATTAATAAAAATAGGGGAAGAGAGTGAAAAAGTTGATTTGAAATTGCCTTGTATACTCCAAAACATACTTGGATAACCTTGCAAAACAAACAAACTCACAAACAACCATTGTTAATGTGAGACAAAAAAATATTGCATTTTAAGGAGAATAATAATAATTTTTAATAAAAAAAATTGCTTAAAAAAATGCAATTAAATTAATAAAATTTATTTTATTAATAAAAAAAATGGCATGAAAAAGTTTAAAGATTTTTATAAAGCAAATATTTTTCAAAAAAAAAAACAAAACTATTTTTTTATAAAGCAAAACTGTTTTTTTTTTTTTATATAAAGCAAATTGTTTTTTTTTTTTTTTATATATACATAGCTGACTGTTTTTTTTTTTTTTAAATAAATAAAAAAATGACTATAAATGGAAATAGGATTTTTTGGGTCTTCCGGATGCAACCATGGGGTCTATTTGACTCCAAAAACCTTTCCAGCAAAAAGCTTAATGCCAAAAAAAAATTATAGATTTAAAATGAAAATACTATTTGCAAAAGATCTAACAACTAGATCTAAAAACATAATAAATCTATAAACCCTAATGGTAGATTTGCAAAATAAGTTTACATAAAATACCCAAATATCAAATGCATGCAAAAAAAAAATATACCTTAATGGGTTTTTCATCTCAAAGGATTGAAGACACTTGATGGAGATCCCAACTGCTTTGATACCAAATGTGAGACAAAGTCAGTCTTCCTAAGATCGAAGAATGCTCCACAAGATCAATCACACATAAAAGAGGTAAACCCACAACACAAATATTGAGTGGTAAAACCCTACTTCAAATGAAGAAGGGAAACATCCACTATGAAGCTCACTATATTACTCAATGATTCAACAATACAAAAATGCTTCAATGTTATGCAACAATATGCATCAACATAAACTACAACACAAGTCAATATGACAAGATATGATAAGATGTGATAATATGTAGTAAAAAACACCCATATTTAAAGAGAAGCTTTTCTACTACAACCCTAAATCTTATCACAATCTAATATTATCACAATATATCAAATATTAGAAAGTTCTTTAGTTACTTTATAATTTTATCATAATCTAATCTTTGAGATATGTGATAAGTGACATCTATCAAATATTAGAAAGTGATTAGTTACTTTCTAATATTTGCTAGAAAAAGAAAATAACTTTTTCTCAAGAAATTAAATATTCCTAGCACCCTTAATTTATTTATTAATTGGGTGGGAATATTTTACATAAGATAAAATTTATTCTAATTCAAATATTATTCTTTAGACTTTATATTTTAGTCTAAGAATAATTTACACAATGTTGCATTACATATTCCAACACATCATTGCATACACTAGTTTTTCAATAAAATTATATTTTTCTTCATGCGGTTGGATGACTTGGCTTGAAAAAGCAATTGGCCACTCATCTCCATCATCCCCCTTCTGCATTAGCACCACTGCATAACTCTCTTGTTCACTAACTACATACAAGATAAAATCCTTTGAATAATCAGGGTTTACCAAGACCGAGGTTTGAGCAATTCTTTCTTTCATGTCTTCAAATGGTCGCTTCCTCTGCTCAGTCCATTTGAACTCAACATTCTTCTTTAAAAGCTCGATCATAGGTTTTACCACTTGAGAAAAATCTGCGATAAACTGTCGAAAAAAGTTAATTTACCCGAAGAATGATTGCAAATCCTTCTTGTTGGCTGGCAAGGGAAGCTTCAGGAGAGCCTCAAATATAGCTGGATCAATAGCTAAACCTTTCTTCGAAATGACGTGGCTTGGGAGCTTCTCTTATTTTACTGCGAAGATGGACTTCTTTGGGTTGATGGATATTTTGAACTCTCGATATCTCTTGAAAACTTGTCTCAAATGTAGGCTATGCTCCTCCCTGTTGTGAGATAAGACAATCATGTCATCCAAATAAATCATAATTACGTGATTCAACAACTCACAGAAAGCTACATCCATCGCTCTTTGAAAAGTTTCACCAACGTTTGAGAGACCAAACGACATTCACTGATAGGCAAACGTTCCCCATTTTATGGTGAACGTCGTTTTATATTGGTCTTCATCCTTGACCTAGATTTGGTTATAGCCAAAGAATCCATCCAACAAAGAAAATCTATGAGCGCCAACAACTACATGCATAATTTGATCAATCTGAGGTAAAGGATAATGATCCTTCAAAGATGTTTGATTCAAATTTCAAAAATCCACACACAAGCGAATGTCTCTGTTCTTCTTCCTCATAGGGATCAGATTTGCTACTCAGGTAGAATGCTTAATTGGATAAATAATCTTGGCTTCCAGCATCTTTAGCAGTTTCGCTTTCAATAGGATTTCAATCTTGGGATTGACTGGCCTTTGCTTTCGTCTAAAGGGTTTTACTCCTTTATGCAACTCAATGGTATGTTGGGTGACATCTTTATTATAGCCTTTCGAATCCTGATAGCTCTAAGCGATAATGTCTGGGTACTCATGGCACAATTCCTTGATTTGCTCCAACTCTTCTCGAGTGTAATAAGTGCCAACTTTGATCAAATTCTCGGGTCCCATATGCAGTTTAGTGTACTCCCTTTCACCCACTTTGATCTTATGCTTCTCAGTTATGTCGTGTTGATCAAAGAGACTTTCAAGCATAATCAATCCTTTTGGGATATGTTTATTTTGCAGCTATATCAACCCCTCAACTTCTTCCTCATCAAGTGTTCTTTCCTCCACATTACTAGCTTCTCTTATTAGAAATTTAACAATCTGCTTGTCACTTTCAAACACTTGCTAGTAGATATTTTTGTTAGGGATCGAGGGTCTATAAACTAACCTTATAGTCTTGGGCTTTCTCACCACATGTTCAACTAGAGAAAAATTAGTGCTAAGGGATGCCAAGGTATTTGCATGTTTGTTCTGTTCTCACGAAATCGCTTGAACGTTTAATGTTGTGAAAGACTCGAAAAAATCCCATACTTTTTTGCGGTAAGCTTTCAGGTAGTGCTGCTTAGAAATACACTTACTGGTTACTTGTTGGTCATCAAATCCGCACAGGAAAGGACTTTCGATGGGTTTGCGTGCCCTGGACCTGCGACCAACATTGAAAGGCCGAAGGGAAGAGATGCCCCTCGTGCCGATCTCCGGAGAAAGGCCGGCTCCTATACTAATCTACTTTTGGGGTTTAAGACAAGAGTGCAGGAAAGAAATAAACAGAGTAAGGGTTAGGAAAAGAAATAAAAAGGGGTAAGGGTTAGAGATGATGATTTAAGGTGGGAGAGAACAGGAAGCACGATTACTCGCTAACAACTCGAATAGCAGCAAGAAATACCAAGAACAACATGAAAGAAATGAAATGCCGAACTTCCTATGTATCCTCTGGACGGGTTCGTAGGGTTCTCCTTTCTCTCTCGCTGGAATTCAGGGTTCAGAGTAACAGCGATTGAGATAAGGGAATAACAGAAACCTCGATCCACCAGGCAGCATAAAGGAAAGCGACAAGGCGTTTTTCCTCTCCTATGTATCCTTCAGGGCGAATTTTAGGGGTTCGGTCCCCGATCGCACATCGGATTCAGGATTCATAGTCTCAGTATGCGAACGAGAAAAGACAAAAGAATTAAGCACAGAAGGCAGCATAAAAGAGAGAAATAGAGCACAAAAGATCTTTAGTATTAAACGCAGGACATCAAGTTACAACAACTTTCTAGCAAAAAGTTCCCCCCCTTTTACATTACATGCCTGGGTTTTTATAGAGGACCCGACCCTCTGAGTCATTATTAAAAAATGATGAAGTACACCCTCGGGCCCTGAGAAATCGGTGCCTCGCTGCTGCTGTGACTGAGCTTTCAAATCGGTTGCCGAAACTGGCAACTACGACTGGGTCAACCATGGAAATGTTCATTTAATGCACCGCCCGAGTGTCCCTGGCTTCTGGATGCTGTGCTTGAGTGATCGTTACGCCCGTCGTGTTTTACTTCGAGGACTATTACGTCCCTTTCGTTTGCCAAAAATGGTCAGCGGGCTTATCGGGCAAGAAAGGAGGTATTTATAAGGGGCCTTCGATCACCTTGGGAAGCTGCCCACCTTGGAACGTGGGCCCAAAAAGTGCTTCGCTACATCTCCGCCTCGTCGAAGCCTTGGGCCGAAGTAGATCTTCCTTGATTTGTTCTTCGCAAAATAATGCTTCGCAGAAACTACTTCGGGGATGTCGAGTGCCGAGCGGGCTCCATCTTTGAAATGGGGTTCTTTGTCCTTTGCTGGCGAAACTGCTTCGGATGAAAAATGTTTCGGCCCGACTCCTTCTCAAAACTGTGGTTCGGGGAATATCCTCCCGAAGCACTCTTCTGTTTCCGACACATTGTCATTTTGCTTCGGGCACCACTGCTTCGGGTGAAAACTGGCCGAAGTAGGTGTTGGAAATACTTCGGGCCCGAAGTAGTTTCCTTACCTTAGCTGATTTTGGATTATGCTCTCCTCCTTCGGCGAAGTCGTTTGGATGCTGCTTCGCAAAACTTCCGCCCAAAGCGGCTGCTGAAAATGCTTCGGGTGCGAAGCGTTATCTTTGTACTTTCTTCGACGAAATTACTTCGCAAGGTTTTCGCCCGAAGTAGTGATTTGAAGTGTTTCGGGCCCGAAGCTCTTTTCACATTCTCCTTCTTTTCTTTCGGCGAAGCCATTTTCCTTGGCTTGTTTGGTAGCGAAGCTCTTTCTTCTTCATTTTATAAAAGGGGCGATAGGGTCAAAATTGTTGTAACTTAAAATAAAAGAAAAACTTTCAACAAAGAAATATTATACAAAAATTCTACTATTCTTCTACCCCTTGTATAATGTGACAAAAAGTGTCAACATTCTTGGTGGCTCGCGGGGTGACGAGCTCGTCTCGGCAAAAGAACCCTTTAGCCCTGATCCATTGGGCTGCAGAGTTATTGGTCTTCCCCAGACCCTGCTTCTGCGGTCTTTCCCTCTTCTTGTTCCTCTTCTCCTTCTTCTTCTTCTTCTTCCTAGCGCGGCTTCTGGCTGTGGTGATGGTTCGAGGCGATCACGGATGCGCTTCATCGTTCTTCGGACATGAGTCCAGGCACTCTTTTGGAATGGTTCTTGATCTTGTAATGCCTTAACCAAAATGCGAAACCGATCAATCTGCCCGATGTCAGCATGTTTGGCCCTGATGAATAAATCGTTTAGGCATGCTACCATCTTGCAGTATCTCAAGATGAAGTCCGTTATCTGCCCTTCTAAGATCGGCTCCGCCCATCCGTCTATCTCTGAGACATCACCCTCGAATTGGAGCCAAACTGGCTTGAGGTCATCTTTAGTCAGAAGGTTCCCGTCATCGTCTGTGAAACTCGGGAAACCCAAGGAGGAGAGGTCCTAAAAATAATTCATCGAGGCACGCTGCTCGTTTTCAAAGATGTCTTGGAGCCTTCTCGCCTTCTGAGCTTTTCGCACCTTGGAGAAAAAGGCACGAACCGTGGCCTGGGCTGTGGACCAATCTCTAGTCGTCCGAGTCATTGAAGTGACCTGCAAGTCCTGATATCTCGCATTCTGGACGTCGAAGGCTAACTTGAGCCGGCGCCTGGCTTTCTGCGTGACTTCATCAATGATTGGCCCTCCTTCGGCAATAGCGAGCTGGGCTTCGATGACGAAGGTCAGTATCGTGAGGGCGCTGGAACACCGAGACCTAAAATTCTTGAGCAAATGGGCATGAATCTCCTTAATTCTGCTCCTGTCAAACACCGTCAGGTCTTCCTTCTCGTACAGCTGGGCCTGCATTTGTGCAACTCTACCTTCCAGCTCTTTGGCCTTTAGATCATTTTTGGCCTATCTCTGCGCCTGATTTTCTTCAGTATTCTGGAGCTGTAGAACTTGCAGCTTCAGGGCGCGTGTTTCCTTTTTCATGGCCTTGCACTGCTCCTCGACCTCTGCCAACTTGGAGCGGACCCTCGCCAAATCTTCTTCTAGCTTAACATTGGCGGCCTCGGCCTCAATCCTGCGCTGGTTGGCGATAACCGCATGAGCCCTAAAGGTCTCAATTCGGACATGCATGGATGCCGATTCATTGTCTACATTTAGATGCACCAGGTCTTTAGGTGTTTCCTGGTAATCATAGTCCGCTGGAGTCATTTCATCCAGAGGTTTCTGCACCTTAGGGACCTTCTTGATCTTGTGCATCTTCCCAGCTTTCAGATCAAACACGATGCATTTTTCAACTTGAGCCGTCGCTCGCCCTCTTTTCTTTCTCGCCTCCTTCAGGATTTTGTCGGTATTCTGCCGAGCTTGGAGCAGCTTCTCGACAAGGGGGCGTTCCTTAATCAAGGACATCTCAGACTCAAACAAGGCTGGGTCACCAGCCGAGGGAGTGAACAAATACAGGGAGTGTATGGGGGATGCTTCACAAGGAGGTTCGATGGTGGGGCTCGGTGTCGAAGCGATACCTCCGCTTCTGCTAAGAATCAATGGAATGGCAGTGTGAGTGGGCGGAGTGACTTCAATGGACTTGTCCCGGCCAGAATCGTGGGATGGACCTGGACTAGCTACGGGCGATGTGTGAGGGGATGAGTGGCCTTGTAGGGGAGACTGATGGGATCCTTCGGCCATGGTCGCAGTGGACGTGGGTGAGTCCTGAGCATAGGGTGGAGAATGCGTACCTGAGTGCCCTCCTGGCAAAGCGGCTATAGTGACTTTAGGTGCAGCTGTCCCCTGTTCTTCTTCTGCTTCGGCATCTTCAACCTCCATGGTTTCTGCCTCGGCGTCCCCTTCGGATTGGAGGAGTTCCTCCACATTGATGACATTGATATCCGGGACGGTCACGACGCTTGGCGGCGTGGCACTCTCAATAATTGCTTCGGACGGACCCGATGTAGGTCGCCTAGTGGAAGGGCTCGAAAAACCTGTGCGAAGCCGCTTTGGATGGCTTGGAGGCACTTGGACTGATTCTGGCCTCTTTCTCTTTGTCCTCACCAGCGGTTGTTCTGACTCCTCGAAACTTGTGCCTTGGCCTCCCACAGGTACTGGAGGTGGCCTCTATGGCGTGGCTTTGGCCCTCTTCCCCTTCTTTGGCTCCGAAGTAGTTTCCTTTCTCTTTGGGCTTTCGCCCGAACCTGGGATAGCTGGAGGAATGAGGTCGACGAAGGACAGGGGCTTCCATGTCCCGGCATTGGCCTCATAGACCGCTGTGAAGTCCTTGTCAGTTGCCAAAAGTCCGTAAGAGTTCATATTTTGGTGGTGGACCCTCATTATCCACCATTCTCTTAGCTGGGCCACATCCCAATCTTTTGTCGCCTCCTTCAAGTCGTCCTTTGCCTTCTTCCAGAAGGTGGAGTTGGGGCTCGGGAGAGGGTGCCGAACTGGGTCATATGCGACCTCCATCGGGTAGAACTCGTGCCAGGGAGGTAGCGTTTCCATTTTCTCCAAGTGCCACTCTAGATCCCTCCCGTTGGGATTGTTCCTCTGCTCCACAATTTTTGGATAGGGGCAAGCGTGGAAGTTCTTAAATCGAAGATGGTCCCTCATTACCCCCAAGGGGTCATAGAGCCATTGCTGAGGAAGTTGGACTAGGCCAAAATTGGCGAGTTTCTCCTCCAAGAAAACATTTTGTTTGAGGGCAAACACCTCGATAACTCCCATTTTGAAAGGGAAATCGTAGGTGTGAGCCCATTTCCGTCCATGGCCATAAATGGCGTTTGTTGCATCGCTCTGCCGAGCGACCTCCAATGCGAACTGGTACTCGGAGGGGTAGACTGGCAGTAGAAAAGGCTTCCCTATGAAGCCGAATATGCGAATTACAAGCCCCTGTGTCAGCTGAAAAATGTCTCCCCTCCTCTCTTGTACCACTTTGTCCCTTAGGAGGAGGGGAACCCGAGGGGAAGACCCTGTTAGCATGTGCATTGCGGGTCCCAAAAATTGTTGGTTAAAAGAATAATAGGACTCCGTCTTCAATAGGAGAGGGGTCCACTGGTATACGAGCGAGAGGATTTCCATCCTCGCCGCTTGCCGTAATAGCAACATAAGGGAAACTTCTATGTACATGAAAGAAAAATAACCAAACAAGAAGAGAACAAGGCGAAAAGTACTTATTTGTCCCAGCATTCTTCATGCTGGTGAGCCGCGTATGTAGGGTCCTGGCCACCCATTCTGCCTAGTCAAAAAATACTGGGTTGGTGCTTGGCCTCGAAGCATCAGGGGCATAAAATTCCCCTCTAGAAATACACTCAGCCAAAGACACCTGCCACGGGTGCACCGAAGCGTCAGTAGATAGGCCTGCCACCCAAGCAATGATGGAGAAGATGTCGGCATTTTTGAAGGCCTCCAAGGGTAGGGGCATCTGGGGCAATTTTCCCGAAGGGAGCCCGCTTTTGAGGCTCTGCTGCAAAAAATTGATTATGTAGTTGGAGGATGCGAACCTCTCCATTTGTTCGCTAAGAATAACGTTGCGAACCGTATACCCCTTAGGAGGGCCCTGTTGTGGTGCAAAGGCTGCCTGGACATCTTCCTTTAGAATGGAGAACAACTTGTGACCGGAGGCGTCTACCACTTTCCTGGAGGAGGGCTGATAGTTTCGCATGATGGCATCAATCAGCTCAGGGCAGTGATGTGTGGGGGGCGTCAGATACCAGTATATCTGGGAGTAGTAAGCGGCAGCTCTTTTGTTGTCTGTCGAGAGCCTACTTTTCATGAACTCGATGGTGCTCCTGAGTTCAGCCATGCTCCTTGATAGCTTGGTGTCTCTGATCCTATCCCACCTGTCGACTGGTGGTTCTTCGAGTTGCACATCCCCAGAATCCTCTCTTTCTCCCATGATTTGTTTCTCAGGGCGACGGCTAACATCGACCTTCTTCGGCCCTTTGTCATGGCCCTTTGCCTTTGGTTGCTCGGGGGCCGCCACTTCTGGTTCCTTCCCCTTTTCCTTAGAGTTCTTCTTCCCCATAGTGCTAGGGGTGATGGAGAAAACAATGCGGAGGGCTTCGGGATTGGAGGCTTCGAAGCGCAAGATAGGAGAGTTTGAAGACTAGTAGCGAAGTTTGCATGAATTATCGGGCAAATAGCTTCGTTACTGCTGGAGCCTACGTTATATAGCCGTAGAAGGCAACCACCAGTATTTATGGCACTTGCCATAATTAACTTCGCGTTGCTTCATCCAATTCGCCGCATGGTGGAGTGGTACACAGGGCTGTGTGTTGTGATGATTGCGGCTCGCTTTGGAAGCGTGACCCTCTGCCACTTTGTACCCGAGCATGAACTTTTCTCCTAACCGAATCCCTAAAGGACGTACCCGCCACCTTTTCATTTAACTCGCCCGCTTCGAATGCTTTTGAAGGCGGTTGTCGACACGTTCCCCTAGGCACATTTTAAATGCCCCCGCCTTCTCCGTCGTTGGGTTGGTGAAGCCGAAGTCAGAGTTGAAGTGCTTCGGGGCGAACCCTTGGTGCGAGCTGTTTCTCTACGCTTCGGGCCCGAAGTAGTTCTCTTTGTCGAAGGTGGCTCACCGGTCTTCCTTCGAAAACTGTTTCGCTTGAACTCCCCTTGGTGAAGTACTTCTTGGGCCTTGATCCGAGTTGTTGCCGCGAGCCATTTTTCATTGGTTACTTCGGGAAACCTTTTCCCGAAGGAGTTTTTTTTTTTGGTTTGGAGTGCTGCCGAGTCAAAATTCAACCTGAGTTTCTGAGCAGCACTTTTATTTAATAGCCGAACTATTTACAATATTCACACAGACCTACGGCATAATGGGCATGCCGCCACCATGGACTCAACTTCGGGTGATTATCCGGTGAACCTGCAGTGACCCGACCAGATCAGGTTGAACTTTAGCTGACCGTCGGAGTTCGGATCATTTCTACTTGAAGTTGTCCATGCTGCGAACAGGAAGCAATGCGACCGATTTTCATTTCTGCCAGTGCCCAGATTGTTGGCGAAGAAGTTCGCCACTCGAAAGCCTTCTTGGGGCATCGGTCTTAGGGATAGCCGGAACCAGTACCAGACCCAATGCCAAAATTTTGTAGATTCTTCCAAATGAAGGCCGGGTACAGGTTCTTCCATCCTACTGATATGGTAACAAGGTTCCTCCGACGAAGAGTAGTCCTCCAAGAGCTCTTCGGGCTCATCCTCTGAATCGGACAGGCTTGATGAGCTTTGGCTGAACTCTTGCATGCCATCTCTTGGGACACAAAAAGGGTGCAAAAATGTGCCCTCTTTGTTCTCGGGTTCTACCACTCGAGTCTGCTTCTCTTCTCGGTTCACCTCTTGATGGAGATCGCAAGCAGCCATGTTGTCCATTGGGTGGGCCATGCTTGCGTACTTCCATTGTTGAGCTAATATGAGGTCTGCTTCTCGAGCTCCAAATGATTGCATCTCAGGTCTCGGCTCAGTGTGAGGAATGCCCCATGATGAGTACTGCGTTGGCCGGATAGGAGCAGTAATTATCGAAGGAAGCGACGGAGTTTCTCCCCACTGCCACTTTCTCGATAGGAGCAGAAGCCGTTCTACTCGTATTGCCTCCTCAAATATTTGAGGGAACCTTCGTTCCCCTGATTGCAATAGAATGAGGCTTACGTCCGGGTGGAAGGCCCGAACATAGAAGAGATGGGCTTGGGCGGGCTTCGGTTGGATCTCCGACGGGATTCTCTTCCAACTTCTACAGAATCGGACATTGAAGTCCGTGATACCCTCCGAAGGTGCTCTCTTGATAGTGGAGAGGTATGCGAAGAGATGGAAGGGGTCCTGAGAGCCATCGAACGTCTCGATCAATGCCCCCGCTAAGTCATCCCATGAGCAGATACTTTTGGGCCTGAGCAATCTGTACCACCACAACGCCCTTCCTTCCAGAGATAGAACAAGAAGTCTGATCATGACATCTTCATGGATAATGTCATGGAGGGTCGCTAAATCGGCAACATCTTCAAGGTGTTCTCGGGCCATTCCCGTGGTGCCACTGTATTTTGTCAATGATTTCAAGGCACTTTTGGGAATCTCGTGATAGCTTTGGATATTCAGGGGGCCTGGATCGTTCCAGCTAGGAAAGCTTCTCCCAGCCATTACGACAGTAGTCTGTGGAAATCGTGGTTGTCGTCGCTGAGTCGGAGTTGTTAGGTGGACATTCTTTCTCCGCTTATGAGGTCAAGGCTGCTCACCGAACCTTGGTTCCTCCGGGATATCTTCTTTCAGATTTGAAAGGCGCCTACGACCAAGAAATCTGGATCTTCAGCTCAATCGAGTCGCCAGGTGATTTTATCAGATGAAGACAGGCCAGAGATTCATCGAACTCGGACCTTCTCAAAACATGGGGGCTCCTGGTTACGAAAACTAGGTTTAGGTATTGGTCTCCATGACTTCAGAGATTCTCAGTTAAAATAGAGTCGCCAGATGCTAAGAGTCTTTCGGTAATGAGGGCATCGATTCTCACTACTACTCAGAAGATGAGACTGACCGGATCTCACCGAGAACTTGTTAGAACTACTGGCTCCGGTGAAGACGGGCTAGAAATTTTCTCAAATATGGGACCTTGGGTCCCACCGGGCATGCCAAAAACTGTTGGTCATCAAATCCACATAGGAAAGGACTTTCGGTGGGTTTGCGCGCCCTGGACCTACGACCAACATTGAAAGGCCGAAGGGAAGAGATGCCCCTCGTGCCGATCTCCGGAGAAAGGCCGGCTCCTATACTAATCTACTTTTGGGGTTTAAGACAAGAGTGCAGGAAAGAAATAAACAGAGTAAGGGTTAGGAAAAGAAATAAAAAGGGGTAAGGGTTAGAGATGATGATTTAAGGTGGGAGAGAATAGGAAGCACGATTACTCGCTAACAACTCGAATAGCAACAAGAAATACCAAGAACAATGCAAAAGAAACGAAATGCCGAACTTCCTATGTATCCTCTGGATGGGTTCGCAGGGTTCTCCTTTCTCTCTCGCTGGAATTCAGGGTTCAGAGTAACAACGATTGAGATAAGGGAATAACAGAAACCTCGATCCACCAGGTAGCATAAAAGAAAGCGACAAGGCGTTTTTCCTCTCCTATGTATCCTTCAGGGCGAATTTTAGGGGTTCGATCCCCGATCGCGCACCGGATTCAGGATTCAGAGTCTCAGTATGCGAACGAGAAAAGACAAAAGAATTAAGCACAGAAGGCAACATAAAAGAGAGAAATAGAGCACAAAAGATCTTTAGTATTAAACATAGGACATCAAGTTACAACAACTTTCTAGCAGAAAGTTCCCCCCCCCTTTACATTACATGCCTGGGTTTTTATAGAGGACCCGACCTTGCTGTTGCTGCGGCTGAGCTTTCAAATCGATTGTCGAAACTGGCAACTGTGACTGGGTCAACCATGGAAATGTTCATTTAATGCACCGCTCGAGTGTCCCTGGCTTCTGGATGCTGTGCTTGAGTGATCGTTACGCCCGCCGTGTTTTACTTCGAGGACTGTTACGTCCCTTTCGTTTGCCAAAAATGGTCAGCGGGCTTATCGGGAAAGAAAGGAGGTATTTATAAGGGGCCTTCGATCACCTTGGGAAGCTGCCCACCTTGGAACGTGGGCCCAAAAGTGCTTCGCTACATCTCCGCCTCGTCGAAGCCTTGGGCCGAAGTAGATCTTCCTTGATTTGTTCTTCGCAAAATAATGCTTCACAGAAACTACTTCGGGGATGTCGAGTGCCGAGCGGGCTCCATATTTGAAATGGGGTTCTTTGTCCTTTGCTGGCGAAACTGCTTCGGGTGAAAAATGTTTCGGCCCGACTCCTCAAAACTGTGGTTCGGGGAATATCCTCCCGAAGCACTCTTCTGTCTCCGACACATTGTCATTTTGCTTCGGGCACCACTGCTTCGGGTGAAAACTGGTCGAAGTAGGTGTTGGAAATACTTCGGGCCCGAAGTAGTTTCCTTACCTTAGCTGATTTTGGATTATGCTCTCCTCCTTCGGCGAAGTCGTTTGGATGCTGCTTCGCAAAACTTCCGCCCGAAGCGGCTGCTGAAAATGCTTCGGGTGCGAAGCGTTATCTTTGTACTTTCTTCAAAAAAATTACTTCGCAAGGTTTTCACCCGAAGTAGTGATTTGAAGTGTTTCGGGCCCGAAGCTCTTTTCACATTCTCCTTCTTTTCTTTCGGCGAAGCCATTTTCCTTGGCTTGTTTGGTAGCGAAGCTCTTTCTTCTTCATTTTATAAAAGGGGCGATAGGGAGGGTCAAAATTGCTGTAACTTAAAATAAAAGAAAAACTTTCAACAAAGAAATATTATACAAAAATTCTACTATTCTTCTACCCCTTGTATAATGTGACAAAAAGTGTCAACAGTTACCTAGTTGACAATCAGCTCAAAATCTCCAAAAATATGCAGTTGTTTGAATTCGAGCTTCTTTACTTTCATGAAACCCAAGTAGAGTGCTTCATATTTGGCAACATTGTTTGTACAACTCCAGGTCAATTGATACAAGTACATATTTTGTATGCCAGAAGTAGAAATGAGAATGATTCTAGATTTTGCGCCATTCCTACACCTTGTGTCATCGAAGTACAACTTCCATAATTTATCCAAAATAGGGTCTTGACCATCGAGCATTTTTTCTTCAGTTTTTTAAGGCATAGTAATGGTATAACAACCAATTTCAGTCTTCATCATAGCATTATAATCGAGCATTGAAAACTCGTCTTCTGTCTAAAGCTCTTCCAGAACTTCTTCCAAAAAATCTAATTCCTCCAATTCTTCGGTCATCAAGTTGACATAATTCATGGGTTTATCTTCTTCTTCAATTTTCTCTATGCGGTAATTCGAAGGCTTCTCATTATAGATCCATATTCTTATTCCTTTGATAGGAATATCTAGATGAGAATAGTCCAGTGAATGATAGCCTCCAAACTTGGTAGTGAACTCCCTCGATAGGCACATGCTAAAATATGACTCCAGATCAACCACGACCAACTCTTGGATCACAGTGATCTGAGGTATTTTATGCAACACAATGGGAATGTCTTTGATGACCCCAATAGTCCTCACAGGGGTTCCATCTAATTGCAATATGCTAGGGTTGTTTCTAGTATATTCTATACCCATAATGTCACAAACCACCTTTGGCATGACAGTCATCGCAGTGTCAGAGTCGACCATGCAATTGTGTACAATCCAGCCTTCCATCCTAAGGGACAAGTAGAAAGGGGGTGGTCTATTTTTTCCCATTGCAGAAGTCGTAAGCTTTGAGATAACACTATCTGAGTCGGATTCTTCCCCTTATATTCCAAAAAATTCAATGATTCTTGCAACAAGTCCACTTGTCCAAGCAATTGCAATGCGTCATAGAGACTCACCTTGGCTGGAATCGTCTTCACTTCTTCAACGATGTTATACATGGATGCACTAGACTTTTCTCCTTCATTGGCAACCTCAAATTTTCTTTGATACTGTTCAATAGCCTCTACCCTCTGACGCTTGGTCAAGGATGGGTATTTGAGCTTTTCCCTGGCCTATTCCTTTGTATCAGCTTTTGCCTACAAAGTTGAAACCTTTTCTTGCACTATTTATTTGGCTCACGGAGGCAAAAGATCTTTTAACAGGACAAGTGCATCTGGCTTGGGTGCTATGATAGGCACTTTCGCTTATGCTTGTTTTTCTCATTTTTCACCTTCGGATCAGTAGGTACCTTCAGGGGCTCCATTTTAGCTGCATTCATGGTGATGGATTTTCTTCCAACTCTTGTGAGAAGTGAAACTTGCTCTTCAAAAGGGACAATGAAATTATGATCGAATTTTGTAATCATGTTGATTTGACCACGGGAAGAATTTTCTATGAATGTCTACACTTTGTTTAGATGAACCATGCAAGTTTCCTCGCCATGTGGATCATTGCAGGTAGAGCACTAGTATGGTTTGTTTGATGTGCCAGCTTCTTCATTTGCCAATACGATAGGGTTTCTTTTAGGCGCCTTGCTGGTTGATGTTGCTTGCTCCCTGGTGATCGGTGACGATTGAAATCTCATATGTTGGAAATCTCTTTCAACCTACCTCTTAATAACTATGATCTCATTGCCCATCGCTCTTATGGTCGAGTTCATTGACTGCATTTCCTTAAGCAACTTCTCTTGTAGATCAGGATTTGAGGGTGTTGGAGGATAGGTAATGGAAGAGGTACAAGTGGAGATGGTAGTGCTAGGAATGGAACTGGAGCAGGTAACTATGGAATGGTTGGAGCTAGGATAGAAATGGTCATCGTAGTTTGAGATGAATTCGGACTCCATGAAGGTATTGGATACATGGGTGACATGGGCAAGGGCTGAGAAGATGCATTAGCATACAAATACTACGAAAGACTAAGAAAAATAGGCATTGCCATTTTCAACGAAAGCTTACCGATAGCAATTAAGTCAACCTCGACCTTTTATGCAGTAGAATACAAATAAGGAAATGTGTTAGCATTAGACTGTCGGATGGCCATACTAATGTCAGAGTTGAAAGCTCGAAGGTAGTAAAATACAACTTGCTCAAGAGTCGATCGGAGACCATCAGGAACTCTATGCCATGTTCAGACAAACCTGACGTTGAAGTCTACAATTTTCTCCTGCGTATGTCTTTGAATGGTGGTAAACTGATGCAATAGAGAGAACGAATTCGATTGTTCGTTGAAACCTTTGATTAATAATTCAGCCAACTGGTCCCAAGTGGTAATGGTGGCAGGCTGTAATGATCAGTACTAGTAAAGCAACTTACTTCTAAGAGAGAGCATGAGCAATCTTACCATGATATTCTCGTTTGTGATGCTATCGATTGTCATCAAGGCAACCACATCTTAGACATGCTCATATGTTGTCTTCCCTGTACCATCGTAAGTAGGCAAAGCCTTCATTGCTACTTATGAAATCAGGTTTTGAGCTTGTAGATTTAGAGGTCCAGAGTGGTTCCATGTTTGGAACTGTCTTGGTGGTTGTGGTGGCATATTTTGAGCCATTTGAACTAGATTATTTGCTTTGAGAGGTAGAAAACCAGTGTCTGTGCTAGTAGGGCTCGAAGGAAAAAAGAACACACCAGCTAAATATGAAGATGTTGTACTTGATGGGATAGAGGAGTGACTAACATAGGATTTTCTCCTAACACTTGGGTTTCAAGTTCATAAAACTCAATGGGATCTTCTAGATTTTTGGCCTTCGATATTGTGATCATGAAGAAAATATTTCACTCACTTTAAGTTCGGAGGCTTCTGGGTAAAATTGAGTCACCAGATGTTCTAGTCGGATAGTAAAAATATGAACATCAAACCTTAATACTGCTCAAAGTGGAACTTTTTTAGAGTCCCACCAGGCATGTCAAAAACTATTGGTCACAAACTTGTCTAATTATAAAATTTATGTGCCCTAGACCTGGCCAACATTGAAAGGCTAAAGGAGATAGATGTCCTTCGAACCAATATCCAGAGAGGGTTGGTTCCCTTACTAATCTAATTTTATTTAAAGCTTAAGGTAACAAGAAAGAGATGAAAAATGATAGAAAGGAATGGGAAATATGGCTATGAGCCATAAACATAAGATGGGGATAAACTAGCAGCTAAGCAACCACATCAAGTTTTAATAACATTTAATCGAAATAATAACATAGAAATCGATCACAACTTACAAAGATAACCTCCAGTTAGTATTTCAACATTCACTCTTCATTAGCAATCAAATTTAGATGCAGAATTTAATCTAACAAAGATATGAATTTAACAAAAATAACAATCAGAAAGCATACACAAAGACTGCTTCAGGAACCAGATTCAAGCATCTTTCGATTAAGGCATAAATTTAAACTCAAAGAGTTTTTCAATAGAATGTCTATCCTCATTTTTACATCAAAATGCTTAGTATTTATAGAGGGTTGTGCCTTTGTAATTAAATGCACATTAAAACAAAATGTTGGCTAGTCAAGGATCAAATAGCAACAATTCCTCCTTGGCAATAGAAATGAACCAATTAGCAAATGCATTGGGAAACGTCTAGCGATTTCGTCACATGGTGTATTGGGGCTTTGGAAAAAATCATTGGTCTGATTTCAATCTCCATGTGTTAGGATCCCATCCTAACCCTTAATGTAATAACTTTCATGATGTAATAATTCCTAAATAACGTGGGTAGTACCCATGATTAATATTTTTTAATGTTCTAAGTTTTAGCTTATATAATGCCTATGACAAATGACACCATTTTTATGTAACACATGGTAGATAGGTATGTAAGGTGGCCTTGTGCATGTAATTCGAGTGGCATTGTGCATGTAATTCGAGTGGCATTTTGCATGTAAGCCAACCATGGAAGGGAACTCTTTAAATACCCAAGAAGGCACCAATGTATTCATATTTTTGCAAATTAATGAAGTGTTGAAGGAGGTTGCCCCCTCGAAGAGGCCTGCGATTCTATCTTATTATGAGATTGTTCCTTTATGCAAATTTTTGTTATAATGTGTATTTTGTTCTGAATATTAATATGATGTTTATGTGAGTTTATTTCCAAGCAATTGTGTGAGAGTGTGTTTATTTGAGTTTATTTTATAGTAGGATCCTAACAAGTGGTATTAGAGTGCTTTCCAGGGCCAAGTTTTGCTGCAACAGTAACGATTCTTGCCTGTTAGGTATAATCCTCTATTATTTTCGTGTAATTTTTTTTACTATTATCAAAAAAAAAAAAAAATACCAGTAAAAAAATAATGTATATATATAGTCTTTTTTAGTTGAGCAGGTAGAAACCCTGTGTCAGTGGTTTTAAAATATCGTGAAGGATCTGTCGTTATTGGCTAAGCTAGATAGCCCATACAATGTCTAGTGAAGTGAGGGGCGATCAGGCTCCAATACCCAGGCCTCAGATAGAACTCGTGCACGGACTTGAGCTCCCATGCATCTTCGGGTGTATCGAGAGACCATTCTAGGGTTAACAAAATTTTATCCAATAGGAAGCTTATCGGCCTTGTATCATCCATAGTCCATAGGACACAACATCCCGGATGATTACCCTCTCGTACTGTTAGAGAGGCAGATAGTGTGCTCAAGGGTATGTGTGGAATCCTCCTTGGGTAGTGGCCTAAAATATTGGTCCGAGCACTATTGTTCATCACTGTGGTATAAAAGAGGGCCTATGGGTGTTACATATTCCTTTACTTAGCATACCCTGGTTCTGTTAAAACTTCAACCTGCAACAAAATCACAAACCAAAACTCCTTGTTTGTAAACCTACATTCCAAATTCCCAAAAGTGAGCATATGAGAAAGGAATCCTCTACCAAAAAAAATAGCATACATTGCATGAATTCGGGATAGAATATGAGGGTGAAAGTTAAGTTGACAGTCTGGAGAATAACAATTAAATTTACAATGGCAGTAACAGTCAGGTCAGTCAGGTCAGCACAGTCAGGTTAGAAATTGCAGTTTTCAATGTTAGAATAGAACTATCATAACAGTAACCTACACAATACAGAGAATATTCAGACCAGTGAGGTAAGCAGTGTCAGAGAGACTATCCAGGCTGAGCAAAACATTGAGCAAGTGACCAGAGACCAATTATAGATAGTGCTCCAGTACCCAACTTTTGCACTGTAGCTCAAAATCAAAAACTGTAAACACTGTTAGACTAGGCGAAACAAGAGATAAAACAACAAAAAAAACAAAAAAAAGAAGTTTGGGGTGCCCAAAAGTAGTGTTGTGGGATATAGCTCATTGTGACTACCTCTTCGATCTGATCGTTTTGATATATAGCACCCAAGCACTTTTTTGGACACTTACTAAAAATAGTAAGTCCTGAAAACTAATTCTAATTTTAGTAACTAGTCACAAAAGGTTCCAAAATGGCACAGGGTACCCATGGACATCAAAAAGAGCTCGAACAGATGGACTCCTTAAAAAAAGCCATTGAGAATTTGAACTTGGAAATTTTCTCCATAAGGGAAGAGGTCCAAGGTCTTCGTCTAGATCATGAGGCCACTAGCACTCGCTTAGAAGAAACACTGATAGATGTGGGTAGCAAGTTACATAAGGGACCACTCAAAACATAACACCAGGCTGAAAACTCTACAAGGAATGACCATGACCCATCCTTTAAAATGCCAAAATTGGACTTCCCTCGATTTAATGGGAAGGATATTGATGGGTGGTTATGTAGGGTTGATCAATTATTTAGACTTCATAATGTTCCCATATATCATCAAGTTCATATGTCTTCCTTCAATTTGGAATCTGAGGCTCTACACTAGTTTCAGTGGTTACTTAATTCCAACCCAAATCTCTCTTGGGAGGACTTTGATTCCCAACTACTGACCTAATTTGGGCCTAGTGAGTATGAGGATTTCACAGGGGCCTTGACCAAACTACAACAAACATCCTCAATCCGTGACTACCAAACTCAATTTGAAAAATTGGCCAATAAGACAAGAGGATTGACAAAAGGGTTTTTCACGAGTTGTTTTATCAGTGGGTTAAAAGGGGATCTCCAAACTGAAGTAAAGATGTTGAAACCACATTCCATGATGGAAGCTATCAGTTTGGCCCGTCTGGCCGAATCTAAACTCTCAAACCAAAGGCGCCCCCCACGGTTTCCTCAAAATTGACCTTCATTTCCTTTTCGACCCCAAAATTTAATGGATAGTAAACCTACTACACCCAAGCAACTGACTACAGAGGAGATGGATGCACGTCGTGCCCAAGGATTATGTTATAATTGTGATGAAAAGTTTTTTAAAGGACATAAGTGTGCAAACAAAAGACAATTCTTGATAGATGTTGAGGAACCTGCTAACATTGACCAGAGTGATGAGGATGAGGACCCCCCTGAAACACCTTCTCCACAGGAAGAAGATACACAAGGGTCTGAGGCAGAGATTTCAGTCCATGCTCTTGCAGGTATTACCACTCCACAAACCATGAAAGTTGTGGGATTTTTCAAGGGCCAACATCTTACCATCCTTATTGATTCGGGCAGTACACAAAACTTCATTGATCCTAGAGTTGCTAAGCGGGAAAATTGCTATATCCACACTTGCAATTCATTTGAGGTCATGGTAGCCAATGGGGGAACATTACATTGTAAAGGAAAATGCTGCAATGTCAAGCTCAGGATAGGGGACTATGAACTCAAGTAGAACATGTTTTCCCTCCAGTTGGGAGGATGTGATATGGTTTTGGGATCTCAATGGTTGAGTACATTGGGCACTATCAGTTGGAACTTTGCAGAACTTTGGATGCAATTCTCCCAAAATGGACAAACACACTTACTCAAGGGCTTCCCTGTGATGAGGCCCAAAAATACCTCATTATTGCACAATGTTTGACTACCATATGATAAGTTAATTTCCAAATAGTTAACTAAAATATACTATTTGTTAAGTGTTTACATGATTTTATGTTAGGAATACTATATCTCTGTTTTTGACTATTTTCAACATTTTATGACTGATTTTGCTTGATTAAGTAGCAAGTAAGAACATGCATTTCAATTAACCAAATGTGGTATGTTGATATCCATTAACTTCTCAATGGTTTTTGAATGTTTTCCTGCCCTTCAACTTGTTTCAAATCCACATTGAAGACAAAAGTTTAGGACTGTCATAAATCTGAAAATCTGGAAAAAACAGCCATATAAAAATCAGCAAGCTGTCACTTTATAGGAACACCTTGAAGTTGTCAAGCAAAGCATGAGGATATGGATGGAATAAGTTTAGAAGGATTAAAAAAGACATCTGACCTATTTAGAAGCATTCCCACATGGTCTAAATAGGCAACAACAAGGTATAACAGAGCAGGGACAATTATGCAGCATTGTTGCACTATTTCAGCATGGTTACTTGGTGAATGAAGTGTATAAATTCAGTAGCAACTTGATGTATTCCTTCATGTTGATATTTAAATAATTTTTCCATGTTCTAATTTGTTTGAATTTGCAAGAAAGGCCAATATTTTACAACTGTGCAGCAGAACTGGAAAATGCAGTAATTTACCATGTAAATTCCAAGCAAGCTACCAATGAATGGCAAGGCATGAAATTCACATCCAAGGAAGAATGAAGACTATTGCAATCTGATCCTGAGGCCTAATCCACCTTAGAAATGCAGCCAAAACCATTTGGAGTCAACACAGTTGGTCATTCTAAAGGTCTTCGAAATGAACACAATGTCTTCGAAATGAGAATTGCAGTGTCTTTGAAATGAGCCACTTATCTTCGGAATGAAAATAGAATGTACTTTTTGACTTGACTAATTTTTGGCAGTGGAAAAGGGGATAAGAAGGTTGATAAATTTAAGGGAAAATATCTCCCATCTGATTTTGTCGTCCTTGCCGTCCAAAGCCACCATTCATGGAAAAGATCAATTTTGATCCTCTTCTAGGATAAACCCAGAAAAACTACAGCATAATAGAAAGTTGTTTGCAAGATAGGAATGGCATATTATGAAGTGGAGAATGATGTGTGAGATATTTCTAGACTCCTCCCACGTACTCCCACCACTGAAGATGCTTTCTAAGGGCCAATGACTACTGCTGCAACACAAACTGTCCAAATTTGCATTTATTTTAGATCTAGAATTATTGGCAAATCACTGTAAAGCAGCACATAGGCTGATTTGAGCATAAGATATATTGTAAATATTTATATAAATAACATAGCTCCCTCCTTGGTTGAGCAGTTAGGAATTAGGATAGAGGATAGTTTTCAATAGCAACAATTAGGATTGTACAGTAATTTTCTATAACAGTTTTCAGCATGTTTTGTCATCAATAAAAGTGCAGCTATTTTATCATTTTTTTGTTCTAAGTTTTAATTAGTTAAGGAGTGTTTTTCACCTTCTTCTAGATCAGGAAGTATGGGCCCACTTTAAGATCTAGAAGGAGGGGTTTTATGGTAGGTTTTAATCTAATTTTGCTGCAGCAGAATTAATAGATTGCTTGCCAGATTTCATTTTCTTGTTTTTATTTTGTATTATGTGATTTATGTTTTCTATTATGTTTGTGTATAGCATTTGTGTGTATGTCAGCTGATAAATTATATTAAGCATTTTTCCTTTGCTTTCCATGTTTTCCCTGCTTTAGCAACTTTCTATTTTTAGCATATTTCATTTTGCTGTCAATTCCTATAGCAGAAGCTTGACGACCTTTTGTGGCAGGGCATTGACGGGTGTTTTTAGAATAAGTTTCATTTACAAACATCATTTCAATTATGCAAAAGTAACTAGATTTTAATTCTGCAAATGTAACTTAGGATTTCATTTCAGCAATTTCAAATTCTGCAAAAGTAACTTAAGATTTCATTTTAGCAATTTCAATTTTGCAAAAGTAGATTAGATTTCAATTTAGCAATTTCAATTCATGCAATTGTAGTTAGATTTCAATTCTTGCAACTTAGAATTATTTTTCAATTTTTGTAATTTATTTTAGTTTCCATTCTTCAGACTAGGTTTAGTGTGACACCAAAAGGCTAAACCAAAATCTGCTTCACCAATAAATGCTTGAAATATGAATGCCTGAATTATACTCTGCCCTAGCCTTCTATCGTAGATAGCCTTGGACACCACCCTAGATTGATAAATCATTGAGATTAAATGATGAGACTCAATGACACTCATCATTTTGGCACCGTTGCCAGGGAACATGGTGTTGTTAGAGGGTAAAAGCAGTCAAATAATTATTATTGTGCTAAGTTATGAAGTTTAGAGTTAAATCTGAATGTAATAGCTGATATAAATAATAATTATTAATAGTTGCATTTCAGTTCATTTAGAAAACAGACAACCGTGGGGAGGTGATCTTCACACTTGGGGGTTAAATTGCCTAGTTTGAATTCTTCTCAAAGAGATATCCCAACAACAAACAAGGCAAGTAAATCAACCACCACCTTTAGCCCAACCTGTGGCCAATATACAGGACAAGCAACCCCTGTCTATGTAAGCTGAAAAAAAATCACAAAAAAAAACTTTTGCACAATCAAAATAGGAGTTTACAATTTAATGATGATCCTAGAGTTTTCCATTATTACTTAAATATTGTTAGGATTTTACCGCGCTAAACCACAACCTAGCAATTCTTAGCCTACACAGACAATAGTTGATCTCATTAGAGGTGATCCTACCCGACAAGTAGTTGATCTGCTAAAGCTGTACAATTTTTGTATTATTGTGCAAACCAAAAATATTTATTTTTTAGCCCAACCAGTGATCAGTCTGAATAATACAGGATAGGCAACCCCTGTCTCTGTAGCTGAATCTGGTATAAAACAAAAAAAACCTGTAGGAAATGTTATTGACTGCAGCAACATCCAACTGTGTTAAAACAAGAACTTACTTGAGCTTGAAGAGACAAAAATCAATGGAGATACACATAAAACCTTTAGTCCAAACACACAAAAATTAGCCTTGGATAAAGGAGAAAAATTAGAAAAACTGCACATAGAAAATTTACTTTCATTTTACAAAGGGGTAAATTCTGTCCTCCTAGGAATGAAACAAATTGAAGTGCAGCCAAGAAAATTCTTGAACATTATTAGCTGGCCGACTTATAAACAAAAAGCAAAATTGTTGCTATTTTGAAACAATATTTCAATCCCTTTACATGGAATTACAAGGGTATATTAAGATTTTATCTTGATGTAAGCACTTAACATCTTTTGGGAATTGGTATTTAATTGTTTCAAGAACAGATTGACAAGATTTTGCAGACTAGGAGCCATGGACAACACTTGATTGAAGAAGTTTTCAGATATGGAGCAATGCTTCTTTCTTCCATTGGTAATTCATGGAGGATGTTAGTGGTGAATGGACATTGCCTTCGGGTATACCATGCACCATTAACTAAAGAAGAGTTCTTGAAGGAGATTCCATTGGATGTACACATAATGGAAGAGAATTTCTCTTCAATATCAGATTCAGAGTGATGATAAAAAGTCTAAAAAAAAAAAAAAAAAGGAAAAAAATACAAGAAAAGAAAAAAGAAGAATAGTCTTGTTTGTGAACTTCCTTTTTGAAAATATATAAAAAAATGAATAATTCAGTAGTGAAAACCTTCTTGGAGGTGCTATTGAGTTGGCTTGCATGAAAACCAATTTTTTGGCATGCATTGCCTTGTTGATCTATCCATCATTGTTCCACCATTGTACAAATCTCACACTGCACATGTGTTATGTTTGTTTATGTTTTCAGATAGCCTGCTAACAATCATCAAAAGCAGCTTGTAAGGTGCATGACTAATTTTTAGGATAGTAAGATATGTGTTTCTTGCATATAATTCATAGTAAACATTTAGCATTTAGTGTATGATAATCGGTATTTGGCATAAACTATTCATACAATAGTGACAAGTTGAAAAAAAAAAAAAAAAACATGTTCAATATGTCAAGAAACACCCCCTTATGCCCTTAATTGCATGGAAATTTCAAAACTATGCAAAAACCTGATTTTGGGATAGACATGGCAGTAATTCTATTTCAATTTGTAGGGAAAATTTCAGAAGGAGAACTACAAGTTTATATCTCACAATTGTCTGATAAATTGGAGGATAATCAACAAAATGCACCTGAAGGTTCTATTTTAGTACTACTAGAATAAAACAACATACAAAACAAAGAATAACATCTAAACAAAAGGATGAAGAAGGGATTTTTGATGTTATGGAAGGCTTATACACTCTAGAGATGGACCCACAATAGAATCTGTAGCTAAATTTTGCATAGGAGGTCATTTATGCATTTTTTGAAGATCTTCGAAATAAGAAATGTAGTCTCTTCGGAATGAATAGACATCTTCGGAATGAGAAATGCAGTCTCTTTGGAATGAACAGACATCTTCGGAATGAGAAATGCAGTCTCTTCGAAATGAGCAGACATCTTCAAAATGAGAAATACAGTCTCTTCGGAATGAGCAGACATCTTCGAAATGAGAATACAGTCTCTTCGGAATGAGTAGGATATCTTCGGAATGAGCAAAAATTGTACCAAAATTGTTGAAAATGCTACAGAATAGCAAAAAGAGTAGGGTACATCAAATATTGAGGTTTATAAGGCTCTACCACAAGTAAGTACATCCCTCAAGCATTTAAAAAAAAAAAAAAATTGTGCAAAAGGTGCAAACAACAAAAATAAGCATTCAAGCTGAAATGTTGTTAAGAACAAAAAATTCCATCAGTAGTAGTGCATCTGCCAAATACGGTTCCACAATAAGACTATTGCAAGATGAATTATATGATATCAAGCCTTTAAGAGGTACCTTGCAGCACTAAAACTTGTAGAAAAATAGAAAAATAGTCATACATGTGCTTAATTGCAAAATACTTGATATAGTGCAGTAAGGAGGAATTTCTCAGTTAGCAGGTAGCAAAGGATGTTGTTCACAAGAATAAAACCTGCATATTACTATGGCCTACTAATATGCATGAGGGCATGCATCAATTAAAGTTGGGGGGGATGATGAGGCCCAAAAATGCCTCATTATTGCACAATTTTTGACTACCATATGATAAGTTAATTGCCAAATAGTTGACTAAAATATACTATTTGTTAAGTGTTTACATGATTTTATGTTAGAAATACTATATCTCTGTTTTTGACTATTTTCAGCATTTTGTGACTGATTTTGCTTGATTAAGTAGCAAGTAAGAACATGCATTTCAATTAACCAAATGTGGTATGCTGATATCCATTAACTTCTCAATGGTTTTTGAATGTTTTCCTGCCCTTCAACTTGTTTCAAATCCACATTGAAAACAAAAGTTTAGGACTGTCATAAATTTGAAAATCTGGAAAAACAACCATATAAAAATCAGCAAGCTGTCACTTTATAGGAACACCTTGAAGTTGTCAAGCAAAACATGAGGATATAGATGGAATAAGTTCAAAAGGACTACAGAAGACATCTGACCTATTTAGAAGCATTCCCACATGGTCTAAACAGGCAGCAACAAGGTATAACAGAGCAGGGACAATTGTGCAGCATTGTTGCACTATTTCAACATGGTTACTTGGTGAATGAAGTGTATAAATTCAGTAGCAACTTGATGTACTCCTTCATGTTGATATTTGAATAATTTTTTCATGTTCTAATTTGTTTGAATTTGCAATAAAGGCCAATATTTTACAACTGTGCAGCAAAACTAGAAAATGCAGTAATTTACCATGTAAATTTCAGCAAGCTACCAATGAATGACAATGCATGAAATTCACATCCAAGGAAGAATGAAGACTATTGCAATCTGATCCTGAGGGCTAATCCACCTTAGAAATGCAGCCAAAACCATTTGGAGTCAACACAGTTGGTCATTCTAAAGATATTTGGAATGAACACAATGTCTTCGGAATGAGAATTGCAGTGTCTTCGAAATGAGCCACTTATCTTCGAAATGAAAACAGAATGTACTTTTTGACTTGTTGACTGAGTTTTGGTAGTGAAAAAGGGGATAAGAAGGTTGATAAAGTTAAGGGAAAATATATCCCATCTGATTTTGTCATCCTTGCCATCTAAAGCCACCATTCATGGAAAAGATCAATTTTGATCCTCTTCTAGGATAAACCCAGAAAAACTATAGCATAATAGAAAGTTGTTTGCAAGATAGGAATGTCATATTATGAAGTGGAGAATTATGTGTGAGATATTTTTAGACTCCTCCCACATACTCGCACCACTGAAGATGATTTCTAAGGGCCAATGACTACTGCTACAACACAAACTCTCCAGATTTGCATTTATTTCAGATCCAAAATTATTGGCAAATCACTGTAAAGTAGCACATAGGCTGATTTGAGCATGGGATATATTGTAAATATTTATATAAATAACATAGCTACCTCCTTGGTTGAGCAGTTAGGAATTAGGATAGAGGAGAGTTTTCAATAGCAACAATTAGGATTGTACAGTAATTTTCTGTAACAGTTTTCAGCATGTTTTGTCATCAATAAAAGTGTAGCTATTTTATCATTTTTTGTTCTGAGTTTTAATTAGTTAAGGAGTGTTTTTCACCTTCTTCTAGATTAGGAAGTATGGGCCCACTTTCAGATCTAAGAGGGATTTTATGGCAGGTTTTAATCTGTAATTTTGCTACAACAAAATTAATAGATTGCTTGCTAAATTTCATTTTCTTATTTTTATTTTGTATTATGTGATTTATGTTTTCTATTATGTTTGTGTATAGCATTTGTGTGTATGTCAGATGACAAATTATATTAAGCATTTTTCCTTTGCTTTCCATGTTTTCCCTGATTTAGCAACTTTCCATTTTCAGCATATTTCATTTTGCTGTCAATTCCTGTAGTAGAAGTTTGACGACCTTTTGTGGCAGGGCATTGACAGGTGTTTTTAGAATAAGTTTCATTTACAAGCATCATTTCAATTATGCAAAAGTAACTAGATTTCAATTCTGCAAATGTAACTTAGGATTTCATTTCAGTAATTTCAATTTTGCAAAAGTAACTTAGGATTTCATTTCAGCAATTTCAATTCTGCAAAAGTAGATTAGATTTCAATTTAGCAATTTCAATTCATGCAATTGTAGTTAGATTTCAATTCTTGCAACTTAGAATTAGTTTTCAATTCCTGTAATTTATTTCAGTTTCCATTCTTCAGACTAGGTTTAGTGTGACACCAAAAGGCTAAACCAAAATCTGCTTCACCAGCTTGAAGTCTGAATGCTTGAATTATACTTTGCCCTAGCCTTCTATCGTAGACAACCTTGGACACCACCCTGGATTGATAAATCATTGAGATTAAATGATGAGACTCAACGACACTCATCACCCTGTAGGAAAACCTCACCTCATTAGTTCCAATCGTATGGAGAAAGTGCTAAAGAAATCAAAACGTGGGGTCATTGCACAACTCTTCTCCATCCAACCAACCACTTCACTAATGGCTGAAATTCCATCAGACCTACAACTAGTTCTACACAAACATGATGTTGTCTTTGTAGAACCAACTACACTACCACCATGTCGCTCTCACGACCATGCTATCCCATTGCTCTCGGGTAGTGCACCACCAAATATCAGGCCATACAGGTACCCTCATGCCATGAAATCAGAATTGGAAAAATTGGTACAGGAATTACTCAAAGCTGGTGTCATTCTTCCTAGTACTAGCCCCTACTCCTCATCTGTCCTACTTGTTCCCAAGAAATATGGCTCATGGCGCCTATGTATTGACTACTAGGAACTCAACAATACTACGGTAAAGGATAAATTTCCTATTCCAGTGGTTGATGAATTACTCGATGAACTACACGGGACCATGTATTTCACCAAGATTGATCTCCGCTCTGGGTACCATAAGATCCGGCTCAAGGATGAGGACATCCCAAAAACTACCTTTCGCACTCATGAAGGTCATTATGAATTCTTTGTAATGCCATTTGGTCTCACAAATGCTCCTTCTACATTCCAAAGTCTTATGAAAAACATCTTTCGGCCCTTTCTATGGAAGTTCATCCTTGTATTCTTCGATGATATCTTGATTTACAGCCGCACATGGGAAGAGCACCTCAATCATGTGGATCAAACTTTATAGCTGTTGGTCACCCATCACCTTTTTGCCAAAAGGTCCAAGTGTTCCTTTGGTCTGATTGAAGTAGAGTATCTGGGACACATTGTCTCACATGATGGCATCAAGGTTGACCCTAAGAAGATTCAAGCAGTTCAAGAGTGGTCGAAACCTCGCACCCTCAAGGGACTTCGAGGATTTTTAGGGCTTACAGGCTATTATCATAAATTTTTTTGCAATTATGGAAAGATAGCTGCCACCTCAGCTCCATGTTGAAAAAAGTTTCCTTCACTTGGACAGGGCTTGCTGACCAAGCCTTCATTGAACTCAAGCATGCTATGACCACCACTCCCGTCTTAGCCATGCCAGATTTCTCTAAACCATTTGTCATTGAAAGTGATGCTTCGGTCATGGTATTGGGGGCAGTATTGATGCAAGAAGGATGACTCGTGACTTTTACTAGCAAGGCACTCTCTGATCATAATCTAGGGAAATCCACATATGCTAAGGAAATGTTAGCCATATTGCATGCAATCACACATTGGCGACCTTACCTCATTGGGCATCACTTCTCCATCAAAATCGGCCATAAAAGTCTCAAATATTTTTTAGAACAAAGAGTTGCCACACCTGATCAAAAAAAGTGGGTGTCTAAACTCATGGGCTATGATTATGATATCATCTAAAAAAGATAAAGGAGAATATTGTGGCTGATGCTCTTTCTCGCCAAATGGAGACCGTAAGTATGTTGTGTGCCATCTCAACACCACTTCTCCAATGGATTGATTCCTTGCGTCAAGAAGAGCGTCAGGATGCATATTTGCAAGCTTTGATAGCCTCACTAATGGATGATATAGATTTTGCACCAGGGTATAATTGGAATGGCCATGATCTATGCTACCATAAATGCCTAGTTCTACCTCATAAGTCCCCACTTCGAGATCTCCTCACCAAGGAATTCCATGCCACTCCCTTTGTAGTCCATTCAGGGTTCCTTAAAACATATGAGTGACTCAAGCGCACCTTCTTTTGGAAAGGTATGAAACATGACATCCGCTCTTTTGTTGCTGCTTGTGACACATGTCAAAGGATGAAAGGTGAAACAATGCACTCTCTGGGCACTCTTCAACCATTGCCTATCCCGGATCAGGTTTGGACTGACATTTCCATGGACTTTATAAAAGGGTTCCCTAAATCTGGAGGCAAGTTAGTTATTTTCGTGGTAGTGGACCGCATTTCAAAGTATGCTCACTTTTGTGCCCTTGTCTATCCTTATACCACATCCATTGTTGCACAAATGTTTCTTGACTCCATATTTCACCTTCATGGCATGCCCACCTCCATTGTATCTGATCATGATCCCACCTTCACTAGTCATTTCTGGCAAGAGTTGTTTAAGTTGCAGGGGGCTTAGCTCAAAATGAGTTCAGCCTACCATCCATAAACGGGTGGTCAAAAAGAAGTTGTTAATAAATGCTTGGAAACCTACCTTCACTACTTTGTCTCAGATCATCCTACTCAATGGGCCAAATGGCTATCCTTGGCTGAATGGTGGTACAACACTTCCTATCATACCATAACCAAACTCACACCATTTGAAGCAGTCTACGGGTGCCTTCCACCTACGCCTTCCTCTTACATTCCTAGCAGCTCCAAGGTCTAGGTCATCGACAACACTCTAAGTCAACACACCGAGGTCCTTCACCAACTTAAGCAAAATTTGAACATGGCCCAAAATCAGATGCGCCAACAAGCTAATCAACATCGTTCTAAGTGTAGTTTTGATGTAGGTGATATGGTCTTCCTTTGCTTGCAGTCGTACAAACAATCATCCCTACAACTTCACAGGTGTCAGAAGCTTGCTGCAAAATTCTATTGTCCTTACCAAGTTCTACAAAGGATTGGCCCCACAACTTACAAATTGGTGCTTCCACCTAGTTCCAAGCTTCATCCTATTTTTCATGTTTTTGCTCTCAAAAAAGTTGTGGATACACAGGTACAGGTTCAATCCACACTTCCTGAATTGGATGAAGAAGGCTCCATATTACTTGAACTTGAGCAGTTGTTGGATCGTCAGACTCGCACTCTTCGCAACCATACAATTGCAGAGATCCTGGTTCAGTGGCGTGGGCTTCAACCTGAAGATGCTACATGGGAATATTTCCACCAACTCCAACAACAGTTTCCTCATTTTAGCTTTGAGGACAAAGCTTCTTCAAGGGGAAGGACATGTTAGGATCCCATCCTAACCCTTAATGTAATAACTTCCATGATGTAATAATTCCTAAATATCGTGGGTAGTACCCATGATTAATATTTTGTAATGTTCTAAGTTTTAGCTTATATAGTGCCTATGACAAATGGTACCCTTTTTATGTAACACGTGGTAGATAGGTATGTAAGGTGGCCTTGTGCATGTAATTCGAGTGGCACTATGCATGTAATTCGGGTGGCATTATGCATGTAATCCAGGTGGCATTTTGCATGTAATCCAACCATGGAAGGGAACTCTTTAAATACCCGATAAGGCACCAATGTATTCATATTTTTGCAAATTAATGAAGTGTTGAAGTAGGTTGCCCCATCGAAGAGGCCTGTGATTCTATCTTATTGTGAGATTTTCCTTTATGCAAATTTATATTATAATGTGTATTTTGTTATGAATATTAATATGATGTTTATGTGAGTTTATTTCCAAGCAATTGTGTGAGTGTGTTTATTTGAGTTTATTTTATAGTAGAATCCTAACACCATGACAGTGCCTTGGAAATGAATACCCACCAAAGTGGACGATGCTTCGAAAATAAAAAATATTACACCGAAGTCAAGGACGCAATACTTAAATTCAACAATTTTTCAGCAATGATCCCAGATATATCTATTTCGTTTCCACAGGATTTAATTCTACCATCCTTAATCCTTTCCCAAATAAGATTTACACTGAAAACGTAGGGGCGATGGTGTTTGCTTCTAAAATGAGCTTTTGCTCAAAGTTTCACCCAAAACGGGCCTTCATATTCATTTCGCCCAAGTCATGCCCGAAATGGGCTTTTGCCTAGACTTGCACTTGGAAATGGAGTTTCACTCCAAACCTAGGTGAAATGGAAATTCACCCCAACCTTACCTTTTTGCTACTTCACCTAGGAAAAGCTTGCACTACCAAAAGTGTGACCCATATTGGAAACTAGATTTTGCTAAGAAATGAAGTGACAAGGAATTTCGTCATTAATGGGAGCGAAACTACCGACAAAGTAATTTCGCCAGTGAAATGTCGAGGAAGTGTTTTCGCTAGAGAAATGCTCGAAAAAGGATTTTCATTGAGCCTAGGGGCGAAAAGGCATTTTGCTCAGATTTTTCCCGAAACTGCACCCATCATTCACTTAGAAAAATTTTCAACATTTTTTTTTTAAATGTGGCGAAAATGCTCCAAAATGAATTTATGAATTTTGTTGGCAAAATTGTTTACATATTTTTGGAAATTTTTTTACAAAATTTTAATGTGGCAAAAATGCCAATAAGTAGCCTCACTACTACCTTCTAATTCCTTAGTGGAATTAGACACGATGTGGATGATAAAAAATTAGACACAACAAAACAACGTGGACGGTTGAAAATCAGATGCGACAATATGAATCAAACACAAACTTCGAAGAAACTGGACAGGATAGAGACGAAGTGGAAAACAAGAAACCAAATGCAACACAAACTTCGAGGAAACCAGATAGGATAGCGATGAAGTAGACAACGGGGAACCAGACATGGCAATATGAATTAGTACAAATATTTTGAGGAACAAAGGGAACAAAAGACGGTGGATTGACCAATGAGGGTTGATCGAAAGCTTATACGAGTGCGAAAGATTATATTTCACTAGTGTCCCTTCACGTGATTGATGTGGGATAATATCCCCTCAATCCTATGAATTCCATCTATGATGAAAGTACCCGAATAAAATAGTTTTAAACTGACTGTCGTGATTGATAAGTGGTGAATATTGATTGGCCGGTTTTGTTAGGGTTTTAATAAGTCTTGAAATACTTAGGAATTGAATATATATTTGATTAAATTTGTTGTCATTGTAAATGAAAATTGTGTGACTACAATAATCACACGACACCAGACCTTATTCACTGAAGCGATTTGAAATTTAAACTAAACTATGTTTTTCCAGATGATTGAGATGAATGCTACATAAAATATTTCCAAGGGTTTAAAAATATTTCATCAATAATATGAATTGATAATGCTACTTAATTTAATACTATTTCATTGAAGTTTCTTATCATCGAAACCTTTGGACGAACTTACGAAATGGCTTTTTGGGATTGGACACAAAGAATTTGTGACGACTCGATTCCTTGTTTGATCTACCAATTATCCACCCGATTTGGAAATGCTAGAATTCGTCTACTCTAAAAAAGAAAATTGTATGTGAACCCTAGAATTTTTTCAATGAGTTAAATTTTTTCAATGAGTTTACACAGGTTTTTATGAGGGGTCCTGGCCCCCTCATACTGAGTGGGGTTTGAACCTTAGACCTCTCCAAGAGAGACCAAATCCCTTACCACTATAGTAAGTTTATAGCTTTACAAACCCTAGAATTTTATTTCCTATGCGTTTTAGCAATTTAATAGGAACTTAATCTTACTACTTGGTAGAACACTTATTACGTATTTATGGAACAAATAGTGAAGGTCCACCAATATTAAATTTATTAAGACTAACAACGAAGACGTAGTTGCGTAAAAATGCAGGAAAATGCTTTGATACCACTTGAAGTAGTCCATTGTATAAAATAAATTTAACACAATAAATAATATCCACGAGCAATTGCAATTAATCAGTATGCCATTTGAGGAGGGCAAAGTCCTATAGCAACTCAGAGAGGGCATAGTCTCTTGTGAATACACAAATAATTATTATGATCGATGATATCTTAAATAAAATGTATTCTACCCTATTTATGTTAGAAAAAATATTACATTATAGGAGAGATTAGTTATTTCAATTATATGTTGATTATTATTAGTGTACTGTTGCAGCGACATCCTATTGAGATGCGCCCTCTTCGAGCTAATCCATGAATGTTGTGTATTATTTAATCAATGATTCAATAATCAATTGTTGTTCGCTTTCATAACATGGCATCAGAGCCAGAAGTCTGAAAGAATTTTTTTTCGAAGAAGAGCTGGTCTGTGGAAAACATTGCGCAGCGGAAGCTTGCTGGAAAACGAATGTGCTCGTGGAAAAAAAAAAAAAAATTACAAAGGTTCATACCTTTATTTTTTTAAATTTGTTTTTCCAGTGTCGAAGCACTGAGGCCGCAACACTCATGTTTTACCTCCCTGTGCATGCTCTTCCATGCACATTTATTCTGTGCATTTTTTTCTATGTGTTTTCCCCACACCTCCCACACGCGTTTTCCCCACCCCCCAGTCGTGTGACTCTGACAGACCACCCCCCTCCACGTCGCGCGACTCTCGCACGACGTCGTGGACCACCCCCCATGTCGCGCGACTCCCATGCGACATCATGGCTCCCCCCCTCCCTGCCACCGCCTGGAGTAGAGGCAGTCGTGGCCCTCCTGCCGCTGCCTGCAGTAGAGGCAGCCGCGGCCCCCTGTCGCCGCCACCAGCGGAGGAAGCCGCGGCCACGCGGTCGCGAGGTAGACGGGCTCCAGGACCCTCCTCAAATAGGAGGGGGTCCCTGATCCTCTCGAATCAGCCTGCTAGTCCACCTGGTGGTGGATTGAGCAGTAGGGCTCAGGGAGCCCTCAGGTCACAGGTTCCAATCTTGAAAAAAAAGGTAAACAAAAAAATTTATAAAGTTTTTTTTTTAATTATTTTTTTTCAGTTAAATTAAAAGTTTGATTTTAATTTATTTTAAATAGTTTTTAAACTATATAAATTAAAATTTGATTTTAATTTATTTTTTAATAGTTTTTAAACTATATAATATTTTTTTTTTTAAACTTTAAAACTATATAATAATTATAAAAATGCTTTGTTGAGAGATTTTTTTTAAGGGGGGGTATTTTTTTTTCAAAAATCAAAGGGGGAAAGTGAGTAATTTTTTGAAAAGCAAATTTGGCATTATTGTAAAGGTGCATTTTCGGTTGCGCCCGACACCTAGTGGGTCATTCCTGTGGGCAATTTTATGTTGTAGGTTGTATTTTTTTCTGTTTTGCACTACTTCATTAAAAGTAAAAAAAAAAAAATCAAATTCACTCCCTAAGTCCCCGGAATAATTAAAACCCATCCGTGCAATTTATTGCACTACAGTGTTCGGTATTTGTGATACCTCTGGCCAGCACTTACAGATAAAGCTTTCGTGATTGCACTACTGTATCCGTCGCCTAATATAGCTGCCAAAACAACGTCTGAGCTTGTTCTCTATAAATCGTCGGGGAGAGATAAGTTTACCATTTTGCATTTTTTTACTCCATCCATTACCCTAATAGTTCTTGTGTTTAGGCGTAAATCCTGATGAAAGTTCCGAAATCCAAAGTGTTTAGGGGAAGTTACACCCCACGCATGAGGATTGGAGACTTTCTATGGTAGGTGCCATCAACAAGACTATTCCCTTTCGCATCTTGCTTAAGTACCATGTATCGTATGATCTCTAAAAATTACCTATAGTTTTCCTCATGTAAGGGCGGGTGATTTTTTTTTATCTTTCTAAATACCTATAGTTTCCCTCATGTAAGGGCAGGTATTTTGTACGGTATAAAAACATAGCAAAAGGTATATCGAAAGGGGGAATAATTGGTGTTATAAGGAACCTTCACCATGTCTGCAAAATTAATGACTGATTCTCATCAGTTGTTGAAAGGTCCTAATTACACACCATGGAAAAACAAGATGAAGACAATCCTAGCAATGGATGACTTATGGGATGTTGTATCTGGAGCAAAAACAAGACCTTCATCTGTTGTTGGTGCTATAGCTCCATCTATTGTTCAAAAAGACTTTGACAAGAAAGACATCAAAGCAAAAGTGCTCATTTTGCTTAATGTGTCTGATGAAGTTCAACCCCATATTGTTGATTGTGAACATAGTAAAGAGGCATGGTATGCTCTTAATACTATATATGAGGGAAAGAATGATTCCACTATTCTATTTCTTCAATCTCAATTACACATTCTAAGCATGAAGCAAGGGGAGACAGCTGAATTTTTTCTTTGCAGAGTGTCTGAATTGAAAGCAAAGTTGAATTCTTTAGGAGAACCAGTTGATGACAAGCTCCTTACCTCCATAGTATTGAGAGCTTTACCTGATTCTTATAGGGTGTTGATCACTTCCCTTCAGGTGTCACAACGGAAATTTACTTTTGTAGAGTTGGTTAATATGCTTCAAGAAGAGGTGGCACGCCAACTACATCAAGATGATTCTTCTAACACTGCACTCTACTTCAACAGGAAAGGGCAGAACCAGAAGAAGGGTAATTTTCAGAAGGGAGGGAATTCACAAAAGGATTCAAAAGGGAAACAAACTCAACAACCTCAACAGAAAAAGAGATATTGCAAGATCTATGACAAAGAAGGTCATGATACAAACAAATGTTGGCATAAGAACAAACAATCAAAATAGAAAGTCCAGAACAAACCACAAAAGAACAAACAACAAGTGAATATTGTTGTTGAAGAATTTGACACGAATTCTGAGAGCCCACAAAGTTCTCATGACTACCACAGTGTCCAAGCAGACGGATCCTATATGGTATGTTGATTTTGGAGCCAGTAAGCACATGACTGGTGACAAATCGTGGTTTGAGTCTTTTGAGGCCAAAGAGGGCAAACCGATCACTATTGTCGATGATAAAACCTACAAGGTTTAGGGAGAAGGAACAGTCTCTGTCACTCTTCCTAATGGCAAGTGCCAGATTGAGAAAGTCCTCTATGTTCTAGGACTGGCAAACAACTTATTGTCAGTGACACAAATTATGGACAAAAATATGGTTGTCAATTTTAGTGTTGAGGGGGGCAAGAAGTGTTGTTCTATCACCAGGAGAGGGAAGAACATTGCAACCGCTTCATATAAGCATGAATTATTTGCCCTAGATACTATCTCTTCTCCAGATGTAGCCATGATTGCTTCTAAAAAGGAGGCAACTTCCCTATGGCACAAGAGATATGGACATTTGAGTTCTAGTTACTTACTTGAGTTAAGTATGAAATGGGAAAGGGTCTTCCTTCCATTTCTACCACTTTACCAGTTTGCTCTTACTGCTTGGTAGGAAAGTAGCATAGAGTGCCTTTTGAAAGGAGCTCTACAAGAGTAAAGAAACCTCTGGAGTTGATTCACATCGATTTGTGCGGTCCCTTAACTCCCAATAGTTGTGGGGGTAAGAGGTATTTTTAGTTATTCATGGATGATTACTCATGAAAGATGTGGGTATTATTTCTTCAACTAAAATCTGAAGCATTTGGCTTCTTTCAGCAATTCAAGAAATCTATTGAAAATGAGTTAGGGACTTCTATAAAGACCGTCCACTTAGATCGATGGGAGGAGTTCACCTCTAAAGAATTCTATGAGTTATTGAAAGAAAATGGGATCACACGACAATTAACTACTGCTTATACTCCTCAACAAAATGGAGTTGTTGAAAGGAGGAATTGTTCCATCATGGAAATGGTTCGTTGCATGCTCACGGGAGCTAGTCTTGAGCAACTATATTGGGCAGAAGCTATCACCACAGCAGCATATCTATTGAATAGGGCACCCATAAAGGCCTTACAAGGAATGACTCCACAGGAAGCATGGAGTGGTAGGAAACCCTCCATTTCTCATCTACGCATTTTTGGATGTAAAGCTTTCATGCACATACCAAAAGAGAAAAGGAAGAAGCTAGATGAGAAGACATTGAAGTGTATTCTTCTTAGGTATGATGAGCACTCTAAGGGTTATCGTTTGATTGATCCCTTGACCAAGAAGATATACATTAGTAGAGATGTAGTTTTTGATAAAGATTTCACATTAGAAAACACATCAGATGTATATCTAGACCTTGTGGAAACTAAGGTTGATAAATCTCCTTCATCAAAGGTTGGAGGTTCTTCTTCATCTTCTTCAACACCTCATAAGAAGAATCCAAAGTGGTATACAAATACAATCAAATATTCTAAGCTATCCTCTCCACCAGATTTGACATTGGATAGGCCTCGTACTCACAACATGGCTCGATAGGAGAAAGCTGCAACAGAGAATACTGGGGTTGATGATCTGTGTCAATATTTTAAGGAAATTTTTGTAGATCCAGAGAGATACAAAATATATGGATATTGATAATGATAGGGTATTTATGTCTTCAATAGACGATCATGAACCCGCATTAGTGCAAGATGCTCTTGGTGAGCCTCAATGGAAGGCCGTTATGGATGCAGAGTATAAGTCTTTGATGAAAAACAAAACTTGGAAGCTTGTCGATATGCCATACGAAAAGAAGCCCATAGGCTGCAAATGGGTGTATAAAGTTAAGTATAAGGCAGATGGTACAATAGATAAGCATAAATCTTGACTTGTTGCAAAGGGCCATTCTTAAAGAGAAGGCATTGACTACGAGGAAACTTTTGCATCTACTGCTTGGATGACAACCATTCGAGTTATTTGTGCTATGGCAACATAATATGGGTGGAAAGTACACCAAATGGATGTCAAGAGTGCTTTTCTAAATGGTGATCTCCAAGAAGAAGTCTACATGACTCAACCGAAAGGATTTGAAGTGGAAGGCCAACATCAAAAAGTTTGCAAATTGGTAAAATCCTTATATGGTTTGAAACAGGCCCCTCGGGCTTGGTATATAAAAATGGATAATCATCTTCTGTAGCATGGATTTAAGAGATGTCCGTCAGATGCAAACCTCTAGTTTAAGAAACAAGGTTATGAAATAGTGTTGTTTGTACTCTATGTTGATGATCTGCTCATTATAGGGAGTTCAGAAACTATGATTTCTACTGTCAAAAGAGACTTGTGTCAATATTTTGAGATGTCAGATCTCAGACTTCTCCATTATTGTCTTGGTCTGGAAGTTATCCAGAAGGAGCACTACATCAAAGTGTCTCAAAAAAAATATGCCAAGACCTTACTGGAAAAATATCGCATGATTGATTGCAAGCCAATGTCAACTCCGATGGAAACAGGAATTCAATTATCATGATATGATGATTCATATTAGGTAGATGGTACTCTCTATCGATAGTTGATTGGGAGTCTCATATATCTGACCACCACTAGGCCAGATATCGTATTTGTTGTCAACTATCTTTTGAGGTTCATGCAGGAGCCTAATACTACACACTAGAAAGCATCAAAGCGAGTTCTTCACTATGTCCGTGGCACAATGGAATATGGCCTAGAATACAAGAGGAACAACAAATTCTTCTTACAGGGATACACAGACTCTGACTATGCCGGATCATATGATGATCATAAATCAACTTCAAGTTATTTGTTTCATCTTGGATCTGGTCCTGTCTCTTGGCACAACAAAAAACAACAGGTGGTTGCTATTTCATCAACAGAGGCAGAATATCATGCTATACACGAAGCTGTGTGTGAAGTGATATGGTTGCGTCGCATCCCAACAAGTATGGGTCTTCCATCAAAATCTCCAATACACTTGTTCTGTGACAACATGGGTGTTTTGAATCTTGTCAAGAATCCAATACATCATGAAAGAACCAAGCACATTGACACACAATGTCACTTTATTTGAGATGAAGTTCCAAGGCACCGAATCCATCTTCAGTACATCTCCACCAATGCTCAAGTTGCAGACATATTCACTAAGGCACTTGCACGTGTCAAATTTGAATTGTTTCATAATTCTCTATGTATTTCAAAATAATGGGGGATGTTAGTATAGATATAAGTCATTCAATTATCCAAATAATGTAATAAGGGGGATGTTAGAAAAAATATTACATTATAGGAGAGATTAGTTATTTCAATTATATGCTGATTATTATTAGCTTACTTTTGCAGCGGCATCCTGTTGAGATGCGCCCTCTTTGGGCTAATCTAGGAATAGTGTGTATTATTTAATCAATGATTCAATAATCAATTGTTGTTCGCTTTCATAAAAATTTATAAGAATTGATGAATAATAATAATATTGGATTTACATAGCTGACTACTCCATTAGTGTTGTAATATCTAGTTTTTTTATAATCTTAATATTGTCCTATATATTTTGAACATTCACTTAAAGCATCATAATAATTTCTTGAATTTGAAGTGCTTGGAATATTAGTATTGCATGAAGAATAAAACATGGTTTTTAGAGATGATTCACATGATTCATTTGGATCATGGATGACAACTTTTTTTTAGAGTTTCAATTAACTCTTTTTTATTTTGATTTTCATCTTTATGAAGATCAAATGAAAGCAATGCCATATACATTATACTACCTATATCAATAGGTATCATAATGTCATCCTTTGAATTATCAATTGCTTCAACAAGATTTGAATGTAAATAATATTCAAATGTTTCAAAGCTTTCATCCATAGCTTCTCTATATATGAATTGTATTGTCATATCTAGCTTACCCTTACAATTTTCAATCAATTTACCATTGCTAAACTTTATAACTTTTAGTTTTTTCTTTCTAATTATGGACTTCATATTTTATTCCATGATAATCAATGATTCAACTTGATGATTTAATTCATTTGAAGTTGTAAACCTTATATCTCCCTAGTTAAGAATAATCACTCAAATATGAAATTTACAAAAAATCTATTCCTTTTGATGTAGAAATCCTTTTAACTCCCTAATAAAATAAATTTGCAAAATTTCAAATTTCAAAATTCAAAGTTTTTCAAATTTTCAAAAACTACTTTAAAAATTTTCAAATAGATTTAAACCTTGAAACTTAAAAAATATTTTCAAAAAACTAAACTCAAAGACTTAACTTATTTTAACTCCTTAAATATCTAATTTTTAAAAAAACTCAAAGTCTTATAAAAACCTTTAATAAACTTCAAATATAATATTCTTCAACTAACATCATTGAAGAACACAAGCTTATATTGAGAGGGGGGTGAACAGTATAAGACCGCTTTTACTTTTCTTTCCCAAATAGTATTATTCAATATAATAAATGGCAATATCAATAGCAATAACCAAAGCAATGCACAAATCATCATACACAATAGAGACACCAATTTAACATGGTTCACCCAATGTGGGCTACTCCATAGAGAAAATATTTCACTAATATTTTCTCAAATAAATTCTCTTGGGAATCCTTTCCCTACAATATTTATGGACCTCTATCCAAAGGAGACACCAATCCCCTAATCAAGCTCATTGATCTCTATCCATAGAAGACACCAATCTCCTAACTCTGCTTTGGTTGGTGATCCTCTAGAAGACCTCTGCCTCCACTACCCTTAGCAAATGGAACTCTATCCACAGAAGACACCTATCCTCCCTTCTCTAGCTAGAGAGCTTTATCCTCAACTCTGTCACCTCAAAAGCTCTATCTCAAATCTGCCCTAAAAATAGTTTTTTGGTCTAGCACAAATCTGTCCTCAATATCTGTCTCTGGTCTGACACAAACTTGTCCTCAAATCTGCACCAAAATTTGTCCTCTAATATGTACTAAACATAGTCCTTTATTCTAGCACAAATCTGTCCTCAAGCCTTAACTCAAAGTTTGACTCAATCTCAAATCAACTCTACTGGATATGACCCAAACCTTAACTCAAGGTTTGAACAAATCAATCAATTTTGCTCTCAAGTCTTCTCAAAGACTTGTCTCAAATCTGTCTTGCAAGCTTCCACAAAATCTCACACTAATATGTCCACAAGTCCTCTCTAGAACTTGTCTCAATAAGTCCTCACTAGAACTTATCCAAATCTGCTCTCAATATGTATTGTAAGCTTCCATAAAAGCTTACCCAAATTTGTCCACAAGTCTTCTCAAAGACTTACCTCAAATATGCTCAACAAGTCCACACTTGAACTTGTCCAATCTCATAGAAACATAAATATAATTGTTAGAGACTCAATATGCTTCACACTTATCACAATTCTCAATTTCTTTTAATCACTCTTTGAGAAACATATAGAGAATTGTTAGAGACTCAATATGCTTCACATTCACCTCAATGCTCAATTAATTTCAATCACTCTTTTAGAAACATATAGAGAATTGTTAGAGACTCAATATGCTTCACACTTACAAACTCTCAATTACTTTCAATATCTCTTTTATCACAAAAACATATGGAGAATTGTTAGAGACTCAATATGTTTCACACTCATCAACACTCAACCTCTTTCTTAAATTATTTCAAAATATAGAATAATTTATTTTATAGAACTTGAACAATCACTTCACAAATTCACTTGACTAGGCTCAACCAACTCTACTCAACTAATCACTCAATGAAACAATTCTTGCTTATAAACCCTAGTCCAAGCATATGAACACTCACTCAAAATTTTTCTAACAATTCTTATCAACCAATCTCACATAACAATGATACTCATGATATTTGCAAATCCTAGTTCAAGTTCTTCACTCAATCAATCACTTCAACAACAATGCTTATAAACCAATCTCACATATAGCTCAACAACTCAATAAGGAAACCTAATTAAGTCCTTTTCACTCCAAACTTGTTTTCCAAAAAACAATCAATCAACTCAACTATGGAAGAATGTGCCCATACCTTTTTCTTGATGATGAAGGAACATCAAAAATCTGCCACAACCACAAACACTTCTTTGTTAAGCTCAAGGAAGTTATAATATGATAAAATCTCTCAAAAGTAAAATGCAAATATCAAAACATACATACACCTTATCACTCCATTTTGAAGAAGGCATCCATCAACATATACAAAAATAATTGACCAAATACACCGTTGGAAATTTTGGGTACTTTGGGTACATTGCCTTTGCTCAAGTATATAAGTTGTCATTGATGTCAAGAAGCTTTTGAAGGAATTTGATTTGATGTCAAATAATTTATTTTGATGAAGGTTACGACATAACAGTTTCAAAGGTCTTTTGCAAACCCCAAGCCGACAAGTTCGAAGAAAGAGAACAAGTTGGAAAAGTGTCACGATTTCGCGACATGTCACATTTTCGCGACTCGAAAAGTGCAGGAAGGCAAAGAAGGAAAAGTGTCACGATTTTGTGACATATTGCAAAGAAGGTTGTACGGATGAAAAAGTGTCACGATTTCACGACATATTGCAAGAAAGGTTGTACGGAAGAAAAAGTGTCGCGATTTCACGACATGTTGCAGAAGAGAGAGTCCGAGAGAAAAAGTGTCACGATTTCATGACATAATGCAGGAGAGAGAGTCCGATAGAAAAAGTGTCACGATATCACGACATGTCACATTTTCACGACTTAAGCAGGAGAGAGAAAGCAAGTTAGAAAAGTGTCACGATTTCGCTACGAGCAGAAAAGAAAGCAGATGAAAGCAGAAGTGTCGCGATTTTGTGACGAAACTGAAAGTAGGTCTTCTATAGGAGAAGTGTCACGATTTCGTGAAAAAGCAGAGAGGAAGGCTATGAAGACAGAAGTGTCGTGATATCATGATAGAAGTGAAGATGAAGTCTGCAGAGGCAGAAGTGTCACGATTTCGTGACAAAAGCAGAAAGGAGGTCGACGAAGGGAGAAGTGTCACGATATCACGACAAAAGCAAAGTTGATGCTGACAAAGATAGAAGTGTCACGATATCGTGACAAGAGCTTAGTTGAAGTCGACAAAGGTTGAAGTGTCACGATATCACGACAAAAGCCAAAAGAAAGTGTACGGTTGCAAAGGTGTCACGATATCGCGACATGTTGTAGTTTCACGACAAAAACTATAGAAGAGTTATAGAGGCAGTTGAAGCCGACAAAGTTAAATGTGAGCCGACGAAGATTAGGGTTTGCAACCGATGAAGTTTAGGGTTGTGCAACCGACTAAAGATCAGGGTTACAGTCGACTAAGATTAAGGTTTTGATCTTGAAAGTGTTATTATAAAAGGCAAGTTATTTTGAAGAGTTGGGTGTATCGTTTGTTGCGACGTTCGTAGATAGAGCACAGAGTGAGAAGTTCGATCATCGAGAGCAGAGTGCAAAATTTGATCGAAGTGTGCAGAGAGGGCGAAGAGAGCACATAGGGCAAAGACGAACATGGAGTGCTACTGTATGGGCACAGAGTGTGTGAAGACAGTGCAGAGTGTGTGCAGAGAGACGACTGAGAGAAGACGAAGTGTGGCTGTAAGAGCACAGAAGATGTGTATGTTTCTTGAATAGTTTTGGATAGGTTTCGATGGGGACTTGTGAGCAGATTTGGACAGGTCCTAGCAGAGGACTTGTGAAATGAGTTTGATAGTTCTATCAGAGAACTTGAGGACAGAGGTGCACTGGTTCTATGAGAAGAACCTGAGGATAGATTTGGCAAGTCTTTGAGAAGGCTTGTATGCAGAGGATTGATTTGTTCAAGAGTTGGATAGATCTAACAAACAGAGGAAGACTTGTACTAGACCTACTGACTGTGATTGGTACAGGTTGTTGAGCTATCGTGGACATGATCATAGAAGGCAGAGGTCTCTTAGGCTAAGCATTGAAGACAGGAGGTCTTCGATGGAAAGGAGTTCCACGTGCTGGCAAGAGGTAGAGGCAGTTGATCTTCCGAGGGATCATTTCTAGAGCAGAGGGGAAGGTATCTCCTTTGAGCAGAGGCTCATAAATTTTGATTGGGGGAAGGTATCTCCTTTGGGCCGAGGCTCATAAACATTGTATTTGGGAAGGATTCCCAAAGAACTTTGAGATAACTTTTAGAGAAAAGTTTTTGTGGATGTAGCCCAACCATTTTGGGTGAACCACGTTAAAAATGGGTCTTCAATGTGTGATGCTTTCTGTCTTGATTAATGTTGTGTTGATGCCACTGCTATCTAAAGTTAAAATTATTAATTGGTTAAGTCTTATACTGTTCACCCCCCCTCTCAGTATAAGCTTGTGTTCTTCAATTGGTATCAAAGCCGGTCTCTCCAGAAAGAGCCTAACAGCTTGGAGAAGGATCTATCAGAGGAACATACAGATTCAGAAAGAGATGAAGAGGTTGAGTTCGATCTCAAAGGTGAATTCTTCTTGGCTCTAAGAAAGCTTGAGAAATTCAGGAAAGAGAATTCTGTTCTCAAGCATCAATGTCAGGAAGAAGAGATAGCAAGATCATAATTGTCTCAAAGTGTTATAGACTTCAAAATTCTAGCTGAAGAAGGGAAGAAGGTTGAACAGGTTCTGACAGAGGCTCTAAAAGGAAAGGAAGCTGATTGCGAGAAACTAGAAGAAGAGGTTATGTCTCTTAGAGTGAAGTTGGAACAGTTGGCTCTCAGACATAATACTCCGTGTGAAAAGCAAAAGAAGGATGGTATCACCATTCATGAAATAGGGTCTTCGAGCAAGATCAATCTTCATCCCGAAGAGCGGTGGATTCCAGCTTGGTCACAAGAAGAACAATCATCCAAGGCATCAAAATAGGTTACATAATACTTTCCATGGCTATTGTTTTTCCCGCAAGAAATTTGGTCACAAAGCTATGCATTGCAATAAGTCTTTGAATAGCCATAGTAAGGAAAATGTTAACTCTTTTGCACCTCTTATGAATAAAAATGTCATGTGTTACAAGTGCAAGAATTTTGGGCATATAGCAAGGATGTGCACTTTGGATAGATCTAGCCTTGAGTTCACTAAAAAGAGAAATGAGATCAAATCTAAGTCAATGATAGTTCAAACTGCTTTTCATGCTCAAGACAAAGTAGAAAAATGGTATCTTGATAGTGGTTGTTCAAAACATATGACTGGTGAAAAGGAAAAGTTTTTGGTCTTAAAAGAAACAAACAGAGGAACAATCAGTTTTGGAGATAACAGGTCAGCTAAAATCTGTGGTAAAGGGACTCTTAGTTTGGATGGGAAATCCAAAATAGAAAATGTGCTTTATGTAGAAGGCCTAAGACATAATCTTCTAAGTGTGAGTCAACTTTGTGATCAAGGGCACATAGTATCTTTCTTTTCAGATAGATGTGAGATAAGTAAAGAAAAAAATGGAAAACTCATTGCTAGTGCTACAAGGACTCCAAACAATCTTTACATGCTAAGTGAGATAAAAAAGGAAAAGTGTTTTCTAACTCAAGAAGATGAGAGTTGGTTATGGCATAAAATATTGGGGCATTTGAGCTTTGATAATCTTGTCAATATTAGTAACAAGGAAGCAGTTAGAGACTTGCCCAAAATAAAAAGGCCCCATAACATCATTTGCGGTCCTTGTCAACATGGAAAATGGACCAGAACCGGTTTCAAATCAAAAGGGTATACTTCTTCAAAACCATTGGATCTTATTCATACTGATTTATGTGGCCCTACCAGAACTCGGAGCATTCAGGGAGAAAGCTACTTCATGCTGTTTATAGATGATTATTCTAGAATGACTTGGGTTACTTTTCTCAAAGAAAAATCTGAAGCTTTTGAAAAATTTAAAGCTTTCAAAGAAATGATTGAAAATGAGACTCACAAGAGAATCAAATGCTTAAGATCAGATAGAGGAGGAGAGTTCACTTCAAATGAATTTGTGGAATACTGTGAGCAACAAGGAATCAAAAGAGAATATTCAGCAGCAAGAACTCCTCAACAAAATGGAGTAGTTGAAAGGAAAAACAGAACTATTGAAAATATGGCTAGAGCTATGTTAAATGAGTCAAAACTTTTAGATGGCTTTTGGAAAGAGGCAGTCAGTACAACAGTCTACATTATCACCAGGGCCCAACTTAGAGTCAATCATCATAAAACTCCTTATGAGTTGTGGAAAGGAAGACCAACTACAGTAAAATACTTCAAAGTGTTTGGGAGTAAGTGCTTCATCCGAAGGGAAGATCAGAATTTGGGTAAGTTTGATCCTAGGTGTGATGAGGGAATCTTTCTTGGATATTCCAGCAGAAGCAAGGCCTACAGATGCTTCAAAAAAAGAACTCATACAGTTGTAGAGAGCATAAATGTAACAGTTGATGAAAATACAGGGATAAGAGAACCAGTCAAGGAACTCAGTGATGAAATTTGTCAAGAAGAATTCAGAGAGGTTTCAGATGAAGAAGAGGAAAGACAACAACTGCTTCCCAAAACTCCTTCACGATATGTTCAGAAACATCATCCCAAATATTTGATCATTGGTGATCCAAATAGTAGGCAAACAAGAAGAAGAGTCATTCCTTCACATGATTCTACAAATGTTTCATTATTATCTCAGATTGAGCCAAAAGATTTCAATGAAGCATGTGCAGATAAGTTTTGGGTAAAAGCAATGGATGAAGAGCTAAATCAGATAGAGAAAAGTGAAACTTGGGAATTGGTTCCAAGACCTAAGGACAAGAATGTCATTGGCACAAAATGGATATTCAGAAATAAACTCAATGAGGATGGAAAGATTGTCGAAACAAAGCTAGGCTAGTTTGCAAAGGTTATGCTCAAGTAGAAGGTGTTGATTTCGAAGAGACGTTTGCTCCTATTGCTCGTCTTGAAGCTATCAGAATGTTTTTGGCCCTTTCAAGCTTCAAATCATTCAAGGTATATCAAATGGATGTAAAGTCAGCTTTTCTAAATGGGGTGTTGGTAGAAGAAGTCTACATAGAACAGCCAGAAGGAGTATCTCTCTCGAATAGTCGGACTATGTGTGTAAACTGAAAAAGGCCTTGTATGGGTTAAAGCAAGCACCTAGGGCTTGGTACTCAAGACTTGATAGGTATCTTCATGAGCAAGGCTTCAGGAAAGGTGTGGCAGATAGCAATTTGTATATTAAGGATGAAGGTGATGATATGCTGATTATGGTTGTCTATGTTGATGATATTATTTTTGGGGGAAATAATACTCAGATGTGCAAAGATTTTGCTAACACCATGCGAAAGGAATTTGAGATGTCTATGATTGGAGAGCTGTCATTCTTTTTAGGTCTTCGATTGCTCAATCAAAAGATGGTGTATTTCTCTCTCAAGGAAAGTATATCAAAGAAATGTTGAAGAAATTTGGGATGATGGACAACAAACCAGTATGTACTCCAATGATTACAGGGTGCAAGATGAGTAAAGATGATGAATCTCCAATGGCAGATCAGAGGTTGTACAGATCAATGATTAGCAGTTTATTATATGTTACAGCTACCAGACCAGATATCATGCAGGGAGTTGGGTTAGTAGCAAGATTTCAGGCAGCTCCAAAAGATTCTCATGTTATAGCAGTTAAGAGGATATTCAGATATCTGAAGGGCACTATGGACTTTGGGCTTTGGTATCCCAAAGGTGATGATTTCACCCTCATAGCTTATACAGATGCAGATTGGGCAGGCAATATTGATGATAGGAAAAGCACTAGTGGTGGAGCATTCTTTCTGGGAAAGAGTTTGGTTTCTTGGCTAAGTAAGAAACAACCTTCAGTTTCCTTATCTACAATAGAGGCTGAATACATAGCAGCAGTGGCTGGGTGTACACAGGTTTTATGGATGAAAACCACCTTGGAGGATTTCAAAGTCAGGCATGAACAACCCATCTCCATACTTTGTGATAATACAAGTGCCATAAGTATTTCCAAAAATCCGGTAATGCACTCAAGGACAAAGCATATTTCCATCAAGTATCACTTTCTAAGGGAGAAAGTGCAAGACAAGCAAGTCAAGCTAGAGTATGTGTCTACTAAAGAGCAGATTGCAGATATCTTCACCAAACCTCTTCCAAGAGATACGTTTGAGTATCTAAGGGAGAAATTGGGAGTTGTACTCCCACCCCAGAATTAATCACCTCATCAGGAGGTGGGGGAGGGACCAAGCTAAGAGGCTCATTCTTAGTCCCGAGCCCCAAAGGTGACCCTTTGCCATTGATGACAAAGGGGGAGAGATATGAGTAAGGGGGAGAGCTTCAAAGTGAAGAGGAAAGCTTCAAGTCAGGGGGAGCAAAACTTCAAAGGACGTTGGTCAGTTGTTAGCATAGTTGGTTTCAGTTTTGGCTCTTGAGAAGTGTTTTCAGTAAAGGTTTGCCATCAATGACAAAGGGGGAGATTGTTGGAAATTTTGGGTACTTTGGGTACATTGCCTTTGCTCAAGTATATAAGTTGTCATTGATGTCAAGAAGCTTTTGAAGGAATTTGATTTGATGTCAAATAATTTATTTTGATGAAGGTTACGGCATAACAGTTTCAAAGGTCTTTTGCAAACCCTAAGCCGACAAGTTCGAAGAAAGAGAACAAGTTGGAAAAGTGTCACGATTTCGTGACATGTCGCATTTTTGCAACTCGAAAAGTGCAGGAAGGCAAAGAAGGAAAAGTGTCACGATTTTGTGACATATTGCAAAGAAGGTTGTACGGATGAAAAAGTGTCACGATTTCACGACATATTGCAAGAAAGGTTGTACGAAAGAAAAAGTGTCACGATTTCGTGACATGTTGCAGAAGAGAGAGTCCAAGAGAAAAAGTGTCACGATTTCGTGACATAATGCAGGAGAGAGAGTCCGATAGAAAAAGTGTCACGATATCGCGACATGTCACATTTTTACGACTTAAGTAGGAGAGAGAAAGCAAGTTAGAAAAGTGTCATGATTTTGCGACAGGCAGAAAAGAAAGCAGACGAAAGTAGAAGTGTCGCGATTTCGCGACAAAAACTGAAAGCAGGTCTTCTATAGGAGAAGTGTCACGATTTCATGACAAAAGCAAAGAGGAAGGCTATGAAGATAGAAGTGTCGCGATATCACGATAGAAGTGAAGACGAAGTCTACAGAGGCAGAAGTGTCACGATTTCGTGACAAAAGCAGAAAGGAGGTCGACGAAGGGAGAAGTGTCGCGATATCGTGACAAAAGCAAAGTTGATGCTGACAAAGACAGAAGTGTCGCGATATCGCGACAAGAGCTTAGTTGAAGTCGACAAAGGCTGAAGTGTCACGATATCATGACAAAAGCCAAAAGAAAGTGTACGGTTGCAAAGGTGTCACGATATCGCGACATGTTGTAGTTTCACGACAAAAACTACAGAAGAGTTACAGAGGCAGTTGAAGCCGACAAAGTTAAATGTGAGCCGACGAAGATTAGGGTTTGCAGTCGACGAAGTTTAGGGTTGTGCAACCGACTAAAGATCAGGGTTACAACCGACTAAGATTAAGGTTTTGATCTTGAAAGTGTTATTATAAAAGGCAGGCTATTTTGAAGAGTTGGGTGTATCGTTTGTTGCGACGTTCGTAGATAGAGCGCAGAGTGAGAAGTTCGATCGTCGAGAGCAGAGTGCAAAATTCGATCGAAGTGTGCAGAGAGGGCGAAGAGAGCACATAGGGCAAAGATGAACGTGGAGTGCTATATGGGCACAGAGTGTGCGAAGACAGTGCAGAGTGTGTGCAGAGAGACGACTGAGAGAAGATGAAGTGCGGCTGTAAGAGCGCAGAAGATGTGTATGTTTCTTGAACAGTTTTGGACAGGTTTCGGTGGGGACTTGTGAGCAGATTTGGACAGGTCCTAGCAGAGGACTTGTGAAATGAGTTTGATAGTTCTATCAGAGAACTTGAGGACAGAGGTGCACTGGTTCTATGAGAAGAACCTGAGGACAGATTTGGCAAGTCTTTGAGAAGGCTTGTATGCAGAGGATTGATTTGTTCAAGAGTTGGACAGATCTGACAGACAGAGGAAGACTTGTACTAGACCGACTGACTATGATTGGTACAAGTTGTTGAGCTACTGTGGACGTGATCATAGAAGGCAGAGGTCTCTTAGGCTAAGCATTGAAGACAGGAGGTCTTCGGTGGAAAGGAGTTCCACGTGCTGGCAAGAGGTAGAGGCAGTTGATCTTCTGAGGGATCATTTCTAGAGCAGAGGGGAAGGTATCTCCTTTGAGCAGAGGCTCATAAATTTTGATTGGGGGAAGGTATCTCCTTTGGGCCGAGGCTCATAAACATTGTATTTGGGAAGGATTCCCAAAGAACTTTGAGATAACTTTTAGAGAAAAGTTTTTGTGGATGTAGCCCAACCATTTTGGGTGAACCACGTTAAAAATGGGTCTTCAATGTGTGATGATTTCTGTCTTGATTAATGTTGTGTTGATGCCACTGCTATCTAAAGTTAAAATTATTAATTGGTTAAGTCTTATACTGTTCACCCCCCCTCTTAGTATAAGCTTGTGTTCTTCATACACCTTATAATATCCTAGTTAAAATAATATCCAATACCAGAAATAATGTCAATAAAATCACCTTCTCAAAATAACTCAATGGCAAGAAGTCCTCTCAAAATCTAACCAACACTTTAATCCACTTATTTCTTCAATAAGCCAATATGTCATAAAGACTTTAAAAATAAAGCTAACTCCTTATTCCTCCAATTAACCAAAATAATGACCAATTAAAAATACTTTTTATCTACCCCTTTTAACTCCCTAGGACCTTATGTCAAAACCATAGGCATCACAAAATATATTAAAAAATTGATTACCTTTGCTTTGGTGAGACTTGAACTCACAACGTCGCCTCTACCAGTGTCCTAGCCATGACTCCAACCGTAGCATGAGCTAGGTGCTCACCTTGGGAGGGAAGAGCACCACATGCTCTATCTTCTCCCTCTTGGCACCTCACCCAAAAAGGATTTGCGCTGCTTCCTTTGGTGCCTAACCAAGTATACTCAAAACATTGACCAAGTCCACTCAAAACGCTGCCTTCCGAGATTCGAATGTGGGTCCTCCCGCTCACAAGCATCTTAGCTCACTCCAACTTGCCACCAAACCACCACGTTGGATGGTTATGAGGTTTAGGGCTTGTTTCGCATTATTTCTTCGCCAGTGCACTTAAGACAAAACTTTATCTTCTTCCTTGCACGAAATCGCATGAAACACACAACTCGCAAGCCTTTGGTAAATTGAACAAGGGATGATTCTTTGCCACTTAGGCATATGGTTTTTATACCAATATGCCACCTTGAAATTAAATGTCGACGCTTTAAATTTTAAATATTTAATTTATAAATTATTTAGAATTTAAATATTATAAATTAATATTTAAATATTTTTGGATTTATTAAGGATTAAAGCCTTCTTCGGTTTTACCACTTTGTATAAATAATATTTATTTATAAAATTTAAATTCAGTTTGAATTTAAATATTTTATAAAATAATCTTTAAAATTTCCTTGGGCTTTCTAACATGAATTTAAAAGCCTCCTTGGGTTTTTATGAAAAACCTTTTATTTTTGCTCATCCATGGTTTTAATAAAAATCCTTCTATTTATGCTTCACATAATATTAAAAATAAATATTATGAAGCTCTTTTGCCATTAACCTTTGCATTGTTCCTTTTGACCTTTTGATATCAATGGTAGATTATTCCTTGACATTAATGACAACTTCGTTCCTTTACATCAATGACAACTTTGACTCAAAATGTCCAATAATAATTAAACCTTGTAGCAACCTTTATTATTCCATATCTAATAAAATAACCTTATAATAATTAATCAAGGTGCATTCTACATAATTTACTTTAGATTCTAACTTTCCCTCCAAAGTATTAAATATGCACCAAAAATTATGAGTATAATGTTTATACGTTACCTAATATGGCATCGACGCTCCTCAACATTCCTCATGTTCATCAATGCTCCTTAACATTGCTTACCTTTCATCAACGTTCTTTCACACTTATTGATATTGCTAAACTTTGCTCAATTCTAACCAACTCTGCTCAATATTGCATAATTCTGCTTAACTCTACTTATCTATGCTCAAAAGCAGTTCAACGTGTCTATCCTTTCAATGGTATTCTAATGCTTGAATTTGCATGCTTGTGAAGAAAACCTATCACTTTATTTCTCAAGGTCACCTAATGACTCTTCTGCTCTTCACCTCGTCATTCTTTCTCAAGTGTTGTATGTTGGATCTTTCACTTTTCACCTCACCAATCTTTCTCAAGTGATGCTTGTTGGTTGTTTGCTTTATATCTCCTCATTATCCTTAGGTGATGTTCTGATTCTCAAGTGTCACCTATTGGCTATCCTCTTTATCTCCTCATTGTCCTCAAGTGATGTTTCAAGTCTCAAGTGGTGGTGTATTGTATGTGCACTCCCTAGTAGCTTGTTGAAAGCTTGTTTTTATGTGCTCTGGCTTGGTAGCTTACCAAATGGCTCATTGTATATGCTTTTCCCTAGTACCTCAGTGAAAGGTTCACTATATGTGCTCTTCACCTAGTAACTTGGTGAATGGTTCACTAAATGTGCTCTTTACCTGGTAAGTTGGTGTATAATGCGCTCTTGTTAGCACACATATCTTATCTCTAGTCATGATGTCTTCTTCCCTAATGATTGCACTCTAGACATGATATTTTTTACCTTGAAGATAGTGCTATGGTCATGATGTATTCTCCTTGAAGATAGTGCACTACTATCCACAATAATTTATTGAAGTCTCTCTATTATGCTTGATATATAGTGCGTTCCTAGTGCTAGAATCCACTTTCTCTTAACAATGCTATTGTTATTCACAGATAGTGCCTTCCTAGCATTAGAGTCCACTTTTATCTTAAAAATGTTCTTGTTGTTCACAAAGATGCTCTTAAAGTGTCATCTTAGTACTATTGTTCATGTTGATCTCTTGACCTCTGTATGTAAGTGCATTGTTGCACTAATAGCTTCAATGACTAATATGGCTTCTTTGTTGAATACTACACCAAAAATCTTGTCCAAAGCCAAGACTGAAATGTAGGTATTTTTAATCGGCATGGTTCTCTAGTGTTATCTTAGATGCTTATAATTCTTCCTTCTTCTCTGTGCTTACTTATTTTCTATTCTATATTAGCTTTGTATTGCTTCTCCTTCTCTAGAAGCCAAGTCCTATCTCTTGGAAGCTTGAATTATCCTCTAATAGCTGGAAGCTTTAAATGCTTCTCTATCTCCTGGAAGCTTTGATGCTTATCTATCTTCTGGATTACAACTCTGAAAACTTTCTTCAATGTCTAAGGTCGCACCTAAGAACAAAATATAATTTTCTTGCTTTCTAAAGAATAAAAATCAATATCAATATTGGGGTGACTACAAATGACCTCGAATGATAATATTTTTTTTGAGTTGGGTCTCTTTCAATATTTAGTATTGATTCTCCTACTGTCTTAAGAGAATCCAAAATATTATCAGGGTGACTTTGAATGTCCAACTTTCTTTTGAGTTTGTTCTCACTCAATATCCAACTTTCTTTTGAGTTGGCTATTAATCTCAATGTCCAACGTTCTTCTAAGTTGGCTATCAATCTACTTAGTTGAGTCATAGTCTTCATTACTTTTCCTTAAACCAAGTGGAAAGACCCTAACATCCAAATCAGGGTGACTAATCCTTGTCCTCTCAATATCTACTCAATTAGACCTTTTAGAAAGAAAGTCCAAGTTTCACTGCTTTCAAAGTGGATAGACTCTCTTATAACTCTATCAAGAATAGACCGAGTTACATGATGGTGGCTAATAAAATAACTCTATAAAAATGGACAGAGTTAGGTGGTAGGTCTGATACCACTGTTGGCTTTTAAGCCTTACTACTACAGAATATCACAGGTCCAAAGCCACAATATTAAAGATCTAAATGTTAACAATGAAGAGTAAAATAATATATGAGCATTCAAATATGTATATCAAGGCCGATATAATAATGAAATAACGTTCACTTGTAATATTAAATATGAATGTAAATGATCAAAATCATTCATGTACTATGCATGAAGAATACTTACAATATATGAATTGCTCAAAATATGTATACAAGCTTTATTCACTTTTCTATAACTTCCTCTTACAATAATATACCAAATTGCTTTTTTTTCATGAAGCATTATCTCCATAATATAGTCATAGTAGAGTGACTCTTCAAGTACTTGTCTATGAAAACTCCCATGACCTATGGCTTATCATATTGCCACTTGTATACTATACTCTTCACTCTCTTCTTACATGCACACTTTACTTTATGACACTTGCACACTTCTACATGACTCTTACTCTTCTACATGCACTCCTAATACAAGACACTTGTGAACATTTCCACTTTATATATTTGCACATTTGCATACAAAACACTTGTGCACATTCTCTCAATATACTCTTGCACTTTAACTTACATGGCACTTGTGCATTTCTTGCACATTGAAACTTACATAAAAGGGAAATATAAATCACTCATCTAAACTATAAACACAACCCTAATATACTACATATTTAGATTTCTACCATGAAGGTACATTTGCATATACCAAGTAATATAATATTCTTCAACATTTTCCTCTTGTTAGTCCTTTTTAATTCCATTTTGAATGTGTGGGATCCATTTTTATTCAATTTTCTCTTTTTGATTGATCATACACTCTCCATGATACTATTTTGGTTGTATTTTACTTTATTTTTTTTGCATCCTAAACTTTCAAATTTACTTTCATGCATTTTAATTTTTGCATTTGTTTGATGTATTTAACTTAAATTAGATGATAATCAACAAGGTTAGTGGAGAGTCATTCTAAATCCAAAGGTTGAGAGAGGTACACTCCAATTTCTTCCAATTTGTTGAAACAAAATTATGGGGGCATAAAAAGTTAAATATTTCTACAATTCAACATATTTCTAGCATACTTGGTGGGACCAAGATATTGATTTCCATGATGAGGTTGAGCCTAAACTATTTTGAACTTTGAATTTATATATATTTTGTTTTATGTGTTCATTATTGCAGGTGCTTTGCAAATGACGACTCCATTACAAACCTCAAGTTTAAATTTTTGCAAAGGGACTTGTTGGTCATCAAATCCGTACAGGAAAGGACTTTCGGTGGGTTTGCGTGCCCTAGACATGCGACCAACATTGAAAGGCTGATGGGAAGAGATGCTCCTCGTGCCAATCTTCGGAGAAAGGCCGGCTCCTATACTAATCTACTTTTGGGGTTTGTGACAAGAGTGTAGGAAAGAAATAGACTGAGTAAGGGTTAGGAAAAGAAATAAAAAGGGGTAAGGGTTAGAGAAAGAAATAAAAAGAGTAAGAGTTAGAAGATGATGATTTAAGGTGGGAGGGAAAAAGAAGCATGATCACTCGCTAATAACTCGAATAGCAGCAAAGAACACCAAGAATATACAAAAGAAACGTGATACTCGCTTTCCTATGTATCCTCTGGACGAGTTCACAGGGTTCTCCTTTCTCTCTCGCTGAAATTTAGGGTTCAGAGTAACAACGATTAAGACAAGGGAATAACAGAAACCACGACCCACCAGGCAGCATAAAAGAAAGCTTATACAATGTTTTTCCTCTCCTATGTACCCTTCAGGGCGAATTTCAGGGTACAGTCCCCAATCACACACCGGATTCATGATTTAGAGTCTTAGTAAATGAGTGCAGACAGACAAAAGAATTAAGCACAAAAGGCAACATAAAAGAGAGAAATGGAGTGCACAAATCTTTAGTATTAGATGTAGGACATCAAGTTACAGTAGCTTTCTAGCATAAAGTTCCCCCCCTTTTTACATTGCAAAGCCTGGGTTTTTATAGAGGACCTGGCCCTTTGAGTCATTATTACAAAAAATGGCGGAGTACACCCTCAGGCTCTGAGAAATTGGCTCCTCGCAGTTGCTGCGACTGAGCTTTCAAATCGGTTTCCGAAACTGGCAACTGCGACTGGGTCAACCATGGAAATGTTCATTTAATGCGCCGCTCGAGTGTCCCTAGCTTTTGGATGCTATGCTTGAGTGATCGTTACGCCCATCGGGTTTTACTTCGAGGACTGTTACGTCCCTTTCATTTGCCAAAAATGGTCAACGGGCTTATCGGGCAAGAAAGGGGGTATTTATAAGGGGCCTTCGATCACCTTGGGAAGTTGCTCGCCTTGGAACGTGGGCCCAAAAAGTGCTTCGCTACATCTCCGCCTCGCCAAAGCCTTGGGCCGAAGTAGATCTTCCTTGATTTGTTCTTCGCAAAATAATGCTTCACAGAAACTACTTTGGGGATGTCGAGTACCGAGCGGGCTCCATATTTGAAATGGGGTTCTTTGTCCTTTGCTAGTGAAACTACTTCGACTGGAAAATTTTTCGGCCTGATTCTCTCTCAAAACTGCGTTTCGGGGAATATCCTCCCAAAGCACTTCTCTATTTTCGAACCATTGTCATTTTGCTTCGGGCACCACTGCTTCGGATGAAAATTGGCCGAAGTAGGTGTCAGAAATACTTCAGGCCCGAAGTAGTTTCTTTGCCTTAGCTGATTTGGATTATGCTCTCCTCTTTCGGCGAAGTCATTTGGATGCTGCTTCGCAAAACTTTTGCCCGAAGTGGCTGCTGAAAATGCTTCGGGTGTGAAGCGTTATTTTTGTATTTTCTTCGGTGATATTACTTTGCAACGCTTTCGCCCGAAGTGGTGATTTAGAGTGCTTCGGGCCCGAAGCTCTTTTCACATTCTCCTTCTTTTCTTTCGGTGAAGCTATTTTCCTTGGCTTGTTTGGTAGCGAAGCTCTTTTATAAAAGGGGGCGATAGGGAGAGTCAAAATTGTTGTAACTTAAAATAAAATAAAACTTTCAACAAGGAAATATTATACAAAATTCTACTATTCTTCTACCCCTTGTATAATGTGACAAAAAGTGTCAACATTCTTGGTGGCTCGTGGGGTGATGAGCTTGTCTCGACAAAAGAACCCTTTAGTCCTGATCCATTGGGCTGCATAGTTACTGGTTTTCCCCATACCATGCTTTTGTGATCTGTCCCTCTTCTTGTTCCTCTTCTCCTTCTTCTTCTCCCTCTTCCTCTGGCACAGCTTCTGGCTGAGGAAATGGTTCAAGGCGATCGCAGATGTGCTTCATCGTTCTTCGGACATGAGCCCAGGCACCCCTTTGGAATGGTTCTTGATCTTGTAATGCCTTAACCAAAACATGAAACCGATCAATTTTCCTGATGTCAGCATGTTTGGACCTAATGAATAAATCGTTTAGGCATGCTACCATCTTGCAGTGCCTCAAAATGAAGTCGGTTATCTGCCCTTTAGAGATCGGCTTCGCCCACCCGTCTATCTCTGAGACATCGCCCTCAAACTGGAGCCAGACTGGTTTGAGGTCATCTTTAGTCAAAAGGTTCCTATCATCATCTGTGAAACTCGGGAAACCCAAGGAGGAGAGGTCCTAAAAATAATTCATCGAGGCACGCTGCTCATTGTCAAAAATGTCCTAGAGCCTTCTCACTTTCTAAGCTTTGCCCACCTTGGAAAAGGAGGCACGAACTATGGCCTGGGCCGTGGACCAATCCCTAGCTTTCCGAGTCATCACAGTGACCTGCAAGTCTTGATATTTTGCATTCTGGACGTCGAAGGCTAACTTGAGCTTGCTTCTAGCTTTCTGCGTGACTTCATCAATGATTGGCCCTCCTTCAAAAATAGCACGTTGGGCTTCGGTGATGAAGGTTAGAATCGTGAGGGCACTGGAACACCGAGACCTAAAATTCTTGAGCAAATGGGCATGAATCTCCTTAATTCTTCTCCTATCAAACACCGATAGGTCTTCCTTCTCGTACAGTTGGGCTTGCATTTGTGCAACTTTGCCTTCCAGCTCTTTGGCCTTTAGATCATTTTCGGCCTATCTTCGTGCTTGATTTTCTTCAGTATTATGGAGCTATAGAACTTGCAGCTTTAGGGCACATGTTTCCTTTTTCATGGCCTTGCACTGCCCCTCGGCCTTTGCCAACTTAGAGATGAACTCTGCCAAATCTTCTTCTAACTTAACATTGGTGGCCTCGGCCTTGATCCTGCACTGGTTGGCGATGACTGCATGAGCCCTAAAGGTCTCAATTCGGACATGCATGGATGCCGATTCGTTGTCTACATTGAGATGCACCAGGTCCTTGGGTGTTTCTTGGTAGTCATAGTCTGTTGGAGTCATTTCATCCAGAGGCTTTTGAACCTTAGGGACCTTCTTGATCTTGTGCATCTTCCCAGCTTTCAAATCAAACACGACACATTTTTCAACTTGAGCCATCGCTCGCCCTCTTTTCTTTCTCATCTCCTTCAGGATTTTGTCAATATTTTTCCAGGATTGGAGCAGCTTCTCGGCGAGGGGGCGTTCCTTGATCAAGGACATCTCAGATTCAAACAAGGCTGGGTCACCAACCGAAGGAGTGAACAAATACAGGGAGTGGATGGGGGATGTCTCATCAGAAGGTCCGACGGTGAGTGTAGCGGGCATTTTGGCAATGGCGACCACATCATACGAGATGGGGGATTGGGTGGTAGGGATCGATGTCAAAGTGATACCTCCACTTCTTCTAAGAATCAAGGGAGTGGTAGCGTGAGCGGGTGAAGTGATATCAACGGACTTATCCCGATCGGGATCGTGGGATGGACCTAGACTAGCTGCGGGCGATGTGTGAGGGGATGAGTGGCCCTGCAGGGGAGACTGATGGGATCCTTCGGTCGTGGCCACAATGGACATGGGTGAGTCTTGAGCATAGGGTGAAGCATGCATACCTGAGTGCCCTCCTGGAAAAGCGGCTATAGTGACTTCAGGTGCAGCCATCTCCTGTTCTTCTTCTGCTTCGACATCTTCAACCTCCATGGTTTCTACCTCAGCGTCCCCTTCATATTGGAGGAGTTCCTCCACATTGATGACATTAATATCTAGGATGGTTTCGGTGCTTTGTGGTGCTACACCTTCGACGTTTGCTTCGGATGGGCCCGATGTAGGTCATCCAGTGGAAGGGCTCTGAAAACCTGTGTGAAGCCGCTTTGGATGGCTTGGAGGCACTTGGACTAATTATGGCCTCTTTCTCTTTGTCCTCACTAGTGGTTGTTCTGACTCCTTGAAACTCATGCCTTGGCCTCCCATAGGTACCTAAGGTGGTTTACGTGGTGTGGCTTTGGCCTTCTTCCATTTCTTCAGCTCCAAAGTAGTTTCCTTACCTTTTGGGCTTTCGCCTAAACCTGGTATAGCTGGGGGAATGAGGTCGACGAAGGACAGGGGCTTCCATGTCCCAGCATTGGCCTCATAGACCACCATGAAGTCCTTGTTAGTCGCCAAAAGTTCGTAAGAGTTCATCTTTTGGTGGTGGACCCTCATTATCCACCATTCTCTTAGCTGGGCCACATCCCAATCTTTTGCCACCTCCTTCAAGTCATCCTTTGCCTTCTTCCAGAAGGTGGAGTTGGGGCTCGGGAGAGGGTGTCGAACTGGGTCATATGCGACCTCCATATGGTAGAACTCGTGCTAGGGAGGTAGCATTTCCATTTTCTCCAAGTGCCACTCCAGATCCCTCCCGTTGGGATTGTTCCTTTGCTCTACGATTTCTGGATAAGGGCAAGCATGGAAGTTCTTAAATCGAAGATGGTCCCTCATTACCCCCAGGGGGTCATAGAGCCATTGTTGAGGAAGCTGGACTAGGCCAAAATTGGCGAGTTTCTCCTCCAATAAAACATTTTGTTTGAGGGAAAACACCTCGATAACTCCCATTTTGAAAGGGAAATCGTAGGTGTGAGCCCATTTCCATCCATGGCCATAAATGGCGTTTGTTTCATCGCTCTACCGAGCGACCTCCAATGCGAACTGGTACTCAGAAGGGTAAACTGACAGTAAGAAGGGCTTCCCTATGAAGCCGAATATGCGAATTACAAGCCCTTGTGTCAGCTAAAAAATGTCTCCCCTTTTCTCTTGTACCACCTTGTCCCTTAGGAGGAGGGGAACCCAAGGGGAAGACCCCATTAGCATGTGCATTTCGGGTCCCAAAAATTGTTGGTTAAAAGAATAATAGGACTTCGTATTCAATAGGAGAGGGGTACACTGGTATAAAGGCAGAGGATTTCCATCGTCGTCGCTTGCCGTAATAGCAACTCTTATGTACATGAAAGAAAAATAACCAAATAAGAAGAGAACAGGGCGAGAAATACTTATTTGTCCCAGCATTCTTCATGCTGGTGAGCCACGTATGTAGGGTCCTGGCCACCCATTCTGCCTAGTCGAAAAATATTGGGTTGGTGCTCTCTTGATGGTGGAGAGGTATGTGAAGAGATGGAAGGGATCCTGAGAGCCATCGAACATCTCAATCAATGCCCCCGCTAAGTCATCCCATGAGCAGATGCTTTTGGGCCTGAGCAATCTGTACCACCATAGCGCCCTTCCTTCTAGAGATAGAACAAGAAGTTTGATCATGACATCTTCATGGATAATGTCATGGAGGGTCGCTAAATCGACAACATATTCAAGGTGCTCTCGGGCCATTCTCGCGATGTCGCTGTATTTCGTCAATGATTTCAAAGCACTTTTGGGAATTTCATGGTAGCTTTGGATATTCAAGGGGCCTGGATCATTCCAGCTAGGAAAGCTTCTCCCAGCCATTACGACAATAGCCTATAGAAATCGCGGTTGTCGCCGTTGAGTCAGAGTCGTTAGGTGGACATTCTTTCTCTGCTCATGAGGTCAAGGCTGCTCACCGAACCTTGATTCCTTCGAGGTATCTTCTTTCAGATTTGAAAGGTGCCTACGACCAGGAAATCTAGATCTTCAGCTCAACTGAGTCACCAGGTGATTTTATCAGATGAAGACAAGCCAGAGATTCATCGAACTCGAACCTTCTTAAGACACGAGAAGTCCTGGTTACGAAAACCAGGTTTAGGCACTGGTCTTCATGACTTCAGAGATTCTTGGGTAAAACAAAGTCGCCAGATGCTAAGAGTATTAATGAGAGCATCGATTCTCACTACTACTCAGAAGATGAGACTGATCGGATCTCACCGGGAACTTGTTAGAACTACTGGCTCTGATGAAGACGGGCTAGAAATTTTCTCAAATATGGGACCTTGAGTCCCATCGGGTGTGCCAGAAACTGTTGGTCATAAAATTCGCACAAGAAAGGACTTTCGATGGGTTTGCGTGCCCTGGACCTATGACCAACATTGAAAGGCCGATGGGAAGATATGCCCCTCGTGCCAATATTCGGAGAAAGGTCGTCTCCTATACTAATCTACTTTTGGGGTTTGAGATAAGAGTGTAGGAAAGAAATAGACAGAGTAAGGGTTAGGAAAAGAAATAAAAAGGGGTAAGGGTTAGAGAAAGAAATAAAAAGAGTAAGGGTTAGAAGATGATGATTTAAGGTGGGAGGGAACAGGAAGCACGATCACTCACTAATAACTCGAATAGAAGCAAAGAACACTAAGAATAGATGAAAGAAACGCGATACTCGCTTTCCTATGTATCCTCTGGACGAGTTCACAGGGTTCTCCTTTCTCTCTCGCTGGAATTCAGGGTTCAGAGTAACAGCGATTAAGACAAGGGAATAACAGAAACCATGACCCACCAGGCAGCATAAAAGAAAGCTTATATGACATTTTTCCTCTCCTATGTATCCTTCGAGGCGAATTTTAGGGTACAGTCCCCAATCGCACACCGGATTCAGGATTTAGAGTCTCAGTATACGAGTGCAGACAAACAAAAGAATTAAGCACAGAAGGTAGCATAAAAGAGAGAAATGGAGTACAAAAATCTTTAGTATTAGACATAGGACATCAAGTTACAACAGCTTTCTAGCAAAAATTTCCCCCCATTTTTACATTGCAAAGCCTGGGTTTTTATAGAGGACCCGGCCCTCTAAGTCATTATTACAAAAAATGACAGAGTACACCCTCGGGATTTGAGAAATTGGCTCCTCACGGTTGCTACGACTGAGCTTTCAAATCGGTTGCCAAAACTAGCAACTGCGACTGGGTCAACCATGGAAACGTTCATTTAATGCGCCGCCCGAGTGTCCCTGGCTTATGGATGCTATGCTTGAGTGATCGTTACGCCCGTCGGGTTTTACTTCAAGGACTGTTATGTCCCTTTCGTTTGCCAAAAATGGTCAGCAGGCTTATCGACAAGAAAGGGGGTATTTATAGGGGGCCTTCGATCACCTTGGGAAGATGCCTACCTTGGAACGTGGGCTTGAAAAGTGCTTCGCTACATCTCCGCCTCGCCAAAGCCTTGGGTCGAAGTAGATCTTCCTTGATTTGTTCTTCGCAAAATAATGCTTCACAGAAACTACTTCGGGGATGTCGAGTGCCGAGAATCTTTGAAATGGGGTTCTTTGTCCTTTGCTGGAAAAACTGCTTTGGCTGGAAAATGTTTCGGCCCGATTCTCTCTCAAAACTGCGGTTCGGGGAATATCCTCTCGAAGCACTTCTCTGTTTCTGAACCATTGTCATTTTGCTTCGGGCACCACTGCTTTGGGTGAAAACTGGCCGAAGTAGGTATCAGAAATACTTTGGGCCCGAAGTAGTTTCTTTGCCTTAGCTGATTTGGATTATGCTCTCCTCTTTCGACGAAGTCGTTTGGATGCTGCTTCGCAAAACTTTCGCCCGAAGCGGCTGTTGAAAATGCTTCGGGTGCGAAGCGTTATTTTTGTATTTTCTTCGGTGATATTACTTCGCAACGCTTTCGCCCGAAGTGGTGATTTAGAGTGCTTCAGGCCCGAAGCTCTTTTCACATTCTCCTTCTTTTCTTTCGGCGAAGCTATTTTCCTTGGCTTGTTTGGTAGCGAAGCTCTTTTATAAAAGGGGGCGATAGGGAGAGTCAAAATTGCTGTAACTTAAAATAAAAGAAAACTTTCAACAAGGAAATATTATACACAATTCTACTATTGTTCTACCCCTTGTATAATGTGACAAAAAGTGTCAACAGGACTCAAGGAAACAATGCATTTGCCATAAAATTTCCATTTTCTAAATTCTTCAAATTTGTCATCAAAATTGCCTTTGCCACATGCAATAAGTAATTTGCCAAAGTTTAGAAAATTTTTGTTGAGTCTTCACTTGGGAAGCGATTCACTCCAAAATTGTAGTGCTTTGCTCCATTTGACACCAATTTCCCGAAATATTTAAAAAATAAAAAATAAAAATCAAGGGGTAATTCACTCAAAGACCTCGAAGTGAACCACTTTAAGAGTAAAATTCCTTGAAGTCAAACTTAAAGAGCAAATTGCTTGGGAAACATAAATTTTCCCAACTCCTATCAAGGACCAATTTTCTTAGAACATCCCTTATCAAAATTTTCCTAAGTCCCATTTTTGGAGTGATTTGCTTGTCAAAATTTTCAAACTTTTCCATTTTTGACCTTGAAATTGTGTCTGTGCATGTATGTACATGGGAGGATCCAAGCATATGAATATATCGGATCCAAGCATATGAATATATCAATCAAATATTTTTTAGACTGAAGACCCTTTTGCAAACTTCAACAAAATTCTAAATCAAGTTTCTATGAAGTAAGAGCAAAGGTTCACTAAAATTAGTAAGTCACTTCGTCCTTGTCATAGAATTGTGATTTGCTACCAGCAAAGAGTGCTTTGTCAAATTTGAAGAAATTTGATAAGATTTTGTTAAATCGGTGATTCTCTTCATCCATAGAGTGATTGCTTACTTTGAAGGAAAGTCAAAATTTTGCTAAGTATTGGAGCAACAAATCATCAAATTTTGAATTTGAAAAACTTTTGTTGTGTTTATGAGATAAGCGATTCGCTCACCCTCATGAAAAGTTTTACTATACAATGAGCAAATCACCATTCTATAAAAAAAAAGGTGAGTGATCCACTCCATAAATAAAAATAAAAAATAGATAAGTGTTTTTTAATTTAAAAAACCCTATTTTTATTATTATTATTTTTTTTGAGCTTCACTATTGTCTTTGACATATTCGAGCTTCGAATAGCATTATAGTGGCTCAACTATGGAGGAATCTTCAAATGATGTAGAATATATTATGGATTCAAAATCCTCAATTACCTCAATACATGTAAATTTCCCAAAGTCAACAATAATTTCTACAAAACCTACAACCAAATATGCATGCTCATTAGAAAATGTAGAACTTTGGGCCATAAGAAGTGTATCTTATCCAACTAATGTAATAGTTCATGCAACAAAAAGTGGTGGCACCAAGTTACCAAGTTGCACAAGAGCAAAAGTGGATTCAATATCCTCAACATATGCTTCAATAGAATAATCTACTTACAAAATGTCATGCAAACAAGCACCTCAATTGCCTAGGGCCCAACAACACACATTAACTTTCAAGGATCTGTGTAATGAGTTCACATAATTTCCTAGTAAATTTAATAGATTCCCTACTACATTCAAATTCCTACAAGGAATTAACCATTGGATGACAAAGGAGAAGAGATTTTGCAACCCCAAAGCTATAGTGTGAACTAGAAATTTTTTATTTTTTTTCAAAAAAATGGCTCAAGTATGGGAACTTCCAATTTGTTGATAAATCACCAATTCATTGACTTTACTTCTAACATTAGTGTGATGTCATCCAACAACCCTTAAATCCATTGGAAAGTTGTGAACTGTTGAACCAACAATATATCAAAATCTAGCGATTTGTTAGATCAAATACTAGGAGGAAAGATCAACCTAAAAGTGATTTTTTGTCATTTTTTTGCAGAAAGCTATTGTAGAAAATTGTTACTCTGCGTGAAAAGGGTGAAAAACTTTTCTAAATAAGAGGGTAGGGCTCATTGTAAACATCTTTTCACCATTTTGAGAAAGTCTAGAGCTATGCTATTTGAATATTATCTTTCTCTTTCATTAATAGAAAACTATGCTTGGCCTTCATACAAGACTATCCCAATTGGTCATACCTCTCATATGTGTGAGTGGTGATGTGCTACATTTTCCTGTTAGTCCTATTTTTTGATGTATGCATATATGAGATAAATTTTAATTATTGTTATTTAGTCTCTTTGGAATGGCACAATTGATCACACACTAGCCTTGCTACAGACTCTAACCATATTTAATTTCCTTGAATTTTATTTCAAAATATCGTGCTCTTACTCTTATTGAAATATCACACACTATTTCCTCGAGCCCTCTTCATATGGTCATTATGATTGACACATATTCCCTATATAATGGTAGTATACTAATATAGAAGTCTAATTCACAATAAGACTTTATGACAACATAGAAAATAACAATTGGTGGTAGCATAATAGATGGCATAATGAAAACAAAAGGAACTTTGTTATAAATACAAACTACAAAATTACATGAATTCTCACCAGATTTACACCTCCTATGGATTTGCCCAACGATAATGCTCCACACCCCCACTCTAAATATCTTGGCCACACCTTAGACAAAGAGATAATCTTATCTTGCTAGCTTATCTTGCTACCTCTTACTCACACATTAGACTCTCTATAACTTCCTTGATCTCACACTTGCTCAACTTGTCTCCCATAAGGGTATCTCTCCTATTTATAGGATCATGGGAGCTAGATATTATAGACATGGAAAATTCTAGATGGACACAACATTTTCTAGAAATCTCCTTTTTGACTTCTTCCATAATATCAAGATATTCTAGATATCTTTCTTGGACTTTTCCTAGGATATTTATAATTACATGAGATAGTCAAAATATCACATGCTTCTAGAGATTTTTATTTTAGACTTTTCCTATGATATTTTTTACATGATTGTAGAGGGACAAAACTGCCCTACCACATATGATTCTTGGCTGGATCCGCTGGGAGATGAGGTGACCATTGGGGTGTGTTATATTCTCTACACTTAGGAAAACAAAGGAACGGGTTCACCAAGAATAGTTTTAGGACTTGCTCCAAGTCTAGGGTGAAAATGTTTAATGTGTTATTTAAGCAATCTTGGTATTTCTAAACTAAACTATGGAAATGAAAGAACAATGCAAAAACACACAAGATGCAAGAGGACAATGACTAACCCTAATATGATTCTTTGATTCAATGATCTCTAACCCTAGGTTGCAAGAAATAAAATATATTTTTTATTTAAGCAAGGGCACAAGTAAAATGCATAAACAAGACAAAAACCCTATATGCAAAACTATATGATTTTTTCCTTTTAAATACTTAGAAAGCAATCAAATGTTTTTCCTTTTTATTTATAACCTAGGTTGTGAACATAAATGATAAAAGAAAGCAAAACACAACCTAACAGTTTTTACTTAGAGCACTTATTTGATCCAAGATTTATCTTGCATCCAGAATATCTAATAGCTTCAAATCTACAAAATAGCTTCATAAAAACTCTAAAAATATGGTTAGTGTTTGGGGGCCTCCTTAGGCCACTATAAGACTGAGCTTGTAGGAGCAGTAGTCAATCCCCCTAGGTATATTTAGTTGACCATTCATAATAAATATGAGCTTTGAACTTTGGAACAAACACAACATAATATAACAACATATAACAATGAATGAAATGCAAACATAATGGATACAAAACTTGAACAAGAATACAATTTGAAAACTAAGGCTTTGGAACAAATTATTATCCCCAAGCTAATCTGATGTGAAATGCAGGTGAAATAGAATGATAACAGTCTGAATGGTATGCAAAATAAAGATGAAAAAAAATGCAAAGGGTACGCAAAACAAAACCCTAGGATTTTGAGATTAACAACTATCCCAAAACCTAACTAGACTAAATCCACTCCATGTAGGATACCGAGAATGAATTCGGTAACAAATCCAAAATGAATGCAAGATGCCTAATGGGTGAAAGTGAGGATTTTTCCAAATTATAATATACACCCCAACTTGCTGGTCTGAGTTTTGAGGTTTATGTGTTGAGTTTTCAGTTTGTGATTTTGTTTGATTTGAAGGTTGCAATAGGGATTTTGATGAATTTTTGCATTCATATAATGATCATCATGCATAATAATAGAATACACAAGGAATAACTGACAACAAATGCTGAGCAAGGAAGAAATTATTTATTATTTAATTTTGACCTAAAAAGTATAGTACTGTACTTGCAAAAATTACACAGGAAAAGTACAACTGTAGCATTCATTTGCTCATAACTTGAGCTCTGGTACTCCGATTTTATCATCGTAAAGTGCAGAAGGACCACCCAATGTAGCCACCCAAGTTGTGACCCCCAAACTTGTGAAATGATGCCCTGTTTATTTCTGCACGCACTCCGAGGTGGCTAGAAATAGATGTACGACTGGCTGAAAGGTTCGACCTTGTCTAGAAATTTGTGCCCCACTCCAAATGACTTCCAAATGCCACTAAAATGATTAACTGGTGAGTTGAATAGATTGGTAAATTGCCTAGAATGATTCAAGGATGCATTTCTCAGCTATGAACAAATGGCATGGTTCCCTAGGCATCCATATGTTGTACGACCAACTCCAACATGGCATCCAACACTCCAAACTAAATCAAAATGACACTGACCCAGAAGAAATATGGCCAAAATAATACAACCCAGATGGTCAGTTTGTCAACCTAGATGATTTCATAAATTAGCAAACCCTTGTCTACCTCTGGTAAGCTCAAATAATTCCTCTGTATTGAGAAATTCAATCCATGATCAGCTAGAGATGATCTTCCACATCTGAAACTGATAATCCTGCTGAGAAATCCACTCTCAACAAGCCCTGTGATCTTCTGGTGAAAATCCCTGAAAATCTTCTCCAAAAAACATAAATTCTTCCATGCACAAATGAGCCTCAAAAAGCCAATTTAAAGAGAACATCAAATTAGGGTTTGGGCACCCATTTTAGGTTTCCACAAGTCATTATTTTATAATTTTTAATTGATGTCTCTTAATGTCATTAAAGTGGTCACCCAAGTCCTAGACAAATAACTTTATGATTTTAAGTTATAACACTTTATAACTTAAAGTTATAACTTAACATTAAAACATGTCCCCTTTCACTTTGCCTAGCGACCCTTTTCCAAGGTCAACACTTGCAAATGGTAGAATTATACCCTCTGAATGCTAGGATTCTCACCAAGCTGAGTCCCTAACCAAACTATTTAGCCTAGGGGACCCCTGTGACTAGGCTAATAGGTCTCTGATCCATCTATTGTAGAGAATGGGACATTACAGTCTCCCCTCCTCAAAATTTCTTATCCTCAAGCAATTGGAATCCCGGAGTCTGCAATATAGCATTGCCCTCCCAAGTGGCATCTTCCTCAGGTAAGTTCCTCCATTTTATCAAATACTCTTTTATAGTCCTTAGCTTGAGGGTATGCTCTCTCTGCCCAATTACTACCTCTAGAATTAATACCAACTTGCCCTCTTCATCTAGAGGTGGTAAATCTACCGAGGGTGTGACATTGTGTCCCAATGCCTTCTTGAGGCATGATACGTGGAACACATTATGCACTCTACTACTCTCAAGTAGCTCTAACTCATAAGCTACCTCACCCACACATCGTGAGACTCTGAATGGGCCATAAAATCGAGGCTTAAGCTTCTCAGCTCCACTCCTCTTCAGCGATGATTGCCTGAATGGCTATAGTCTTAGATAAACCATGTCACCTATCTCAAATGAGCGTTCAATCCTCTTCTGATCAACATATTTATTTTTCTTCTCCTATACCTATTTGATGTTCTCTTGCAGTGAACGCATGATATCCTGTGTCTCCTATAGAAAATCCTTGGCCCTGGGAACCCGAATGTCACCTAAAACCAAATCCATGAAGTTAGGTGCTTCATACCCGTACAATGCCATAAATGGTGACATATTAATCGACATGTGATAGGATGAATTGTAACAATATTCTCCTAAATGCAACCATCTAACCCATGCCTTCTAATGTCTTGACACGTAATTCCTCAGATATCCCTCAACCCATTTGTTGATAATCTTTGTTTATCCGTCAGTCTGAGGATGATAACTCGTGCTCGGTGTCAGCTCTATCCCACATAATATGAATAGCTCCTGCCAAAAGAGACTCATGAATTTACTATCTCGATCATTGATAATGGTCTTAGGTAAGCCATGCAGTCTGAATACCTCCCTAAAAAATAGCTCAACCACCTACACTGTTGTGAACCCTGTGGTGATGGCAAAGAAATGGGCATACTTCGTGAGTTTGTCTACCACCACATACAAACAATCCTTCCCTTGTGCCTTGGGAAGTCCTGTAACAAAGTCCATGGATATGCTCTCCCACTTCTATGAAGGAATGAAGAGTGGTTAAAGTAAACCAGCAGGGAATGTATGCTCGTATTTGTTCTGTTGGCACACAAAACACTCTCGGATGTACTACAAGATATCATCCTTAAGCCCTCTCCAAGCAAACCTCTCCCTTATCTTCTTGTAGGTATTATAGTAGCCAGGGTGTCCTGCCATAGGTGTATCATGTAGAAGTCTGAATATCTATCTCTTGAACTTGGAATCTGATGTGATCCAAATTATGTCCCGATAGTAAATCACCTCATCCTTGACAACATACCTATCATCGTCCTATGTACCCTCCAATATCCGATGAGCAAAATCATCTTTGGCATAATCTGCTATAAGCTTGGGCCTCCAATCCTCAGTAATCTCTGCCAATGAACACAAGTGGGGGCATCTAGACAGTGCATCTACCACCACATTCTTCTTCCCTTTGACAAATTCAATGTCAAAGTCATAGGCCTGTATCTTACTGATCCACTTCATCTGCCTATCATTGAGATCCTTCTAACTCAAAAAGTATCTGAGGCTATTATGGTCAGTTTTGATAATAAATATTTGGCCCACAAAATACTGTCTGAACTTAGCTAGCACATGCATGATGGCTAGCATCTCTCGATCATACACCGAATAGCTGGTCTCTCCTCCCCTCAGTTTTTGGCTCTCAAAGGCTATTGGATATTTTTTCTGCATCAACACTACTCCAATACCTTCACCTGATGCATCGCACTCCACCTCAAAAGGTTTGGTGAAGTCTAGAATGGCCAATACTGGATAGTTGCTCATGACTTCTTTGAATCTTTCAAACGCCTATTGTGCCTTGTATGACCACTAGAATGCTCCATTTTTAGTAAGGTTTGTCAAAGGTACTACCAAATGTAAAAATCCTTTGACAAATCTACGATAAAAACCACACAACCCAAAAAAACCCTTGAGCTATGTAAGGGTGGTCGAAGGTGGCCAATCCAATATAGCCTGTATCTTCTCAGGGTCCATCCTGACTCCCTGAGCACTAATGATATGACCTAAGTATAACAACTCAATCATCCCAAACTCACACTTAGTCTCTTTAGCAAAAAGAGACTCTACCTCTAAAATACTCAGCACCTCATCCAGATGCCTCAGGTGCTCCTCCCATGTGTGGTTGTATATGAGAATATCATCAAAGAACACCAACACAAATCTCCTCAACTGCCTTTGAAAAATCCTATTCATGTAGGACTAAAATGTGGTAGGTGCGTTGGTTATCCCAAATGGCATAACCAAGAACTCGAAATACCCATAGTGGCACCGAAAAGTAGTCTTCTCCACATCTGTCTCCCTCATCCAGATCTAATGATAGCTTGATATCAGATCAATCTTGGTGAAATAAACTACATCGTGCAACTCATATAATAACTCATCTATGCATGGTATCGAGTATCAGTTTTTTATTGTCTTTTTGTTCAACGCCCGATAATCAATGCACATACGCATAGTGCCATATTTTTTCTTCACTAAAACCACAAACGAAGCAAATGGAATCTTGCTTGTTCTGATGTGCCCCATGTCAATCAACTCATAGATAGTATTCTCTATCTCATTTTTATATCACTTCGGGTGCTGGTATAGAGTAATGATAATAGGGCTAGTACCTTCCTCCAACTCAATGATATGCTCAACCCCTCTGTCTGGTGGTACCCCTGGTGGTATGCTACTAAAAACTTTGCTATGTTTGGTAAGCAAAGCCTGGATGTCTAGATGATAAGTTCATTTATTCTCCTCTATAGATGCAGGTAGGATAACATAGTGGGCTGCCCACTCAATATGATTATAACTCATAAGCTTCTCCATCCGTTTGAAGGATACTACTTGAGTTCCTCCTGATGTCATCCCTCTCAACACTATTTGTCGACCTTCAGATCTAAACTTCAATTCCATATTCTGGAAGTTGAAGACAACATATCCCAATGTACACAACCATTGAATACCAAGTACCACCTCTAGATTCTTTGTGTTGACCACAAAGAAATCATCACATACCTCATAATTCCCCAATGCAATCTTCAATTGTGGCACCTTCCTGGTGCAAGTAATGAAGAATCCATCTATGATCATGAATTTGAATGTATCTACTTCTACTATCTTCAATCCCCTTCGTGCAACCAATCCCTCATCAATAAAATTATGTGTAGCTCCAGTATCAATCAAAGTCACCACATGTTGCTCCTTAAGTACATCTTGTACCCACAAAGATTGGGCTCCCTAATGTTGGCAATTTTGGGTACCTTGAGTACATTGCCCTTGCCTAAGTTTAGTTGTTGTCATTGATGTCAAGGAGCTATTGGTAGATGTTGTTTTTGATGTCGAGGAACTATTGGAGCAATTTGTTTTTAAGTCCAAGGATGTGTTTTTGTTGAAGGTTTCTGTTGGTCAATAAGTCTCCAAGAAAATCGTAGTAGCCCACTTGCCAAAAATCCAGAAAAAGATAAAGTAGAATAAGTTTGCAGGTCGCTGGAAAACTGTCACGATTTCGCGACATGTTTGAGGAGAGAGAAAGTCACGATTTCGCGACATGCAGGAAGGCAGAGGCAAAGCGGGCAAAAGTGTCACGATTTCGCGACATGGTTGAGGAGAGAGAAAGTTTGGCCAAAACTGTCACGATTTCGCGACATGCAGGAAGGCAGAAGCACAGCGGGCAAAAAGTGTCACGATTTCACGACAAGTTTCGAAGAAGTTGTACGGATGCAGAAAGTGTCACGATTTCGCGACAAGTTGAGTTGGCAGTGTTGAGTTGCAGGAAGTGTCGCGATTTCACGACAAGTTTCGAAGAAGTCGTACGGATGCAAAAATGTCATGATTTCGTGACATGTTTCATTTTCGCTAGTGCAAACCAAGAAAAGGATGAAGAAGCAAGAGGTGTCACGATTTCATGACAGAGTTGCTAATGACGTCAGCAAAAGCTATAGCGTCGCGATTTCATGATAGTGGAGAAGAAGGCAGTGAAGTCTAGAGCGTCATGATTTCGTGACAAGATTCATGATGACGTCAGCAAAAGCTGTAGCGTCACGATTTCATGATAGCAATGGAGAAGAAGGCAGTGAAGTCTAGAGCATCACGATTTCATGACAAGTTTCATGATGACGTCAGCAAAGGCTGTAGTGTCACGATTTCATGATAGCAATGGAGAAGAAGGCAGTGAAGTCTAGAGCATCATGATTTCATGACAAGATTTACGATGACGTCAGCAAAAGCTGTAGTGTAGCGATTTCGTGACAACAAACCAAAGAAGGTGTAAGGTAGACCAAGGCGTAGCGATATCATGACATGTTTGAGCTTCACACGAGAAAAGCTACAGGACAACAGAGGCGGTTGAAGCCGACGAAGTTAACCTTGGCCGATGAAGGATAAGGTTTTACAACCGACGTATTAAAAGATTGATCAGCCGACTAAAGAACAAGATTTCATCTTGAGATTGTGGGTATTAAAGGAGGACTGTTTGAGCATTTTTGTGTGTGGATTGATGTGTGCTTTTGAAGTGTGGCGTTCATAGAGTTAGTGCGACAAGCAAGGTTCGCAATCGAAAAAGTAGAGAGCGAAGTCCGACTGCAAAATCAAAGTACGTTTCGTTGAATCTTCTAAGTGTAGAAGTCTGTGCTGTTGTATACATGAAGTATGTGCTGTTGTTTATGAGAAGACTATGCAGAGAAGATTCTGTTGTGATTGTGACTGTGTTCGCACGCTTTGGGTAATAGAAAGAAAAGTGCGCGTAGTAGATGCTGCTATAATTGCGAACGGTTGTGAAGAACTAACAGTGATCAAGTGTTGCTGTAAGTTGAGAAGAGAATGCTGCTGTAGTTTAAGAAGACTGTGCTGCTGTAGTTGTGCAGACAGTGAAGAATTGTTTTCCAAACCAAGTGCCGAAAAGAACAAAGAAAGAGGACAGAATTGTGCCATACCGAAGGACTGTGTTTTGGTGCAGAAAAGAGGACCAGCTTTGCTGTGACAGAGTTGAGGACAGAGATCTCCAACCAGAGCAGGGAAGACAGTGTCTTCTGTGGAAAGAGTTCCACTTGCTAAGGGCAAAAGAGATAGAGGTCTTCTAGAGGATCACTAGCAAAGCACATTTAGGGGAAGGTGTCTCCTTTGGGCCGAGGCTCATAAACATTGTAATCGGGAAGGATTCCCAGAGGTTTTGATATAACTTTTAGAGGAAAAGTTTTATCCGTGGAGTAGCCCACCTTGGGTGAACCACGTTAAAATGGGTCTTTTATGTGTGATGCTTTCTGTCTTGTTTAATGTTATGTTGATGCCACTGCTATCCGAAATTAAAATTATTAAATGGTTTTATCTTATACTGTTCACCCCCCCTCTCAGTATAAGTTCATGTTCTTCAATTGGTATCAGAGCGGGTCTCTCCAGAAAAAGCCTAACAGCTTGGAGAAGGATCTAACAGAGGAACATGTAAATTCAGAAAAGTTTGAATTCGATCTCAAGAGTGAATTCTTCTTGGCCTTGAGAAAGCTTGAGAAACTCAGGGAAGAGAATTCTGTTCTTAAGCAAGAAAAAGAGATAGCAAGATCAGAATTGGCTCAACATATTATAGATTTCAAAATTCTTGCTGAAGAAGGGAAGAAGATTGAACAAGTTCTAACAGAAGTTCTAAAAGAAAAAGTAGCTGATTGTGAGAAACTAGAAGGAGAGATTATGTCTCTTAGAGTAAAGTTAGAACATTCAACTCTCAGATAGAATTTTACGTGTGAAAAGAAGGATGGCATCACCATGTATGAAACAGGATCTTCAAGCAAGAACAATCTTCATTCTAAAGAGAAATGGATTCCAGTTGATCGCAAGAAGAACAAACTTCCAAGGCATCAAAACAAGTTACATAATACCTTCCATGGATATTGTTTTTCCTGTAAAAAATTTGGTCACATAGCTATGCATTGCAATAAATCTCTGAAGAGTCATAGTAAGGAAAATGTTAACTCATTTGCACCTCTTATGAATAAAAATATCATGTGTTACAAGTGCAAGAATTTTGGGCATATAGCAAGGATGTGCAGCTTGGATAAATTTAGCTTTGAGGTCTCAAAAAGGAGGAATGTGATAGAATCTAAGTCAATGATAGTTCAAACTGCTTTTCATGCTCAAGACAAAGTAGAAAAATGGTATCTTGATAGTGGCTGTTCAAAACATATGACTGGCGAAAAAGGAAAATTTTTGTCTTTAAAAGAAGCAACCAGAGGAACAGTCAGTTTTGGAGATAACAGGTCCGCAAAGATCTGTGGTAAAGGAACTCTTAGTTTGGATGGGAAATCCAAAATAGAAGACGTGCTTTATGTAGAAGGGCTAAGACATAATCTGCTTAGTGTGAGTCAACTTTGTGATCAAGGGCACATAGTATCTTTCTTTTCTGATAGATGTGAGATAAGTAAAGAATTAAATGGAAAGCTTATTGCTAAAGCTACAAGGACTCCAAACAATCTCTACATGCCGAGTGAGATAAAAAGAGAAAAATGCCTTCTAACTCAAGAAGATGAGAGTTGGTTGTGGCATAAAATATTGGGACATTTGAGTTTTGATAATCTGGTCAGTATTAGTAACAAGGAAGAAGTTAGAGACTTGCCCAAAATAAAAAGGCCTCAAAACATCATTTGCGGTCCTTGTCAACATGGTAAATAGACTAGAACCAGTTTCAAATCAAAAGGGTATTCCTCGTCCAAACCCTTGGATCTTATTCATACTGATTTGTGTGGTCCTACCAAAACTCATAGCATTCAAGGAGATAGCTATTTCATGTTGTTTATAGATGATTACTCGAGAATGACTTGGGTTACTTTTCTCAAAGAAAAATCTAAAGCTTTTGAAAAATTTAAAATTTTCAAAGAAATGATTGAAAATGAGACTGACAAGAGAATCAAATGCTTAAGATCAGATAGAGGAGGAGAGTTCACTTCAAATGAATTTATGGAATACCGTGAACAACATGGAATCAAAAGAGAATATTCAAGAAGCAAGAACTCCTCAACAAAATGGAGTAGTTGAAAGAAAAAATAGAACTGTTGAAAATATGGCGAGAGCAATGTTAGATGAGTCAAAACTTTCAGATGGTTTTTGGAGAGAAGCAATAAATACAGCAGTCCACATCATTACCAGGGCTCAACTCATAGTCAATCATCATAAAACTCCCTATGAGCTGTGGAAAGGAAGACCACCTACAGTTAAACACTTCAAAGTGTTCGGGAGTAAGTGCTTCATCGTAAGGGAAGATCAAAATCCAGGTAAGTTTGATCCTAGGTGTGATGAGGGAATTTTTCTTGGATATTCAAGCAAAAGTAAGGCCTACAGATGCTTCAACAAAAGAACTCATACAGTTGTAGAGAGCATAAATGTGACAATAGATGAAAAGACAGGAATAAGAGAACCAGTCAAGGAACTCAGTGATGGAATCTATCAAGAAGAATTCAGAGAAGTGTCAGATGAAGAAGAGGAAAAACAACAACTGCTTCCCAAAACCCCTTCACGGTATGTTCAGAAACATCATCCCAAAGACTTGATCATCGGTGATCCAAATAGCAGGAAAACGAGAAGAAGAGTCATTTCTTCACATGAATCTGCAAATGTTTCATTGTTATCTCGGATTGAGCCAAAGAATTTCAGTGAAGCATGTACAGATGATTTTTGGGTACAAGCAATGGATGAAGAGCTAAATCAAATAGAGAAAAGTGAAATCTGGGACTTGGTTCCAAGACCTAAGAATAAGAATGTCATTGGCACAAAATGGGTCTTCAAAAATAAACTTAATGAGGATGGAAAGATTGTCAGGAACAAAGCGAGGTTAGTCTGTAAAGGGTATGCTCAAGTCGAAGGTGTTGATTTCGAAGAGACGTTTGCGCCCGTTGCTCGTCTTGAAGCGATCATAATGTTCTTGGCCCCGTCTAGTTTCAATTCTTTCAAAGTGTTTCAAATGGATGTAAAGTCTGCTTTTCTAAATGGAGTGTTGGATGAAGAAGTCTATGTAGAATAGCCGTAAGGTGTGTCTCTTTCTGAACAGCCAGACTATGTGTGTAAACTGAAAAAGGCACTGTACGGGTTAAAGCAAGCACCCAGGGCTTGGTACTCAAGACTTGACGGGTATCTTCATGAACAAGGGTTCAGGAAAGGCGTGGCAGATTGCAACTTGTACATTAAGAATAAAGGTGATGATATGATTATCATAGTTGTTTATGTCGATGATATTATTTTCGGGGGAAATAATACTCGGATGTGCAAAGTTTTTGCCAACACCATGCAAAAGGAATTCGAGATGTCCATGATTGGAGAGCTGTCATTCTTTTTAGGACTGTAGATTGCGCAATCAAAAAATGGTATATTTCTTTCTCAAGAAAAATATATCAAAGAGATGTTAAAAAAATTTGGGATGATGGACAACAAACCTGTATGTACTCCAATGATTACAGGGTGCAATCTGAGTAAGGATGATGAATCCCCAGCAGCAGATCAAAAATTGTACAGATCTATGATTGGCAGTTTACTATATAGTACAACTACCAGACCGGATATCATGCAGGCCGTTGGATTAGTAGCAAGATTTCAGGCAGCTCCAAAAGAATCTCATGTTATGGCAGTCAAGAGGATATTCAGATATTTGAAGGGCACTATGGATTTTGGGCTTTGGTATCCCAAAGGTGGTAATTTCACCCTCACAACCTATACAGATGCAGATTGGGCAGGCAATATTGATGATAGGAAGAGCACTAGTGGTGGAGCATTCTTTCTGGGAAAGAGTCTGGTTTCTTGGCTAAGTAAGAAACAACCTTCAGTTTCCTTATCTACAGCAGAATCTGAATACATAGCAGCAGTGGTTGGGTGTACTCGTGTTTTATGGATGAAAACAACCTTGGAGGATTTCAAAGTCATGCATGAACAACCTATTCCTATTCTTTGTGATAATTCAAGTGCCATAAGTATTTCTAAAAATCCGGTAATGCACTCAAGGACGAAGCACATTTCTATCAAGTATCATTTTCTAAGGGAAAAAGTGCAAGAGAAGCAGGTCAAGCTAGAATATGTACCCACTAAAGAGCAAATTGCAGATATCTTCACCAAACCCCTTCCAAAAGATACGTTTGAGTATCTAAGGGAGAAATTGGGAGTTGTACTCTCACCTCGAGATTAATCACCTCATCAAGAGATGGGGGAGGGACTAAGCCAAGAGGCTCATTCTTAGTCCCAAGCCCCAAAGGTGACCCTTTGCCATTGATGACAAAGGGGGAGAGATTTAAGTAAGGGGGAGAGTTTTTCAAGAGAAGAGGAAAGCTTCAATTCAGGGGGAGCAAAACTTGGAGAGATTGAATTCAGTTTTGACTCTTGAAAGATGTGTTTTAGATAAGGGTTGCCATCAATGACAAAGGGGGAGATTGTTGGCAATTTTGGGTACCTTGAGTACATTGCCCTTGCCTAAGTTTAGTTGTTGTCATTGATGTCAAGGAGCTATTGGTAGATGTTGTTTTTGATGTCGAGGAACTATTGGAGCAATTTGTTTTTAAGTCCAAGGATGTGTTTTTGTTGAAGGTTTCTGTTGGTCAGCAAGTCTCCAAGAAAATCAGAGTAGCCCAATTGCCAAAAATCCAGAAAAAGATAAAGTAGAATAAGTTTGCAGGCTGTTGGAAAAACTGTCACGATTTCGCGACATGTTTGAGGAGAGAGAAAGTCATGATTTCGCGACATGCAGGAAGGCAGAGGCAAAGCAGGAAAAAGTGTCACGATTTCGTGACATGGTTGAGGAGAGAGAAAGTTTGGCCAAAACTGTCACGATTTCGTGACATGCAGGAAGGCAGAAGCACAACGGGAAAAAGTGTCACGATTTCGTGACAAGTTTCGAAGAAGTTGTACGGATGCAGAAAGTGTCACGATTTCATGACAAGTTGAGTTGGCAGTGTTGAGTTGCAGGAAGTGTCGCAATTTTGCAACAAGTTTTGAAGAAGTCGTACGGATGCAAAAAATGTCACGATTTCGCGACATGTTTCATTTTCGCTAGTGCAAACCAAGAAAAGGATGAAGAAGCAAGAGGTGTCACGATTTCATGACAGAGTTGCTGATGATGTCAGCAAAAGCTAAGGTGTCATGATTTCATGATAGCAATGGAGAAGAAGGCAGTGAAGTCTAGAGCGTCACGATTTCATGACAAGATTCATGATGACGTCAGCAAAAGCTGTAGCGTCATGATTTCGTGACAGAAGGAGAAGAAGGCAAGAAGTCTAGAGCATCATGATTTCATGACAAGTTTCATGATGATGTCAGCAAAGGCTGTAGTGTCACGATTTCATGATAGCAATGGAGAAGAAGGCAGTGAAGTCTAGAGCATCATGATTTTGTGACAAGATTTATGATGACGTCAGAAAAGCTGTAGTGTAGCGATTTCATGACAACAAACCAAAGAAGGTGTACGGCAGACCAAGGCGTAGCGATATCGCGACATGTTTGAGCTTCGCACGAGAAAAGCTACAGGACAACAGAGGCGGTTGAAGCCGACGAAGTTAACCTTGGCCGACGAAGGATAAGGTTTTACAACCGACGTATTAAAAGATTGATCAGCGACTAAAGAACAAGATTTCATCTTGAGATTGTGGGTATTAAAGGAGGACTGCTTGAGCATTTTTGGGTGTGGATTGATGTGTGCTTTCGAAGCGTGGCGTTCGCAGAGTTAGTGCGACAAGCAAGGTTCACAATCGAAAAAGCAGAGAGCGAAGTCCGACTGCAGCATCAAAGTACGTTTCATTGAATCTTCTAAGTGTAGAAGTCTGTGCTGTTGTATACACGAAGTATGTGCTGTTGTTTATGAGAAGACTGTGCAGAGAAGATTCTGTTGTGATTGCGACTGTGTTCGCACAGTTTGGGTAATAGAAAGAAAAGTGCACGCAGTAGATGCTGCTATAATTGCGAACGGTTGTGAAGAACTAACAGTGATCAAGTGTTGCTGTAAGTTGAGAAGAGAATGCTGCCGTAGTTTAAGAAGACTCGTGCTGCCGTAGTTGTGCAGACAAGTGAAGAATTGTTTTCCAAACCAAGTGCCGAAAAGAACAAAGAAAGAGGACAGAATTGTGCCATACCGAAGGACTCGTGTTTTGGTGCAGAAAAGAGGACCAGCTTGTTGTGACAGAGTTGAGGACAGAGATCTCCAGCCAGAGCAGGGAAGACAGGTGTCTTTCGTGGAAAGAGTTCCACTTGCTAAGGGCAAAAGAGATAGAGGTCTTCTAGAGGATCACTAGCAAAGCAGATTTAGGGGAAGGTGTCTCCTTTGGGCCGAGGCTCATAAACATTGTAATCGGGAAGGATTCCCAAAGGTTTTGATATAACTTTTAGAGGAAAAGTTTTATCCGTGGAGTAGCCCACCTTGGGTGAACCACGTTAAAATGGGTCTTTTATGTGTGATGCTTTCTGTCTTGTTTAATGTTATGTTGATGCCACCGCTATCTGAAATTAAAATTATTAAATGGTTTTATCTTATACTTTTCACCCCCCCTCTCAGTATAAGTTCATGTTCTTCACCTAAATGCTATGGAGATGAGCTAGAGTATTACTCTCCTTTCCTGCTTGATCCTGGGTGGTTTCTTGTTCTTCTGGAGATTGTTCACCATTGTTGTCCTCACTTTCTTATCGTTGATCAGAATCTCTAGAATCATTATCATCATCTAAATGGTACTCTATCAACTGCAACTTCCCCTTAAATTCACACTTATGCCCCGAGGACCAAGTCTTTTGGCATGTAAAACATAACCCCTTATTTTGGAGTTCATGAAGGGTATTAGGATCTAGTTTTTTAAATGTTCCCTTTTTTTGGTTAGTTTCCTTCTTGAATGGTTTTTGGTCCCTATCTTGAAATATTTGACTTCCTTGCCTTTGAACTGGCTTTTAGTCTTGGATGTTGTGACCTCCATTTCTCGATCTTGTTTGATAACATCGTGCAATATGTCTGGGTTAAAGGCTTTGACCCAAACTCATAACGACTCCATAAATCCATCCATGAATAGGACTATTAACCGTCTCTCTGACATATCTATAACCATGATAGATAGTCTCTGGAATTCTGCTATGTAGGAGTCAACTGAAACCCACTACCTCAAATGAGTTAACTCCTTAAACTCCAACTCCTGTTCATTTTTATCAAACCTCTACTGGATTCTCTCTGTGAACTCAACATAATTATTCACTCGGTTAGTCCCAGAGTGTGCATACCATGATGCCACCAATCATGAGCAAAAACCTCCAAATGCAATGTATAGAATTTGATGGCATCATCTTCAGTCATCTGGTTCAACTAAAAATATGTGTCCATCTTCTAGAACCAAGCCTTGGCTATCATTTTACCAGATGCATCAAAGAAAGGAATATGGATTTTTATAATCTTTTTTGAATCTCCTGGCGTCCATGTGGCATGTTCTACATAAATTCTCATTGACCTTGTTGTCCATGATGAATATGCCTTACCCTATTCCTAGGAGTTTTTTTTTTTTTGGTATCGACAAAGTCTCGAAATGACATAAGGGTTTGAAATTATGGGCCAAGCTCATCCCATTCCTATCTGTACTATCTATACTGGTCTACCATTGTAGGCTCTGGCTCTTCCTCAACTAGTTGAGGAACAATTGGTTCTGGATGTGGTAAAAATATTGGCATGAATGGCCTAGAGCTACTAACTCTCTCTGTCATGGTAGGTGTACCTCCCTTTTTGAATACCAACTCCTCATTACCTGTTCCTTGTCCTATGTTAGTTGGTTCATTCTATGGGTTCTGTGCATTTTTCACCAGTATGTTAATCCCATGTACCTGTTGTGTCATTAACCCAACCAACTGATCCAAACTATGCCGCATTTGATGTTGTGTCTATCTAATATCATCAACCATTTTATTTTCTATTTCATATTTATTTTTTCTGTCCCCCATGGCAACTTATGAAGATGAGTATGTAGATATACCCAAAATTTAGTAATATTTTGTCTTGGAGGTGGTTTAGGCCACTGCTTATATCCAAACTGCCAATCCAATTTGTCTTGCTCTGATTTTTTCTTTTCTCTTTCGTAGGCATGTTTGTCTCTTTCACTCTTGTAATGATGAATTCAGGCTGGCAGGAAAAGTGGCTTTGATACCACTATAATATACACCCCAACTTGTTGGTCTGAGTTTTGAGGTTTATGTGTTGAGTTTTTAGTTTGTGATTTTGTTTGATTTGAAGGTTGCAATAGGGATTTTGATGAATTTTTGTGTTCATATAATGATCATCATGCATAATAACTAAATACACAAGGAATAACTGACAACAAATGCTGAGCAAGGAATAAATTATTTATTATTTAATTTTGACCTAAAAAGTATAGTATTGTACTTGCAAAAATTACACAGAAAAAGTACAACTGTAGCATTCATTTGCTCATAAATTGAGATATGGTACTATGATTTTGTCACCGTAAAGTGCAAGAGGACCGCCCAAGTTGTGACCCCTAAAATTATGAAATGATGCCCTGTTTATTTTTGCATGCACTCTAAGGTGGTTGGAAATAGATGTACGATTGGCTGAAAGGTTTGACCTTGTCTAGAAATTTGTGCCCCACTCCAAATGACTTCCAAATACCACTAAAATGATTAACTGGTGAGTTGAATAGATTAGTAAATTACCTAGAATGATTCAAGGATGCATTTCTTAGCTATGAACAAATGGCACGGTTCCCTAAGCACCCATATGATGTACGGCCATCTCTAACATGACATCTAAAACTCTAAACTAAATCAAAATGACACTAACCCAGAAGAAATATGGCCAAAATAATACAACCCAGATGGTCAGTTTGTCAACCCAGATGATTTCATAAATTAGAAAACCCTTGTCTGCCTCTGGTAAGCTCAAATAATTCCTCTATATTGAGAAATTCAATCCATGATCAGCTAGATATGATATTCCACATATGAAACTGATAATCTTACTGAGAAATCCACTCTCAACAAGCCCTGTGATATTTTGATGAAAATCCCTGAAAAGCTTCTCCAAAAAAATATAAATTCTTCCATGCACAAATGAGCCTCAAAAAGCCAATTTAAAGAGAACATCAAATTAGGGTTTGGGCACCCATTTTAGGTTTCCACAAGTCATTATTTTATAATTTTAAATTGATGTCTCTTAATGTCATTAAAGTGGTCACCTAAGTCATAGACAAATAACTTTATGATTTTAAGTTATAACACTTTATAACTTAAAGTTATAACTTAACATTAAAACATGTCCCCTTTCACTTTGCCTAGCGACCCTTTTCCAAGGTCAACACTTGCAAATGGTAGAATTATACCCTCTGAATGCTGGGATTCTTTCCAATCTGAGTCCCTAACCAAACTGTTCAGCCTAGGGGACCCCTATAACTAGGCTAACAGGTCTCTACTTCATCTATTGCAGAGAAGGGGACATTACACAAATCCATACCTTGTAGAATATTGAGCACATATTTGCACAAGAGGTTTTAAACCCTAAGATAGAGATCAAAATTCAACAAAGCATAAACTAGAATGAATGTGCGAACTAATGAATTATAGAATCAAGAGAAAATGTGGAAGACCTCCTCCCTCAAGAAGATAAATTGTCATCAAGGCTTTCTCCACTTGTCAAATCACAAGGAACACACCAAAAATAGAACACCAAAGCACTAAGAGAACCAAAAGACAAGAGAACTCTAATTTAGCATGAAATATTTTGATAGCTTTATTGTGGAAGGAAATCTTAAGTAACTAGGGATAAAAGAGGATCTAATACCTTTATTTATAAAGGTCTTGGAAGGCTAAAAGGTAGAAAAAATGAAATTTAACCTTGATTAGACCAATGCCCCAAAAGGGTCAACTTAAAATTTAGGTTTTTGAAGAAAAACCCTAAAATTACCGAATCCATGCCTGGTAATTTATAGGGTGTAGATTTTGTCAAGGTTAAGAAAAGCAAGGCAAAACAAGAGAAAAATAGATCAAAATTACTCCTAGCAAGTTTGAGAACTTCTCAACGGAATCCAAGGAAAAATGACTCATCTAGGTGGGTCAATTTTCCATGTCTATAATGATATAGTCAAAATATTGCATGCTACTAGAGAATTTACTTTACTTTTTACCTTTTCCTATAATTATATAAGGCTTCCAAAAGTACTTTCAACTATCTTGGATTTCTAGAGATTTTATTATTTACAACAAATCTCCTACTTGATAGATTATTTACCATGACGATGAAATTTTTACTATTTATTATTACTTATTATAATGACCTATCCTTATCACAATATTATTTTTATACTCCTTCCATACAAATATTTGTTTATTTAACTATTGCCACAACCTTATTGGTGAAGCTACTACATAAGTGTCCCAAGCAAGCTATCAAGTTGTAATATTCTCTATCAAGCCATCCCACTATATATTCTACATGCTCTTTATCCTACTATACATGCAAATGCCATGAATTTTTTTTTGTCAATATCTCTCTCCTTCTTGATTTTAATTTATCCTTAGAGTAGGGTTGACTTATTTTGGAGGTTGAAATATCTCGAGTTTATCATGGTTCACCCATTTCATGATAGTCCTTGCATATAACACCTCAATATTATAGGTACTATAGGGAAGTTTTTCTATAGTTCTACTTCACTAAAATGCCCTAATCAAAAGCAAGATCAATAGAAGAGAGGGTCAAAAGGTACAATCCATATTTAGTCAAAAAGGTAGGTGCCAACTCTATAGCATAAAGGAAGGTAAACTTGTTTCAATTCAGATTGATTATTAGATCTCAAATCAAGGGTTGGTGCTCCTTTTTTTCCTGAACCCAACAACTCTAGGGTGTAGAGGCTTGTAGGTCATTAATTTTCCATTTGAAAATCCATGGAAAAAGGGGCCCCTTTTGAAGCTAAGGTCAAACATGTGGCAGTCACATGAAAATAAAAGGAGAGCATTATGGCATAATTAGATAAGGCCCACCATTGGTTAAGAAATATCTTTGCCTTAGCCTAAATGCATGGTGATTGCTCAAGGAAAATTAAGGGATATCTACCATAGGCTATTGAAGTTGACTTTATGGATCATGCTATTAGATTCATACGTGTGGTAGTTGTAATAGCCACTCGACACATGGATAAGCCTACCCTGCTAGCCTATGCTAGTTAGGGAGGCCAAACATGCTACATCAGCAAGAGGGAGATTCCAATGAATAACCTAGAAATAATTAATGGTGCAACCTCTCCATAGCCATAACAATGAGAGATTGCAACAATAACTTACCATCCAAGGGTTCGAAAGCCTCCATCATTAATGTCCTTGAATCTAGATATCTTAAGGTTGCTAATTGCAGTTACAAAAATATTTTGGTTGTAGAATAGAGAAGAATACATAGACCTTCTACACATTATTTTAGAGGGAAAGAATTTCATACCAACCTATAAATAGACCTGTAATTCCATTTTAAAGGCATTAGGATTTGTTTACTTGTTCCTCATATTTGGCCTTGTAAGCTCTTCCTTTCACTTATCGATTATATATGAGTGAGGCTCAAACCTTGAGTCACTATCTAAGAAGAATAAAACCTCTTTAGTCCACATACCTTGTAATAATTTAGCACATGAATGGAAATTATGACTAATTTTTCTCTATCCTACTTTAGTGTATTTCTAATTCTAGATTATGTGTGATGAAGTGTGTTCAAATCCTAGCTATTGGATTGTGGTGAATGTGTTCAGTTCTATCTTGTTCATGTAGTTGGGAGGGAAACTTTGATCTTGGCACATTGACCCCATAACTTAGATTTTATTTTCTTGTAATTTTGCTTTCCTATTTTATATTTTCTATCAGTGTATTTCCTTATATTTTATTTCCCTACACTACAAGAGATGCATGCCTGAGCCCATGAGGTCTAAAAGTGTGTGAAGTTTAAATTTTATGAGGATATAGCCTTAGCTAAAATTATCAAAGGTTATCATATAGGCATTCCCTTCATCCATAGATCTTCCCATTGTTGCTCTATACAATATGTAGCTAACCTAGGCACATCAAGTTGCTGCCTCGACAGGTTAAAATATCTAGATATGATGATAGACTATTTGGCATGCATGGTGGGATAAGTTTAGCATGTTCTCCCCATAATGCTAAAAGAGAACTCCTGACCTAGACCCTGATGAAGGTCATAGTTGATATGCTTGGAGAGAAGCATCAAAAGATTCATCTGGCAACTCTATTGAAAAGAAAGACTCTAAAGAAGTTGTCTGAAAAAAGTTAAGGATGAGATTTTGGTAAGGGTATTTATCTCTTAGGATTGCTGAAGTATTATATCCCCACCTAGCGATTATGTTCTTAATAAAATATCCAAAAATATGAGTGAGAGGCCTATAATTAGAGCCTTTTTCAAAATTAATTAGCAAGAGCTAGTGTTGCCCTTGAATATAAGAATGAGGAGGGACCACCGATGCAATATTGTGGCTCCACTGAACTAACCTCCTAAAATATTTTTGATGTAAAATGATAGAGATCCCTTGATCCTACCTACTCCACCTATTGTATGGGACTTGATTCCGACCTCAACGTTTAAGTCCCTACCTTATTTCTTGGGAGAAGATATCATCTCCTCGATGGAGCATTTGCATCACTTGGTGAGATTGTGTGCATTATATTTAATAAAACAACAATATATAGCCCTGACGTTGCTAGTGGCCTCTTTCTAAGGATTAGCTCATGAATGGTACATCAACCTTAATCCTTAGTTAGTCAAAGGTTGGGATTAGCTAGTAAGTCTCCTAATATATGGAGAATATTACATTATTTGATATATGCTAATGTACCTCCATGGTACCTATGGTACCTTTATAAATATTATAATAGGATGCATATCTATAGTTTAGGTGTGTGATTTATATTTCTCTTATGTAAGTGTTTATGTGTAGGATGCACACAAGTGTCATGTAATAAAGTGTGCAAGTAATTAGATAGTCAAGAGTCATGTATACAAGTGGCAAGATGTGGAGTCGAAAGGTATGAGATATTTATCTTCTATGTGGAATAGGAATATTGCATCTCCTAGATATTTGAGGAGAGCAATATACATAGAGTCCAAGAGTCACCTTTCTAATGTTATACTATGGAGACAAAGCTCCATGAAATGTATCTAAATGTAGAGCAAATTCCAAGATTGTATATTTGACTCATTAATAATATTGAGTATTTTTGTGTAGTAATATTGTTATATTATTGAATGTTATGTTAATTTATATGAGATTTTTATGTATTGATATTATTCTATAATTAAGTCTTCATTATATTTTATACGATCTTGGGACATTGTGACCTATGATAATCTGGTTAAAAAGCCAATAATAGATAGATTTAGAGAGAAGGTAGATAGGGCATCTCTCCTAGAGCAAATCATAGTCATCAAAAGGGTTCCCATGGAGATGATGGAAAATTTCAATGTCCCATTCTATAAGACTTTATAGAATATTCTTGAGGAGATCCAACCTCCTCCACGTATGGCATTTATCTACTACTTGAAAGATTTTATTTCTGAAATTGCCATAATGGTCAACTCTAAGGGAGGAAAATTATTATCCAAAGCCTATGGAATATCCATCCAAGATGAAAAGGACATAATCTAAATAGGGAGCTAGCCCCTAGGCCACCTCCACCATTATTTCTCTCCATGTAGCCTTTATATCACCTTTATCCAACCATTTAACTTGTCATTAATCAAACTACTTTGAGCACAAGGTTAAGGTAATATTAGATTTTTGAACCTATTCAACCTCATTCTAATGTTGCTAAAATTGATGAATGTGGAATATAACGAGAATATTCTCTAACAGGATCACAACCTTAAAAGGCAACAAAATATTCAAAGGTTTTTCTACCAAACTACCCAAAGCTTTCTTTTTAATAGGGAAATTAGAGTGTCTGACCTCCTCCAAATGGATATCAAAAGCTTCCAATTCTTACCAATAGAAATATTAGTCATCCATAGGCTCTGACTCAACAAATAATACCCATGCCAGTTCCATCTTAGTAGATTTTCCCAAACCCAGTTAGGTACCTAGTCAGTACACAAAATAATTATGTAGAAGATCCTAGTGTGTGGTATTGTTATACTCTCAATTGTTACCCTCCTAACTATCATGTTAGAAATTAGTCTTTGACAGTCGAAATAACTCTACCCAATCATAATCACAATCCATTTTCATAATCAAAATACTAGATGCTAAGTCCTAAACTTGTCGCTCAACCTCCAACTGCACCACTAGTTGCCAATTTCTTAGTTTTAGAGTAGATGTTTGTGAATATGCCATGTCAAAAAAAAGTAGATCCCTTTACTTATGGGAGGCTACAAGTCCAATCAGACTATATCAATAGGTCTAATAAGAAGATCATCGAAGAGCGAGGAAGGTATGATCCATCCTATCTTAGACCACAAATAAGATAAGTAGATAATTGGATGGGTGCATCAACACAAGCTTTAAAAGATAGTTGGTCCCAAGTAGTTCCAAAAATTGCAAGAATAGTCTTGGAACATCCAAAGCAACCCACTACTAATCCATCATGATCTCCTCCAATGAAAAAAAAGTCTACAAGATTTTATGATGTTGGGAACTATTCCAAAGGCTCCTTCCATAGGATCCTTCAATGTAGTGGATCAATAGAGGAAGTTCATTTTAGCAATACCTCTTTGGGATGTTTCTCAATTCTAGAGAAAATAAAGCATTTCAAAGAGGCTCTACAAAAGTAAAAAGAGTTGGGTAGACAAAGGATACCCATCATGCTACAAGTCTCCAACTCAAAGTCTAGCCAACCTAAACCTATGCCATTCTATCTAACCCTCATCTATAGAGATAAGCTAATACATAATTGTCTAGTGTACTTTGGATCAAGCACATCATTCATTCATAAAAGAGTAGTAGATACACTTGGTTTAATATGTAAGCATACCACAATAGGGTGGTTGGGCTAGATGACACTTCACTACCAATATTTGTATTAGTATGGGATATTCCCTTGGACTCCAAGCTTGCCTTGACCTGACAGTGCACTAAGATATAATGGTGATATATCTATTGACCACACTCAAGATATGCCTTTCAAGGGACTTCACCACAAGATCAAAGGCTATCTATCCCTGTACTAGATTCAGATGCTACTATAGATCAGATATGGGACCAAATTTAAGATCTTATTGGAGCCTCTCTACATGCACCACATGGAGTGGGTTCCTTCTATGGAGATTAAGGAGGAGCAATTCTACATGTCTCAGATGAGCCATAAAAATTGGACTACTCTATGGACAAGATGCTTTCATACATTCCTAATGACCATATGGAGTAGTGGGTATCTAAGACATGGGAGTTGGGTTTCAATGGGATATTCAATCTAGTAAATATGAGATGATCCATCCTCAAGTATGATGTGTAAATTGTAAATATTTTCAAATCAAAATGAAAAGGAGGAAAGGGAGGAAAGTATTTTCTCTTTGTAGATCGAAAGGTCTTTTTGACCTATGAAGCAAAGCTCAAGGTGGCTCCATTATTAATTTAATCAAAAGGAGATGTCTCTCCATAGATACTCATAGCTCAATCTCGAGGACAAAGTCTTGATGAATATAATACCTTCACCAAAGGAGTGTCGATCATCCAATTGAAGATCAATGGAAGTAAATAGTACTAGGCAATTTTTGGCTTTACTGACACCAACCATTAGATTGAGCACATGGTATATCTACACTAACCCATAGTCAAGAGTAAACTATGATAGGGAAGAAGCAATGCTCATCGTTGGATCAAATATCATCAAAGGTTATAAGTGATACTACCCTAAGAGATCCTACAATTGATTGACATTTAAGGTGACACACACTCTAATATTAAATTATCAAAATACATAGGCACTCAATCCTTGATCAGGGAGGTGTTCCTTGATGTCTATTGTAAGGTGGTTTCTTGCAAGGCCATAATAACATGCCAAATCTAAGAGTATAATATTTTTTATAGGTGCTTAGATCTAATAAGTAGGATTTATTTTTAGGAAACAAGGAGTCATGCAACCCTCCTAATTGGACACAAGAAAGATCCAAAATATTGAGAGGTGGTATGCTTTCTTCACATGCTGATGACATAAATGGTCAATTTACCTCAAGGAAAGTTTGAACCAAGGAATATTTGATACCTCAATTGTCCATAAATTGAAATAAAACACATAAATCCTATGCCTTGGCATGAGTGCCAAATATATCAAAGAAAGCAATGGTGTTAGATCTCATAGCAATATTGATGACATACTTAAATATGGAGCAGTATAAGGAAAGACATTCATGCAAAATGAGTATAGCCAGTGGCCAATGCACCATTGGAAACCTGCACCTTTAGGGATTATCACATACCCTATAGAAGTCCTTTGTATTAATGAAGAGATAATTGCCATGACTAAAAATGAGGAAGAATAATGGATAATCATGCCTTTGTTGATTTGGTTGCATAAAGATAATTTCCCATTGGATTACTAGATAAGGGATAACTAAATTCAATGACTTTATTGATAGAGATAGGTCTATAAAAGGGAATTTTCCTTCACTGCACCTCATGAGCTCTCAAGCAAAGCCACTCTCCAAGTGAAACACTTGCCTCCCTAATATTTTATTGCAATAGGAAAATCCAACCTAAAGGAGGAACTTGGAATAAATTATTCTACAGATAAGGGACCTAAAGTTCCTTCCATCTATCATGTAGTTGATGCTAAAAAAGTTCTAAGGAGGCCAACAAGGGAAGGCCTACATAAAAATCTACTAGAAATTTTAAAATTCCTTGTGCCATGAGGTGATGCTGATTACCTAGACTAGATAAACAAAGGACTACAATCTTTCTAGTGGTATCTAAGCCAAACCTTGCCATAAGCAAGATCCATGGAGCCTTTTCAATGGTAGCTAAAAGGGCTCCATTGTTGAGAGGATTTTTCTTTTCTCAATGACCTCAAATCCATCCCTCAACCAAAGGGGTAGATTAAAAAAGAACCATCCTCTTTTTGTGATTGGGTTGTAGTGGATCATATGCCTTGGTGTTGTTGCAAAATGGTACCAAAAATATGCCAAAAAAATAAAGCCCAAGAACAATAGTGGAAGAAAATAAGGGGATAAATTTTAGGTAAGGATTAAACAAGATTATCTAGGCTTATTGGTCCATATGAAAGTCGCCCTAAAAACTCATGGAAAAAAAGAGCTAGAGGAAGCAAAGTGGCCAATATTGGAAATATAGACAAAGAAAATCTTAGAAGTCAAGTTATTAGGCAATTTTGAAGCATAAAATATCAAGACATCAAAGTAGCATTCACGATACTAGAATATGATCAAGAAAGGTATAACTAGAACTTTGTTTAATATCCAAGCTCAAAAGAACTTCTCAAAATGCTTAAATAAACCATTCAAGCGTAAAATTTCTCAGTTTTTGAGTAGTGAATTTTTGCTACATGTGGAATCCAAAGGTATCCTTTCACCTAAATTGTATTTCTATAGTAGAGATAATTGAAAAGGAAATGTCATCGAAATAACTGGGCCCCTAGAAAGAGTCTCAATCCAAAGGCTATAACTTCTCCACTCTGTATCTCATTTTATTTCTTTCCCTTGTTTTTCTTTTTTTGGCTATCTCATAGTTTTTATATTTTGACCCCATTCCCAAGGATAAGGCTAGAGGTATGTGATTCATTATCTTTAGTAGGTTGATTAACCCTTGGAACTACCAGGACTATATGAAAGTTTACCTGCAATCCCACTTTAATCAAATACCCCAATAAAAAGTGGAATCAATAAAAGAGAGGGTTGAAAGGTGAAACCAATCTTCAATCAGAAGGGTGGGTGATAGCTCTACAAAACAAAGGAAGGTGGACGTGTTTCAAGTCACATTGACCATTGGATTTAAAATCAATGGTTGACACTCCTTTTCTACCTAAAGCTAGCAACTCTGAGGTGTCGAGGCCCATAGGTTGTTGATTTTCCATCTAATGACCTATGCTAGTATTTCAATGGAGAAAAGTAAAAGAGGAAAAAGGGGGACCCACCATAGCTAAATTCAAACACATGTATTTGTATGGAAGAAAAATAATGAGAGTATTGAGGCATGATTGGAGAAGGCCTTCCATTGGTCGATAAATATATTTGCCTTAGTATAGACATATAATGACTACTCAAGGAAAAATAAAGGAACATCTCCCATAGGTTATAAAAATTGATTTATTTGGCTTGGTCTACTAGAGTCATCCATGTGATAGTTATAGTAGCCACCCACCACATGAGTATGTCTACCCTACTATGCTAGTTAGGGAGGCCATACTTGCTATGTCAACAAGGAAGAACTTCTAGAGAATAACTTGAAAAGATTTAATACCCTAGAGCTACAACAACAAGATATGACAAAATTTTTTTTCCATATGAGGGTGTAAAGACTTCTATCATTAGCGGCCTTGGATCCAAAGACCTCAAGACTACCAACTATAGTTACAATTTTTTTTTGGCTATAGAACAAAGAAGAATTATTAGACCTTTTATGTAGTGCTTTAGAGGGAAATAGCCCTCATCAAAACCTATAAATAATCATATAATTCCATTGTAAATGCATTGGGATATGCCTTACCATACCTTATATTTGGCCTTATAAGATCTTCCTTTCACCTCCTTGATTGTATGAGCGAGGTTCAAAACTTGAGCCACTATCTAAAGAGCATCGAGCCTCTTTAGGCCGTGTGCTTTGTAATTTTTCAACAAATGAATGGAAGTTGTGAATAATTTCACATTGTCCTACTTCTTTAGTGTGTTTCCAATTTGGATTGTGTGATGAAGTGTGTTCAAATCCTAGTTGTTATACTATGGTGAATGTGTTCAATTCTATCTTGTTCATGCATTCGAGAGGGAAATGTTGATCTTAACACATAGCCCCTGTGGCTTATGTTTTATTTCTTACAAGTTTACTTTCCTATTTTATATTTTTTGTAATTTCCTTTCCTTGTATTTTATTTCCCTACTTTGCAAGAAATACAAGCTTGAGACCACGAGGTCTGAAATCATCTAAAGATAAAATTTGACAAGGAGTTTACCTCAGTTAAAAATTTGGAAGTTTTCTTCATAGGAATTCCCTTAGTATGTGGAGCTTCTTGATATATCACTCTATGCAAAGAACAGGTTTCCTAGGTGCAATGGGCTACTGCCCTAATAGGATGAAACATTCAAAGATGATAAGTACCATTGTCATGCATAAGTAATATATAATAAGGGCCCACATCCATTGGTAAAAATTTTATGCTTTTTATTTTTATGTTGAGCATTGTACACCATCACCAAGTCTTTGACTTTGAAAGGGGATCACTTAATGTTTTTATCCTAATAATAGTTTTCTTTCATCTTCTTATTTGTAGTATGGCCACACATTTCCTATAACATTTTATGTAGCTAGTATAGTTGTACCACTGGTTACTTCATGGATCTTCTTTTATTATTCGTGTCCTATATCATCATCTGTATGATTGTATTATAATATTTTATGGGGAGGATAGGGTTAATGCCATATGTCAACTATAATGGGAAATACCACGTGGCTAACTTTATTATGGCCCTATAGGCCCACATGTCACATGGTGATGAGTAAATCAATTAGCCTAAGTATTAACCTAGGTATATTTTAATATTATTTATGTGCTAATAATTATGAGCCTCCATTCCTCACACAGGATTCTAGTTGGCTCATTGTTTTGAGTTGTTAAGTCAACTACCTAGTGGTTAGCACCTAGTTAGCATTCCTTGTCTTGTAGCTAACTAGGTGATGTCTAAGTTGGCATGTTGTTAGCACTTAGTTAGCACTCCTTTGTACTTAGCTAACTAAGTTATTGCTTTGTTTAGATAGTTATTAGTGATGGTTACAACTAGCACCTAATCTTGTCTTCCTTGCCAAGATTAGTCGCTTTGTATTTCTTATTTATACACCTTATGTTTAATGTAATTTTAGCTTTTGGTTTGCAGTTTCAACTTGTTTATATTTCACATTTTATGGCACCTATTTTGTGCCATATCACTGGTATTAGAGCCTATTTTTGATCACTAGACATTCGTATAATATGTAGTTTTATCTATTGTTTTGCATGAGCAACGTGGCTATCTTAGGGAAGCCCACCTAGTTTTTTTGCTCGTGTGATTGGTTTAAGCTTGTTGTGTATTTGCATTAAAATGAATATCTAATTGGTAGCCTATTGCATTAGAGTGTTATTCCCAACTTGCTATCTATTACTTGGACAAATGAGTGATATTCATATTTGACATTATTGCCTAGTTGCATTGGTGAAGTGAGTTGTATATTTATAGTCCTATTTTCTGCAAAGGTGATGTTGACCATTAGAGAAGGTTTAAACAAATATTAGAAAAAATTACCACCAAAAATTGATTGTTCTTGAAGGAGGTTTGGACACATCGGTCTCCTCCTTTTGCTTGATGGACGTCATCAAGGAGGGTGATGAACGCGTTTGTGGAAGATGAACAATGACTAGGTCTTCGTTCGATAGAAGCCATAATAGTATCTCGTGCTCATGCATTGTTCATCGAAACATATAAGACAAAGTTTGGAAGTCCACAATGAATTTTGTGGCCACAAAAAATAGATCTCGATGCCATTTTTTGTGGTGATGATCATTCGACGATGATGATATTTTTGGTGATAATTTTTTGTGAAGCTCAAGTTTTTAGTTTTTCCTCCTTTGGTGCTCCCCAGGAAAGTATATGCATCAGAGGCCCTGCTCAATATTAGCACTAGGTGACACCATGTGATTGTTGCCCATAGGTGAATGAAAGTGCAGGTGATCATCACCTATAGGTGGATGATGACACAACGGTAGGCGACTGAACAAAACAATTGGCTGGAGGCCAATTTTACTTGAAAATTATGAATCATGCATAACTAATCAGAATGCAATATCCAATCCTAACGTGTTCCCAAATCACATCATACCACATATATTTTCCATAGCCCCATGAAGGAAATTGGTGAGTCCAATCACCTCATGACACGTGGTAGATCAAATTCATGCTGGTGCAAGTTTCAGTGGGAAAGAGGTCATGTGGGTAAAGTTTTCAATTTTTTTTTGTGGGTTTTAGTGCCACATTACTCGTGAGACTATCCTTGAGCAGTTTAAAAGTTCCAAATATCACCTTGTTGTTTGCCTAGCCTCGTGCTTGGCAGCACCAGTTGTGGATGCGCAAACTGGCGACACGTGCCAATTCCTTGGTTGATGTCTGCATTCCTTTGCTTTTCATGAATAATTTAAAAATTGTGCAGTTGAATCCAAGTTGGAAACATTTTCACCATTGAATTAAATTCAAACACTTTTACCTCCAAAAGTGATCGTTGGGTTCAAATTACCGCCAACCAATTCGAGATTCAAATTCAATTTTTTTTTTCTGCTGCTCAAAAAGGTGAAAATTTTGCCCTTCAAATTCATTTTTTAAATTGTTGCTATTTGGTAAAATTCAAATTTTAGTGCTAACTTATTTTTACCACTTCAAGTTGAAGGGTAAATTAATTTTGTAACTGCACAATTTGTGATCAAGCACTAAAATTTAACCCTTATTGTAATTTGGAAGGTAAAAGGTAAATTTTCTTTTTGTAATCTAGGTAAATTGTGCATTAGGAAACTTTGAAATTTATTTCTAATAGCTTCCTAGATAAGTCTTGCAACCATTTTAGCCCTCTCCTAGACTGGTCTATACAAGACATCAAATGGCTTTTGATCTCGTCGACCAAATGGTAAAACTAGCCATGGTAGTGGACAAGTTGATGGATAAAATACAAGACATGCAAGTTTAGCCAAATCCTAGTAATGTCAAGATATATAACAACAAATTTTCCCATAAGGCAAAGTGTGATGTCAAGCCTTATGATGGATCAAGGGATCCAGATGTATTGTCTAGTTGGATTCTAGACATGGAGACTTGGTTCTCCTATGCCGAAATCTCAGCAAATGACCAAATTGCTTTTGCTAACATCAAACTTACAGGATTGGCTAAAGTCTTGGTCATAGAACGACAACAAAGTCAAAATCCCCTCAAAACTAGAGCTTGTCCAAATTTTGAAGAACACCTTCTACCCACCAAACTACCAAAATGATTTGAAGATCAAATGGTACAGGTTAAGGCAAGAATATAAGATGTCAGTTTTAGACTACATTTTTCAATTTAATAGGTTAAGGGTTCTTCTTGGGATAAAAAATGTAGAGGTGGAGCTAATTGAGAAATTCAATAGTGGGTTGCAAGAACAGGTGTTTAGGGAAGTGAAATTCACTCCCTTTGCTACTTTGGATGAGGCATTCAAACATGCACTTCTCGTAGAGGAGAAGGTGGTTGCTCAAAATGTAAGCCATTCCAAGGCATCAAGTCTATAGCAGTCGCATTAGGTGGAGATATATTCCTCTTTTTCTTCCTCTACTCCCTCTTATTTCTCTCCTTCTTCCTCTTCTTATTTCAATGGAAGAAAATTTTGTAATCATTGTAAAAGAAAAGACCATGTAGAAAGAGATTGTTTTAGGAAGAAGAAATTTTTCTTGTACAAACGAATGAGGAACCACAATATGGTACCATTGATACTATAGAAGAGAATATACCTTACTATGAGCTTAGAGGTAAGCTCAATAATGTAAAATTTTTGTCACATCCATTGTATAAGGTAAGCTCAAGATGATAGCAATCCCATTTAAGCTTGTGTTGAATCACTATGTTCAATGATCTAATGAAATTTCATAGTAGAAATGAAATGAATAGCTAGTTCTCGTGGGGTAATACGATCACCATGGCCTTCTTTGAGATAGAAGTGAAGACATGTCAAGTCTACAATAAATAATTTGGGTCAATAGGCCTTATGGTAATTTACTCATCTTGTCGGATTGCATGGAGTGTAAGTCGCTGCAACCGCCAAGTGTGTAGAATAAATAACTAGATACGAGGCATACTTGAAATTTGATTTATTTGATTTTTTTGTTATTTTTGAAAATTTTGAGAATTCTAGATCGGTAGATAATTATTATTATCCATTTTGAGGCTCCTCATGTTGAAAATTTTGGAGCATTTATTACTGGCTGCTAGCCACTATTGACAACCATGGCTAATTTTTCCAATTTTCTTAGTTCTTGTTGGCAACATCGGTCAGGGTTACCCTAATTTGCAACCGTTGTTGCCATCAATGGCTGAGGGTTAAATGGAAAATATAAAAGCAAATTCAAGGTTTTTACTTTTCATTATTTCTAGCTAGCAGATAGTGAAAGTGAGAGCTCTAAGGTGAGAGAGAGAATATTTAATATGGAACACTACCGAACCTAACATCCACCACCATGATAGATTAGTCAAAGGCCTCTACTAGTGGTGGAGCTGAAGCTCCTAAGGTATATTATTCATCTCTCACTCATAATTTGAGCATTTAAAAGGAACCTCACTAATTAATGGCGTTAAATGAACTCCACTAAATTGTTGGTAATGAACCTCATCTCTAGGGAGATTTAGCTTTAGGGTAGCTTAGGGGGGGATTTTTTAATTTTTAGGGTATTTTTGGGGTGGGAAACGACCTCGCAAGGGGTCTTTCCCATAGCCAATGTTGGCATCAATGGCTCCCAATCTACCAATTGGGGGATGCGGTTTCTAGCAACATCTAGGTTCAAACACCAACGGCAAAAAAAATGACCGTTGGTGCTAGCTAATGTTGGCATCAGGCTAGCCACTATTGACATCAGTGACTGCCATGTCGGCTGCTATTGCCTTGAGTGGCTAAGAACCTTAGCCCATTTTTTGATTTTTTTGGTTTTTAAAGTTAATTTTTTGATTTTTTTTTAATTTTGGAAGTGGATTTTTGAATTTTAAGGGTGATTATGCATATTATTTTCTTCCCCTTAAACCTTGACTGCAGAAGCATGGAAGCCTGACTTGCTACACGAGTTGTTGCTTGAGTTGAGCTATGCAGATCTAGATTGGTTTAGGGTCTTAGACCTTGGATATGTGTTGAGATTACCGACCATCAGGTCATATCAGACCTACATCACAGTGTTAGCCCATCGTTGGGATGTGAGGACTAAAAATTTTTATATTCTAATTGGGGAGATGATTGTAACATTGGAGGATGTCTACCGTATTTATAGGATCCCTATAGATGGGTGAGCTATCACCTCTTCAACTATTATAGCAAAGACTGTAGTGTTTCAGAGGGTTTTCGGTGATAGACCCCTTGAGGTATTAAGTGACATAGATCATGATGGGGTGCTAGTAGCCTACTAGTACATGGAGGATATCTTCTCATAGTGCTAGGCCATTCTGATGCACATTATATATAATGTGCTTCTTCTAGACACTTCAGGAGTGAGTTTCCCTTGGAACCTCTTGGCGATGACATAGGATTTTCTTGGGAGCACCACAGATGATCTGCTCATCATGGCATGGGGGAGTGCACTCCTACCCAACTTTATGATGATTTATACCACATAACACAAGGGTGAGTAGGCGTAGGATGCAACCTACTATTACAAATTTGGATATGGAAGCACATCAGTATAGATAATATTAGAATAGTTCCCATGGGTATCATAACAATAGCGGTAGTAGCTCAATGCTATGGTTTTTGTTGGCCACAGGAGTTGGAGATATACTAGAGTAGGTCTCATGTCGAAGATCTACAACATTACACAGAATCATTGATAGGGTTGTAGTCTAGTTAGATCATATGGAGACCCTACTTGGATTGCTCAACATGGGAGGAGGCCACTAGATACTTGGCACAGACTAGGCATGACTGCTGGGTTATTGGGCATAAGCCCAAGGTGTGGGAGTTCTTTCACTTCTCCCATAGGACCAGGTAGTTTGAGTTTTGATAGGACATCCCTAAGGATCCAATCCTTTATCGCCGCCTTAAGTCAGAGACATAACTTACATGGCCTTAGGTCATGGATTTGATAGATGATGAGGATGCGCTAGGAGACACAAGGGTAGTAGATGTCGAAATGACACCTGATTATGATGCTTGGTGGACCACTAGGCTATGGTAGGGTGGTGGTCATCTGGGCTACTCGAGAGATGGTGCAGCTATTGAGGCTACATTTGATGACCCACATGAATGATAAGTGTATCCTAGGACTGAGGGTGAGTAGGGGCAGACAGCTGCACAAGTAGAGAAGCCATAGGAGGAGGAGGAGGACGAGGAGGATGAGCCAGAGGATGAGGTGTTCTAGCTATGGGCTCATGTACACAATATGCAGGTATTACTATAGATAGCGCAGTGGCAAATTATTGGAAATATGAGTAAGTTTTGTTGTCATTGATGTCAAGAAGATGATGACCAATTTTTATTGTCATCCATGTATTCATGTTGAGAGGTTGATTTCTGAGTTTTGTTATCATTAATGTCTTCTAGTGGTTTTTCCAAAAATGCAAAGGAGCAGGTTTAAATGGAAAAACAATATTAAAATATTTAATATTATAATATTTCAGGATACAGGTTGGTTTTAAGAAAAACAAGGATCAAGGAGTTATCACTTTTTAATCTTCCTAAAAACCCATGTGGCAGATTTTGAGGACTAAGGTTTAAATTATTTAAATTTAAATAATAAAGGCACAAAAATTTAAAATATAAAATTTGAAAGTATTTTGAATTCCTAAATCCATCGACGTAGTGAAGCACATTGCAAATAATATAAAAGGGGCAAATTTTTGATGAAATAAATTATCCATGCGATTAATGCCCAAGTGACCTAAGTAATTCTAGCGTCAAGGAAGAAGTAATATTCAAATGTGTTAAAAACATGATTGGGCAGATAGAAGGGATAAATAAAAGTGGAGCACATAAATAATCTTGAAGCGCCTGGTAGCACAGGTGGCAACCAAGGGTTGTGTTAAGGCATTCATGGAATGCGAGATTGTGGGTTCGATCCACGCGGTCGTCCTTTTGCTGAAGGAGAGTGTTTTATTTTACATCGATGGAAAAGGGCAAGGTTTATAACAAATGAGGTGCACTTTTGATTTCTGTGAGGGCACATAGCCCAAGCTGTGGATGTGCTAGGCGCTTGGAGAGGCAAGGTAGGGTGTTCAAATCTCATCGAATGCAATTTTGTTGAGGTGGCATTAAAACAAGGTATGCACTTTATGGTTTAATTTTTTTAAGGTTTTAAATGTGCAAAAATTGTGTTAAGGTATTGCATGAAGTTTTAAAGGATGTTTGAAAGTTTGTTAATAAGGATGATGCGTAGTCGTTATACCATCATTAATTCTCAATGAATCTGTCAATCCAGGGCAGTGTACAAGGCTATCTGCAAAAGAAGTGAAACAGCTATAACTTAGGTCAATCTAGAGCAACAAGTTTTATTGGTGGAAAAGGTTGTGTGGGGGTTTTTGGAACATTTCTATCTCTAAATTGCATGAAATAAACCTTAATCTAAGTTGCAGAATTGGAAACTAATCATTAACTACATAAATGAAGTCCTAATTACAATTGTAGAATAAGACCTAATTATATTATAGAAATAACAGTTGTAGAATTGAAAGTCTGATCCTAATTGTAGAAAGGAAATCTAATTACTTTTTCAGTAATGAAAGTCTAGATCTAATGTGGAAATAAAAACTTGTCAAAGTTCTGTAACAGAAGGTTGTCAATCTTCTATGCAGGATTTGACAACAAAACATAAAATGCAAGAAATTGCTGAAAAACAGTAAATTCTAGAAATAACAGTCTGAAATAAAGTGGAAGCTTTGCTAAAAGTAAGATTGCAACTAAAAAATTAAGCACAAGGTTAATCTAAGCATAAATAAACTAAGACTACAAATATTGTCAACTGTTTACAAGTAATTGAAATAACAAGTTCTACAACTCATTCTACTGCAGCAAAATCAGAATAAAAACCTGCTTGTCAGTCCTCCTCCTAGGTATGGAAGTGGCCAGCCACTTTGTCCAGAAGAAAGTGTAAGTCTCTCTCTCTTTCTAAATCTTAATCACACTCATTTACAAACAATATAAAATAGAACTGGTGCACTTTATTGATTAGAAGTCATGATTACAATAATTCTTCTGAAAAACTGTTACAGGACTATAACAGTCAATTTCTACCTATACTCTGTATTTTCTGCTAGCTTCCTTACACTATTTTCTACCTCCTTTACTATCTACTTCCTCTCTACTAGGCTCAACCTGAACGGGAGCAATATTTATAGCTATCCTATAATCTGATTACAAACAAAGAATATCTCAAAAGATCTAATCCTACAATGCTGCAACAAATTCTGGTGTTATCCTAGAAGAGGACTAAAACTTGATATTTCCATTAATGATGGCTTTGGTCGAAAATGACGGCAAAGACAGATGGAAGATCTTTCCCTTTACCTTTTTCCAACCTTTATTTCCCTTTTTTTGGATTCAAAAATTGGTCAACAGTAAAAAAGCGTACTCTGTTTTCATTTCGAAGATAAGTGGCTTCATTTCAAAGACAATGCAATTCTCATTCCGAAGATCACTCATTTCGAAGATACTGCATTCTCATTCCGAAGATCGCTCATTCCGAAGATATTGCATGCTTCATTCCGAAGATCCGCTCATTTCGAAGATACTGCATTCTTCATTCCGAAGATCCGCTCATTCCGAAGATGCTATGATCTTTCATTCCAAAGATATCTGTTCATTCCGAAGATACTTCGGAATGAACAAATGTATGCTTTTCCAGTGATCTCTTCTACATCTCTCAGGTGGGTTATCTCTTAAGATCAAATTCCAATGGTCTTCATCCCTTTCCTCATGTGAATTCCATGCCTTGCTATTTATGGACAAGTGGTTGGAATTTACATGGGAAAGACCAATTTTTGCTGCACAGCAACAGTTTGCTTGCATTGTTGCCAGATTTAGGTGAAATAAATGCTTGACAAATCAAAACATGATTAGTGAAATACTGCTATTATTCTAAGCATATCCCATTTTAGCAAATCATAGCAAAAATAACACAAAACTATGCAAAAAGCTATAAAATCAGCATATAATATTTCAAATACATTGATCATGCAAAATTGTTAATATACAGCATATTGAATCAACTTAACTAACATATCAGATAAAACATAAGAGTTTATAGGTATTTTTAGTGTTCAAAACATGTTATGATTGAGGCATTTCCAGGCCTCATCATTTTCCTCCCAACTTATATTAATGCATGCCCTCATACATTCTGTTGGGCTATGGAATCACATATGTCCATGTTTAGATTCCATGACCTGTAGAATAATTTTTTGCCTATGTAATACCCCCTGTTTTCTGAATGTTTTTGAGCCAATATTCAAATTGTTCATCAAGCTGGGCATCTTCCTCAAAGTAGAATGGAACTGGAGTAATGATGGTCGGAGGCCTGAACCTGAGACCTATCCAATTATGTTGCATGATCTAAATCAGCTGGACTACACCTTCTACTCTTCTTCTGGACCATTCTAAGTTGATGGGGGAGATGGGTTCTCTTTTCCTCAAAGACATGGAAAGTTCATTCCATCTATCTCTGCATACTGACAATGCTGGGAAGAAATTGTGATCACAAAAATTGTTAAATCTGGCCACACAGTCCCTCAAATTATTCAAGTACATTCTCTTTATATCATCCCTGTTCATCATTGAGAAGTGATGCCTGGTGATAACTAGGTGATTTTGCTGGATTGCTCTGACTAAAAACTCAGCCCTTGTTTCAATCACTTTATTCTACTTTTTCTCTTGATCCCAATAAAGCTGATTCTGCAAAGTAGACATAAATGCTCTCAACTAAACATCTCCAATGTAGATTTGAGGATGAGAGTCAACTTCTTCTGGAATGAAAAAACTATGTAAAAACAGTTCACATAGGAGATTTTTCTGCTCAAAAGGACTGTCAAAATATGCCTCCAAAAAATCTTCAATAGTGTCCAATTTATATGGAAGGTTTGAAGTAATCCTCATGACCTGCCATCTAAGGTATTTTTATTTCAAAATAAGGCTGTAAAATCTGGCTGGTCGTCTAAATTGGACTAAAAATTCAGCAATTTGGCATAAGTCAGACACCTTTTCTTTCAATGCCTGTATTTCTATGTCCTTGGCTTCTAGTTGTTTTGCTTCCAATTTGAATTTTTTAGTTTTAGTGGCAAGCTGCTCATATCTAATCATCCAGCTAGCTATGTCTGCATTGTATTGCTCTAGAGACATAGTATTAGGTGGTCTTACTACAGGTGGGATCCTAGGCAACAAATTTATCTGAACTCATTTTCTACCACTTCCACTGGTTGTTCATATTTTAATAACTCTACTTGCACCCCCTTATTTGCTATTTCTATGGGGTTGTCATTAGATAGTATTTCTACTTGTACCCCCTTATCTGTTGTTTCTATTGGAAGTGTAACAAGTTGAAATGCAGGGACCTCAATAGGAGTACTTACTTGAATATTTTCTTGCTATTGGGACTGTTCCTGTGTTGGTGGCTCATCTTCAACATCCTCTGCTATGCTCTTCACCATTTCTAAAGCATCTTCAGAACAAGAAGGCAATGCTTCAGAATAAGATGGTGTTGCTTCAGAATGAACAGGCACTTCTTCATAATGAAGGAGTGTTGTTTCAGGATGAACTTCCATGTCTGCTTCAATAGAGTCATCTATCCTTGATAGACCTAGAAGCAATTGAGCCAAATTGTCTTCATCATTGGATATAGCTGGCTATTTTTCAGATTGTGACTACAGTTTTTTCAATTCTGCCACTTCTTGCTGAAGCTCTGCAATTTTTCTTTCTTGCATCTCAATGATGCTTTCTTTCTCTGAAATCCACCTGGTCTATGTTTTAACAACACTTCTTGCTACCCTCAGCTACTTTGTGATGTATTCCACTTCTGTTTCTGTTTTAGAAGCTAATGCAGACAAATCAGTTGCAGTTGGCTGCTCAACCAATATTTCCTCTTCTTCTGCAATAGTTTGTTCTTGTTCAGGAGGCTCTGTGATGCTGGCTATAAGGGTATCCACCATATATGTAGCCTGTTGAACTGTAGCTTCCTCCAAACCATCCTACTCAGTTTCTACCTCAACTATCTGTTCAAGAAATTTTGGAAAGTTTTTAGATGCCAGTTGTATTTCTGTGACATCTGGGCTACTTGGTCTATCTTCTTCTTCCATGACCTGTTCTGCAATTTCTTTCAAATGAATTCTTGTAGACCTCCTAGTTCTAGATGCAAACTTCTTTTTGCTCTATTTTCTGGTGACAACAGGGGTCATGGGGTTAGTTTCATATGCCTCTGTTTCCCTTGTTGTTTTTGCCTCTGTTTGGTTAAGTGCTTCACTTCTCTGTTCTGACAAATCAGTTACAGCTTCAGCAAAATGAACCTTCTTTTATTTTTTTGCTCTGCTGCCAGTTCTAGATCCTCTTCTCTTTTGTTTCTTAGCTCGTGAAGTTGAGGGTTCAGGAGCAAGTTTTTTTGCTGCTGCTATGGGGTGTAGTTCTGTAACAGCTTCAGGGGCACCTTCTACAGTTTCTTCTATAGCATCTTCTATAACATTTTCTATAGCAGTTGTTTCCTCTTCTGTAGTAACATCAGCAGCATTTGGTTCTTCTTCTTCCTCACTTTCATCCCCAAAAATGACATCATTTAGGGTAGAGTAAAACCTATCAAAACTCCTAGGGTTTCCTCTAAAATGGTGCTGGAAAACTAATTTGATGAGGCCATGATGGCGTAGGCTTCCTTTACCCTCCTGATATCTCTTTGCCATGTTCTTTAATTCTTGATACAGATACAGGGGAAGATTTACCCTAACTTCTGGTTGTTGCCCACCATGTCTGAGATGGTTCAAAATTCGCAGATGATACCCTGACAACAGCACATACTGCCTTTCACAGGTCAAAAATTTAATTACCCAGGTGGCTACTTCATCCCAGGGTTCCTGTAGGCTGGCCCTTTTTAACCCTTTGCATGTGTTGTTATGGGTTAAATATTCTGGTTCTCTATCATTTTCTTCTACAAACTGATTAACTACATTTGCCAATGTGTTCTTGCAAGATCTAGAAATTGAAATCCCTTCTAATGGCAGCTCTATAATCTGACTTAAAATTTCAGGGCTTACCTTAATAGTCATGCCGTTAACATGTGCTTGGTTGTTTCTGAACATATGGGCGAACATGCCAGCCAAATATTTAGAAGACCCATTGAATTTATCCAAAAATGGCATAAACCCTCTATCTTCAAAAATTTGCACAACTGCTAGATTTTCTCGAAGGTAAGTGGTATCTGCAAGCTTTGTTTTGATCTTTCGCCCCATCTTTTCTATTTAAAAATATGTACATTGCGGCTGCTGTTCTTCTGCTGGATCTCTGGCTGTTTTCTATTGCAAATTTGCAGAGTTTTAGTTTGAAACCTTCATTGCCCTATTTCTCGTCTTCTTCTTCGGAATGAACCGTAACCTGTGCACTGTACTTCGCAACACGTCTTCGAAAAGAAAGGTGGCACACTTTTCTACTTTTGCACTGTACACCTGTTCGTTGATAATTACATGGATGTCCTTGCCGTCAGATCCACATCATTAGTTTTGTAGATTCTCACATGCATGTTTATTGGCATTAAAAATTGGTGGCATATGGTTGGTCACGTCCTTCGTATTTCCAATGAGTGCAAAAACAAACCATGTGCTGATTGACATGTGTTCCTTCCTCGCATGCAACTAAAAAAAATTGATTTTGTCGTACCTTGTCTTCTTGGATGCCACGTGGAAATGCTCTTTCCGAAGATTATAACTTATTGCGTAGACAAAATTTCATTCCGAATATTATGACCTCATTCCGAAGACTAGTCTTCATTCTGAAGACAAATCCTCATTCCGAATATTATGACCTCATCGCAAAGACAGGTCTTCATTCCGAAGACAAATCTTCTTTGCAAAATTTTCATTTCGAATATTAATCCTCATTTCGAAGATCAATCCTCATTCTGAAGATCAGGCTGTATTGTGAAGGTAAATTGTCATTCCGAAGACAAATCCTCATTTTGAAAATAGATCCTCATTCCGAAGACAAATCTTCATTGTGAAGACAGATCCTCATTTCGAAGATAGATCTTCATTTTGAATACAAATCCTCATTTCGAAGATAGATCTTCATTCCAAAGATGATCCTCATTCCGAAGACAGATCTTCATTTTGAAGACAAATCCTCATTTCGAAGACAGATCTTCATTCCGAAGATGATGCAGCAAGTCGTCATTTCGAAGACCAAGTTTCATTCTGAAGACAAATTGTCATTCCGAAGACAAATTTTCTTTCTGAAGACAAAGTGCAACATTTATTTTGCTATCATGCTGAAGACAATTTTAATCTGAAGATAATACAGCAAGCACTGTTTTTGGCATTCTTGTTTCGAATATTAGGCAGAAATCAATATTTTTATTTTCAAACATGTCTTAAGTATGCCAACTCTTATGAATACCTTTTATGCTAATTGTTAATTGTCATATACTATATACCAATCATTTTACAATGAAAAAATGTAAGAAATATATACTTGATAAAAACAGTTAATGTCAGTTTTGAAGAATGAATGCCTTTGTTGATATTCTGCTGAGATTTTCTACAACATTTCAAAACAAGTGCACTTGGTGAATTTGTACAATGATGGTTCAAAAATTTCTCAAGGTTATGCATGCCAGAAAACTGGTTTTCATGCACACCAACTCAGTAGTGCCTTAAGAAAAGGTTTTCACTACTGAGTTATTCATTTTTCTCTCTTCTTTTTTTCTTGATTTTCCTCTCCTTTTCTCTTTTTTTTTGTTGATCCTGACTATGCCCATGAATGAATTTCATGATTTCCCCTGAAACCATGCCCATGAAGGAATTCATACTCAAAATTTATTCATCTTTTTGTTTTCTATTTTTTCTAATTTTTTTGTATTTTCTTGAAATCCACTGATCATGTTGATTGTTTTGAAGTGGAAGAGGGAATCTCTTCCACCTGCTGTGTATCCAAACTATCAAGTTGCTGCAAGAATTCTTCTTTAGTCAGAGGTGTATGGTATACCCCGAGGCGATGTCCATTCACTACCAAATTTCTTCGTGACCCATCAATAGGGGATAGACGAGCTGCTCCGTTGTTAAATACCTCCTCAATCCAGTAAGGTCCCAACCATCTAGTTCTTAGTTTTCCAGGGAAGTCTTCGTATTGAGAATCAAATAGTAAAGCCCAATCTCCTTGTTGAAGTTTCCTCCGCTGAATGTGACTGTCATGCCACAACTTCCTCTGCTCCTAAATTACCTCGGTTTGGTGCAGAGCATCCAATCTAAGTTCATCCACTGCATTCAGCTACAGAATCCTATCTGTCTGTGCCTGTGACAATTCAATTCCAATTTCCAGTGCTGTGTGCAATGTTAGTAGCTCAAATTCAATAGGTAAGAGAGGATTTTTACCAAAGACTAGTTCATAAGGTGTGAATCCAGTGAGTGGACTTCGAAGTAGTATTGTAGGCCCAAACTGCTTCAGGTAATTTATCTAGCCAATTTTTTCTATGAAAAGCTACTATTTTTGTCAAGATGTGTTCTAGTTCCCTGTTTGTTACTTCAACCTGGCCATTTGCTTGTGGGTGGTAAGGTGATGATTTTTTATGTTTGATTTCATACAATTCAGTAAATGCTTTTATGACTTTGGATGCAAATTGGGGTCCTTGGTCTGTGGTGATAGACCATGGAGCTCCAAATCTCTAAAAAATTTGAGTATACAAGAAATCAACGACCTTCTCTTCACGAGCATGTTTAAAAGCACGCACCTTTACCCACTTTGTCAGGTAATCAATGCATACTAGAATATGCACCTTTCCTTGAGAAGGTGGATCAATAGGTCCTACAAAATCAAGTCCCCACCTCTCAAATGGTTCTAAAACCATTTGAGGCTGCAGTGGCATCTCATTTGTATGAGTGGGTTTCCCCATTCTTTGGCATGCATCACAATGCCTGATGTATTTTTTTACATCCTTGTGAAGAGATGGCCAATAATATCTTGTCCCTAATATTTTCCTAACTATGCTTTTTACAGAATAGTGTCCACCTGAGGGTTCATCATGACAAGCTCTAAGGATATCATACACTTCATCCTTGCGTATGCACCTACGTAACACATGGTCAGGACTGCACTTAAAAAGCATACCCTTAATCCATTCGAGAGAACTCTGTTTGATCAATTGTTTTTTTTGTTTTGAATTAAAATGTGGAGGAACTTTTCTTGTGACCAAATAATTGGCTATATCTGCAAACCAAGGTGATTGAACTGATATAGCAAATAGTTTTTCATCAGGAAAAGTGTCATCAACTAATTCCCCTTCATCTGTGTTCTGCAACCTAGACAAGAAATCTGCCACAAAATTAGCTTTTCCTGGTTTGTTGATTATGGTGATATCAAATTCTTGTAGCAACAGCAACCAACGAATAATTCTTGCACTTACCATAGGTTTATTCATCAAATACTTAATGGCCGTATGATCTGTGTGAATAAATATTTGATAACCTGTGATATAATGCCTGAATTTGTTGATGGCATAAATTACTACTAGGAATTCTTTCTCAGTTGTATAATTTTTCTCTTCTCCTGTCAAGTTCTTGCTAATTTTGTAGATGGTATAATGTTCACCATTATCAATTTGTCCTAATGCTACTCCAATTGCTGTATTGGAGGCATCAGTCTGAATGTGAAATGGTAATGTCCAATTAGGTCCTCTGAGCACGGTGGAGTTATCAATTTCTCTTTCGAGCTTCAAATGCTTCCCGACACTTTGCGGTCTAGGAGAATTTAGAATCTTTAGTCAATAAGGCAAACATAGGACTAGCTATTGTACTAAAGTTGGGAATAAACTCGCGATAAAAACCAATGTGTCCTAGGAAGCTTCTGACATTAGTCTGAGTTTTAGGAGGAAGGAGATTCTTGATAATTTCAACTTTCTTTGGATCAACTTGGATCCCTTCAGGAGAGATGTGATGACCAAGAACTATCCCTTCCTTCATCATCATGAAATATTTATCTGGATTTAAGGATAAGTGGTATGTTTCACAGTGAGTTAAGACTTTGTCAAGATTTTCCAATGTAAAATCAAAAGTTTGTCCACATACTATGAAATCATCCATGTAAATTTCAACACTTTTGGTGGTCAGATCAGCAAAAATTGCTAGGACTACTCGCTGAAAAGTTGTTGGGGCATTACACAAACCAAAAGGTAAAACCCTATAGGCAAATGTTTCCCATGGACATGTAAAAGTTGTCTTTTCTTGATCTTCGAGTGCAATCTAAATTTGATTATATCCACTAAATCCATCAAGAAAACAAAAGTATCTTTTTCTAGCAAGAGTATCTAACACTTGATCTATGAAAGGTAATGGAAAATGGTCTTTGTATGTCACCTTATTCAACTCTCTATAGTCTACACATACTCTCAATTTTCCATTTTTCTTAGGAACTATTACCAATGGAGAAACCCATTGGCTATCAGAAATTGGGTAAATGAATCATACTTCTAGGAGTTTTTCAATTTCTTCTTTCACAATATCTCTTAAGGTAGGATTCAATATTCTTTGAGGTTGTCTGACTGGCTTGACTTCTTCAGTATAGATTCTATGGGTACATATATCGGGATGAACTCCGACATATCTTTGTAGTTCCAAGCAAAAGCATGAACATGCTTCGCAAAAAAAACTATCAATTTTTCTTCCTCTTCCCTAGTAAGTCGGTTCGTAGATGTTCAAAAATTTGCACTGGTCGGACTTCTATTTGTTTTGTATTTAGAAGGACTAAATTCACTCCTTCATACTTGGTGTTTAAGGGATTAAGAGGACATTGCTGAGATGGGAGAAAAGAAGTAGTTTATGTTTTATTGCTGCTTGAGGGAAGCATATATTGTATGGAATAGTGAGAAGGAAAAATCAGATGATGGTGCCATCCATGTGGTAGTGAAATAGAGTTTCCCTGTGATAGCACAGATGATTCATCTTCAGATTTTTGATTCTCCTCATTACTTATCAATTGTTGGATATTTTTTGCTTCCCCTTCTAAACCTTTTTCATGCAGAACATTCATCAGGATTGTTTCATTTTCTAAGTTTTCTGTGTCACTAAGGTCTTCTGTGTGTTCTCTTACTACTAAGGTAGCTAGTGTAGAAATGACCTCTTCTGGTTCCTCATTTGAGTAAGAAAACCATAACTGACCTAAAAATTTGCTAGATGGTTTTGTAGGAGGATATAAAGAAATTTGTTTCAACTCAATACCATTTGAAATAGTCATATTTCCAGATCTGCAGTCTATGAAGGCTGCTGCAGTTCCAAGCCAAGGTCTTCCCAAAATAATGGGATATCCATGTGCTGAATTCCTTGGCTATAAAACCAAAAAATCTGCAGGGAATTCCCAAGAAGAAACTTCTATAGGGACATCTTCAATGATTCCTTCAGGTTTTGCAAGCCGACCTATCACCCATTTCTAAAGCTGTAAATGTGGGGCTGAGATGTTTGAGCTGTAATTTTTCCATTGTATCTTTAGTCATGACATTTATTGCAGCTCCTAGATCCACTAAAACATTTGATATTGGTACCGAACCTATGGTGATTGTGATAATCGGGCTTCCTGGATCACTATACATTGGAGGTAGTAGTTTTCCAGATAAGAGATCAGCTATCTTCCCTTCAACCTGCACAGTCTTGGGGAATGCTTTCTTCTTTCTTTCTGCTCTTTTAATGCACAAATTTTGGATAGTACTGTTAATTTCTGGTATTTCCTTAATGGCTTGCAATAAGGGCAATGAGATAGTCAAATTTTTGAGTTCTTTAACCAATTATGACTCAGAAATTTTTTGTATTGCATTAAGTCTTTCAGGATATGAAATTATCCTTGGTAATTGTTCTGCTTGTGTCTCTTTTTCTATTGTTGGTTTCAATTTTTCTGTTTCTATTGTTGGTTGGATTCTCTCTGGTTCTGATGATTCTTGCTTTTCATTATCTTTGATTTCCATTAAAACTGGTTCAGGTACAACTTTCACTGAACGGAGTTGGATGTCACTACAATCAAGAACATTAATTTCAATATTTTCTTCGACTTGACCACATAGACAGGAGGTGTCTGTCTTACACTATTTGGATTAGTGATTGGTTTGAGTGGCTAATCGAGGTTGTTTCACTTGTTGTGTTTGCTTGTTGTTTTTCTTAAAAATTTTGATTAGGTGCGAGGCAACAAATGCTGAGTTTGACCTTGATTCCTTTCGTTGCATTGGATAGGACTGGTATTATCGATTCCACTTGTGGTTGGTTTTGCACCCAATGTGGATTAGTCCGATTTTGATTCCAAGTTGGATTGTTTTGATTCCATGAGGGGTTGTTTTGATTCTAATTCCATGCTGGGTTACTCCAATTTGATTATGGCCATTCTTGGGAATTTGTCCATTGAGGATAATTCCAAGGACATTGGGGTGGTTCTGATTGTCCCCAAGGCATAGTACTAGGATTATGCCCCCAATTTGTAGGAAAACAAGGGGGATTTTGATATTGAGAGAAATTTCCCCCTTGTTTTGGTCCAATATAGTTGAGTTCCTCGATCTGGTTTTCTAACACAGTTTTGAGTTGTGGTAGCAGGTGGCATTGATTAGTTGAATGCCTTTTTGAACAAATACCACAAATGACTGAGATAGATGTTTTATTCAAAGGACATTCCTGCAAAGAATGTTTACTTCTACATCTTGGGCAATAAATTGCCAAAGGTTATGTGTTTTTAGCCTTTGCAGAGATTTCCCCTAAAGTAGTGTTTAGATGCACTAGGATATCAGTTTTGAAATTTGCAAGTTCCTCTATTAGGTCCTTTACATCAGTACCATTTGTGTGGCTTTTTATTCTTCTCTGCTTAGTGTGAGAGTAATTCCTACAGAGATCCATAATTTCCTCATTACTGAGAGTGGTTACATCCCCTTTTCCCATAAAATCCAGAACTTCTCTGGATTCATCTTGCAATCCTCTCAAAAATATGGTTTTACATAATTTTGGTTCTACTAGTCCACATCTCCTTTGAACAAAGGAGAACCTATCAAGATAATCTTCCAAGGTCTCATCATCTTCCTGCTTGATTCTAAATAACTTATCTTTTCTATTCCTTACATGGCAGTATTCCTGATATTTGTCTAAAAATACAGTCTCCATTTGATCCCAGGTTCTTATGGAATTTGGCTCTAAGCTCATGAACCGGCGTAATGCTTGAATCCTTGAGAGTTGAGGGAAAAACCTTAAGTTTTTTATTGTCATTTATATAATCATAGGTCTGACACACTACCTTGAATTCAAACAAAAACTGGTCAGGATCTTCAGATACAACATCTCAGAAGGTTGGAAGTACTGAAGGTGAAATGGTCTTCATGGGAGAGTTTTGTGTTGGATTCAGATAAATAGGATATTCAAATGTTCTGGACGATTGTAGTATAGTGGTGAGTATTCTCGCCTGTCACACGGGTGATCCTTTGGGGTCTCCCTAGACTTACTCATTCATGTTTACTCCTAAATGACATAAATTAAGTCAATAGTTGTTATCTTACTCTGTTGTTATATTCAGATTTTAACCTGAATGTTCATAGTTTAGTCTGATTACAGCTATTGGACTATTTGTTTTCTTCTGACAACACTATTCCCCGACAACGATGCCAAAATGATGCATAGTCGTTATACCATCATTAATTCTCAATGAATCTGTCAATCCAGGGCAGTGTACAAGGCTATCTGTGAGAGAAGAAGTGAAACAGCTATAACTTAGGTCAATCTAGGGCAACAAGTCTTATTGGTGGAACCGGTTGTGTGGGGGTTTTGGAACATTCCTATCTCTAAATTGCATAAATTAAATCTTAATCTAAGTTGCAGAATTGAAAACTAATCATTAACTATAGAAATGAAGTCCTAATTACAATTGCAAAATTAGACCTAATTATATTGTAGAATTAACAGTTGCAGAATTGAAAGTCTGATCCTGATTACAGAAAGGAAATCTAATTACTTTTGTAGTAATGAAATTTTAGATCTAATGTGAAAATAAAAACTATCAAAGTTATGTAACAAAAGGTTGTCAATCTTCTGTTTAGATTTTGACAGCAAAACATAAAATGTAGGAAATTGCTGAAAAACAATAAATTCTGGAAATAACAATCTGAAAATGAAGTGGAAACTTTCGTTGAAAGTAAGATTGCAACTAAAAATTTAAGCACAAGATTAATCTAAGCATAAATAAACTAATACTACAAATATTGTCAACTATTTACAAGCAATTGAAATAACAAGTTCTACAACTCATTCTGCTGCAGCAAAATCAAAATAAAAACTCGCTTTGTTAGTCCTCCTCCTAGGTCTGGAAGTGGCCAGCCTCTTTGTCCTGAAGAAGGTGTAAGTCTCTCCCTTTTTTAAATCTTAATCACACTCATTTACAAGTAATTTGAAATAGAATCGGTGCACTTTATTGATCAAAAGACATGATTACAAGAATTAACTGAAAAAGCATTACAGGATCGTAATGAGTCAATTTTTAGTTATACTCTATATTTTCTGCTAGCTTCCTTACTCTATTTTCTACCTCTTTTTCTACCTTCTTTTTCTACCTTCCAGGCTCAACCTGAACGGAGCAATATTTATAGCTATTCTATGATCTGATTACAAACAAAGAATATCTCAAAAGATCTAATCCTACAATGCTGCAACAAATTCTGGTTTTATCCTAGAAGAGGACTAAAACTTGATATTTCCCTTAATGATGGCTTTGGTCGGCAATGACGGTAAAGACAGATGGAAGATATTTCTCTTTACTTTTTCCAACCTTTATTTCCCTTTTTCCGACTTCAAAAATCGGTCAAAATGTCAAAAACACATTCTGTTCTTCATTTCGAAGATAAGTGGCTTCATTCCGAAGACAATGCAGTTCTCATTCTAAAGATCGCTTATTCCGAAGATACTGCATTCTCATTCCGAAGATCGCTCATTTCGAAGATACTGCATGCTTCATTTCGAAGATCCGCTCATTCCGAAGACGCTGCATTCTTCATTCCGAAGATATTTGTTCATTCCGAAGATACTTCGAAATGAACAAATGTATGCTTTTCCAATGATTTCTTCTGCATCTCTCAGGTGGGTTATCTCCTAAGATCAAATTCTAATGGTCTTCATCCTTTTTCTCATGTGAATTCCATGCCTTGCTATTTATGGACAGCTAGCTAGAATTTATATGGAAAAGACCGTTTTTGCTGCACAGCAATAGTTTGCTTGCACTGTTGCCAGATTAGGTGAAGTAAATGCTTTGTCAAATCAAAACAAGATTAGTGAAATGCTTGCTATTATTCTAAGCATATCCCATTGTAGCAAATCATAGCAAAAAGAACACAAAACTATGCAAAAAGTTGTAAAATCAGCATATAATATTTCAAATACTTTGATCATGCAAAATGGTTAATATACAGCATATTGAATCAACTTAACTAACATATCAGATAAAACATAAGAGTTTATAGGCATTTTTAGTGTACAAAACATGTTATGATTGAGGCATTTCCAGGCCTCATCATCTATTGTATGTGATGATTTATGCATTACTTTGATTACTGCTATTGATATATTGGATAATATTTTTTGAGAAAAGAAAAGTAAAAAGTGACCTTATATTGTTCACCCCCTCTCAGTATAAGCTTGTGTTCTTCAATTGGTATTAGAGCAGGTTCCTTCGAAATATTTTAACAACTTGAAGGAAAAGCTCACAAGAACACAAATGGATTCTCAGAATGGATCTTCAAGGAATTTGACATCATTGTTTGATGGGAATAATTATGCACTTTGGAGTATGAGATTGAAGATTCACCTAATGACACTCAGGAGTGAAATATGGTAAGTAGTTGAATATGGATACATACCACCAACAACTCTACCTATAGATAAATATGGTAAGATTCTACAATTGAACAACTCAAAGGTAATGAATGGAATTTTAAAGGGTTTGTGTGAAATAGAGTTTATAAGGGTTATGCATTGCACATCAACAAAGGAAATTTTGGATAAGTTGAAAGGTATATATGAGGGAGAAAAAGGTTAAAAGGGTAAAGTTGCAAATTACAATAGAATATTTGAAGACCTAAATATGAAGAATGAGGAAACATTGTTGCATACCTACTTTGTATGGATGAGGTTGTTATCTCTATGCAAGGACTTGGGCTTAAGGTTGAAGAAACATATGTTTGTGGTAAGATTTTAAGATCACTCCCAAAAAGGTATAGTGAAAATATTTCAGCTATAGAATATTCAAAAGATATTGAACTTTTAACAAGGGATGAATTACATGGAATTCTCATAGATTTTGAGATGAGAATAAAAGCGGAACCTATTCCCTAGAAATAAGCAACCTTAAAAGTTACTAAGAAGACAAAGTGTAAGAAGTAAAATTCAAGCAATGAGTTATCCAGTGATGAAGAAGCAAATTATGGCAGGAGGAACAAGGACTCAAGAAAGTATAAAGGTATGAAATCAGTTAAGTGTTTTAATTATGGTAAATATGGTCACTATGCAACTGATTGTCTAGAAGCAATAAATAGTAGTGAAGATGAGAAATAGGATCATAAGAGCAGGGAAAGAGGAAAATACAGGTATCAAAAGAAAAATAGGTATGGACAAAGCAAACAAGAAAATAAGTTTTTACAAAGGCATAAAAAGAGTTTTTATGTAGACAAGGCATGTAAGAGTTCAAGTGATAGTGATGGTAGATCCTTAGATATTGAAGAAGAAGAAATTCTATTTCTAGCAGAAGAAAAAAAAGTGGTTAGAAACATGACACCAATAATTCTCAAGTGTTTTAGGTGTGGTAACTTTGGTCATATTGAAGATAGCTATACAAGGAATGAATTCAGTTTCAGTGATGATGAATATGAAGATGCTCTTGGAGGTCCAGAAGAAGAAAGTCTTCTTATGGTAATAGAAGAATAAGGAAATGCTCCTATTGAATATTAATCAGAAATGAATGGAGATGATACTAAAGGCAATGGAATAGAGGTAAAATCAGAGGAAGGAGAAGTTGATCTTGAGGGTGAGCTTATTTCTGCCCTTGATGCATTAATAAAGGTAAGAAAGTAGAACTCAAAACTCAAGCTTCAATTTCAAGAATGTGATGAAGAGAAAAGAAATCTTATAGAAGATCTAACCAAATCAATAGCCAAGACAAGGAAATTTAAAGAGAGGTTATAGGCTAAGGTTTTATAATGTGAAATATTAGAGCATGAGGTAACTTCACTAAGGAAGGAAGTAAAAGAGTCTAAATACAAGCTACACATGTTTGGGATAAGCTCAAAGAACTTGGATAAGATTATCAAGGTACAAATATCTTCATCAAACAAGACAATACTTGGTTTTGAATAAGAATATAGAGGACATGGACAGGATTCAATCTCAATATCCAAAGAAGAAGAATCTTAAGAATAAGAGAGTATAAGAGAGAGTGAGAATTCTAAGGATAAGTTGGACAATAGAAATTTCAACAAAGAAATGAACAATGCACAAATGAGGAACAAATGGAACATGAATCAACATATGGTAGAAGAGACTAAGAGACCAATGAGGTCAAGGTAAGGTTTATTCAATGGATGATGCTTCTCATGTCATAGGTTTGGGTACAAGGCTACACAATGTAGGACACATGAAAGACAGGAATATATAAATGTTAGAAACATGTATCTCTTTCAAGGGTATTACTACTCTTGTAATCAATTTTGGTTATAAGGCAATTAATTGCAAGGTTCATAATAGTAATGGATATGGCTTCACTAGGAGGAACTATAGATCATTTACACCTTCAAAGAATCACAACATTAAGTGTTATAAGTGCAATAATGTTGGGCATATAGCCAAGTGGTGTAGAGAAGAAATTTTAGAGACAAGCATGAACACGAACAGTCATAGGAATCAATAGGATCGGTGGAGGAAGAAGGTGGAAAAAGGTAAATATTAGTGTATGCTAGGAGTAGAGATACTCCCATCCCAAAATTAACCACCTCAAGAGAGGATGTGGGGGAGGGGCTAAGCTAAGAGTCTCATTCTTAGCCCCAAGCCCCAAAAATTGGCCCTTTGCCATTGATGTCAAAGAGGGAGAGATTTGAGTTAGGGGGAGGGCATTTAGTCAGGGGGAGCAATTTCTTAGGGGGAGAAGAACTGAAAAAGGTAAAGGAAATGGTAAAATGAAAATGGGTTGCCATAAATGAAAAAGGGGGACATTGTTGGAAATATGATCAAGTTTTGTTGTCATTGATGTCAAGAAGATGATGACCAGGTTTTATTGGCATCCATGTATTCATGTCGAGAGGTTGATATCCGAGTTTCGTTATCATTAATGTCTTCCAGTGGTTTTTCCAAAAAGGTAAAGAAGTAGGTTTAAATGGAAAAAAAATATTATAATATTTAATATTATAATATTTCAGGATACAGGTTGGTTTTAATAAAAACGAGGGTCAAGGAGTTATCACTTTTTAATCTTCCTAAAAACCCATGTGGCAGATTTTGAGGACTAAGGTTTAAATTATTTAAATTTAAATATTTTAACCATAAGGTTAAAATTTAAATTTAAATAATAAAGGCACCAAAATTTAAAATATAAAATTCAAAATTATTTCAAATTCCTAAATCCGTCGACGTAGTGAAGCGCATTGCAAATAATATAAAAGGGGTAAAGTTTTGATGAAATAAATTATCCATGCGATTAATGCCCAAGTGACCTAAGTAATTCGAGCGCCGAGGAAGAAGTAATATTTGCATGTGTTAAAAATGTGATTGGGCAAATAGAAGGGAAAAATCGAAGTGGAGCGCATAAATAATATTGAAGCGCTTGGTAGCGTAGGTGGAAACCGAGGGTTGCATTAAGGCGTTCTTGGAACACAATATCATGGGTTTGATCCACATGGTCGTCCTTTTGCTGAAGGAGAGTGTTTTGTTTTGCATCAAGGGAAAATGACATGGTTTATAACAAACGAGGTGCGATTTTGATTTCTGTGAGAGCACATAGCCCAAGCGGTGGATGTGCTAGGCGCTAAGGCACTTGGAGAGGCAAGGTGGGGTGTTCGAATCTTGCCAAATGCAATTTTATTGACGTGGCATTAAAACAAGGTATGCACTTTATGGTTTAATTTTTTAAAGGTTTTAAATGTGCAAAAATTACGTTAAGGTATTGCATGAAGTTTTAAAGGAGGTTTGAAAGTTTTTTAAGAAGGAGATATAAGTTTTATAAAAATTAAAATATTTGATTTTGATTTTGGTGGTTAGAATTTAGTAGGAGTGATAAGGTATTCAAAGGACATTATATTTTATTTTGAAATAAAGTTTTATTATGTTAATTATTTGAGTGGAGTAATAAGGTGCATGAAGGAAATTAATTGTGGAAGTGAGTTATTTAATCTTTTCTAGTCATTTTTGAAGTGTGGAGATTATAAGGTGTAATTGAGATTTAATATTTTTGTATGGTGAAATATTTTGAGGGAAATATTTGAATAAAATTTTTGATAAGGTTTTTGCTATCTAACCTTTGATATTGGCAAAGAGTTTGATTATGATTGAGACAGGATTTGAGGTCAAATCTCCATCAAAGAAAAGGTATGGGCACATCTTCCTTGTGAGTGAAATATTGTTGGGTTGAATGTTATGAAATGCAAAGTTGGAGTGAAAAGATTGTTTGATAAGCATTGTTGGAAATATTTGAGTAAAATTTCATGTGCATGATTAGGGTTTGTAAAAGATCATGAGTATCATTGTTATGTGAATTTGGAATCATCTTGAGTCAAGGTTGAGTTCCATAGTGAGAGTTATTGGAAGCATTGTGAAACACTTGGTTAGGGTTTGTTGTATTTAAATGAGTGTATGGTTGAGTGAACTTGGATGATAATTATTGATTGAAAGCATTGGAGTGATAGTTGAAGTTCTGTGAAACAAATTGTTCTTTATTCTAAATTTATTTGAAAAAGAGTTTGAAAGTGATAGAATGATTTGTGAGTGTGAAAAATATTGAGTCTCTAACCATTCTCTATATGTTTTTGTGGTTAAACAAAATTCTAAGTGAAATTTGTTTGTGTGATTGAAGAGGTTTTCTAAAAGAGATTAAGTTGAGTTTTGTGAGTGTTTTGTGAGTGTGAAATATATTGAGTCTCTAACCATTCTCTATATGTTTTTGAGGTTAAACAAGATTCTGAGTGAAACTTGTTTGAGTGATTTGAAAGAGACTGAGTTGATTTGAGTAAGATTTTGTGAAAGCTTAAGGACAAATTTGTGTGAGCTTTTATGGAAGCTTACAATCAAACTAGACAAGTTCTAGAGAGAACTTGTTGAGCATATTTGAGGTAAGTCTTGGTGAATACTTGAGAGTAGTTTGAGCAAGTTCTAGAGAGGAATTATGGATAAATTTGAAGAAAGTATTTGAGAAGACTTGTGAGCAGAATTGATTGATTGATTTGTTTAAACCTTGAGTTAAGGTTTGGGGCAGATCTATCAGGAGTTGATTTGTGATTGGATCAAACTTTGTGTTAAGGCTTGAGGACATATTTGAGATAGATATTAAGAATATTTGTGCTATATCGAAGGACTATGTTTAGTATATATTTGAGACAAATATTGAGCAAGATTTGTGCTAGATCGAAGGATTGTGTTTAGTGCAGATTTGAGATAGATATTGAGCAAGATTTGTGCTAGAACAAAGGACTATGTTTAGTGTATATTTGAGATAAATATTGAGTAGATTTGTGCTAGACCGAAGGACTGTGTTTAGTGCAAATTTTAGATAGATATTGAGCAAATTTGTGCTAGATCAAAGGACTATGTTTAGTGCATATTTGATACAGAGGTTGAGCAAAGCTAAGAGCAAGCTTTGGAGGTGATAGAGCAGAGGATAGTATTCTCCAGTGGATAGAGATTAATTAGCCAGGGCAGTGAGGATAGAGGTATTTTGAGTGAGGAAAAAGTCTTTTATGGAGAGAGATCCACAAGCCAGTGCAATGGAGACAGTAGTTTTCTAGAGGATCACTAGCCAAAGCAAAGGAGAAGGAGCTCTCTTGTGGATAGAGATCCATAAACCAACAAAGGAGAAAGAGTTCTCTTGTGGATAGGTATCCATGAACTTGATTAGGGGATTGGTGTATAATTTGGACAGAGGTCCATAAACATTGTAATAGGGAAGGATTCCCAAGATATTTTTTGATAAAATTATAGTGAAATATTTTCTCTATGGATTTATCCCACATTGGTGAACCACGTTATATTGGTGTCTCTATTGTGTGTGATGATTTGTGCATTGCTTTGATTATTTCTATTGATATTGCCATTGATATATTAGAGTATATTGTTTGAGAAAAGAAAAGTAAAAAGTCACCTTATAATATTCACCCACCCTCTCAGTCTAAGCTTGTGTTCTTCACAAATACTCAAGAGAGACATCTCTCTTGCTATAGCACGGGCTTAGCTGAGTGTAGGATAGATACAATGGTGGGGATACGAGGAGGAGAAGACTACACTATAGGCACAGGTTGACTCAGGTACTACTACTATAAAGAAGATAACTACACATAGAGATATTCTACAGGCACATCTTGATGCCAGGATGGCTAAGAGGGATTCCTATAGGACACAACTAGAGGTTTATATTGCTTCTTAGGCTACACTATCCACTCCAGTCGCTCAGATATTGGTAGGTTTGGATGCAAATGTATAAATAAGACATCTATGAGATATCATAGCATAGGATACAATGCAACGTACAATAGAATCAACCTATATCATTGCTCTAGAGGTTGATGTTAGTCTTGTGGTGGCACTTTTCTAGCTAGGTCTATAGTAGGGGACTCCCACCAGAGTAGGCATAGTGAGTCTGGGAAGTCATCAAAGCGACCCATTCATAGGTCAGGGGTACGATCAGAGCGATCAGTAGGTACTAGCTCTAGGTAGCCTCATAGAGAGGGTAGAGAGGGGGAGGAGACTCGGGGGGTATAATCCATGCATGTTGTGACATAATGTTTGATATTATTTTTGAGTGTAAGGTTTTGGGACCTACAATATTGTAGCCTACGAGCATTTTGATATATCTATGTACTTATTGACTTACACACACACATATACATACATACATACATACATATATATATATATATATATATATATATATATATATATATATATATATATATATATATATATAGTGCGTGTGTGTGTGTGTGTGTAGTCAATAAGTACATAGATATATTAAAATTCTCGTAGGCTACAATAGTGTAAGGTCTGGGGACCTACACTATTGTAGCCTACAAGCATTTTGATATATCTATGTACTTATTGACTTACACACACACACACACACACACACACACACACATATATATATATATATATTATTCCTGTTTTATGGCTCATTATGTGTGTCATTTTATTGCTTTATGTTCATGTGATGCAAATGGATGCAATACTTTTTTTGATGTTTTGATTATGCTATATGGATGCGATGTCCTAATGACATGCACTAGCTAGATGATAGATGTATGATTAGATGCGATGATCTAGATGTATAGATGTATTATGTGTAATGTCCCCTTCCTAACCAGTCAGTGTTATCGCATGGGACTAGCCTACTCACGGGTTCTTGTAGGCTGTGTCAGGTGTTGGGGAGCCCACTAGAGGTTGGGGGGTTGTCGTCTGGACGTGCTAAGATTTTAGTTGCTAGATTTTGGGGCCATTTTAGATAGCAGAGCATGGACTTACTATTTTTAGTAAGTTAGTTATCAAGGTTTTCGGTGATGTCGGATAGTGTAGTGAGATTCTTTGGCAAAATGGGTGTTCGATTCTACCTCATGTTCATGGATTGTTTAACCAAACACAATCCCTGCACCACCCCCTTGCTCACATTTGGAACCATCGAAGAACAAAGACATGTCTACTTTATTATCTGGTTCTTTGGGTTTGGGCAACTCCAACAATGCAAAGACTACATCATCGGGAAGATCTATGACGAGAGGTCTATGATCCTGAAGAGAAGTCTTTGCTAGTTTATCAACTATAACTTGACCTTTGATTGACTTTTGACTGATGAATTCTAGGTCAAACTCTATGTTGAGTGATTATTTTGCCCTATTGCGAAATAGTCACCACAATCAGAGTATTAAATTGAAAACTCCCTCTTGCAAAGAAATTAAATGTAAACATGAATTTCTCCAAGGTTATGATAGACAAACATTCTGCATATATGTATGAAATCAATGATAATTAGAAACAATATATGCTAGAATAATCTCAATAATATGCAAGTGACAGTTAACAAGGGGCCTTGATGGTTTAATGCTTAGTGATTATTGCTCTTTAATCCTTAAAGTGAATGTGAAGTTTGCTTGTGTGAAAGTGGTTCCTTTTAATGTTCTTGGCATTAATCTGTCTTACCCTGAATCCCAGTTAGCAAGTCCATTTTATCTTTAGATTAAAGGTGTAAAAATGCAAAAGTGCGTGGAATAGTCCACTTCATTTTAACTCCATACCTTTAATGTGAGATTCATTTTATAGTTAGTAGATTTATTTTATCTTCATTATGTGCGTTCCACTAAAAGATAAGTTAGAATTTGGACATGTTAGCCAGTTACTGAGTCAGCATTCATTTGCATTATCTGCCATTAATGTAAAGTAGGTGTTAGTACCCTCCCTCCTAAGGTTGATTTTATCTAAAAATTTAGATTTGAAAAACTGAAAAGTTTGGTGCAATTTGGGGGTGCAAAAATTCTGGATGAGGACCAGAATGTAAATAAATGAAATGAATATATATGAAATTCTAGAAAATTGACCAAAATGTAACTAAAATTAAAAAAAATGTAAATTTTTTTTGGACAAGGACCAGAATAAAATAACTGAAAATGAAATGCAAAAATCCTAGAAAATAACCATAATGTAAAGCAAAATGCAGAAATTCTGGAAGATGGACCAGAATGGAAAGCAAAATGCAAATTTTTTGGAATATGGACTAGAATGGAAAACAATGGACAGAAACAACCTTTTTACAAAAAAAAATAAACAAATTACAGAAAATAAACTTAATCTATTTACATAAAAGCTGGAAAAACATGCATGTAAATCCTGGTATCATACTCCCCTACCCTACAAAACCACAAGTTATGAGACAAGTTTGAAGGTAACCTGATCTAAACAAACCTACATAAAACACAATCATATTAGATCAAGTGCAAGACTCAAAGGACGAAATAACATTTGCATCAATCTCAATCTTCACCTAGTATAACCCCCTAAAGGCATTCAATACGTAGATACAAATTAAAAGAAAAGATGTAGTGAAAGCATAAACAGTAAATGCAATAACCCTAGACAAAAGTCTCCTCTGATTTTGCTCACAAAGTGTATGCCTACCAAAATGTATGCATTTGATTTCTTCAAAATGGTCTTTTTTAACAAAAAATTCTAACCCTTGTGCAATGATCCCTTGGGTACTTAAGGTTTCAACACCTTCGTTCATTACAACTTCCCTCTTCTTTATGATGTTAAATAAATAAATAAATAATATATATTTTATATTATTTCACTTTCCCTTATAACTCCTTTTAACATCATAATATTAAAAATGAAACTTCGAATATTCACTTTCCTTATAACTTCCCTTTTCATATTATAATATATAAAAATTTTAAATATTCAATACTCTATACCTTATGTCTCCCTTGGATATATTATAATATAAAAAATAAAAAAACTTTGAAAATTCATCCTTATAACTCCCATGGCCCTATATGATAATATTTAATAATAATAACAACCACCCTTCTTTTCCTTTAGCATTTACCCCCTAAATAATTTACCCCCTAAATAATGCAAAGGGCCTTATTATTAAATAAACAAAGAATCGAATGTATAATTATGCATAAGGGGTCGGAATCAGTTTTAAAATCCAGGTGAATAGTTTCGAAACACGTGTAGAAGGTTCACTATTATTAGAGGCACTGTTGAAAATTTAAACTTGAAATGGTCAAATTATTATAAAATTGGGGCGAATCCACCCAAGCCAAAAATTTGCACCCACAAATTTTTGGCTAATAAACCCTGGTCAAAGGTCCCAAATATTAGCCAATTCCAATTTTTAAAAATCCTAATTTTAACCAATTTTTCAAAAAATAACCACTCTGCATAACCCTAATGATCGAAAGGCCCTCACTTTAATAATCAACAAAACCACGAGCGATTTTAAAAAAAATTGAATCATGGGGCTTGAAATTTACATTTTGTACTCCCTATGTGCCCAACAACAGCTCGAACTGTGACATCTGAACCATGGCCCCCAGCCCTTTGTCAAGGCACCTCAACAACATACATGATTGCCCTACCAGTGGTATTCGCTCTGCTTTTGCGTGTCTATATCTGCTTTTGACTATCGAACCAAAGGACGTAACATTGGACATCTCTATCTTCCTCGATTTCGTTTGCTCTGCATTAGGGAAACTTTTAAATTTGTTTTTATGTCATCAAAATTTTATCAACCTTTCTCTTCTCAGACGCTCGAGAATATAAAGCCCGATGATGTCCCTTAGGATTTTGGTCAAAACATCGTCATACTATTTTTCCTGAGTCATCTACCACTGCAACCTTAACGACTCTGTTGATGGTATTAGTTTCCCGCATAGCTTGCTGCATCTACTAGAAGAAACCACCAAATTCTCCACCTACTCTCCATCTCGGTTATTACATTACCACACCACGCTTATCTCAAACATGAGGTGATATCTTTGCTGCCGGTGTTCTGTCACCATAACTGTGATTTACTTCCAAATACCCACATTCAATAATCCTGGTATCAACGTTTGGAGACTATCGAGTGTACCTCTCTGTCGCCTTATTGGTCCAACTCATCACATCATGGGTCCCATTCTTTGAAACCACTTGGGTCCTAGCCATATTGAAGTACGTCTTCACTTTCTAATAACTGTACCTCTGAGTTGGCACTGTCATCCGTTGAGCACTCGAAACCACCATCGATTTCCAGCATTGTCGTCCACTATCACCGAAATTATCACTACGGGGTCATATACCAAGCTACACTATCAGGTAGGATCCATCATTATGTGAGTCTATCTTTCATTGTAGGCTACTTCAATGTCCAAGATGGATTCACTGTCCTTGTTTTCCCCTACGTTCGATTGGTCCATGTCCTCCTTATGACCGCATCGTCTAGGATCTATGATGTTCCTCATCTGCTACTGCATCACCGTGTCTCTCCTCTACGTGTACCCCTTATTTTGAGCTCTCACTTGTAACTTTCACCGACACCTGTTCCACGTTGTCCTACGTCACATTTGGTACCACTCGGCCTGCTCAACATTACTTATGAAATGCTTGTTATGGCAAATGACACGATGCCATCCAATAAGCTTTTCCTCTATCTGCCACATCATACGATGGGCCTCGATATGAACACCAGTACGTCTATATGGATTGTCAAACCTCATGTGCAAATGTAAAACCATCTATTCATCCGTGTCATGGAGCCTTGCTATCGTTGGATTCACCCGTTCTTTTTTAACTATCTTTCACTGCCATTGTGTGAAAAGAGGACCTGTCCATATGTCATGGTCTCCCCAGTGCTGTCGTATCCAGTGCAATCTGAGTGATCAACAATAATTTGGCTACACATAATCCAGCGAAGATGTCTTCGTCATCCTTTTAAGAGTGCGCTCGTTGGTCAAATACCCTTGGACTCCACTGTCATCGCTCGTTCATTGCCCTCCAACTCTACCCGAGTCCACAATGACACCAATGACTTATTCGATATCGATGCTAACGATTGCTCCCTCCAAATGATTACTTCTTTGGTGCGAACCCTTGTTCCCTGAGAGATCCCGTCTTCGTCGTTCGCTATTATCCAAATGTACATCCATGAGTGTATCGCTAACCGTTAAAATTGATCCCAATCACCCTAACAGTTTCCACACTTCGTCATTTATGCTTCCTTCGCCTGCTCAGCATCGAGAGGGTAAAAATCTACGTCATTTGCTGCTATGAGTCACCACCCGAACCTTGTCATCAGCATCACCGTCCACGTGTATCAAGCCGTTGTAGTCCACGTCATCGTTGCTACCCTCTGCAAATCTTGGTGCTCATTGGACTCTCCCTGCACATTGAATTGCCATGTCACTGTGTCATGTTGCGGCCCGAACCCTGTTCACAAGCACCAACACTTTTATCAAATTCAATTATAATATTAGGCTCAACATGTAAAGCAATTTAATACTAAAACGATCACTAAATTCAAAGAATCGAAACTCAACCTTCTCATATGACTAATGACAAAGGAAGCCATTATCATAATGTATGCTATTTTATTATAATTTTTTGCTGCTTTTTTATATTTTAATCTACATCTTATTATTATATATATATATATATATATATATATATATATATATATATAGATATCTTTTATTTTATAATTATATAAATTATATATATAATATTTATTTATTTATATATATATATTTTCTTATATGGTCATTCACTTCATTAATAAGTAATGAAATAAATGACATTCATTTTCTTATTTTTTCTTTATTTTTTTCTATATTTGACACACACAAATGGAAGAAAACCCAACAACTTAACAATAACCTTGCTAACGATAAAGCTAACAATAAAAATCATCGACAGAAAAATGATGATAAAAATTGTCGACAGAAATCTGCTTGTTGTGGTGCAGTGGTAAATACTTTGGGTGCTGGTAGAGGCCTACCCAAGTTCCATTCCCCTTGTCTCCATCCTGCAGATATATGGTATAGTTAGGAATGTCCTATGTGCTAGTAGAGGCCGACAAGGCTCCATTCCTCCTATGCCCAACCTGTTGAAAGTGGTACTTCGAAATGGGTGTTTTCCACTATAAATTAGTTTTTACCCAGGTGTTGTAGGTGAGTTGGAGAGGAGAGGGCAATCCTCCAAGGGAGGTCCCAGGTTCGAATCTCCACCCTACCGAGTTGAATTGGGTACCCAAAATCCAATTGATAATGTTGGTGCGGGCAAGGTCGGGTGCGACCCCGGGTGACTTTGACGGTGTAGAACCCCCTGTTCGTGGTCTCTTAGACCAAGGCGGCCCCGCAAGGGGTTTTTCGCTTTAAAAAAAAAAAAAAAAAATTGTCGACAGAAAAATGGTGATAAAAAATCATCGACAGAAAAATGACAATAAAAAAATCGTAGATAAAAAAATGACAATAAAAAATCATCGACAAAAAATGACAATAAAAAAATCGTAGATAAAAAAATGACAATAAAAAATCATCGACAAAAAATGACGATAAAAAATCGTTGAAAAAAAATTGCTAACCAATTAACAAAAATTATATCAAGCAACATACTAGCCAATCAAAACGAAATGAAAACGCCCAAACACAAAAATTAAAGGTGGGTCCCGAATTTTGGGGCGAGTTGTGCGACAGTCACAACAAATGGCGACTCTACTAGGAAATGCTCCTGAGCATTTTCGGGTAAAAAACCCAACCTAAAACGAAAACACACAATATCAGTAAAACATAAATTATTTAGCAATTTCTCGTGAAGGTGGAGATAAACATCATTAAAACCTTTGAAAATTCATCCTTATAACTCCCATGGCCCTATATGATAATCTTTAATAATAATAACAACAACCCTTATTTTCCTTTACCATTTACCCCCTAAATAATACGAAGGGCCTTATTATTAAATAACCAAAATAATCGAAGGCCCTCACTTTAATAATCAACAAACCAGAAGCGATTTTAATAAAATTTGAATCATGGGGTTTGAAATTTACATTTTGTACTCCCTGTGTGCGTAGCAACAGCTCAAACTACGACATCTGAACTATGGCTCCCAACCCTTCGTCAAGGCACCTCTACAACATACATGATTTCCCTACCAAAGACATTCGCTCTGCCTTTGCATGTCTATATCTGCTCTTAGCTACCGAACTAGAGGATGTAACATTGGACGTCTCTGTCTTCCTCGGCTCCGTCTCCTCTACATTAGGAAAAATTTCAAATTTGTTTTTATGCCATCAAAATTTTATCAACCTTTATCTTCTCAAACGCTTGGGAATATAAAGCCTGATTATGTCCCTTAGGATTTTGGTCAAAATATCGTCATACTATTTTTCCTAATCATCTGCCTCTACAACCTTAACGACTTTATTGATGGTATGAGTTTCCCGCATAGCTCGCTCTATCCACCAAAAGAAACCACCAAATTCCCCACCTAATCTCCATCTCGATCATTGCATTGTCGCACCACACTTATCTCTACACGAGGTGACATCTTTGCTACCAGTGTTCAATCACCATCCTTGTGATTTACTTCCAAATACTCGCATTCAATAATCTTGATGTTGACATTTGGAGACTATCGAGTGTACCTCTCTGTCGCCTTATTGATCCAACTCATCGCATCGTGGGTCCCATTCTTCAAAACCACCTAGGTCCTAGCCATATTGAAATACATCTCCGCTTTCTAATAACTGCGCCTCTGAGTTGGCACTATCATCTATCGAGCACTCAAAACCACCGTCGACTGCCAGCATTACCGTCCACCGTCGCCAAAATTCTCACTGTAGGATCATCTATCGGGCTACACTATCAGGTGGGATCCATCGTTATGTGAGTCTGCGTTCCATTGTAGGCTACTTTGACATCCAGGATGGAGTCACTATCCTTGTTTTCCCCTACGTTCGATTGGTCCACGTACGCCTTACGACTCATTTAGGATCTACGATGTTCCTCATATGTTGCCGCATCACAATGTCTCTCCTCTATGCGTAAGCCCTTATTTTGAGCTCCTACTTGTAACTTTCATCGACACCTATTTCATGTTGTCCTACGTTACATTTGGTACCACCCAGTCTACTTAACTTTACTTACGAAATGCCTATTATGGTAGATGACATGATGCCATCCAATAAGCTTTCCCTCTATCTACCACATCATTTGGTGGGTCCGGATATGCACACCAGTATGTCTGTATTGATCGTCAAACCTTCTGTGCAAGTGTAAAACCATTTATTCATCCACATCATGGAGCCATGCTGTCGTTGGATTCACCTATTCTTTTCTAACTGTCCTTCACTGCCATTGTGTGAAAATAGGACCTCTCCATATGTCATGGGCTCTTCAGCGCTACCGTATCTAGTGCAATATGAGTCATCACCAATAATTTGGCTACATATCATCTGATGAAGATGTCTTCATCATCCTTTCAAGAGTGTGGTCGCTGGTCAAATACACTCAGACTCCATTGTCATTGCTCATTCATTGCTCTCCAACTCTGCCCGAGTCCATGATGGTTCCAACGACTTCTTTGATATTGACGTCGATGACCGCTCCCTCCAAATGATTACTTCTTTGGTGCTAACCCCCGTGCCATGAGATCTCATATTCATCATCCACTATTATCCAGATGTATGTACATCCATGGGTGTATCGCCAACCATACGAATTGATCCCAATCACCCTACCAGTTTCCACACTCCATTGTTTATGCTCCCTTTACCTGTTCAGCATCGAGAGGGTGAAAATCTATGTCATCTACTGCTACGAGTCACCACCCAAACCTTATCATCATCATTGCCATCCACACATATCAAGCCATTGTAGTCCATATCGTCGTCACTACTCTCTACAATTTTGGGTGCTCGCTGGACTCTCCTTGCATGTCGAATTGCCATCATGTCACCGCCCAAACCTTGTTCACAAGCACCAACACTTTTATCAAATTCAATTATAACATTAGGCTCAACATCTAAGGCAATTTGATACTAAAACGATCACTAAATTCTAAAAATCGAAACTCAACCTTCTCATATGACTAATGACAAAGGAAGCCATTATCAAAATGCATGCTATTTTATTATTATTTTTGCTTCTTTTTTTAATATTTTAATCTATATCTTAATAATATATAGATATATTTTCTTTTATAATTATATAAATTATATATATAATATATATAATTTGTTTTTATTTATATATATATATATATATATATATATATATTCTTATATGGTCATGTTGGTCCAAAATCTGCCACAGGAAAGGATTTTATAATTGCACCCTAGACCCGGCCAACATTGAAAGGGTTGGAAGCAAGAAATGGCTCCTAGACCAATCTCCGAGTGGGCTGGTTCCCTTTACTATTCTAAATTTCTGTTTGAAGATAAGGGTTGCTTGGAAAGAAATTAAAAGTTGCGAGAAAGAAATGAAATATGGCCACAGGCGGAGTTATGGGATCAGAAGAACAACAGCAGAAAACTTAAAGTGCGGCAACAGCAAGCAACAGAATATAATGACTCAACTCCCACACAACTGTATGCAGAAAATCTCTCCAAGACTACACTCCAAGAATCATATCCTTATAAGCAATATTCAAATCCAATATGCAGAATTTGAATGTAACAGCACTCAAGGAATATAAATTTGATTAGAAATGCAACGAACAGAAAAGACAATCACCCAAACAACTGCTTGAAAAATCCGAAGCCAATAATTTATTCTTGCAAATGCACTTCCAGTTTTTAGAAAAACTTCCAACCTTTTGAAATGCGAATTACATTGGTTTTTATAGAGGTCCGTCCTCTTTGCAGCATTAAAAACGTAAAACCAACTTCCTCGTGATCTACAATAATATCTTGAAAATCAGGAACACGACCCCTTAATAGCGGCCTCGAGGAAATAAAAATTAAATGCCATGAAACGTTCGCGGTCCTTTATTAAATACGATTCTTCGAACATGTGCATGAAAACCGTTGAATTAATCCACGAACCGCAGCTTTGAACCAATAAATCTTTTAATTTTGGTGGCACAGGGGCTTTTCGTCCTTAACCGCATGGAAATCCGCAAAATATTTAATTCGGGTTAATATTAAATCATCGGAAATCGAAAAAACCCTTTCGGCCGTTCATATTGCACTTGGCGGGAAAACTGCGCAGGTCGCGAAAATGCGACGGGTCGCGAAATCGCGACGGGTCGCGAAATCGCGATGTCTTATAATGCCGTATGCTTTGACCACCGTTGACCCGCGAAAATGGCACATGTAGCGATTTCGCTACGTCTCCGGCTTCCTCTTCGCCAAAACGGAACATGTAGCGATTTCGCTACATGTTTCGTCGTTAGCTCCTCCCTGCGCTCTGCCCCGCGAAAACGGAACATGTAGCGATTTCGCTACATGTTTCCGTCGCCGTACCAATCGCCATTTTTGGTCGTGATTCGCTGACATGTCAGCGACGCGTACGTAAGTTTGCACTTTTTGCCTTCGACGCTCCCCGGGTCGCGATTCACTGACATGTCAGCGAATCACTGCATGTTTTCAACTTAATGGTTTTTGCCCGCCGACCCGCGATTCCGGAACACGTCGCGATATCGCGACGGTTCCGCCAACCTGCCTGCGTTGACTGAGTTGACCGCGATTCTGCAACATGTCAGCGCGTCGCTGCAGTTTTCAGACTTAACCATTTTTTGCTCAATTTTTCTCCTTTTTTCGCCCAAGCTGCATCAATCAAAGGTCAGATCCCCAAAAATACATCAATGCATTCATCAATGAGAATCAATGTGGCAAAAATGCCAACATTCTTTTGGCACGCCCGGTGGGACAGACTGTTTCTGTCTCCAAGAATCCATAATCGGTGGGATACGCATAATTTTCCAAAGTGATAACCCCACCGGTGCCAACAATTTTTGGCACGCCCGGTGGGACAGACTTCTTCTGTCTCACAAAAATCCACATTTGTTTTAACACCCGGAGATCTCAAGATTTGATGAGTCTGTCTTGGCCTCATAGCGGAGATTTGTAAGTTCATCTGGCGACTTTGCTTGAGTTGAAGATCCAGATTTTTGATCGTGGACGCCTGCCTGTTATTTGGTGACTTTGAACTCAGAAATACTTCATGATCACAAGATCACAGTCAAAGAAATTTGGCGATCTTGTTCAGTTTTTTGAACTTGATAGTTCGAGAAGTGGTGAGCATTCTAGATTAGTTTCCTCGTCTCTTCCATCTTCTGCTGTACAAATACCCAGTATTGTTGCTAGTGTTGCACCCCTACAAGTTCCACCAATGGCACAATTTCCTCCACCCGGAAAATTCTTGGCATGGAACAACACTGGAGCCTTGAATCTGCGAGGCTCGGAATCCGATACCACGAGTGCACTTGAAGGCTTTGCCCACTTACGATGGTATTGGCAAAACAACCTATGAGCACATAAATGATGTGGCTTCTCCGGCTGCTATTCATGACATTACTGATGAAGATGTAATGATCAAATTGTTAGTGTGTTCATTGAGAGGTAAACTGCTGTTTTGGTACATAACTCTGCCTCCCGGCACCATAACATCATGGGATCAATTGGGTGATTTCTTTGGTGAAACATTTTCATGAGCAGGTGACCCTTTCTCATTGTTAAATCGGTTCTTGTCATACGGAGACATCCACAAGAAGAGATACCTGATTTTAATGTTCGGTTTACCAGAACTTGGCAAAGGATTCCTGATGGTATTCGACCTGCTGATGAATTAGCTGCGATGTACTACCTCAGAGCGTTTCACTCAGATATCGGATGGGCGGTTCGGCAGTCTAATGTGGTGACGTTTCCAGAAATCTTTGAACAAGCAATTAAAGCAGAAGCTGATCTGGTTCTTGTAGGAAGAGCGCCTCCAAAGGTAACTATGCCTCTTATTCCGGATTTGCCTCAATATTTATATGGTTCACAACCACACCCCATGCCAACTATGTATCCTACACCATCATGGAGTTCTAAAGCACCTCAGGTTGCAACTGTCCCAGCTCCTCAATTGCCTGCTTTAACTCCTTTACCGCTCCCTGCACCCAGCATTCAACCATCTCCCGTTTCCACTGCATTTCCAGCTTTGCCAGCACCACCAGCTCCTTTGCCCTTACCAGCACTTCCTGCACCTGCAAATCCTGATCCATATACAGCATTATTGCAAGAGGTTAAGTCTGCAAATTCTGCTATTAGAACCATGGGAAACAAGATCACACTCATTGAGAGGAAGCAGGCTGAGAGAGATTTCCAGCCAAGGAGATTTCAACCTCCTCAAGTTACTAGAGATCAAGCTGCCTCCACAAGCAAAGCACCTGAAAAGGGCTTAGCTGTTCTAGCAAATGAAGATGCAGCCCATGCGGATGGAGTATATTGGTGCTCGACTTGTAATGATCCTCACGGAGAGGATACATGTATGGTCCACTTAAATTATGTGCGAGACCTTGGCGGCCGGCACCTCGGGTGACCATGTTAATATGATCTCGGAAAGTTGGTTGTAATTTGATGAGCTGCGGTGGAAGATCAAGTTTCAGTTCTAACAAGGATTGGAAAGAAGCCTATGAATGTTGATCCTATCGACTTAGAGCCGTTAAGAGTACCGGTGAAGTGAAAAGGCCGATGAAAGCTCTCGTGCTAGCTCCAAAGCCTTTGCCCAAAGATCCAACTTTTAACGAGTTCAAGAAAAGGCAGCGATTGCACCGATGAGGTCGGAAGCGAGAGGAGCGAGCACGTGAAAAATTGAAGTATCCATCAGCGACCAAGAGGTTGAGAGTGGAAGCTACACAACAGTACAGGACTAGATTTGAGCAACCTGCTGAGATGAAAAATTCTGTTGCAGTTTCATACAACATTGTTGATGATCTTAAAAAGACTCCTGCTAAGGTAAGCCTTTATGATGCTTTGCAATTACCTGGTCAAGTAGATTTATTACAAGAGTCATTGAAATCTATGAAGGAGAGTGAAATAGGGCCTACCCAGACCGTCTATGCCCAAACTTTAACCACCTCTGTTACTGGCAAGAACAGACCTCCTCCTTTTTACTTGTCATTGCAAATAGAAGGTTGGGTTGTACACAATTGTATGATTGATTCTGGAGCTGCAACCACTGTCATGCCTAAGGGAGTCTGTGAAGCCATGGGAATGGAGTATACCCGGAGTAGTCCCGGAGTTCTGCAATTGGATGGTACGCCTGTAAAAACAGTAGGTGTCATTAAGGATGTACCCATTGTCCTGCATACAATGCCCGAAATCACTGTGATTCAAGAAATAGTTGTAGTAGATTTAGAGCCCTATTTTAGCATGTGTTTATCCAGGGAATTTACCGCAAAATTAGGGGGTTATCTGGCATTGGATTATTCTCATCTGGAAATTCCTTTTAAGAATAGACGTCTCGGAATACGAGAATGAAAAGCCTTCCCCTTTTCACATTGAGAAGTTGGAAGATGTTGGAAAAGACATGCGATCGAGTCCATATGCTCATCGAAGAGTCCGAAGATCTTTGTGTTAATGAGTGAAGTTTTAAACAATCTTCAGTTGGAAGACCAGTTTTCAATGCTTAACTTCAATGCCATGATGGAAACAGAGATTGGCTGCTATGCCATTCGAAAACCTGAGATTAAGACAAAGCAGAAATTGTCTAACCCAGTTGATCAGACTGAGGTTATAGATCAGTTATGGCAACTGTATTTCGATGGAGCTAGATGCAGGAATGGTGCCGGAGCAGGTATTGTGTTAATTTCTCCCTCCGGTGTATAGAGAACTTATTCATATCAGCTTACATGGAGTTGTACTAATAATGTTGCTGAATATGAAGCATTGTGCTTGGGTCTGAAGAAAGCGAAGAAGTTAGGAATAGAACAGCTCAATATTTTTGGTGATTCCGAGCTTATTGTAAACCAGGTCACAAATAGATGCATCTCAAAGCAGCATTATCTGAAAGCATATCGTAATCAGGTTTGGGATTTGTTTGAACTTTTCACTGCGCTTAATATTCAAGCTGTTTCCAGAGAGATGAATAAACATGCTGACTTATTAGCATCTCTTGGAGCGAATTTTTCTCCTGCTGATCAAGTTGTGAACAAGCCCAAGACAGTGAGAATGGTATACAGACCCAGTGTGCCAGATAAGGAAAATTTTTGGCAGGTCTTTGAAACAGATGAGCAGATTGTGAATTTCCTGATACATGAAGTTGCAGCTGTTGAAGGCAGAACTTTGGAAGATGAGGAAGCTGAAGGTCTTATTCAATTAAGGAATAACCATATTCCAAAGGGTCTAATAACTACGGAGAGCTTGTTTGACCAACATGATCGTTCCAGAAAGCCTCGAATGGAGATTGATAGAAAGGAATTCATGGAGCTAGAGCTTCAGCCTGACAAAGTGATTAAGGTTGGCACTGACTCAACCCCAGAAGAACTGCAAAAAATTAGGCAGCTCTGTAAAGAGTTTTCTGATATTATAGCTTGGAGCTATAAAGACTTAAAGGGTTATAACAAGCAGATTATACAGCATACAATTGAACTAGAAGAAGGAGTTAGGCCTTTTCGGCAGAAGCAGAGACCTGTAAACCCAAAGATTGAGGCGTTGATGAAGGCTGAACTCGTTAAAATGCTGCAAGCTAAGATCATTTATCCGATCAAGCACTCCACATGGGTCGCCAATTTGGTCCCCGTCCGTAAGAAGAATGGAGATATTAGATTGTGCGTTGATTTCAGGAATTTGAACCGTGCTTCATTAAAGGATCATTATCCTTTGCCTAGAATAGATCAAATATTGCATGTTGTGGGTGGTGCACGGCGTTTTTCTTTCTTTGGATGGATTTTACGGGTATAACCGGATCCGGGTAAAAGATGAAGATCAGTTTAAGACAGCATTCACCATGAAGTGGGGTACTTTTGCATATCAACGAATGCCCTTTGGGACTGTCAAATCTTTGGAGCTACCTTCCAAAGAGCTATGGACATTGCTTTCAAGGATTTGTTGAACAAGATCATTGTAATATACCTTGACGACATGACGAGTCTTTTCACATAGAAGAGAAGACCATTGTTCTCACCCGAGGCTGATTTTTGAGAAATGCGAGAGAATTCGGAATCTCCATTAATCCAAAGAAGTCTGTGTTTCTTTGTAAAAGAGGGTAAGCTTCTGGGTCATGTGATTTCTGAAGATGGATTAGCAATTGATCCAGCCCGTGTTGAAGCCCTGAAGAAATTGTCACTCCCTACAAACAAGAAGGAACTTCAATATTTCTTTGGACAGATAAATTTCATTAGAAAATTCATTGCTGATTTTGCTCAGGTTGTTAAACCAATGGCTGAATTGTTGAAGAAAGATGCGGTTTTCCAATGGACGACTCAAAGAAAGGAAGCATTTCGGGAGATCAAGGAAAGAATAGTGCAGGCCCTGTCCTGATTAATCCCGACTACTCCAAGGATTTCATCTTATATGCAGTTGGAGAAGATGACAGTTTTGTTGCAGTTTTGACGCAAAAGGGAGATGATGGGAATGAAAGGCCCATCGCTTTTCTGAGCCAAGTTATTTTACCTCACGAAGCAAAGTACAATTTTATTGAGAAACAGGTATATGCTGTGATGAAATCCCTGAAGAAATTCAAACATTTTATTTCCCAGAGCAGGACATTTGTTCATGTGCTTCACCAAGACGTGAGAAATTTCATTCTTCAAGGAGAATTGGGTGATAAACGTCTTGGCTGGGTCACCAAGATCCAGGAATTTGATGTAGAAATTCACTCGACTAAATTAGTGCGTGGTAAAGCTACTGTGCAGTGATTAGCAAAGATAGCGACATTTGATGTATGCGAAGATCATGGAGAAGCTCTTGCTGGTAATAACAATTTAATGAATTTCTTAATTCCGGAAAAAGATTGGACGAGAGGACTCGATTGATTATTTCACAAGCTGGAAAATGTCCGTCACAATTGACTGCTTCTCAGAGAAGGAGATTTCGGTTGCAAGCTCTGCGGTATGTTTTGTTTTCAGATGGTTTGTTTTTTAAAAATATTGATGGTGTTCTTTTGAAGTGTGTTAAACAAGCAGACAAGGATAGGATCTTGGAAGAGTTCCATTCCGGTCTATCAGGAGGACATTTTGCGGGAAGACCGATGGCCTTGAAAATCATTCGAGCTGGTTACTATCGGCGACCCTGTTCTCAGATTCCTTCAAGATTGCACAAGCCTGTGATAAGTGTCAAAGATATGTAGGAAGAGTAAGGAATGCAGCTCTGCCTTTGCATCCAGTTCATGTTGAAGCACCCTTTCAGCAATGGGGGTTAGATTTTATTGGAATAATTGATCCTAATTCCTCAGTGGTCACGAGATACATTTTAACGACTACAAATTATTTCACCGGGTGGTCGAAGCCATACCTACAAAGATGGCCAATCAATCTGTAGTGATTTCTTTTGTTGAAAGTTTAATTACACGTTTTGGTGTTCCAGATGCCATCATTACAGATAATGGGACTCCATTCATTGGAGCTGAATTGGCTGAGTTTGCTAACAAGTTTGGCATTTTCCTTAAGACATCTTCCAATTACTATCCACAGGGAAATGGCTTGGCGAGTCAACGAATAAAAATTTGCTCGGAATTTTGAAGAGGTCATTGGGAGAGAACAAAAGATCTTGGCACTTGTTCTTGAATCGGGTGTTATGGGCAGACGAGGATTTCCGTTAAGAAGTCCATTAAAACCTCACCATATGCCCTAGTCTATGGCAAAGAAGCAAGGTTGCCAATCCATCTTGAGTTGCCAGTATTACAGCCGTTGCAGTCTTTTCAAGATGATGAGACAGACCTGAGTTCCTTGGATCTGCGAATAGCACAATTGTTGGAATTAGAGGAGCATCGTTCCAAAGCATATAATGAATTTGACAAGCACATACAAGGGATTTCGAAGTGGTTTTATAAGCATTCTGCAGCCCGTCCATTCAAGACAGGAGATTTGGTGCTGAAATGGAATGAGAATAAAGCTAAACCTGGCAATCATAAGAAGTTCGATGCATTCCGGGAGGGTCCGTTCCGTATTTCCAGTATTGGTGCAGCTAATTCTTTCTATTTGGAAGAGATGGATGGTAGCCCACTTCCAATTTCAGTTAATGGCTTTCATTTGAAAGCCTACTTTTCATGACTTCGCAAGTTCAATTTGAGTTTGTATATAATATATAAAAAAAAAAAAAGTATGTATATATGTGTTGCCTTTTATTGTCACCTTGGCTCTTGTTGCTTGTGGGCTGTAGGTGTTGGTTTCCCTTTTTGTCTCCTCCTTTCCCAGCAGTTGGTGGCTTTCTTCTTTTCCCTCCCCTTTTTCTTTCCTTTCCCTTCTTCATCTTCCTTCTTTTACTTCTTTTCCTTCTGCAGTTCAGAATAAGCCACGGCTGTTGTTTCTTCTCCCCTTTTCTACTTTTCCCATGTCTTCTTATCCCTTTCTTCTCAGTTTGTTTTTGTTTTAAAAAAAAAAAAAAAAAAAAAAAAAAGGCATTTCCTTTCCAGCTTAGTTCATTTTCATTTCACGCTTCAAAACTTCCACTTATGTTCCATCCATTCGTTCATTCCATCTATTGCCGCTGGTAGTGTATCAACATGATGTTGTTATGTCTATCTCATTCATCACTTGCTTACTTCCACATCACTCCATTGCGATCACCGCTTGCTAATCGCAAGAGCTCACTCCACCATCACATTCCATTTCTTCAGTTTATAACCACTTCTATGCAGGTTCTTCCAGTTCTAGTTTTCCGTAGCAGAAGAAGTTTGGCAGCAGTCCCCTGACATGTTTTGCAGCAGCTAGTTTACAGTTCCACTATGACTCGTGCCCAATGGACTAAGGCACTGGATTCTTGCATACGACGAGCTGTATACCCCGCGAGCCGCCAAGAATGTTGGCATTTTTGCCACATTGATTCTCATTGATGAATGCATTGATGTATTTTTGGGGATCTGACCTTTGATTGATGCAGCTTGGGCAAAAAAAGGAGAAAAATTGAGCAAAAAATGGTTAAGTCTGAAAACTGCGACGCGCTGACATGTTGCAGAATCGCGGTCAACTCAGTCAACGCAGGCAGGTTGGCGGAACCGTCGCGATATCGCGACGTGTTCCGGAATCGCGGGTCGGCGGGCAAAAACCATTAAGTTGAAAACATGCAGCGATTCGCTGACATGTCAGCGAATCGCGACCCGGGGAGCGTCGAAGGCAAAAAGTGCAAACTTGCAGCGCGTCGCTGACATGTCAGCGAATCGCGACAAAAAATGGCGATTGGTACGGCGACGGAAACATGTAGCGAAATCGCTACATGTTCCGTTTTCGCGAGGCGAGCGCGAGGGAGGAGCTAACGACGAAACATGTAGCGAAATCGCTACATGTTCCGTTTTCGCGGAGCAAGCTTGCGATGGCGAAGAGGAAGCCGGAGACGTAGCGAAATCGCTACATGTGCCATTTTCGTGGGTCAACGGTGGTCAAAGCATACGACATTATAAGACGTCGCGATTTCACGACCCGTCGCGATTTCGCGACCCGTCGCATTTTCGCGACCTGCGCAGTTTTCCCGCCAAGTGCAATATGAACGGACGAAAGGGTTTTTTCGATTTCCGATGATTTAATATTAACCCGAATTAAATATTTTGCGGATTTCCGATGCGGTTAAGGACGAAAAGCGCCCAGGCCACCAAAATTAAAAGATTTATTGGTTCAAAGCTGCGGTTCGTGGATTAATTCAACGGTTTTCATGCACATGTTCGAAGAATCGTATTTAATAAAGGACCGCGAACGTTTCATGGCATTTAATTTTTATTTCCTCGAGGCCGCTATTAAGGGGTCGTGTTCCTGATTTTCAAGATATTATTGTAGATCACGAGGAAGTTGGTTTTACATTTTTAATGCTGCAAAGAGGATGGACCTCTATAAAAACCAATGTAATTTTCATTTGCAAAGGTTGGAAAAACTTGCTGCTAGAAACTGGAATTGTATTTGCGGGAATTCAAGGATCGACTTCTAATTTTTCAAGCGTCGCATGGATGAAATTGCTTTCTGTTTTCTGCATTTCTAATAGCATTCGTACTCCTGCATTGCTATTACATTTAAATTCTGCATACTGGATTTAAATACTGCGGTCAGGGTACAATTCTTGGAATGTGGGTTTGGAGGGATTTGCGGCATGTGATTGTGCGAGGATGAAGCTGATTTCTTATGTTACTTGATGTTGTTGCGTTTGTAGTTTCCTGCTATTGTTTTTCCGATCCCATCACTTCGGCCTGTGGCCATATTTCCCATTTCTTTCTGCAACCTTTTAAATCTCTTTCCGACAACCCTATCTTAAACCCATTTTTAGAGTAGTGAAGGGAACCGACCCACTCGGAGATTGGTGCAGGAGCCATTTCTTGCTTCCAGCCTTTCAATGTTGGCCGGGTCTAGGGCGCAATTGTAAAAATCCTTTCCTGTGGCAGATTCGTGACCAACAGGTCATTCACTTCATTAATAAGTAATGAAATAAAGACACTCATATATATATATAAACAACTTAACAATAAACTTGCTAACGATAAAGCTAATAATAAAAATTGTTGACAGAAAACTGACGATAAAAATCATCAACAGGAAAATGATGATAAAAATTGTCGATAGAAAAATGACGATAAAAAATCATCGATAGAAAAATGACAATAAAAAATCATCGATAGAAAAATGACGATAAAAATTGTCGACAGAAAAATGACGATAAAAAATCATCGACAAAAAAATGATGATAAAAAATCGTCAACAAAAAACTGCTAACCAATTAACAAAAACTATATCAAGCAACATACTAGCCAATCAAAACAAAATGAAAACATCCAAACACAAAAATTAAAGGTGGGTCCCCAATTTTGGGGAAAGTTGTGCGACAGTCACAACACTGTTAATAGCATGATCCACTTTGTGATACGTGTGTTATGATATGTCTTGCTCATAATGTACTGCAAATGATTTTGTTTTGATATTACATATGTTGTATGACTCAACATGTATTCACACAAATTTTTAGTCATAAAAACCACTGTTAAGCACAAATTTTCTACATATGCATATCATAGCTCGTAACTAACCAGGGTTCAAATTATGTAATATATTTTTTGCTCTTTATTTTGCACATTCTTCTAGGCTAGCATGGTTCCCAATACAAAGTCTATGGTAGATATATATAGCAAAAATGGCACATATGGTCTAGGTGGAGCTAATACTAGCAATGATGGGAGATATTATTTGATCTCAGTGAAGGATTTTTGACAGTCTTCATCCCTGTTAAATGGGACCCCCTTATGTAGCATTCAATTCATGGATCGACATTTATCCAATAACTACGTGATTAAGAACTTTATGGATGCTACCTTGCCCTGTAGGCTTCTTAATTCCTTGATATTTTGGGGGGGACACATTTCTAATATAGCTTTCAACTTCGTTGGGTCAACTTTGATCTCTCATTTAGAAATGATGGATCCCAAGAATTTACTTGAAGTTATGCCAAAGACACATTTCTTGGGGTTCAATCTAACATTGTTCTCTATCAGGCGATCAAAGACTTTCCTCAAGACCTCGATGTGTTCTTCACGTAGTAATGACTTTGCCAGTAAGTCATCGATATAATCCTCTAAGATCTTATGCATATAGTCATGAAAGATGTATGTCATAGCTTGTTGATATGTGGCTCCTACATTTTTTAGGCCAAATGGCATAACTTTATAGCAAAATGTTCCCCATGGAGTGGTGAAAGTAGTTTTGTGCCGATCTTCGAGTTTAATCCGAATTTGGTTGTAACCAAAAAAACCATCCATGAGAGAAAGTATTTCATGACCTGTAGTTGCATCTACAAGAGCATCAATATTAGGCAACAAAAATGAATCCTTGGGTGTTGCCTTATTGAGGTCCCTGAAATCCATGCATATGAAGATTCTTCCATAAAGTTTTCCTATGGGTACCATGTTTGATACCAATTTTGGAAATTTGATGGAAATTATGAACTCTACATCTAACAACTTTTGCAATTCATCTTTAATCATCAAGGCAATGGTTGGATGCCTCTTCCTGAGTTTTTTCTTAATTGGTTTCTTGGTGGGGTCCAATGAAAGGTTATGAGTAACTAGTTTTAGATCTAGACCTAGCATGTACTTATAGGTCCAAGCAAAAAGATCAGGGTTCTCTTTCAATAGAGGAACGAGGTTGGCACGCTTCTTAGGAGATAAGCTCTCTTTAAATTTAACCTTCTTTGGATTGGTGGGATCATCGTTGATATTCACTTCGAAGGTTTCCTCTATTGACATATGAGACCCTCCTCAATATGGCGAGGCATAGGGATCAAATGGATGTCATCTTCTAGATTTAAAGGTTCTACCAAATCAAGATCAACCTCAACATGATAGACATCATATGCACAGTTTGGCACAAAATGGAACAGTTGTAGCATTTCTTCATTAGGGAAGAAATCTTCAGGATCTAGGGGTGAATTGATGTGGTTGAAACCAATGGCCTCAGGATTAATATGCAAAGGTTTTGAAGGTTCAGATAGATTATGAATTGGAGTGGTCAGATCGATGGAGACCATGTTGATATAATGGAAGAAATCTCCAGGACCATGTGGGTGAAACTCATTATCTCTGACTTGCTCCCCCTAATCTAGATGTGGTTCAGGTAGTATGGGGATCACCCGGGTCTACTTTGGGCACAAACATAACAATTGGGTCCTAAGGGGGAAGCAATTGCCTTAAGTTGGAAGGACTAGTAAAAGCTATATGATATATCTCTTCTAAATTCATTGGTCTTCTTTGGATGGAAGGACCTAGGAATATTGCATGATAAATTGGTTCCATTTCCATAGGCTCCCTAAGATGATGTATATGGCAAGGCTCCAAATAGGCCATCTCTGTTTCATGTTCATACTCACCGTCATCACTGACATACTCACTCTCATCATATTTAGAGTTGTATTCTAGATTTTCCTCAGAAATGAATTCTGCTTCGGACCATCCTAAGGAGAGATGTGGATGGTAAACCAAAGGTGGTTCTTCTATAACCATGGTCACATTCCAATTACCCCTCCACGAGTGTGAAGATTTTGGATGATAGGGATTCCAATTGATGTCATCCCCAATACTAAGGTTCAGGTGATCTAGAGATATAGCTAATAACTCGTCCTAACCTCTAATGTGATAACCTAGACCGAACCTATCAGTCAACAATTGGTATTGTGGATGATACAGAGTTTAATGCCCTTGCTCAAATAATCCTAGTCCGTAACTATACCAATGGTAACAATCAAAATAACAAAGGGTGTACTCCAAGTTTGATAGATAATGAATATCTACAATAAAAGGTTCATTATCATCTTCTTCCACGGGTGAGCGATCTCCAAGTTTATCCAAACCCCCATAGATAAAATTTATCTAATTAGGTGGCACCTCTAGTGGCACCACCGTCCTAATAGGAAAGCAATTAGTTTGAGGCCTACCCATATCCTATGTAGATTCTATGATCTGTGTAAAAGTTACATTCTACACTAGGTACTCAGCTAACCTGGGATTGACTACGTGAATCATCACCTGTGGTGTAGATGATGCAGTTGATGACACATGCGAGGTAGGATGAGGTACCTCCTTGATTAAATTTTGTGAGTTTTCCTCCTCCATAGGATTTGGAATCTCAATGGTTTCTATGTTGGGAATTACCCTAGGCTCATTTTTTCCCAACACTGCCTTTAGCTTCTAGTCATTATTTAGCCTTATCGATATTGTAGGTCTTTTAGATGTAGTTGTTGTATTAGGGGTTGGTTGTGACATCGGCATAGAAGGATCGATGTGCACTGCCTTTGATTTACCCACTGAATATTTGATAGGAGATGTTGGTCTAATATCTAAGTGAATAAATGGGAGGATGACGTCTCCCAGTAAGTCAAACTGAGTGACATAATTAAATGAATATTCATATAAAGGGACCACATGTACTTATCCCTCGTGCATAGACTTGATGCATTAGTGCAAAATCGAGGGGATGCAACGCATGTCCCTTATCCATGGTTGACCTAGGATAATGTTATATTGCATAGCACCCTCTAGCACATGGTACATCATCGGGATGGTTTTTAGCCCAACCTAAATGGGAAGGACTATTGTGCCTACTATCAAGTACAACACATCATTGAACGCTCACAACATAAAGGTTGAAGGTATGATTTGTGACTTAGGTAAGTTCAAGTGTCCTAAAGCCTTTGTGGTTATTATATTGATTGATGATCTTGTGTCAATAAAAACTCGCTTGAAAGGAGTGTGGTCTACACAAGCAATGATATGTAGCGGTGGGTCCACTATAGCAGTGGAAACCATTTTGATTTCATGATTGTAAAATCAGATCATAGGTTTATTGGAATTGCTGCACATGCCCCACAAAGTTAATGAAAGCTTCAGGATCCTGGGGTTGAACTTCAACATCTCTTAATATTTCCATTAGCATCTCCATGTGCCTAGGATATTGTTGTATGATTTCATATATCGATAATTTTTCAAAGGTTTTTTGTAGACTCTAGATGAGTCTATTCCTAATTGTTACCACCGATCTTGTTGGTGGGCCTGGCAATGGGTTATGTGTTGGCCTCTACTAAGGCATAGCTTGAATTAAAATGGGTGCTAGAGGAGGATCTAGTTGGTTTTACCTCATATTTCTAGTGACCACATTCACCATACCAAAAAATCCCTTAGTAGGCGGATCAATCTGCACTTGGTTAACACTTGGTTAACTTGTCTGACATTTTTTCTGTGGCTCATGATTCAGCAAGGGATATTTGAAGATTCCTATATTTTGGTTGTCCGATGCCAAGGGGTTTTAAATTAGCAGTTTGTTCCTATCGATAATATTTTGCACCATGTGTTTAAAACTGTGGTACACTTCGATTTCATGCCCCTTTTGTTGATGGTATGAGCAATAATGATCTTCTCTAAACCATTTGGGTTTAGGATAGTTGGGATCCAGTAGCTACACTTCAAGCAATTGAAGCACCTTAGCCTCGCATAATTGGTTTAATATTGATGCTAAAGTTTTAGACAATGGTGTAAATTGGTGAGGTGGTGATGTTCTTTAACTTTGCCCTACTTTTTATTGTGTTGATTGTATTGCATAGGGGGTGGTTGTGCCTGATAATTTTGTGGTTGTTGGATTTTTTCCCCCTTTTGAAGGTTTAACATGACTTGATTCACATGTGCAGGCTTGGCCTGGTGATTTTGATTCTTCATGTTCTTATTGTTCCATTCATTCTTTATCTTGAGTTTCAAGTCTCCTTCTTGCAACTTTATATCCTCAATGACTTTAGCTTGTGCCAAGGCCTCTTCGAATGTTTGGTACTACTAGTATTGTTACAATAGTGAGATGTAACTCGTACAACTCTTAGTAAACATTCATGTTAACTCTGTAGTTGATATGGAGAAGGGAAGTTTGGCCATACATTTCCTCCATCTATTGTCATAGTCTATTACTGGCTCGTCATCATATTACTTTAGAGAAACTAGTTCAGACAGATTGGTCTTCTTCTTGACACCAAATGAGAAGCGTTCAAGAAATGTGTTTCCTAGTTTTTTGAAGTTGGTGATGCTATACCTCTTTAGCTAATTGTACTATTCTAGGTCTAGGCCTGAAAGGGTTATCACAAAATTCCTTAGCAATACGGGATCATTGTTTTGAATCTAAAAACATAGATTCATGAAACTAATCACATGTTCCTGTGTGCCATCATCCCCTGAAACTTGTCTAGCTTAGGCATCTTAAAATGTTTAGGATATGCCAGGCTAGGGATTGAGGGACACAGAGGTTGATTATGAATCTTATTTAGGGTAGGCTTTTGATAAGCCATCCCTTATTTCTCAATAGCTTTAGTTTTATCAGCAAGGATTTTTTACACTTGAGAGGATACAATTTCCTCTTCTCTAAGTGACCTTTGTGGTGCAAGTGAAGGTAAGTTTCTCTGGGATCGATATGGATGATTGTTCTCATTATACACCTCTATAGAAGAGGGCTTAGGATATTACTAATCTTGTTCATACCTCTCTAATTCCTTGTACTGATAATACCCAGGTTGGTCTAGCGTTTGATGTTGTTGTTGTCTTTGAGTGTGCTAGGAAGTATGACAAGTGCGGTGCTTAATTTGTCTAGGGTGTAGCCCTAGTTATGATATAGCACGTCTAGTGTTATACTGCTCCCTATACTTGTTATTAGGAGGTAGATTATCCCAAGCTAACCTATCCTCTCTCTCCACACTCCTTCTGATCAAGGATGAGTTGGTCGTGCAAGCAGTGCTCATACAAACATTGTTAGAACAACATTTTTCATTGTGCATCCTCTTTCTCAAGTCGCTCATGCTCTTATTGTAAATCCTCCAATTGATCTTAAAGTATTTGCTACCTTTGACCTGAGTGAAGCCTATGTCTCTAATATATGGGATCATCTATGTACGGTCTTTGACTTCTTTGCTCTATACGTGGAGCTCTAGTAGAACGAGTCTTAATGGATTGATCCACTATGCTCTTGCCTTTATTTGTAAAGGCTACATCAGTAGCATGTTGAGATATTTCCTATGTGCACACATGTGTAGATGGGGTGTTTCTGCTACAAAGGCATTTTGAGAATTCCCCCTGGGTATAAGTATGCCTCTTTCTATCCTCACTTTGTGCACTCTTTGATCGATAATGGGTAGTAGAGACCCTATGCTCTAATATCTTTAGAACTTGGTGTAGTCCATTGAGTTGACTAGTCCTCCAAGGTTGGTTAGGAGGCATTATGTTTACCCTAATAGTATTGATATCTAGCACAAAATTCTCATGTTCAGTTTGACTTGGAGTCCTATTGGGTCTATGATCTGACACAACCCTTTCCTCTTGCTCCTCATTGGGTGGATCTTGCCTATGTCTATCTTGTGATGGTGGGGGTCTTGAACCACCCTTGATTCTATCACGAGAGGAATATGTATTACGTCCTCTAATTGGGGTGTCATGATGAGAACCCCTATTAGTCATGTCATCAGAACCCCTATTAGTCATGTCATCACCTCTAATGCTGCCCAAATTTTGTTTAGAAATATTCTATGTGGGAGGCTCAACTTCATTGTTTTGTGTGTTGGTTGGGGCATCGATTTTTCTTTGGTAGTGGATCGAGGGTGGTAGCCCCGTGTGTTAACCATGATTTATGAATTATCTCATAGGTAAGTTTTAAGGAAAACAAAATATACAAAGTATTTATCTCATTTAAATTTTCTTTGTGTATCTCGTTGGAACAAAATCTGCCTTCGGTTAATAGTGTTGCACCTTAGACTTTGCCAACATTGAATAGACAGATCTTGCTTGAGATCATCTGTCTAGTCTCCAGAGAAGGCTGGTTCCTTTGAGTTTTTTAGAGAAAATGGGAACAAGAGATAAGGGAAATATAGCCTAAGCTAGAACTTTTCTCATGGTACAGATTGGACAACAACAAACATTGATGATGCAGATTACTACTTTCGAGTTTTCTTTATATCTTCTTTATAGAAAACATGAATTCTCGAGTGTGACTTTTAGATGTTCGTCTAAAAGCATGTAAATATCTTTTAATGTTCAACTCTAGAAACAAGATTTATACGTGCACAGTCCAGATTTCAGAACAGATACATTATAAAACTTAGAATGAATAAAAGTTAAAACACCGGATACATACACTTGCACACGAAGTTTCGAAAGCCAGAAGAAGAAATCTTTTATTGCTTGTAATCCAGTACATGTACATCAAGCTTGTAAACGTCCAAGAGCCGACCCTTTTTATGGAGTCGCTCACCCCTATATATACCCTAAAAGAGTATCTTTTTCTAAGTACATCTTACTATTTTACAAGCAATCATCTGTAGTTTCTAATAATACACAAGTCTTCTATGAATTAGATATCTTCTCTGTAGATTAGATTCTAGACGAGCCTGTCACATTTTCAATCATCTGGCAAGCCTGCTCTATCCTAGATTTCTGATAATCATGTCAAAAATCACTTCTTGGTGTCAGTGCATGCCTTTGATTGCCAAAAATACATTTTATTCCTTTACAGCTGGCGTGTCGCGAAATCACGACATTCTTTCCTTGCTTTGCTCTTTTGCCGCCTCCAGCCGTGAAAATGAGACATGTCACGAAATCATGACATTCTTTCCTTGCTTTGCTCTTCTGCCGCTTCCAACCATGAAAATGAGACATGTCATGAAATCGTGACATTCGTCTCTTGCTTTGCTCTTCTGTCGCTTCCAATCGTGAAAATGAGACATGTCATGAAATCGTGACATTCTTTCCTTGCTTTGCTCTTTTGTCGCTTCCAGCCATGAAAATGAGACATGTCATGAAATCATGACATTCTTTCCTTACTTTGCTCTTTTATTGCCTCCGCCGCGAAAATGAGACATGTGAAATCGTGACGTTCATCTCTTGCTTTGCTCTTCTCCACGAAAAATGCAACATGTCGCGATATCGCAACACTTATTCCTCTTTGTTCTCTTTTGTTGCTCTTAGCACGAAAATGCAACATGTCACGATATCGTGACACTTTTCCTCCTTGCTTCATTTTGTTGCTCTTAGTCGCAAAAATGCAACATGTCACGATATCGCGACACTTTTTCCTCCTTGCTCTTTCTCTTGCTTTGGACCACGAAAATGCAACATGTCGCGATATCGTGACACTTTTTCCTCCTTGCTCTTTCTCTTTGCTTTGGACCGCAAAAATGCAACATGTCGTGATATCGCGACACTTTTTCCTCCTTGCTCTTTCTCTTTGCTTTGGACCACGAAAATGCAACATGTCGCGATATCGCGACACTTTTTCCTCCTTGCTCTTTCTCTTTGCTTTGGACCGCGAAAATGCAACATGTCGCGATATCGCGACACTTTTTCCTCCTTGCGGTGTTTTGCTTTTTCTTTGATCTTTAGCATATGGGCCACTTCGGTCTTCTTGGAAAATATGCAAAAAGGTGCATCAGCTATTTTTCTGTAGTTAGTCACTTTTTGACTAACAATCTTGGCGCCTTTCGAGGGATTTTTTGCTTGCAAAAATTTTGAACCAGGCCTTCATCCATTGGGAAACGGAGTCAACAACGCAGTTGTAAAAAGAATCTTTCAGAGAAAGACAAAGAACAAAGGAAAATGCACTTAGATTAAAAGTGAACATTACCTCGTCAAAACTCCCTTTATACCTTAGTATCTCTATTAAAAAAAAATGTCGACTTCTGATTGGCTGCGACTGAAATTTTTTGTTAAGGCCAAAAAATGGTAATATTTACAAATATTGTCTGAATATACTTATATTATACTGTACATATAATTCCTTTTCTGCTTTCTCAATAGAAATATAACTTTAGGTGAAATGCATTCACCGTGATGGGAAGAACCAATCCATCTTGATCTTTCAACTGGAAGGCATTGAATTGCTTTTCTGAAACAATTTTGAATGGCCCCTCCTAGAATGCATCAAACTTGTCATGGTGTCCTGGCTTTGCTTTCTTGACATTCCATTTTAATACCAGGTCACCTATTTTAAATTTCTTGAAAGTGGTTTTCTTATCGAACCACCCGACTATTTTTACCATATGCTTTTGATGATGATCGTAGGCCTGTTCCCTAGATTCTTCAAGCTGCAGAAGTTGCATCAGTCGAGCATCCATTGGATGACCTTCATCTTCGTTAACTTGGTTTAGCATCCTCAACATGGGTATCTCCATATGAATCGGCAGAACAACTTCTTTGCCATAAACCAAAGCATATGGCGATGTATTGATTGATTTTTTGATTGAGATTCTGTCGGCCCACAGGGCTTGATTTAGGAGTGAGTGCTTGATTGGGTATATTATCTTAGCCTGTAGGAGTTTTAACAACTCCTATTTCATTAAGGCTTCAATTTTAGGATTCACAGGCCTCTGCCTCTGCCTAAAAGGTTTAGCTCCTTCCTCTAGTTCGATGGTATGTTGAATGACCTCTTTCCTGTACACTTTCAGATCACTATAAGTCCAGGCTATTATATCTGGATATTCTCTACATAACTATTTTATTTGTTCTAGTTCTACCACTGTACAATCGGTCCCCACTTTGATCATTTTTCCCGGTTCTAGTTCTATTTCCTTATATCGGCGTTCATCTACCTTGATCCTTCGACCTACAGCTCTGTCGCTATTATCGAAAAGGCTCTCCAGGGTGATCAGTCCCCTGGGGATATGATTATTTCTCAGTTGAATAAGGCTCTCTTCGTCCTCTTCTTGTAACGCTCTTTCTGTAGAGCAATTCATCTCATGAATCAGAAAATCTAGGATCTGCTCGTCGTTTTCAAATACCTGCCAGAAAATGTCCTTGTCGGGCACAAAAGGCCTGTATATAAGTCTAACTATTTTAGACTTCTGAATAACATTGCTTGATTGGGCAAAAATTTGATCCTACTGATGCTAACAGGTCTGCATGTGTGTTTTTCTCTCTGGAAATGGATTTCATGTTTAGTGCTTCAAAATTTTCCAATAGATCTAACACTTTGTTTTTGTAAGCTCTTAGGTAATGTTGCTTACAAATGCATTTGCCAGTAACCTGTTTAACAATCAGCTCTGAATCTCCATAGATCAGCAGTTGTTTTGCACCCAATTTTTTAGCTTTCCTGAGTCCCAAACACAAGGCTTCGTATTCAGCTGCGTTATTGGTGCAACTCCATGTCAACCTATATGAAAAGACTTTTTCTTTTCCAGTAGGTGAAATCAGAATGATTCCAGCTCCTGCTCCATTTTTGCACCTTGACCCATCAAAGTACAATTTCCATAACTGGTTGGCCGAATCATCTGTTTTAGGGACAAGAATAGGGAGCTTTTTTGGTTTCTCAATGGAATAGCTTCCCATTTCTGTCTCTATCATAGCATTGAAGTCTTTCATTGAAAATTGATCCTCAGATTGTAGTTCCTCCAGGGTTTCTTCCATTAAATCGATATTTTCTAATTCTTCAGACATCATGTTGATGGTAGTTGTTTCCTCCAGTATTTCTACGTGGAAAGTAGATGGTTTTTCATTGTAGATCTTGACTCTTTTACCTTTGAAAGGTACCTCCAAATGAGAATAATCTAGAGACAGATAACCACCCATTTTGGCCATGAATTCTCTGGATAAACACATACCGAAATATGGTTCTAAGTCTACAACGACTACTTCTTGTATGACGACTACTTCTGGCATTCTGTGGAGTTGAATAGGGATATCTTTGATCACCCCGATAGTTTTTACTAGAGTACCATCTAATTGCAACACACCAGGATGACTTCGAGTATATTCCATCCCCATTATGTCACATACGGCTTTCGGCATCACCGTAGTTGTGGCCCCTGAATCAATCATACAATTGTGAACTATCCATCCCTCCATTTGCAAGGATAGATAGAATGGGGGTGGTCTGTTTTTCCCAGAGGTTGACATAACATTTGAGGAAGAGGTATCATTCTTTAAATTTAGGGATTCTTGGAGGAGGTCGATCTGACCAAGAATTTGCAGCGCATCATACATGCTTATTTTGGAAGGAGTCCTCTTCATTTCTTCTGCAATGTTGAACGAAAGGGTTGCAACTGGGGATACCTCAGCACTCTTTTCCCTTCCACTAGTAGATGCGTCGTATCTGTCTCTATAGACCTGTGTGGCTTCTGTTCTTTGCCTTTTTGTCAATGAAGGAAATCTGAGTCTTTCCTTCGCTTGCTCTTGAGCCTCGCTCCCTTTTCTAGGGGGAAATTCTTTTCTTGGTGTAGTCGCAAAAGTCTGAGGAGGGTCAAAATGTCTTTTCTCACTGGACTGGTTCTTCTATGGAGTTGCCCTGGGGGCAGGAGGAAAACCTAGTGGTTGGAGTTCCTTAGGGTCAACTTGTAATGACTTTTTTCTTGATCTTGTCAGGACCGATACTTGCTCCACTGATGGCATTGCCAAATTGTGGTGCACCTCTCTGATTATGTTCACTTGTCCCTTGCCGGTTTCTTTGGCTCTTTCATTAATAACCGCTTGCACATGATGTTGATGAATCATGCATGAATCTTCTCCATGAGGATCATTGCAAGTGGTACACCAGTAATCAGAATTAGCGGGTTCTCCATTATCTCCTGTCTCATTTGCATACACCACATTTTTTCTCTCTTGTACCCTTCCACTTGTCGAAGCACCTTCCTTTTGTATCTGTGGAAATCTTCTTGCTTGGATATTCCGTTCAGCCTCTCTCTTTTTCATGGATGCCATTTCATTTGACAATGTCTTCATTGTATCAATTATGGTCGTGTATTGATCATTGGGGGGAGCTGATGCAAGGGGTGTAGTTGGTAATGCAAGGAATGTAGGAGGTGCGGCTATAGATGGGAGAGCCTGTGTTGATGGGAGTACAGGCAGTTTAGAAATTGATGCTTGGGAAAGCTCTGGTACAATTGGCAATAGACTCTTTGATGGATATCTTTTTGTAGTGATGAGATCAGCTTCGCCCTTTGTTGCCTCTAAATAGATCCCAGGAAAAGTGGTTACACGGGATTGTCTTATTATCATACTGAGATCTGAATCAAAAGCCCTTAAGTAATAGCATATAGCTTGTTCTTCCATGGGTTTTAGGCCCTGTGGTACTCTACCACGAGTTCTGGTAAATATGATGTTGAAATCTTGGATTTCTTCTTGTGGATGCCTCTCAATGATAGTGAATTGATTCAGCAATGTGAAAGGATCCGCATGTATATTAAATTCATCGACCAGATGGCCGACAAGTACTGCCCAAGAAGTAATGGATCTAGTGGGAAGCACTCTGTACCAATAGAGCATCTTTCCTTTCAAAGATATAACCAACAATCTGACCATTACATCTTCCTGAGTGATGTTGTAAATAGATGCTAGCGATGATACATCTAAATAGTGCTCATCTACTATTTTGCCTATTTCGTCAAAGGTCGGTAATGCTTTTAGTGCAGCTTGTGGAATTTGGTGGTGTGCTCCCAAGTTCAAAGGGCCAGTTTGATTCCACACAAGATGTGTTAGGGTAGGGGTGGCTGCCATGATTGCTAAAGGAGTTACAACTACTATAGGATTGCTTGCAGATGCTCCTACAATGGGTGTTAAAGAGGTGCTAATGGTGTCGGGCAGATTTGATCGTGCGGCTAGCACAGGGTGTGCTTTTAGGCTTTCGAGATGTAGTTCAAAGAACTCGATAGGTTCTTAGAGTTTCTAGCTCGGGATCTGGTTATCATATGGCTATATAACCAGAAGGTTTCTAGACAAGGTCTTTCTTTTATGGTCTAAATTGCAACGGAGTCGCCAGGTGGTTTTTCTTGAGATTTTCAAACAAAAAGGCTCTTAAGGTAAAACACCAAAACTTATACAATACTATGGGATTTCTGGTCCCACCGGGCATGCCAAAAACTATTGGAACAAAATCTGCCTTTGGTTAATAGTGTTGCGCCTTAGACTTTGCCAACATTGAATAGACAGATCTTGCTTGAGATCATCTGTCTAGTCTCCAGAGAAGGCTGGTTCCTTTGAGTTTTTTAGAGAAAATGGGAACAAGAGATAAGGGAAATATAGCCTAAGCTAGAACTTTTCTCATGGTATAGATTGGACAACAACAAACATTGATGATGCAGATTACTACTTTCAAAGTTTTCTTTATATCTTCTTTATAGAAAACATGAATTCTTGAGTGTGACTTTTAGATGTTCGTCTAAAAGCATGTAAATATATTTTAATGTTCAACTCTAGAAACAAGATTTATACGTGCATAGTCCAGATTTTAGAATAGATACATTATAAAACTTAGAATGAATAAAAGTTAAAACACCAGATACATACACTTGCACACAGAAGTTTCAGAAGCCAGAAGAAGAAATATTTTATTGCTTGTAATCCAGTACATGTACATCAAGCTTGTAAACGTCCAAGAGCCGACCCTTTTTTTGGAGTCGCTCACCCCTATATATACCCTAAAAGAGTATCTTTTTCTAAGTACATCTTACTATTTTACAAGCAATCATCTGTAGTTTCTAATAATACACAACAAGTCTTCTATGAATTAGATATCTTCTCTGCAGATTAGATTCTAAATGAGCCTGTCACATTTTCAATCATCTGGCAAGCCTGCTCTATCCTAGATTTCTGATAATCATGTCAGAAATCACTTCTTGGTGTTAGTGCATGCCTTTGATTGCCAAAAATACATTTTATTCCTTTACAGATGGCGTGTCACGAAATCACGACATTCTTTCCTTGCTTTGCTCTTTTGCCGCCTCCAACCGTGAAAATGAGACATGTCACGAAATTGCCACATTCTTCTCTTGCTTTTCTCTTCTACCACTTCTAGCCATGAAAATGAGACATGTCACGAGGTCATTTTTTTTTTTGAAAATGAACATGTGACATTGTGTTGTCTTGCTTTGCTCTTCTCGCCCTTCCACGTGAAAATGAGACATGTCGCGAAATCGTGACATTCTTTCCTTGCTTTGCTCTTCTGCCGCTTCCAGCCATGAAAATGAGACATGTCATGAAATCGCGACATTCATCTCTTGCTTTGCTCTTTTTCTTCCATTCACGAAAATGAGACATGTCACGAAATCGTGACATTCGTCTCTTGCTTTGCTCTTCTGCCCGTGAAAAGGCAACATGTCACGATATCACGACACTTCTGCCTCTTTGTTCTCTTTTGTTGCTCTTAGCCGTGAAAATGCAACATGTCGCGATATCGCGACACTTTTGCCTCCTTGCTCCCTTTTGTTGCTCTTAGCCACAAAAATGCAACATGTCGCGATATCGCGACACTTTTGCCTCCTTGCTCCTTTCTGTTGCTCTTGACCACGAAAATGCAACATGTCGCGATATCGCGACACTTTTTCCTCCTTGCTCTTTCTCTTTGCTTTGGACCGTGAAAATGCAACATGTCGCGATATCGCGACACTTTTTCCTCCTTGCTCTTTCTCTTCGCTTTGGACCGTGAAAATGCAACATGTCGCGATATCGCGACACTTTTTCCTCCTTGCTCTTTCTCTTTGCTTTGGACCACGAAAATGCAACATGTCGTGATATCGCGACACTTTTTCCTCCTTGCGGTGTTTTGCTTTTTCTTTGATCTTTAGCATATGGGCCACTTCGGTCTTCTTGGAAAATATGCAAAAAGGTGCATCAACTATTTTTTTGTAGTTAGTCACTTTTTGACTAACAGTATCCTAAAATTGTTTAGTGCATTTTGATTTGTTGAGTATATGGCCCAACTCTTATCGTGTTTTTGTAAATGTTGATGATACTCTTAGATTGTTAAAGGTTTTCACCTATATACTCATAGTGACAAACCTGGTAATGATATCCAGGCTATCTATCCCCTGAGATATGGAGATGAAATCCATAATCGAGAAAGGATCATAGGTACCATATATTCTCACCCAACATATAGTGGTCAGTGATACACCCCTTCGAAGAGGAATGCATGCTATTTTCTACAAATAGGATAGTTCTTAAATCGATCTTGGCCATGAAAAGGTCCTGATGATACAATGTCAGATGAGCCAACTGAGTGGTAATAACTTCAACAGGTTGGATGTGAAAGCCCAATGTCACTGATGTTTACTTTGAATCATGGTGTGTGTGTTCCTTTTAATTTTTCATTAATGAAATATGCATCAAGAAGCATTCATGATTCTTCTTCTACATGCCTAGAAAATAGCATTTTACTTTTAAAAAAATGCAGGACTAAATACTCTTTACTTTCAGAGAATGCAAATGCAAAATTAAAATGATATTGGTATTTAGACAAGTCCTAAACAAGAAAAACCTAACAGAGTATAAAAAGGGGTTGCTACTATGTACAATAAGTAATAGACTCGACCATTGTATAGAGTAGCAGTCACAAAAGCTAGCTACTGGAGGCTAGGGCAGCCAACAAAATTGGCCACTGTTTCTAGCAGCTACTAGTAGCAAACATAGTATTTTCTAAATTTATCCTTAAATTTTTCTATGTTTGCTATTTAAAATATATAATTTAGATTCACATAGAAAAAATATATATAAAAGGTATGAAAATAAAGAGAAATCCAACTAACCTTGAATCCTCATTCGATGATGAAATAGGTTGTTTGCTGTTTTGCCATATTCTCTGCTAGCCACTATTGCTTAGGGTGGCTAGGATGCTAGCCGCTGTATTCAACCACGACTGAGACTGTTAGCCACTGTTAATCAGAGTGAATGGTGCTTGCACATAGAAAAATATAACAAATCAATAAATGCAATGAAAAATGCGAGGTTTCCACCATGATCACTACTGTAAATAGTGAAAATCATGCATCTACTTGTCTGTAAACATGTAATCAAATTGAAAGTAAAAGACAATGTAACTATTGCAAGATAAATAAATGATTTGCAAATGAAGTGCTCTTTATTAATCACAATGAGTCAAGGTTACATTATTTCCCTCTTAGGGAATCCCTCAATTTGATACAATTCATTACAAAGTTGTAACCCTTCCAAAAGGGAGAGATGCATTGCAAAATACTTTCACTCTTCCCACTAATTTGTTTATAAGAGGGCTTATGAGTTACCTCCTCTTTTGGATGTCAAGAAATGTGATCTTGATGCTTTGAATCTTGAATAAATCTGTCACCTACATGCAAGGAAACAACAAAGCACATTAGTAGCACATGAAACCTCTCATGATGAGGTTGATTTCCAAGCAAATGTATGAAACATAGAAAATATGTAAATAATGCATGAACATGTATAAATATGCATAAAGTTACCTAAAATATTGATGAATAAGCATGAAGAAAAGCTTGAAATATATAAAGAAACCTAGAAACACATGTAATATTGCATATTAAGCACAAAATAACCTAATATATGAAAGCATATAAAAGAAAGCATGAAGTGCACAAATGTAAGAAAAAATGTTATGAAACTATAAATCAACCATGGAAATGTATGAAATGTGATTAATATATGCTAAATTTATCTAAATACATTCTAAAAAAGGTAAATATATGGCTAAATCAAATAACTAAGCATATCAAACCCTAGTCATTAATGCTCATAGCAGTTGGTTGTGCTAGCAGCTATTGAGTCCAACAGCTAAGCCTAAGGGCCACTGTTGACAATAGTGAGCACAGGAAAAGTATCCTGCTCTTGAAATCAGGTCTGTGGATGCTCAATTTTTCTATGGAATTGATGATCAAGGGTCACTAGTGTGTCCAAACATAGATTTATAGGTGAATTATTGTGAACTCGTAATGGATTGGTATGAAATGGCAATATTACTCCTCAAGCTGATGGAAACTCCATTGCCTAAAATGCAAGTTTCATTATCCAATTGGACGTCTTGATGAAGAACACAAGCTTATACTGAGAGGGGGTGAACAGTATAAGACCACTTTTTACTTTCTTTCCAAACCAATATCAATTAATGTCCTTAATTGCAATAACCAAATATAGCAGTGTGCATTAATAACTCAGATAGCAATAGTAAGCAAGAGCACAAGTCACCATACACAATTGAGACACAAGATTTAACATGGTTCCCCCAATGTGGGGTACTCCACAAGATAATATCCTTATAATATTTCACATAAAAATAAGGATCCTTATCCAATACAATGATTTCTTTGATCTGCTCAAAGCTAGGCAATAACAAGCTCACATAGAACTTGTCCAAATCTGCATAACAAGCTCACATAGAACTTGTCCAAAACTGCTCAACAAGCTCACACATAACTTGTCCAAATTTCTTTGATCTGCTCAAATCTAGGCAATAACAAGCTCACACATAACTTGTCCAAATCTGCATAACAAGCTCACACAAAACTTGTCCAAAATTGCTCAACAAGCTCACATAGAACTTGTCCAAATTTGCTCAACAAGCTCACTAAGAACTTGTCCAAATATGCTCAACAAGCTCACAAAGAACTTGCTCAAATATGCTCCAACAAGCTCACTAAGAACTTGTCCAAATCTGCTCTAGCAAGCTCACCAAGAACTTGCTCAAATCTGCTCCAACAAGCTCACTAAGAACTTGTCCAAATATGCTCTAGCAATCTCACCAAGAACTTGCTCAAATATGCTCCAACAAGCTCACTAAGAACTTGTCCAAAACTACTCTAGCAAGCTCACCAAGAACTTGCTCAACTCTGCTCAATAGGCTCACTCAGAACCTCATCAAAATCTGTCCCAAATCTATCCACAAATCTATCTAAAATTATCCACAAATCTATCCCAAAAACTATCCACAAAGCCTTCTCAAAGGCTCAATCAATCATACAAAATTTAAATTTATTTAAGTAAAAAGCTCAAGTAGTACTCAAATCTATCCACCATATATATGAAGGCAAGGAAGCTCAAATATGATGAACTCAACAATGAATGGCAATGCACTCTACAATGGATGATAACAATGATCTACAATAAGATCTCAACTCAACTCAACTCAAATCAATCTCAACTCAAGTCAACTCATAGAAGCATAAAGAGAATTGTTAGAGACTCAATATGTTCTAAGCTCAATCTCAACTCAAATCAGAATTATAGAATAGTTTGTTTCATGGGACTTGAACAATCACCTCACACAATCACTTGACTAGGCTCAATCAACTCAACTCAACCAATCACCACAAGGGACAACTCTTTCTCACAAAACCCTAGTCCAAGCATGTATCAACCAACTCAAATGTTTCCAACAATGCTCAACCACAAATCTCACATAACAATGATACTCATGTTCTTTTCAAGTTCTTTACATAACCAATGGGCTTCAACAACTATGCTTATAAAACAAGGTTTAAACACAACTCTCAAACCAGAAAACCTTGAAGCATTCAACCAACCACTTTCAAAAAGGAAACCACAATCAATCCTTTTCACTCCAATGATATTTCAGAAATCAACCACCATAAACAATCAATAGGAGAATGTGCCCATACCTTTTTGATGCCAAGAAGTTGTCCACAAAATCTGCCACACTAAACACAACTTTCCTTTCCAATCTCAATAAGGGTTAGTGGACTTCAAATAATAATCACAAGATAAAGCATAACTCAATTTACACCTTTTTACTCCAACTTAATAAACACATCCACCAAAGTCCTTTTTTAATAAAAACCCTTATCAAAAATAATAATCAATAAACCTCTCAAAAATTATTTTATAACAACTCCTTATTTCTCCTAAATCTTAATTCTCAATTTCATGAACATCAAATTAAATCAACAACTCATCCACCTTTGAAATAATAATCACAACCCTTATAAAAACAAAGTTTAATTAAAAACTTTAATTATTCCTAACCACCTTATAACTCCAACTTAGGGCTTAACAAAATTAATTAGAGCAAAAATGTATTTACCTCCTCAAGGGGATTCGAACCCCCAACTTGCCCACACCACGAGCGCCTTAGCCGTGGCTAAGGTTGCCACACGAGCTAGCCGCTCGTTCGAAAGGGAAAGGCACAACGTGCCTTAAAACCTTTCCTCCCTTTCCACAAATCAAAAGCGCTTCGAGCACTTTTCTTCCAACACCTTCCGAATGCAGTCAAGGGGATTCGAAACCTTGACATTTGTGCTACCACACACCTTAGCCAAAATCCAACTGCCAATGCGCCACTCTGCCCATGATGACTTTGGACTTCGACCAACCTTCGTTTATTCATTGCTTCTACTTTCTAAAATATTTTTGCACGAGCTCAATTCGGATGCTTAGCCAATGATTATTAACCATGAGCTCAGATCAGTTTATGAACCTTAGGTATCCCCTTTATATAGCCTCCTTATTATTTTTGATGACATCGACAGAAATCTTGCATATTTAATTTTAAATTTAAATTTAAATTTTAAATAATTAAAATTTAAACTAAATATTAAAAATTAAATATCTCCATCATCAGGGCACCTTTTTCGATGAAACGAAAGGCCAACTTGGGTTTTAAGAAAAACCTAATTCAAATATGCCATCCATGGTTTTAAATAAAACCTTTTATTTTTCCTACCTTGGTTTTCACAAAAACCCTGTATTTATCCATGCTTTCCAAAATATCATTTGGCCACCAAAACTCAATATGATCCATGTGACATCAATGACAACATAAAATAACTCAAATTTCCAACAATCTCCCCCTTTGTCATTGATGGCAACACCTCTAATGCAAAAACCATCAATCAGTATCAAATTCTCCATCTCTGAGAACTCAAAGTTGCTCCCCCTAACTCAATACTCTCTATGGAGGCTGCTCCCCCTAACTCAATGCTCTCTTTGGAGGCTGCTCCCCCTAACTCAATGCTCTCCCCCTTACTCAAATCTCTCCCCCTTTGACATCAATGGCAAAAGGGACACCTATGGGGCTAAAATATATGACTCTTAAGCATAGCCCCCTCACCACCTTCTCTCTTGAGGTGATTAATTTTGGGGTGGGAGTACTTTTACTCCCATATTACATTGTTTCTTTCCTCTATCAACTTCCTTCCATGTTTTTCTGATATCCTTCTCTTGATCTTCTTGCCTTGAACCTGTTTGACCTTCTTGCCTTGAACCTGTTTGACCTTCTTGCCTTGAACTTGTTTGGAATTGAGTCCTACACCATTTTGCAATATGTCCAAAGTTATTGCAGTTAAAACACTTGATATTGTAGCCTTTGGATGGTGCCCATATCCTGAAATATTTCTTGAAATAATTTCCATATCCATTCCTTTCCTGAACCCTGTATTGTGAAGTTCTGTTTTCATGACCATTATGACCATGACTTCTGAATTGTGTAGCTCTAAAACCAAAACCATGTTGCTCATTTCCTTTGCACTGAGAAGCTCTATGACCAATCTTGTTACATGAGAAGCAATGTCCCTAAAAACCATACCTTCTTCCTTTGATGTTCCTTCTAGCAAAATCAAACTTCTTTGATCCATAGACCCTGTAGTGTATAGCCCTGTGTCCAAATCCATTACAAGAAAAACAATGTCCTTGAAAAGCCCTTTGTTCATGCCTTGGTTCCTCATACCTTTCTTGACCATTATCCTTATGATCATTTTCAACTTGTGCATTGCATTCTTGAACTTTCTTTGTAGTATCTAAATCCTCTTCCTTAGTTTCTTCCTTGTTTTTCTCTTCAAGTATTTCTTTTCCTTTTGAACTTGATTCACCTATCTCAAAACAAGATCCAAACTGAATATTTGGAGCCATAGGAACTTTGGAACTTTCTTCATAACACTTAGGTGCTTCCTTGCTTTCATCTTTTAGAACTTCCTTTCCTTTTGAGTGTGACTTTTCTTGGAAATAGGATACAACTTTAAAATAAGTTTCCACTCCTTTTTGAACCTTTTCATCTAATGTGTCATGTCTTGTCGTTATTACCCTTAGTTCTTCATTCATCCTTTCTTCTATTATTTTTGCATTTTGAAGCTCTTCTCTGAGATTACTGATTGTTTGTAGTAGTTCTTCTCTAATTTTGACATCTGTTCGAATCTTGTTTTCAAGATTCCTGTATTCTTCTTTTAGCCTTTTGACTTCTGATTTTTGTTTTCTTGGCTCATCCTCTTCTTTTTCTATTACCAAAAGTGAGACTTATTTATCTTCATTGTCACTGATACTATTAAAATCTTCTATAGCAAACAAACTCTCAAGATTTCTTTGACCATGCTTATTTCCTTGATGTGTCATCTCATCTTCACTATCACTGAAACCATTGCAATATCTTGATCTGTGATCTCTTTGACCACACACAAAGCACTGTTCTCTTTCACCTTCTATTCCTAGGAATAGATGTTCTTCCTTTTCATCATCTGATTTGTCTCTATCACTATGATCTGAGCTATCACTTGCTTCTACAATGTAGTAAGATTTCTTTGCCTTACAAAAAATTTTCTTCTTCTCATACCTGTTTTGCTTGTATCTGTCATCTTTGTCATGCTTATGCTTTCCATATTCTTTTCTTCTGTGACCCTATTTTTCATCATCACTATTTTCTTCATGTGGACACTTGTATGCATAGTGACCAAGATCACCACACTTGTAGCATCTGACTTTCCTTATATCCCTAAAATTCCTTGAGTCCTTATTCCTTTTGATGAAGTTAGCTTCCTCATCATTATCTACAACTCTATCTATTTTTGGAACTTTCCCTTTCTCTTTTTCTGAAGCCTTGAATGCAATCTCTTTTATTGGAACCTGATGCTTACTTACCCTCATCTCATAAGCTGTGAGAGTTCCTTGCAATTCTTCCATTGTTAGCTTGTTGATATCCATTGTTTCTTCTATTTCTGAAACCTTAGCATCATATTTCATGGGAAGTGATCTCAAAACCTTTTGAGTAACTTCTGATTCTTTCATCTCAAATCCTAGACCTCTCATGGTGTTAGTAATCTCATCAACTCAAAGTAAAAACCTTGCAATATCTTCAGAATCTTCCATTTTCAATTCCTCAAATATTTTTCTATGAGTTTGTAGTTTTGCCAACTTTACCTTGGAATCTCCTTCATAAGTATTCCACAACTTGGTCCACATCTCATTAGCTGAATTACATACCATAACCTTTGCAAAATCTATCTCTCGTAGCCCACTCAAAATACAATTCATTGCTCTTGCATTGATCTCAACCAATTTCTTGATAGTCTTATCTGCCTCGGGATCACCTTCAACCCTATACTCTTTTTCAACCATTTTCCATACCTCATATCCTTGTGATATCAAGTAGTTCTTCATCCTCATGCTCTAGAAAGCATAATTGTTACCATCAAACAGTGGAGCCTTATTTGTAGATGATCCATTCTGTGAAGCCATCTATGTTCTTGTAGAATCTGCCCTCAAGTTGTTAGCTTTTTTGAAGGAACCCGCTCTGATACCAATTGAAGAACACAAGCTTATACTGAGAGGAGGGGTGAATAGTATAAGACCACTTTTTACTTTCTTTCCAAACCAATATCAATTAATGTCCTTAATTGCAATAACCAAATATAGCAGTGTGCATTAATAACTCAGATAGCAATAGTAAGCAAGAGCACAAGTCACCATACACAATTGAGACACAAGATTTAACGTGGTTCCCCCAATGTGGGGTACTCCACAAGATAATATCCTTATAATATTTCACATAAAAATAAGGATCCTTATCCAATACAATGATTTCTTTGATCTGCTCAAAGCTAGGCAATAACAAGCTCACATAGAACTTGTCCAAATCTGCATAACAAGCTCACATAGAACTTGTCCAAAATTGCTCAACAAGCTCACACAAAACTTGTCCAAATTTCTTTGATTCAAAGCTAGGCAATAACAAGCTCACATAGAACTTGTCCAAATTTGCATAACAAGCTCACATAGAACTTGTCCAAAATTCTCAACAAGCTCACATAGAACTTGTCCAAATTCTCAACAAGCTCACTAAGAACTTGTCCAAATCTGCTCTAGAAAGCTCACCAAGAACTTGCTCAAATCTGCTCCAACAAGCTCACTAAGAACTTGTCCAAATCTGCTCTAGCAAGCTCACCAAGAACTTGCTCAAATCTGCTCCAACAAGCTCACTAAGAACTTGTCCAAATCTGCTCTAGCAAGCTCACCAAGAACTTGCTCAAATCTGCTCCAACAAGCTCACTAAGAACTTGTCCAAAATACTCTAGCAAGCTCACCAAGAACTTGCTCAATCTCAATAGGCTCACTCAGAACCTCATCAAAATCTGTCCCAAATCTATCCACAAATCTATCTAAAACTATCCACAAATCTATCCCAAAAATTATCCACAAAGCCTTCTCAAAGGCTCAATCAATCATACACAAACTACCACAAATCTATCCAAAAATCTATCCCAAAGGCCTTCTCAAAGGCTCAATCAATCATGCTCAAGTAGTACTCAAATCTCATCCACAAATATATGAAGGCAAGGCTCAAATATGAACTCAACAATGAATGGCAATGCACTCTACAATGGATGACAACAATGATCCACAATGATCTCAACTCAACTCAACTCAAATCAATCTCAACTCAAGTCAACTCATAGAAGCATAAAGAGAATTGTTAGAGACTCAATATGTTCTAAGCTCAATCTCAACTCAAATCAGAATTATAGAATAGTTTGTTTCATGGGACTTGAACAATCACCTCACACAATCACTTGACTAGGCTCAATCAACTCAACTCAACCAATCACCACAAGGGACAACTCTTTCTCACAAAACCCTAGTCCAAGCATGTATCAACCAACTCAAATGTTTCCAACAATGCTCAACCACAAATCTCACATAACAATGATACTCATGTTCTTTTCAAGTTCTTTACATAACCAATGGGCTTCAACAACTATGCTTATAAAACAAGGTTTAAACACAACTCTCAAACCAGAAAACCTTGAAGCATTCAACCAACCACTTTCGAAAAGGAAACCACAATCAATCCTTTTCACTCCAATGATATTTCAGAAATCAACCACCATAAACAATCAATAGGAGAATGTGCCCATACCTTTTTGATGCCAAGAAGTTGTCCACAAAATCTGCCACACTAAACACAACTTTCCTTTCCAATCTCAATAAGGGTTAGTGGACTTCAAATAATAATCACAAGATAAAGCATAACTCAATTTACACCTTTTTACTCCAACTTAATAAACACATCCACCAAAGTCCTTTTTTAATAAAAACCCTTATCAAAATAATAATCAATAAACCTCTCAAAAATTATTTTATAACAACTCCTTATTTCTCCTAAATCTTAATTCTCAATTTCATGAACATCAAATTAAATCAACAACTCATCCACCTTTGAAATAATAATCACAACCCTTATAAAAACAAAGTTTAATTAAAAACTTTAATTATTCCTAACCACCTTATAACTCCAACTTAGGGCTTAACAAAATTAATTAGAGCAAAAACGTATTTACCTCCTCAAGGGGATTCGAACCCCCGACTTGCCCACACCACGAGCGCCTTAGCCGTGGCTAAGGTTGCCACACGAGCTAGCCACTCGTTCGAAAGGGAAAGGCACAACGTGCCTTAAAACCTTTCCTCCCTTTTCGCAAATCAAAAGCGCTTCGAGCGCTTTTCTTCCAACGCCTTCCGAACGCAGTCAAGGGGATTCGAAACCTTGACGTTTGTGCTGCCACACACCTTAGCCAAAATCCAACTGCCAATGCGCCACTCTACCCACGATGACTTTGGACTTCGACCAACCTTCGTTTATTCGCTGCTTCTACTTTCTAAAATATTTTCGCACGAGCTCAATTCGGATGCTTAGCCAACGATTATTAACCACGAGCAAGGATCAGTTTATGAACCTTAGGTATCCCCTTTATATAGCCTCCTTATTATTTTCGATGACGTCGGCAAAAATCTTGCATATTTAATTTTAAATTTAAATTTAAATTTTAAATAATTAAAATTTAAACTAAATATTAAAAATTAAATATCTCCATCACCGGGGCACCTTTTTCGACGAAACGAAAGGCCAACTTGGGTTTTAAGAAAAACCCAGTTCAAATCTGCCATCCATGGTTTTAAATAAAACCTTTTATTTTGCCTGCCTTGGTTTTCACAAAAACCCTGTATTTATCCATGCTTTCCAAAATATCATTTGGCCACCAAAACTCAATGTGATCCATGTGACATCAATGATCCATGTGACATCAATGACAACATAAAATAACTCAAATTGCCAACACTTGACACTCTTCAAGGGTTGCAAATGGCTCTCCAGTTTGGTAGGGTTTCACTTTATTGAAATTATCTTTCTTTACCCCTTTGGGGGTCTATAAATAGAATCTCCAAATCCCAATATTGGATTCTCAAGGAAGACAAGATCAAGAATTGGTTGGCCTAAGAAGTTGGGAGGAATCCTCTGGAAGCTTCCTCATCCAAAATTGCTTCCAAATCGTTGCAATTTGGGTTGTTACAACTGATTTTTATTGACTCAAGAAGGTCGAGTTTGTTATAGGGCTAGCAACTCTTGCTTAGTGTGGCTAGGGGTAGGCTGCCCTTGGCTGCTCTGATCATCAGTAGCTAGGATCATAGCTGCTGATGCTAACAATGTCTAAGGTTGTATAGGCCTAGAATACCTAAAATTAGTGATTAGAACCACTTCTTGGTCTTAGAAAGGTCAAATATCATTCATATGGTCTGGAAAGGTGCCCATATGAGTAGTCTCCTAAAAATGACGTGTTTTTTGTGTCTACACTTGTACAAATAAATGAGTAACCACAAGGTGGTCCCATTCATACTACAAGAGAGGATAGACCTTACTATGAGCTTAGAGGTAATCTCAATAATATAAAATTTTTGTCATATCCATTGTATGAGGTTACTCATGAAAATCTATTTGTCAGAGGGTCCACTTGACACATTATTTTTATGTGCATTGTATATTTGACAATGGCTCACAAAAGAATTTAATTATGAAGTTTGTTGTTGACAAGTTGAAACTGCAGGTGGAACCCCATCCCCATCCTTACTCACTTGGGTGGAAGGACAAGGGTTCCTCCTCATACATCAATGAAAGGTGCATAGTATCTTTTGCCTTTGGTCCACATTATGTGGATAGAGTCACATGTGACATGACTCCCATGGATTGTTGTGGTTTGATTTTGGGTAAGCCTTATCAATTTGACAAAAATGCTATCTATAATGCTTATGAAAACACATATACATTGCACCATGACAACAAGATTTTTCTTGTTGAAAGCATTAAGTATGGAGCACCTATTCAACCACAACCTAAGAAGGTTACCTCAATCTTCGACCAACCTCGGGCTACACTGGCACTAGTTGAATCATCTCTTCCTCCTAAGGAGTCAATTTCTTCTTCATCGACTCCTATTGCTACTCCTGCTCCTCCAGCTTTGTAGAAGATTTAGCAGCCTCAACAATAGAGTATCGGTTCTTGTTAGCCTCATCCTTCTAAGGATGGTGATATATTTATGACCAAGTGCAACATACCAGCACAGGCATCGATGGGCTTCATCGACCTTGTCCAGGCCAATGATGTTGATCTCAATCCAACCAATAGGATTTTTTTTTAGCGTTTGGTATCTTGCACTCCCACTTATATTGTAAAAGTATTGGATTCCAATGCTTCTATTATGGGGAGGTATGATGAGGACATCAATTAGCCTAAGTATTAACTTAGGCATATTTTAATATTATTTGTGTGCTAATAATTATGAGCCTTCATTCCTCACGTAGGATTCTAGTTGGCTCATTGTTGTGAGTTGTTAAGCCAACTACCTAGTGGTTAGCACCTAGTTAGCATTCCTTGTCTTGTAGCTAACTAGGTGATGTCTAAGTTGGCATGTTGTTAGCACTTAGTTAGCACTCATTTGTCCTTAGCTAACTAAGTGATTGCTTTGTTTAGCTAGTTGTTAGTGATGGTTACAACTAGCACCTAATCTTGTCTTCCTTGCCAATATTAGTCACTTTGTATTTCTTATTTATACACCTTATGTTTAATGCAATTTCAGCTTTTGGTTTGTAGTTTCAACTTGTTTATCTTCCGCATTGTGTGGCACCTATTTGGTGCCATATTACATGGATTATTTTATCCTATGTTGACTTTCAAAGCTGCATCCTTTCAAAGGATTTGACATGATGCATGATTAATTCATTCTACCTACCCATTGGTATTCAATTTATATGCAATCACCTTCCTATGGTTGAATGTGAACTGAGTTGTCAAGTCTTCTATCACTTGATTCAAGAAATGGGTACCTTTATCAAATATAATATCCATTGGGTATCTAAACTTTCTAAAAATTCACTTATAAACAAACCATACTTCTTCTATCTCATGATTCATTGGCCGAGCTTCAATCCACTTAGTCAAATAATATATTGCACCAATAATATATTTGTTTCTTCATGTTGTTATAGAAAGGGGTCCAAAAATTTCAATTTCCTATTTTTTAAAGGACCTAAGAGGAAATATAAGACATAAGGGTATAGTTTTTGTCCTAAGATTCTCGAGGGATTATGTTTTAATACTTCATAAATATTTGAAGAATGTTGGGCAATGATATCTTGCATCTAAAATCCTTCTTGTTGTAATCTTCTTGGAGAAGTGTTCAAATGCCATCATAGAACTTTGTAATCAACTACTTTTGTTTGACTTTTCCAACTACTCTTCAATATTTCTTATCCGACCCTACTCAATACAAAAATTCCTTCATGTTGGCTTTTAAGCCTAACTACCTCCAAATATTATAGGTCCAAATATAAATAAACCATAATATTATAGATCAAAATATAAATAATCAAGAGTAGATTTATATATATGAGAAATCAAATATATATCAAGGTCAATATAATAATGAAATAACATTAACTTATAATATTAAATATGAATGTAAATGGCCAAAATCATTCATGTACATTCATGAATAATACTTACAATAAAATTGCTCAAAATTAGTGTATAAGCTTTATTACCAATACTTGCTATGTGGAGATCACTATAGACTATTTTATCTTACATTATATGGAGCTTTATCTCCATAATATAGACATAGTAATATGACTCTTCAATACTTATCTATTGCCTTCCTCACATATCTGGGAGATGCAACCTTTTCTATTTTTGACCTTTGGCTTCTCATCTTACCACTTGTATACTAGACTCTTTACTTTCTTCTTACATGCATACTTGACTCTATGACACTTGCACACTTCTACATAAGTCTTACTCTCCTACATGCACTCCTAATATAAGACACTTGTGCACATCCTCACATTATTTGCACACTTACATATATGACACTTGTGCACATTATCTCTGTTGGAATATATTATATGATTTGGTACATGCCAATGTACTACCTTCGGTACATCTTTAGATTATGATTTTGTCTTAGATTAATGTTTGAGTAGTTACTTCATGCAATGTAATAAATGCATAATTTTTAGATTGTGCAATGATGTAAATGTGCATGTAGTCCACATGTACATGAGTCATAGGATAGGTAGTTGAAGAGTCATGGGTAGATGAAAGGCCAAGGGATATATCTCCCTATATATATGCCTTTTATATATACTAAGAGAGATATAGAGAGAGTTAGGAAGTATAGTGAGTATAGTAGGTATAATGTAGATCATCCATAATTTATGGAGTTTTTAAGTCCTCCATTATATTACATTGTACTATTTTTGTGAGATTTCATTAATGGCTATTTTTTGAGTTATTACAAAAGTTTCTCATATACTTTTTTTTGAATATTATATTTACATTATCATATAGTTAACGTTGCTTGCTCATTTTACATCTTTTGGTTGCATTTACTTTAATATAGATCATCTAAATCTAATAGTGGTATCAGATCATAAGGTAGATTGATAGGAAATAGAGAGATCCACAAGATATATTGAGAGGAGATAGGGAAAGTTCATTTTTATAATTTCTAAAATTATTATTTGGCTAGAGTATTTCCATAGAGTTGTAGAAAAACTTGTGAAGACTAGGACTCAACATTGATTCCATTAGATTGACAAATCAATTAGTGAAGTTTATTTTCTTTAGATTCAAAATTTTTTTTATTATCATTTTTTAATACTTTGTTGTAGATAAGAGGAGTTTCAAAGAAATTTGAGAAGCTTCCTACAACAGCTAGGAAGAATATATTCTTTAGAATCATTCCAGCACTTGAAGCGACAAGTTGAAGATTGAATTTTTGGAGGCCTAAGGAAAAAGGTCCCATTGCAAGATTTGTAGATTAAATATTCCAAGACAAATATTGAGAAGAGAGGAAGAGGCCAAAGAAGCCACATTGAAGACTATAGATCAAGGAGGAGGTCCAAGAAAGAAGGCCCCATTGTAGATTAAATATTGAGGAGAACCAAGGAGGTCCTCATAGAAATCTAAATATTGAAGACTTTAGAGTGAAGAAAGAAGAAAGCAACTCTAGAAGGAGGAGACCCAAGAGAAAGATCTCATTGAATAACTTCTATATTTGGAAGAATGAATATAGAGAAGGACTAGAAAAGATTCTATTATAGACTTTAAAAGCAACAAAATTAGGATATCCAAGAAAGAGATCTCATTGCAAAACTTCCATAGTTGAATATTATAGAGATCGAGGAAGGGTATCATTGAATTTTTGAGAAGAGAAGTTGCAAAAATTAAAGACCCAAGAGAAGATATCTCAAGAAAGGATTGAAAGGAGAAATAAGGAGAAGGTTAGGAAAGCCTCATTGAAGGATACTTGAAGAAGTCCATTGGAGAATACTTGAGGAGAACTCAAGGGAGAAGATTTCTAGCAAGAAGAAGTTCCTGATAGAGAATAATTTAGGACAATTATCACCATTCGACAACAAGCCTAAAAGAAAGAAATATTTGGAAAGAAGTTTGCCAAACTCTAAAAAGGATTTCTAAAGACCTCAAGAAATTCAAATTCTTGAGAAAAATGCCAAAAAATAGGCCAAGATTGATGTCAGAATTTGAGGAGGTTGAAGGAGAAAGGAGCTAGAAGAAGCCAACAAATCTGATAGATTTGAAGATTGTCATTGAAGGTTAATTTGGATAAAGGATTTTGCTGACTTTAAAACAAAAAATTGAAGGTTCCTAGAATAACAAGCCAAAGAAAAATAGGCAGCATTGGAAGCTACAAGATAGATGAATTCAACAAGACTAATTGGAGGAGAATTGAAGCCATGAAATCACAATTTTGGGTAGCAAGTTAATGAAGTTATAAAGCTGGAAATTGGGAGAGTTAAGGAGCTAATTTGAACAACAAGAAGAAGATGCAAAATAGACCAGTTTAAAGTAGCAAAGTAATACAAATTGAATATGTAAATTTATCAAACTTGAAGCAGTAATTAGGTGATCCAAATCACCCAGAAATCCATCATCATACAAAGACCAAAAGGTATGTAACATTGGTTCAAAAGGTTCATTAATTGAACATTTATATTTATCTTGTTATTAAGTTTTATTAAGCACCAAATTCAAAATTTAATGTTGCAAAAGGAAGTTTTCTATTTTAAGTCTTCAAGGAAGTGCAGAAGATATTTTTTACTAGGAGTAAAACCTATACAAAAGAAAGTGGAGTTAGATATATTTCAAGAGAAATAAAATATCAAATTTCTACTATTTATTGAAAGCAAAAAATACATCATTCTAAAGTATAGATTGCATATACAATAGTGCAAAGCATAGCCATCCAAAAGGTATAGTATTTGCATGATTAAAAGGCTTGGAATCATCATTGGAAAGTTAACCAAGAAAGGAGTCTTAGGATACAAGGAGGAGAGGGCAATATTGAAGACACCATTGAACACAGGAAAAATTGCAGCAATTTTTGGTGAAGAGAAGCCACCAAAGGAGCATTATAACCACCAAATAATAGAGAGGGCATTGCCATATCAAAGACAATAAATAAAGCTACAAAGTGGAGACTAAAAGGTCTCAAAGTCTAGGTGCATTCAAGGTATTTTATCCTAGTCTATAACAGATTTATTTTTGTTTCATATTCACACCATATTTATCTTTTACAAAGCAACAAAAAGAAGGCAAAATTGAAGCTTAAGACACCAAATTAGCATAAAATTATAGTTATCAAGTGATAACATTAACTAGGTTAAAAAAATCAAGGGAGATAGAGCTATCTAATGGCTTAATATCATCCTATTCAAGGTGTCTAAAGACACTGAATTCAATGCCACAGTATCATGAAGGTAGTGCTCACAATGCACAAGGAAACTACAACAAGAAGGAGATTGAGTAAGGATAGGATAATGCCAATAGAGAGGACATCATAAAGCAATAAAAGTGTAAGTTATAAGAAGGATAACACAAAGAGAATAAAATAATGCAAGAAGAATAACATAAAAGAATTACCCAAGCAGAAGAGGAGAGAATTTTAGACGAATGACTAACTTGAAGAAAATATTGAATCACCATAGGAGGAGCCACCTTCATTGGAGAGGAGCCACCATACATTGGACATCAAGAAAGCACATTGGAAAAGAAGTTGAATAGGTTGCAAGGAGTTGGAAGAGCATTAAGAAGATAAGGGACATTAAAGATCTTCGTTAATGTTAGAATAATAAATTATATCCTAAATTCTTAAAGGATAATCTGTGTGGCTGAGATTAACTCAGTTTGTTAAGATCCAATGGATCATATTGTTGTTGGCAATTTTGGGTACTTTGGGTACATTGCCTTTGCTCAAGTGTATAAGTTGTCATTGATGTCAAAAGGCATTTTTGTGTTGATATCAAAAAGAGTGTGATGTCAAAAATATCTTGAGAAGCTTCATAATGTTAAAGGGTTTTTATTAAAACCATGGTGACAAGGTTAAAGGTTTTTCTTAAAACCATTTGGACTCATTAAGGGTTTTTATTAAAACCAAGCTTAACTTAATGCAAAGGTTTTTACTTCTTGAAAAACCTTGAAGGTCCATGTTTATTATTAATAATTAAATTAACTCAAACCTTTGACAAAGGTCTAAGTTTAATTTATTATTAATAAAATAATAATAATTATTATTTTAATTATTATTAAAGGGTCTTTTAACCCTTAAGCGACGCACATAAAGAATTCATTCGCCGACGTGTTGCCATCGTTGGAGGAGCGCCGACGTCAAACAATTAAGGAGAAATGGCTATATAAGTGGGGATGATTTTCTAAAGTAATGGTACCATCGATCGATGCAATTTCGTAGCTTTGTGTCCTCCGAAAAAGCGATGTTTTTCGCTGTATTTCATTGTCCATCCATATTGAATTGCCCAAGCTTTTCTTGCGCTTGACGTCCGACAGATTGCGTTTCTCTGACATTTGATAAGACTGCGAACTATGTTTTCTGGGAGTTACGTTTTTGGACAGCGCTCATGATGATGGTGGTGGCTTGAGGAAAACGTTTACGTTTTCAAATCCTTGGCGATTGAAGGAAGACAACACATAGGATTACATTATATTTTTCATTGGGCACTTGTGCTCCAATGGTGGTGGTGTGTTGAGTGAAGAAGCGTTGGGCGGAGGTGCCAAGTTTGACCCATGTTGTGGGCAATTTCGTCTTGGTCGTGATGCACGAGGATAGCAGCAATGAAAGCGCTTTAGCATTTGTGGTGGTGTTATTCATTTTCTCCAAAGGTTGGAGAACTAAGGTTGGCCAAGGTATATCTTTTATTATTTGCTTGGAGTATTTTGAGTTGACTTGGCAAATATAATTGATGGAGGTATAAGGTTAAGTTGTCATATTTTGCTTTGACATTATTTTATTGATGTTTAAATAAGTGGAGCTAAAAGGTGTAATAAAGGAAGTTTATATTATTGCTCATTTCTTTTTATTCTAACCCTAACTTGGTTGGAAGTTTGAGAGTTGTGTGTGGTGACAGCTTGAAGGTTCAATTATCTTCTACTCCAATAAGGTATGGGCACATTCTTCTTATGAGTATGATTGGTGTATGTTTTCTGAAATAAGGTTGGAGTGAAAAGGTATTCTACTAGGTATCCTTTGGCTAGGTGTAAATCCTATTTTCTGGTTTGTTGAAGACTACTTATGCATTGTTATCCTTAAGGAGAGTTTTTGGTGAATGCATAATTTTTGGTTTGAGATAGTGGAAGCTTTGTGCACTAGGGTTTATATTTGTGAGTCTAGCTACTTGCATTGAGTTGGTGGAACCCTTGGTTGGCTGTTTTGAGTTTGATGGTTGAGTTGCTTCCATAGAGGTTGTTTGATCAAGTTATTGCTTTACTTGATTCATGATATTGGGCTTACTCCATTGAGTTGATTTGAGCAAGTTATTCTTTGCATTTGGTGATATTGTGTTGGTGGCTATTTTGTTCAAATATCTTTGGAGGGAAAAGGATTTCTACTTGTTTCCTTTTCTTGTGATGATTGGTTGAATGCTTCAAGGTTAATGTTGAGTTGAATGATGTTGGTTAAACCTTGTCTATAAGCATTGTTGTTAAAGCCCTAATTGGTTGAGAAAAGATATTGGTTGTGGAAAGAACATGAGTATCATTGTTATATGAGATATTGCATGGTTGGCAATTGTTGGGTTGTGTTTCATGTTCTTGAGAAAAGCATACTACATCTATCTTATTCTTTTGAGATTGAGATTGAGTTGAGATTGAGATTGGGAGTTAAGTATAGAACATATTGAGTCTCTAACAATTCTCTTTATGCTTCTATGAGGTTGATGAATCACATTGGGTCTCTAACAATTCTCTTTGTGGGTTCATGCTAAGCAAGTTTTTCTTGGTGAGCTTGTGAGGTTTTGGACAGGTTTCGGTGGGGACTTGTGAGCAGTTTTGGACAGGTTTCGGTGGGGACTTGTGAGCAGATTTGGACAGGTCCTAGCAGAGGACTTGTGAGCTGAGTTTTTGAGAGTTCTATCAGAGAACTTGAGGACAGAGGAGCATTGGTTCTTTGAGAAGAACCTGAGGATAGATTTGGCAAGTCTTTGAGAAGGCTTGTGTGCAGAGGATTGATTTGTTCAAGAGTTGGACAGATCTGACAGACAGAGGAAGACTTGTACTAGACCGATTGACTATGTTTGGTACAGGTTGTTGAGCTGCTGTGGACATGATCATAGAAGGCAGAGGTCTCTTAGGCTAAGCATTGAGGATAGGAGGTCTTCGGTGGAAAGGAGTTCCACGTGCTGGCAAGAGGTAGAGACAGTTGATCTTCTGAGGGATCATTTCCAGAGTAGAGGGGAAGGTATCTCCTTTGAGCAGAGGCTCATAAATTTAGATTGGGGGAAGGTATCTCCTTTGAGCAGAGGCTCATAAATTCAGATTGGGGGAAGGTATCTCCTTTGGGCCGAGGCTCATAAACATTGTAATTGGGAAGGTTTCCCAAAGAACTTTGAGATAACTTTTAGAGAAAAGTTTTGTGGACGTAGCCCAACCATTCTGGGTGAACCACGTTAAAATTGGTGTCACTTTGTGGATGATATTGTGCATTGCTTTGATATTGCTTTGGGTATATTGCTTTACTATTTTGAAGTATAAAGGAAAAAGTAAAAAGAGGTCTTATACTGTTCACCCCCCTCTCAGTATAAGCTTGTGTTCTTCAATTGGTATCGGAGCGGGTGCCTTCGAAAAGTTTAACAGCTTGAAGGAAAAGCTAGTAAAGAACACAATGGATCATTCAAGTGGCAATGCAACACCTATTCTTGATGGGTCAGATTTTGGTCTTTGGAGTGCAAGGATGAAGGTTCATCTAATGGCACTTGGGAATGAGGTATGGGAAGTGATTGAAGATGAGTACACTATTCCTGAACATGGTCCTAATACTAAAGAAGAAAGGCTCCTACATCACAGACAATTCAAAAGCAATGAATGCAATCCTGAAAGGCTTACAGAAAGCAGATCTCACCAAAGTGATTCACCGCAAGACAACTAGTGAAATGTGGAAACAGTTGAAGGTGGTTCATACAGGTGATACAAATGTCGGAAAGGCCAAGTTGAGACACTTCAAAGGTATGTTTGAACAACTCAAGATGAATGATGATGAAAATATTAGTGACTACATGCTTCGTATGGATGAGGTTGTTAACTCCATGAAAGACTTAGGTCTTGAGCTTGCTGAAAATGATGTTTGTGATAAGATTTTAAGATCTCTTCCTAATAGATTTAGTGAAAATATTTCTGCTATTGAGGAAGCTAAAGATTTGGATAAGTTGAAAAAGGATGAGCTCCATAGTATACTTGCAGCATTTGAGTTGAGAACTCAAGTGAAGGTTGATGTCAAGAAAGAGGCGACTTTCAAGGCTACCAAGAAATCCAAGGGTAAACAACTTCAAGAGAGTGATGAGTCTTCTAGTGATGAAGAGGCATATTACAACAAGAAAGGCAAGTTCTCTAGAAAGCACAAAAGTATGAAAAATATAAGATGTTTCAATTGTGGAAAGTTTGGTCATTATGCTACTGACTCTACTGTTCCCAAGAATGAAAGTGATGAAGATAAACAGGATTCTAAGAGCAAGGATTCTGAAAAGCACAAGCATCACAGGAAGAACAAAGATGAGCACAACAATCAAGGAAAGAGGTATTCTCACAAGCACAAGAAGAGTTTCTACCTAGACAAAGCAAGTAAGTGTTCTAGTAGTGATAGTGAAAGTTCTTCAAGTGATGATGAAAATGAGATGTTGTTCATATCAGAAAAAGAGGAAGAACCGAAACATAGATTCATTATCATGAAATGTCTTAGATGTGGAAATTTTGGTCACCTTGAGGATGATTGCACAAATAATGATTTGGTTTCTAGTATGTATGAGGATGCTTCAGAAAACTATAAGGAAGATGCATGTATGGTTTTTGAAAAGGGTAGCACCTCTAGTGATAAGAAATCTGAAAAAGGCTTTGATGATTCAAAAAGCAAACAAATAGAAGAAGGGATCTTGAAAGTGAACTTATTAATGCTCTTAGTGCTTTGAAAAAGGAAAGAAAGAAGAATGCTAGACTCAAGGATAAGTTAGATGAATGTTGTATGGAGAGAGATGATCTTATAGAAAATCTTGACTTCTCTATAGCTAAGACACAAGAACTCAAGGATGAGTTAGAGTCTAAGGTTCTTGAGTATAGTGAGTTAGAACAGAAAATGGCTTCTTTGAAAGAGGAAACTAAAGAGTACAAGGATAAGCTTTACGAGTTTCAAGATAGCTCCAAAAAGGTTAAGTCACTCATCAAAGGTCAAAGAAAGACAACAGATAAAACAGGCCTTGGTTTTGTTAAGCCACACAAGGAACAAGTTGGAGAGTCTAGTAAGAGACTCCAAAAGGAAGAGAGTTCTAATGAGGAAAGTATTTCAGAAAATGAGTCCTTGAATGATAGATGCACATAGAAAACAAAATTCAGAATGAGAAGAAGAAGTTTTCAGAACCTAAGAGGTCAAATAAAGGAAAGTTTCAAGGCAGATGTTTTGCTTGTCACAAGTTTGGTCACATGGCTTCACATTGCATGGCTCAAGTGAAGAAGGTAAATGACAATTTCAGAAGTGCTAGTTACTTTCAAGGGTATTGCTACTCTTGTCAACAGTTTGGGCACAAGGCAATTTATTGCAAGGCAAATAACAAGAACAGGTTTGGTCAGAATAGGTTTGGTAGAATAGTGTTTGGAATAGGTTTGGTCAGAACAGGTGGATTCAAAGATCAGGTTTACCTCAAAGAAACAACATCGTCAAGTGTTTCAAGTGCAACAATGAAGGTCACATAATCAGACAGTGTAGAGCTGAAATTCCAGAATACAGGAATAGGAACAGTGGCATGATCAGGTCCAAGGATCAAGGCATGGACAAGAACAGGGATGAGAACAAGAACAAGAACAGTGACAAGAACAGGAATATGGACAAAGAGTTCAAGAGAAGGCCCGACAAGGAAGTTATAGACGCTGATGATGATCAGTGCCTAATGGGAGTTTTACTCCCACCCCAGAATTAATCACCTCATCAGGAGGTGGGGGAGGGACTAAGCTAAGAGGCTCATTCTTAGTCCCGAGCCCCAAAGGTGGCCCTTTGCCATTGATGACAAAGGGGGAGAGATATGAGTAAGGGGGAGAGCTTCAAAGTGAAGAGGAAAGCTTCAAGTCAGGGGGAGCAAAACTTCAAAGGAAGATTCTCGGTTGTGGGCACGCTCTCGTTGTTAGCACAGTTGGTTTCAGTTTTGGCTCTTGAGAAGTGTTTTCAGTAAAGGTTTGCCATCAATGACAAAGGGGGAGATTGTTGGCAATTTTGGGTACTTTGGGTACATTGCCTTTGCTCAAGTGTATAAGTTGTCATTGATGTCAAAAGGCATTTTTGTGTTGATATCAAAAAGAGTGTGATGTCAAAAATATCTTGAGAAGCTTCATAATGTTAAAGGGTTTTTATTAAAACCATGGTGACAAGGTTAAAGGTTTTTCTTAAAACCATTTGGACTCATTAAGGGTTTTTATTAAAACCAAGCTTAACTTAATGCAAAGGTTTTTACTTCTTGAAAAACCTTGAAGGTCCATGTTTATTATTAATAATTAAATTAACTCAAACCTTTGACAAAGGTCTAAGTTTAATTTATTATTAATAAAATAATAATAATTATTATTTTAATTATTATTAAAGGGTCTTTTAACCCTTAAGCGACGCACATAAAGAATTCATTCGCCGACGTGTTGCCATCGTTGGAGGAGCGCCGACGTCAAACAATTAAGGAGAAATGGCTATATAAGTGGGGATGATTTTCTAAAGTAATGGTACCATCGATCGATGCAATTTCGTAGCTTTGTGTCCTCCGAAAAAGCGATGTTTTTCGCTGTATTTCGTTGTCCATCCATATTGAATTGCCCAAGCTTTTCTTGCGCTTGACGTCCGACAGATTGCGTTTCTCTGACATTTGATAAGACTACGAACTATGTTTTCTCGGGAGTTACGTTTTTGGACAGCGCTCATGATGATGGTGGTGGCTTGAGGAAAACGTTTACGTTTTCAAATCCTTGGCGATTGAAGGAAGACAACACATAGGATTACATTATATTTTTCATTGGGCACTTGTGCTCCAATGGTGGTGGTGTGTTGAGTGAAGAAGCGTTGGGCAGAGGTGCCAAGTTTGACCCATGTTGTGGGCAATTTCGTCTTGGTCGTGATGCACGAGGATAGCAGCAATGAAAGCGCTTTAGCATTTGTGGTGGTGTTATTCATTTTCTCCAAAGGTTGGAGAACTAAGGTTGGCCAAGGTATATCTTTTATTATTTTCTTGGAGTATTTTGAGTTGACTTGGCAAATATAATTGATGGAGGTATAAGGTTAAGTTGTCATATTTTGCTTTGACATTATTTTATTGATGTTTAAAGAAGTGGAGCTAAAAGGTGTAATAAAGGAAGTTTATATTATTGCTCATTTCTTTTTATTCTAACCCTAACTTGGTTGGAAGTTTGAGAGTTGTGTGTGGTGACAGCTTGAAGGTTCAATTATCTTCTACTCCAATAAGGTATGGGCACATTCTTCTTATGAGTATGATTGGTGTATGTTTTCTGAAATAAGGTTGGAGTGAAAAGGTATTCTACTAGGTATCCTTTGGCTAGGTGTAAATCCTATTTTCTGGTTTGTTGAAGACTACTTATGCATTGTTATCCTTAAGGAGAGTTTTTGGTGAATGCATAATTTTTGGTTTGAGATAGTGGAAGCTTTGTGCACTAGGGTTTATATTTGTGAGTCTAGCTACTTGCATTGAGTTGGTGGAACCCTTGGTTGGCTGTTTTGAGTTTGATGGTTGAGTTGCTTCCATAGAGGTTGTTTGATCAAGTTATTGCTTTACTTGATTCATGATATTGGGCTTACTCCATTGAGTTGATTTGAGCAAGTTATTCTTTGCATTTGGTGATATTGTGTTGGTGGCTGTTTTGTTCAAATATCTTTGGAGGGAAAAGGATTTCTACTTGTTTCCTTTTCTTGTGATGATTGGTTGAATGCTTCAAGGTTAATGTTGAGTTGAATGATGTTGGTTAAACCTTGTCTATAAGCATTGTTGTTAAAGCCCTAATTGGTTGAGAAAAGATATTGGTTGTGGAAAGAACATGAGTATCATTGTTATATGAGATATTGCATGGTTGGCAATTGTTGGGTTGTGTTTCATGTTCTTGAGAAAAGCATACTACATCTATCTTATTCTTTGAGATTGAGATTGAGTTGAGATTGATATTGGGAGTTAAGTATAGAACATATTGAGTCTCTAACAATTTCTCTTTATGCTTCTATGAGGTTGATGAATCACATTGGGTCTCTAACAATTCTCTTTGTGGGTTCATGCTAAGCAAGTTTTTCTTGGTGAGCTTTGTGAGGTTTTGGACAGGTTTCGATGGGGACTTGTGAGCAGTTTTGGACAGGTTCTGGTGGGGACTTGTGAGCAGATTTGGACAGGTCCTAGCAGAGGACTTGTGAGCTGAGTTTTTGAGAGTTCTATCAGAGAACTTGAGGACAGAGGAGCATTGGTTCTTTGAGAAGAACCTGAGGACAGATTTGGCAAGTCTTTGAGAAGGCTTGTGTGCAGAGGATTGATTTGTTCAAGAGTTGGACAGATCTGACAGACAGAGGAAGACTTGTACTAGACCGACTGACTATGTTTGGTACAGGTTGTTGAGCTGCTGTGGACGTGATCATAGAAGGCAGAGGTCTCTTAGGCTAAGCATTGAGGATAGGAGGTCTTCGGTGGAAAGGAGTTCCACGTGCTGGCAAGAGGTAGAGGCAGTTGATCTTCTGAGGGATCATATCCAGAGCAGAGGGGAAGGTATCTCCTTTGAGCAGAGGCTCATAAATTTAGATAGAGGGGAAGGTATCTCCTTTGAGCAGAGGCTCATAAATTCAGATTGGGGGAAGGTATCTCCTTTGGGCCGAGGCTCATAAACATTGTAATTGGGAAGGTTTCCCAAAGAACTTTGAGATAACTTTTAGAGAAAAGTTTTGTGGACGTAGCCCAACCATTCTCGGGTGAACCACGTTAAAATTGGTGTCACTTTGTGGATGATATTGTGCATTGCTTTGATATTGCTTTGGGTATATTGCTTTACTATTTTGAAGTATAAAGGAAAAAGTAAAAAGAGGTCTTATACTGTTCACCCCCCCTCTCAGTATAAGCTTGTGTTCTTCAATTGGTATCGGAGCGGGTGCCTTCGAAAAGTTTAACAGCTTGAAGGAAAAGCTAGTAAAGAACACAATGGATCATTCAAGTGGCAATGCAGCACCTATTCTTGATGGGTCAGATTTTGGTCTTTGGAGTGCAAGGATGAAGGTTCATCTAATGGCACTTGGGAATGTGGTTTGGGAAGTGATTGAAGATGAGTACACTATTCTCGAACATGGTCCTAATACTAAAGAAGAAAGGCTCCTACATCACAGCAATTCAAAAGCAATGAATGCAATCCTGAAAGGCTTACGTAAAGCGAGATCTCACCAAAGTGATTCCCTGCAAGACAGCTAGTGAAATGTGGAAACAGCTTGAAGGTGGTTCATACGAGTGATACAAATGTCAGAAAGGCCAAGTTGAGACACTTCAAAGGTATGTTTGAACAACTCAAGATGAATGATGATGAAAATATTAGTGACTACATGCTTCGTATGGATGAGGTTGTTAACTCCATGAAAGACTTAGGTCTTGAGCTTGCTGAAAATGATGTTTGTGATAAGATTTTAAGATCTCTTCCTAATAGATTTAGTGAAAAGATTTCTGCTATTGAGGAAGCTAAAGATTTGGATAAGTTGAAAAAGGATGAGCTCCATAGTATACTTGCAGCATTTGAGTTGAGAACTCAAGTGAAGGTTGATGTCAAGAAAGAGGCAACTTTCAAGGCTACCAAGAAATCCAAGGGTAAACGACTTCAAGAGAGTGATGAGTCTTCTAGTGATGAAGAGGCATATTACAACAAGAAAGGCAAGTTCTCTAGAAAGCACAAAAGTATGAAAAATATAAGATGTTTCAATTGTGGAAAGTTTGGTCATTATGCTACTGACTGTATTGTTCCCAAGAATGAAAGTGATGAAGATAAACATGATTCTAAGAGCAAGGATTCTGAAAAGCACAAGCATCACAGGAAAAACAAAGATGAGCACAACAATCAAGGAAAGAGGTATTCTCACAAGCACAAGAAGAGTTTCTACCTAGACAAAGCAAGTAAGTGTTCTAGTAGTGATAGTGAAAGTTCTTCAAGTGATAATGAAAATGAGATGTTGTTCATATCGAAAAAGAGGAAGAACCGAAACATAGATTCATTATCATGAAATGTCTTAGATGTGGAAATTTTGGTCACCTTGAGGATGATTGCACAAATAATGATTTGGTTTCTAGTATGTATGAGGATGCTTCAAAAAACTATAAGGAAGATGCATGTATGGTTTTTGAAAAAGGTAGCACCTCTAGTGATAAGAAATCTGAAAAAGGCTTTGATGATTCAAAAAGCAAACAAATAAAGGATCTTGAAAGTGAACTTATTAGTGCTCTTAGTGCTTTGAAAAAGGAAAGAAAGAAGAATGCTAGACTCAAGGATAAGTTAGATGAATGTTGTATGGAGAGAGATGATCTTATAGAAAATCTTGATTTCTCTATAGCTAAGACACAAGAACTCAAGGATGAGTTAGAGTCTAAGGTTCTTGAGTATAGTGAGTTAGAACAGAAAATGGCTTCTTTGAAAGAGGAAACTAAAGAGTACAAGGATAAGCTTTACATGTTTCAAGATAGCTCCAAAAAGGTTAAGTCACTCATCAAAGGTCAAAGAAAGACAACAGATAAAACAGGCCTTGGTTTTGTTAAGCCACACAAGGAACAAGTTGGAGAGTCTAGTAAGAGACTCCAAAAGGAAGAGAGTTCTGATGAGGAAAGTATTTCAGAAAAGGAGTCCTTGAATGATAGATGCACAAAAAATAGAATTCAGAATGAGAAGAAGAAGTTTTCAGAACCTAAGAGGTCAAATAAAGGAAAGTTTCAAGGCAGATGTTTTGCTTGTCACGAGGTTTGGTCACATGGCTTCACATTGCATGGCTCAAGTGAAGAAGGTAAATGACAGTTTCAGAAGTGCTAGTTACTTTCAAGGGTATTGCTACTCTTGTCAACAGTTTGGGCACAAGGCAGTTTATTGCAAGGCAAATAACAAGAACAGGTTTGGTCAGAACAGGTTTGGTCAGAACAGGTTTGGTCAGAACAGGTTTGGTCAAAATAGGTTTGGTCAGAACAGGTGGATTCAAAGATCAGGTTTACCTCAGAGAAACAACATCGTCAAGTGTTTCAAGTGCAACAATGAAGGTCACATAATCAGACAGTGTAGAGCTGAAATTCTAGAATACAAGAACAGGAACAGTGGCATGATCAGGTCCAAGGATCAAGGCATGAACAAGAACAGGGATGAGAACAAGAACAAGAACAGTGACAAGAACAGGAATATGGACAAAGAGTTCAATAGAATGCCCGACAAAGGACCACCTACATATTTTCCTTAATGTGGGTGTGAGCATAGCTGAGGAGAGTGTTGTTACTTGAGACTATAGTAGACATCATAGGAGATAATGGATATGAGCTTACCACTATTACCGCCCTCTAGTTTACTGTCATAATACCTGTTCTTGACAATAATTCAAATTTCAAGTGTTTCCTTATGATGCGTCGCTGCCACATCAGCTTCTATGAGCGAGAGAATGCTGGGGAGTTGGTAAGGTTTGATGCGAGCATAAAAGTAGCAATTTGTAATGCTATTGCACAACACCGAATATCTCACCATGACAAATTTTGAAGCTTTCGAATATTATCACGAGGAGTATAACATGCATGAGGTGTGTGGTGTTTGCCATCCGATTACCACCAACAAAATTTTGTTGTGTGAAGAGTGAGGCATGGGGGCAGATTTCTTGCAAAGCAGCCATGTGTGAGACAGTCTGGAATAGTGTCAATATTTTTGTTAAATCTAATGGGTTTTGCACAACTGTAGGAATTTATAGAGGGGGCTCCGTATTTGGCTAGTGCACGATGGACTCAAAATGTTTAATTTTTGCTATAATTCTGGGGCGATGTCACCCGAGATTATACTACTTTTTTACCAAGATTTTTTTCCCTTGGCGGTACGGGGTTGTTTTTTGAGAGTATCCTATAATAGTGTATATGTTCGTAAATGATTCATGATAGTTGTGGTTTTAAATTTTCATGCATTTTTATTGATGTTTCTAGTGTCGCTTGGACATGCTGGTTGAAGCCCTAACTTGTGATGTTGTTGCTACCTTTAAAGGAGTCTTTTCCTGTTTATCCCCATCATGAAAATGACGACGATGATCCTGTAGCTACAATCATAAACTGACATGGTCACAAGGGTGGACCTGGACCGGATGATGTAGCAGAGCATCATGGGAATAGCCACAGATGTCAATAGATCCATACTCGGTGATGACATCCTACTATGGCATGAGCAACTTTGGATAGCAGACATTGGAATTTCATGTACTACATTGCCATTTCATGTTCGGTGCACTTGAACACATGCCAAGACCAAAGGTGATCACCATGATCGATATTTGTGGTGATACTTAGACTTAATTGGTACCACCCAGTTATGATGAACGAGGAGTTCATTTCGACGGTGCATAGAAAGGAACATCTATTTTTATTGTCGATGAATTTTTTGAATCATGCATAACAGATCCTATTGATTGTGGATGAAGAGGCAATGGCACTTCAATGACACAAGGAGATGGTCCAGAGCAACATTCAAGCATAATTGTTTTTGTGACCCACGTGGCGGTATTTGACGGATGAAATTCAACAAGATATGGTCATGTTTTTTTAGTTAAAAAAGGATTTTAAATTTTTTTAAAGATGTGGGCCCATTCTTATTTTTAAAAAGAGGGCAAGTGGAAAGAGAAAATAAAGTTTTTTGCATGGGCACTAATTAAATATATATATATATTTTTCAAGGGTCCTATCAATAACTTGCGAGAGAATTTTTTAAAACCATGCTTTATTCTGAAAGATGCTAGGAATATTCTCTTCAGAGGGATGTGAAGAAGGCTATTGTTTTTCCTACAAATGAAGGCCACTTTGACACCCAATACAAGGGTGTTTATAGTCATTGAAAAGGTTTTTCCAAGCTAGACACAATGGTGGTGTCCATTTTTAGTTTTGAAATTGTTTTCCACACTTTTTTGTGGCTCAAAAATATTGTATCATGGAGTGCATTCTCGGTTGAACTTGACACTCCCAGATATTTTCTTAAGTGATCCTAGTATCTAGTCATATTCTCTATGGCACCTACCAGATGATGAGGTCACCATATGGACACATTCGATAGCTACATTGGTGCCCTTTATTTTTTAGATTCCCTTAAAGTAAGTTGTTTGTCCACTTAGTTTTTGGACCTTGTTATCATCCCATTGTGTTCATATAGGTGGAAACCACTACTTATGCTTTTGGACTCAATTTTGACATCCCTTGTGATTCTTTTGGTTATTTCCACACTATCTTCATACTCTTCTTTTTGTGAGACACTTTGGTTTTAGGTTGGAAACCACTACTTATGCTTGTGGAGTCAATTATAACATCCCTTGCGATCCTTGTGGTTATTTCCACAATATCTTCACAAGCACCAGTTTGGGAGTATGATTTCATTCAGTTCGACGATGAGGCTTCTCTATTTTTTTGAGACATATGATGGATCCTTTCCAGGCTTCTTGATGAAAGTTGTCTTAAATGGGGTTAAATAGGACATCTTCCTGTCCATCCTCCTTGCACATCTTTATTCTTCTTCTTTCTATTCTGGAAGGTGGTTTTATCCCTTGTATTTTTTTTTTCTTCATATCTCCAGAAGAGTTTTCGTATGCATATATTATACATGAGTACCTTATTAGGTCTTGTTTTTAGGACCCATACTTGTGGATATGCTACTTGTTATGGTTTTGTTATTTTTCACTGCCTCCTAGTATCACTTAAGGGGAGGTGTTAGTATATCCTAGTACCACTTAAGTGGGGGTGTTAGAATAATAAATTATATCCTAAGTTGTTACTAGGATAATATGTGTGTCTGAGATTAGCTTAGTTTGTTAAGATCCAATGGATCAGATTGTAAGCACTTTCTATTGAAGCAAGACCCTTTCAAGTGAATAATATCAAGTATTTCATTATTCCAATAGTTACATGCAAAGGAAGAAGGATCCACTTATAACAAGCCATCGAAGGAATTGTTTTCCACTTGGTACAAAGGATAAAAGCACCCACTAAATTTTAGTAACACCTTAGGAGGAATATTTCAAGCACAACGCTTGCACCTGCACCACCCACTATCTATAGGATTTGATAATTATTTATACAAGCACAAGGGAATAAATAATCATTACTCTAACATCCATAGAGAGAGATAACACCTACATCAATGCATTCTCAAATTTGTAACCCCCCTATGCCATCAAACGAGAAGACATACATTCCAAGGTAATGTAAGCGTCATGTGGCTTACATTCCAAAGGGATAAAGAGAAGTATTAATACCCTGCCTAAAGAGAGCACACACATAAATGTTACACAAGTCAAAGTGCATTTAAGGGATAAGAAGACCATTTGAAGAGCACCATAGAACATGGAGTATTTAATGTTCACTATCATACTTTGAAGACAAAGGGAATACAATGCTCCAAAGCTTTGAAAGTGAAGTCAAGCATCACGTAGCATATCACATTATAAGAAAGGTATATTTACATTGAATTAATATTTGCTTTCCATTAAGTGCAAGGAGATATAAGGTGCATTATATCTAAGGTTAAGTTTATTTAATATTGCATTGGAGAAATTACAACCTTAGTGGATTAGAAAGCAATTAAAACAAGGAGATTATATCTTTAAGAGATATTTCAAATTGCATTAGTTGAGATTCAAATATCAAAATATTTACAAATAATTAAACTAGGAGATATAAGGTTTTCTACCTTGGAAAAATTGAAACATTATTTTTCAAATATTATTATTTTCTAAATTTTTAAATAGGGAGATATAAGGATTATTGTTACAATCACAATGACACTGAGAGGGGGGGTGAATCAGTGTGTTCTTTAAAAACTTAAAACAATTTAGACTTTTAAATAAACTGCAGTAGATTAAAACAGAAATAATAAAAGTACTAAGAGCATCACACATAACACGACATTTTAACGAGTTCACCGATGTGGCTACTCCTCAAAAAGACTGCTTGGACTACCATCCAAATCCAGTCAAATGCAAAGCTATAACTTTACATAATCATTCACCAGCACCAACTGGTAAGAGGCACCAACCTCTAAATTTTATCTACTACAACAGAATGGAGCACCAACTCCAATTTTTCAGCTCCAACTGGAAAGAGGCACCAACCCCTTTTTCAAGCTACAACTTGAAGATAATAATAAAAATTGCAAAATGTAAACTTTCACCTCAATTATCACGATCTGCTATTTTTCTACGATCTGCTGCTTGTCGGCATTCGACTGCTACTGTGAAAAAAGATTCGCACTTTTTCAACCACTCCTCTATATCTCTCCACGTTCTCTGCTGCAACTTCATAGAAATATCACTTCTACAACCCGCGCACTGTCATTTCAAACTCGGACCACGACTTCTACATATCGTGTTATTTGTTCTCGATCAAACTTCATGCACTCATGCTTCATGCACTCACTCTCTATCTCATCACTGCGATCTCTTTTCTTCAACTCCCATGAACTGTCACTCTGCTCACACTCGAGATCGAAACAACTTACCCGCTGTTGCGCATGAACTTCTTTTTCTTATATCGCATCACTACGCCTCTTTTAAACTCGAAGAACCCTTTCTTTTATAGAAGAAATTTTAGGAACAAACCCTAAAAGCATGTCAGTTGAGAAACCCTAGAATTTGTCAACTGCCAAACCCTAAAATCCGTCGGCTGTAACCCTAAGAATTTCGGCTGCAAAAACCCTAAAATCATCGGCCCAGATTTAAATTTGTCGGCCTCAAACTCTTCTTCCACCTTCGTCACTTTCCTGTAGCTTATTTCCGCGAAATAGTAACACGTCGACCCTTTTAATTTAATTTAATATTTTAATTTAAATTTTAAATAAAATAAAATTTAAACTAAATATTTAAAATTAAATATCTTCATCATCGGGGCATATTTTTCAACGAAACGAAGAGCCAACTTGGGTTTTAAGAAAAACCCATTTCAAATATGTTATCCATGGTTTAAATAATTTTTTTATTTTGACTGCCTTGGTTTTCACAAAAAAACCTTTTCGCTTCTTGACATCTCAGGTTCTAAAGACTTCTTCTTCTCATTCTGAATTATGTTTTCTGTTTCTGTGCATCTATCATTTAAGGACTCATGATATGACTAATTTTTGAACTTTATCCTCTGCATCTAAGTGACTTCTGAACCGCTCGTCCATTGCATCATTAGATCTAACCGATTGTATTGACAACAATGACAATCCTCCTGCAACACCTTGCTCAACACTAAACTCCTATCCATTGTACTTTGGTTGCACCTTGTTGTTCAATAAACTCTTGTCCATTGCATCAATAAATCTGTCTAACTGTGTTGACAACAATGACAATATTGTTTGCTGCACTTTGCTCAACAATCTCCCCCTTTGGAATTCTTGGCAACACATGTGCAGGAAAAATTTTCTTGTGAATCTTCTCCCCCTTTGACAATAATACCAAAGGGCTGCTGCAGACTCCCCCTGAGTCTATGCACAACATTCTTAGACACAAATTATTACAATTAGCAAATATTCCAAGCATGAACAATAAGAACAACAAATACACAAATGCTCCCCCTGAGTCCAAGACCACTTCATTTCACTGATTGACAACATCATGATAAACATAATAGGCATCAAAAAAATCAACAATGTGAATAGCAGCAATAACCATTGAGTGACACCATCACCGTCAACTTCACCAATATAACATGTGTAAGAACATTACTGAACCACTGTATTCTATGCAACTACCCTCTGTTACCTTGCAAACTCAAACTTGTCCACTGTTAGTGAAGGCATACAATAATCTTATATAGCCAAATTTTTGTTCTGCAATGCCAGCAACATCTGCATACAACGTCACCATGCATCTTGGATATATTCTCAACAAGCTTGAACCCAATGACAACTGTTTGTCTCTCTCTGCAGTGAGAATCCAACAGGCTACCTCAATCCACTTTCAACTCTGTGCAAGTACTAAACACTGTACCACAGCACAGCCAACATATTTTCTCAACCAATTAGGGCTTTAGCAACAATGCTTATAGACAATTTTTAACCAACATCATTCAACTCAAGATTAACCTTGAAGCATTCAACCAATCACTACATGAAAAGGAAACTAGTAGACATCCTTTTCCTTCCAAAGGTATTTGAACAAGACAACCACCAACATAAATCACCAAGGCAAAGAATAACTTGCTCAAATCAAACTCAATGGAGTAAGCCAAAATCATGTATCAAGAAAAGCATTAACTTGATCAAAACAACCACTATGAAAGCAACTCAACTATTCATCACCAGGCTGGAAATCATCTGGCTGCTCATTAAAAATTTTTTCCAATCTTCCCATTTAACATGCTGATTTCACTTTTGTCAACAGAATTGACAAGTGACTCACATCTCGTACCAATTTTTGTCCAAGACCGCAATTTTATCGCCAACTCTTACTTTCAACTATGCATGTCGGAAGAAGACATTTTGTCAAACACTTTATGGCCAACCGTAGTGCACTTTACTCAGCCTCAAGCTTCTTATCCTTGGACTGGCATTAAATCAATAGTTAAAACAAAACTTTCTGTGAATTAAATATATTCACCAAGGTGTCATGAAAGATCTGGAAATATTCACATCAAAGAGTAAAAACAAATACATGCTGTTTGAAACACAAACACACAGCTAGGGCAAGCATTCTTTCGTTGAGAAAATTACCTGGACTATTATGATTCATAATTTTGAACAGTGGTATTAAGAATCATCAACAGTACAACAGTGACATATCTCAAAACTACCAATGGTGACAGCTCTCAAATTAAACACCACACTTCACGGCATTTCCACAAACCACTATATAAACCGAAAAACACACTTTAACAACTATACAACATTAACCCGATCGCTTACCTTTCATCCTCGGATACCTAGACAAATACATAGGAGCATTAAAATAAAACTTTAATATTGCTCCTCCCGAGGATGTGCCACCCGGAGTTGCTTAGAGCAATGGCAGAGTAGCCTCCTTCACCCAAGGAGACACAATTTTCTTTCTTCTGTCTTTCTCCAGACTTTCCTGAACTTGGGCTTGGGTTTTTCAACAACATCCCTATTTTGCTCTTGTTCGTGAACTTGAACATTTCTCTTGTGGGGTTGTCTCTTGTGCATTCTTGATGGATGATTATTTTCTTTTCTTTTATGCACATGATATGTTCCTTGTCGGTGTTGTCCTCTTTGTGTCTGATGAAATCTAGTGTTTTGCCTTAGATTAGATATAGAAGTGCTTGGACGAGTAACCTTGCTATGTGCCCTTGACCGTTGCATTTAAAACATTGCACATGTTTTATTCCCCGTCTCGTATTACATTCTATGTGTATGATGAAATCTATGGTATTGCCTTAGATTGGATACGAAGTGCTTGAACAAAACCTTGCTATGTGCCCATGGCCATTACATTTAAAACATTGCACAGGGTGTTCACTCAAAAAAATAGAAGTATTTTTATCAGGATAACTCTTTGATCTATTGTTCAGTCCACAATAAATTGCCTTGTGACCAAAGTGGTTGCATTTAGAACAATAGCCATAAAAAGCATTATTATTAAAAGAGTGAGAGTGAGAGAACCTCTTTTGTTGTGGTTGCTTTGTCTGTAGATCTTCTTTGATATTTTCTTCCTTTTGAGGATTCAACTTCAGACTTTTCTTGTTTCAATCCTTCAACCGATGACTTCTTCTTCTCTCGCATATTTGGAGGATGAAGGTTGTTCAGCTTCATATCCAAGACCAAACTTAGCTGTGGAGCTTCTTTGTTGATTTATCATTGTATCTAGCAACTCTGTGCTCTTCTCAAATTTGAGATTTATATCGGCCTCTTTTAGTTGTTTCTTCAATGAAACAATCTCTTCTTCTTGTTGGCAGCATACAGTCTCTTTCTCATTGATTTGATACCTGAGAGTTTCTTCACTCTTTTTGAACTCTTCTATTTTCAGTTCCAGATTGTTAACAACTTTGTTAGATTCCTCTTCATGTTTGCTGTATATACCAACTTTATTACTCATTTCTTCTGTCTGCATTCTTAAACCGTCAATTTCTTTTTCTAGCTTGTTGCAATACTCTATTTTCTTAGAAGATTGCATTTCAAGATCTTCAAAAATTTTCTTGTAATCTTCTACTTGAATTTTCAAGTTGGTGATTATATCTTCTGCATCCTCAACCTTTTTACTCAAGTCTGAAATCAGTTTTTGTTCCCAATTTGCTTTTGCATCACTTCCTTCTTCATCACATTCTTGTTCCGAATCTGTTTCTTTATCAATTTTGAACGGATCATCTTCATCTTCATCGCTACTAAACCCATGGCATCGGCGTCCATTATGCCCGAGTTGACCACAAACAAAACATTCTCTACCTTGTGAGCAATCAGCTACAACGTGACCGGTCTTCCCACATCTGGTGCAAAAATTTATTAATCTGGCTTTTTATCCACTGTTTGATTCATCTCTTGAATCTATTTTCATTCCCAAAGCAGCAACATTGAGATCATCTTCATTTTCTTTTGTGCCCTTGTGAGATTTATTCTTCTTGTGTCTTATGGTTTTGCTTTTGCCTTTCCTTGCCATTTGTGTTCTTGTAAGATCTTCCTTCAAGCCGTTAAACTTTTCGAAGGAACTCGGCTCGGTACCAATTGTTGTAATGACAATGACACTGAGAGGGGGGGTGAATCAGTGTGTTCTTTAAAAACTTCTAAAACAATTAGATTATAAAACCAAAGAGCAGTTTAAAGCAGATAAAAGAGATACTAAATGCATCAAGAATTAAATAGGGAGATATAAGGATTACAACATCAAAATTTAGATCATTGAAATTTAATAAACCAAACCATTGAGAATTAAAGGGTAAAAATAAGTTTTCATAGCATTGCTTAAAAGTTGGAAATTATTAGTTATACTTGAATCTTATACAAATTGAAAGGACAAAAAGGAATCCAAATATGGAGTCTTGAAAAATAAATAACCTTTTCAAATTGAAATTTCATATATCAATAGGGATAAATAAAGTGAAATTAGGAGTTGAACATTATATTAAAATTGGCATCAAAACATTATGAATTCAACTCAAAAGGAAATCTAAAGAAAGAAAAACACTTTATCAAGACTATAGTACACTCAAATACTTGGGAGATATAAGGGGTTCTATAAAAATTGAGATTTGATAAGGTTTTGTCAAATTTTGTTCACATATTCTTAACTAGGGAGTCATAAGGTAGACAACTTCAAAGGTTTTGAAATACAAAACTTCCATCAAAATTGTTCTAAACACTTGGGAATTAAAAGATATTCTACATAGAGATTTGGAAAAACTAAATTCTTATCAAAACCAATGATTGAACATTAATATTCTCAAGATATTCTTAAAACACTAGGTAGCTATAAGAAATTACACTTCAAGGATTAATCTAGGAGAAAAATGGATGAAATAATGAGGAGCTATTTCATGAGTTGGAATTTTACTCTCAAAACTTAATAGATTATTTTTAAGGATACAAATATTTATCCACTAGTAAAAAGGATAAATTCTCATTATTCCTAAAAGAAACAAAGGAAGGAAATTTTACAACATTAATTGGTTATATTCATGAAGTATTTTTCAAAGCTTGGTGGAATACTCAAAATATAGTTATATTCACATCAAAAGAATGCTTGATGATATATCTATCATTAATTGTTTTTGAACTCTTTCAAAACATAAAAAAAAATAGCAATCCTAGTCAATATTATTATGATGATATACTAACTCATCATGAAGAATATATTCCTCTAGTAAAAATGTAGAAACAAAGAAGGAGGAGGAGGAAGAGGAAGCCTGATAGGCCATTTAGAAAACCAAAGGAAAGAAAATGGAGAAATTACAATCCACTTATGACTTCAAATATTATAATATCTCTAGTTCATCAAGGATATTTAGAAGACTTCAAGGACATATTCTAGCAAACACTTTGGAATGAAGAAGACAAGGAAAGACAAAACTAATGCATTTTCTGAGGAGCAAATTGTAGAAAATGAAAGACCTATATTTCATAAAAGTCAACAAGAAAATAGAAGATTCAGAACCAAGAAAATTATAGGACAAAAAAGCTATGGATTACTTGGTCATCTACAAATTAAAGAAGAATAAGAGGAACCTAAACAATGAGGCATATAGTGCAAAGTAAATTGAAGATAATACAAAGAACCTGACCAAGCCAAAAGAGTATTTAAAATATGAAGACCATATTGAAGACTAAAGTCTTAAATACCCAAATAATGTAATACAGGGGGTGTTGTAATATATTATATTATGTGATACATGCCAATGTACCACCTTGGGTACATCTCTAGATTAGGAGTTTGTCTTAGATTAAGGTTTGAGTAGTTACTTCATGCAATGTAATAAATGCAGAAGTGTTAGAATATGCAATGATGTCACATGTATTCCACATGTACATGAGTCATAGGATAGGTAGTTGAAGAGTCATGGGTAGATATATGCCTTTGATAGATACTAAGAGAGAGAGAGAGTTAGGAAGTATAGTGAGTATAGTAGGTACAATGTAGATCATGCATCATTTATGGAGTGTTTAAGTCCTCCATTATATTAAATTGTACTATTTTTGTTATAATTCATTAATGGATATTTTATGAGTTATTGCAAAAGTTTTTCATATACTTTTTTTGCATATTATATTACCATTATCATATAGTTAATACTGCTTGCTCATTTTACATCTTGTGGTTGCATTTCCTTTAATATAGATCATAAAAAGCTAGCACTCTCAATACACACTTGCAGTATGACTTACATGACACTTAGGCATATAATGCACATTGACACTTGCATAAAAAGGAAATATAAATCACTCATCTAAACTATAGACTCAAATCCTAATCTATTACATATTTACATTTATACCATGAAGGTACCATGGGGGTACATTAACTTGTACCAAATTATGTAATATTCTTCAAAACCCCACTATATTACATTATTTGGTTATTGAATACTTTATTCTTCGATATTCAATCAACTTCCTTCAAGACTTTATATCAATCTTCAATATACAACCCTTCATTGGATTTTGATTCATGTCTTTTGTTATCCTTTCTTTTGTGATTTCCTCTATTTTTCTTCTTTGCTTTTCTTTTCTCCATATTCAATTGTGATGTACTTGGTGATATATCTTCTAAACAATGATCTAGTGAATCACCACAATAATACATTCTGGATTTCATTGATTCCTCACTGAAGCTAACACAAGCTTCATTCAAATCATATGTGTCACAATTTACATTCTTATTCTCTTGTATTTTTCCTTGAAAGATCTTAGAGTTTAGTAGTGATAAATACATCATTAAACATTCTTCTGAGGAAAATATTATGGTGTTTTGTGGATTCCACCATGAAGATAACTTATAAGTGTTGTGAACTTTTCATTTTTCGTATATTTGAGAAATAAAGATAACTTTTATTTAAATTATTTGATATTTGTTTCTTTTCATTTAAATCATCTATCAAAGTTTGAGAATAAAACTTTAATTTGTTCACCATTTCTTCACTATCTTTACTGAATGCATTTCTAATAATTTCTTCCATAATAGACAAAGGTTGCAATTCAATTCCTTTTGAAGTAGTAAACCTTATATCTCCAAATTTAATAAATTGCAATTTCAAAGAACTTTTCAATAAATAAGAAATTTGAAAATTTTAAAATTTTCTAAACCCTTGATGTAGTAATCCTTTTGTCTCCCTAAATTAAATTTACAAAATAAAAAAAAAAATCTAATTTCAAATTTTATCAAAATTTGAGCTGCAAGCTTACCACAGAGGTAAAATTTCTTGGGTTTTCATTTAGGATATCCAAGTTCAAACCCCACTTGGTACGAGGGGACTGGGAATCCTCATTAAAACCCATGTAAACTTAAATTTGTATCAAGTGGTATTAGCTCAATCAGTTAGATTCCTCAACATTTCAATTAGGAGACCCGGGTTCAAATCTTATCAAACGATACATGGATAATATCTAAGATTTGTTGTAATAACACTATGTGGTGATGATGTAATATGGGTGGGACCCATTTCAATCCCATATAAACCATTAAAAAAATAGAAAAATAAATTCTCAAAATATAAAAACCTCAAATAACTTCAATGACTTTAAAAACTTCTAAAATTTCAATTCTTAAAAAACTTCTACTAACTCATCAAACTTCAAACTTGAAAATTTAAAAAGTCAAATCCAAAAACTTAAATCCTATTTTAAGTAGAACACCTTAGCACTCCATACTTTAAAAAATATTAAAAACTCAAAATTTTGAAATATTAATTTCAAAATATAGTAGAAAACCTTATAATTCCATATAATAATCAAATCATTAATATGAAAATATTTTAACTCCAAATTTAATAATCAAAGTATATAAGTTATTAACATTTTAAACTTAGGTATTTAATCCATAATTAAGTTAAGGTAATATCTCTTACCTTATAATCCTCCGTGCTTGTATAACGTCTTTGAAGACTACAACAAACTAATTATTCCTCCTAATACCTTATAACTTTCAACGTCTACATGGCATTCAAATATACATGGGATCAGGTGTTAGAAAATATTATTACATCAACCGTTTTATATGAATAGGAATTAGATGTTATACTACACATTGCTATGATCATTTCTATAATGCTTTGTAAGACATCTATTCTCTACTTTCTAAACTCTTGAGTGCCCATTTTTTCTAGATAGGATATGTGATTTTCTCATTGTTCTATTCATCTACCTCTTGACACTCTTCTCTCTATTAAATATAATCATTTAAAATGTGGATGCAATGCTAGATGGAATTTTCTTATGACTATTGTCAGTACAGCTTCCTAAGTGTAACTCAGGCTCTTTCTCTTATGTTCACTTGTTTCTACCTTTTACTTCCTATAACCTCTTTACATGGGTGCTGCTCTCAACTACTAAGTTTGTCTACTTCTAAAGCATTTATTGTTACTTCCTTAGTGCTCCTATTTAATCTTTGGTTTCCTTTCACATGAGCACTGCTTAAACGCTTCTCTCTATTGCCTTATATTATTCTATATAAGTGCTACTTAAGCGCTTCTATCCACTAATAGGTATCCTTCTACATGAGCTCTACTTAAGTTCTTCTCTCCACTGCTAGATATCCTTTTGTGTGAGCACTACTTAAGTGCTTCTCCTAAGTTCTTCTATGTGAGCACTATTTAAGTTCTTCTTTTGAGTTCTTCTACATTAGCACCATTTAAACGCTTCTCTTATGTTCTTCTACATGAGCACTATTTGAGTGCTTCTCCTTAGTGCCTGAGAGTTTTGATAAAGTTCTTCTTGAGCACTACTCTCTATAGATTAATCTCCTTTGCTCAAGTATCTTGATCACTATTCTATTTTCTAAATTTCTTTACTATGTATCAATCAACCTCTCTCACTTCTCTTTCTTATGCTTGGACACTCCTTGACTTGGCCGCTCTCCTTATCTATACTTGATATTTACCATGTTCAAATGCTTCTTCTTTGAGTTCCTTCTTTATGATTAGTATCTACTTGTTAGAATAAAGTTTATATTTCATTATTGGTATAACCAAAAAATAGCGCACGTAGGCGCTCTCTATTTTTTGGTTATGTAACCACCGAATTAGTTCAACCAACTTGGAACCATATTTGTAATATTTATAATTGGAATGAATGTGAAGGAACTATTGCTTCATTAATTTCTTTATGGCATCAGAGCCATGGAGACACAGACGCGACTGGCCGCACAAGATGCAGACGAGACTGGAATGAATGACAAATGATGCAGTACTGGTGACAGACAACTGATGGACGCAGGACTGACAGACTGGCAGACGACAACAAGATGCGGGCCTAACAACAGTGATAGACTGGTGGATGAGGATGACAATAGGACATGAGCCTGATAACAATGACAGACTGGCGGATGACAATAGGACATGTAGACCGATGGTAGCGGATCAGGGTGGTTTAACGGAGGCAAAAGGAGGGGGTGGTTGCCCGAAGGCAACCGAATAAACCATGGCAGTTGCGACGGTTAAAAATCTTCCCACAGTGGCCGCCTTGGCCATGTGGGACTAATATTTTTTTTCCTTCTCGCACAGTTTTGAAGCTATTAATAAATGCTCATTCCTATCTTTTTTCGTCGGGCTCGCTGGCTCACATGGTATATGCAGTGACTGTTTTCCAGGAGGTTACGGGTTCCAGTCCCTTCGGGGTTTTTTTTTTTGACACCCTACGCGCTCCATTGATGGTCGACAAGGGGTTTTGACGCCCTGCATGCACTTGTGACGACAGAGAAAGAATTGTGACGCCTTGCACGCACTTGTGACGGCGAAGATGGTTTTTTGATGCCCTGCGCGCACTTGTGATGGCGAAGATGGATTTTTGACGCCCTACAGTGCATTTGACACCTTCACATGGTGATTTGATGCCTAAAAGCTTTGTTTTTCAGGTATTTTTTTCCCAATCTTGTCTCATTTGCAAATCAAATGGGGGGAGATCTCAGTTTCTTCACATTATTCATTTGCAAAGTTAACCGATAAAGGGGGGAAATCAACTTTATTTCCATAGGAGATAAAATTTGTGGGCATTTATGATTGTTTTTTTTGGCATTTAAATATCCTGTTTTCTTGCATTTACAATCATAAATTAAACAAAGTATAAGACCCCAAATTTATACCTTATTTGTGCAATTTATTACACAACAGCATTCGGTATTTGAGATACCTTTGGTCCACACTTACAGGTAATGCTGTCGTGCTTTGGACTACTATATTTGCCGCCTAATATAGTTGCAACAACGACGTCTGAGCTTGTTCTCTATAAATCATCGGGGAGAGATAAGGAAAACCAATTTTCTTTTATTTTCCATTTCATACCCACATCGTGATTGTTGTTAGGCATAAATCCTGACAATTTTTTTTTTCCAAAGTGTTTAGGGGAAGTTACGCCCCACGCATGCGAAATAAAACTTTCTATGGTAGGTGTCATTAACAACACAATGCCCTTTCAGTATCACCTATGTTCAAAATATTGTGCTTCTCATTTGTACTTATAGTCTCCCTCACGTAAGGGCGAGTACATATTGAGTAGTATATTGTTCATATACACCTATAGTTTCCCTCACGTAAGGGCGGGTATATATTGAATGGTTACAATATAATGATCTGGCAGGTATAAAGAAAGGGAGACCAATTGGTGATATAAGGAACCTTCATAATGGCCACAATTCATAAGTACCTCTCAGACTCACAATTGTTGAAAGGTCCTAACTTTGTTCCATGGAAGACAAAGATGAAAGCCATACTTCAATTGGAATATTTATGGGATGTAGTGACTAGCATTGAAACACGTCCTTCATCAACAGGCACAAATCAAAATGCTTGGGATAAAAAAGACAAGAAGAGTCTTGTATTTATCTTGCTTGCTACTACAGATGAGGTGCAGCCTCATATTTGTGATGCAAAAACTAGTAAGATAGCCTGGGATGCCTTGATTATAGTATATGAAGGCAAGAATCAATCCACTATCCTTCATATTCAAACTCAACTACATAATCTCAATATGAATTCTGGGGAAACAGTTGATATATTCCTTTGCAGAGTGGCTGACTTGAAGGCAAAATTGAATGCTATGGGAAAACCGGTGGATGATTATGTTTTGAATTCTGTAATCTTGAGAGCACTACCAAATTATTACAAGATGTTGATCACTTCCCTCAATGTTTCTGGTGGACAAGTATCATTTGTGGAACTGGTAAACTTGCTTCAGACTGAGGAGGCAACTCAGATCCAGAAAGAAGAGATGTTTCATCACACACAGTGGTAAACATATTGCAACCGGATCCTACAAGCATGGCTTGTTCATTCTTGATGCCCTTTCAACTCCGCATGTTGCTTTGGCTACAACTACAAAAGAGACCACATCTCTCTGGCATCGACGTTATGGGCACCTCAGTTCTGGATATTTGCTTGAGTTATACAAATATGGGATGGTGAAAGGTCTTCCACCAATCTCATCTATCTTACCAGTTTGCTCAGATTGCTTAGCAAGGAAGCAACATCGAGTGCCTTTTGAATCAAGCTCCTCTTGAGCTGCAAAACCTTTAGAGCTGGTACATACCGATCTGTGTGGTCCTATGCCAACCAGCTATGGTGGGAAAAAATATTTTCAACTATTTGTTGATGATTACTCACGGAAGATGTGGGTTTTCTTTCTTCAATTGAAATCAGAAGTGTTTCTCTACTTCCAACAATTCAAGAAACTTGTTGAGAAGGAGTCGGGATGTTTGATAAAATCCCTCCGCTCAAATCGAGGGGGGGAATACACCTCTGAAGAGTTTTTAGAGTTTCTTAAGAAACATAGGATCAAAAGACAACTGACTACAACCTATACACCTCAATAGAATGGAGTTGCAAAGAGAAGAAATCGTTCCATTATGGAAATGGTTCGATGTATGCTAAAAGGAGCACATCTTGAGGATAAATATTGGGCATAAGTAGTAAACACAGCATCATACCTCATAAATAGAGCACCCACTAGAGATCTACAAGGAAAGACTCCACAAGGAGCATGGAGTGGTAAGAAACCTTACATATCTCATTTGAAGGTGTTTGGATGTAAAGCATTCATGCACATTCCAAAACAGAAAAGGAGGAAGCTGGATGAGAAAACTCTGCAGTGTATCTTTCTTGGCTATGATGAGTACTTAAAAGGTTATCGATTGATTGATCCTAAGACCAAGAAAACACATGTAAGTAGAGATTTTGTATTTGATGAAGCCCTCACATCGAAAGACACATCTACAACTGTATACATAGATAAAGAAGAACCTAAGAAGGAGGTTCAACTTCCATAGCAAAAACAAAAGATTCCAAAATGGTATACAAGCACTTTGAGAGATGCTAAGTTGAAATCCCTTCCAGATCTATCTATTGATAGGCCCTGTACTCACAGTATGACTCAACAGAGGAGATCAGAAGAATCTACTTCAAAGGTTGATGAACTTTGTCAACACTTTGATGATTTGTCAGTGGATACAGAATATGACAGGGAAGAAAATGAGGATGGAGAAAAACTTTATATGTCTACATTGAATACAAATGAACCCACAACGGTTCAATCTGCACTTGATCAACCATAGTGGAAAGAGGCAATGGATGTAGAACATAAATCTCTTCTTAAAAATAATACTTGGAAGTTAGTTGATCTGCCAACAGGAAAGAAACCCATAGGCTGCAAATGGGTATTCAAAGTAAAGTATAAAGCGAGATGGATCTATTGATAAGCATAAAGCCCGACTTGTTGCAAAGGGATATGCTCAGAAAGAAGGCATAGATTATGAAGAGACTTTTGCTCCTACTGCAAAAATGACTACCATTCGAGTACTTTGTGCCATGGGAGCTCACTTTGGGTGGAAATTGCATCAGATGGATTTTAAAAGTGCCTTCTTGAATGGTGACTTACAAGAAGAAGTATACATGACTCAACTAGAAGGATTTGTGGCTGAGGGGCGAGAACAAAAAGTATGCAAATTGATCAAATCCTTGTATGGGCTAAAACAAGCTCCTCGAGCTTGGTATATCAAGATAGACAGTCACCTTGTGCAGCATGGTTTCATAAGAAGTCCTTCAGATGCAAATCTCTATATTAAGAAAAATGGTTATGATATAGTGATTCTTGTACTTTATGTTGACAATCTGATCATCACAGGAAGCTCAGAAAAAATGATTGAATTAGTGAAAAATGACTTGAAACAATCATTTGAGATGATAGATCTAGGACTTCTGCACTATTGTCTTGGTTTAGAAGTTACTCAACAAAAATTTCATATTAGAGTAACACAAAAGAAATATGCCAAGACTTTAGTAGAAAAATATCGGATGACTAACTGTAATTCAAAAACAACTCCAATGGAGCAAGGACTTAAGTTATCTCGATATGATGAGTCACCTCAGGTAGATGGTACTCTTTATTGCCAGTTGATTTGGAGTCTCCTATATCTGACAAATACCAGACCAGATCTCAGTTTTGTTGTAGGATATCTTTCAAGGTTCATGCAAGATCCTAAGCTGAGTCACTGGAAAGCAGCAAAAAGAGTTCTTCATTATGTTCATGGTACTACAAACTATGGTCTGGAATATAGAAAGAATAATAATTTCTTCTTACTGGGATACACAGACTCGGATTATGCTGGATCCCTTTATGATCGTAAATCAACCTTCGGATATGTTTTTCATCTAGGATCTGGACCTATCTCCTGGCACAGTAAGAAACAACATGTGGTTGCTTTATCTTCTACAGAAGCAGAATATCATGTAGCCAGTGAAGCAGTATGCGAGATAATGTGGTTAAGTCGCATTCTTACAAACATGGGCCTTCCAAAGAATCTTCCTCTTTATTTGTTTTGCGACAACCAAGGTGTTTTGAATCTTGTCAAAAACCCAATCTTTCATGAACGTACCAAACATGTTGATACCAGATGTCATTTTATTCGAGATGAAGTTCCAAAGCACCATATACAGCTTCACTACATTCCTACTAATGCGCAAGTTGCAGATATCTTTACCAAAGCACTTGGACGTATCAAATATGAAAAGTTTCGAGATACAATTGGGATTTGCCAATAATGTAATAAGGGGGGATGTTAGAATAAAGTTTATATTTCATTATTGGTATAACCAAAAAATAGCGCACGTAGGCGCTCTCTATTTTTTGGTTATGTAACCACCGAATTAGTTCAACCAACTCGAAACCATATTTGTAATATTTATAATTGGAATGAATGTGAAGGAACTATTGCTTCGTTAATTTCTTTGTCTACTAGGCTCAACTACTTCTTCTTTGAGTTTGAGCTTGACCAGTCTCGAGAAATTATGCTCTGTATTTGAGCTTTATCAGGCTTGAGTATTTTTGCTCTACTCTTGAATGACTATCAGGATCAGATGATTATTCTATGCTTGGGTACTACAAAGGCCCTTTATTATTTTTCCTTACTTTGATATTTACTAGAATTTGAATGTTATTCATGCTTTGTATATTTAGTTATAAAATTATCTTCAATATTAATAGAAAGTCACAATTCTATTATTTATACTGCACTTTGGATTCTATTTAAGCTATCTTAAAATCTTCTGATCTTTGGAAGCTTATATTTCTTCTCAATTATATGGAAGCTATGATGCTTCTAAATATATGGAATATTTGATGCTTCTCTATTATCTGGGAGTCTTAATGCTCCTCAATTATCTAAGAGCTTTGATGCTCCTCAATCCTATGATGTCTTAGGTTGCACCTAAGAACAATATGATTCTCCTCTTTTCTAGAGAATCCAAAATCAATATTAGAATAAATATGAATGTATCATTACATCCAACTATCTCCTGAGTTGGCTCTCTCAATCAATTCAAGCTGAGTCCTAGTCTTCACTAGTTTTCCTTGAACCAAGTGGAAAGACCCTAGCATCCAAATCAGGGTGACTATTATCTGTCCCCTCAATATCTACTCAATTAAACCTTTAAAATAGAGTCCAAGTATTCACTACTTTCAAAGTGGATAGACTCCAATATAATGGTGATTTTGAAATATAAATCTATAAAAAATAGATAGAGTTAAGTGGTAGATTTGATACCACTATTGGATTTTAAGCCTAACTACCTCAAAATATTACAGGTCCCAATATAATTAAACCATAATATTATAGGTCAAAATATCAATAATCAAGAGTAGAATTATATATGAGCAATAAAATATATATCAAGGCTAATATAATAATGAAATAACATTAACTTATAATATCAAATATGAATGTAAATGACCAAAATAATTTATTTACATGCATGAAGAGTACTTACAATAAATTTGCTCAAAATTTGTATACAAGCTTTATTATCAATGCTTGATATGTGGTGATCTCTATAAACCATTTTTCCTTACATTGTAAAGAGCTCTATCTCCATAATATAGACATAGTAATATGAATCTTCAATACTTGTCTATTGCATTCCTCACATATTTAGGAGATGCAACCTTTCCTATTTTTGACCTTTGGATTCTCATATTGCCACTTGTATACTAGACTCTTCACTCTCTTTTTACATGCATACTTGACTCTATGACATTTACATACTTCTACATGACTATTACTGTCCTACATGCACTCATAATACAAGACACTTGTGCATATCATCAAATTACATATTTGCACACTTACATACATGACACTTGTGCACATTCTCTCAATACACACTTGTAATATTAATTACATCATACCTATGCATATCCTACACATTGCACTCTTACATGACACTTGTGCATATCCTACACATTGACACTTACATAAAAGAGAAATATAAATAACTCATCTAAACTATAGACTCAAACCCTAATCTATTACATATTTACATTTGTACCATGAAGGTACCATGGGGGTACATTAGTATATATGAAATAATATAATATTCTTCAACACTACACTATTAAATGGGGTTGACTATCGTTAGCAACATTCCTCTCATTTTTGGTATTGAACTATCTAGAATTATAACTTTGGTTAAGTATCACTAGATGTTTACATATTCCTTTGGAACAATCACTATCAACAAAATTACATCAAGAAACACATTGTCTTCACATTCAGAGCCAACTCCCTCATATACTCTCAAAAAAACATTTGCATCAAAATGTTTCTTACTTAGTAGATCAACAATGCCAAAATTAAATTCTTGCAAAAGGATAAATCATTTGGCTATCCTCGCTAATGGATTGTGCTTATTGAAAATATACTCAAGAGCAATATGGTTTGTAACAATAGATAAATTTTACCCCAAAATATAGTTCTTGAAATTTTTGGGAGCAAAGATGATGGCTAGTGCTTACTTCTCTATAAATATATAATTTACCTCTTCACTACTCATTTGCCTACATATAAAGTAGATAGGATGGTCATACACTTTATAATCCTACTGACTCAATGTGCTCCCAAGTGCTATGTGAGATGCATCTATGTAGACAATAAATGGATTGCTCCAATATGGATTCTTCAACACTAGAGTAGTGATTAGGGACCCCTTTAGTTCCTCAAATGTAGTCTTAGATTCTTTCCCTAGTTCATAGGTCATATCCTTTATAAATTTTGCTAATTGTAGTATAATCCTTGAGAATTTCATTATCAAAATCCTATAATATTCCACATGGAACAAGAATGATCTACACTTACCCTTATTTCTTGGAAATGATAGCTCAATATTGGTAACATTTGTAGGATCACTCGCAATCCCTTATTGGGAGACCACATGCCTTAGGAGGACACATTTGGTGCATCCTATAGACATATACAATACGTCATATTGAGGAGGCTACTCATGTGGACACATTTTTAGGCCATATGACTCACCTTGGACCTTTTCAAGACTCAATAGTGGTTCTAACTACTTAATCAGGGCATCTTAGTCTATTTCAGCCTATACTTATAATTTCTCTAGCGATGGGCTCACCACCATTGATGTTGATACTGGTTGTGGATGGGCTGCACCTGTCGATAGTGACCACATACCTAGCCTAGGAGAGTTTGAAGCCAATCTACATTGTTGTGCTTCACCAATTCATTGTCAGCTTGAGAAAATTTTGTGAGTAAAATATATCTTGAGACACGACTGACCCTTGCACATCAATTAAATAGTGGAATTGATTATCATCAGGCCTAGAACATAGAGAACATAGTCTCTATATGATAGCCACTATTTCAAAAGTGGACCACAGGCACTGCCATCGATGTTGATAATGGCTAACAAATCCTGTTGATATGATCAACAACAATCTTAATTTGATGTCTTGATTTATTTATTTTAGCATTAGATCATAGTAGTAGCCTTTCAATTTGGATTTCTAACCTAGATTAGTTGCATTTACATTCAATATTTATGTATTTCTTTCTTGTTTCATGTATTTTATCATTAATTTATGCATTTGCTTTACAATTTACACTTATTGAGAAACAAGCCTCATTTTGATAGGCATCATATGCTATTGACATTTCTTTTAGTTTCTTGTGTGTAGGTTACAGGGCTATTCAAGGGCTAAACATCACCAAGATCCATTTTCTTGGCATCAAAAGCAGAGGTTGCAAGTAAACCCTCTATAATCAAAATAGTGGAAGAGCAAAGACCTTGTGGAGTGCATCTTTCCCCTTTGGGGCTACATACTTTGTAATATTGTATCAAATTTGGTATCCCTAAGAGGGACGTATTGTAACCAAGATTCATTTCATTAATAAGAAGAGCACCCCATTTTTATTATCTTGTTATCTCAATGGTTACCTAGTTTTCTTTATCAATTTGTTTATAAGATTGCAATAGATTAGATGCATGGTTTTTGTAGCTTTACAAGTGGCGATCACGTGTGGGACCTTTCCTTTTTGGTTGCTAACTAAGTTTTTTGTCGTTTTATGCATTGCAAGCACCACCATTCTGAGTAGGTATGACTAACAGTGGCCATCACCGATGTCGTCAGTGGCTAATGGATACCGTTGATCTAATCAATAGTGACCTCAAGATAGATACAGAAAATCCAATTTATAGAATTCTATTTCAGATGAGGGCTTCTCTGTAAGTGGTTCTCTCCGTGTTTTCTATTGTATTTTCTTTGAAAATGCAATTTATAAGTTTAATCAAAATACATAGAGAAAGTTTAAAGATTTTTTTTTTAAATCTCTATGTTTACTGGCCACCATTTATAGGAATAGATGACTCTACTACTCACTGCCCTAGAATCCAACAACTATATTTCTAATTGCCTTTGTGTCTAACGGCCACTGCGGTGCACCATTTTCATAGAGATAACCTCTATTAAAATTGATTTTTATGGTTTGCATGCTTGGAGCTTACTTAAAGGCTATTTCATTTTAGCTCTACATTGCATATTTATGAAATAAAAATGTTCTTACATGTATCTTTCTGAATTTTAAATGTTGTTTTCATGCATGTAATTGAAAAATCATGGTGTGTTGTATTCATGCATATTTGCTTTTTTCTAAAGTAAAATTAACCACACACACATCATGCTCTAAATTTTAACATCAGGGAGTTGGAAGTGACATCCAACGAACTGATCAAGACCAATGGTGGCCTTAATCACCACCTATTTGGCTCAAATATTGTGATTTTTTGAACCCAACTGTGGTTAAGGCTGAATTCAAGAACCATAAAATATTATGGAAAATAACATGTATTTCTCTTCTAAGAGTGTATCGCTACCCATGGCAGATTGGGTGAGGATCGGTAGGACCTATGCTCCCTCATCAAGTATGGGTTTCATCTCCATACCATAGTGGGTTTCATCATCTAGAATTCATCACTAGATGTGTGTGTGAGAGCGTATAGGTGAAATCATTTTAACAATTGAGAATTAAATCAAATTTTTAAACTCGCATGAGAAAGTGGCATGATATACAACAAATAAAAACACACAAGCCAACTTTTTAGGAAACACAATCAAACTTTAAAAGAGATAATCATATGTATACATTGTTTGTTTCTTAAATCACATATGAGATAATACAAAAATGAATGGTCACCACATGGGGTCGTGCTCAGTTGACAACTAAGGTGGTATAACATGCACAAGAGGGCACAAACCATCCTAGAGTTAGTCCACCTAACCAAGACATGCCTGAATGATATTTATGAAATCTTTGTGGAGAAAATTCCACTCATGGAGGATCTCATCGAAAAACCCTACCTAGGAGAACTGTAGGGATTTGACATGACTATGAGGAGATTCCTTCTAAACCTCAATCATTCTATCATGTTGATGGAAAAAATTTACCCAATGAGGGGTAAACTAGATGGGTTGCATCCATTCACATACCCACTAGAGTTTCAAATCCATCTGAGCATGGAGAGGATATCATATCATTTTATAACATTAGTGAATGAGGTATACCTCTTAACCAACCTTGGAAAACCCATCAACTTAATTTCTTAGAAAAGTATGGTAAAAATTCAACCCATAGGGCTACTTTATCTACCCATTCTCATTTAGAGAGTGTGTGTAGTGAAGGGATACTACATCATATGTATGCTTAAGGTGAGTGCTTAGGGAAAGCACATAACACAATCATCATATCCACACATGAGGGCACCGAACATAGGATTGACCATGTTGTTAATACAACCTCAAAAAATAGAGGTAAGAGGGTAGCTGTACCTGTAGCTAGAAATAAAATTGCCAAATCTCCCCACATAGAGCTGCAAAGCCAAAGACCATTCACAGTATATCAAAAAAATCGGTTGCTTAGGCCTGATGTAAACCAAAGAGAGTGATTACCCCAAGCCCAATTGGAATATTTGTGCAATGAGTAGGAGCACCTAGAACATGAGAATGAATAAATATGGAGGCTACATCACGAACATCTATATGAGCATAATTTATGTGAACAAATAATTCTTTAGCAAAAAGAACATGAAGAATGATCAAATAAGTCTACTAAAAAATAATTACCCATACCTAGTGCTTATATGCAGTAGTACACATCGATACGTGATATGTTTCATCAAGATCTTCCTAGCAGGAAAATAAACACTCATCCTCATAACACTTCACTACATGCTTCTCAACAACAATAGCGCCCAGTGCCAAATTGGTCGAAGTATGAAAAATATGAGGAGATAGAACAAGATGAACAAGATCAAATGTATCCTGAACCATCCTCAGTTGACTTGGCTAGTGATTACAATCAGCCAACTCGATCTCAAAGAAATATTCCACCACTTTCTCCCTAGAGACCCCTTTAGGAGGAAGAAATGATCCCTTCTCAAGAATACAAAGTGCTCATAGAACAAATCAAATCGCTCGATAAAAAAATTGTGACTTATCAAAAGCTCACTTTGAGAAAAATTCACAACCAAACCCTTCATCCATTAGTTCCTGCACCAAATTATCCCGAGCATTTTGAAATACCTAAGTTGGATAAATTCAAGGGGGATGAGGACACACAAGAACATGTTACGAGTTTTATGAACTTGTGTTTCCAGTTGTAAAACAATGATGTCTTATTACTATGAACTTTCATGATCACACTCTTGGGTGCTACCCTTGAGTGGTATAATCAGCTCCCAAGGCATAGTATATCTAGCTTCAAACAACTAGAAAATTCTTTTCTTGAACGCTTTTCTTTCGATGTCAAGAAGAAAACCAATCTATTTGACTTCTCAAACTTACATCAATATGATGATGAGCTGGTTATGGATTATGGAAATAGATGGTGGAAAATCATGTTGAAACTAACATTTGCCATTTCCACTTCTGAATTAACATGGATTTTCACAAAAATTTGTGCTAAATATATCTCGTTGCTACTCCAATTACAATAGTATCAAACATTCAAGGAAGCTTTGGTGCAAGCCAAGGTAATTGAGGACATCAAGGTCCAAAAGGAAGATTTGAAACTCCACAAGAAATATTAGAATAATAACACATACAACCACCCTCATAAGGTAAAACCAACACCTATGAATCAAGTGGTTTTAAGCATTCCAAAGGTGGAGAAGTCTAATCAATAGCCAAATTATCATGATTAACCTCCCTTAGTGCACTATAATCAGTGCAATAAAAAGTAGGGTAAGGACAAGTGACACCATCCACCTTGCCAATATATGCCATTGCCTGAGTCTTTGGCATATTTATTCAATAAACTATATGAGTCTAAGGCATTCACCTTTTCCAAAGTTCACTTGTTGGATCCAAACCATCCTAAGACAAAGGGATACAAAGAAGACCAATATTATCCCTATCATAGACAAAAGGTCATGATATTGAAAATTTCTATGGTTTCAAGAACCTGGTGCAAAACATGCTAGATAGGGATCAATTACAGATTGATAATCCTTTTGCACTCTATAACCAACAATTAAGTATATTCAAGGAACCCTTACCCCTTCATGAGGTTAAGGGAAATTAGATAGGTCATTCCAATGAAATACACACATATCCACTCACCAAGGGATTTGTTGGTATGATAATTATTGTCACTCACAATAAGAGATACAATCAACTTTAGCCACCTATGGTTCTTATCCATATACTTGTTGCACCTCAAAAAAGGCTAACTCAAAATTAGTTTCTTGTCCCACTAGCAAGACCAATGATCACCATCTAAACCAAGCTTACTCAAATTTTGCAAGCACCTCAACAAAGGCTAACTCAAAATTAGTTTCCAGTCCCACTAGCAAGACCAATGATCACCATCTAAACCAAGCTTACTCAAATTCTGCAAATAACCTCAGCCAAATTATCCATATATGAGCTCATAGAATAGTCCCCTAGGCATAGGGAGACCCTCATGGAAATTCTTAAGTCCATTGAGCTCCAACCCCAAAACCCAAATGCTTTTACTAATTTCATGGGGTATATCCAAAAGTGTAAAGAGCCTATGATCACATTTTATGATCATGAAATCAATATTATTTCAACCAATGTAGCGGATCCTCCACTACACATTATCGCTTGCATTAATCACATACCTTTCAAGCGACTGTTAATTAACACAAGCTCTTTAATTAACATCATTACAAAAAAAGCCCTAGGAAACCTAAGTCTTCCTAAGTCGCACATTGTTACCTCAACTTTTATGTTACAAGAATTTAATGATGCGTTATGCTCCATAGTCAATACCATAGTTCTATCTATTTAGGTAGGGCTTAAGACCATCTCAATTATGTGCTATGTTCTGGAAGGCATAATGGAATACAACATCTTAAACGAGCATCCATGGATCTTGGATATGAGATGTATTCCCTCAATTTTGCATTAGTGTATCAAATATTTCTATGAGGGACAAGTCAATGTCATCCCCTCAGATGAAGAACCATTCAAGTATGTCAATCAGGTTGATATGCCAGTGGAGTTTATCCTCCCATACACACATCTAAACATTCGACCCATATAGCCAACTAAGCATCCAAAGTGTAAGTCCAAGTCATTACGGGCTTATCCATCCACATCAGCATCACCACAATCTCCTACACTAGCTGTCACTTCTGATAAACCTTCAACATCATCAAAATTGCAGGATAAATAGAAGCTTAAGGCACCCATAGTAGAAGAAGAGCCTAGAGTCATTCTTTAATGTGGCTATATGAAGATTCTAACTCCTATGGAGGAGGATGATTCACCTAATATAGAATATAATATGCCTCAACCTGCTTCACCTGCATCATCCACTACATCATATACATTGCAGGTGATAATCCACTTAGTGAATCCTGAGCTAGCAAAGTATTTGGTTCAAAACATCATATTCACACCAATAATTGAAACTGCTCAAGACATGGGGAGACCTCATGTTTCTCCATTACCTATTGAGATGGTGGTACCTCTTGGGATACCACAAAATCAAACCAATTTCATTTACGGGGGCTTTGACCAAGCCACAGACTATCTCCTATAGATGATGATGACAAGGAACCTTTCATAGAGAATGTGTATTATCTGTCAAACCCTAAGTGTTCGCTTAGGTATTTTGACCATTGCTACTAGCACGATAATTGCTAAGGCTTGTATGAACAAGGTAGAAATACACCTTATCAACCTTAATATTAGCTACCAAATGATAAAGTTTTGGCTAGGATACTCCATCTGTAGGCAAGACAAATTACTGACTATATCTCTAGAGTGCCCAAGTATAGGTTTTGGGGAAGATATTGATTGAAATCCCTATGCATACCCCAATCATTCACATCTATGAAGGTCTGATTGTCTAGTAACTATGGTTACTATAGAGCCTCCTTTGATTTATCATGAGAACATATCTACTAAGGTTGACCTAGAGATCATTTAGAATTAACTAGTTCAATAACGATGATGCATATGATGATGAAACTGCAATGGCATATCTAGGTCCTAGACACATTTGTACCATAAACAATCATGTAGAGGTATTTGAGCCTGAAATACACCTATCTAATCAAGATGATATTCATGGGGTATTCCATCATCTGCCTATTCTAGTGCATTTACTTCTACCATAGGACCCAATTGGCCTACCTCCTCTTGAAGCCAATCTTGAAATCCCAAAGCCTCCTAGTTTAGACTAGGAGCATCTAGAGCAATAAGTAGTTGATGAGTCCTACCCATGTGGTCATGGATATTACCTTCTATCCATAAACATGACCTCCATTTATTTAATCACAACCCTTCGTAACTCATACAACATTTCAAAACCATTACACCTCAACCATGAGGCCATTGATTTTAATTGCATCAATTCACCTCTTTTGTCTAAGGATTTATTTCCTAATAAAGAAATGTTACAACCATTCCATTTTACCCTAGGTTGTGCTCATGATGTTTATAATGTTGAGGTTAACCCCAATATGGTAGATCCTTTGAACCCAGTAGAAAACATCCATTTGATCCCTACACCTCATCAACTTGAGGAGGGGTCACATATGTCGATAGAGGAGACTTTCAAAGTGGATATCAGCTCAGATTCCATGAATCTTAAGAAAGTAAAGTTTAGAGAAAGCTTATCTCATAAGGAATGAGCCATCCTCATACCTCTATTAAAAGAGAGACCTAATATCTTTGCTTGGGTATATAAATATATACCAAGAAACAATCAAACAAAAAATTAGAAAGATACATTCAACCATCATTCTAATGGTAAAATATGAATTGCAAAAATTTTTGGATGTAAAATTCATTATTCCCATCGACTATCTGAAATGGGTATCAAACATGGTACCTATAGGAAAACCTGATGGAAGAATCTATATTTGTACAGATTTCAGGGACCTCAACAAGGCAACACCAAAGGATGCATTTCCATTGCCCAATATTGATGCTCTTGGAGATGTTATAGTTGGTCATAAGATGTTATCTCTCATGTATGGATTTTATGGCTATAATCAGATTCGAGTCAAACCTGAAGATCAACATAAAACAACCTTTACCGCTCCATGGGGAACATTTTGCTATAAGGTTATGTCATTTGGTCTCAAAAATGTTGGTGCCACATAGTAGTGGACTATGACATATATTTTACATGACTATATGCATAAAATCTTGGATTTTACATTAATGAATTGCTATCCAAGTCATTATTACATGAAGAGCATGTTGAGGTCCTGAGAAAGATCTTCGATTGCTTGATTGAGCATAATGTCAGGTTGAACCCCAAGAAATGTATTTTTGATGTTACATCTAGAAAAATATTGGGATTCATCATTTCAAAATGAGGGATTGAAGTCGATCCAAAAAAATTCAAAGTAATATTAGAAATGCTTCCCCCACAAATATCAAAGAACTTAGAAGCCTATAGGGCAAAGTAGCATCCATAAAGTGCTTCATCGTACAATTTATTGGATAAATATTAACCCATGAATCGACTACTACACAAGGGTGTCCCATGTTGGACATTTTGAGCTCAATTAGTTGTCATTAATGTCAAGGTGAAAAAGTCGTCATTGATGCCAAAGTGAACAAATGGAGCCATCATCAACACCATGGAGCACACCATTATTAACACCAGGAACAAAGCAAAGAGTTGAAGAATAAATTGGTAAAATAATATTTTATGAGGGTTTACCATAAACCCATGGTGGAAAATTAAATGATTTTTTATTAAAATCATTATAAGGATATAAAAGCATCCTTACACATTGTGATGGCAGTTAAGGTTTAATTAAACCCATGGTGGTAGAATATTTTAAATCAAATTAGTGGAGTACAAGTTGCAGGTTTAAATTTACCCCATGGAAGACTTTAATTTTATTAAAGTCAAAGGTTTTAAAATATAATTTATAAAATTTAAATTCTATTGGAATTTAAATAATTTATAAATTATATAAAGGTTTAGCTAGCACTGATGTCATCAAAATTAAGGAGCGTCGATGTCTAAATTTGAATGGTGGTTTTGTGTATAAATTAATGCCCAAAGGGGCATTCAAAACTTAACCCTCGATAAATTAATTCCCATGCAAAAATGTTGAAGGTATTTTGTGCATCGTGAATGTTGAAGAAGAAGACAAAGAGCTTTGTATTATTAGTGCTAGGGAAGAAGACAAAAAGAAGACAATGTATGGTTTGAGCCACATAGGATACGATGGTCCATTTTTAGTGCATGCTTTGCGAAGGTGTTGGGAAAGGAAGAGCCCATGTTCGATTCTCATGGACGTATGTTGAGTGTTATTTTTACCCAATTGTGAAATTACACTCTCCCTTAGGGTTTGGATCCCAAAACCCTCTCTCACAAAGAAGTTAAACAAACAACTTCTCCAAGGTATCCACTATATTAGCATTTGCATATGTGTATTAGTAATCTCAATAAAATATATCAATTCAATGCTAGGAACACCTTAGTGATTGCAAGTAATTGTAAACAAGGGGCATGTGTTGGTTTATTTTACCATGCTACTTTAATGATTGTTCATGAAACCAAATAAAAATAAATGTGAATTGGCCCTCATATGCCCATGATGTAGTGCCTTATTTCTTTTTATCTTGAGGATTTTAAGGTAGATTTTATCTTCCTTATTAAGTGGGTTTTAATCAAGCTTTACCTTGCATTAAATCCTTTTTTAAACATGAAAGTAAAGATTAAAATCTATCTATGAATGTGAATCCGAAATGATGAATAGGCTCCTTAAATGTAGCTTCTTATCATGAATATAAATATAGCCTTTGATATGAATAATAAATTATTCCTCTTTGGTGAAATCAATTTTCACAAAGAGATAATAATTTATAGCCTTGAAATATAGGCTTTAAAATGTCATTTAATTATCTTTCTTTAATGAAATAATTTTCTTAAAGAATAATAATTTAATGTGTTAAAACAATAGCCTTTTAATGTAACATATAAAATAACCTCTCTTTAATGAAATTGAAGTTTTCATAAAGATAAGTGCACTTATGGCCCCGAAAAAGATAGCTTATGAAATGCCATAAAATTAACCCCCTTTGATGATATTGAAATTTTCATGAAGGAAAGTTAATTTTATGCTTGCAAGTAAAAAAAATATGAAACTGAAAAAATCTAATTTGACTCCAAAATGTGAAAAAGTGAAATTTCAAAATTATAAAATCTGCATCAAACAACCATTTTCAAAAATTTGTATAAAATTGAAATGACCTCAGAATGAATCTGAATCTGTTGCGTATGATATATTTTACATCATTCTTCACAACCATGTAATTATTTTTATCATTTTAATTTTTTTCAATTTTTATTTTAATCTCTGAAAAATAAAAAAATTAGCAAAAATAAAGTTAGAAAATTTTAAAATTAAAAAAAAATGAAAAAATGAAATACTGCAACCTCGAATTTCTCCACAGACCCTGCAAGCATTAGTATTCTGCATAAAACCAGTATTAGAGTGACCCTACTTAGTGTAATCAACATCTAATACGATGTGAGCTTCAAAGGAAAATGGTGCAATAAACTAAAAACGAAATCAAGTTAACCATAAAAATGCATAAAAATTGAGACATTTTCAATTAATTGCTACAAAACGATATTCAATATTCTATTACAATGCAGAAAAAATGCCCAAAGTTGACATCCAAATAGTGAAAATCGGCCCAACGGTATGCCTTCTTCCTTCGAAAAAATCCCAAAAGATCCAATATTTTTTCTGTGAATCCATATGGTTTTTAAAGTCTTCTCTCATGACCATTCGTTTCAGGTTTCCAAACCCTTGGTTTCTCCTTCCAATGTTGTTGTTTGGTTTTCCTTTTCTTGTTTTCAATTTTTTTTTCTCAAAACCCTTCGTCGGCTTTCCATAATGTGTTTCTTTCCTCTCCTTTATTCTCCTTCCACCTTACCTGCATATAACACACGTGAATTAACTTTTAACATTTCAAAGAAAAAAAATATACTAATAAAATAATATACTAAAAATGTTTAAAGAAGCTTTTGACGTTTTCTATCTACCTGTACATGTATAAAAAAAAACTTAGTTAATTTTTTATTAAAAACAAAATAACAAAATAAACTATATTAAAAGCATAAAGTTAAAGTATTAAAAAAAAAGAAATAAAAAGAAAAAGAAAAAAAACATTAAATTTAAACTATTTAAAAAAATGAACTAAAAAATGGTAAATGAAGCACCATAGCTTCATTCACTACTTTTCTTTTTATTTATACTTTTATTGTTTTTACTTTTTTATTTTATTTACTTTGAATAAAATGAAAATTTTCATTTAATAATGATACATGGTTTGCATGGTGTATATATATATATATATATATATATATATATATATAATCTTTTCACTTTTAATTTTTTTTTTATTTGTTTATATATATATAATATATATAAACTTGTTTTTTTTTTAAATTCAAAAGGCTTTATAAATTTTTTATTTTATTTTAGTTGCTTTTTTTTTTTTTTAAAGCGAAAAACCCCTTGCGGAGCTGCCTTGGTCTGAGAGACCACGAACAGGGGATTCTATCAATTGGATTTTGGATACCCAATTCAGCTTTTTGGTACGGTGAAGATTTGAACCTGGGACCTCCCTTGGAGGATTACCCTCTCCTCTCCAACTCACCTACAACACCTGGGTATTTTACTTGCTTTTTCTTTTATATTAAATTTGATTTAATTAATTTTAAATATTTGAATTGATTTAATCCAAAAAATTAAAATTAGCCAAAACAACAAAAAACAAGGAGGAACCTAACCAATCCACTAGACACTCAAAATGAAACAAAAACATCCAAACACAAAAATTAAAAAGTGGGTTCCCAACTATGGGGCTAGTTGTGGAATGGCCACAACAACATGCCAAAGGAAGGTTTTTTGTTTGCATTCAATTCGAGCACCAGGTATAGAAGAAAGAGCATAGAGTGCTCATTGGTTTCAAACATGCATCTAGCGCACGCGGTGGTCAAGCTCGCGGCTAGAGCACTCGCGAAGGCAGAGATCATGGGGTCGAATCCCACTAGTGGCAAAGGTAATTTTTTGATTAAAATTTATATTGCCTAAGGTTTTCTTAAAGGGTCATTTGGAGTTATAAGGGTTTGTGGAGATTTACTTTTTAATTAAATTGCATTTGGAGTTATAAGGGTTTATGAAGGACTATTTTTATTGGAAATTGATTTGTGCTATTTGGAGTTAAAAGGGTTTTTGAAAGATTATTTTGTTGAGAAGGGATTTATGTTATTAATGTTGTTAAAGAAAAAGGATTTAATTTTTTCTAAATTTCTTGCCATTAAAATTGATTAAAGAGGTTTTGAGTTATTTTGGTGGATGTTGAATTAATTTTTAGTTGGGAGTTTATAAGGTGTGATTGGATAAATACTTTATGTATGTTGATGGTTGTTTTTGAAATGTGGAGTGATAAGGTGTAATTGAGTATTTTACATTATATTGTGAGAAAAGATTTACTTTCTAACCTCTTTAAGTTTGGCATAGAAGTGTTTGTGGTTGTAACAGATTTATGAGATCCCTTCATCTTCAATAAAAAGGTATGAGCACATTTTTCCATAGTTGAGTTGATTGATTGGTTTTTTGGAAAATAAGTTTGGAGTGAAAAAGACTTGATTAGGGTTTCATTTTCGAGAGTGTTTGAGTTATTGCTTCAAGGTTTTCTGGAATAAAAAGTTGTTATTAAAACCTTGTTTTATAAGCATTGTTGTTGAAGCCATTGGTAGTGTGAAGAACCTAAGTTAGGGTTGTGCAAAAGAACATGAGTATCATTGTTAGGTGAAGATTGTTTTATAAGCATTGTTGTTGAAGTGAGTTGTTGTGCAAAGAACTTGAACTACAGTTTGAAAAGAACATGAGTATCATTGTTATATGAGATTTGTTGTCGAGCATTGTTGGAAATATTTTGAGTTAATGTTTACATGCTTAGAATAGGGTTTGTGAGCAAGGGTTGTTTCTTGAGTGATTGGTTGAGTAGAGTTGGTTGAGCCTATTCAAGTGGGTGTGTGAAGTGATTGTTCAAGTTCCATAAAACAAACTATCCTATATTATGATTTGAGTTGAGAAAGTGTTTGAGCATTGAGTTGAAACATATTGGATCTCTAACAATTCTCTTTATGTTTCTATGATATTGGTTAAGTTCTGTGTGAGTTTATTGAGCAGATTTGGACAAGTTCTGAGTGAGCTTGTTGAGCAGGTTTGGACAAGTTATGAGTGGACTTTTTGAGCAGATTTGAGCAAGGTTTGTGTGGACTTTTTGAGCAGATTTAAGTAAGTTCTGAGTGGACTTGTTGAGCAGATTTGAGCAAGTTCTATGTGGACTTGTTGAGTAGATTTGAGCAAGTTATGAGTGGACTTGTTGAGCAGATTTAAAATTTTTTTGAGTGGACTTGTTGAGCAAATTTGAGCAAGTTCTGAGTGGACTTGTTGAGCAGATTGAGCAAGTTCTAAGTGGACTTTTTGAGCAAATTTGAGCAAGTTATGAGTGGAATTTTTGAGTAAAATTGAGTAAGTTCTGAGTGGACTTGTGGAGCAAAGTTTGGTGTATATTTGAGGATAAGTTTGTGCCAAACTAGAGACAGAGATTAAGAAGATTTATGCTAGACCAAAGGACTATGTTTAGTGCAGATTTAACATAGATATTTGGAGGTGACAGAGTAGAGGGGATAGTAGTCTCTAGTGGATAGAGATCCATTAGCCATGGTAGTGAGAAAAGGTCTTCTAAGTGGGGACAAGAGTATTCAGTGGAGAGAGATCCACAAGCCTGTGTAGTGGAGGCAGTAGTCTTCTAGAAGATAACCAACTAGGGTATAGGAGAAGGAGTTATCCTATGGATAGAGATCCACAAATTTTTTTTAGGGGATCAACATCTCCTTTGGAAAAAGGTCCATAAACATTGTAATAGGGAAAGATTCCCAAGAGATTGATTGAGAAAATTTTAGTGAAATATTTTCTCCATGGAGTAGCCCACATTAGGTTTACCACGTAAATTGTGGTGTCTCTATTGTGTATGGTGATATGTGCATTGCTTTGATTACTTCTATTGATATTTCTATCTATACATTGCATAATATTTATTTGGAAATAAAAGTAAAAAGTGGCCTTATATTTTTCACCCCCTTCTCAGCATAAGCTTGTGTTCTTTATCCCATTCAATTAGGATAAAGAGTGTCAACAAGCTTTTACTGAGATCAAACAATACCTAGCATCGCTGCTAGTACTAGCTCCACCTAGACTAGATATACCTTTTTGTTGTATATATCTACCATGGACTTTGCACTGGGAACCATGTTAATCCAAAAGAACAAGCAATACAAAGAACAAACAATATATTACATTAGTCGAACCCTAGTCAGCTATGAGCTAAAGTATAGATACATCAAAAAGCTCTATTTAGTAGTGGTTTTTGTAACTAAGAATTTGTGCCACTATATGCTAAGTCATACTATGTATGTCATATCAAAAAAAAATCCTTTGCAGTATATGATGAGTTGAGCATATCATAATACACGTACTGCAAAGTGGATCATTCTACTGATAAAATTTGATCCTGAATCATAAGCCTGAATTCAATCAAAGGTCAAGTAATAGCAGATAAGTTGGCAAAGATACCTCTTCAATATGATAGACCTCTTGTTAGAGAGCTTCTCGATGATGCAGTATTTGCATTATCAGAGACACTTAAGCCCGAAGATATGGATAACAAAGTCATCATGACTTTGTTCCTTGATGGTTCAAAATGCGAGCAAGGGGATAGTGTAGGAATCATATTTTTCATGCCACAAGGAGCACCAATACCCTTGTATTTTAAACTCGATTTCCCTTATACCAATAATAATGTTGAATATGAGCCCCTAATATTGGGTCTCCAAACAACTTTCACCATGAAGATTAAAAATCTAAACATCTTTGGTGACTCCTTTCTCATAGTCAACCAAGTCAAAGGAATCTATCAATGTAGGTGTCCTATCCTAAAAGCATACAAGGAACTTGTGGACACTTATCTAGCCCATATGGACTGGTATAACTTTGAGGTAGTCCCTTGTATGTAAAACAAATTTGTGAATGCCATGGCATCTTTGGGATATTTAATCCCTCAAAATTCTTCAACTGATTTTACTACCATCTAGGTCAAGATACTATTACAATCTATGATGCTGCATGAGGCTCAAAATAATCATGAATCAATCCACATGATTCATATAGAACTAAAGTGGTTCAATAAAGCATGAGATTTTCAAACAAAGGTATCCTAGGGGTTCTCGATCTCATACGATCCTTTGGAGAATGGTACTACCATTCACCATAAGGTTTTTTTCCAATTTGTATTTATGCAACTTTAATCGCAATGGGAATAAGTCATTTAGTCAGTCGATGTTATTGCTTATCAGGATTGGCTAGCCCAATTACAAGATTATCTTAAGCTTGGTATAGTCTCACAGGGATTATCATATACCACAAAATGAGAATTAAAACAAAAAGTGATCATATATGTCTTGCTAGGATATATTTTGTATCGACGAAGCTACGATGGAATTCTCCTTCATTATCTCAAGCCCCAAGAATCAGCTTGGATGATTTTATAAGCTCATGATGGTACTTGCAATGGTCATTTCAGTAGCATGGACATTGTTAAGTGTATCCTTAGAATGGGTTATTATTTGTCCACAATGGAAAATTATTACTGTGTGTATGTCAGGAACTGCATTAAATGTAAGCACCATGCTAATATTACACACCTGCCATCATAGGCCTTGTAGTCTATTCAATCGGCTTGACCATTTTCTCAGTGGGGATTTGATATAATTGGTAAGATATATCCTCTATCTTCAAGCTAACATATTCATCATAACGACCACTAAGTATTTCACCAAATGGGTGGAAGCGAACCCTCTAACATCTATAACTAGAGCTCGTATTACGGAGTTCATACTCCATAATATCATATGTCATTTTGGGATCCCATCCAAAATAATTTTGAATAATGGAACTTCCTTTAAGAACAAATATGTATGGGCCTTAACATCCAAATACAATATTTAACATAACTTTACAACATCGTATTATCTGTAAGCTAATGGGCAAGTAGAGGCCTCTAACAAGATAGTAGTTGCCATACTGAAGAAAATTGTTAAGGATAATCATAAGGATTGGCACCTTCAATTACCTCTTTCTTTGTGGGCCTATCAAAAAAGCATATGGAAACCCACTAGGGAAACCCTAATTTCGCTAGTATATGGCATTGAGGCCATTATGCCCTTAGAATTAGAAATTCCATCATTGCACATCTCATTGAAAGAGTTCATCAATGACAACACTACGTGACAAGATCACCTAGATCAATTGACCCTTCTTGATGAACGTTGAGTGAATGCTCTTGAGCATCTCTATGTTTACCAAGATCTTCTTAAACGAACTTACAATATTAAAGTCCATCCAAGAGACTTTAAGGTTGAGGATCTTGTTCTAAAAGAGAACCAACATAACTCAAACCTATCACCTCATCTACGAGATAAATTTATGGTCAATTGGTTAGGTCCCTTCATCATATCAAAGAAGATAGGACTTGGGACTTATCGCATAACATTGCTAGAAGGTGTTGAAGAGACTGAACCTCTCAACATTCTTCACCTAAGGGTATTTTACACATAAAATTAAAAACAATAAAAATAAAACAAATCCAAAAAAAGCAAAAAACCATAAAACACAAAAGCAATTCAAAAAATCAAAAACACAAAAACATTTATATTTTGCATTTCATTATATGCATTCATTAATTGCATTGCATTAAGTATTTTTATTTGTTGCACTTGCATTAGGATAAATTGTGTTTCATTCTTACGGGTGACACCATGTTGTATGCCAATCACGCATCCTTAAAATCATCATCATTTATATTCCTTGTGAGCAATTATGTCTTTCAACACAACTTATGAGATGCTATTAGGTGTATACTAGGATTTTATAGTAATTCATACATACCTAGTTATATTTACATATTTTGTAGAAAACTATCTTGGATTCTGAAGATGAGGTCTAGTTTTGATAGTACCTTGTATATCTCAAAATCCCATCATAATTTTAAAAATTAATAATCCTAGTTTGAACAAGGATGATATTACAAAGTAATCCTGGTCACCTTAAGTGAAAGGTTTTCCTTGCTCATCTTATTATATGCATGGTCTAGAATATTGATCATTGACAAAAGGACCATCTCCCCTCTACCCAAGAAAACACTTGCTTTTACACAAAACAAGAAAAATTCCCAAAGTAAAGCAAAACAAACAGTGATTTTCATCACTAATAAAATCCCTTGCTCAAAAATAAAACAAAAATGCAAAATAAACAATGTTTTTCATCACTAAGCATGAGCAAGTATCCCAAGAAATAAAAAAATAAGGGGGTAAGGAGCTTTAATCCTTGGAATATTCAGTATTCAAACGTCATGGGGTGATCTCCATTACAACAATGGGTTGAATGAAACCCTCTTGGAAATGGCGTATCCTTATGCATGGTAATATATCTATCACATTAGTGACCTTCTCTTGTACATACCAATGTCAGCTTATGGATGAGTTAGTTTTAGGTGGATTGAATTACTTAGTAGTCTAGTCCAAATTGCGTCCAAAATTAGGATCATGATGACCATATGGTGATCCTCATTACAACAATGGGTTTAATAAAACCTGCTTGGTAATGAGGTAGTATTATACCTCATCTAATATACTTATTTGCACACACAGGGATAGTGAATATCTTGGTCTTCATAACAGGCTTGTATCTATCAAGAGTCTTGTGTAGTCATTATACAACTTTTGATTAAATCAACTAGGGTGTATTTTTGACATGGAACAATAAAGGTATCCTGATTTCACTAGTTCCTCATGATGGATGGGATTTAATTTCTACCTCAATTCTCAATTCCCTACCTTATTTCTTGGGAGAATATGTTGTCACTCTAATAGAGCATGTTCACCACCTAGTGAAATTATGTGTTGCGAATTTTATCAAAAAACAAGATATATCTCTTAGGCTATTGATAACTTATCTTAAATGGAAATATCATGAATGGTACCTTAGCCTCAATCTATAATTAGTTAGAAGATCGGACTAGTTGGCAGAACTAATGATAAAAGTTTTAGACAGAAGACAGATGAAACATCTCTCTTGGAGAAATTCACAACCATCAAGAGGGTACCTACAAAAATAAAGGATAATTTTATCATCCTAATCCATAAGACTTGGCAAAGGTGTTGGAAATATGAGCAAGTTTTTTGTCATTGATGTCAAGAGGATGATGACCAAGTTTCATTGTCATCCATGCATTCATGTCAAGAGGTTGATGTCCAAGTTTCAGTGTCATTAATGTCTTCCAGTGGTGTTTCCAAAAAGGCAAAGAAGCAGGTTTAATGGAAATAATAATATTATAATATTTCAGGTTACAAGTTGGTTTGAAGAAAAATGAAGGCCAAGGAGTTATAAAATTATAATTCCTCCACAAGACCCATGTGGCAGATTTTAAAGTCTAAGGTTTAAATTATTTAAATTTAAATATTTTAACCATAAGGTTAAAATTTAAATTTAAATCAATTAAGGCACCAAAGTTTAATTTAAATTTGAATTAAATTTGAATTTCAAGGATCGTCGATGTTTTGAATATATGGCACATGGTATATAAAAGGGGGCAAGTTTTAATTTAAAAAATCATCCATGCGAATGTAATATTGCCCAAAGAAAATCGTGCGCTGTGATTAGAGAGGAAGAGATTCGCATGTGCTTAAAGGCTTAAGAGGGCAGACAAAGGAATAAAGGCAAGTGGGAGTGCCAACGTATGTCCAAAGCATTGGGTAGTGCAATTGGCAGCCAAGGGCTGCGCTAAGTCATTCGTAGGCACAAGGTCGTGGGTTCGATCCATGTGATCGCCATTTTGCAAAGGGAGGAAAGTTTTTTCTATGCCGAAGTCGAGGAGCCATAAGGGTTAAGAGGAAGTACGTGCACCTTGTTATCTCGTGAGGGCACATAGCCCAAGCGGTGGATGTGCTTTGCGCTAAGGCGCTTGGTGAGGCAAGGTTGGGTGTTCGAATCTCACCGAAGGTTTTTGTTGGGAAGAATAAAAGGTATGCGCTCACATTATTATTTGCCAAGGTTTTGATAATCCAAAATTTGCATGGTGTGGAAATTAAAAATATTTTAATTTGCCAAGGTCTTGATAATCCAAAAATTGCATGGTGTGGAAATTAAAAATATTTTAATTTGCCCAAGGTTTTGATATTTTGGAAATTGCATAGTGGAAAAATTAAAAGGTGTTTATGAGTTATTGAGGGAGATAAAAGGGAAAATAAAGTTAAAATATTTTATTTTAATTTTTGTGGTTAGAATTTATAAAGGAGGAGAAATAAGGTGTAATTGAGATTTAATACTTTTGTATGGTGAAGTAATTTTGAGTGAAATAATTGAGTGTAGATTTTTGATATCTAACCATTGAGATTGGCAAAGAGGTTGATTGTGATTGAGATAGGTTTTGAGGTCAAATATTCTTCAAAAAAAAAGGTATGGGCACATCTTCCTTGTGAGTGAAATATTGTTAGGTTGGATGTTGTGAAATGCAAAGTTGGAGTGAAAAGGATTGTTTGATAAGCATTGTTGGAAATGTTTGAGTGAGCCTTCATGTGCATGATTAGGGTTTGTGAAAGATCATGAGTATCATTGTTATGTGAGATTGTTTGATAAGCATTGTTGGAAATATTGGAGTAAGCTTTCATATGCATGATTAGGGTTTGTGAAAGATCATGAGTATCATTGTTATGTGAAGTTGAGAACTATATTGAACTAGGGTTTGTGAAAGATCATGAGTATCATTGTTATGTGAATTTGGAATCATCTTGAGTCAAGGTTGAGTTCCATAGTGTGAGTTGTTGGAAGTATAGTGAAACACTTGGTTAGGGTTTGTAAGCAAGTTGTGTTTCATTGAGTGAATGGTTGAGTGAAGTTGGATGAGCATTATTGATTGAATGCATTGGAGTGATAGTTCAAGTTCTGTGAAACAAATTGTTCTTTATTCTAAATTGATTTGAAGGAGAGTTTGAAAGTGATTGAGTGTTTGGTGAGTGTGAAACATATTGAGTCTCTAACCATTCTCTATATGTTTCTATAAGATTAAACAATATTTTATGTGAAACTTGTTTGTGTGATTGAAGAGGTTTTCTATGATAGATTGAGTTGAGTTGAATAAGCTTTTGTGAAAGCTAGTGGATAGATTTGAGTAAGTCTAGAGTTGTGGTTGAGATTTTGTGAAAGCTTGTGAGAAAATTTGAAGTAAGTCCTAGTGGACTTAAGGATAGTTGAGTAAGCTTTTGTGGAAGCTTACAATGTAGATTTGAGGTAAGTCTTGGTGAAGACTTATTGAGTATATTGGACAAGTTCTAGTGAGGACTTGTTGAGAGATTTGAGGTAAGTCTTGGTGAAGACTTGTTGAGAATTGAGAAGTTCTAGTGAGGATTGTTGAGATTAGGTAGTTTGGTGAACTTGTATTTGAGGTAAGTCTTGGTGAAGACTTGAGAGATTTGAGAAGTTCTTGAGAGGACTTGTGGATAGATTTGAGGTAAGTCTTTGAGAAGACTTGTGAGTAGAGTTGATTGATTGATTTGTTCAAACCTTGAGTTAAGGTTTGGGGTAGATCTAGCAGAGTTGATTTGTGATTGGATCAAGATTTGTGTTAAGGCTTGAGGATAGATTTGAGATAGATATTGAGAATATTTGTGCTAGATCGAAGGATTGTGTTTAGTGTATATTTGAGATAGATATTGAGAATATTTGTGCTAGACTGAAGGACTATGTTTAGTGCATATTTGAGATAGATATTGAGAAGATTTGTGCTAGACCGAAGGACTATGTTTAGTATAGATTTGAGATAGAGATTGAGAGCAAGCTTTGGAGGTGATAGAGCAGAGGATAGTAGTCTCCAGTGGATAGAGATCCATTAGCCAGGGTAGTGAGGATAGAGGTCTTCTGAGTGAGGATAGGAGTCTTCAGTGGAGAGAGATCCACAAGCTAGTGCAGTGGAGGTAGTAGTCTTCTAGAGGATCACCAGCTAGAGCAGAGGAGAAGGAGTTCTCCTATGGATAGAGTTCCATGAATCAGCTTAGGGGATTGGTGTCTCCTGTGGATAGGTATCCACGAACTTGATTAGGGGATTGGTGTCTCCTTTGGATAGAGGTCCATAAACATTGTAATAGGGAAGGATTCCCAAGAGATTTGTTGAGAAAATTTTAGTGAAATATTTTCTCCATGGATGTAGCCCACATTGGGTGAACCACGTTAAATTGGTGTCTCTATTGTGTGTGATGATTTGTGCATTGCTTTGATTACTACTGTTGATATTGCCATTGATATATTGGATAATATTGTTTGAGAAAAGAAAAGTAAAAAGTGGTCTTATACTGTTCACCCCCTCTCTAGTATAAGCTTGTGTTCTTCAATTGGTATCAGAGTGGGTTCCTTCGGAAGAGTTTAACAACTTGAAGGAAAATCTCACAAGAACATAGATGGATTCTCAGAATGGATCTTCAGGGAATTCGACACCATTGTTCGATGGGAACAATTATGCACTTTGGAGTATGAGAATGAAGATTCACCTAATGGCACTAGGGAATGAAATATGGCAAGCAGTTGAGGATGGATACATACCACCAGCTACTCCACCTATAGATAAATATGGTAAGCTCCTACAACTAAATAATTCAAAGGCAATGAATGGAATTTTAAAGGGTTTGCATGAAATAGAGTTTATAAAGGTTATGCATTGCACATCAGCAAAGGAAATTTGGGATAAGTTGAAAGGTATATATGAGGGAGACAAAAAGGTCAAAAGGGTAAAGTTGCAAAATTACAAGAGAACATTTGAAGACCTAAATATGAAGGATGAGGAAAACATTGTTGCATACCTACTTCATGTGGATGAGGTTGTTAACTCCATGCAAGGACTTGGGCTTAAGGTTGAAGAAACAGATGTTTGTGATAATATTTTAAGGTCACTCCCAAAAAGGTATAGTGAAAATATTTCAGCTATAGAAGAGTCAAAAGATATTGAACTTTTGACAAGGGATGAATTACATGGAATTATCACAGCTTTTGAGATGAGAATAAAAGAGGAACCTATTCCCTAGAAAGAAGCAACCTTCAAAGTTACTAAGAAGACAAAGGGTAAGAAGTCAGATTCAAGCAATGAGTTATCCAGTGATGAAGAAGCAAATTATGGCATAGAAGGAACAAGGACTCAAGAAAGTATAAAGGTACAAAATTAGTTAAATGTTTTAATTGTGGTAAATATGGTCACTATGCAACTGATTGTCCAGAAGCTAGAAATAGTAGTGAAGATGAGAAACAGGATCATAAGAACAGGGAAACAGGAAAACACAGGTATCAAAAGAAAAATAGGGATGGACAAAGCAAGCAAGGAAAGAAGTTTTTCCAAAGGCATAAGAAGAGTTTTTATGCAGACAAGGTAGGTAAGAGTTCAAGTGATAGTGATGGAAGATCCTCAGATAATGATGAAGAAGAAATTCTATTTCTAGCAGAAGAAAAATATGATGTTAGAAAAAGGTCACCAATAATTCTCAAGTGTTTTAGATGTGGTAACTTTGGTCATCTTGAAGATAGTTGTACAAGGAATGGATTCAGTTTTAGTGAAGATGAATATGAAGATGCTCTTGAAGGACTAGAAGAAAGTCTACCTTATGGCAATAGAAGAAGAAGGAGGATTCTTATGGAAGATAAATCAGAAAGGAATGAAGATGATCCTAAAGGTAAAAAAATAGAGGAAGAATCAAAGAAAGGAGAAGTTGATCTTGAGGGTGAGCTTATTTCTGCCCTTGATGCATTAAGGAAGGTAAGAAAGCAGAACTCAAAACTCAAGCTTCAATTTCAAGAATGTGATGAAGAGAAAGGAAAGATTATAGAAGATCTAACCAACTCAATAGCTAAGACAAGGAGATTTAAAGAGAAGTTAGAAGCTAAGGTTTTAGAATGTGAAAGGTTAGAGCATGAGGTAGCTTCACTAAGGAAGGAAGTAAAAGAGTCTAAAGATAAGCTACACAAGTTTGGGAGAAGCTCAAAGAATTTGGATAAGATTATCAAGGTACAAAGATCTTCATCAAACAAGACAGGACTTAGTTTTGAATAGGAACATAGAGAACAAGGAGAGGAGTCAATCTCAAGCTCCAAAGAAGAAGAAGCTTCAGAAGAAGAGAGTGTAAGAGAAAGTGAGACTTCTGAGGATGAGTTGGACAATAGAAAGTTCAACAAGGAAAGGAATAATGCACAAATGAGGAACATATGGAACAGGAAACAACACAGGGTAGAAGAGACTAAGAGACCAATGGGGTCAAGGCAAGGTTTCTTCAATGGACGTTGCTTCTCATGTCACAGGTTTGGGCACAAGGCTACACAATGCAGGACACATGAAAGACAGGAATATGGAAATTTTAGAAACATGCATCTCTTCCAAGGGTATTGCTACTCTTGTAATCAGTTTGGTCATAAGGCAGTTAATTGTAGGGTTCATGACAGGAATGGATATGGCTTCACTAGGAGAAACTTCAAGATAGTTGCACCTTCAAGGAATCACAATATTAAGTGTTATAAGTGCAATAATGTTGGGCATATAGCAAAGTGGTGTAGAGCAGAACTTCTAGAGACAAGCAAGAACATGAATATTCAGAGGAATCAGAAGGATCAGTTGAGGAAGAAGGTGGACAAAGGTAAAGATCAGTGTATGCTAGGAGTAGAGATACTCCCACCCCAAAATTAACCACCTCAAGAGAGGAGGTGGGGGAGGGGCTAAGCTAAGAGTCTCATTCTTAGCCCCAAGCCCCAAAGGTGGACCTTTGCCATTGATGTCAAAGGGGGAGAGATTTGAGTTAGGGGGAGAGCATTCAGTCAGGGGGAGAGTTTCTCAGGGGGAGCATAACTGAAAAAGGTAAAAGAAATGGTAAAATAAAAATGGGTTGCCATCAATGACAAAGGGGGAGATTGTTGGAAATATGAGCAAGTTTGTTGTCATTGATGTCAAGAGGATGATGACCAAGTTTCATTGTCATCCATGCATTCATGTCAAGAGGTTGATGTCCAAGTTTCAGTGTCATTAATGTCTTCCAATGGTGTTTCCAAAAAGGCAAAGAAGCAAGTTTAATGGAAATAATAATATTATAATATATAATATTATAATATTCTAGGTTACAAGTTGGTTTGAAGAAAAATAAAGGCCAAGGAGTTATAAAATTATAATTCCTCCACAAGACCCATGTGGCAGATTTTAAAGTCTAAGGTTTAAATTATTTAAATTTAAATATTTTAACCATAAGGTTAAAATTTAAATTTAAATCAATTAAGGCACCAAAGTTTAATTTAAATTTGAATTAAATTCGAATTTCAAGGATCATCAATATTTTGAATATATGGCACATGGTATATAAAAGGGGGCAAGTTTTAATTTAAAAAATCATCCATGCGAATGTTATATTACCCAAAGAAAATCATGCGCTATGATTAGAGAGGAAGAGATTCACATGTGCTTAAAGGCTTAAGAGGGCAGACAAAGGAATAAAGGCAAGTGGGAGTGCCAACATATGTCCAAAGTGTTGGGTAGTGCAATTGGCATCCAAGGGCTGCACTAAGTCATTCGCAGGTACAAGGTCGTGGGTTCGATCCACGCGATCACCATTTTGCAAAGGGAGGAAAGTTTTTCTGCGTCAAAGTCAAGGAGCCATAAGGGTTAAGAGGAAGTACGTGCACCTTGTTATCTCGTGAGGGCACATAGCCCAAGTGGTGGACGTGCTTTGCACTAAGGCACTTGGAAAGTCAAGGTATGCTCTCACATTACTATTTGCCAAGGTTTTGATAATCGAAAATTTGCATGGTGTGGAAATTAAAAATATTTTAATTTGCCAAGGTCTTGATAATCTGAAAATTGCATGGTGTGGAAATTAAAAATATTTTAATTTGCCCAAGGTTTTGATATTTTGGAAATTGCATAGTGAAAAATTAAAAGGTGTTTATGAGTGATTGAGGGAGATAAAAGGGAAAATAAAGTTAAAATATTTTATTTTAATTTTTGTGGTTAGAATTTATAAAGGAGGAGAAATAAGGTGTAATTGAGATTTAATACTTTTGTATGGTGAAGTAATTTTGAGTGAAATAATTGAGTGTAGATTTTTGATATCTAACCATTGAGATTGGCAAAGAGGTTGATTGTGATTGAGACAGGTTTTGAGGTCAAATCTTCTTCAAAACAAAAGGTATGGGCACATCTTCCTTGTGAGTGAAATATTGTTTGGTTGGATGTTGTGAAATGCAAAGTTGGAGTGAAAAGGATTGTTTGATAAGCATTGTTGAAAATATTTGAGTGAGCCTTCATGTGCATGATTAGGGTTTGTGAAAGATCATGAGTATCATTGTTATGAGATTTTTTGATAAGCATTGTTGGAAATATTGAGTGAGCCTTCATGTGCATGATTAGGGTGAAAATGCTAGTTTAGAAAGATCATGAGTATCATTGTTATGTGAATTTGGAATCATCTTGAGTCAAGGTTGAGTTCCATAGTGTGAGTTGTTGGAAGTATAGTGAAACACTTGGTTAGGGTTTGTAAGCAAGTTGTGTTTCATTGAGTGAATGGTTGAGTGAAGTTGGATGAGCATTATTGATTGAATGCATTGGAGTGATAGTTCAAGTTCTATGAAACAAATTGTTCTTTATTCTAAATTGATTTGAAGGAGAGTTTGAAAGTGATTGAGTGTTTGGTGAGTGTGAAACATATTGAGTCTCTAACCATTCTCTATATGTTTCTATAATATTAAACAAGATTCTGTGTGAAACTTGTTTGTGTGATTGAAGAGGTTTTCTGTGATAGATTGAGTTGAGTTGAATAAGTTTTGTGAAAGCTTGATGGAGCTTATTTGAGTAAGTCCTAGAGTTAATTAAGATTTTGTGAAATCTTTTAGATTTGAGTAAGCTTTTGTGGAAGCTTACAATGTAATTTGAGGTAAGTCTTGGTGAAGACTTATTGAGCAGATTGGACAAGTTCTAGTGAGGACTTGTTGAGAATATTTGAGGTAAGTCTTGGTGAAGACTTGTTGAGAGATTGAGCAAGTTCTAGTGAGAACTTGTTGAGTATATTTGAGGTAAGTCTTGGTGAAGACTTGTGGACAGATTAGTGTGAGCTTTTGTGAAGCTTACAATAAATGAGATTTGAGGTAAGTCTTGGTGAAGACTTGAGAGTAGTTTGAGCAAGTTCTAGAGAGGACTTGTGGATAGATTTGAGGTAAGTCTTTGAGAAGACTTGTGAGAAGAGTTGATTGATTGATTTGTTCAAACCTTGAGTTAAGGTTTGGGGTAGATCTAGTAGAGTTGATTTGTGATTGGATCAAGCTTTGTGTTAAGGCTTGAGGATATATTTGAGGATAGATATTGAGAAGATTTGTGCTAGACTGAAGGACTATGTTTAGTGTATATTTGAGATAGATATTGAGAATATTTGTGCTAGATTGAAGGACTATGTTTAGTGTATATTTGAGATAGATATTGAGAAGATTTGTGCTAGATCGAAGGACTATGTTTAGTGTAGATTTGAGATAGAGATGAGAGCAAGCTTTGGAGGTGATAGAGTAGAGGATAGTAGTCTCCAGTGGATAGAGATCCATTAGCTAGGGTAGTGAGGACAGAGGTCTTCTGAGTGAGGATAAGAGTCTTTAGTGGAGAGAGATCCACAAGCCAGTGCAGTGGAGGTAGTAGTCTTCTAGAGGATCACCAACCAGAGTAGAGGAGAAGGAGTTCTCCTATGGATAGAGTTCCATGAATCAGCTTAGGGGATTGGTGTCTCCTGTGGATAGGCATCCACGAACTTGATTAGGGGATTGGTGTCTCCTTTGGATAGAGGTCCATAAACATTGTAATAGGGAAGTATTCCCAAGATATTTGTTGAGAAAATTTTAGTGAAATATTTTCTCCGTGGATGTAGCCCACATTGGGTGAACCACGTTAAATTGGTGTCTCTATTGTGTGTGATGATTTGTGCATTGCTTTGATTACTACTATTGATATTGCCATTGATATATTGGATAATATTGTTTGAGAAAAGAAAAGTAAAAAGTGGTCTTATATTGTTCACCCCCCTCTCAGTATAAGCTTGTGTTCTTCAATTGGTATCAAAGTGGGTTCCTTTGGAAGAGTTTAACAACTTGAAGGAAAAGCTCACAAGAACATAGATGGATTCTTAGAATGGATCTTCATGGAATTCGGCACCATTGTTTGATGGGAACAATTATGCACTTTGGAGTATGAGAATGAAGATTCACCTAATGGCACTAGGAAATGAAATATGGCTAGCAATTGAGGATGGATACATATCACTAGCTACTCCACTGAAGCATAACTGTTATAACACACAAAAAAATTCACACAAATTTCATTAACAGAGGTTTCGAATTCGTAAAATACAGCAGTTATATCCCAAATGGCCAAGAACCCGTTTACAATGTATGCACTGTCTTTTATAACAGACTCGACCCCCATCGGACATCATTACACAGAATGCAAGATTCCCTGTAACCGTCCGCACGAATGTTCTGTTGCCACCTGCATGTTGTGGCCAGGTGTCTTCCATCATCATGGCATGGGATGGCGGAGTGCCCTACAACCACCTATGCATCCACCTGTCGAGTCATCATTCATAGGAATGCTCCAGCCATCTGTAATCTGCTACCACGTGCCCTCCTGCAATGGCCTCTGTAACCGCCTAGTGCTCTATGGCCACCTGTAATTTGATGCCACGTGCCCTTCTGCAATGGCCTCTGCAACCGCCGGCTGGTCTGGAGTCATGAGCGTTTTGTCACAATATCATGACGTTTTTCCTTCCTTACGCCCTCTCTCCTCTTCGGTCGTGATATCACGACGTTTTGGCGTCCGGCCTCTATCTTCCCCTTCGGGCCACGATTTCGTGACACGTCATGAAATCGTGACACCTTCGCCTTCCGCACACACTTTCTGCCTTCGGGTCGCGAAACCGTGACATGTCATGATTTCACGACCATTTTGCCCCTTGGTGCCTTTGCCCCCAAAAGTGTCACGATTTCGTGACCACTTTACACCCTGTCGCCTTGCTTCTGAAAGTGTCACGATTTCGTGACCACTTCGCGCCTTTGAGCCTCGCTTTCGAAGGTGTCACGATTTCATGACCACCTTGCGCCTTTGAGCCTAGCTTTCAAAAGTGTCACGATTTCACGACCACTTTGCGCCTTTAAGCCTAGCTTCCAAAAGTGTCACGATTTTGTGACCACTTTGCGCCTTTGAGCCTTGCCTCCGAAAGTGTCACGATTTCGTGACCACTTTGCGCCTTCGAGCCCAGCTTTCGAAAGTGTCATGATTTCGTGACCACTTTGCGCCTTCGAGTCTTGCCTCCGAAAGTGTCACGATTTTGTGACCACTTTGCGCCTTCGAGCCTTGCCTCCGAAAGTGTCACGATTTCATGACCACTTTGCGCCTTTGAGTCTTGCCTCCGAAAGTGTCACGATTTCGTGACCATTTTGCGCCTTCGAGCCTAGCTTCCGAGAGTGTCACGATTTCGTGACCATTTTGTGCCCTGGCTCCTTTGCTTTGAAAATGTCATGATTTCACGACCATTTTGCGACTTGGCTCCTTTGCTTTGAAAATGTCATGATTTTGCGACCATTTTGCGCCTTGGCTCCTTTGCTTCGAAAATGTCATGATTTCGTGACCATTTTGCGCCCTGGCTCGTTTGCTTCGAAAATGTCACGATTTCGCGACCATTTTGCGTCTTGGCTTCTTTGCTTTGAAAATGTCATGATTTCGCGACCATTTTGCGCCTTGGCCCCTTTTCTCAAAAAGCGTCGCGATATCGCGACAGTTTGACCCCTTGGCGCCCTTTCTCAAAAAGGTGTCGCGATTTCGCGACAGCTTTGGCACTTAGAAAAAAAAAATATTTTTGGGTGATGCAAGATTGCTCTTCCACCTCTAGATGCTCCTGCATCAGACACCCGGGGTGAATTGAGAAGTGACCTTCACTTCTGCTCTGTTTGAGGTAGACCCAGGCGGTCAACCTCTGCCTTCGACAACCAAGTCGCATCTTCTATGGGCCTGCCCTTCCACTTGATCAAATACTCAGAATAACACTTGTTCCGAGTACTTCAGCCCTCACGAGTATCAAGGACTTCTTCTATCTCATCTGCGACTAGAGTAACCGTTGGAATGCTCCACAAATCTGAGCTTGGTGTTGCACTGCTATCTCCTTCATGAAACTCGACCAAATCTGAAATGTTAAAAATCGATGAGATGTTAAGTTCACTCGGCAACTCCACCTCATATGCATTACCCGAATCCCGTTTCCCAATGATCCTGCATGGCCCAAATTTCTTCATCTTCAACTTCTTATAGGTCTTGGCAGGAAACCTCTCTTTTCTTAGATGGACCATGACGGAATCTCCTACTTCAAACTCCTTAGCCCGGCGCTTCTGGTCTGCCCTAGCTTTATACTGAGTATTCATCTTAGCAATGTGCCTTGTCACCTCTTCATGCACTCCCTTTAGGTGTTCAGCAAAGTCTTCAGCCTCAACACTGCATTTTTCTCTTGTATCCATCCTTCTCAACTCTGAAGCATTTCTTGGGTTGCTCCCATAGATTATCTGGAATGGCGATTTATTTGTACTTCTGTTGACTGAGTTGTTGTAAGTGAATTTTGCCTATGAAAGAACTAAATCCCATCCCTTGGGCTTGTCTCCGACCAAGCATCTCAGTAGATTACCCAAGCTCCTATTTACCACCTCTGTTTGGCCATCTGTTTGGGGGTGGTATGCAGAACTAAATTTTAAGTTCGTCTTTAGTTTCTTCCATAGGGTTCTCCAGAAATACCCTACAAAATTGGTATCCTTGTCCAACACAATGCTCCTTGGCAGCCCATGAAGGCGTACCACTTCCTTGAAGAATAAACCAGCCACATGGACCACATCGCTAGTCTTCTCAGGGAATAAAATGAGCCATTTTTGAAAACCTATCCACTACCACAAATATGGAGTCATGTCCCCTCTACGTCCTGGGTAAACCAAGAATAAAATCCATGCTAATATCCTCCCATGGCCTTTCAGGTATAGGTAATGGTTGATATAAACCAGTAGGCTGCCTCACACCTTTTGTCATCTGGCATATCCTACAACTTTGCACGAATTTTGCCACATCTTTTTGCAATTGCGGCCAGTAGTAGTTTTCACTAACAAGTGAGATGGTCTTGTCTCGACCAAAGTGTCCAACTAAACCTCCACTGTGCTTTTCCTTGATGATATTCTACCTCATTGAGCTCCTCGAAATGCATAATTGGTTCCCCTTGAACAACATTCCATCTTGAATCAAAAAATTTAACCACTTAGTCCTGTCCAATGTAACAGGTGCAGTGCAGGCTTTCCAAGCTTCTACGAAGTCGGGGTCTGCAGGGTATAAACCCTTGAGCTCAGCAAACCCAACAACCTCCACCTTCATCTCCATCAGTAAACATTACCTCCTACTCAAGGCATCTGCAACTCTGTTGGATCTCCCACTCCGGTGCTTCAGCACAAAGGTGTAGCTTTGCAGGAACTCCACCCATTTCAGGTGCCTCTGATTTAATTTTCCCTGACTGTTAATATATTGTAGTGCCTGATGATCAGTATAAAGAACAAACTCCTTTGGCAACAAATAATGCCTCCATTTCTTTAGATCCTGAACTATGGCATAGAACTCCTAATCATATACTGAATACTTCTTCCTGGCATCGTTGAGCTTTTCACTAAAATAAGCAACAGGCTTGGCCTCTTGGCTCAATACGGCCCCTATGGCACTACTGCTCGCATCACAGTCTACCTGAAACACCTTGTTAAAATATGGAAGGGCTAAGACAGGTTGCTCTATGACCTTCTTCGGCATAGCAAAGCTTTTGTCTGCTCCAGCTGTCCACTTGAATTCCTTCTTGTTCCCCCTCATTGTCTCTGTAAGGGATGTGCAAATACTGCTGAAGTTTCTAATGAACTTTCTGTAGAAGCTGGCCAGACCAGTGAAACGATCTCACCTCAGTCACGCTTCTTGGAGCAGGCCATTCTATGATAGCCCTCACCTTTTTGGGGTCCATTTTGAGACCATCTACTGAGATAACAAATCCCAGGTATACTAGCTCCCTCTTCATGAAGTTACACTTTTTTAGATTTATCAGCAACTGCTTCTCCCGCAGTTTCTCAAAAACCCTCCTAATGTGCATCAGGTGTTCCTCCAGGGTTCTTCTAAAAATCAAGATATCATCCAAGTAGACAATAACAAATTTTCCTAGAAATTCCTTCAGGACTTCATTCATTAACCGCATGAAGGTACTCGGTGCATTGGTTAGCCCAAATGGCATGACCAACCACTCATACAACCCCTCTCTAGTTTTAAAGGCTGTCTTCCACTCATCCCCTTCTCTAATGCGGATCTGATGGTAACCAATTTTTAGGTCAATCTTCGTGAAGTATTCAGCTCCACTCAAATAGTCCATGATATCATCCATCCTGGGCAATGGGAATCTGTATTTAATAGTGATCTTGTTAATTGCCCGAGAGTCTATGCACATTCTCCATTCCCCATACTTCTTGGGTGCTAGCACTACAGGTACTGCACATGGACTAAGAATCTCCCTAATCAACCCCTTCTTTAGCAGATCTTGAACCTGTCGGTTTAACTCCTCTATTTCTACAGGCGTCATTCTGTGTGCAGCCTTATTCGGCAAGCTCGATCCAGGCACCAAATCTATGTGGTGACTAATCTTCCTAACAGGTGGTAAACCTTCAGGAACATTATCAAAAATGATATCTGGAAACTCCTCTAACAGTCCCATGACTTCCACTGGAGTTTCCTTGCATTCTTCTTCCCTGACCCTAGGGATTATTGCATAACACATATGATTTGGCTTCAGGCCATCTAAAAATCTTTTGCCATCAACTAGACAGACTCGAGCACTGCTGCATAACTTCTCATTTGCCTCCTTCAGGGGTTTCAACTTATGGCAAACTCCATTTTTTGACAAGGAATATGTATTGGCTCGACCATCATGTACAACACTTTGGTCAAACTGCCATGGTCTCCCCAGCAGCAGGTGACATGCATCCATAGGCAAGATGTCACATAAGACCTCATCTTGGTAAGTTCCAATGTTGAACTTCACCAGGAATTGCTCACTGACCAACATCCGATGGTCCTTTTGTAACCATGCAATCCGATAAGGGTGTGAGTGTTTTCTTCTCTCTAGCTGCAGCTTGGCAACCATCTCCTTAGAAACCAGATTATCGGTGCTCCCATTATCGATGATGATGTTACAGACCTTGCTTGCGCACTTGCATCTTGTTCAAAATAGGTTGTTCCTCTGGTCTGCCTTCTTTTCTTAATTCAACAAGACTCTTCTAATGATCATCGCTTCCCCTCGTTCAGCCTCCTCAGAGTGCTCAGATTCTACACCTTCGTCTGCTACAGCAGCTCGAGCCTGACCCTCAGGTCTTCGATTTGGCCTTTCTTGATGTTGCGAGCAGTTGTATGCCCGATGTACTTCTTATCTGTAGTTGAAGCAGGTTCCTTGAAATACACCTCTTCCAAACCCTCGCCCAGGCCTACCTCTGCCCCTCGGGTAGTTGTTGTTCTAATTGCGTGGGCATTGGGTATTCTCCTCTTTCTATTATTTCTGGTTCTGGCTACTGCTTGCTTCACCAGTCTTCCTCAAATATTTGTATCTTCCTCCATTGGTTCTTCCACCAGCTCTTCCACCCCTATCCTTTCCTCTCTGCTTACCATAAAATCTCCTATTCAGTTTCTCCTCTACTTTTAATGCAAACTGGTATGCATCCTCAAACGTGCTCATCCTAACCAGCCCCAGTTCTTCTTGAATGCTGGTTCGCAATCCATTGATGTATCATGTGACTTTCTCCTTATTCGCCTCAAAATGGTCGGTTCTAATCGAGATTTGATAGAACTCCTCCGTATATTCCTTGACAGATTTACTTGCCTGTCTAAGACTCTGCATCTTTCTCAACAAATCCAACTCATAATCTGCGGGGATGAATTGCCTCTTCAATTTCTCCACCATCCTATCCCACTTGGTGATCTTTTCCTTTCCCCTCCTATTCCTTTCTAGCTGCACTCCTTTCCACTAGATGCTAGCATGTCCCTTCAACTTTGTTTTTGCGAACCTGATCCGATTCGGATCTGCGATCTCCTCATACTCGAAGTATTCCTCCATGTCGTTGATCCAATCTATCAACTCCTCGGGATTGAGATTCCCATAATAGGTGGAGATGTCAAACTTCGACTTCTTTCCGATCTGGGATATGACCCTATACAGCCTAGCCTCTGTTGGATCCAATGCTTCTTCCTCATCAGATGGACCCTCTTCCTCCCAAACTTCATCTTCACTGGGTTCCTCCCTTCTTGGCTCAACTCCTCTTCTGATTTCCTCCTGTAGGGCTTGAACCTGCCTCTGCAAGGCTCTAAGATCAACCTTTGCTCCCCTATTCCTCACACCACCACGGTTCCTACGCGGAGGCATCCTGTTCGCTTCCTCACACCCACAACCACAATCCTGGCACAAACTGCCTCACTGTCGGCGATCGGTTTGCGCACTCAGAACCTTCTGGATTTGATACCACTTGAAGAAAAACTATTATAACACAAAAAAATTCACACAAATTTCATTAACAGAGGTTTCAAATTTGAAAAATACAGTAGTTATATCCCAAATGGCCAAGAACCATTTTACAATGTATGCATTGTCTTTTATAACAGACTCGACCCCCATCAGACATCATTACACAGAATGCAGGATTCCCTGTAACCGCCCACACGAATGTTCTGTCACCGCCTGCATGTTGTGGCCAGGTGTCTTCCATCATCATGGCATGGGATGGCGGAGTGCCCTATAGCCGCCTGTGCATCCACCCACCGAGTCATCATTCATAGGAATGCTCCAGCCATCTGTAATCTGCTACCACGTGCCCTCCTGCAATGGCCTCTATAACCGCCTAGTGCTCTATGGCCACCTGTAATTTGATGCCATGTGCCCTTCTGCAATGGCCTCTACAACCGTCGGCTGGTCTGGAGTCGTGAGCATTTTGTCGCGATATCACGACGTTTTTTATTCCTTACGCCCTCTCTCCTCTTCGGTTGTGATATCGTGACGTTTTGGCATTCAGCCTCTATCTTCCCCTTCGAGCAATAACGACGCCTTCGCCTTCCGCACACGCTTTCCACCTTCGAGCCGCAAAACCGCGACATGTCATGATTTCGTGACCATTTTGCCCCTTGGTGCCTTTGCCCCCAAAAGTGTCACGATTTCACAACCACTTTGCACCCTGTCGCCTTGCTTCCGAAAGTGTCACGATTTTGTGACCACTTTGCACCTTTGAGCCTCGCTTTCGAAGGTGTCGCAATTTTGCGACCACCTTGCACCTTTGAGCCTAGCTTCCGAAAGTGTCCTACATATTTATAAGATATGCGGCCAACCCTATTACAATTCTTAGGATGAATCAAAAAATGATTCATTGTTACAACTGTTTGCTTAATTGAAGGAATCGGGCAAAATATCATGATATTTCAGCGTATTCTATTTCCAGAATACGTCTGATATTTATTTGCCCGATTTACATAAATCATTTACGTATCAGCTAGAATATGGGTGATGAGTCACCTTTGACATTGTCCCATGTTCGGTTTCAATGCTGGAATTCCTTTCATGCTGGTTGCTGAAGTTTCGCTCTGTTCTACCGACCACAGAGTCGTGCTGAAGTTTGGCATTAGTGGAAATCAAGCATCGCATTTGAAGAAGTTGGGAAGCAGGCACCTTGTATGTAGAATTCAGGAAGCAGGCACCTTCCATCGTATAATGAGAAGTAGGCACCTCGTATGTACAATGGGAAGCAGGCACCTTTCATCGTACAATAAGAAGCAGACACCTTCCACTGTAATGGAAAGTAGGCACCTAACGGGAAGCAAGCACCTAATAGTTAAGTGTCGAATGGAAGTCAGGCACTTCAAAGGAATTTGGGTGCCTGACTTCGTACCTCTTCACCGATATTCTATAGATGTTTTTCCTTCATTAAATTGCAAGTGCCAGGTCCGAGTGGGACCTCGATGAAAATATGCCAAAATGCAACAATTTCCACTAAATCTACACAAATTACACTTAAAGACAAATATTAGAAAACATGCAAAATAAATTGTTAATTATATATATAATTTCCATAAAATATTTATATCTACAAGAATATATGTCACACATTATGGGGAAAAGAGTACAAAAAATGAGCAATTTTGTGGCTCATCATCCCCCCATGCTTAAGGGGTGGCACGTCCCTATGCCACTTTGAACTGGTAATTACCAGTTCTGTTTACTTCATCCCAATAAGCCCTGTTGGTCTATGTCCTCTTCTTCTTAGTGGCCTTGGATTTTTCTTTGTCCTAGGGCTTTCACCCCTTTGGTGCCTTGGGAGTGGTTGTCTCCTGACCCTGCTGCTTCTGGCGTTTGCTACGTCGAACTGGTTCACTTGGCCCTACTCTCTTCTTGGGTGGTTCTCTGGTCTAGGCCACCTTGCCTTTATCAATGTTTAGATAATAACCAGAGAAACTAGTGGTATCCTTTTGGAATGCAAGCTCAACCATTTTCTAGTACTCATGGTGAAGTGGTAACTTTTCACCCATAAGCACTGATTCTTTATCACCAAATGGGATGCTAGATTCCTTAGCAACCCTGGTTATGGGTAAATCTACCCCTATTGGGTCAAGCTCAGGTTCAGATTTGACCTCTTTCTTTGCCACTAGGGAGTTCTGCTGCTTGATGCTAGATCTTCCTATTGCATAGGGCCTAGAAATCCCATCCTTTTAAAATATGCCTACATCCTTGAAGGCTTTCCATCCTCTGACCCATACAAGTACCAGAACTGCTCAGGTTGGGCAACTGGAATTTTCCTGTGAGGCCTACCAGATTGCTCCCTGGCCTCCTTTTCTGATTCCTTAAGGGCTTTCTTGGAGGCCTTCTTCCAATTCTTCTTGTCTGCCTTTTTAATTTTTTGCCTCCCATTCCTCATCAAAATCTAGCTTTGATTCCTTATCAGATTCGATGCCTAGTGCCTTCAACTCGGCAACTCTCACTCTAGTTTTGGGTCATCATTGAGATGGCCTTATGGCTTTTTGTTTTGATCTCAGCTTGATTTGTTGTACCCTAGGGTGTGTTGGTGCAACTGTTATTTCTTGGTGTATAAGGGATTCAAGTTGTTGAGCCTCTTTTTCCTCTGTAGCAAATTGTTGCTCAATAGGGACTACTTCTTCCTCTTGAGGTTGTCCAACCCCTACATCAATTGGAGAGTGCTCTGCCTCTCCCTCCTTGCTTAAAATTTGAGGCTCTTCGACCTCCATCTCCTTTTCCTCCTCATCTCCTTCCTTTGTAGGTTGTTCTACATTTTGAGGTTCCTCAACCTCAACTTCATCCTCCTGAAGTATCTGCTCTATAGAGGGAGATGTAGAATAGGGCTGCTCTACTTCCATTGTAGCAACATCTCCCTATTCTATTTCTGTATCAATAGGGGGCACTTCTGTTGCCCCATCGGTCTGCACTATTGCATCAACTCTGGCTGGTTGCTCGGCTCCTCCTGGTCTACCCTACAACTACAATTGTCTCTATAGTTGCCAAATTGTTTGATACAATTCATGCATTTTTAATGTAACCTCCTTTTGGGACTCCTCAAATAGAGCCCATTCTTCTTTAAATTTGGCTTCCCAAGTGGAAGCCTACTCTCTTAAATCCTCTACCTAATATTTTGGTGGTACATCTTCCATGGCCACCTCCTATTGAGGAGTTGGCCCACTGGAAATATCTTATAAAATGTGGGCCAAGTACTCCTCCTTGTTGAGCTCATCGATTGGTGTCTCCTCATTGGATGAGCTCGAAACCACCCTTGATGCTTTTATTCTTCTGCTTCATGTCCTGGTGGAAATGGGCATGAAATCCTGCTCTACCTCATCTTCGAATTGAGGTGCAGAAGGAGATAGAGCCTATCCTGCTTCCTCCTCAAATTGGGGAAAATTAGGGGATGAGGCCTATCCTGCTTCCCCTATAGTTTCTGTAGGTTGGGATGTAGGCACCATTTCTACACATTCTATCACCCCTTGGGCTGATTGTTCATTTTGAATTGGCACCTCCCCCTCTACTTGTGCCCCTATCATTGCACTAGTGCCCATAACTTCCTCAATTGTCACATTTCTATGTGACTCTACATATCGCACCAAGGCCAAAATCAGGCCATGGTGAGCTAGGGTAGAGGTGGTGCCTACCTGGTATCACCTGGCCTCATATTTTAGGGTGCATGCAAGGTAATGGGGGATGTTGATTTTATCCCCATGCAGGATGTGATTGAGAAAATAGAAGTGGTTGGCATTCATATGAGAGTACCTACTAGAGCATGTGAAGAAGCGGGTGATCTGCTCAAAAACTACCCTCCAGAGCTTGAGAATGTGCCATTTTGGCAAGCCAGCATGTCAGGTACTTGGTTGGTGCTCCAAAAAATCTCTATGCATAGAGGGTAAGGTTATCCTCCTTGTACATGCACTCCCCTATCAGAGGGAGGCTCGTAACTCTAGCGATATAGTCCTTAGTGATTGGGATCTCTAGCCCCTGCATGTGCATGACCCCATCTCTCATCGATGCCACAAATTCATTTGCCACTCGCATCCTGGCCCTGATTGACTAGTTGATAGTAGTCCATCCATTCTATAGCATCCAACTATGTTTGGACATCTATAAATACCCAATCAGTCGATCGACTCACTCTTCTTGAGGTCATGATTCTTCGACTTTCCCCCATGCTTTTCCTTTAGTTCACAATTCACTCAGGGATGCTTCCAATTCCTCTTCGAATTGCTACTGTGTTGCACTTCTCTATTTTTTTTCTTTCTCTGAAGGTGGCTTCATAGTAGCTGGTAAACAACTTTTAAAACAACTATGTTCATGCACATAGGTGGTTAATTACCGTAATCAATAGTGATTATGGTTATCCAGTAAATTTCCTTCGAGCATGTGCTTGATTGTGCAGAGATGATAACCATAAACTATCGACCAATCAGAGGTATGCCACGCAACACCATGCCAAGTGGATTTTTTCAAGTGGTTAAGGTAATAATGGGGGGTTTTCGACACATTTCCATAGACACACATGTTCATGAAAATAATATAGACAAGAAATAGAAAATTTAAACATGCACCTAAATTCGTTTCGTGGGTGCATATGCGTAGATATCCATGGTGCATCGCTATTGGTTGGTGTTTGATGATTGGGTAAACTATAATGGACAATGATGGCCATGGTTCCCATGCAATGAATTTTCTTCGATGTGATTGGTTCTTGGTAGCTGCAATGTGATTTATTTAAGAAATCCTACAAAATTCAAAATAAAAATTAGAAAAAATGTATCTCCTTGGGATGACAAACATCCCCTCCTCGGAAGTTGGTTGATGTCAACTTTTAATTTTTTCCATGGTAGATTTGACTTTGCACGTGCGTGGGGTGCTAACCTAGTTATTCTATCAAGGTAGAAAATGGTCGTAGTAAATGAAAATCAGACACCTTTTTGTATGGAAATCAGGCACCTTCTTTTTGAATTATGGCATGTAGGTGCCTTGGAAATTGAAAATAGGCACCTTAGGAATCGGACTTTGCTTAACATGGGAAGCAGGTGCCTTAGAAATTAGGTGCTCTACTTAACATGGGAAGTAGGTACCTTAGCAATCAGGTGCTTATGCCTAACATGGGAAGTAGACACCTTTTTGCTAATTTTCAGGTGTCGTACTTATAAAATAAACTTTATACAAACTCACTTTTTTTATATATGCTAAGAAGATTTGGTGTCAGTTTCCAAAAATGGAAGTCAACCGGCCATTCTCCTAAAAAACTAGGAGTCAAGCATTGATCTACCAAAAAATGGGATGTAGGTGCCATCTTCGTAACATACTGGGAGTCAAGCACCATAAAGTGTATAATGAGGGTAGGTACCTTTACATAATGGGAAGTAGGCGCTTCCCATAAAATAAAAAAATGGTGCTTTTATTTTATTCAATGGGTGTTGACTTGTCCTTGTATATGTGTTGTCAGGTTGATCAGGCCCTTCAGTGCTTCTGATTGAAAAATAGGAATAAATTTAGCATCCACCCCTAAACCAAGTTGAGTGTTTTATTGTCCAAAGAGACCAATCCAAACATTCTTGTGTAGGTTCAGGTTTAGTATTCCCCTCTCTGAATGGGGACTAGCTACTCCTACTACAAGAAAATTCTCCTAGAAATCTTGGAAGGTGTAGGTTCATGGATCTTGTGCTTGTTAGGCCTAGGTTTCCCAGGCTACCTAATAGCTGCACAAAGGGCATTGTTCCTACAAAACAAAAACACAACTAAAAAAAGAAAACTTTGAAAGAATAATTGTCTTTGGGACTATGTGGACTAGGTCCACATCTCACTGACTCAAGATAAAATTAGAATCAACTGGGGTCTCCCCCATGCCTAATCTAGACTCAATCATGTATGCTTCAGACACATGGTATGGATGTAGGCGGTGGCCATTGACTGTTAAGGTAATGTTGCTATCATCTATTGTTCTGACCCTTACAGCCCCATTGTTGATGACTTCAGTCACTTCATATGGCCCCATCCAATGTTGCATGAGCTTGCCCTTCCTTTCCTAGAATCGAGAATCATAGAGTAATGCCCATTCTCCCACTTTAAGCTACTTTGGCCTGGTGTGGTGGTCATGCCACTTGGCCCTTTGTTTTTGAATGATCTCTATTTTTTGTAGAGCCTCAAGGTGGTATTCATCTAGCTGATTAAGCTGTTGAATTATTTCTTTTTGTGCATCATCCAGGTTTATATTCAATTCTACAGTAGTCCTAAGTGTTTTGACTTCAAACTCTATAGGCATCATGGCACTTTTCCCATAGACTAACTGAAATGGTGTGAAACTAGTAGTAGTCTTCCAGGTGGTCCTGTAGGCCCACACTACTTCTGGTAATCTAGTAGCCTAGTCCTTCCTATGTTGTTGCACTATCTTTGTCAGGATATTTTCCAACTCTCTGTTGGTCACCTCAACTTGCCCATTCACTTGTGGATGGTAGGGAGTGGTTTTGTTATGCCTGATTTTGTATTGTTGCATGAGTTCTTGGATCATCCTTGAAGTAAACTGAGGTCCTTGATCTATTGTGATCTCCCTTGGGACCCCAAATCTTGTAAAAATTGATGAATACAAGAAATCTGCTATAGTTTTCTCCTTTGAATCATGCAAAGCCTGTACTTCAACCCACTTTGTCACATAGTCAATACAAACTAGGATATACCTCTTACCTCCTGACTATGGATTAATAGGTCCTATGAAGTCCATCCCCCATTTATCAAATGGTTCAATGTGAACATGTGGTTGGAGTGGCATCTCATCTCTGAGAGTAGGTTTGCCCATCCTCTGACATTGATCACACTGGCTCACATGCTTGGTTGCATCCTTGAATAGTGAAGGCCAGTAATAACCAGCCTGCAACACTTTATATGCAGTCCTTCTTCCTGCAAAATGGCCACCACAAGGTTCATCATGGCAAGCCTTCAGTATTTCAATTATTTCATCCCCAGCAACACATCTTCTCATGATTTGATCAGGTCCTATTTTGAATAGGCACCCATCAATCCATGAGAAATCTACACTTTTCTCAATTAAAGTCTATTTTTCATGAGGTAAAAGTGTAGGGGATACTTTACCAGTGGCTAAATAATTAGCCATATCTGTGTACCAAGGTATCTGATCATTTAGAGCAAACAAATGCTCATCTAGAAATTGGTCCTCTGTAGCTGCATAGTCTGGAGGTGTCAATCTGGACAAGAAATCAGCTACCACATTGTCCTTTCCTGGCTTGTCCACTATTGTCACATCAAATTCCTGCAAGAGCAACAACCATCTGATAATTCTACCACTAATCCTAGGTTTGTTTGTCAAGTATCTGATCGTTGAGTGGTCAGTGTGTACAAATACCTGGTAACCTATAATGTAATGATAAAATTTGTTAAGAGCATGTATTACTGCAAGAAACTCTTTCTCTGTGATAGTATAATTTAGTTCAGCACCTATGAGGTTTTTACTAACATAATAGATGGCATAAAAATCATCACCATATTTCTGTCCCAGTACTGAGCCTATTGCATTGTTAGATGCATCAACATATATGTGAAAAGGTATGGTCCAATTTGGACCTCTCAACACTGGAGCAGTAATTAGTTTTTCCTTTAAAGTGTTGAATGCTTGTTCACATTCTTCAGTCCAGACAAACTCTGCATCTTTAGTTAACAATGTGGTAAGAGGTTTAGCAGTTTTTCTAAAGTCTGATATAAACCTCCTATAGTAACCGATTGATCCTAGGAAACTATGGATATCCTTTTGTGTTTTGGGAGTAGGTAGGGTTTGGATGACTTCTATTTTCTTTCTATCTACTTTGATCCCATCTGTAGAAAGGTGATGTCCTAAAACTATCCCTTCCTACATCAACATATAGCATTTCTCATTGCTTAAGGACAGGTTAGTTTCCTCACAATGTTTAAGTGTCTTTTCCAGATTTTCTATGGCAATTTCAAAAGTTTCACCATATACAGTGAAATCATCCATGTATACCTCCACAGTCTCTCCAATCATATCTAAAAAATGCTAAGAACTACCCTCTGAAAGGTGGTAGGTGCATTGCATAGGCCAAATGGTAAAACTCGGTAAGCAAATGTCCCCCATGGACAAGTGAAGGTGGTTTTATCTTGATCTTCCTCCCCTATTTGGATCTGATTGTATCCATTGAACCCATCCAGGAAAGAAAAGTACTTCTTGCCTGCTAAGGTGTCAAGGACCTGATCTATAAATGGTAAAGGGAAGTGGTCCTTCTTAGTTGCTTTATTCAACAACCTGTAATCAACACAAATTCTCCACTTTCCATTCTTCTTGGGCACCACCACTAATGGTGATACCCACTCACTATCTGAAATGGGGTAGATGAATCCAACTGTGAGGAGTTTTTGTAACTCTACTTTGACAATTTCTTTCATAGTTGGGTTCATTCTCCTCTATGGTTGTCTTACTGGTCTAACCTGGTCTTCCAGATATATCCTATGAGTACAGGTCTCAGGAGCTATTCCTCTCATGTCAGAATACTCCCAAGCAAAGGTATCTTGATGTTTTTCCAATGTTTGTTTCAGTTTGGTTTGTTGTTCAACTATCAACTTGTTATCTATATTCAACATTCTACCAGGTGCAACTTCTATTTGCTGAATATGGTGGTCTTTTACTAATGGCAACTCAGGAGGAGGACAGGAGGGTTCTCCTTGAAAAAAGTGAGATATCATCTTATCCTCATCACTTTCATCTTCCAACTCCTCAAGTGTCATCACAGGTTGGATTATTGATAGACCACCAATATTTTGATTCTCATCCTCAGGTTCTCCCAACAAATCTGCAGACTGTGCAGGTGGATGTATGATCAGTTTCTTTATATTCTGACCATCTGAAATGGTCATTTTCCCATCTCTACAACTTATGTAAGCATCATCTATTGCCAGCCAAGGTCTACCTAAGATTAATGGGTATCCACCTAGTCCAGATTTAGATTGTAGCACTAAGAAATCTATTGGATACTCCCATGCATCTACTGTAATAGTGATATCTTCTAGTATTCCTTCAAGGAGTACTGTAGATCTATCTTCCAACTATAACATAGTTTTAGTGGGCTTCAGATTAGTCAATTTTAGTTTTTGCATGGTCTCCTAGGGCATGACATTGATGGTAGCCCCCAAATCTACTAGTGTGTTGGGTAAAACATAACCTTCTATTTTTATAATCAACATAGGGCTTCCTGGATCTATGTACTTCTAGTTGTAGGTATTTCCTAACATAAGGTCAGCTAACTGACCTACCAAACTGATTGATTTAGTTGGTTTCCTCCCTGGTTTCTTGAGGCACAACTCTCTTATGGCCTTCCCATAAATAGGTATGTCTCTGATGGCCTGAAAGAGAGGGATTGTGACTGTTAAGTTTTTTAAACTAGAGAGGATATCAAACTCTATTTGTATTGGTTTCTTGGGTTCCTACAACCTTTGTGGAAAATGTGGAACCTCCTCTTTGTTATGTACAAGTGTTGATTCTTCTTCTACCTCTTCTATAAGGGGTGATTCCCCTTTCTCTATTTCTATTGGTTCCTCTTCTTCTACAAGAGGAGTGACTTCTACACCTACTTGCTTTCCTGACCTTAACTGGATAGGATCACAATCTACCTTAATATTATACATAGGGTACATCTCATTTTCCATCTGATAGGCTGGTTGTTGCTTGTTGTTTGGGTTTGTTGTTGGTTGTGCTGGTAACTGAGGAGTCCTTGGAGCAGGAAGAGTAGGTAGACTTGGTTGTAGTGGAGCTAGAGCAGTATGTTGTGGATACTGATTCCAAGCATTCTGATTTCTCCACTACTACCTAGGTTATTGGTATTGGTTCCAAGGGTAAGGGTTGTAAGGATTTTCTCCTTGGGGAAATGGATTCCAAGGTTGTTGACCATACCAACCCATGTTGGGTGGTTGGGCTTGACCTTGGTTTTGGTAATTGCTGCCCCCATAGGATGACATTCTTGATTGCATATTGTTACCCATAGGAGACTATTTCTAGTTCCTCCTATTACCCATGAAGTATACCTCTGCTACTTCAGGTTCCTCTTTAGATTTCATTAATTATGGACACAACTTCATTTTATGATCCTTCTTACAAACAACACATACACAAACTTTGTTTTCTGGGCACTCATTTCTGGGGTGTTTGCCTCTGCATTTAGGATAGAAGTAGGCCAATGCTACCTCATTCTCCTGCTTCTTTCTCTGAAGTAGAAGAGTATCCATTTGAAGAGCTAGATATGATAACATCTCACTCTTAAGGTCCTCTAGCATGTTGCCTATTTCTATTTTAGTGATAGTGGTTGATTGCTTAACATTTCTAGGGGTTAACTTACCCTTTCTTCTTGAAAATTTTTGACACAACTATCGAATATCATCCATTTGGTGTTGGTAAATGTCTCCCCTAGAGATCATGTTTAAAGCTTCCAAGGATTCATTTGTCAGTCCTTTCAGAAAAATACTTCTTAGGGACCTATCTCCTAGTTTTGAATGGGGTGATCTTTGCAAATTGAAGCTAAACCTATCCCAGTATTCTTCCATAGATTCCCCTTCCTTTTGTGTCATGTCTAGGACTTCCTCTCTTGCATCTCTTGCTCTACCAAAATCTTGATACTGATCTAAGAAAATTTTCTTCAACTATTCCCAGGTAGTTATCCGTTTATCCCCTAAGCTGATGAACCAATGCAAAGTTGAATCATCAAGGGTGGAAGGGAATAATTTTAGTTTTTGAGCATCTGTGGTGTAATCCATAGATCTACATAAAACATCAAATTTAAATAGGAATAGGTCTGGATCTTCTGTTGGTAGTCCTCTAAATGTTGGAAGGTGGGTAGGAGAGATATGTTTCATCTTGTGATCTCCCCCTACCTCTCCTATTGGAAAACTAAAACTAGTGGATGTTTCCTCTAGATTTTCTGCCATTCTGTCTACTACTAGAGTTTCTACCCCTACTTCTTTCAAAGTAGTTGTCAATGCTTCTAGTTCATTTCTTTTATCCTTTAGAAGGATGGATAAGTCAGTATTTGAGATAGTTCCATCTAATACTACTTGCCAATATTCAAAATTTAGTAGATCTTCCTCAGATTGAACTCTACTTATCTTTGATCCTGCTCTAAGATTCTGCTGGATTGTTTTAGAAGGATCCTATGCAAATAGTGGGTGTTCCCACCAATGCATAGGTGGATATTGTGATGGTGATAGTTTAGTATCAGGTTCAAGTTCTACTAAAGCAGAAGGATTTTGAGAAACAACTTCTTTATTTTTGATAAAATGATCATCTGGTCCCCTATTCTTAGGTGGACTCATACAAAGTTTTAGATGAAGGTTTCTGAAGAAAACACTCTAAACTACTGTAACTATGCTTCCTTCAGAATAAGAAATTATAATGGCTACTCCTCGACAATGGTGCCAAAATGTTGGGCAAAATATTGGTTAGTTTTTCTATGGTTCAATTAATTGCCTCCATTTAATTGTCAACCTAGGGTAGCTCGTAGTCTTGTGAGCAGTCATGCAAAATCTATGCTTATAATTTCTCCTTCGGATATGAGTCCCTTGGATTATGGTTTGGGGGTATTTGGTATTCATTGAAGTTTATATTTAAACCAATAATATCATGCTAAGTCTAAGAAAATAGGATTGAAAACATTTAAAATCTAAATTACTACCTTGTTGGAAATCATAAAAAATAGGGAAATAACATAGAAATAAATTAATCTATTAAAATAAATATAGAAAATAGGGGAAATAGGGAATAAATCTATTGTAAGTGGGCCCACACTTCCAGTAGGTTCTTCCCATGGTAAAATGATCATTGGATGCTTTTAGAAGAGTTTTATAGGAAAATATTTAGAGATTTTATTAATAGTTGTAGTAGAAGAAAATTACAAGAAAATTTGGGGGTCTTCTTCAGGGGTGGCCTACATATTTATAAGATATGTGGCCAACCCTATTACAATTTTTAGGATGAATCATAAAATGATTCGTTGTTACAACTATTTGCTTAATTGAAGGAATCAGGAAAAATATCATGATATTTCAGCGTATTCTATTTCTAGAATACGTCTGATATTTATTTGCCCAATTTACATAAATCATTTACGTATCAGCTAGAATATGGGTGATGAGTCACCTTTGACATTGTCCCATGTTCGGTTTCAATGCTAGAATTCCTTTCATGTTGGTTGCTGAAGTTTCGCTCTGTTCTACCGACCACAGAGTCATGCTGAAGTTTGGCGTTAGTGGAAATCAGGTGTCGTGTTTGAAGAAGTCGGGAAGTAGGCACCTTGTATGCAGGAGGTTGTATGCAAAATGGGAAGCAGGCACCTTCATCCATAATGGGAAGCAGGCACCTTCGTCACAATGGGAGGGCCTACAATGGGAAGTAGGCACCTAACGGAGCACTAATGGGAAGCAGGTGCCTAACGGGAAGCAGGCGCCTAACAGTTAAGTGTCGAACGGAAGTCAGGCGCTTCAAAGGAATTTGGGTGCCTGACTTCGTACCTCTTCACCGATATTCCATAGATGTTTTTCCTTCATTAAATTGCAAGTGCCAGGTCCGAGTGGGACCTCGACGAAAACATGCCAAAATGCAACAATTTCCACTAAATCTACACAAATTACACTTAAAGACAAATATTAGAGAACATGCAAAATAAACTGTTAATTATATATATAATTTCCATAAAATATTTATATCTACAAGAATATATGCCGCACATTATGGGGAAAAGAGTACAAAAAATGAGCAATTGTGTGGCTCATCATTGGGTATATAGCAAAATGGTGTAGAGTAGAATTTCCAGAGACAAGCAGGAACAAGAACATTTAGAAGAATCAGAAGGATAATTTAAGGTGAAAGGTGGACAAAAGTAAAGATCAGTTTATGCTGGGAGTAGAGATACTCCCACCCCAAAATTAACCACCTCAAGAGAGGAGGTGGGATAGGAACTAAGCTAGGACTCTCATTATTATCCCCAAGACACAAAGGTGGCCCTTTGCCATTGATTTCAAATGGGGAGACCATTCAGTAAGGGAGAGCAGTTTCTCAGAGGAAGCAGAACTGAAAAAAGTAAAAGAAATGGCAAAAAGGAAAATGGGTTGCCATCAATGACAAAGGGGGAGATTGTTGGAAATATGAGCAATTTTGTTGTCATTGATGTCAAAAGTATGATGACTAAGTTTTATTGTCATCCATGCATTCATGTCAAGAGGTTGATGTCCAAGTTTCAGTGTCATTAATGTCTTCCAATGGTGTTTCCAAAAATACAAAGAAGCTTCTTAAATGGAAATAATAATATTATAATATTCTGGGTTACAAGTTGGTTTGAAGAAAAACAAAGGCCAAGGAGTTATAAAATTATAATTCCTCCACAAGACCCATGTGGCAGATTTTAAAGTCTAAGGTTTAAATTATTTAAATTTAAATATTTAACCATAAGGTTAAAATTTAAATTTAAATAAATTAAGGCACCAAAGTTTAATTTAAATTTGAATTAAATTTGAATTTCAAAGATTGTCAACATTTTGAATATATGGCACATAATATATAAAAGGGGGCAAGTTTTAATTTAAAAAATCATCCATGCAAATGTTATATTGCCAAAATAAAATCGTGTGCTATGATTAGAGAGGAAGAGATTCGCATGTGCTTAAAGGCTTAAGAGGGCAAAGAAAGGAAGAAAGGCAAGTGGGAGTGCCAATGTATGTCCAAAGCACTAGGTAGTGCAATTGGCCACCAAGGGCTGCGCCAAGTCTTCCGTAGGCACAAAGTCATGGGTTCGATCCACGCGATCATTTTTTTGAAAAGGGAGGAAAGTTTTTTCTATGTTGAAGTCGAGGATTCATAAGGGTTAAGAGGAAGTACGTGCACCTTGTCATCTTGTGAGGGCACATAGCCCAAGCGATGTACATGCTTTACCCTAAGGTGCTTGGTGAGGCAATGTTGGGTGTTTGAATCTCGTTGAAGGTTTTTGTTGGGAAGAATAAAAGGTATGTGCCCACATTACTATTTTCCAAGGTTTTGATAAACCAAAATTTGTATGGTGTGGAAATTAAAAATATTTTAATTTGCTAAGGTCTTGATAATCCGAAAATTGCATGGTGTCGAAATTAAAAATATTTTAATTTGCCCTAGGTTTTGATATTTTGGAAATTGCATAGTGAAAAATTAAAATGTGTTTATGAGTGATTGAGGGAGATAAAAGGGAAAAAAAAATTTAAAATATTTTATTTTAATTTTTGTGGTTAGAATTTATAAAGGATGGGAAATAAGGTGTAATTGAGATTTAATACTTTTGTATGGTGAAGTAATTTTGAGTGAAATAATTGAGTGTAGATTTTTGATATCTAACCATTGAGATTGGAAAAGATGTTGATTGTGATTGAGACATGTTTGAGGCTAAATCTTCTTCAAAAAAAAGGTATGGGCACATCTTCCTTATGAGTGAAATTTTGTTAGTTTGGATGTTGTGAAATACAAATTTTAAGTGAAAAGGTTTTTTTGATAAGCATTGTTGAAAATAATTGAGTGAGCCTTCATGTGCATGGTTAGGGTTTGTGAAATATCATGAGTATCATTGTTATATGAGATTGTTTGATAAGCATTGTTGGAAATACTTGAGTGAGCCTTCATGTGCATGACTAGGGTTTGTGAAAAGATCATGAGTATCATTGTTATGTGAAGTTGAGAACTATATTGAACTAGGGTTTTGTGAAAGATCATGAGTATCATTGTTATGTGAATTTGGAATCATCTTGAGTCAAGGTTGAGTTCCATAGTGTGAGTTGTTGGAAGTATAGTGAAACACTTTGTTAGGGTTTGTAAGCAAGTTGTGTTTCATTGAGTGAATGGTTGAGTGAAGTTGGATGAGAATTATTGATTGAATGCATTGGAGTGATATTTCAAGTTCTGTGAAACAAATTGTTCTTTATTCTAAATTAATTTGAAGGAGAGTTTGAAAGTGATTGAGTGTTTGGTTAGTGTGAAACATATTGAGTCTCTAACAATTATCTATATATTTCTATAATATTAAGCAAGATTCTATGTGAAAATTGTTTATGTGATTGAAGAATTTTTCTATGATAGATTGACTTGAGATGAATAAGCTTTTGTGAAATATAGTGGACATATTTGAGCAAGTCCTAGAGTGGACTTCAGGACAGAGTTAAGCAAGCTTTTGTGAAATCTTGTTGATAGATTTGAATTAATTACTAGAGAGGACTTAAGGACCGAGTTGAGTAAGCTTTTATGGATGCTTAAAATGCATATTTGAGGTAGATCTTGGTGAAGAATTATTGATCATATTGGACATGTTCTAGTGAGGACTTGTTGAGCAGATTTGAGGTAAGTCTTGGTGAAGACTTATTAAGAATATTGGACAAGTTTTTGTGAGAATGTTTTGAGTAGATTTAAGGCAAGTCTTGGGGATGACTTGTGGATAAATTAGTGTGATAGAAGCTTACAATGCAGATTTGATGCAAGTCTTGGTGAATAATTGAGAGCAGTTTGAGCAAGTTCTAGAGAGGACTTATGGACAGATTTGAGGTAAGTCTTGGTGAAGACTTGAGAGCAGTTTGAGAAAGTTCTAAAGAGGACTTGTGGAAATATTTGAGGCAAGTATTTGAGAATATTTGTGAGAAGATTTGATTGATTGATTTGTTTAAACCTTGAGTTAAGGTTTGGGGTAGATTTAGCAGAGTTGATTAGTGATTAGATAAAGCTTTGTGTGGACTTGAGGATAGATTTGAGATCAGATATTAAGCAAAAATTTTCTAGATCGAAGGACTATATTTAGTGAATATTTTAGGATAGAGATTGAGCAAATTTGTGCTAGATTGAAGGACTCTATTTAGTGTAGATTTGAGACAAATATTGAGAAGATTTGTGCTAGACCGAAGGACTATGTTTAGTGCAAATTTGAGATAAAGTTAATATCAAGCTTTGTATATGACAGAGTAGAGAAAAATAATCTCCAATGGATAGAGATCCATTAGCTAGGGTAGTGAGAATATGAGTCTTCAATGGAGAGATATCCACAAGCCGGTGTAGTGGAGGCAGTAGTCTTCTAGAGGATCACTAGCCAGAGCAAAGAAGGAGTTCTCCTATAGATAGAGTTCCACGAATAAGCTTATGGGATTGGTGTCTCCTATGGATAGTGATAATATTTTAAGGTCACTCCCAAAAAGGTATAGTGAAAAAATTTCAGCTATAAAAGATTCAAAAGATATTAAACTTTTGACAAGGGATGAATTACATGGAATTCTCATAGCTTTTGAGATGAGAATAAAAGAGGAACCTATTCCCCAGAAATAAGTAGCCTTCAAAGTTACTAAGAAGACAAAGGGTAAGAATTCATATTCAAGCAATGAGTTATCCAGTTATGAAGAAGTAAATTATGGTAGAAGGAACAAGGACTCAAGAAAGTATAAAGGTACAAAATCAGTTAAATGTTTTAATTGTCGTAAATATGGTCATTATGCAACTGATTTTCCAAAATCTAGAAATAGTAGTGAATATGAGAAACAATATCATAAGAATAGGGAAACATAAAAACATAGGTATCAAAATAAAAATAGGGAAGGACAAAGCAAGCAAGGAAATAATTTTTCCCAAAGGCATAAGAAGAGTTTTTATGTAGACAAGGTAGGAAAGAGTTCTAGTGATAGTGATAAAGGGTCCCCAGATAATGATGAAGAAGAAATTCTATTTCTTGTAGAAGAAAATATGATGTTAGAAAAAGGGCACCAAATATTCTCATGTATTTTAGATGTGGCAACTTTGGTCATCTTGAAGATAGTTGTACAAGGAATGGATTCAGTTTCAATGATGATGAATATGAAGCTTGTGGAGATCCAAAAGAAGAAAGACTTATTATGACAATAAAATAAGAAGGAAGTGCTTCTAGTGGAAATGAATCAAAAAAATGAGAAGTTGATCTTAAGGGTAAGCTTATTTCTACTCTTGATGCATTAAGAGAGGTAAGTAGAATTCAAAACTCAAGCATCAATTTCAAGAATGTGATAAAGAGAAAGGAAGGCTTGTACAAGAACTCAATGAATTGAAAGATAAATTTGAAAAGATAAAAGGAGTTGAAGAGGATATGATTGAAAAATTAAAGATAAAAGAGAAATAATGTGATGCTCTAAGGAAATGACTTGAAAATTTTAATAACAAGATATATCATTTCAGGAAAATTTCAAAATATTTGGATGATATTATCAAATCACATAGATCTCCATTTATAAGGATAGGACTTGGATTTGAATAGAAACATAGATAATAAGGCAAGGATTCAATCTCAAGCTCCATAGAAGAAGAAGCTTCAGAAGAAGAGAGTGTAAGAGAAAGTGAGACTTCTGAGAATGAGTTGAACAATAGAAAGTTAAACAAGGAAAGGAATAATGCACAAATGAGGAATAGATGGAACAAGAAACAACACAGGGTAGAAGAGACTAAGATACCAATGGGTTCAAGGCAAGGTTTCTTCAATGGATGTCGCTTCTCATGTCATAGGTTTTGGCACAAGGCTACACAATGCAGGACACATGAAATACATGAATATAATTTTTTTAGAAATAAACATCTCTTCCAAGGGTATTGTTGCTCTTGTAATCAGTTTGATCACAAGGTAGTTAATTGTAGGGTTCATGACAAGAATGGATATGGCTTCACTACGAGAAACTTCAAGACAATTGCACCTTCAAGTAATCAAAATATTAAGTGTTATAAGTGCAATAATGTTGGGCATATAGCAAAATGGTGTAGAGTAGAATTTCTAGAGACAAGCAGGAACATGAATATTCAGAGGAATCAGAAGGTTACATTAAGGTATAAGGTGGATAGAGGTAAATATCAGTGTATGTTGGGAGTAGAGATACTCCCACCCCAAAATTAACCACCTCAAGTGAGGAGGTGGAGGGGGGTTAACCTAAGACTCTCATTCTTAGCCCCAAGTCCCAAATGTGGCCCTTTGCCATTGATGTCAAAGGGGAAGATATTTTAGTTAGGGGGAGAGCATTCAATTAGGGGGAGCTATTTCTCAGGGGAAGCATAACTGAAAAAGGTAAAATAAATAGTAAAAAGGAAAACAGGTTGCCATCAATGAAAAAGGGGGAGACTGTTGGAAATATGAGCAAGTTTGTTGTCATTGATGTCAAAAGGATGATGACAAAGTTTTATTGTCATCCATGCATTCATGTCAAGAGGTTGATATCAAATTTTTAGTGTCATTAATGTCTTCTAGCGGTGTTTCCAAAAGGTAAAGAAACAAGTTTAATGGAAATAATATTTTGGGTTATAAGTTGGTTTGAAGAAAAACGAAGGCCAAGGAGTTATAAAATTATAATTCCTCCACAAGACCCATGTGGCAGATTTTAAAGTCTAAGGTTTAAATTATTTAAATTTAAATATTTTAACCATAAGGTTAAAATTAAAATTTAAATCAATTAAGGCACCAAAGTTTAATTTAAATTCAAATTTCAAGGATTTCCAATGTTTTGAATATTTGGAACATGATATATAAAAGGGGGCAAGTTTTAATTTAAAAAATCATCCATGCGAATGTTATATTGCCAAAATAAAATCAGGTGTTGTGATTAGAGAGGAAAATATTCGCATGTGCTTAAAGGCTTAAGAGGGTAGAAAAAGGAATAAAGGCAAGTGGAAGTGCCAACTTATGCCTAAAGTATTAGGTAGTGTAATTGGTAGCCAAGGGCTACGCTAAGTCGTTCGAAGGCACAAGGTCATGGGTTTGATCCATGAGATTGCCATTTTGCAAAGGGAGGAAAGTTTTTTCTGTGCCAAATTCAAGGAGCCATAAGGGTTAAGAGGAAGTACGTACACCTTGTCATCTCGTGAGGGCACATAGCCCAAGCGGTGGATGTCCTTTGCACTAAGGTGCTTGGTGAGGCAAGGTTGGGTATTCGAATCTCACTGAAGGTTTTTGTTGGGAAGAATAAAAGATATGTGCTCACATTACTATTTTCCAAGGTTTTGATAATCCAAAATTTGTATGGTGTGGAAATTAAAAATATTTTAATTTGCCAAGGTCTTGATAATCCGAAAATTGCATGGTGTGGAAATTAAAAATATTTTAATTTGCCCAAGATTTTGATATTTTGGAAATTGCATAGTGAAAAATTAAAAGGTGTTTATGAGTGATTAAGGGAGATAAAAGGGAAAATAAAGTTAAAATATTTTATTTTAATTTTTGTGGTTAGAATTTATAAATGAGGAGAAATAAGGTGTAATTGAGATTTAATACTTTTGTATGGTGAAGTAATTTTGAGTGAAATAATTGGGTTTAGATGTTTGATATATAAGCATTGATATTGGCAAAGAGATTGATTATGATTGAGACAGGTTTTGATCAAATATTTTTCAAAAAAAAAGGTTTGGGCACATCTTCCTTATGAGTGAAATATTGTTGGGTTGGATGTTGTGAAATGCAAAGTTGGAGTGAAAAGGTTTGTTTGATAAGCATTGTTGAAAATAATTGAGTGAGCCTTCATGTGCATGGTTAGGGTTTGTGAAAGATCATGAGTATCATTGTTATGTGAGATTTTTTGATAAGCATTATTGGAAATACTTGAGTGAGCCTTCATGTGCATGACTAGGGTTTGTGAAAATATCATGAGTATCATTGTTATGTGAATTTGAGAACTATCTTGAACTAGGGTTTTGTGAAAGATCATGAGTATCATTGTTATGTGAATTTGGAATCATCGTGAGTCAAGGTTGAGTTCCCTAGTGTAGGTTATTGGAAGTATAGTGAAACACTTGGTTGGGGTTTGTAAGAAAGTTGTTTTTCATTGAGTGAATGGTTGAGTGAAGTTGGATGAGCATTATTGATTGAATGCATTGGAGTGATAGTTCAAGTTCTATGAAATAAATTTTTCTTTATTCTAAATTAATTTGAAGGAGAGTTTGAAAGTGATTGAGTGTTTGGTGAGTGTGAAACATGTTGAGTCTCTAACCATTCTCTATATGTTTCTATAATACTAAAAAAGATTCTATTTGAAACTTGTTTGTGTTATTGAAGAAGTAATCTGTGATAGATTGAGTTGAGTTGAATAAGCTTTTGTGAAAGCTAGTGGACAAATTTGAGTAAGTCCTAGAGTGTACTTCAGGACAAAGTTAAGCAAGCTTTTGTGAAAGCTTATGAGCATATTTTAAGTAAGTCCTAGATTGGACTTAAGGACTGATTTGAGTAAGCTTTTGTAGAAGATTACAATGTAGATTTGAGGTAAATATTAATGAAGACTTATTGAGCATATTGGACAAGTTCTAGTGAGAATTTGATGAGCATATTTGAGGCAAGTATTTTTGAAGACTTATTGAGCAGATTGGACAAGTTTTAGTGAGAATTTGTTGAGAAAATTTGAGGTAAGTCTTGGTGAATACTTGTGGATAGATTAGTGTGAGATTTTGTGGAATCTTACAATGCAGATTTGAGGTAAGTCTTGGTGAAGACTTGAGAGTAGTTTGATAAAGTTCTAGAGAGGACTTGTGGATAAATTTGAGGTAAGTATTTGAGAAGACTTGTGAGCAGAGTTGATTTATTGATTTTTTCAAACCTTGAGTTAAGGTTTGGGTTAGATTTAGTAGAGTTTATTAGTGATTAGATCAAGATTTGTGTTAAGTCTTGAGGAAATATTTAAGGATAGAGATTAAGTATATTTGTGATAGACCGAAGGACTGTGTTTAGTGCATATTTTAGGATAGATATTGAGTATATTTGTGCTTTGAAGGACTATTTTTAGTGCAAATTTGAGATAGATATTGAGAATATTTGTGCTATACCAAAGGACTATGTTTAGTGAATATTTGAGACAAAGCTAAGATCAATATTTGGAGGTAATAGAGTAGAGGATAATTGTCTCCAGTGGATAGAGATCCATTAGCCAGGTCAGTGAGGACAAAGGTCTTCTAAGTGAGAACAAGAGTCTTCAATGGAGAGAAATCCACAAGACAGTGTAGTGGAGGTAGTAGTCTTCTAGAGGATCACTAGCCAAAGTAGAGGAGAAGCAGTTCTCCTATGGATAGAGTTCCATGAATCAGCTTAGGGGATTGGTGTATCTTATGGATAGGTATCCATGAAGTTGATTAGGGTATTGGTGTCTCCTTTGGACAAAGGTCCATACATATTATAATAGGGAAGGTTTCCTAAGAGATTTGTTGAGAAAATTTTAGTGAAATATTTTCTCCATGGACGTAGCCGACATTGGGTGAACCACGTTAAATTGGTGTCTGTATTGTGTGTGATGATTTTTGCATTGCTTTGATTACTGTTGTTGACATTTCCATTGATATATTGGATAATATTGTTTGAGAAAATAAAAGTAAAAAGTGGTCTTATATTGTTCACCCCCCCTCTTAGTATAAGCATGTGTTCTTCAAAATGATCCTAGATGAGATCCAACCACCTCTACGTATGGCATTTATTTACTATGTAAAGGCTTTTAATTCTAAAATTATGATGATGGTCAAGTCTAAGGGTGGGAATTCACTATTGGAGGCCTATGAGATAGCCATATAGGCTTAATAATATCTAATAAAAATAATAAGGCTAGACCCTAGACCACCTCTACCATTATTTCCTTCCATTTAGCCCTCATATCCTCCTTTGATCATGTAACCTACCACAAGTCCAACTATCCTGACCATAAGCCTAGAGTAACCTAAAATCCCCACTCTTTTTGTTGCTAAGATTGATGAGCTATATAATATGATTATAACCTTTTGTAATGAAATTATAGCATTGAAGAGGCAACACAAAATCCACAAGTTTACCTACCATAGTTATCTAAATCCTTCTTTTTAATAGGGAAATCCAAAAGTCCAACTACCTCCAATAAAATATCATAAGCCTTTGTTTTTGACCAACATAAATCCTATTTAGTCATAGGATCTAACTTAGTAGATGGTACTTATGTCATTCCCTATCCAAAAAATGCCTACAAAATCATCTACAGACTTAGTTGCCACCCATAACAACTATATTAAAGATCCTATGGGCTAGTACTATCCTTCTCCCGACTATCACCCTTCCAACTATTATGTCAAAATAGAATATCATGTAGTTAGGATGACTCCTTATAACCCCAATATTTCCCATACTTCATAGTTTAAAGTCGTAATTCCAAGACTAAAACCTACTGCTCAGTCTCTAACCATACCATCAAATACCATTTTACCAACTTTGAAGTAGACCATTATTATATAATATGAAGATGAAGTGCATACCATATCAAATGAAGTATTCCCCTTGTGGGTACCTAATATGATAGAGGATATACCCCAAATAAGGGAAGTGGATAATTTAAGGGCTACCCCAACATAAGCTACATTCAATAATTAGGCTTGAGCAGTCCTAATGATCACTAGTGTAGTCCTTGATCCTCCATGGAAACTTGTTGTAATCTATTGAGGCCACCTTTGATGATATAAAGGACCATGTTTTTGATAATTTCAACCATTACAAGAGTGCCTTCTATTGAATCCTTAAATGAGGTGGAGCACTTAAAGAAGTCAACTATATCCATGCCTCTTTAGGACATCCTCTTGATTTTTAAATAGATGAAAAATTTGGAAGAGGCCTTAAAGAATTAGAAAGAGTTGAGTGGACAAGGAACACTTATCGCAAGGTTAGAGATTAGCAGACCCAAGCCTACATATTATACTTAATATAGATTAGTGGATATAAGAAAATACTTAATTGTATGGTGGAATCATGGTCAAGCACATTGGTTCTACCAAAAAGGTAGCAAAGACATTTGGTTTATCTCTCAAGCACACCAAAAATAGGGAATTCTAGTTAGATGACACTTTAGTCCCAATATTTGGACTAATTCGGGACCTTCCTCTAATACTCCAAGCATGCCTCTACCTAAAATTTCATCGATAGAGTGATGATTGATCCTCTAGTAACATTTGGAATGTCTTTATAAATATTTTACCATTAATATTAGACAATATTTGTCATTGGATTAGACTCAAATGTTGTTATAAACTAGGTACAAGACTAAAGTTCAAGATCTCATCAAAACTCCTCCATATATACCACATAGAGTAAATACCTTTCAAGTAAAGTAGAGATAAGTAGGCCTACATGTTAGAAGATTAGTTGTTAGATTCCAACTACTTCATGAATGAGGCACACCCATACATCCTTGATGATTATTTGGAGTAATGGGCATCCAAGACATTGGGATCAATTCCTAATAAATCCTTCTAGCCAACTAGCATGGGGTGATCCATCACCAAGTATTACATAATATATATTGTATATATTTTGTAATTAATTAATAATAATGGGAAAATTAATCAAAAAATATTTCAGATGCAAAAGAGGCCAAAGGCTTGCAAGATAAAACTTATAATGGTACCAACTTCCATCCAATTGGAGCAAGGTATTTTGATGCAAAGGGATGTGGCATGATGCCATAAAAATATTAAGGAGTATTCAATTAATAAGTAATGCTTGTTTTCCAATTAAAAAAACTCATCTACAGCCAATGGTGCACCACCCCAATCTTAATGATAGCACACAACTCAACCTCAGTTGATAAAAACTCTAAACAATGTGTGCCCTAACTTCTACAACAAGCCAACCACCCAAAGACCATATTTATATACATCTAGGAGGTATGTACCAAACCTAAGAGTAGATAACAAAAGAAAAACCAATGGGACAAGTTACTTGATTAGCCTTATAAAAGAGAGAAGTTATGAAAGGAAAGCTTCCTTCATTATGTTTAATGAGCCTTGAACTAAACTATTCTCTAGATAAGAAATTTATTCCCCTGGGAATCCTATTCAAAGGATAAATTTCAAAGGTAGGTTACTATGCAAGTTTGAACAAGAAAAACAGGTTAGAAGCTCCTCTTATCCATCAAGATACTAATGCTAGTAAAATATTAGAAATGTTGATAAAGGAGATTTGGAATTGAGAAATATTGGTAGATCTAAAATTTGCTAGGCCATGAGATGATGATGACCACTTAGACTTGACAAGAAAATGGAAACGATATTTTTGATGGTACATAATCCAACCCTCCTTAAAATTATAAGCCCTAGAAATTTTTTTATGGTAATAAAAGGCTCTATCATTAGCAAGGTTGCTACCTACTCGATGACTCCAAATCCACTCTTCAATTAGATGTATGATTTTGGGGACTAAACGACCCTATAATGGTAACTGGGTTTCATCCTAGAACTATTTTAAAAATAATATTAATAGAATGTTTAATAAATGAAATCCATTAACCAGAAATAGGGGATGGTAGGAAAGGAATGGGGCCAGATTTATAAGGATGAGGTTAATAAGATTTCCAAAGCATACTAGGCCATAAGAATATTCCATTTCCCTTCCCAAAGTTCATGGAGAAAGTCATAAGGGGTGCTTTGAGCATACTCTCAATGTGACAATATTTATGATCCCAATATCAAAGTATCAAGGATTAAGAAAGGAGCAAGGTCATGACAAAAAACAACATTCTTGGACCTAGGAGATGAGCTAAATAGAAAATTTGGCTAAATATTCAAGACAAAAACTCATCTAGAGTTATGAATATCCTTCGTATGCTACCCCAAAAACATAGTCTAGGGCTACCAAGGTTCTTCTCATTTTGGACTCAAAAGAGGTACTCATTCAAGAGTCTTAAAGTGTGAGGTAGTGGTCTTTCTCATTTCCTTCACACTTTTCCTTCCCCTTTGGTTATTTATATTTTTTAAAAATTCTAGATTTTAAATTTTGATGTTGCACCCAAGGACAAGGAAAGTAGTTTAGGTTCACTCTTTTTAATAATCTAAAGAGCCCTGGGAGCCACCAAAGCTAAAGGAAAGTATTCCCTACAACCTTGTTTCACTCAAAGAAGAATCAATTGGAAGCTATACCAATTGAAGAAAATAGTCAAAAGGCACTTCCCACCTTTGGTTGAAATAAAGTAATTGCAAGAAGAAGGTAGACATATCTAAAGGCCATGTAAAGTATTAGATATTCCATTAATGGTTGATGCCTATATTCTACCCCAAGCTAGCCACATTGAGGACATCAAGGCATGCGAGCCATTGATTTTCAATCTAAAGATCCATGTAGACTAACAAAGTAGTGCATTCAAAAGAATAAAATGTTTCAATGAGACCCTAGTTAAAAGCCTGAGGAGAATAGTACCAATGACCAAAATAATAAGGCCTATCATTGGCTGAAGTAGGTTCCATATCAACCAAGGACACATGGAAGCCACATGCACAAAGAAGGCAAGCAAAACAACATTCAACGGAACATCCAATATTGGATGTAAAAATTGACTTTAATGGCCTAGCCTATTAGAGCCAATCACATGTTAGTATAGTGACCCTCCATCATACCTACAAGACTACCCTAATAATCTACACCATTCAGGAATGCCATGCCCACTATGTCAACTAGCAAGGCATTCTAGGAGAAATGAACATGACAAAGACTTAATGGTGCAACCATCTTCAACACAACAACAACAAGATATATCAGCAACGATTTGTCATCCAAAGACCCAAAAATTCCTAGCATTGATGACCCTAGATCCAGAGACCTCAAAGCTATTGATTTAGTTGCAAAAATATTTTAACTATAAAATATAATATAACGTGCAAACCTTCTATGCAAATATTTAGAGGGAAAGGACCCTCCTTTTGGATTATAAATAGGCCAACATTTGCATTATAAAGGCATCGAGATTTATCTACTTATACCTAATATTTGATCTTGTAGGATTTTCCTTTCACTCTCATTCTTCTTGATTGTAATAAGTGAAGCTTGAGCCTTGAGAACCATCTAAGGAGCATCAATCCTCTAGGTCACATGACTTGTAATCATTCCTTGCACATCAATGGAAGCCATAACTAATTTCACTTTGTCCTCCTCTCCTTGTGTTTTTATTCTTGGTTATATGAGGTATTGTTGGGTTTTTTCTAGATATTATAAAATGGCACCCATGTTTATTTATGGTTACTTCATGTAGTTAGGAGGGATTTTAATTCTTAGCACATTTCCCCTATAGCTTAGGTTTAATTTTTTTATTAATTTTTACTTTTTGTTATTGTTTTAATTTCATTGCAATTCCTTTCCCTACAAACCCCCTTAGACTTAGCTTGTGAAAGCCTCTATGCACCAAGTATTAAGTTTAACAAGGATCTGGCCTCGACTAAAAATACCAAAGGTTGTACCATAGGCAGTCCTTCCATTTGTGGTGCTTCTTGCTATTTCTCTCTACATGAGGTACGTGTGCCCTTGGCATATAAGGTTTTCCATATGAATGGGTAGGTGCATTCAAAGATAATAGCAACTACTCATACATGATGTTGGTAGTTTGCTTTGATAAACCCTCCATGATTGAGTATGAAGCCCAACCTATTGAGATTGGAAGATCTTGAGTTCCCAATTTTCTTCTCTTTTTGGGCTCTTCTTTTTTCTTTTTTGACCTCCTTTCCTTCATTGAGAGTCCTATCATGAGCTTACTTCATATTCATAACATAAAATTTTTGGCTAACCTGAACAAGATCAAGAATGTTAATTAGAGTTTTTCCCTTCTCATTAGATGCCTTATTAGGAAAATTTGACTTGTTATGCCCTTTCTCTTTCCACTCATAACATACTACCTTAGATAAGTTATTCTTAACACTTTCTATCTCAAGATTAGGCTCATTGTTTTTTTATGTCCTTTCCTTGCAATAAATTGATTGTAAGTTGTACCATTGTTTTAATTAGATATTTTACTTCAACTAAAAAAGTAGAGGAATGTGGATTTGTTATTGCAACTAGTGCTATTGGTTGTGGATTGTGGATAAATGCTATTGTATTAATTGATGCAGATGGAACTATCTCGTCCTCTATACTTTCCTATTGCCACTTCACAACCTCATATGCACATTGGATATTGGTAGGTTGATCATGCTATACCCATGACCTAATTGTTTCATTTAGACCTACAAATTAAGAAATTAAAAAAAATGTTATCCACACCCTTCATGAGGTCATTATGCAACTTCTCTTTTCATAATTGAACCTCCACTTTCTTCTAATTCTCCTAAACATGAATAAGAGTCATGAACTTTCTTTTTATGTTCTTGAATTTGCTTCATTATCTGAATCATCAAGTTAGAATATTTTTGACATGGGTTGTACTCCTTGATAATTTTTTAACTAGTATCATCCCATAAATTTTTGATATGATCCTCTTGCATATTGTACCATCTTAAAGAATCACCATTAAAAAAATCTTGTAAGGAACTACTCTCCAATGAATATTTGCAATTCCATGATTTTATTTTCAAAGAAGCTAGGATTTTAAATAACAAAAAATTACCAAAAAATATTTTTTTAAGATCTCAGCTATTTCTTTCTTCAAACAATTAAATTTATAGATTTTATTCAAAACAAAACAAACGAGAATTGATTTCCTTACCTGGATTGAGAGTTATGAATTTGTTTCCCTTTGCATGGATTTTTTGTGCAATCGTAAATCCATTACCTAAGTGGGGATATCCCAATGTCAAAATCCCAATTTTCAACAATTGTAAATCCATTACTAATTATCAAAAATTAATAAGAGAGAATTTATGTTTGTAGTGTTCAAAATAATCTACATGTTGGTGCAAAAATATTTTGAAAATGAATGCTAAAAAATTTAATATGAATTTTTTCTTTTGAAAAAATTGCATAGCCAAAAAACATCACAAATACCTCAACTTCAAATAGCCATAACTTTCTCATACCACCTCAGTCCCCTCTGCTCCCCCCTCCACAATTTCCATGACTCTTTCACTCAGGATACCTCTACCCCTGGTCCCTCCCAACCTGCCCCCTTAGACCCCAACCATCTACCCCTCTGCTGTTTGACCCATCGCTCTCCTGCCCCCCCTTTACCCAACCCCTACTAAGTCTATAGGTAGCTCCAACACTAAAACCAATATTCAGGAGGTCCCCAATGATGACTTAGACCCCAATTTCCATACCCATGTTGATCCTATGATTAAAACTTAAGCCCTTGAGGTTTTTGAGATTAAACTGAGAGTGGTGAAATGCTCTTCATTCAAACTCCTCTTAAACCGAGGCCCTTCCATCACAAGATTGTTGGCAATTTTGGGTTTGAGATCCTATCTTCTTGTCTATGAGTTGTCATTGATGTCAAAAGGAATTGGCATTAATGTCAAGAGGATTTATTGGCTTCAAAGGTTGAAGATTCCAAAGAATATTTTCTAGAAGATTTCGGAGAGATTCCATGTGGCAGATGAAAAGGTTTTTATCAAAACCATGGTAGGTTTAAGGGTTTTTATTAAAACCAGGTGGATGCATTAAGGGTTTTTCTCAAAACCACTCTCAACTTAATGCAAAGGCTAGAGACACTTATTAATTAAATAACTTAATTAATAAAACCTTTTTAAAGTTTTTTAATTAATTATTTATTTGATTAAGTGATTAAATTATTTTAATAATTTAATGGGTTCTCCACCTAAGATCTAAGGTCTAAAAGACCTTTGATTATTTTTAAATAATCAAAAGGGTTTCATAAACCCTAAAGTTGTTTCGAAGGCGCCAAAATAATATTAATTCAAAAAATTTGAATTATCCTCCCACTGACATCGTGCATAGCATGGAAGTTTGGCTATATAAGCCATAACCTAGTCCAAAGCAAATGGTGTAAAAGAAATTCAAATTGTGCAAAGGTTGGGAAGTAAAAGCTACGACTATCATTTTTTGCCACGTTTATCCACCGCCAAAGGGTTGAGGAGAAGGAGACTCTTGCTAGCCTTCAAGCTAGCATCATTGGCCTAGTGGCAATGATTGTTCTGCGAAGGCACTTGAAGGGAGTTCAAGCGTTCGACTCTCGTCGTGGAGTGTGAGAAGAGTTTCTGTGCTTCAATTTTTTCGGAGGCACTGTTGACCTGCGATTTTTGGAAGCATTTTTTTTGGTAAGGTTTTTTAAATAAAATCTGCATTTTGTTAAAGAAGAAGTGGTTGGGAAGATTTATTTAAAATTATTTTTGAGATTAAATGCTTCTTTGGAGATATAAGGTTGACAGTGTGTGGTTGAGATTTTTGGCTTGATTGTTGAGTGAGATTTGCTTAGAAGCTATTATTCCTTGAGCATGGTTTAATTAATTTGGAGAAATAAGGTGTAAAAGGATATATTATGCTTTATATTTTTTGTAGTTGACTTCTAAGGATTGGAGTCATAAGGTGTTTTATGGAATAAATATTTTTGTGGTTACTTTTATGATCTAACCCTAACTTGGTGGCAAAGTTGAGGGTGGTATTGGTAACAAGTTGAAGAACTATTCTCTTCTTCCTCAAACAAAGGTATGGGCAACCTCTTCCATGTATATTGTTGATGGTGTATTTTTTGAAATTGAGTTTGGAGTGAAAAGGTTGTCTACTAGGTATTCTTATTGGTGTAAATCCCATTTTCTGGATATTGAAGATTGTTTATGCATTAAAATCATTGATGAGTTTTTTGGGTGAATGCATAATTCTGGTTGAGGAAGAGGAAGCATTTTTGCACTAGGGTTTATGTTAGTAAGTCTTGCTACTTGCATTGAGATGGTGAAACCCTTAGTTGGTTGTTTTGAGATTTATGGTTGATTTGCTTCCATAGAGGTTGTTTTGATCAAGTTAATGCTTTACTTGATACATGATTTGGTCTTACTCCATTGAGATTGATTTGAGCAAGTTATTCTTTGCATTGATGATTTATGTTGGTGGCTGTTTTGTTCAAATACCTTTGGAGAGAAAAGGATGTCTACTAGTTTCCTTTTCATGTAGTGATTGGTTGAATGCTTCAAGGTTAATGTTGAGTTGAATGATGTTGGTTAAACCTTGTCAATAAGCATTGTTGTTAAAGGCCTAATTGGTTGAGAAAAAATATTGGTTGTGGAAAGACCATGAGTATCATTGTTATATGAGATATTGCATGGTTGAAAATTGTTGGGTTATGTTTCATGTTCTTGAGAAAAGCATACTACATCTATCTTATTATTTTGAGATTGAGATTGAGTTGAGATTGAGATTGGGAGTTAATTATAGAACATATTGAGTCTCTAACAATTCTCTTTATGTTTCTATGAGATTTGAGATTGAGATTAGGAGTTAAGTATAGAACATATTGAGTCTCTAAAAATTCTCTTTATGCTTCTATGAGGTTTATGAATCACATTGGGTCTCTAACAATTCTCTTTGTGGGTTCATGCTAAGCAAGTTTTTCTTGATGAACTTGTGAGCTGATTTGGACAGGTTCTAGTGAAGACTTGTGAGCTAATTTGGACAGGTTCTAGTGAGGACTTGTGAGCTGAATTGGACAGGTTCTAGTGAGGACTTGTGAGCTAATTTGGACAGGTTCTAGTGAAGACTTGTGAGCTGATTTGGATAGGTTCTAGTGAGGACTTGTGAGCTGATTTGGATAGGTTCTAGTGAGGACTTGTGAGCTGATTTGGACAATTTCTAGGGAGGACTTGTGAGCTGATTTGGACAGGTCCTAGCAGAGGACTTGAGGATAGAGTTGAAGTGGTTCTTTGAGAAGAACCTAAGGAAAGTTTTGACAAGTCTTTGAGAAGGCTTGTGTGCAGTAGAGATTGATTTGTTCAAGCCTTATGAGTTGAGCTTTGGACAGATTTGACAAAGTGAGGAAGACTTGTGCTGGACCGACTGACTGTGTATAGTACAGGTTGATGAGTTGCTATGGAGGTGATCAGTGAGGACAAAGGCCTCTTGAGGCTGAGCATTAAGGACAGGAGGTCTTCTATGGAAAGGAGTTCCACGTGCTAGCAAAATAAGAGGTAGGTGATATTCTGAAGTATCATTTTTAGAGCTGAGGGGAAGGATTCTCCTTTGGGCAGGAGGCTCATAAATTCGTGAGGAGGGGAAGGATTCTCCTTTGGATAGGAGGCTCATAAATTCATGAGGAGGGGAAGGATTCTCCTTTGGGCAGGAGGCTCATAAATTCATGAGGGGAAGGATTCTCCTTTGGGCAAAGGCTCATAAATACTTGAGTAGGGGAAGGTTTCTCCTTTGGGCTGAGGCTCATAAACATTGTAATTGGGAAGGATTCCCAAAGAACTTTGAGAAAGCTTTTTAGAGAAAATTTTTGTGGAGGTTGCCCATGTTGGGTGAACCATGTAAAAATTGGTTTCTCATTGTGTGTTGCTTTATGCATTGCTTTGATATTGCTATTGGTTAATTGCTTTGCGAAGTTGAAGTTAAATAGAGAAAGTAAAAAGAGGTATTATACTATTCACCCCCCTCTCAGTATAAGCTTGTGTTCTTCAATTGGTATCAGAGCAGGTTCATTTGGAAAGTTTAACAGCTTGAAGGAAAATATTGTAAATAACACAATGGAATCTACAAGTGGTAATGCAACACCTGTTCTTGATGGGGCAAATTTTGGGCTTTGAAGTGCTAGGATGAAGGTTCATCTTATGGCTCTTGGAAATGAAGTTTGGGAAGTGATTGAGGATGAGTATACCATTCATGAGCATGGTCCTTCTACTAAGGAAGAGAGGCTCCTACATCATAGCAATTCAAAGGCAATGAATGCAATCCTGAAGGGTTTACATAAGGCAGATCTTACCAAGGTGATTCACTACAAGACAGCTAGTGAAATGTGAAAACAGTTGAAGGTGGTTAATACAGGTGATGCAAATGTCCAAAAGGCCAAGTTGAGACACTTCAAAGGTATGTTTGAACAACTCAAGATGAATGATGAAGAAAATATTAGTGACTATATGCTTTGTATGGATGAGATTGTTAACTCTATGAAGGAACTAGGTCTTGAGCTTGCTGAAAATGATATTTGTGATAAGATTTTGAGGTCTCTTCCAAATAGATTTAATGAAAAGATTTCTGCTATTGAGTAAGCTAAGTATTTGGATAAGTTGAAAAAGGATGAGCTTCATAGTATACTTGCAGCATTTGAGTTGAGAACTCAAGTGAAGGTTGATGTTAAGAAGGAGGCAACTTTCAAGGCTACCAAGAAATCCAAGGGTAAAGAGCTTCAAGATAGTGATGAGTCTTCTAGTGATGAAGAGGCATATTATAGCAAGAAGGGAAAGTTCTCAATAAATCACAAAGGTATGAAATATGTCAATTGTTTCAATTGTGGAAAGTTTGGTCATTATGTTACTAATTGTACTACTGCCAAGGATGAAAGTGATGAAGATAAATAGGATTATAAGAGCAAGGATTCTGAAAGGCACAGGCATCAAAGGAAGAATAAAGATGAGCAAAGCAATCAAGGAAAGAGGTACTCTCACAAAAACAAGAAGAGTTTCTACCTAGACAAGGCAAGTAAGTGTTCTAGTAGTGATAGTGAAAGTTCTTCAAGTGATGTTGGAAATGAGATGTTGTTCCTAACAAAAAAAGAAGAAAAGAAACATAGATTTGTCCTTATGAAATGTTTTAGATGTGGAAATTTTGGACATCTTGAGGATGATTGCACAAATGATGGATTGATTTCTAGTTATACTATGTATGAGGATGCTTCGAAAAATTATAAGGAAGATCTTTGTATGGCTTTAGAAAAGGGTAGCACTTCTAGTGATAAGAAATCTGAAAAAGTCATTGATGTTTCAAAAGGCAAACAAATAGAGGAAGTTATAGAGGATGGTGAAGTATATTTTGAAGCTGAACTTGTTAGTGCTCTTAGTGCTTTGAAAAAGGAAAGAAAGAAGAATGTTAGACTCAATGATAAATTGGATGAATTTTTTATTAAGAGAGATGAGCTTATAGAAAGTCTTGAATTATCTATAGCTAAGACACAAAAACTTAAGGATAAGTTAGAGTCTAAGGTTCTTGAGTGTAGAGAGTTGGAACAGAAAGTGGCTTCCTTGAAAGAGGAAACTAAAGAGTACAAGGAGAAGCTTTACAGGTTTGAAGATAACACCAAAAAGGTAAATTCAATCATCAAATATCAAAGAAGGACAACAGATAAAACAGGTCTTGGTTTTGGTAAGAAACACATGGAACAGGTTGGCAACTCTGCTGGAGAATCTAGTAAGAGATTTCAAAAGGAAGAGAGTTCTGATGAGGAAAGCACTTTAGAAAAAGAATCCTTGAGTGATAGATGCACACAATAAAAAAATGGGAATCTAAAAAATGGGAGAAAGTTTACAGGACCTAAGAGGTCAAATCAAGGAAATTTTAATGGCAGATGTTTTGCTTGTCACAAGTTTGGTCACATGGATTCACATTGCATGACTCAAGTGAGGAAGGTAAATGACAGATTCAAAGGTGGTAATTTCTTTCAAGGGTATTGCTACTCTTGTAAACGGTTTGGGCACAAGGATGTTTATTGCAAGGCTAATAACAAGGAACAGGGGTTTGTCGAATATATGGAGTCAAAGATCGGGTATGCCTCAAAGAAATAACATTGTTAGTTGTTATAAGTGGAACAATGAAGGTCACATAGCTAGACAGTGTAGAGCTAAAATTCCAAGGTACAGGAACAGGAACATGGGTATGCACAGGCATAAGAATCAAGACATGGATAAAAACATGAATGATAACAAGAACATCAACAGTGACATGAACAGGAACAGGAATATGGACAGGGAGAACAAGATAAGACATGGTAAGGCAGATATAGACACTGATGAAGATCAGTGCCTAATGGGAGTTTTATTCCCACCCCAAAATTAATCACCTCAACAGGAGGTGGGGGAGGGACTAAGCTAAGAGGCTAATTCTTAGTACCAAGCCCCAAAGGTGACCCTTTGCCATTGATGAAAAGGGGGAGAGATATGAGTAAGGGGGAGAGCCTCAAGTCAGGGGGAACTGATTTCTATACAGCAGTTTTGAGTTTCAGTGTTGTTGAGAAGCATGGTTTGCCATCAATGACAAAGGGGGAGATTGTTGGCAATTTTGGGTTTGAGATCCTAGCTTCTTGTCAATGAGTTGTCATTGATGTCAAAAGGAACTGACATTAATGTCAAGAGGATTTATTGGCTTCAAAGGTTGAAGATTCCAAAGAATATTTTCTAGAATATTCCGAAGAGATTCCATGTGGCAGATGAAAAGGTTTTTATCAAAACCATGGCAATTTTAAGGGTTTTTATTAAAACCAGGTGGATGCATTAAGGGTTTTTCTCAAAACCACTCTCGACTTAATGCAAAGGCTGGAGACACTTATTAATTAAATAACTTAATTAATAAAACCTTTTTAAGGTTTTTTAATTAATTATTTATTTGATTAAGTGATTAAATTATTTTAATAATTTAATGGGTTCTTCGCCTAAGATCTAAGGTCTAAAAGACCTTTGATTATTTTTTAAATAATCAAAAGGGTTTCATAAACCCTAAAGTTGTTTTGAAGGCGCCAAAATAATATTAATTCAAAAAATTTGAATTATCCTCCCACCGACATCGTGCATAGCATGGAATTTTGGCTATATAAGCCATAACCTAGTCCAAAGCAAATGGTGTAAAAGAAATCCGAATTGCACAAAGGTTGGGAAGTAAAAGCTACGGCTATAGTTTTTTCACCACGTTTATCTGCCGCCAAAGGGTTAAGGAGAAGGAGACTCTTGCTAGCCTTCAAGCTAGCATCGTTGGCCTAGTGGCAATGACTGTTCTACGAAGGCGCTTGAAGGGAGTTCAAGCGTTCGACTCTCGTCGTGGAGTGTAAGAAGAGTTTTTGCGCTCCGATTTTTTTGGAGGCATTGTTGACCCGCGATTTTCGAAAGCATTTTTTTTGGTAAGGTTTTTTAAATAAAATCTGCATTTTGTTAAAGAAGAAGTGGTGGGGCAGATTTATTTAAAATTATTTTTGAGGTTAAATGCTTCTTTGGAGATATAAGGTTGATAGTGTGTGGTTGAAATTTTTGGCTTGTTTCTTGAGTGAGATTTGCTTAGAAGCTATTATTCCTTGAGCATGATTTAATTAATTTGGAGAAATAAGGTGTAAAAGGATATATTGTTTGTATGCTTTATATTTTTGGTAGTTGACTTCTAAGGATTGGAGTCATAAGGTGTTTTAAGGAATAAATATTTTTGTGGTTACTTTTATGATCTAACCCTAACTTGGTGGCAAAGTTGAGGGTGGTATTGGTAACAGGTTGAAGAACTATTCTCTTCTTCCTCAAAAAACGGTATGGGCAGCCTCTTCCATGTATATTGTTGATGGTGTATTTTCTGAAATTGAGTTTGGAGTGAAAAGGTTGTCTACTAGGTATTCTTATTGGTGTAAATCCCATTTTCTGGGTATTAAAGATTGTTTATGCATTAAAATCATTGATGAGTTTTTTGGGTGAATGCATAATTTTGGTTGAGGAAGAGGAAGCATTTTTGCACTAGAATTTATGTTAGTAAGTCTTGCTACTTGCATTGAGATGGTGAAACCCTTAGTTGGCTATTTTGAGATTGATGGTTGAGTTGCTTCCATAGAGGTTGTTTTGATCAAGTTAATGCTTTACTTGATACATGATTTGGGCTTACTCCATTGAGATTGATTTGAGAAAGTTATTCTTTGCATTGGTGATTTATGTTGGTGGCTGTTTTGTTCAAATACCTTTGGAGGGAAAAGGATGTCTACTAGTTTCCTTTTCATGTAGTGATTGGTTGAATGCTTCAAGGTTAATGTTGAGTTGAATGATTTTGGTTAAACCTTGTCTATAAGCATTGTTGTTAAAGCCCTAATTGGTTGAGAAAAGATATTGGTTGTGGAAAGAACATGAGTATCATTGTTATATGAGATATTGCATGGTTGAAAATTGTTGGGTTATGTTTCATGTTCTTGAGAAAAGCATACTACATCTATCTTATTATTTTGAGATTGATATTGAGTTGAGATTGAGATTGGGAGTTAAGTATAGAACATATTGAGTCTCTAACAATTCTCTTTATGTTTCTATGAGATTTGAGATTGAGATTAGGAGTTAAGTATAGAACATATTGAGTCTCTAACAATTCTCTTTATGCTTCTATGAGGTTGATGAATCACATTGGGTCTCTAACAATTCTCTTTGTGGGTTCATGCTAAGCAAGTTTTTCTTGATGAACTTGTGAGCTGATTTTGATAGGTTCTAGTGAAGACTTGTGAGCTGATTTGGATAGGTTCTAGTGAGGACTTGTGAGATGAATTGGACAGGTTCTAGTGAGGACTTGTGAGCTTATTTGGACAGGTTCTAGTGAAGACTTGTGAGCTGATTTGGACAAGTTATAGTGAGGACTTGTGAGCTGATTTGGACAGGTTCTAGTGAGGACTTGTGAGCTGATTTGGACAAGTTCTAGGGAGGACTTGTGAGCTGATTTGGATAGGTCCTAATAGAGGACTTGAGGATAGAGTTGAAGTGGTTCTTTGAGAAGAACTTGAGGATAATTTTGACAAGTCTTTGAGAATGCTTGTGTGTAGCAAAGATTGATTTATTCAAGATTTATGAGTTGAGCTTGGGACAAATCTAACAGAGTGAGGAAGACTTGTGCTAGACTGACTGACTGTGTTTAGTACAGGTTGATGAGTTCCTGTGGAGGTGATCAGTGAGGACAGAGGTCTCTTGAGGCTGAGCATTAAGGACAAGAGGTCTTCTATGGAAAGGAGTTCCACATGCTAGCGAAATAAGAGGTAGGTGATCTTCTGAAGTATCATTTCCAGAGCTAAGGGGAAGGATTCTCCTTTGGGCAAGAGGCTCATAAATTCGTGAGGGGAATGGTTCTCCTTTGGGCAAGAGGCTCATAAATTTGTGAGGAGGGGAAGGATTCTCCTTTGGGTAGGAGGTTCATAAATTCATGAGGAGGGTAAGGATTCTCCTTTGGGCATAGTCTCATAAATACTTGAGTAGGGGAAGGTTTCTCCTTTGGGATGAGGCTCATAAACATTGTAATTGGGAAGGATTCCCAAAGAACTTTGAGAAAGCTTTTTAGAGAAATTTTTTGTGGAGGTAGCCCATGTTGGGTGAACCACGTTAAAATTGGTGTCTCATTGTGTGTTGCTTTATGCATTGCTTTGATATTGCTATTGGTTCATTTATTTGCAAAGTTGAAGTTAAATACAAAAAGTAAAAATAGGTCTTATACTATTCACCCCCCCTCTCAGTATAAGCTTGTGTTCTTCAAAGATCCTCTCTATGGATCAATAAACTCAAAGTTGGTATAACCTTCCCAGCTAAATCCAATGAGTTGTATAAAACCTACAATTCTTCTCCAAAAAAATCCAATGAGGTTGCAAAAACTCCTGATTAGGTGGACATGAATATTGATAACATTAATTATTTGGGAATGTTGAATGTTTCAATTTATAACAACATCCTCTGCACTATTATCCTCGACCACCTGACCATCTCTACGACCATCCTCATTACGGTTGCCAAAATAGTGGTCCTAGTGGACAGTTATGTAGCAGGTGCGAACGATCTAGAGGCTATCCATTCATAGCTCACCACCATTTTCAATGATGCTGAAGAGAATCACACCACCCATGGCAACAAATGAAGGCTCAATCCCATGTATAGGGTCCTTCTATGGGATGGGATCATCCCTCCTATGTTTTTTGCCCTATATTTTTTATTTTTTGAGATCTTCACTTTTTGTAATAGACTCTATTAAGGTGGCTAGCAAGCCTAATGCAATTTAGTTTCAATTTAGATGTACTAAGGTTTTGGGGATCCTATAAAATACCTTACACTAACAATAATATTTTTTCTTATCGACCAAAAAAAAAACTTTCTCAATATTTATCAAAATTTAACAAATGAGTAGTCATTTTTGTATCACTCAAAACAATCTACATGTTGGAACAAAATATTCTAAAAATAACTACTAAGAAAAAATATATGGCCTTTGCAATATGTGAGGTTTTAAACAAATGTTCCCTAGCTCTACAAAACCAACCCTGCTTTGCTAGAATCACTGCTTTGATACCAAATGTTATGAGCCTCTCTTCTCATTAATAATAAATCATTAACTAATATGCAAAAATATTAAACATGCATCCACAATAAATTTTACAATAATAATCCACATAATAAAATAGACAAATATAATACCCTTGATGTAGGGTAACACCAAGAATAATCCTCAAGGAAGGAATCACTCCACAAGATCTCCAACTCCATGATCCAAGACTCTAACCAGAATACTTCACATCCCTTCCTTTACAACTAGGGACACATATCTCTTTATACAAGAATGTGATGGTTCACCTTCCATGAATTACAAAGTGCATAATATTATAATACGATGTTATGTTATGTATTATCATAATTTTATGTGTGACCCATGCCATAATACAATCTAATATTATATCCCCACTTAGGTACCTAACATGCCCATTGCTGCAATGAACCTCTTCTTCTCATGGAAATATTTCACATTGAAAGTCTTAGTTTTGAGTTGTACTGAGATAAGAAATTTAGTGCCAAAGATAATTCTAACTACAATTATAAATAGTATCGATAAAAGCAACACTAACATTATATATCCAATAACAAAATCATTCATAAAAAGAACTATGGAATTATGAAATAACAATAATTGCAAGATCTTAGGACAAGTAATATTACTATCGCTAGCCTCTTCAAGGGGGAAAACGCCTTAAAAAAATACAAATTATTCACTAGTCCTGTGAGGGTTACATCCTTCTCTTTTTATAATATTTACAACCATAATTCTTGACATTCTATGATAATATTCTATGACAGTATTCCTGACTACATATTCTATGATAATTACATTTATGATTCCAAAGTGGTTACATACATGATTATATGACACACATTCCTACCTATATCTAACTTAACATGTGGCCCACTTCTAACTTAATACAAGGGTCACTTTACATACAATATTATATGCAACTATGAGTTACAATTGTGAGGTATGTAACATGCCACCTGTTGGAAATTCTGAGTATTTGTGTTGCCATTGATGTCAAAGGATTGATGTCAAAGGTTGATATCATTAATTGTCATTGATGCCAAATATAGTTTGGTATGGCAATAAGATAAGGTTTATAAGATGCAAGGCAAAGTTCATCCCAATGCAAGGAAATTGATAAAAAGAAAAGGTTATAATATTTAATTTAAATATTATAAGCCAAAGAGGTTTGGGATAAAGTTCTAAGTGTTTGGTTAAAAGGTTGAAGGCCCAAGTTTAAGCCCATGGTTTAAGAGAAAAGAGATAATATTATAATATTTAGGCCAAAAGGACTTATTAAAAGGAGGATTGAAAGTGCATTGGACAAAGGTCTCAAAAAGAAATTAAGTTGACAAAGGACTACAAGAAAAAATATTATTTAACACCAAGGTTAAATATTATATTAAAAATAAAATAAATTTGAATTATCAAAAGGTGCCAAGAATTCAAATTTAAAAAGTGGCAATAAAAAGGTTGAGCTGACGTCATAACAAAAATATCGAATGTGTATTTAAGGAGGAGAATAAATCATTTTTCTAAGGTTAAGAAGCATATGCATTATTCGATTTTCGTGGAGCATAGAGCAAGGAAAAGAAAGCACCATTCATCGAGAGAAGAGGGAGAAGAAAATTTAGTGCACATGTTTCAAGGAGGGACAACGAATCATAAGGGAGAGTGCACAACTTGGTTTCAACAGGGACTAGTAGCCCAGGTGGTAGGTGGGTCTTGCATAAGGCATGGTAGTGGATAGGTCTCAGTTTTGAATCACCACGGTAGTTTCATTTTGTGAATCATGTTTGGGAAAAGAAGAAGGTATAAAAGAGTTTAGCACATAATCTGTTCCAGCAGGTGGGGCCAGCCCAGCTGGCACTCTAGCTCATGCTAGAGCATGGGCACTATGAGGTTTCATGTTCAAATCCCGATGGCAGCAATGACAAACAAGGTAAGGGCATAATTTTTTTTATTAATGTTTTAGGTATGTTAGTGCTTAAACAAGGGAGGCATAAGGTTTAATTTTTGGTTATTAAAAAGGCGCATATTGCATTGTCTAGGGAGAGATAAGGGTAATGATTTGAAATTTAATATTTTTGAGGACATAATGATATTTTAGATTCTGGTTGTGACTTTATAAAGTTGGAATAATTTTTGAAAGAAAGGAGCAATAAGGTGCTTGAAATTAAAATTAATGTATGGTATGCACTTAGGGATATTGAATTGTGATATTGAATTACAAGTGGCTCTTATAAGTAGGAGTGATAAGGTATGACTATGGTTTAAATTGTTGTGTGTATTTTTGATAAAAAGAAATATTGAGAGGGCTTGATTATTGTCAAAACTTTGTCTTGATATTAAATATTTTATGAGTAAATTTTGAGGAAAGATGTTATGGTTGGTTTGAAAAGTGTTATGCTAACTAACCCTTGAAAGTGGCATAAGAAAGATAGAATATCTTGAGACAGGTTTTTGAGAGAGCTCCTTCATCAAAGAGGTATGGTTATATCACTCTTTCTTTAAGGTGTTTGGTTGAAATATTTCAGAATTATAAGGTGGAGATAAAAGGATTAATTAGTGTGTATTGTTGGAAATATTTGAGCTAGGGTTTGTGAAATAAATTGTGCTTCCATTGTTGAAAGAAATTGGAAATACTTGTGCTAGGGTTGAGATCAAGTTTGTACATCATTGTGAAACATTTTGAGCATTGGTTTGAAAGCAATTGTGAAAGTGTTTGAGATCAATCTAGTGAGGGAAATTTGTGCATTAGTGTGGTTGATCTTTGAGAGTAAATTTGCAAGAAAGATAGACCAGTTTTGTGAAGCAAGTTATACATTGTTTTGATTTGATTTGAAAGGGATTTTGCAAGAGATAGAGATTGAATTAGTTGAATGCAATATTTGTGAATGTGAAGAACATATTGGGTTTTGATAGTGCATATCATTCTCTATATGTTCCAGAGGTTAAACGAATTCTAGGTAGAATATGTCTGAATTGCCTAGTTGAAGAAAGTATTTCTGAAAGAGATATAAGCATTTGTTTGTATGCAAGATTTGGAAATATTTGAGTAGGTTCAGTGAGCAGCATTGAGGTAGATTTGAGCAAGTATTTTGAGAAGGCTTGGAGGGAGATTTGAGAAAGTCTTTTGAGAAGACTTGGAGCAGATTTGAGCAAGTCTTTTGAGAAGGCTTGGAGGTATATTTGGGCAAGTCTTGTGAGAAGACTTGGAGTAAATTTGAGGTAGATTTGAGCAAGTCTTGTGAGAAGACTTGGAGATTTGATTTGAGAAAGTATTGAGTGAGAAGACTTGGAGATGAGGTATATTTGAGTAAGTCTTGTGAAGACTTGAAATAAATTGAGATATATTTGAGGCGATTAAGAAGATTTGTGTTAGTTGAGGTTTGGATATTTGAGAGAGATTTGGAGTAGATTTGTGAGGTGGGGATTGAGTGAGAGAGGTTGAAAATGTTTGATGATTGAGGAATGAGTTGGTTTAGAGTGGAGTTGACCATAGTAGAAAGGATAGGAGTCTATTGTGGATAGAGATCCATAAACTAGAGGAGAGGGGATAAATTTATTTAGTGGATAGAGGTCCATAAATTAGTAGAGGAGATAGAGTTCTCCTATGGAGAGAGGTCCATGAATTAACTAAAGGAAAGTTCTCTTGTGGATAGAGATCCATAAACCAGATAAGAGGGATAGAGTTCTCCTATGGAGAGAGATCCACAAACTAGAGTATAGGGGATAGAGTTCTCCTATGGAGAGAGATCCATGAACTAGAGTAAAGGGGATAGAGTTCTCCTATGGAGAGAGATCCACAAACTAGAGCAGAGGGGATAGAGTTCTCCTATGGAGAGAGATCCACAAACTAGAGTAGAGGGGATAGAGTTCTCCTATGGAGAGAGATCCACAAACCAGAGCAAAGGGGATAGAGTTCTCCTATGGAGAGAGATCCACAAACCAGAGTATTAGGGATTGAGATCTCCTTTGGATAGAGGTCCATAAACATTGTAATAGGGAATTGATTCCCAAGAGATTTGTTGAGAAAATTTAGAAGAAATATTTTCTTCATGGATGTAACCCACATTGGGTGAACCACGTTAAATTTGTGTCTCTCATGTGTGTGATGATTTATGCATTGCTTTTATTATTACTATTGATATTGTAATTGATAAAATTGGATAATATTATTTGGGAAAGAAAAGTAAAATTTGATCTTATACTGTTCACCCCCCTCTCAGTATAAGCTTGTGTTCTTCAATTGGTATCAGAGTGGGTTCCTTCAAAAAAGTCTAACAGCTTGAAGGAAGATATTACAAGAACACAGATGGCATCTCATAGTGGATCTTCATCAAATAAGGCTCCATTGTTCTATGGGAATAATTATGCCTTCTGGAGTATAAGGATGAAGACTTACTTGATGGCACAAGGATATGAGACATGGCAATCTATTGAGGATGGGTTCACACCTACAGCTACTCCTCCCATAGATAAATATGGTAAGCAGTTACATGTGAATAATGCCAAGGCTATGAATGGAATCTTAAGTGGATTACGTGAAGCAGAATTTGTGAAATTTATGCACTACAAATCAGCAAAAGAGATATGGGAAAAATTGAAGCAAACATATGAAGGAGATAAAAAGGTCAAGTTGGAAAAACTACAAAACCACAAGAAAAGGTTTGAATATTTGAATATGGAAGATGAGGAAGATATTGCTACATACTTACTTCATGTGGATGAGGTTGTTAATACCATGCGTGGACTTGGATTCAAAATTGAAGACTCTAGTGTTGCTCAAAAAGTATTAAGATCACTCCCTATGAGGTATGATGGAAAGGTTTCAGCTATAGAAGAGATGAGAGATATTGATAAGTTGACTATGGATGAGTTACATGGAATTCTCACAGCTTATGAGATGAGAATAGTAAAGGATCCCAACTCCAAGAAAGAGGTAGCTTTCAAAGTTTCAAAGAAGACAAAAGATAAGAAACCAAAATCAAGTGGTGAGTCAAGCAGTGATGAAGAAGCTAACTATGTGAGAAGAAACAAGGACTCAAGAAAGCACAAAGGTATGAAGACTATGAAATGTTTTAATTGTGGTAATTTTGGTCACTATGCATCTAATTATCCACAAGTCGAAAGTAGTAGCAGTGAAGAGAAACATGATCATAAGAAAAAGGAAGAAGGAAAATCCAGGCATGAAAAGAAAAATAGGTATGGTCAAGGCAAGCATGAAAAGAAGTTCTTTCAAAGGCACAAGAAGAGTTTCTATGTTAACAAGGCAAGCAAGGCTTCAAGTGACAGTGATGAAAGACTCTCAGATAGTGAAGAAGAAGAGATTCTATTTTTGGCAATAGAAGAGGAAGAAAATGCTCCTATTGAAGATAAAGTTGAAAAGTATGAAGATGCTCTTGGAGACCAAGAAGTAGAGAAAGATTCAAAAAATGAAGAGGAAGGCACAGTTAATCTAGAAGAAGAACTTATTGTTGCTCTCAGAGAGTTGAAAAGAGTTAGAAAGTAGAATTCAAGACTAAAGGCTCAAGTTCAAGAACATGAGGAAGAAAAAGAAAATCTTCTACAAGACCTAACAAACTCAAAAGCTAAGGCAAGGAGATTTAAAGAGGTCATGGTTGAAAATTTAGAGGCAAAAGAGTTAGAATGTGAAATATTAGAACATGAGGTAGTTTCTCTAAGGATGGAAGTGAAATATTCTAAGGACAAGCTACACAAGTTTGGGAAAAGTTCAAAAACTTTGGATAAAATTATCAATGCACAAAGATCTTCATCTATCAAAACAGGACTTGGTTTTGAAGAAGGACAAGGGAAACAAGAAGAAGGGTCAAGCTCAAGCTCAAAATAAGAGGAAGTTTTAGAGGAAGAGAGTGAAGAAGAAATTAAGACTTATGCGGATAAGTTGAAGAATAGAAGCTTCACTAAGAAAGGAAACAATGCACAAACAAGAAACATGGATCATCATAGAGAAGGCAAAGAAAGGACTAAGAGACCAGAGGTTTCAAAACAAGATTTCTTCAAAGGACATTGTTTTTCATGTAATCATTTTGGTCACAAGGCTATGCATTGTAGGGTTCATGGAAAGAAGGAGTATGGCCTCACTAAGAGGAATTTCAACTCATTCAAAGATGGATATCTCTTTCAAGGGTATTGCTACTCTTGTAATCACTTTGGTCATAAAGTGATCCACTACAGGGTTCATGATAGAAATGATTATGGCTTCACCAAGAGGAACTTCAAGATATTTACACCTTCCAAGAATTACAACATTAAGTGTTACAAGTGCAATAATCTTGGGCATAAGGCCAAGTGGTGTAGAACAGAGTTTCCAGAACTTCCAGAGACAAGCAAGAATAGGGACACTCAAAAGGATCAAAAGGGTATGGCTACAAAAATATTGAAAAAGAAGGTTGACAAAGAAAAAGAGCATTGTATGCTAGGAGTAGAGATACTCCCACCCCAAAATTAATCACCTCAAGGAGAGGAGGTGGGGAGGGGGCTGAGCTAAGAGTCTTATCTTTAGCCCCAAAGGAGTCCCTTTGCCATTGATGTCAAAGGGGGAGATATTTGAGTAAGGGGGAGAGCATTCAGTTAGGGGGAGCAGTTTCTCAGGGGGAGCAGATTTGGAATCCAGTGGTTGGAAAAGGAATTTTTAGAAAGGGTTGCCATCAATGACAAAGGGGAGATTGTTGGAAATTTTGAGTATATTGTGTTGTCATTGATGTCAAAGGATTGATGTCAAATGTTGATGTCATTAATTGTCATTGATGCCAAAGATAGTTTGGTATGGCAATAAGATAAGGTTTATAATATGCAAGGCAAAGTTCATCCCAATGCAAGGAAATTGATAAAAAGAAAAGGTTATAATATTTTATATTATAAGCCAAAGAGGTTTGGGACAAAGTTCTAAGTGTTTGGTTAAAAGGTTGAAGGCCCAAGTTTAAGCCCATGGTTTAAGAGAAAAGAGATAATATTATAATATTTTAATATTATAATATTTAGGCCAAAAGGACTTATTAAAAGGAGGATTGAAAGTGCATTGGACAAAGGTCTCAAAAATAAATTAAGTTGACAAAGGACTACAAGCAAGCTAAATAATATAATAAATAATATTTAACACCAAGGTTAAATATTATGTTAAAAATAAAATAAATTTGAATTATCAAAGGCACCAAAATTCGAATTTAAAAAGGTGGCAATAAAAGGTTGAGTCGACGTCATAGCAAAAAATTGAATGTGTATTTAAGGAGGAGCATAAATCATTTTTCTAAGGTTAATATAGCACATGAATTATTCAATTTTCGTGGAGCACAGAGCAAGGAAATTAAAGCGCCATTCATCGAGGGAAGAGGGAGAAGAAAAGTTAGCACATGTGTTTCAAGGAGGGACAACGAATCATAAGGGAGAGCACACGACTTGGTTCCAACTAGGGCTGGTAGCCCAGGTGGCAAGTGGGTCCTGCGTAAGGCGTGGCAGTGGATAGGTCTTGGTTTTGAATCCCCATGGTAGTTTCATTTTGTGAATTCCATTTGGGCAAAGAGGAAGGTATAAAATATTTTTGTGCATGATTTGTTCTAGCAGGTGGGGCTAGGCCAACTGGCACTCTATCTCACGCTAGAGCCTGGGTATCGTGAGGTTTCGTGTTTGAATCTCAATGGTAGCAACGGCAGACGTGGTAAGGGCATAAATTTTTTTATTAACGTTTGAGGTATGTTAGCACTTTACCAAGGGAGATATAAGGTTTAATTTTTGTTCTTTTTGAAAGGCACATGTTGCATTGTCTAGGGAGAGATAATGGTAATGCTTTAAAATTAAAATAATTTTGAGGACATAATGATATTTTATGTTCTGGTTGTGACTTTATAAAGTAGGAATAATTTTTGAAAGAAAGGAGCAATAAGGTGGTTGAAATTAAAATTAATTTATGGTATGCACTTAGGGATATTGAGATCCACAAACCAGAGCAAAGGGGATAGAGTTCTCTTGTGGAGAGATATCCATAAACCAGAATAGAGGGGATAGATTTTTCCTGTGGATAGAGATCCATAAACCAGAGCAAAGGGGATAGAGTTATCCTATGGAGAGAGATCCACAAACCAGAATAGAGGAGATAGATGTCTTCTTTGGAGATCGATCCACAAACTAGAACATAGGGGATAGTGTTATCCTGTAGAGAGAGATCCACAAATCAAAGCATTGGGGATTGATATCTCCTTTGGACAAAGGTCCGTAAATATTGTACTAGGGAATTGATTTCTAAGAGATTTGTTAAGAAGATTTAGAAGATAGATTTTCTTCATGGATGTAACCCACACTGGGTGAACCACATTAAATTTATGTCTCTCATGTATGTGATGATTTGTGCATTATTTTCATTACTGTTATTGATATTGTAATTGATAACATTGGATAATATTGTTTGAGAAATAAAAGTAAAAGTTGATATTATACTATTCACCCCACTCTTAGTATAATCTTGTGTTCTTCAACACCCCCTTAGAGAAGCTATATCCTCAAAGTTGAAAGGATGGAAACTACTATTGTGACTCTTATAATGGCTCCCATGTGGTATCTTCTAGTTGTAACCCCTACCACTACACAAGCACTTCAATGATATATTAAAAGTTAAGATGTCAATTCCTACAATCTATAATAGTTGTAGGTTCTAAGAGAATGGATCCTTCATCTAATTTAAGCAATACTATTTGTACTTGGGTATGCATTCCCACCACCTTCTTTAGGTGAGATATATGAAAAATTTGGTGAATCTTATATGTAGTCGATATCTCTAACTTGTAAGCAATGCTCCTTATCTACTAAAGTACCTTGTAGGGTCCATAGAATTTAGGTTTCAACTTGTGTTAACCATTTTATTTTAGTAACATCTACTTGTAGGGTTGAATACAAATAAAAACCATATCACTTTCTATAAAAATTCTCTCAACTTGTGTATATTAACCTACTATTTTATGTGGTTTTGGGTAGTTGCTAAATTTTATTTTAGAGTAGCTAATATTTATTGCCTATGATTGAGGATTATGTTAATTGCTTGAACTTTTGAGCTATTGGGTAGGTAATAAGTAAGTGTTGGAGGTAGTTTTCCCTATATTTCCTCATATGATATCATCCTTGTGGTTGTATGAAAAGTGTTGTACCACCATTATGCTAAGGGGAGCCATTGATTCCACTTAGATTGGTTATTAGGGATAAATACCAAAGATATATCTTGAAGCATTTATTTACCACCTTTGTTTTGCCATCAGTTTATGGGTGGTAGGATGTGCTTTATTTCAAGTGTGTTCCATAGATGTGATGGAGCTCCTCCAAAAATTTACTATTGAACACCTTGTCATGATCATTGACTATAGAATGAGGAATCTTGTGGAGCCAGAAGATTTATTTTATAAAAAATTATGGCACTATCCATATAGTATAGGGATGGTTGAGGGAGAAAAATGACACACTTGGTCAATATATCCATGATCACCATAATAATAGATTGTACATTGGATAGAAGTAACCCTTCAATGAAGTCCATGGAAATATTTATCCATGGTGACTCTAGTATTGGTAAAGGTTGAATCAATCCTGGTGTGTTGATTGTTTCCCCTTTTGGTGCTATTAGGTATCAGAAGAATCCACAAATTATTTTACATCAAAATTCATCTTAGGCCAATAAATTTTTTGTTTTACTCATTCATAGGTTTGTAAGAAGCTTGTGTGTCCCCATATTTGATAAGAGTGAAGCTCTACTGAAATCTAGAATTTGAGTTTTGGAGTGGATAAAATAACAACTCAATGTTTGTAGCACAATTCCACCTACTTACATGAATAACTTGGATGGTCCCTTGCCACTATTTGAAGGTCTTGAATGATTCTTACAAGTGTGGGGTCATCATACCACTTTTACTTATCTAGTATCCCTATTAATGGATACTACATAGATTATCTCATATATTTGGCAATCGAGAAAGCACATTGAAAACCACATTTTCTTTTCCCTTGTGATAGTCAATCTCATACTCATATCCTAAGAGCTTAATAACTCATTTTTGCTACTTAGGGGAATAAATCCTCTAATAAAAGAGATACTTGAGGCTACAATGATTCATATTGATGATAAAGTGCTAACATAACAAGTGTGGTCTTTAATGGAGGACTTCAAATACAATAGCCATTATTTCCTTCTCATAATTTGATTTTGTGATATTCTACCCTAACAGGGCCTTACTAATGAATGTAAGGAGTTAACCTTCTTGTGATGAGGCCAAGAATTACCTCATTTATGATATGTTTTGGATTATCATAAACAACATTATAAACCTTATGTTATGTTATTTATGTTAATTTATATGGTTTTAATGCATTATATATTAATGTTTGCATGATTAAAATGTTTAGGAGCATATTACCCTGTTTTAACAGTTTTCTGCATTTTTTGCACTATTTCTATTTGAATATTTAGTGAATAAAATATGTATTTTAAGTAGAAGAATGATGTATGATGAGTTATATCCCTCCATAATTGTATTTAAATGATTTTTCCATTTTATAATTGGTTTTAATTGCAAAAGAGCACCAAATTCCTGTGACTGTGCAGCAAATCTAGAAAATGCAGAAATTAGCCATACAAATTCCAGCTAGCTACCAATGAATGGCATGGCTTGGAAATTTTCAACCAAAGTGTGTGAAACCTATTGGAATCATCTTCTAAGGGATAGGGCAGACATCCTATCCAATTTTTTTCCATTTTTATTGCACCTGAGCATAAAGAAGTTGCACAACCGGACAATCCGAAGAAGCTTCGGAATGAGGGAAAAAAACCAATTTTAGCCAAACATAGAATATAGCACCCAATTCGATAGGGAAAGGATATTGTGATATGGATACAGGTGTACAAGACTATTTATAATGTTTTCCAACTTACCCCCACCACTATAGATGCATCCCAAGGATCAATGAATGTCACTACAGTATTTTTTGTCCTGATTTGAAATAAGTTAGTTTTAGAACTATTAGCAAATCACTGATAAGAAGCAACATAGCTGATATTGAGCGTGAGATAGATGTAATAGAGTAGTATAAATAATAGATATCCATCATTTTTTTAGCTAGTAGATGTTAACAGGCGATAACTGATAAGAAATAGAGGTTGTAACATATTTGCAACCAATAGCAAGATTTTCTTGTAGTATTGTAATGTATTGTTTCAGTCAATAAAAGTGTAGTTGTTTTATCAACTTTTTTTCATGAGTGAGTGTGAATTATAAGTAGTTAGAAAAAATTTCCCACCTTCTTCTGTATCAAGAATCAAGGGCCACTTTCAGGCCTAGAAGGATGGCTAACTGGTGGTAGGTTCTTCTGATAAACTTTACTGCAGTAGATTTAGCAGGATGCTTGTCTATTATCATTTCTTGTTGATCACTAACCCCTATTTTGAATTAAAGTGATGTATTCATGTTTTCAATTATGTTCTTATGTATAAATTCTATGTTTCAGTGACTAAGTAGCATAGACCAATGATTCCTATGTTTTCTCCTATTTTTCATGTTTTAGCAATTTTTATTTTTTTTTATCGTTTAAATTAAAATTTAAAATGGGTTTTTATCAAGGGTGCCAAAACCTGATTACAACAAGTCAAAATAATTTAAAAAAATGCCATATAAATTCCATAGGAAATGACAACAAAAATCCAAAGGAAATATAAAAGGATTGCCTTTCAGGACAAGCTTAAGGAAAGCCTTTTAGGATAGGCTAAAGGATAGCCTTACAACTTTAATTTTATCAAGTCTTTTAGCAGCTTTCATTTTATTTTCAACTACTACATCAGAATCCTAACAACCTCCTACAATAGGAACTGACAGTTGTTTTTAGCGTATGTGTTTCCTTTTCAAGCAACATTTCAATTCTGTCATTTCAATTATGCAAGTGTAAACTAGGTTTCAATTTAGCAACATTTACATTCTTGTAATTTCATTTCTTGCAATTGTAGTTAGGTTTCAATTTTAGGTCTTAGAAGTAGTTTTTAATTCTTACAAGTAATTAGTTTCATTTCATGTAAAATAGAATTATAAGTGACCTAAAACCCCAACAAAACCTGCTTCACCAATAAAATCCTATTGTCTAAATGAGTTGATCTCCAACCTACTTAAACCTTCTTTCGTATATAGCCTTGGACTCTGCCCTGGATTGATAAATCATAAATATTAAATGATGTTATTAACAACACACATCATCTTGCATAAGTACAACCCCCAATCCCACTCCTAAAACATCACTTTCTATTACAAAGTTTTTGGAAAAATTAGGGATTGCTAAGACTAGTGTGTGGCACATTGCATTCTTCAAAGTCAAAAATGTTTGCTTAGCTATATTGTATCATGCAAACACATCCTTACAAAGCATAGTTATTAAATGTGTTTCAATTTTACAATTTACTTGAAATTTTTTTGGGTAGTACCTTGTGAGGCCTAGGAATCCTTGAAGGCTCTTCAATAGTTAGGGTTGAGGCCACTCCTTCATGATTTCAATCTTAGTTGGGTTGAATCATACACCATCCTTGGCCATAGTTTCCCCTAAATATTCCACCTTAGTTCCTCCAAAGATGCAACTAAATTTTTTGACATACAAATTATTTTTTTGTAGAAGTTCCAACACCTGTTCCACATGCTATAGGTTCTCCCATGTTTTTCTATATACCACTATGCCATAAAAATTAACCAATGAACACTTTTATGGATATGGTTTAAGAATATTATTCATCAATCCTTGGAAAGGTGAGACCAAATGGTATAACTAGGAACTTAGTTATTTTTGGCTATGTCCTTATGAACACAAATCTAATCGTACCCTAACCTAAGATCCAATTTGATAAAGTATTGAGCACCCTACAGTTTATCCAACAAGACATTAATCACAAGGGTGGGGAACTTATCCTTGATGATGATATTAGCGATTTCATGAAAGTACACACACATTCTCCATGATCCATCCCTCTTTCTTATGAGTAATGGTGGGGAGAAAAAAGGGTTCAATATTGGATGGATCAGTCTTGCTTCCAACAATTCCTTCATCATCTACTCAATCTTATTCTTTTGGTGATAGGGGTACCTATATAGTTGGATATTCGGAGGATGAATCTCGGGTGCCAAGTTGATTCTATGGTCATTCTAATGACTAGGAGGTAACTATTTAGACACATTGAAGACCCTTTAATTCCTATTTTGAATTACTAATAAGTCTAAAGGTATATTTTCATCATGTATGATACATAGTTGCATTTGTAAATATCTACCCACTACTACTATATGACCCTTCCTAATCAGTGTTTGTATTTGATGAGATGTTACCACTTTGGGATTTACCTTTTTTACTCTCTAAATTATGTGTGTTCTAATATTGATAGTGAACTGCATCAAAATTTTTGAGAAGTCCCATAACAATGGTCCTAAAGTTCTTAGCCAAGGGTAGCCCAACACAATATCCACTCCTACAAATGGAACTTCATAGATATTAGTATAACATTGACAGTTTTCTATGGACAAGAAATTATTCTGACACCTCTTGTTACAAGTCATGTTATCCCCATTATCAATTTTTACCTTGATTTGATCATGGCCATAGATGAAACACTGCTTTTTGGATGCATTGGGATCAATAAAGTTATTTATGCAACCTGAGTATAATAGTATCAAAATCTTGTGCCCTTTGATAAATTTATGGTTTTTCATGCATTGGGGTGTCAATATTTCTACCATAACATTCAAATAAAGGGTGGGATTTTCTTCTATGGGACTATTAGTTCGAGGTTCTACATCCACTAATTCTATTTGCTCTTATACTGAATCCACACATTTATCATCCATGTCTATAGAAGAATATAAAGTATTGCTCATATATAGAAGATAAATATAGTGTGGTTTATGCTTGTGATCTATGGACCATTTTTCATCACAATTAAAATAGTCCTTAGGTTTTATAGTTGGTAATATTTATGGGTGTTAGCCTCTTGACTATGGGAGCCTTTGGAGCATTATTGTTTGTGGATGTAAAAGTTTTATTCTAGAATTTCGAGGGTCTATAAGACTTTTGTTGGATATTCCATTTGTTCTCTAAAGTTTAGCAAGCCCTATGGAAATCATGTAGGTGGATAGTTTGAGAATTTAGACATTAGTTCTTATTTCTTCCTTAAGGCCACTAATAAAATAACCCTTGAAGAATTTATATAGGAGAGCTTTAATTCTATTGGCAAGATTCTCAAATAATGTAATGTACTTAGGTATAGTATTGAGGGAACTAGTAAAATATTCAAACTCTAAAGGCCCAAATCGATTAAGGATTTACCTCTTGAATTTCCTCCCCCCAAGGTTTGGGACTTATTTCTACAACCATTGGTACCAATGTAGGTTTTCAAGATTAAAATAAAAATATCTAGATGTGGTGTTGATCAACTTGTTATTTCATACAGTTCTAAGCCACATCTAGATTGATCTTAAGTTGACAAAGAATGGAATCATGCTAGCAAAGAGTGGAATCTATAGCTTGAACCTTGGAACTACCTAGAATATAAGAAGTTGGGATTGGTGGAACCTAATCATAGACTACTTCAAATAGAGTCACCTTAGTGGTAATGTGGTATGTGGTATTATACCACCATTCGGCGAAAGGAAGCCACTTAGCCTAATGTGTAAGATGTTCAGAAGTGAAGCAACAAAGATATAATTCTAAGCATTTATTTATAATTTTAGTTTGGCCATCAGTTTGAGGATGATAAGCCAAAATCATCTTGATTTGTGTTCCCTACAATTTGAACAATTCCTACCAAATTTTATTGGTGAAGGTAGGATCCTTATCAGACATAATGGATTGAGGTATACCATGGAGATGAAATATAGATTCAAGGAAGATTCAAGTGACAACGGACACAGTGTATGGGTGGGAAAGGGAATAGAAATAAGCATACTTCGAAAGATGATCCACTATTACTAGAATAATCAATTTAATACCAAATTTTGGTAACCCTTCAATGAAATCCTTCAAGATATCTATCCATACCTACTCAAGAATTGGTAAATGTTGAAGAGTACCTAAAGAACTAATAGTCTAACCTTTCATACGTTGGCAGTGATCACATTCAAGCCTAAAAGTATGAATATATATTTTTATTTTGTACTAGTATGCTTGACCTTGGTATAGGTTTTGAGAAAACCTAAATGACCCACTATGGGAGAGGTATGCATTTATTGAAGGATAAGGTCCTTTATGGGTGACTGAAAGGGTATAACCAAGAGGTCATGAAATCATAAATCTTGATCATCCTAGGTATAGCCAGGACATGAGTGAGGATCTACTTTAAGTGTATAGATGAGGTTTGTAATGAAGAATTTGGAACCAACTCCTTGTAAATTTGATGTATCCATCGTGGAAGTGGAGTGGAGATAACTTGGAGCATGGATTGATATTTATGGACTTGGGAAAAAGCATCAACCACCACATTCTCTTTAACCTTTTTATAGGAGATGTCATAATCATAGCCCAACAATTTGGAAATCCATTTATGTTGTTCAAGAGTGGCCACCCTTAGTTCTAAAAATACTTGAGATTTTGATGATTGATTTTTATGGAAAAATGTTGTCCAATGAGATATGGGCACCAATGAGTGACTATATGTAATATGACAAGCACCTCTTTCACATAAGTAGATCTACCTAAATTTCTATTAGAGAGTGCCTTGCTAGTCAAATCCAAAGGATGACATTCTTGCATTAAAACTGCTCCAATATCAATGCTCGATGCATCACTTTAAATGATAAACTATTTAGAAAATATGGTATTGCCAATATGGGAGTAGTGGTCATGGCATAATTCAAATTAAAAAAATCCTTTTTAGTTGTCTCTGACCACATAAACGAATTCTTCTGCAACATGGTGGTCAAGGGGGCTACTATCTTGCCATAAATTTTTACAAATCTCCTATAATAGCCATTGAGATCCAAAAAACCTTGAAGGCCCTATAGGGTATGAGGTTAAAGCCAGTCTTAGACTGCCCAAATTTTTTTGGGATCCACATGAATGCCATCTGTAGTGATAATGTGACCCAAGTATTCAACCTTTTGTTGGCCAAAGAAACATTTGGAAATTTTGGCATAAATTTTATGGTCAGATAAAAGTTTGAATGTTTGATCTAATTGTTGAATATGCTTGTCCCATGAACAACTATAGATAAATATGTCATAAAAATACTAGAATGAAGTTACAAAGGAAAGGGCAAAAAATGGAATTCATAAAACTCTGAAAGGTAGAAGGATTTCATCGAATTCATCATACCTTATAAAGTATATTCCTTCCCCTCTTAACTGAATTTCATCCTTAATTCGATGAAATCCCACACAATTGGTCCTAACATTTCCAACCATTGTGCTCCCAAAAATATATCACACCCCCAAGGGATAATGCAAACATGTCTATCTTGATATTATAGTCCCCAACCTAAATTTTGATATTACGGTATTTTAATTTGCATGGAAATGTTCCTCCATTAACAATCATGACCTCAAAGGAATGACATGTAGTAATGTAACAATTTCCCTATTTGGCTACATGGGGATCGCTAAAATTATGGGTACTACCTAAGTTTATAAGAATTATGACCTGTTGTCCCTTAAAGTGGACAATCACTTTCATTGTTTAGGGTATGGAAACTCTTGCTAAGGCATGCACTGATATTTTTTGTGGAGATTCCTTTGAATTTGATGCTTGTTTTGTTGTTTCTTACTCTAGAGGATCCTCATCATCCTTTGATGATTTTTTAATAGGTGTTTCATCTATATCAAGCAAAAATCATTTCTATTGCACACACTTATGCCCTCAATATTACTTTTCATCATAATTGAAACATAGACCTTGTGCCCTGTTTATGAGTGTCGTTATTATCATCATTTAATTTTCAATATTTGTCAAATCCAAGGCGGTGTCCAAGGCTATCTACGATAGAAGTTTTAGGTAGATTACAATTTAGAAATTCAGTTCACAAGCATTTTATTTGGTGAAATAAATGTTGGTTTAGCCTTTTTTGTGTTACACTAAACCTAATATTTAGAATGAAAACTATTTAACTTGCAAAATTAAAAACTACATCTAAGACTTGAAATTGAAAACTAGTTAGAGTTGCAGGAAAGGAAATTGCAGAAATAGAATTCTTGCTAAATTAAAACCTAGATTACAGTTGCAGAATTGAAATGACTAAATTGAAATAACACTTGAAAATTAAACACTCATGCTAAAACAAATGCCAGTGTCCTACTGCAAAAGGTTATCAGATTTTTGTTGTAGTGGCTGACAACAAAATAAACTATTGAAAACTTATAAATTTGCAAGTACATGGAAAAATAAGGGAACTACAAATACATACTATTTGTCAGCTTACACACAAACATTCTACATAAAATCACAATTGAAGGCATAAAATAATAGCATCAAATAAAAAACAAAAGTTAGTCTATTTAACAACAATAAGCAAGAATTGACAAACATTCTGGTAAAAGTGTTGCAGAAAGAATATAAAAAAACCTGTCATTAATTTGTCCATCCTCTAGGTCTAAAAGTGGCCCTTGATTTCTGATACAAAATAATATAAGAAATTACTACTTAGATACTTAAAACTCACACTCAATCATAAGAAAAATATGACAAAAAGGTTGTACTTTTGTTGACTGTCACAACATTTTACAATGCTATAGGAAAACTCTGCTATTGGCTTATAGATTACTATCAAGTCCTATTACAAATCCTATATGCTTCTAGTACTAGCTCAACCAATAAGGGAGCTATGTTATTTATATTATCTATTACAATATGCACATTTACAATATCAACCACATTGATTTTTATCAGTGATTTGTTATCAGCTCTACAACTGACTTAGTCTAGATCAGGACAAGATGTGCTATAGTGAATACTCATTGGTCCTTTGATGCATCCTCAATGGTGGGAATGAGTTGGTATAGGTTGTAAATAGTCTATTACACCTATCCTCATCTCAAAACACATTTTACCAAATGAATTGGGTGCAATTCTCCTTGTTTGGGCTAAAATAGACTATCTGCCTTGTCATTCCGAAGATCTTCAAAATATATGCTAGTAGAAATATTATTCATGCACAGCTGCAACAAAAACATGTGATAACACCATTTTAAGTGAAAAAGACATATTTTCTATCCATCAGCAATCATTTCCAACTGTTGCTTTCCATTTGTGTTGATAAATTCCATGACTTCCTTAATAGTTGCACAATTCTGATTTTTATATGTATTTTCCAGCTGTTCCTGTATTTTAGCCCTTTTATCTTGTTGCTCTCATTTGGACTATGTGGAAATGATGCCAAGTGGATTAGGGGTCATACCTAACCTCCCTAAACTATTTACAAGCATTTCTCCTTGCTTTGTTTGATAAATTCTAGGCCATCCTTTAAAGTGATAGGTGGCTGGAATTTATATGGGTTGTCACCTGATATTTCTAGTTTTCTACATAATTTTTGAATTTTGGTGGTAAATCTAATTTCAAACTACTTGTGAGGTGGGATAAACATTATCATAACATTATGAAGTGGTAAAAAACATCATACACCACATTACTATTTTAATTATTCATTTTATTCACTAAATAATTACACAAAAATAGTGGAACAGTACAAAAAAATAGGCAGAATATAGTATAATCCTTCTATGCAATCTAACAATGCAAAAAAATAAAAAATAATATATTTTAAGAACCCAGGTGTTGTAGGTGAGTTGGAGAGGAGAGGGCAATCCTCCAAGGGAGGTCCCAGGTTCGAATCTCCACCCTACCAAAAAGCTGAATTAGGTATCCAAAATCCAATTGATAATGTTGGTGTGGGCAGGGCTGGGTGCGACTCCCGGGTGACTTTGACGATATAGAACCCCCTGTTCATGGTCTCTCAGACCAAGGCGGCCCTAAAAGGGGTTTTTCGCTTAAATATATATATATATATATATATATATATATATATATATATATATATATATATATATATTAAGAAAATATTTGGCATTTTAACTATGTTATGTTTTATAATATGACAGTTTTTATATTTTAGAAATAGTGCAAATATGAGGAACTATTTTGCCTCATCATTCCCCCCCTCAGCTTAACCTGATGCATGCCCTCATGCATCTTAGTAGTACTCAGGTCCATCCTTTGTCAACCACATAAAAAATATTGAAATTGCCAATCATGGTTGAAATACCAAAGCTATTGCAATTTGTAAAAAATGCTAAAAGTATTACTACAATTTTTAGAGATGCTACAAATTCTGAATTTGTTGTCATTTCTAAAAATTTTAAATTTTGCTATAATTTTCTAAAAATTAGTACATATTTTGAAATTGATGAGTTTGAAAACTATTGCAACTTTTGTAATTTTTTTTTTGCACTTCCAACTTGCAATTCTTCAATTTCTGCACTTTCACCCTTCAATGTTGCAATTTTTGTAATTTCTACAGTTTTGTCTCTTTTTTTGCCCTTCCATAGGTATTAGTGCTACAAGGTACAACTTAAAGCCTTGGTAACATGTAAGTAATTTTGCAATAGCCTCATTGTGTTTTTCTAATGGAACCATATCTATCAGATGCACTACTACTGGTGGAATTTTCTGTTTTAACAACATTTCAACTTGAATGCCTATTTCTGCTCTTTGCACCTTTGAAACAAAATTGATAAAAATTTGATTTTGAATCTTCTTGAGGGGATGTACTTACTTGTATTGGGGTTTCTTGAGCTTCAGGGACCTCACTTTCTGATGTGCTTTACCTTTTTTTTACTCTGACATTGTATCTAGGCTTTTTGGCACAATTTTTGCATATTTTGAAGATGTCTTTGCTCATTCCGATGATGTCTCTACTGATTCTGAAGATGCATCTAAAAGTGCATAAATGACTTGTTTTTTTCAATTTTTTTTTGTAAAAACACTATTGTTGGCCCATATCTGGAGTATCCTCTCTCTGATGTGGACTTCCTATAATATCCATTATCCCCTTATCAATTTATTTTAGAGGTGTACTCTCTATTTTTTTGCATGTTGTTGTTTTGTTGTAGTAGTAACCAAGGTAAAAATAGAAATATCAAGCTCTTGCTCCAAGGTGGCTTGCTCAATTTGATGAGGCAATTATGGAATGTGTTCTTGTGTTTCCCCTTCCAAAAATTACTCTACTAATTCAAACAAAATTATTGCTATCTCCTTCCAAAATTAGGATTTGCAAGTTGATTTTGAAGTTTGTGCCATTTTCCTTTTAATTCACTCATTTTTTGCAACTAATGAATATACTTGTTTTTTTCAATCAACTGCTCTTTAGTGGATCTTCTCAACTGCTATGTATTTTTTTTTCACTAGTTGCTTTATTCTTGTAGTTTTGCTTCTATTTTTGTTGTTTTACTCTAGTTTTGCATTTTATTTTCAACAACTACACTTTTAATTTTTTACTCTTGCTATTTTGAAACCAACTACAATTTTTTAGTAATTTTGCAATTCTACACATTATGAAGCACTTTACCAGTGATGTGTCAAAATTTTGATTGCCGCTCTATTGTTATGCTACCAGACTAAACTTTCTCATGCAACCAAGGGCAGGATAGGGTGCTTCTTGACATTTTGAACAACATGCTCCATTATTTTTTTAATTTACCAATATTTTATAAAAATTTTATGCCAAATATCGATTATCATACACTAAATGCTAAATACTTACTATGACTAAATGCAAGAAACACATACCTTATTGTCCTAAAAATTTATCATGCACCTTACAAACTACTGCTTTCGATGATTGTTAGCAAGCTATCTGAAAACAAAAACATAACACATGTGCAGTGTGAGATTTGTACAATGGTGGAACAATGATGGGTAGATCAACAAGGCAAACATACCGGAAATCGGTTTTCATGTAAGCCTTAATTCAGTAGCACCTCCGAAAAGGTTTTCACTACTGAATTATTCATTTTTTCTTTTTTCATTTTCATTTTTTTTCTTTTTTCATCAGAAGAGGTTACCATTTCTGGTTTTCAACCAACTTTTTTTTTTTTTTCAGGTGCTTCAATGAGAGAGAATGTCTCTCATTTTTATTTGGATAAGAACAATCCTTATTTTGCAAAAAGCACATCAATATTTTTTGTATGAAAACATCTTTTTCTTCCTAAAAGTAGCAACAATGATGCACCCTTTCTTTCCATATGAGTAGTAAGAATTCTATTATATCATCATTACTCCCTTATTACTGGAAATGAAGTATTGACTCCTCCCTGCTAAAATTGATGCATGTCCTCATGTATCCTCATTTTGTGGGACATGCCTTATGCTGCAATTTTTCTTTTTTTTTTTTTTCTCTTTTTTTCTTTTCTCTTTTTTCTTTTTTTCTTTTTTCTCTTTTTTTTTCCAAGATTCAAAAATATGATCATTTGGAATCTTTGTCAGAAGAGGAAGCCTCTTCTATCATATGCAAGTTTGACTGTGTGAAATATTGAGTAAATTCCACCTTTGTTAGTGGCTTATGGTACACCTGTAAATGATGTCCATTCACCACTAATGTCCTCCTTAAATTATCAACTAAAGAAAGTTGAACAACTTCATTCTCAAACTCTTCTGGTTCATCCTTGCTACTCTTAATGTGATCATCATGCCACATTTTCCATTTTTGTTGAATGAACTCTGTTTGGTGAAGTGCCTCCAACCAAAGTTCATCAAATGTATTCAATTGTAAAATTCTCTTGTTTTGTACCTACAACAACTCAATGCCAACTTCTAAAGATGTATGAAGTGTTAGTAAAGCATTAGGATGTTGGATCAATGCATCAAATAATTTTGCTTCCTAGTTATTAGTCAACCAACTATTGATATTCAAAGGTTGTTTTGGTTGTGTTTCAATTTGTTTTATACCAGGATGTATTGAATTGATTCTTTGAAAATTATGCATTAATGATTTAAGAGAGCAATGGTGTGGTGGAAGAGAATGGAAGAGTTGTGTATTTTTATCAAAAACAATTCTTGAAGGAATTAAATTTGATAAATGACAATGAAAAGATGAGAAAAAATGATGATGCCATCCATGTGGTAAATGAAGAAAACTATTTTGTATTGGAATGGGTGATAAATGTTCAAGATTTTGTTTTTCAACATTCCATAGTAATTGTTGAACAATAATTGGTTCATCTTTAAAATCTAAATTTGGATGATTTTCATCAAAAAAAAACTTTTTGGATGAATCCAACTCTTCTACATTATCCCTTACAACTATGGAGGCCAAAGTTGAAATATTCTTTTCATTTTCCTTATGTGATTCAAGAAATAATGGACTTCCTAGACAATCATACTTAGGTGGAGTAAGTTTTCCTGCAAGCAAGTCTACTAATTTTCCACCTACTTGTATGGTTTCAGGATATACTTTCTTCTTTTTTCTTGGTTTCTTAAAACACATTTCTTGAACAATCTTATTAATGATTGGTACATCTTTAATAGCTTGAAGTAAAGGGATTGTAATAATTAAATATTTTAATTCCTTTATCAAATCTGATTTCAAAGATGTTAGTTTTGATATTTCAAACTATTCAAGATATAATTCTTTCTTTGATGAGTCATCTTGTGGAAGATTTTATTTTTCTTCTTTTTGATGTTTCAATGTAGATTATTTTCATGTTCATTATTTTTAGCTCCCATTTCTACATTGATAAGTGGAATAGGTTCAAGAAGTGGTTTTCCTGAACACAATTGAGTGTTATCACAATCACTAGCATTTATTATGGTTGTATTTTTTGATTCAACCATAGAGACAAGGGTTGCCTGTTTAACATTATTTGGATTGGCCATAGGTTGAGCTAAAAATAGAGGTTGTTTTGCTTGTTGTTGTTGTTGTCCTTGAGATAAATTATGGGTATGAGTAGGCAACAAATTTGGTTGTTGTTTTTGATATTGTTGTTGCCCTTTGTACAATTTTTGTTGTTGTACCCATTGATGTCCTTGCAATTTTGGTTGCAACCATGGTGGATGTTGTTGATTTATCCATCCACGTTGAGACCACTCTTGGGAATATGCCCATGGTGGTTGAATCCAATGTTGTTGAAGTGAATTTGAAGTAGACCATGGCATATACCAAGGATTATTTCCCCAATTTGCAGGAAATTGAGAAGCATTCTGATATGGAAATTTAAGAAAATTATCCCCTTATTTTTGTCCTACAAAATTGAGTTCTTTCATAGGTTGAGACTATTTTTCAAAGACACTTTTGAGTTATGGTAACAAATTGCATTGATCTGTAGGGTGTCCTTTTTCACAAATGCTATATGTAGTAGGTATAAATGTTTTGTTCAAAGGACATTCATGAAGAGAGTGCTTCTCATTACATTTTGAATAATAGATGGCTAAAGATTCAGTAGATTCATTCTTTTCATCTAATGTTTTATCAAGATGTACTAAAATATCAGCTTTTAGATTAGCAAACTCTTTCATGCATTCTTTCAAATTATTTGTGTTACTACCAGTTTTGTGTTTTCTATGCCTTGAATGAGAATAATTTTTACAGAGTTTAATGATTTCCTAAAATTTAAGTGTATGTGCATCTCCTCTTCCCAAAATATCCAATACATCTCTAGATTCATCTTGTAGTCCCCTTAAGAATATGACTTTGGTAAGTTTAGATTCAACACTCCCACATATCTTATGAACAAAAGAAAATATATCTAGATAGTCTTCTAAAATTTCATTTTCCTCTTGTTTCATTCTAAGCAATTCATCATTTTGATTCTTGACTTGACAATATTCTTGGTATCTCTCCAAAAATATATTTTCCATCTCATCCCAAGTTCGAATTGAATCAGGTGCTAAGGTGATAAACCATCATAGGGTTGATTCTTTAAGAGTGGAAGGAAACAATTTGAGCTTTTGATTGTCATTAGTGTAATCATGAGCTTGACATACAATCTTAAACTCAAATAAAAACATATCAGGATCTTCAGATGTAACTCCCTTGAAAGTTGGTAACATAGAAGGTGAAATGACCTTCATGGGAGCATTTTGATTAGGATCTAATTGAATGGGATTTTGAAAAGTTTTGGTAGGTGTACTAGTTGCACTAGGGTGGAGCACATTATTGGCTCTCCTTGGATTTTCTTATGAGCCTACCATTATGGGTTCCCAACAAAAATTATAAATCCTATTAAATTGTCCTGATTGTATGGATTTTTCAAGAGAAAGTGTTGTTGAACTATTGATTTTTCCTCCTTGTAATGATTTCTCAAAGGATCCTACAGTTCTTGAAGTAGATGATTGTGATTCTTTGAAAATTCCAACATTTTTGGAAATCATAAATTTAGACAACTTTGGCATGGATTCAACCTCTTGTCGTGAAATTTTTCTTCCTATGGTAGGTAAAGGGTTTTTAAGAAATCATCCTTCCCTTAACCTATTCATTCTATGCTTGTTTTCTAAATGTTTCTGAAATGCAACTATCAACAATTGCTTCTTATGCCAGTTGTTACATTCAGGTTTTACTTTGAAGTTCACAACTTAACATAATAACAATTATTTGACTGCTTTTACCCTCTAACAACACCGTGTTCCCCAAAAATGATGCAAAAAATTATGAGTGTCATTATTGTCATAATTTAATTTTCAATATTTATCAAATTCGGGGTGGTGTCCAAGGTTGTCTATAATAGAAGGTTTGGGTAGATTACAATTCAGACATTCATATTACAAGCATTTATTCGGTGAAACAAATGTTGGTTTAGCCTTTTTGGTGTCACACTAAACCTAATCTACAGAATGGAAACTAAATTAACTTGTAAGAATTGAAAACTGCTTCTAAGACTTGAAATTGAAAACTAGTTACAATTGCAGGAAAAGAAATTACAAAAATGGAAATCTTGCTGAATCAAAACCTAGATTACATTTATCGAATGAAAATGATTGAATTGAAAGATTACTAAAATGGAAACACTCATGCTAAAACAAATGCAAGTGTCCAACTGTAGAAGGTTGTCATATTTCTGCTGCAGTGACTGACAACAAAATAAAATCGCTGAAAACTTGTAAATTTACAAGTATAGGGAAAAATAGGGGAACTACAAATATATGCTATTTGTCAGCTGACACACACACATTCTACATAAAATCATAATTGAAAGCATAAAATAATGATATCAACTCAAAAATAGAGGTTAGTCTATTTAACAATAATAAGCAAGAATATCAGAAAACCTATCATTAATTAGTCCTTCCTCAAAGTCTAAAAGTGGCCCTTGCTTTATGATCCAGAAGAAGGTAAAAAACTACTACTTAGCTAATTAAAAACCACACTCACTCATAAGAAAAATATGATAAAAATTTTGCACTTTATTGACTGTTACAACATTTTACAATACTACAGGAAAACTTTGCTATTGGATTACAGATTGCTATCAAGTCCTATTACAAATATTATATGCTTCTACTATTAGCTCAACCAATAAGAGAGCTTTGTTATTTATATTATCTATTACAATATACATGTTTACAATATCAACTTTATTGTTGTTTATCAGTGATTTATTATCAGCTCTGCAAATGACTTAGTCTAAATCAGGATAAGGTGTGTTGCAATGAATGTTCATTGGTCCTTTGATGCATCCTCAATGGTGGGAATGACTTGGTATAGGGTGTAAATAGTCTATTACACCTGTCCTCATCTCAAAATACCTTTTCCATGATGAATTGGGCGCAATTCTCCTTGTTTGGGCTAAAATAGACTGTCTGCCCTATCATTTTGAAGATCTTTAGAATATCTACTAGTAGAAATACTATTCATGCACAGTTGCAAAAAAAATGTGTGATAAGGTCATTTTAAGTGTATAGGACATATTTCCTATCCCTCAGCAATCATTTCAACTACTACTTTCTATTTGTGTTGACAAATTCTATTTCCTTAATAGTTGCACAATTTTGGTTTTTATATGCATTTTCCAGTTGTTCCTACATTATAGCCCTTTTATCTTGTTGCTCTCATTTGGACTGCATGAAAATGATGCCAAGTTGAGTAGGAGTCATACCTAACCTCCCTCAACTATTTCCAAGCATTACCCATTTCTTTGTTTGATAAATTCCATGCCATCCTTTAAAGTGACAGGTGGCTAGAATTTATATGGGTTGTCACCTGCTGGTTCTAGTTTTCTATATAGTTTTTGAATTTTGGTGTTAAATATCATTTCAAACTACTTGTGATGCAATATAAACCTTCAAATAACATGATAAAGCGGTAAAAAATAGCATACACCACATTGCTATTTTAATTATTCATTTTATTCACTAAATAATCACACAATAATAGTGCAACAGTGTATAAAAATAGGCAGAACATAGTATAATGCTTCCATGCAATTTAACCATGAAAAAAAATAACAAATAATATATTTGAATCAAATATTTGGTATTTTAACTATGTTATGTTTAGTAATATGGTAGTTTTTATATGTTAGAAATAGTGCAAAGATGACGCATTATTTAGCCTCATCACCTGTGACTCTCCATCCCTTCGTGAGTTAATTTTTTTATGGTGAGAGATTTAGTGGTAGGGCCTATCATCAACTTGGATGGAAAATATGGCTAGGATAGCCTTAAATTTATCTTTTACCAATTTAGCCATTTGTATTGCATGTGGTAATGATTGGGGTCTCAATATTTTTACCTCGGCTCGAATGTCATCCTTCAACCCACTCATAAAACAACTTTGTAAAGAGTGAGTTGTTAGACTAGAGTGTGATTGGAAATATTTTCAAATTGAGTTTGGTACTCTCTAATGGTGGATGTTTATCTAAGTTTGAAAATGGCTCTTGTAAAATCTTCAAACTTAGTAGGACCAAAGTGAGCAAGTAAGTGTTGTTCAGATTCAAAATTGAAGGAAGTAATTGTCAACCATGAATAATGTGTGGCATTATGAAGAATGAAATATTTTTCTACCTTACAAATACATCCCTTAGGATCTTTTCCATAAAATTCTACAAATTATAGCTTTAGCAACTTAAATCCATTGTTATCAAGGACATGCCACTGGTGACTACTTGTACCAATATATTATTACTCCTGATGACCCACAAAATTGAAAAAGATACGCCTATCCCACTCAGCCTTCATTTCCTTGTGTGCATTAGTGACTACACTCACTACATCTTGAAAAATTTTGATTTTTCCCTTTATGTCTTCTAAGATAGATTTGACCATTACCCATAGTTTGTTGACCATAAAATCCACTTTATGTTGAATTTGTTGCTTTAGTTCTTGTTGTTGCTGAATTCCACCATCCATATTCAAATATTTATGTTGTTTGTAAAACATACTAAAATAGAAAGGTGGTTTTAGGTGTTAATATTTTTAGTAAGGTGTCCAAAAAATGTTTTGGGTGTTATATATCAAATTGATCAACTCAAAAACATTATCACAATGAGCTAATATTCCACACTAATAACTTTGGACACCCTAATTACTATTTTTAGTAAGACTCAGAAAAAGGGGTTGGGTGCTATATATCAAAATGATTAGCTCAAAAATACAATCACAATGAGCTATATTCCACAACATCGATTTTGGGCACCTCAAAATTTTTATTGCTATATTTTTGAGTCTATTGGTGTGATTAGTTTTTCTTTTGGATTCATTGTTCAAAAGTTAGGTTTTGAGTTGGTCACCTCTTTCTACCATCTATCTTGTTTTGTTTTTACTAATGACCACTATTGAAACTATATTGTCACTTGTTTGGTCTGATTCTATTATAGATATTCCCCATCTAACTATCATAGGTAACTATCCTAATACTAATAACCTGATGACCCTATACTATTATTATTAACTATCACAAAAATTCTATCTGTTTAAATTTTGATTGTCACGGGTAATTGTTTTGACTTGACAACCTTGTATTGACTACTACTGACAATTTTTTGGATTGTAACTGATACTAACTCCCCTTTGCCCTTATTTTTAATTTTTTTTGGTATTTTGTCCACCTGCTATATCCTTATATAGTATTTATTTTTTATTGTTTGCATGTAGGAACTCTGGAATAGGAATGTCTTCTCTGTATGCTCAATTTCTATGATAAGGGTATGACAACATATTCAAAATTCATAGAACAAGATGTTTGCTATAGGATAATGTTTTGATAGAACCAATGTATGCTAGGCAAAGGTGCATGTAATACCGATAGGCCCTCTACTATACCGTAGTGGTGAACAATAGTGCTTAGACCAATATTTCATGTCACTACTCAAGGAGCATTCCACACATACTCTTGAGCACACTAATAGTCTCTTTGACAGTACGAGAGGGTAATATTCCAAGAAGTCTATATGGACACATGTGAACATATCATAGAGATTGGTTTTCGAGAATCTTTCCACAATATCAAGATTTTAGATATATTGACTATTACCTCTTGAATTATTCTTGTGATAATTATAACTACACAAGATTATAAAAATATCATATGTTTCATTATATTCTTCTATTTAATTTTTCCCATGAGATATCAATAATTACATAATAATTTCAAAGTACTTTGGACTATTTTAGGCTTCTAGATACTTTCTAAAGAGTTTACAATATATTGTCATACATTTATTTATTTATGTTATATCTTAAGATATTTTATATTTTGGAAAATACTATTTGCCATTATGGTGACACATTTACTTTTTACTTCTAGTTTTTATCAAGACATATCCCAAGATACACATTCTTGTTATATTCCTTTCATTCAAATATTTTTTCTATACAATATACAAGCTCGAAAAGCATGGAGATGATCAAGAACATGAACAGTTCGAGCGAGAAGTTTGAAATTTAAATTTTTGAGGGTGGGAAGGATGATTTCATAAAGTATTCAATCGATTTTGAGGCATTGATGGTTGAGGCAAATGTTAATGAATAAATAGGAAAATAGGTAAGGAAGTTCTCGAAAGAGGAGCCAAAATTTTGTCCTCTTTGGATGGAATATTGGGATCTCCAAACCCTGGGATGGAAATATTAGAATAGGGCAAGGAGATTACAAGTCCCAAGTTTCTATCCACATGGATGGATGAAAATTTGGGGAAGACAGTATTAAAAGTCCTAAGCCCGACCTTCCATCTAGGTCAAAACATGAAGAGTTGAAAATTGGGAGGTTAGTGCAAGGGAAGTTTACCCAAAAGTTCATCCAAAGCTAAGATCACCATATAGCAATATGGAAGCTTCAAGTATCCCTAGGGGTAAGCATTAATGATCTCAGCTACCTGATGTAGATTGTTAATGGGCACAAAGGATTTGAAAGTGCACAACTTCAAAGGTAATTAATATTTGATCTATCTGCAACATGAGGATACAGGGTAGATTCAAATTTAAGAGGTTCTAAAAATGATAAAAGGCCCAAATCTCTTTTGAGATACCCAAATTATTTTGGATGACCACCATCCCTCCTGGAGCAGAGTAGTAGCAGACTTTACAATCATTCTAATTTGACCTTTTCTACTAAATGCCATTAATTCTATAATTCCAATTCAATTTAAAATACTCTATAAATAGTAGAATATTTGGTATTCCAAAAGGTGGCTCTATGGCCTTTACAATTCATATGTACTCCTCTGTTACTTGTAAATAATAGCAATCATTGTTTGGTCTCTCAATCTATCTATATTTCTCTTTTTGCCTTTGCGTGAGTGTTTATTTATGCTATGGATATCTAAGTTGGTCCACTTATTTCTACTATCTATATTTCATGGATTTGACTGGGTGGTTCTGGTATTCACATTTACCATTGGGTATCGAGGTTTATTTTTTCTAAAGCCAATCAAGTGGGAGCACTCTAATTTTGTTGCCTGGATTTCATGAACCTTCCTGTTGGTTTTGGAATTCATCCTTGTATGTTGAGTTGAATGAGAAGTGACAAGCGAGGTGGGTTGATCTATTAGATGTTTGTTGTTGTTTGTATCAATTATGGTGGAGGAGTGTATCTTGATATGACCACATTCCATATTTGTCATTTCTAGCTATGATCTTATTTTCTTTCTTTCTCGCTCCATTTTCCCCCTTTCCTCTTTGTGACATAGTTAGCTAGGACTTCAAGAGCCAACCTTCTTCAGAGATTGACCGATTCTTCCCATCCTAGATTGGGTGATCATTCAATGCTAGTCAGGAACCTCTGGGTATGCCTCCTACTCATTTGATGCAATTTTTTGTACCAACAGTATCTAGTGTCATTTACTTGTTAGCTTTTGATGCTATATATTTAAGGAAATGCAACCACAAGAACTAAAATGAGCAAGCAATATTAACTATATGATAATGGCAATATAATATGCAAGAAAAACTAATAAGAAACTTCTACAATAACTCATAAAATTACCATTAATGAAATCTCACAAAAATAGTACAATGTGTATAATGGAGGTCTCAAACACTCCATAATTCATACATGCTCTACATTGTATCTACTTTCTCTACTCTTCTCTATTCTCTACAATTCTATATGCTTCTCTCACACTCACTCTATCAAAGGCCTATATATAAAGAGATATGTCTCTTGGCCTTTCACCTACCTATGACTCTTCATCTTCCTATTCTATGACTCATGGACATGTGGACTACATGCACATTTACATCATCAAGTACTTTGCACATTCTAACACTTGTGCATTTATTACATTGCATAAAGTAAATACTCAAATCCTAATCTAAGACAAACTCCTAATCTAAAGATGTACCCAAGGTGGTACATTGGCATGTACCAAATAATGTAATATATTCCAACACCCCTTTGTATTACATTATTTGGTTATTGAAGACTTTAGTCTTCAATGTGGTCTTCATCCTGGTTCTAGAACTTGAGCTCTTCTTTTTTGCTTTCTTCTTTGTACTCTCTATCTATATCTTGATCAAGTAAATAATTAGTATCTTCATGAAATACTATTTTAGCTGAAAGAGCTTTAACTTCATGTTCATCTGTAGGTTCTTCCAGTTCCTAAATTTCTTGAATCTCTTGAACTAAATGTCCTTTTTGTTTCCCTTCTCTATATTGTAGTTGAGGATGATTGTATTGATTTTGAGAAGTATATGGATGCTAAAATTATTGTTGATGTGGATTATATTGATTCTGATATTATCTTGGTTGGAATGGCCTACTCGATTGGCTTCCAAAATTTGTTTGATTTCCTTGATACTGATTTCTTGGATTGAATCTACAATAATTGGTACTATGTCCTTTCTTTCTGCATACTTGACAATATCTATTATTCCATTTTGATCTTCCTTTTGAGAATGAAGCAACGTTTACTTGTGGATTATCTTTTGTGACTAAGGCATTGTTAGTCATTTCATATTTTACTGAATTTTCCACCTCATATTCTTGTAGGATATTGACTAACTCATCAAATGATGTATCTTTACTTAGAATTTGTAGAGATGTGACTAGATGCTTGTAGCTTTCTGGAAGTGCTCTTAGGATTACTTGAACAAGAAACTTGTCTTCAACAGTTTCTCCTAAGGTTAATAATTTTCCTTTTATATCTGCTACTTTCCTTAGGAATAGTTCTATACTTTCACCACTATTAACTTTTAGAGAATGCAATTGAGTTTGAAGATTCAAGATAGTGGCTTTATTCCTTCCTTCAAATATCTTGGCTAAAGTTTTCCAAGATTCTGTAGAAGTTGTTGCTGAACTAATGTATGGTTGTATTTCATTTGTAATTGCAAATGTTATTATCATGAGGGCTTTTGCTTCATCTTCTTCAAACTTTTGAATCTCTCTATCCCCTATAGTAGGTTTAGTTTTTGCTCCTTTAACAATATCCCAAAGCTTTTCAACTATCAATATTGACCTCACTTTGTTTTTCCATGAAGTGTAATTAGGTCCTTTAAGAAGTTGGGATTCTAAAAGTATGAATTTATTTGTTTCCATAATAACACTTGTAGACTACCTTATATCTCCCTAGTTTTGAATATACTATGGTCTTGATAAAGTGCTTAGCTTTCTTAGTTTTCCTTTGAGTTGAATCCCTTTTATCTCCCTAATGTTCAACTACTATTCTTCACCTTATTTCTCCCTATTTGTGAATAGAAAGCTAAAAATAATTTTAATGCACTTTCAATTGATGAAATTTTCTATCTTCAAGACTTTAGAGTTGGATTCCTTATGTCTCATTAATTTGAGCAAGAGACTAATTCCAATTTAGTTTTCCAACTTTTTAATACTTTATGTTTTGCTTTCTATATCCTTTAATTCTCAATGATATAGTTTCTAAATTTCAAGATATTTAATTTGGTGTTGAACTCCTTATATCTCCCTAATTAGAAATTTAGAAAATAAAGGATATTTGCAAATTTAATGTTTCAATTTCAATGTAGAAAACCTTATTCCTCCTAGTTAAATTATTTGCAAATATTTCAATACTTGAATTTCAACTAATGCAATTTTCAAAAAACTCTCAAGTTATATTCTCCTTACTTCAATAGTCTTTCTAATCCATCAATAAATCATCTAAGGTTGTAATTTACCAATTTATTTCCTTATATCTCCATGCATTCAAATAACTAAACTTAACCTTAGAAATGATGAACCTTATGCCTCCTTAAACTTAATGGAATGCAAATAATAATTGGATGTTAATATACCTTCTTGGAGGTGAGGTGCTATGTATTGATTGGCTTCTCCTTTGACTATAATTTGCATGCTAATTTGGGCATTGTTCTCTTCTCAGTCTTCAAGGCTTGGCAATATTCTTCCATTGCATTTATTGCTCCTCCTTTTTATGGTGCTCTCTTCCACTTTTGACTATCCTTCTTATGCTTCTTCAATGTTCTCTGACCTTGAATGCTTAGTATATGCACTCTCTCTTATGGTTTGGGCTTTTAATACTTGATTATATCCTTTGCCTTGCATGCCACATGGCATTCAACGTAAACTTTGTATGTTACTTCTTGTTGCTATTCTCTGTTAGGTGGCATAGGCGTTACTTTATAGCATGTAGACATTATTCCAATCTTGGATAGTGTAGATGTTATTTGATAACGTATTCCCTCCTTTCTCAATGAGTGCTCATTTGAGGTGTTATTAAAGACTATTGGTGATCGTCTCTTTTGTTCCAAGTGGCATATGGTCTCTTTAACCACCATGACAAGTGGTGGCTCCACTCTTCTCTTGCATGTAACCTTTCTTTGGTGCTCAATATTCCTTTCTTTTCCTTAATGTTCTTTACCAACTCTTTGCAAGTTGTTTGGTCTTCCTTTTGCAACTATTGAGTGCTTCTTGATTTCCAACGTATGGTGGTGGCTCTTCTCCTTCAATGGATTCTCCTCTTCAATGATGGTGGCTCCTCCTTTGGTGGTACTTCAATGCTTCTTTCCTTGGTGGTTGTTTCACCACTATTATTGCTAGATGTTCAAGCCTCTTTTGCTTGGGTAAAACCTTGTTACTTGCTTACTACTTGCACCTTTTTGTCCTTGCTTTAGCTCTATCCTTATTTTATATTTATCTTCTTTCTCTTGCTACAGGTTTTGATCCAATATGGGTGTTGCCTTCTTGGAGTTTTAGCACCCTATTTGGTGTCTTTAGACACCTTGAATATGTTAGCTTTGAGCCCTTATTCGGCTCTTTCTTCTTCACTCTGTGGCTTCTCCTTTTTCACTTGGTGATCCTACCACTAATGGGTGCAACTTTTTGTGCCTTTTTGGTGTCTTTAGATGCTTCAACTCTTGTCTTTTTTTTCTACTTTAGAAAAGACAAATATGGTGCTTTTATAAACTAGAAATAAATCTATTTTAAACTAAGATAAAATACCTTTATTGCACCAAAATTTTAAGACCTTTTTAGTCTCCTTTTGTAGCTTGCCTTCCTATATTTATCAAATGGCCCTTTTTGTTCTAATATGGTGGCACCTCCTCTTTCTCTTGGTGGCTTTACTACTCCTCTGGTGGCTCCTCTTCACCAAGACTTGCTACAACTTTCACCTATGCTTAATGGTGTCTTTGGACACTCTAACTCAGCCTTGTTCTTGTGCACTATTCTTCCTTCCCTTGCTTAATAATATTGCACTTTGGTAGCTCTCAGAGATAACATGTATTAAGCACTATCTACTTCTTCTTATTACTCCTTTCAAGCAACTTTTAACTCTATCTTGTGTTGATGTATTTTGCAGGTTTCAAGATGATAATGCTACCTCCTTTCTTGACTTGAAGACCTTAAACTTAAACTCCTTTTGCTACCTTTAATAACTCTAATATGGTATTTTCAAGAAACTTAAATAATACTTGGATAAATAAATTTAATAACACCAATTTTCAAACCTTATTTTGGCCTCCTTTGTAGCAATATTTCTTGGTGATTTGGTTCACCTATTTTCTACCTTAAATTTGTAAATTTTGCAATTCCTTGTGCTTTTCTGCCCTATTTTTTTACCTTTTAGCCTTTAATTTTTTGTCCAAAAATCTGATTTTTGTGACTTCAATTCTCCTCCAACTTTGTTCTCTCAAACTCTAAAATTTGTAGCTATTCTATGTTGCCCTCTTGCTGTCCTAAAAATCTGTAATTTTTAGCTTTTAATGCAGCCAATTCCTATATCATTAACTCTCTTTAATATGTTAGGAAAATCCTCCAATTCATAGCTCCAATCTTGCTTCTAATGCAACCTAACTTTTCTTAATTTGTTGCCTTATTTTTCTGCTTCAAAAATCTGCAATTTTTGAGCTTTCTTCAAATATCCTCCAATGGCCACTTCTTCAACTTTTTAGTAGGACTTTTCTAGCCTCCTTCTTATTTCTCCTTTCAAATTTTCTTGAGACCTCTTCTCTTGGGTCTTCAAATTTTGCAACTTCTCAAATCTTCAATAAGACTTTTCCTAGTCCTCCTCTATCTTCAATATTCTATCTTCCAAATCTGAAAGTTCTTTAATGGGACCTCTTTCTTGGATCTCCTCCTTCTAGAGTTACTTTCTACTTTCTTTAATATACAATCTATAGTCTTCAATTTTCAATAGGGCTCCTTTGGCCTCTTTCTCTCTTCTCAATATTCAATTTGAGATCTTCAATCTTCAAGTTTCTATGGAGACTTTCTTCTTGGTTCTCCTCAATCTTTAATGTCTACTTTTTTTGCAACAAAGAACTAATCCCTGCACAAGGAAAGCACATAGACTTTCAGGCAATCAAAGATGAAATTCTTCTCTATCCATTGTAGGAAGCTTCTCAACTTCTAAGAACTAATTTTCTACAACAAAAACTTAGACAATAGCAAGTAAATCCATGCAAATCTCTAGATCTCTATAAATCAATAAACATCACTAGTTATCCTTCAATCTAGTGGAAAGAGATCTATGTTGAGTCCTAGTCTTCACAAGTTTTTTTGCAACTCTGTGGAAAGACTCTAGCCAAATAGCAATTCTAGAATTTTTGAAACTTCTGGAAATGAACTCTCCCTATCTCCTCTCAATCTCTCTTGTGGATCTCTCTATTTCCTATCAATCTACCTTGTGCTCTGATACCACTATTAGCTTTTGATGCTATATATTTAAGGAAATGCAACCACAAGAACTAAAATGAGCAAGCAATATTAACTATATGATAATGGCAATATAATATGCAAGAAAAACTAATAAGAAAATTTTGCAATAACTCATAAAACTGCCATTAATGAAATCTCATGAAAATAGTACAATGTGTATAATGGAGGTCTCAAACACTCCATAATTCATACATGCTCTACATTGTATCTACTTTCTCTACTCCTCTATTCTCTACAATTCTATATGCTCACTCTCTCACTCTCAACTAACTTATCTCAAAGGCCTATATATGTTGGCAATTTTGGGTTTGAGATCCTAGCTTCTTGTCTATGAGTTGTCATTGATGTCAAAAGGAACTGACATTAATTTCAAGAGGATTTATTGGCTTCAAAGGTTGAAGATTCCAAAGAATATTTTCTAGAATATTCCGGAGAGATTCCATGTGGCAGATGAAAAGGTTTTTATCAAAACCATGGTAGGTTTAAGGGTTTTTATTAAAACCAGGTGGATGCATTAAGGGTTTTTCTCAAAACCACTCTCAGCTTAATGCAAAGGTTGGAGACACTTATTAATTAAATAACTTAATTAAAAAACATTTTTAAGGTTTTTTAATTAATTATTTATTTAATTTAGTGATTAAATTATTTTAATAATTTAATGGGTTCTCCACCTAAGGTCTAAGATCTAAAAGACCTTTGATTATTTTTTTAAATAATCAAAAGGGTTTCATAAACCCTAAAGTTGTTTCGAAGGCGCCAAAATAATATTAATTCAAAAAATTTGAATTATCCTCCCGCCGACGTCGTGTATAGCATGGAAGTTTGGCTATATAAGCCATAACCTATAGTCCAAAGCAATGGAGTGAAATAAATTCGAATTGTGCAAAGGTTGGGAAGTAAAAGCTACGACTATCATTTTTTTGCCACGTTTATCCGCCGCCAAAGGGTTAAGGAGAAGGAGACTCTTGCTAGCCTTCAAGCTAGCACCATTGGCCTAGTGGCAACGACTCTTCTGCGAAGGCACTTGAAGGGAGGTCAAGCGTTTGACTCCCACCATGGAGTGTGAGAAGAGTTTTTGCGCTCCGATTTTTTCGGAGGCACTGTTGACCCACGATTTTTGGAAGCATTTTTTTGGTAAGTTTTTTTAAATAAAATCTGCATTTTGTTAAAGAAGAAGTGGTTGGGCAGATTTATTTAAAATTATTTTTAAGGTTAAATTCTTCTTTGGAGATATAAGGTTGATATTGTGTGGTTGAGATTTTTGGCTTGATTGTTGAGTGCGATTTGCTTAGAAGCTATTATTCCTTGAGCATAGTTTAATTAATTTGGAGAAATAAGGTGTAAAAAGATATATTGTTTGTATGCTTTATATTTTTGGTAGTTGACTTCTAAGGATTGGAGTCATAAGGTGTTTTATGGAATAAATATTTTTGTGGTTACTTTTATGATCTAACCCTAACTTGGTGGTAAATTTGAGGGTGGTGTTGGTAACAGGTTGAAGAACTATTCTCTTCTTCCTCAAACAAAGGTATGGGCAACTTCTTCCATGTATATTGTTGATGGTGTATTTTCTGAAATTGAGTTTGGAGTGAAAAGGTTGTCTACTAGGTATTCTTGTTGGTGTAAATCCCATTTTTTGGATATTGAATATTGTTTATGCATTAAAATCATTGATGAGTTTTTTTGGGTGAATGCATAATTATGGTTGAGGAAGAGGAAGCATTTTGCACTAGGGTTTATGTTAGTAAGTCTTGCTACTTGCATTGAGATGGTGAAACCCTTAGTTGGATGTTTTGAGATTGATGGTTGAGTTGCTTCCATAGAGGTTTTTTTGATCAAGTTAATGCTTTACTTGATACATGACTTGGGCTTACTCCATTGAGATTGATTTAAGCAAGTTATTCTTTGCATTGGTGATTTATGTTTCTATGAGATTTGAGATTGATATTGGGAGTTAAGTATAGAACATATTGAGTCTCTAACAATTCTCTTTATGCTTCTATGACGTTGATGAATCACATTGGGTCTCTAACAATTCTCTTTGTGGGTTCATGCTAAGCAAGTTTTTCTTGATGAACTTGTAAGCTGATTTGGACAGGTTCTAGTGAGGACTTGTGAGCTGATTTGGACAGGTTCTATTGAAGACTTGTGAGCTGATTTGGACAGGTTCTAGTGAGGACTTGTGAGCTGATTTAGACAGGTTCTAGTGAGGACTTATGAGCTGAATTGGATAGGTTCTAGTGAGGACTTGTGAGCTGATTTAGACAGGTTCTAGTGAGGACTTGTGAGCTGATTTGGACAAGTTCTAGGGAGGACTTGTGAGCTTATTTGGACAGGTCCTAGCAGAGGATTTGAGGACAAATTTTAATTGGTTATTTTATAGGAACCTGAGGACAGTTTTGACAAGTCTTTGAGAAGGCTTGTGTGCAGCAGAGATTGATTTGTTCAAGCTTTATGAGTTGAGCTTGGGACAGATCTGACAAAGTGAGGAAGACTTGTGCTAGATCGACTGACTGTGTTTAGTACAGGTTGATGAGTTTCTGTGGAGGTGATTAGTGAGTACAGAGGTCTCTTGAGGCTGAGCATTAAGGACAGAAGGTCTTCTATGGAAAGGAGTTCCACGTGCTAGCAGAATAAGAGGAAGGTGATTTTCTGAAGTATCATTTCTAGATATGAGGAGAAAGATTCTCCTTTGGGCAGGAGGCTCATAAATTCATGAGGGGAAGGATTCTCCTTTGGTCAGGAGGCTCATAAATTTGTGAGGAGGGGAAGGATTCTCCTTTGGGTAGAGGCTCATAAATACTTGAGTAGGGGAAGGTTTCTCCTTTGGGATGAGGCTCATAAACATTGTAATTGTGAAGGATTCCCAAAGAACTTTGAGAAAGCTTTTAGAGAAAATATTTGAGTGGACGTAGCCCACATTGGGTGAACCACGTTAAAATAGGTCTTCATTGTGTGATGTTTTCTATGATGATTAATGCTATGATGATGCCACTGCTATCTAAAGTAAAAATTGATAAATGGTTAAGTCTTATATTGTTCACCCCCCTCTCAGTATAAGTCTATGTTCTTCAATTTGTATTAGAGCAGGTCTCTCCAGGAAGAGCCTAATAGCTTGGAGCAGGATCCAACAGAGGAACATATAGATATAAAAAGTTATGAAGAGATTGAATTCGATCTAAAAGGTGAATTCTTTTTGGCCTTAATAAATCTTGAAAAAATCAGGGAAGAGAATTTTATTCTAAGGCAACAAAGTCAGGAAGAAGAGATAGTAAGATCAGAACTATCTCAAAGTCTCATAGAATTTAAGATTCTAGCTGAAGAAGGGAAGAAGGTTGAATAGGTTCTAACAGAGGTTCTCAAAGGGAAGGAAGCTAATTGTGAGAAACTTGAAGAAGAAGTGGTGTCTCTTAGAGTTAAGTTGGAACAGCTGGTTCTCAAACAGAATATTCCTTTTGAAAAGCAAAAGGAGGATAGTCTCACCATTCAAGAAATAGGAACTTCAAGCAAGATCAACTTTCAAATAGAAGAGCGATGGATTCAAGTTGATCACAAGAAGAACAATCATCCAAGGCATCAAAACGGGTTACATAATACTTTCCATGGCTATTGTCTTTCTTGCAAAAAATTTGGTCACAAAGCTATGCATTGCAATAAGTTTATGAATAACCATGATAATGGAAATGTTAATTCTTTTACACCTCTTGTGAATAAAGATATCATGTGTTACAAGTGCAATAATTTTGGGCATGTAGCAAGAATGTGTAATTTGGATAGATCTAGCAAAGAGTTTACTAGGAAAGGAAATGAAATCAAATCTAGATCTATGATAGTTCAAACTACTTTTCATGCTCAAGATAAAGAGGAAAAATGGTATCTTGATAGTGGTTGCTCCAAACATATGACTGGTGAAAAAGAAAAGTTTTTGGTTTTGAAAGAAACAAATAGAGGGACGAGTTAGTTTTGGAGATAACAGGTCAACAAAAATTTGTGGGAAAGGAACTCTTAGTTTGGATGGAAAAACCAAAATAGAAAATGTGCTTTATGTAGAAGGTCTTAGACATAATCTTCTGAGTGTGAGCCAACTTTGTGATCAAGGGCACATAGTATCCTTCTTTTCAGATAGATGTGAGATAAGTAAATAAAAGAATGGAAAAATCATTGCTAGTGCTAAAAGGACTCCTAACAATATTTACATGTTAAGTGAGATAAAAAGGGAAAAGTGTTGTCTATCTCAAGAAGATGAGAGTTGGTTATGGCACAAAATAATGGGACATTTGAGTTTTGATAACCTTGTCAATATTAGTCACAAGAAGGCTGTTAGAGACTTACCCAAAATAAAGAGACCACAAAACACCATCTGGGGTCCTTGTCAACATGGGAAACAGACCAAAACTAGTTTTAAATCTAAGGGGTACTCATCTTCCAAACCCTTGGATCTTATTCATACTGATTTATGTGTCCCCACCAGGACTCAAATCATTCATGGAGAAAGCTACTTCATGATTTTTATATATGACTTTTCTAGAATGACTTGGGTCACTTTTCTAAAAGAAAAATCTGAAGCTCTTGAAAAATTTAAAGCTTTCAAAGAAATGATAGAAAATGAGATTGATAAGAAAATCAAATGTTTGAGATCAGATAGAGGAGGAGAATTTACTTCAAATGAATTTGTGGAGTATTGTGAACAACAAGGAATTAAAAGAGAGTTTTCTACAGCTAGAACTCCTCAACAAAATGGAGTAGTTGAGAGAAAGAACAGAACTATTGAAAACATGGCTAGGGATATGCTAAATGAATCAAAGCTTTTAGATGGTTTTTGGAAAGAGGCAGTTAGTAAAGTAGTTTATATTATCACCAGGGCTCAGTTAAGAGTAAATCATCATAAAACTCCTTATGAACTATGGAAAGGGAGACCAGCTACAGTGAAATATTTCAAAGTGTTTGGTAGTAAATGTTTCATCAGAAGGAAAGATCAGAACTTGGGGAAGTTTGATCCTAGATGTGATGAAAGGATTTTTCTTGGGTACTCCAAAAAAAGCAAGGCCTACAGATGCTACAACAAAAGAACTCATACTATCGTAGAAAGCATAAATGTGACAATTGATGAGAAGATAGGAATACGAGAGTCAATACAGGAATTTGATGATGAGAATTGTCAAGAGGAATTCGAGAGAGGTTTCGGATGAAGAAGAAGAAAGACAACAACTTCTCCCCAAAACTCCTTCCGGGTATGTTCGAAACATCATCCAAAATATTTGATCATTGGTAATCCAGATGGCAGACAAACAAGAAGAAGAGTTATTTCCTCATATGTTTCCACAGATATCTCCTTACTATCTTTGATTGAGCCAAAGGATCTCAGTGAAGCTTGTGCAGATAAGTTTTGGACAAAAGCAATGGATGAAGAATTAAATCAGATAGAGAAAAGTGAAACTTGGGAATTGGTTCCAAGACCTAATGATAAGAATGTCATTGGTACCAAATGGATTTTTAGGAACAAACTCAATGAGGATGGTAATATTGTCAAAAACAAAGCAAGGTTAGTTTGTAAAGGATATGCTCAAGTTGAATGTATTGATTTTGAAGAGATATTTACTCCAGTTGCTCATATTGAAACAACTGGATGTTAAGTCAGATTTCTTAAATGGTGTGTTAGAAGAAGTTTACATAGAACAGCCAAAAGGATTTTAACTTTCAGAACATTCAAACTATGTGTGCAAGTTGAAAAAGGATTTGTATTGGTTAAAGCAAGCTCCTAGGGATTGGTACTCAAGACTTGACAGGTATCTTCATGAATAGGGATTCAGAAAAGGTATGGCAGATAGCAATCTGTATATTAAAAATGAAGGCAATGATATGTTGATTGTGGTTGTTTATGTTGATGATATTATTTTTGGAGGAAACAATACTCAAATGTGTAAATATTTTGCTAACAACATGCAGAAGGAATTTGAGATGTCTATGATTGGAGAGTTATATATTTTTTTTAGGTCTTCAGATTGCCCAATCAAAAGATAGTATATTTCTCTCTCAAGGAAAGTATATAAAAGAGATGTTAAAAAAATTTGGTATGATGGATAGCAAACCAATTTGTACTCCAATGATTACAGGTTGCAAGTTGATCAAAGATGATGAATCTCCAGTGGCAGATCAGAGGTTGTACAGGTCAATGATTGGCAGTTTACTGTATGTTATAGCTATCGGACCAGATATCATGCAGGCAATTGGGTTAGTAGCAAGATTTTAGGTAGCTCCAAAAGAAACTCATGTTATGGCAGTCAAGAGGATATTCAGAAATTTGAAGGGCACTATGGACCTTGGAATTTGGTACCCCAAGGGTGATAAGTTTACTCTAACAGCTTATACAGATGCAGATTGGGTAGGAAGTATTGATGACAGGAAAAGCACTAGTGGTGGAGCTTTATTTTTGGGAAGGATTTTGGTTGCTTGGTTAAGTAAGAAACAACCTTCAATTTCTTTATCTACAACAGAGGCAGAGTACATAGCAGTAGTAGCTTGTTGCACACAGGTTTTATGGATGAAAACCACCTTGGAAGACTTCAAAATAAAGCATGATCAACCCATATCCATATTATGTGATAATACAAGTGCCATAAGTATCTCCAAGAATCCGGTAATGCACTCAAGAACAAAGCATATTCCTATCAAGTATAATTTTCTAAGAGAACAAGTTCAAGACAAGCAATTTAAGTTAGAGTCTGTGTCTACTAAAGAACAGATTGCTGATATCTTCACAAAACCTCTTCCAAGAGATATGTTTGAGTATTTAAGGGAGAAATTAGGAGTTTTACTCCCACCCTGAAATTAATCACCTCAACAGGAGGTGGGCGAGGGACTAAGCTAAGAGGGTCATTCTTAGTCCCAAGCCCCAAAGGTGACAATTTGCCATTGATGACAAAGGGGGAGAGATATGAGTAAGGGGGAGAGCCTCAAGTCAGGGGGAGCTGATTTCTATACAGCAGTTTTGAGTTTTAGTGTTGTTGAGAAGCATGGTTTGCCATCAATGACAAAGGGGGATATTGTTGGCAATTTTGGGTTTGAGATCCTAGCTTCTTGTCTATGAGTTGTCATTGATGTCAAAAGGAACTGGCATTAATGTCAAGAGGATTTATTGGCTTCAAAGGTTGAATATTCCAAAGAATATTTTCTAGAAGATTCCAGAGAGATTCCATGTCACAGATGAAAAGGTTTTTATCAAAACCATGGCAGGTTTAAGGGTTTTTATTAAAACCAAGTGGATGCATTAAGGGTTTTTCTCAAAACCACTCAGCTTAATGCAAAGTTTGGAGACACTTATTAATTAAATAACTTAATTAATAAAACATTGTTGCGGGCCAAACAAGGTGAATGGTTTCCTATTTTTGTCACATGCCCGTGCATTTAATTATCAACCCAGGGAGCTTCGTAAACTTGCGAAGAGTCGAAATTAGGTTACTACAATACCACTGGAGGTGAATCTGCTAATCCTACATTTTGGGGGTGTTCTTGAAATGGTTTGTCAATCATTCCCGCACTCCTCAATGATTTACGTAAGAAGAACAGAATTAAACCTACAGAAAATAAATCATGTACGCATTCCTGAAAATAAATCTACTGCAAATACTAGAACTAGCAAACTAATGAACGTTCTTATGAAAGCAATAAACTAATTAAAATAAATAAACGAAAAGGAAATGGGGAAGAAATACTGGCTTGGAGTGGGCCCAGGCTCCAAAGCTTCTTCCCGATCGAACACGCGCTTAGAACTTCTGGAACTTTAATATATTCGTCAACACACTACAATTTATCTCTGTACGTCTAAATGGATCTTTATTTTATTTCTATATATTTCTCAGAACGATCTGCGTGTGTTTATATAACACACCCATAGAACTTCTATTACAGAAGTAGTTACAACAGTCGATCTATCCCAGACTAAATCAAGACAGTCTAGTAAATGCAATCGACATCTGGCATTCTGTTCTAATGGCGGCATGTTCGTTGTTCGGTTCGTGCTTTGCCTGGCATCAGTAAGACGTTTTGATACATTGGTGCAATCTCCAATTTAGCTCTGCATGATGCAGAGCTGGAACTACACCAGCCACTACCGTCCACGTCGTTCAAATCTGGTCAACGGGCAAAGAATCAGTGGCGCCTTCTGGTTGTGGGGAGGCGCTTGCCTTTTGCTAGCGCCTTTCGACTATGGGGAGGCGCTTGTCTTTGGTTGGCGCCTTCCGGTTGTAGGGAGGCGCTCGTATTCGGTTGGCGCCTTCCGACTGCAGGGAGGCGCTCGTCTTTGGTTGGCGCCTTTGAGTAGGGAGGCACTTGTATTTAGTTGGTGCCTTCGTTGTAGGGAGGTGCTCGTATTCAGTTGGTGCCTTCTGACTATAGGGAGGTGCTTGTATTTAGTTGGCACCTTTCTGTAGGGAGGCGCTCGTATTCAGTTGGTGCCTTTTAACTGCAGGGAGGCGCTCGTATTCAGTTGGCGCCTTTCGACTATAGGGAGGCGCTCGTATTCAGTTGGTGCCTTTCGATGTGGGAGGTGCTCGTATTTGGTTGGCACCTTTCGAGTAGGGAGTGCTGTATTCAATTGGCGCCTTTCGACTGCAGGGAGGCGCTCGTGTTCTCTTCATTAACCCCCGATGAAATAAAGTGCCAGGTCCATCAAAAGGACCTCGACCGTTCCAAATCTAACTAAATCAACTGCAATTCCACAAAACATACTAAAAACACACAAATTAGATAACATGCATAATTATATCAAATATCTATATAATCATTCATAAAAGTACGCAATCCTTATTATACAACCGCATATTGATCAAAGAAATATGTACAAAATATGAGCATTTCTGGTGCTCATCATCCCCCCATGCCTAACATATGCCACGCCCTCGTGGCATCCAAGCTATAGGTAGCCCTCTGACTTTTCATCGTCGCCATCTCTTGGAGGATTCTGCTGCCCCTACGGCCCGAGTCTGTCTTTTCGTGTCTGGCATTTGAAGGTGTGGTTCGCCTTTGCCTATGGGAAACTATGGTTGTCAATTGTCCTCTTCTTGTTCTAGCCGCTACTGGTGGTGGTCTAGCCAACGTTGTTCCTGCCGATTGAAATGCAGCTTTGACAGCTTGCTAGAGGTCGACGTCTGGAGGTCTGACCACTTGCCAGAGGGATATCCGAGTTATCCCCTCTGGAAGGCACTACTTGGGCCTTGTATAATCCAGCCGCTTCAGGGGTAAGCCCTACATTCTCCTTTGCAATCGCAGTGGCCTCCAATTGTGGGCCATATACTCCCCACCATTCCAAGTACTTCCTCATCATGGAAGGCCACCCTCGGGATGAACCATAGATGTCCCAAAATTGGTTGTCTTCTGTCGGATTGATGCAGATGCTAGAATCTCCTTTTACCCTCGAGGATGCCTTCTTGGCCTCCTTGGCTGCTTTCATTTCATTGCATCGTTGCTCAAAATATTTTTGCCTTTCGACGAATGGTTGCATGTCCCATTCATCCTCTTCGAAGTCGGCGAAGGTCACTTTTGCCTTCTGTCGAGCCGTCCTGGGCCTCTTTGCCTTGGCTTCTACAGAAAATGTGGCGGCTTGGACAGGGGTCTCTCCTTTCTCCTTCGAGGACTTCTCCTTGCTCTGAAGGATCGGCTGTGCTGCTATCTCCGAGGGTGATCCTTCGTTCGCCTGTCTACCTGGTGTCGACCCCTCAGGCTCTTCTCCTTCTTCAGGCCTAGGGAGGTCCTCCTTATCCTCTGGTCTTATCTATTGCTTTGGAGACCTTCGTCCTGCTCTGTGTCACTCAGGACAATGACAGGGGGCATGGTAGGACTTCTTTTCTTTTCACCCCTAAAAATAGAGGAATCCTCCCCTGCCTCCGGGCTGCTCTGTCGGGCATCCGATCGAATCTCCCCCGAAGAGAATACTCGTTCGATGGATGTGGGAGAGTTCATCGGCACTTCTTCTGCCCAATCAGTCTGAGTGGATGCCTCCTATCTTGTTGTTCCTCTATCCTGGAGCATTTGATTTTCCTCCTGCAACTATCGGACCAGCTGCTCGAGCTGAGCAATTCGCCTATCTCTTTCCTCCAATTCCCTTTTATGCTGGTTCTGGCAATCTTCCAGAATCTGCTGTGCCATCCAGCAATCGGTTTGCCATTCGAGCGCCTCCTCCAAGGCCGCATCGATCTGGTCGTTACTCCCAGAAGTTCCTTCATTCCGTGGGCTCCGGTTCGTTAATTCTCGAAGGGTTTGGGCGGCAACGTCTATCTTCGGGTCACTCTGTCCTTCCTCTATCGAGAGGAATCATCGCAGATGTTTCCTCCTGGGGATTGGTTCGTCCTCACCACCAGCGAGTGGCGCTCCTTCCTCCTCATACTCGGGCACTAGGGAATGCCCTCTGTCCTCTATGTCTTCGGGCATCGGTGACTGCTCTGCTCCTCCTAGAAAATAGGGCAATGCCAATTGCCCGATGTTTGTTATCTCCTCTGTAGGGGATGCTTCGTCTTGCCCTAATTCGGCAACCGCATTGTGTTGCTCTATTTGGCCGCCATCTCCCTCTGCGTCGTGGTTCTGTCCTTGTGCTTTTGCATGGCGGACCAATGCCGATATCAGCCCATGGTGGGCTAAGGCGGACGGTGCCCCCTTATGGTACCGAGCCGCTTCATCTTTCAGAGCATTCACCAGGTAGAAAGGTATGTTTAATTTCCTCCCATGCACTAGGTGATTGATGAAGTGCACATGATTAATGTGCAGATGGGTATACTTTCCTGTGCATGTGAAAAATCGAGCAATCTGCTCGAACATCTTCCGCATATTCATGGGGAGACTATTTTTGAGTAACCCCTCCCTGTCTATCTGCACATTTCCTCCTGGCAGCAGTATTTCGGCGTATAGTTTTAACACTCCGCCCTTGTATGTACATTCCCCCGTGAGAGGCAATCCAGTCGCCTGTGAGATGAACTCAGGGGTGACTAGAATTTCCACCCCTCGTACTTGGGCCGCATCGCCCCTCAAAGAGGTGATGAATTCTCTAGCTGCCTCCACGTCCTGGCCCTGACTGACCAGGGTGCAATATTCGAGCCACCCCTCGGCTTCGAATTGGGTCTTCACTGCCCCTCTGATCCCATCAGTATCACTGGGTTCATTCTTCTTGATCGCGTGGTTCTTGGACCTTCCTCCCATGGCGCCTTCTACTGCTGTATATTTTTTCTGTCCTTCCTTCTTCAGGAAGGTGCCTTCTTATAGAAAAGATGCCTAACCCTAGCAGTTATGGAAGACGCCCTATCATTGGCACGCGATTTCGGCTATGGGGGGATACGATCTCTATGACGGCGGTATCTTTTTTGGTACTACGTATTTATAAATAATTATATAAACGATTTGATTTAGTATGCGCGTACCTGATTCGTCATTCCAGTCATCGTGGTAGCCGTTGATTTGCTGACTTGTGACACGAGGGAGGGGTATGGTCCTTTGATGCCGCTCATTCGTGCGATGCTTCATTCCGCTCGAGGCATCCGGTAGATGTAAATGTTGCACGCGGGAGGCATTCTTTGGTACCTTTCCCATGTGGATGGTGTCCTTGTAGCGCCTTTCCGACGTTGTCGGTGCTCTTCTTCGAACGAATGCACCTTTCGGTGCTACGAGGTGCCTCTGATTGGTGGGAGGCGCTTTTGCCTGCATGCGTCTTCCCAATGTGGGAGGCGCCTCCTTCTGGTTCATGCCTTCCCGATGTTGGAAGGCGTTCGTCTTGATGAATGTGCCTTCCTGATGTTGGAAGGCGTATTCGGCTGGATGAATGCGCCTTCCTGATGTTGGAAGGCGTCTCGGCTGGATGAATGCACCTTCTTGATGTTGGAAGGCATCTCGGCTGGATGAATGCGCCTTCTTGATGTTGGAAGGCGTATTTTTTTTTAAGACTTGGTGCCTTCCTACCACGGAAGGCGCCTACATATGTATATATATTTATATTTTAATAGAACTTATGAATGGATGGAAGGCACTGTCTTCCGATTTGGCGCCTTTCGGATGCAGTAAGGTGCCTTCTTCGGATGGGTGCCTTTCGGGTGCGATAAGGCACCTTCTTGTGGACTTGGCACCTTCTTCTAGATGCGATAAGGTGACCTTCTTGGATGGGGCCTTTGGGTGTAGTAAGGCACCTTCTTCTGGACTTGGCACCTTCTTGGATGTGTAAGGCCTTCTTGAGGGCCAGGCACCTTCTTAGGATGGAGATTTGATTGGAAAAAGGGTGATCAAGCCTTCCCAGTTTTTCACGCTGCCTAGATTCTACCTACGAGCCGGTGTCGAAATGCTGAGCCGAATCAGGCCTGGTTTCCCAGATACCTATCCCTCGTGCTTTGTCAGGTCCTCCACCTACAAAAAGCAACCAAAAAATAAAGGAAAATAAAGGCAGTTAGATGCGTTCCATGCCTGTTAGGCCCTGGATTAGGATGCCTACAGCTTGCATGCGGGCGTCGTCCCTGCAAAAACACACATTACAAAAAAAACTATATTAACTAAAAAATTTTGGGTGAGCACTTTCGTGCCCACCATTTCACCTGTGAGAGTTCGGTCTAGATCTAGCAAGATGGGGTCTCCCCCATGCCTACTTTGGATTCCACCTGTAACGTTTCGGACGTATTATAGGGGCGTAGTCGGTGGCCATTGACTGTGAACATGGTGTTGCTTGCCGTCAATTGTCTTAACGCGCACCGCCCCATTCCTAATGAGCTCTGCCACCTCATACGGCCCCATCCACCTCTGCATAAGTTTGCCCTTCCTTTCTTGGAATCGGGAATCGTACAACAGTACCCATTCCCCTACCTGGAACTTCTTCGACTTGATGTGGTTATCATGCCACTTCTTTCTCTACTTCTGTATAATCTCTGTCCTCTGCAAAGCATCCAGTCGGATTTCGTCCAGGTGATCTAGCTGGCGAATCCTCTATTTTTGAGCTTCGTCCAAGCTCAAATTTAATTCTGAAGCCGTCCTCAGAGTTTTGATTTCGAACTCGATGGGCATCATCGCATTTTTTCCATAGACCAGTTGGAAAGGTGTGCATCCTGTGGTGGATTTCCACGTGGTGTTGTATGCCCAAACTGCCTCCGGCAACCGTGTGGCCCAATATTTCTTGTGTTGCTTGCATGGTTTTGGTCAGGATGTTTTCTATCTCCTTGTTTGTCACTTCTACTTGCCCGTTCGCCTACGGATGGTAGGGCATGGTTTTATTGTGCCAAAATCTATACTTTGCTCCATCGGCTCCTCAATCAATTTGGAGGTGAATTGGGGCCCTTGGTCTATTGTTATCTCTCGAGGAACCCCAAATCATGTGAAAATATGGGCAAATAAGAAATCGGTGACCGTTCTTTCCTTTGAGTCCCTTAATGCCTGCACTTCCACCCATTTGGTGACGTAATCCGTGTGAGACCAGAATAAACCTCCTTCCCATCGAAGGTGGATTAAATGGTCCCATGAAGTCCATGCCCCATTTATCGAAAGGTTCTAGGTGTACCTAGGGCTGCAAGGGCATTTCATCTCGGTGGGTTGGTCTACCCATCCTCTGGCACTCGTCACACTTGCTGGTATACGTTGCCGCGTCCTTGAATAGAGTGGGCCAAAAATACCCAGCCTACAGGATTTTGTAGGCAGTTCGTTTCCCTGCAAAGTGTCCTCTGCATGGCTCATCGTGACATGCCTTGAGCACTTCTGAAAACTCCTGTTCTGCTATGCATCTTCTTATAATTTGGTCCCATCCTATTTTAAATAGGAGACCATCCATCCAAAGGAATGATGCGCTCTTCTCTATGACCGCCTGCTTTTCTCGGTAGGAGAGAGCAGGTGAGGTCCTTCCGGTGGCCAAGTAATTGGCTATGTCTGCATACCACGGAGTTTGTTCACTAATAGCGAATAGATGTTCATCCAAAAATTGATCTTCCACTGCTTGATGATCTTCTGGTATCAATCTGGATAGAAAATCCGCCACGACGTTGTCCTTGCCTGGTTTATCGACTATAGTGATGTCGAATTCTTGCAATAGCAACAACCATCTGATAATTCTGCCACCAATGGCCGGCTTGCTCATCAGATACCTAATAGCCATGTGGTCCGTATGGATGAAGACCTTGTATCCCGTTATATAGTGGCAGAATTTGTTTATTGCATGGACAACTACGAGGAATTCTTTTTCTGTCATTGTATAGTTGAGCTCTGCTCCCACCAAGTTTTTACTGACATAATAGATGGCATAAAATTCTTCATCGTCTTTCTGCCCGAGGACTGCTCCGATCGCACCGTTAGATGCATCGCAGTAAATATGGAACGGTATGGCCCAATTCGGTCCTCTCAAGACCGGTGCGAGATATCAATTTTTCTTTCAGCAATTGGAATGCTTCTTCGCAATCTCCCATCCAATTGAACTCTACGTCCTTAGAAAGTAGGGTGTGCAGTGGTTTGGCAATCTTACTAAATTTGGCGATAAATCGTCGGTAGTACCCGGCTGATCCAAGGAAACTTCTTACCTCCTTCTACGTTCTGGGGCTAGGTAGGTCTCTGATGACCTCGATCTTCCTCTTGTCTACTTTTATTCCTTCCGTAGAGAGGTGGTGTCCCAACACGATGCCTTCCTGCATCATCATAAAACATTTTTCATTACTTAGGGACAAATGATTTTCCTTGCTCCTGTCGAGCACTCTTTCCAGATTTGTCATTGCCTCCTCGAAGGTTTCTCCATAGGCGGTGAAGTCATCCATGTATACTTCCACCTCGTCTCCTATCATATCAGAGAATATGCTAAGCACCACCCTTTGAAAGGTGGTCGGTGCGTTGCACAGTCCAAAAGGCAATACCTTATAGGCAAACGTTCCCCATGGATAGGTGAACGTTGTTTTATCTTGATCTTCTTCCCCTATCTGGATCTGGTTGTAACCACTGAAACCGTCCAGAAAGGAGAAGTATTTTCTTCTTGAGAGTGTGTCCAAGACCTGATCGATGAACGGGAGTGGGAAGTGGTCTTTCTTAGTCGCCTTGTTCAACGCCCGGTAGTCCACGTAGATCCGCCATTTCCCATTCTTTTTGGGGACCACCACTAATGGTGATACCCATTCACTATCAAAAATTGGATATATGAATTCGACAGCCAGAAGTTTGTGCAGTTCTTCTCTGACAATGTCTTTCATTGCTGGGTTCATCCTTCTCTGTGGCTACCGACTAGGAGTTGCCTGGTCATCTAAATAAATCTGATGGGTACATATTTTTGGGCTGATGTCATGCATATCTGCGTAGTCCCATGCAAATGCTTGCTGGTGTTTTACCAGAAGCTCTTCCAATTTTTCTAGCTGTGTGGGCGTCAACCTGTTGTTGACGTTTAATATCCTCCCTGGCCCAACGTGTATTTGTCGGATGTGCTTGATCTTGGGCGCCAGTCAACGGTGATCCAGGTGTGGGGGTGGATGATTCTCCATGGAGAAACTCCATGATAGCACCATCCTCGTCCTCTTCTGCCACCTCCTCCAAGGTCATCACCGGCTGGATTATGGACAACTCCGTAGTTCCATGCTCGGTGATCCTGGGTTCTTCTCTCGAGTCCATAGACTGATCTGGCGGTGAAATGGTCAGCCTTTTGACATTTTGCCCATTGGAGATGGTCATTAGCCCATCCCGATAGCTGATGTAAGCATCAGCTGTTGCCAGCCATGGCCTCCCCAAAATGAGCGGGTAACCGCCCAGCCTGGTCTTGGTTTGCAAAACTAAAAAATTGGTTGGATATTCCCATGCACTGACTGTTACGATCACATCTTCCAGCATCCCTTTCGGTGACACGGTTGATCGATCGGCTAACTGCAGCACTGTCGTGGTTGGCTTCAGGTTCGTGAGCTGCAGCCTCTGCATGGTCTCTTGAGGCATCACGTTGATGGCTGCCCCGAGGTCAACCAATGTGTTGGAGAGGGAATGTCCTCCAATTTTTATGGTCAACACTGGGCTGCCTGGATCTGCATACTTCGGATGACGTGTTCCACCCATCATTAGATCTGCCAGTTTACCCACGACGTTGATAGTCTGGGTAGCTTTTCATCCCGGTCTCCTTAGACACATTTCTCTAATTGCCTTGGTGTAAATGGGGACATCTCGAATTGCTTGAAATAATGGGATTGTCACCGTGAGATTCTTCAAGCTCGACAAGATGTCAAATTTTGGCTGTGTTGTTTTTCTTTGTTCCTACAGCCGGCTAGGAAATGGAGCCTCCGCTCTCTCAAGTGCTTTTCCCTCTTCTACCAGAGGTGTCTCCTCTATTTCTTCCTCCTCTTCTACCAGTGGAGGTGTCTCTACTATTTCTTCCTCCTCTTCTACCAGAGGCGGTGTCTCTACTCCTAGCTGCCTACCTGATCTAAGCTGAATATTGTACATATGATACATCTCACCTTCTACGTTGTATGCCGGCTGATTTACTCTGTTGTTCGGGTTTGTTGTCGGTTGTCTTTGGTAGCTACGCAGGTCTCACTATTGGCAATGCTGGTAAGTTCTGTTGGATGTGAGCAGGCGCTACACTCTGTGGAGTCCGATTCCATGCATTGTGGCCTCTCCACTGCTGCCCAGGATATGGATATGGCATCCATGGCTGCTGATTCAGAAATGTTGTTGGGGGTGCGTTAGTCCAGGGTGATGGTCCCCACCACCCCATATTAGGTGGTTGAGGGGGTCCTTGGTGCATGTATGGCCCTCCCCCATATGATGGCATTCCGGTTGGTATATTCCCCATGGGGGCTGTGGCCAACTCTTCCTATTGCCTATGAAGTAGGCCTCCGTGCTCTCAGCCGCTTCCTGGTTATTGGGCAGTTGTGGGCACAATCAAGTTTTATGATTCAACCTGCAAACTACGCATACTCTGACCTTGTTTTCTGGACATGCATTCTTTGCATGCCTTCCTCTACATTTTGGGCAGAAATAGGCTAATGCTGCATCATTTTCTTGTTTCTTCTTTTCTAACAGCAGCGTATCCATCTACAGTGCTAGAGATGAGAGCATTTCGCTCTTCAAATCCTCCAGCATGTTGCCTATTTCTATTTTGGTGACTGAAGTAGTCGCCTTCATGGTCCTGGCGATGATTTTGCCTCGCCTTCTCGAGTAGTTCCGGCATAATTGTCGGATGTCATCCATAGCATGCTTGATAGACATCACCTCCGGAGATCATGTTGAGAGCCTCCGGTGACTCATTGGTAAGTCCCCTCAAGAAGATGCTTTTGAGGGACTTATCAGATAGCTTCGAGTGAGGGGACCGTTGAAGATTAAAGTTGAATCTCTCCCAATACTCCTCGAGAGACTCATCTTCTCTTTGTGTCATGCTCAGGACCTCCTCCCTGGAGTCTCTTGCTCTCCCAAAATCTTGATATTGCTCTAGAAAGAGCTTCTTCATCTGGTCCCAGGTGGTGATGTGTTTGTCTCCCAGACCGATGAACCATCGTAGAGCTGCATCATCTAATGTAGAAGGAAATAATTTCAACTTTTGCGTGTTTGATTTGTAATCCACAGACCTGCACAAAACATCAAACTTGAATAAAAATAGGTCAGGGTCCTCAGTCGGGTGTCCTCTGAAGGACGGAAGGTGAGCAGGGGATATGTTTTTCATTTTGGTATCTCCTACTCCCTCCTCTATTGGGAAACTAAATCCAGATGAGACTTCATCGTTATCTACCATTTTTTTGGGAAATGTGGTTTCTAATGCAGCGTTTATGGCCTTTCGGTCATTTAAAACTTTTTGAGTCAATGCTCTAAGGTTGTATGGCGAGATCGTCTGATCCTCCACAGCCTTCCACAATAGGGCTTCCTCTAGAGGAGTCCTATTAAACAGGGGATTTATGATGATTCGTTCATCCCCTTGTTGATGGGATGAGGTGGCACTTTGCACAAAGTGCGGTTCCTCACTCCAATGGACTGCTTGGTAGGTCAGGCGAGTCTAACTCAAATCCAAAATGCTCGGCTGACTCAGGTCTTGATGGATTAGTTCTTATAAAGTGACCGTCAGGTCCTCTTCTTCTCGAAGAACTCATACAAGGTCGGATGGAAGGTTTCAGGGTATTGTAAGTAATCTAATTAAGACGCTTCCCCAACAACGGTGCCAAAATGTTGCGGGCCAAACAAGGTGAATGGTTTCCTATTTTTGTCACATGCCCGTGCATTTAATTATCAACCCAAGGAGCTTCGTAAACTTGCGAAGAGTCGGAATTAGGTTACTACAATACCACTTGGAGGTGAATCTGCTAATCCTACATTTTGGGGGTGTTCTTGAAATGGTTTGTCAATCATTCCCGCACTCCTCAATGATTTACGTAAGAAGAACAAAATTAAACCTACAGAAAATAAATCATGTACACGTTCCTGAAAATAAATCTACTACAAATACTGGAACTAATAAACTAACGAACGTTCTTATGAAAGCAATAAACTAATTAAAATAAATAAACAAAAAGGAAATGGGGAAGAAATACTGGCTTGGAGTGGGCCCAGGCTCCAGCAGCTTCTTCCCGATCGAACACGCGCTTAGAACTTTTGGAACTTTAATATATTCATCAACACACTACAATTTATCTCTGTACGTCTAAATGGATCTTTATTTTATTTCTATATATTTCTCAGAACGATCTGCGTGTGTTTATATAACACACCCGTAGAACTTCTATTACAGAAGTAGTTACAATAGTCGATCTATCCCAGACTAAATCAAGACAGTCTGGTAAATGCAATCGACATCTGGCATTCTGTTCTAATGGCGGCGTGTTCGTTGTTCGGTTCGTGCTTTGCCTAGCATCAGTAAGACATTTTGATACGTTGGTGCAATCTCCAATTTAGCTCTGCATGATGCAGAGCTGGAACTACACCAGCCATTGCCGTCCACGTCGTTCAAATCTGGTCAACGGGCAAAGAATCAGTGGCACCTTCTGGTTGTGGGGAGGCGCTTGCCTTTTGCTAGCGCCTTTCGACTGTGGGGAGGCACTTGCCTTTGGTTGGTGCCTTCCGGTTGCAGGGAGGCGCTCGTATTCGGTTGGCGCCTTTCGACTGTGGGGAGGTGCTCATTTAGTTGGCGCCTTTCGACTGTAGGGAGGCGCTCGTATTCAGTTGGCACCTTCTGACTACAGGGAGGCGCTCGTATTTAGTTGGCGCCTTCGAAGGGAGGCGCTCATTCTTGCTTCTCTTCTGCTTAAGGGAGGTCTCTATTCGTTGGCACCTTCGATAGGGAGGCGCTCGTATTCAGTTGGCGCCTTTCGACTGCAGGGAGGCGCTCGTATTCAGTTGGCGCCTTCCGACTGTAGGGAGGCGCTCGTATTCAGTTGGTGCCTTCCAACTGCAGGAGGCACTCGTATTCAGTTGGCGCCTTTCGATTGTAGGGAGGCGCTTGTATTCAGTTGGTGCCTTCGACTGCAGGGAGGCGCTCGTGTTCTCTTCATTAACCCCCGATGAAATAAAGTGCCAGGTCCATCAAAAGGACCTCGACCGTTCCAAATCTAACTAAATCAACTGCAATTCCACAAAACATACTAAAAACACACAAATTAGATAACACGCATAATTATATCAAATATCTATATAATCATTCATAAAAGTACGCAATCCTTATTATACAACCGCATATTGATCAAAGAAATATGTACAAAATATGAGCATTTTTGGTGCTCATCAAACATTTTTAAGGTTTTTTAATTATTTATTTATTTATTTATTTGATTTAGTGATTAAATTATTTTAATAATTTAATGGGTTCTCCACCTAAGTTCTAAGGTCTAAAAGACCTTTGATTATTTTTTAAATAATAAAAAGGGTTTCATAAACCCTAAAGTTGTTTCGAAGGCGCCAAAATAATATTAATTTGAAAATTTTGAATTATCCTCCCACCGACATCGTGTATAGCATGGAAGTTTGGCTATATAAGCCATAACCTATAGTCCAAAACAATAGAGTGAAAGAAATTCAAATTGCACAAAGGTTAGGAAGTAAAAGCTACGACTATCATTTTTTCGCCATGTTTATCTGCCGCCAAAGGGTTAAGGAGAAGGAGACTCTTGCTAGCCTTCAAGTTAGCATCGTTGGCCTAGTGACAACGACTATTCTGCGAAGGCGCTTGAAGGGAGGTCAAGCATTCGACTCCCACCGTGGAGTGTGAGAAGAGTTTTTGCACTCCAATTTTTTCGGAGGCACTGTTGACCCGCGATTTTCGGAAGCATTTTTTTGGTAAGGTTTTTTAAATAAAATCTGCATTTTGTTAAAGAAGTGGTTGGGAAAATTTATTTAAAATTATTTTTAAGGTTAAATGCTTCTTTGGAGATATAAGGTTGATAGTGTGTGGTTGAGATTTTTGGCTTGATTATTGAGTGAGATTTGCTTAGAAGCTATTATTCCTTGAGCATGGTTTAATTAATTTGGAGAAATAAGGTGTAAAAGGATATATTGTTTGTATGCTTTATATTTTTGGTAGTTGACTTCTAAGGATTGGAGTCATAAGGTGTTTTATGGAATAAATATTTTTGTGGTTACTTTTATGATCTAACCCTAAATTGGTGGCAAAGTTGAGGGTGGTGTTGGTAACAGGTTGAAGAACTATTCTCTTCTTACTCAAACAAAGGTATGGGCAACTTCTTCCATGTATATTGTTGATGGTGTATTTTCTGAAATTGAGTTTGGAGTGAAAAGGTTGTCTACTAGGTATTATTGTTGGTGTAAATCCCATTTTCTAGATATTGAAGATTGTTTATGCATTAAAATCATTGATGAGTTTTTTTTGGGTGAATGCATAATTCTGGTTGAGGAAGAGGAAGCATTTTGCACTAGGTTTTATGTTAGTAAGTCTTGCTACTTGCATTGAGATGGTGAAACCCTTAGTTGGTTGTTTTGAGATTGATGGTTGAGTTGCTTCCATAGAGGTTTTTTTGATCAAGTTAATGCTTTACTTGATACATGACTTGGGCTTACTCCATTGAGATTGATTTAAGCAAGTTATTCTTTGCATTGGTGATTTATGTTTCTATGAGATTTGAGATTGAGATTGGCAGTTAAGTATAGAACATATTGAGTCTCTAAAAATTCTCTTTATGCTTCTATGAGGTTGATGAATCACATTGGGTCTCTAACAATTCTCTTTATGGGTTCATGCCAAGCAATTTTTTCTTGATGAACTTGTGAGCTGATTTGGACAGGTTCTAGTGAGGACTTGTGAGCTGATTTGGATAGGTTCTAGTGAAGACTTGTGAGCTGATTTGGACAGGTTCTAGTGAGGACTTGTGAGCTTATTTGGATAGGTTCTAGTGAGGACTTGTGAGCTAAATTGGATAGGTTCTAGTGAGGACTTGTGAGCTGATTTTGACAGGTTCTAGTGAGGACTTGTGAGCTGATTTGGACAAGTTCTAGGGAGGACTTGAGAGCTGATTTGGACAGGTCCTAGTAGAGGACTTGATGACAGAGTTGAAGTGGTTATTTGAGAACCTGAGGATAGTTTTGACAAGTCTTTGAGAAGGCTTATGTGCAGCAGAGATTGATTTTTTCAAGCTTTATGAGTTGAGCTTGGGACAAATCTAACAGAGTGAGGAAAACTTGTGCTGGATCGACTGATTGTGTTTAGTACAGGTTGATGAGTTTTTGTGGAGGTGATAAGTGAGGACAGAGGTATCTTGAGGCTGAGCATTGAGGACAAGAGGTCTTCTATGGAAAGGAGTTCCACGTGCTAGCAGAATAAGAGGTAGGTGATCTTCTAAAGTATCATTTCCAGAGATGAGGGGAAGGATTCTCCTTTGGGAAAGAGGCTCATAAATTCATGAGGAGGGGAAGTATTCTCCTTTGGGCAGGAGGCTCATAAATTTGTGAGGAGGGGAAGGATTCTCCTTTGGGCAGAGGTTCATAAATACTTGAGTAGGGGAAGGTTTCTCCTTTGGGCTGAGGCTCATAAACATTGTAATTGGGAATGATTCCCAAAGAACTTTGAGAAAGCTTTTAGAGAAAATATTTAAGTGGACGTAGCCCACCTTGGGTGAACCACGTTAAAATGGGTCTTCATTGTGTGATGTTTTCTGTGATGATTAATGCTATGATGATGCCACTGCTATCTAAAGTAAAAATTGATAAATGGTTAAGTCTTATACTATTCACCCCCCCTCTCACTATAAGTCTATGTTCTTCAATATATAGAGAGATATGTCTATTGGTCTTTCACCTACCTATGACTCTTCATATTCCTATTCTATGACTCATGTACATGTGGACTACATGCACATTTACATCATCAAGTAATTTGCACATTCTAACACTTGTGCATTTATTACATTTGCATAAAGTAAATACTCAAATCCTAATCTAAGACAAAATCCTAATCTAAAGATATACCCAAGGTGGTACATTGGCATCTACCAAATAATGTAATATATTCCAAAATTACTAAAAATAGAATTGTTGTTTTTAGAAGTTACTATTTTTAGTAAGGGTTTCAAAAATGTGTATGGGTGCTATAAACCAAAATGATCAACTTGAAAAGATAATCAATGGACTATACCACAAAATGATAACTTTTGGGTCTTGGAAAAAGTGTATGGGCACTATATACCAAACTGATAAGTTCAAAAAGATGATTGAAATGGTCTATACATCAAAATGATGATTTTTTGGTTCTCTTTATTTTTATAATAAGATTTTTAGGTTGTGTATCTGCTTCCAAACACTTCAAATTTTGATTTTTCTATGATATGAGCTCTACTCTTGATAAGGTAAAGAGGAAATGGAAGTATTCTAGGTTAAGGTGTGTGTATTATCCATAGTCATATAATATACTATAGTAGTGATCAATAATGCTCAAAAAAATATCTCAGACCACTACCCAAGGAGGATATAGCCAATATCCTTGGGCACATTATCTGCCTCTATGACTAGTATTTGGAGAGTAATCTTCTTGAGTTTTGTGTTCTGTGCATTATGGATTTTACATGGTTGAATGACTTTGTATATATGAAGGTTTGGCTCAAGGTTCCTAAAAAGGATCTCTCGATTTATGCAAGGTATGTGGAAGCTCAAATCTATATATGGGTTCTATTTGAGGCCTAGGTATTGGAGCTTTATCATATCTTACTTCACTAGATGATTTATAGAAAATCTATCTTAGCCAATAATGATAGATATTTTGTGTTATTTTAAAATATCTAGAACACCATTTCTAACCTATGGACCTAGGGTTAACAAAAAATAATTGCTCACAAGATAAGCTTGCCATGCCTTGGAAAGATTTTTGGTAATGGTTATAATGAATCTCTTGATATTCTATCACAATATTCTATAACAATATGCTATGATAGTATTCTATGAAAATATTCTTGACTACATATTCTATGATAGTTACATTCATGATTCTAAAGTAGTTACATATATGATTCTATGATATACACTCCTACCTATATCTAACTTAACACATGACCCACTTCTAACTAAATGTGTGGTCTACTTTACATACAATATCATATGTCACTATGAGTTATAATTTTAGGGTGAATAACAATTGCACCCTTCATGTTAATACATTATGAATGAACACTCTCATATTTATGAATCAAAGTCTTGGTATTTTTAGAATATCAGGCTAAAAATATAGGATTTTATTCCCTCTAGCCTTGGAATTCCAAGTATAACTCTTTGTAGTGAAAGAGCAAGGTTTGATGAATTGGAAGCTGGATTTGCTTATGGAGTACTATGAATACCAAATTTACCAAACTATACCTTCTAGTTCCTTAATATTATGCCTCTAGTGTAGACACATATACAAGAACAAGGTAAACTAGATTGTAGACTATGATGGGGTAATCACAAACTGTCCACAAGATCATCATAACATATACTTATTGATCATACTTCACTAGAAAAATATACCTATGAGTACAAAAAATAAATTTTACAAGGAGATTAAATAATGGTAATACTTAGTAATGACTGTAGTAAATAGAATTTGGCACAATAAATTCTAGGATTATAGTGGTAAAAATGAGTTACCAAGAAAAACCACCACCAAAGCAGAGTGATGTTGTCAAAAAACAAAAAATATCAAAATATGACATGCCCACAATATTTTCCAGAGCCCTACTCTTACTATGGTTGTTATGATTTATGTTCAATACTTTTTGGGCAATTGTATTATAACATAGAACTCTCATTCACAATAAGACATTAGAACAATGTGGAAATAATAATTGATGGTAGCATTATAGATGACACAATAAAAGCAGAAGAAAATTTATTATAAATGTAAACTTTAAAATTATATGAATTCTTGCTAGATTACCTTGTAGTGAATGTAACCATATTGTTGAACCTCCACTTGTGGATTTTCCTGATGACCATCATCCACACATCCACTCTGATAATCTTGGCTACACCTTGGACAAAGACGTACTTTTCTCTAACTAGCTTTTCTTGCTAGGTCTCACTCAAACACTAGACTATTTATTACTTCCTTGAGTTTATGCTTGCTCAAATTGCCTCCCATAAGGGTATATCCCCTATTTATAGGCTCATGGGAGCTAGATACTACATGCATGGATAATTCTAGATGGACACATGGTAAAATTTTCTAAAAATATCCGTTTTGACTTTCATAATATCAAGATATTCTAGATATCTTTCTCAACTTTTCCTAGGATATTTATAATTATATGAGATAGTAAAAATATCACATGCTTCTAGAGACTTTTATTTTAGACTTTTTCTATGGTATTTATAATTACATGATATAGTAAAAATATCACATGCTTCTAAAGAATTTTCTTTTGGGTTTTTCCTATAATTACATAAGACTTCCATAAATACTTTTGACTATCTTGGATTTTTAAATATTTTATTATTTACAACATATATCCTACTTGACAAATATAATTTACCATGACAATGACACTTTTACTATTTGTTATTATTCTTATTGTGACCTCTTCCTCTCACAATATTCTTTTTATACTCCTTCAGTACCAACATTCTATTATTTAATGATAGAAACAACCTTCTCAATGAAGTAATTGTATCACAATCATCTGAAACAATCAATCAAGTCATAATCTTCTCTATCAAGCTAGTCCACTAAATATTCTACATGATTCTTACCTTACTATATATGCAATAACATAATTTATTTTTTAATGTTGAAACCCTATCATGTTCATTTTTGCTTTCCACATTGGATAAATTAGTCTAGCATAAGTTACTATGGATTTTATTATTATCATAAGGACTAAAAACCCCCTTTTCCAAGGAATTAGATGTGGGGTTGTATACATGATCAATGATCCATCATCCTCATGATTTAAAAATTATTTTTTGGCAATGCTTGATAGAGCACATCCCACTTCTTGGAATATTTAAATTCATATCTGCATCATCCTATTGAATATATCACTAGATCTATTAAAGAGTTTACTACATTCACTAAGATCTATTAGACCTAGAAATAATTCCATGTATTGCATCTTTGAGTGACCTAGACCTAAATTTTTAATTTTTGTTTTTGAAAATAAAACAAAATGTAGAAAATCTGATGGGTCAAAGTAAATGGTGATTTCATTGAAGAATTGAACTTAGAAAAATATTGTAAGTAACAAAGTATTACTGTTAACTAGGATCATTAGGTGATTCATTGGAATATTCACTTATGTCATCCTTGCATCACTTCTCTTTGAATGGTTCCTAATTTTTTTTACTTAATATTTTATGGACTCGTTGGCTAATCTAGTGACTTGTCAATTTCCTTTATAAAAAAAAGTGATGTCATCCATATCCATTAAAATTTACTAATCCACTAAGTCCCCATTCTAATGATTCATTGGAATTCCAATGATTCGCTAAATTTTCTAGTGATTTTTTGACTTTTTGACAATTCACTGACAAATCCAACAATTCCCTAACTTTCCAATGATTTATTGGCTTCCAAAAAAAGTACATTGATTAACATCATTGTGGATCAACTAGGGAAAAATTATTAAATGGTGTAGAATATATTATGAATTTAGAATCCTCAATTATTTTTTTGGTTGTAAACTCCTAAAGGTTAATTATAGATCCTACCAAATCCATATCTACATGTGCATGCTCATTATATAATGTGAAATTCATTATTACAATAGGTGTATTAGATCCAAAAACCAATGCAACAATTTATGTAATGATAGATGGTGGCTCTAAATTATCCAAATTGATAATGGATCTAATGTACTACATATCAACCAATATATGCTCTAAAAGGACAACCTACATACCAAATATTTTGTGGATAGATGTAGAATGGACAAGCACCTCAACAACCTAAATTGATTCAAAAACAAAACTTCAATGGTGTCTATGTAGCAAAACTATCCAACTTATTTGAGTCAAATCCATTAGTAATAGGTGGACCCATGACACAAACAATATTCTTAGATTCAATAGATTAGAAATGAGCTTCAAAGTTAAAATGACTAGATCAAGGGAATGCTTACAATTCTTAAATATTTAAAGGAATAACATTATAAAATTGAAGAGGAGAATTGATAAAATTATCAATAAAAATACATGCAAGAGCCTCAATGATCATTGAATCAATAGCCAAACATATCAATGTCCACTCTTGAGGAAATATTTGCCTATAATAAGTCCCTTCAAGCTAGGACACTCCAATGGAAAAACATGTAGGTGACTAATCAAGTGAACAATGGCATGGAAGATGTGATTAATCAATGAGTGACAAATCAACCTATTGCCATCGATCTAACAATGGCTAGTCAATGCATGATAAATAACCCAATGGTAAATTAGGTAAATACATCTCAAATCAATGTGACAATTCTTTGCAGTGCCTGAAGCACCTTGTTGGTCCGGCTTTCATGCACACCCCGGGAAAGGATGAAGCAAGGAAGCTCCGGAGACACCCACGGGACGGATCCCACTCATCTTTAGGATCTACCTGGTTATCCAAGGTGCGAGTTACCGAGTTGGGTCGAATGGCAATTCACTCTTTTCCACTTCGGAATAGATTTCAATATGGACTGCTCTATTACCTTACGGGGGTTCTTGAACTTGTTCGGTAGTTGCAAAAGTTGTTGAATCAGATTTAACTTGAATTCTGGATCTAGCTCTCATGGGTCAGCGATTTAAATAAAAGACAAACAAAGAAAATAAAAATGGATCATTCACCGAAAGCAAAGAGAGGGTAGGGTAAGGCAGAAAAGAGAAGTTTATCAAACATCAAGCTGTAAAACTTAAAACTATCAATTTTATCTATGCTACTAGCTTCACAACAGAACAAATCAAAGAAGAAAGTGTCCAGTCAGTCTAAGATCACTTTCAACTAAGAGCACAAGGCGAGTGAAACAGATCTAGCAAAAAATTATAAATCCAAGGGCAGTTGGTTAAAGCTGGTATCTTTCACTGGCGGCCTAGCTCACACGGTGAAGACAGAGCAATTAGAACAAACTTACACCTCAAATCTGTAATTTCCCCTAGCAGACAATAGAACAACTGAAGCCTAACGGCATATTTAAACTTGATAACTTAGATTTACAGCATATATCTAACAAACTTTAAATGGAACGGATAACAAAAGAAGATACACTTATCACACTCTGCAAAAGATTAGGCTCCTGGCCATGCTATCAGAGAAAAGCTAAAGCACATCAACTCCAAGTCCAGAAACAAAGGATTTCACAAAATTTGCAAGAAATTGCTTATAAGCCTTTTATTTCTAAGTCTCCGCCTCCCGCGATTACATTTAGAATACTGTATTTATAGACTCGGGACGAGACCCTGATCTTTTCAAAATATCTTGCTCAAACCCTAAATCTTATCGCACTTAAACCCTAGGACCCGGGTTTTACAATAAAAATCCATTTAAAATCAAAGTCCGGATAGAACTTAACCCTTCGGCAAATCTGTGCAGTCAAGCTGCCATAAATGGAGAAGATAAAATCTAAAGCCACTTGCATTCATCCGCAACTGCAAATAAATGCCTCCATTAATTCTGTTGGTGAGCCGGATGAGTCACCACTTCTCCATCAATTTGATCTCCGTAAAGCCATCCCTGAGTTGAAATTGTCTTCATGCTATCAATTCTGCAATAAATTTGTCATTGAATGCTCTCACTGGCAGCTTCTCTTCTAGCATGGCGGTCCTTGACTAAATCCGCACTTTAACTTTGCCTTTATGGCCTTTCCCGGTTGTCCCGCAAGTGCCAGGTGGAATCCTGCATGAAAGACAAAAAGATTATATTAGCACTTTAATAAACATTAAATCCAAGCTTAAAACATTAAAAGCAGATTAAAAACCGCAAAATAAGCTTGCATGTCGGCCTACGCATGTCTGCCTCACGCTTTGACACGTGTCGCTACCCCGGGATGCCTTACGTTTCAGCTGGAATGCACTTTCGGGCCCTTTGAGGACTTTCTCTCTCCTACCGCGATTATGCGACATGTCGCGATTTCGCGACATGTCACGAAATCGCGACGTCTCCAGCGCTATGGCAACTTCTCCCTCTGTCGGCCGCGAAAATGCGACATGTCACGATTTCGCGACATGTCACAAAATCGCGCCTCTCGCTGGCGGCCGTACATCTTCCTCAAAACGTGCAGCGCGTCGCTACAATTTTCTCCCTTGCTTTGAAACGTGCGGCATGTGCAAGCTTCCTTGATTTGAGACATGCGCGCCATCGTTGCAACTTTTTTTTCGACTTGGAAACATGCGGCGCATCTTGCACCTTTCCCGATTTTGAGACGTGCGAATCGTGCAATTTTCGGACTTAGCCACTTTTTCATTTATCCTCGGCGAAAATGGGACATGTCGCGATTTCGTGACATGTCGTCAAATGCGCTCCTCCGTACGACTTGCTTCTCTCTCCAAAAAGCGTCGCGATTTCGCGACATGTCGTGAAATCGCGACTTTACTTAGCCGGATTTTCATGCATTTTCTCTCTCCTGTGAAAATGCGACATGTCAGATTCGCGACATTTTTCCGTTCTCTCTCCTCATGGGCGATTTGCGACACTTTCCAAAAATGGAAATGTCGCGATATCGTGACATTTTCAAAAATGGAAAGTGTCACGATTTCGCTACGTTTTGACTTAGCTGCATTTTTTTTCTGTCGCGATATCGCGACATTTCTGAAAATGGAAGTGTCGCGATATCGTGACACTACCAAAAATGGAAAGTTTGATTTTTCATGAATTTATGCAACTGTTTTCAGCATTTTCTCGGTACCGGTGCAAGATTTTCTTAAGCATGAATGATTTCTAGCATGTAAAAAGTGAATTCTTGGATAACACAGCTAGAATGCAAGAAAAAGCACAACTTTAAAAAGGAGGCAAGCAAAATTTGGATTTAAAGCTGAAAAGGATCAAGAGGGTCCCTGTTTGCAAAAATGGAAGTTCGAGGCTTTCTAGAGGATGGAATCTCATTTTTCGGTGGGGGTGTGTTGCTTCTCAACAAATGGCGATATCTGCGGGTAAAATAGTAGCACTATTTTAGAACCCAAGACTCTGGTTTCAAAACAAAAAGACCATGCATCATGCCTTGCCACAGACATTCTTCACAATAAATTGATTGCTAACTGCAAGCTGTTAAAATTTCCCAAGGACATACTAGGCTGGATTACTTCAAGGAAGATTTCTGATGTGCAATTTCAAAGGGTATAAAACTTTCTTCAAGGATGACTGAATTGAATGATGAACTCTGGACTGATCAACTTTTCTAGATTGTAAAAGGGAAACCGAGTAGAGCTCTGTTTACTAGTTTAGCCTTTTACGACCTAGACGGAGTTACCCTTTAGATTTACACGACCCAATTTACAAGCTGTAGGGCGAGAATCTAATATTGGCTTGCCTCTTTTAATATAACTCTTTTTTCTCTTTTTTCTTTTTTTTTTTTATCTCTCTCTCTCTGAAATATATCAATATATGAGATGCTTTTAGGGAAATCACAATTTTCTTTTATCATTTGATCAATCCGGAACTGTTTCGGTCTAGGCATTGATAGCCTCTGTGGATACCCAAATAATTGCATGAACCATAGTCCCCTCTCATAACCAGCTTTTCTTGGATTCCCCGGGAGTTCCTCCAACTAAACGACATAGCAGTTTTTCTATCATTAAAACAAGCTGTGGCAAGTAAGACACAAGATCCAATCATCTCTCTACCTTTGTCCTGAATAACAAAATAGTTCTACGAGTTCAGTGCAAGCAGACTATCTCAATTAGAATGGTGAACAGACATGGGCATTGGATGGAAACTGGATTGATCAGCTTAGAATAAACAATTTTCAGTAGGCTGACTTTTCATTGATTGCTCAGGCAAAGGTTAAAGGACAAAATTTCAAAAGCCAAAGGACTTTGTACAGGCTTCCAAGGACAGGCACAGGCTTCTAAAGCAAAACAGAATCAAAAAAAAAAAAAAAAATGCTTAAATAAAAGAAGGATTAACTAAAAAGAAATAAAAACAAAGAAAAAAAGAAATAAACTAAAGAAGAAATAAACTAAAAGACATATAAAAATAAAAGAGAGCAAGGATTAATCTAACAAACAAACCATACGGACAAACACAATTAAAACTAAAAAGAAGCAACTAAAGCAAGCGTACGAGCTATTAAAAGAACTAAACTAGAACAAAATAAAACTTACGGAGCTATTCACAATATGTACACATGTTACAACTTCTTCATAGCTCACTCAAATGATACATTGGATGGAGCAACGAGAGAAATAATGTTTCAAGTGCTGGCCATTAACGGGGAGGTCCAGAAAATTACCATCGAGGTCTTGCAAGCGGAAAGCATTGTTACCCAATATTTCAGCAATTTGGTAGGGGCCTATCCACGGTGGTTGCAACTTTGTGTGCTTACCCTTCTTCTCATGGGCCTTGTCCCACGGAAGCACTAAGTCTGCCGGCTGAAAGCCTTCACCTTGGCTCTCTTGTCAAACCACCGCTTGACGGTTTCTTGGTGCCTGTTTGAAGTGCTCCGGGGCTTGGAGTCTTTCATCCTGCAAGTTAGTGAGGTCTAAAACACAGGCTTCTGCATCATCATGATCTTCAAAATAATCTAAGGCAAATTGGTAGGTAGGCAACTTCAAGGAGATGGGAACAATTGGCCAAGTACCATACGACAAAACAAAAGGAGAGGTCTTAAGAGCCACTTTGTGTGTTATCCGGTCAGCCCACGAGTGCATATTTCAACAATGTATGCCACTTGCACAGGTTTGTCTGCTTTGCAGACTTTTTGATGGCATTCATTAAGTTCTTGTTTGTTGACTCGGCCGAGTCCATTGCCTTGGGGATAGTAGTTGGATGAGAATCGATAACTATCCCCATCTGGTATGCCCAATCTGCAAACTCCAATGATTGGAAGGCTGGCCCATTATCACAGACCAAATTCAGGGGAACCCCAAATCTAGTTATGACATTTGATTCAAGAAAATCAATAACTTCTGGGCTGTACTTCTTGTGGTGGCTGCTTGCTTCAACCCACCTTGTGCAATAGTCGATGGTTGTCGGCACATATTTATGCCTCTTTGAGGAATTTGGGTTAATGACTCCCACAAAATCAAGTCCCCACTTGCATGAAAGGTTTGTTTATCTCAAGCTGGTTGCAATGGCGAGCTCGGTTTGCCTCTTTGGCTGCAAATGTACGCATGCGATGGCGAGGTTCGACATGTTGATGTGCATCCTTAAAAAGTGTAGGCCAGTAATAGCCTTGCTCTTAATATTTTATGTGCTGTAGCAGATCCTGATGAATGTCCTGCCCCTAGTTTTTCATGAAAGCTAGCCATGACTTCACTGACTTCATTGGGAGAAATGCACCTTAGAAATATGCCAACATAATTCTCCTTGTACAGAGTATCTGCCTTGAGGAGATAGTGAGCGGCTTTTAACTTTAATGCTCTCCTTTGAGTTCTGTTCAAATGGGATGGGCAAACTCCAAAGCTGTAGCGAGATGAATGATATCCCCATACCAATCATCAGATTCCGAGTTTAATTGATTAACTTCCTGCTTGTAGAGGCACTTCAGCAATGTGCCTGGACAAGCCAAGTCCTACGATCGGTTTAGCGAGGCCTAATCTCCAAGTCATACTCTTGCAACTTGGTAACCCAATTGCCCCTCGGTTCACCCAACTCATTCTGACTTAGAAGGTACTTCACAGTTGGAGTCCGGCACTATGGCATGAGTTTTGCTTCGAGTATATAATGTCTGAAGCCGTTTCATTGCCCTTACCAAAGCATAAGCTCTGTTTGTCTAATACGGAATATTTCGGTTCAGCTCCCTTCAAATTAGTGCTCTTAAAAGCAATTGGATGTTCTCCTGTATCTCTCCGTTGAGTCGACCTTTGCGGCAAGTGTATGTTCGGGAAGAGAATGTGTACGAGATAGAAATCTGCCTTTGAAATGCGGGCTTACTAAGGCTGGTGCTTGTTTAATGGTTGTCTTGATTTCTTGAAAAGCGAGTCTTAGCTTCGGTGGTCCGGGCAATGCGGGCGGTTTGCTTTAACATATCATTCATTGGTTTAACTATCTCTGCAAAGCCTGAGATAAACTTTATGACAAAGTTAATCTTTCCAAAGAATGATCTCAACTCTTTCTTGGAGTTGGGAAATGGTATGCCAGATATGGCCTCAACTCTGCCTGGATCCATAGAAATGCCATCCTTTGTGACCAAATGCCCAAGCAGTTTGCCTTATGTTACACCAAATATGCATTTCTTTGGATTCAAAGAGATGCCAAACTCTCTGCACTTGTTAAACACAGACTCTAAATGCTTGACATGGTCAAATCTGGATTTGGAAAAGACTGTTAGATCATCCATGTAAACTACAATACATTTGCCCATAAGCCCCTTGAAGGCATGGTCCATTGCTCTCTGAAATGTTGCTCCTGCATTTATTAAACCAAATGGCATCCTCTTGTAAGCAAAAGTCCCCCACTTAGTTGTAAAAGCAGTCTTCATTCTATCCTCCTTCTCCACCAGAATCCGGTTATAGCTACGAGAAGCCATCCGAGAAAAGACATCATCTACGAGCCATTAACAATTTGCAGGACTTCATCCATAGAAGGCGAGGGGATAGTTGTCCTTTTCGGATGCTTTGTTCAGATTCCTAAAATCCACACAAAGGCGGATCTCCCCATTTTCTTCCTGAGCGGCACCGGATTTGCCACCCAAGTAGAATGCACGATAGGAAAAATAATTGCTTGCACTCAAGAGCTTCTCCACTTCTTTACGAATAAGGGGTTCCTAACAGAGCATTAACATGCCTCTGTTTTTGTATGAAAGGCTTGCAAGATTCTTTCAAAGGTATGATGTGGGTGTAAACTTTTGGATCAAATACCTTTAAATCCTTGTATGACCAGGCCATTACATCCTTGGACTTGTGCGGGAAATCAATCATATTTCTCTTTATTTCCGGATCACAGTCCTTTGCCAACTTGATGTTCCTTGGATCCTCTTCAGTTCCTACATTCAAATTTTTAGTCTCATTGTCTGTGGTGCCCACATAATCCTCAGAATTCACCCTTTGCCTGATCTTGTCAACATCGAATAGCCTCTCCAGCTCTACCATTCCCTTTGGGATTACATTTGTCCTTCAATCTCATGATTCCCCTGTCATCATCTAGTTGTTCCATCAGGGTGTCCCTTTGGCCCTCATCAATTATAGCATTCTCAAAGGTATTGGTACTCTGTAAGAAGTGCACAATCTGTTGATCATCTGAGAAAACTTGAAAGCTATCTATATTGTTTGGAACTGAAGGACAGGGGACTAACTCAATTGAAAACTTATCCCACTTAAAATCTTCCAATGGCTTTAAACTTGCAGCTGAAGATGCCAAGACATCTGCATGTGAATTTTGTTCCCTGGGTATATGTGTTAAGTTAAATGCATCAAAGCCTTCCACAAGATCCCAAGCTCTGTGCTTGTATCCTTTCAGATAAGAGGCTTTACACTGAAACTTACCCACGACTTGGCTTGCCACTAATTCTGAATCAGTGAAAACTTGAATGTTTTTCACATTTCTATCCAATGCAAATTTTAAACCTAAAATCAGAGCTTCATACTCTGCTAAATTATTAGTACATGGGAACTACATGCGGTAAGACATAAAAAATGTCTGACTTTGAGGCCCTTTGAGGACTGCCCCTGTTCCAGAACCACGCTTACATCTGGCTCCATCCACATGAAGTGTCCAAACTTCATTAGTATGTACAGGATGAGCTTTGTTAAATTTATCATTGTGCCCAATTGTTAAATTGTAGACACCAATGTCTACCTCTGCAATATTGACAGTCTCATTTGCTGCATTGTACTCTGTAATGGTGTGCTTGTACCTAGGTTCTCTGTCAACCCGCAATTGATTAGCCACACCCTTCCATGGCAACCACATGTGTGAAAAGTCTGTTGCCAGATATCCATTTAGAGACTTAGACCAATCCCTACTCAACGACATTCCATACCCCATCGGGATATCCACAACTTGGATTTCGATCTTATGTTGAGCCCTTGGCTGAGATGCCAATTGAATGTGAATGTTTTGCGGCTCTCCCACAACCTTAACTTCTGACTTGTCCAATTGGACAACTCTCCTCTCGAGACTTCATTGGGGTCAGCCCCAGCTGTCGACAAATTGCCGGTGGCATGACATTAGCAGATGCAACTGAATCTACCAAACAATTATGTAAATTCTTCCCAAAAATTTTGACGATCGGTAAAAATGGGGGAACTTCAGTCTTTTCTTTGTACATGGCCAGATTGGCATTGGCTATTTTCTTCCCTTTATCCACAGGTTTAGCAACAGGGCCAGAGTATGTCTTTATCAGGTTATCTCTCTGCTCTGAAATCTGTGCCAACTCATGCAGAGTAATGTTGGCCTTAATATTTTTCATGTCTTCCACTATGTTATATCCTTTGTTAAGTGGAGGAACAGCAACATCTGGTACTCTTTGAGCTCCTCCCTTTGGTGGAGGTGGATTATTGCTTGGAGAGGGGTCAGGAGGAATATTATGAGAATTGTCAGGAGGAGTTGATGTGGTATTTGGCTCTGGATTCCTGTTCCTCAGGTTGTAGTTATCTCTTACATGCTTGCTTGGAAAGCTCTGTACTTCATCCATGGGCATTTCAACTACATTCTCGGATTCATCCGGGAAAGAAAAAGAATCCAAGACCATAGGCTGCCTTGTGTCCGGATGAACTTGGGCCCTCGGCGAGTTCTTTGATTTTCGGGGGAGATCAAATCTCCGACAAGGCTTCAAATGCATTGCAAAATTCCACACAATCTAACTCCCCATCTTTGAGAAGTGGCATGAATTCTGCACCAGTTGGGCGGAGCCAAATCACAGATGTTCACATCATGAGCTTTACCCTTGTAATCTTTATTAGGTTCATATGGGGGCCTGTTAAATCTGTTTGGTTGGTATGAATATCTGTTGGGATTGTCTCCAGTAGAAGTTTGCCTTTTAAAACTCAAAAAATCATTGGCCAACTTCTGAACAATCTTTGAAACTTCTTCAATCCTAGCATTGTCAGCCTCTTTCACAGGGTTCTGTACATTCTCAACGGGTGCGGCGACTAATGGTGCTGTCGATGGTAAAGTCCGACAAGCGGCGGCATCATCGATGTGGGATAGGATTGAACACGGGAGCGAGCTTGAGTGATCGAGAGGAGTTTGTTGAATATTTAAAGGTTGGGGTCCCAAGCTGTCTTTCCGGGATTAAAGCTTCTTTATAAGCTTACGTCAAGTTAGTAACAGTGGCATCCCTCTTCAAGAAGACGAGAGGTCATTGGGTCTAGAGAGTTCCTGAAAATCTCTAATGCCGAGTCGAGCATTCGGTACATAATAGCCGGTGAGTCTACCATAAGCTTTCTGGAATCGACATTATAGGATCTAATAGACTCATTCGGTTCTCTTTTGATGCTAGAAAGCTGTTGATATAAAATCCCTGGGATCTATCACTTCCCCGAACTGTGACACAAAGACTTTTTCTAAGTCATTCCAACTGGTGATGGAATCATTGGTAAGATTTAGAAACCAATCATAGGCTCCCTCCTGGAGAGTGAAAGGGAAGAGTCTGCAGGCAACATCCTCATGCTGTACATTTAATAACTTGAGTGCATTCTTGAATGCAATTAAGTGTTCCTCTGCGATTCTTGTCCCATCATGTTTATACCTAGGGAGGTATCTTTCCGGATTTACGGGCAAGTCATGGGCTATACCCGGAATGTTCAAAGCTGTGGAGCCCAACCAATTTGCCATAGCTAATGGATTAACGGGGATATTACGAGCTCCGGTTGGAGTGACTATCAATGGTGATAAAGCTATCCGTGATAGAGATGTGGCCCTTCCGTGGCTACTTCTTCTCGGAGTTTCTAATTCGGGGACAAGGAGCTCTCCGGCTCCGGGGTGGGACCTTGTTACCCTGTATGTAGAATCCGGTTTTCACGAGGCGACTTGACAAACTCTGCAGTTCTCGAACGAGGTTCTGAATTTTGGAAAGTTGAAAACATCTTGACATGCCTGACAATTTACAAAACTGTGCGACAATTTACAAAAGTATGTCGACAATTTACAAAGCTGTCGGAGTTCACTGTGGGTCCTTCAAAATGTTGTTGTTATGCCCTTACAATACTTGAACTGAGTTCAGCCCTCCTTCTAGCGCCAATTAGGTTGTTGGTCCGGCTTTCATGCACACCCCGGGAAAGGATGAAGCAAGGAAAGCTCCGGAGACACCCACGGGACGGATCCCACTCATCTTTAGGATCTGGCTGGTTATCCAAGGTGCGAGTTACAGAGTTGGGTCGAATGGCAATTCACTCTTTTCCACTTCTGGAATAGATTTCAATATGGACTGCTCTATTACCTTACGGGGGTTCTTGAACTTGTTCGGTAGTTGCAAAAGTTGTTGACAATCGATTTAACTTGAATTCTAGATCTAGCTCTCATGGGTCAGCGAATTTAAATAAAAGACAAACAAAGAAAATAAAAATGGATCATTCACCGAAAGCAAAGAGAGGGTAGGGTAAGGCAGAAAAGAGAAGTTTATCAAACATCAAGCTGTAAAACCCTAAACTATCAATCTTATCTATGCTACTAGCTTCACAACAGAACAAATCAAAGAAGAAAGTGTCCAGTCAGTCTAAGATCACTTTCAACTAAGAGCACAAGGCGAGTGAAGCAGATCTAGCAAGAAAATTATAAATCCAAGGGCAGCTGGTTAAAGCTGGTATCTTTCACCGGCAGCCTAGCTCACACGGTGAAGACAGAGCAATTAGAACAAACTTACACCTCCAAATCTGTAATTTCCCCTAGCGAGACAAGAGAACAAGCTGAAGCCCTAACGACATATTTAAACTTGATAACTCGGATTTACTGGCATATATCTAACAAACTTTAAATGGAACGGATAACAAAAGAAGATACACTTATCACACTCTGCAAAAGATTAGGCTCCTGGCCATGCTATCAGAGAAAAGCTAAAGCACATCAACTCCAAGTCCAGAAACAAAGGATTTCACAAAATTTGCAAGAAATTGCTTATAAGCCTTTTATTTCTAAGTCTCCGCCTCCCGCGATTACATTTAGAATCTGTATTTATAGACTCAGGACAGACCCCGATCTTTTCAAAATATCTTGCTCAAACCCTAAATCTTATCGCACTTAAACCCTAGGACCCGGGTTTTACAATAAAAATCCATTTAAAATCAAAGTCCGGATAGAACTTAACCCTTCTGCAAATACATGCGAGTCAATTGCCATAAATGGAGAAGATAAAATCTAAAGCCACTTGCATTCATCCGCAGCTGCAAATAAATGCCTCCATTAATTCTGCTGGTGAGCCGGATGAGTCACCACTTCTCCATCAATTTGATCTCCGCAAAGCCATCCCTGTGTTGAAATTGTCTTCATGCTATCAAGTCTACAATAAATTTGTCATTGAATGCTTTTACGGCTTCTTCTCCTCTAGCATGGCGGTCCTTGACTAAATCCGCACTTTAACTTTGCCTTTATGGCCTTTCCCGGTTGTCCCGCAAGTGCCAGGTGGAATCCTGCATGAAAGACAAAAAGATTATATTAGCACTTTAATAAACATTAAATCCAAGCTTAAAACATTAAAACAGATTAAAAACCGCAAAATAAGCTTGCATGTCGGCCTCTGCATGTCTGCCTCACGCTTTGACACGTGTCGCTACCCCAGGATGCCTTCTGTTTCAGTTGGAATGCACTTTCGGTCCACTTTGAGGACTTTCTCTCTCCTATCGCGATTATGCGACATGTCGCGATTTCGCGACATGTCGCGAAATCGCGACGTCTCCAGCGCTATGGCAACTTCTCCCCCTGTCGGCCGCGAAAATGCGACATGTCACGATTTCGCGACATGTCGCAAAATCGCGCCTCTCGCTGGCGGCCGTACATCTTCCTCAAAACGTGCAACGCGTCGCTACAATTTTCTCCCTTCAGCTTCGAAACGTGCAGCGCGTCAGACTGAATTTTGAGACATTGGCGCATGTTGCAACTTTTCTCTCGACTTGGAAACATGCGGCGCATCGCTTGCACCCTTTACCCGATTTTGAGACATGCGGCCAATCGCTCAATTTTGGACTTAGCCACTTTTTCATTTATCCTCGGCAAAATGGGACATGTCGCGATTTCGCGACATGTCCAAATCGCTCTCCTCTTTCTTCTCTCTCCATTTGAACATAATTTTCTCTCTCTCCAAAAATGAAAATCGACATGTCGCGATATCGTCGACATGTCGCAAAATCGTAGTTTCTTCTCTCTCCAAAATGGTCGCGATTTCGCGACATGTCTGAAATCGCGCTTTTGCGGCACTTAGCCGATTTTCATGCATTTTCTCTCTCCTGCGGGAAAATGCGACATGTCGCGATTTCGCGACATGTCTGTCTCTCTCCTCACTGCGGCCGATTTCGCGATGGTTTCCAAAAATGGAAATGTCGCGATATCGCGACACTTCCAAAAATGGAAAGTGTCGCGATTTCGCTACGCTTTTCGGACTTAGCTGCATTTTGATTTTCCTGTCGCGATATCGCGACATTTTCAAAAATGGAAGTGTCGCGATATCGCGACACTACCAAAAATGGAAAGTTTGATTTTTCATGAATTTATGCAACTGTTTTCAGCATTTTTCTCGGTACCGGTGCAAGATTTTCCTTAAGCATGAATGATTTCTAGCATGTAAAAAGTGAATTCTTGGATAACACAGCTAGAATGCAAGAAAAAGCACAACTTTAAAAAGGAGGCAAGCAAATTCTGGATTTAAAGCTGAAAAGGATCAAGAGGGTCCCTGCTTGCCCAAAAATGGAAGTTCGGGATTTTCTAGAGGATTGGAATCTCATTTTTCAGTGGGGGTGTGTTGCTTATCAACACACCTTAAAAGAGCAAAAGTTTCCTTCCTATACAAAATGTAATAGTGGATATTTTTTATTTTTGGAATCCTCAAACTACCTCCTAGGAGCATATCCCCACAAAAAAAAAAGTGAACCTAAAATAACAAGATAATATTTAGATAACAATGGATCAACAATTATTATGATGGAACCTCTTCTTTTCATCAAGGGGCATATCTCCTATGGTTTGATAAACGCAAAAAAAATGAAACAAGGATTCTAGAAATAAGGAATCAAAGAGTAAAGAATATTGTGAATCATTTGATACTTTCTTGAATGAGGATTCAAAGGCGATAGAAGAATGTGAAGTGTTTATATTTTCCTTTAGAAGAATGGCGTATGGCGAGAGTAAAAATTGAGTCAATTTACAAAGGATTTCGTTTACCCTTTTATGATATCATGCTTATAGATAAAACAAAGGCAAATATACAATTAGATCATCTAGCATCGGTGCTTCCCTAGTATGGCAACTTGGAGCATATATGAACAATAGAAAAATAAATTGGGCTAAGAGAAAGGGAAGGAAACACTACAAATTTTTGAATAATTTGCATGAGAATCCCCTTCTATGAAAGCATTTTACTTCTTTAAAGAGTAAATTTAACAAGAAAATCATAAAATTCTTGGGATTCCATGTGAGATTCAAATAGATGCAACACCTGAAGCTTCTGATGTTAGAAAATGTCTTCTTATACAAAATGTAATCATGTGTGAGCGTTACAAATCTAGAAAGGGAGGTAAAATATTTGTTCTTAGTATCCTAGAATGAGGTATTTAATTATATTTAAATGAAATGATCATATAAAAGTATAGGTGTTTCTACAACTAGAACATGAGGTATTTCTATCAGAGCTAATATTGATACTAGAGCCCAAAGGTAAAATTGAGGAAGAAAGTGAGCTAGAATATGAAACATACATTTTTATTTTATAAAAGCTACATTTACAAGGTTTTGATAAATCTAGTGGGGGTACTTTTATAAAGAAGTATTTCTTGTTAAATATAAAATTCTAGAAACACACACTACTCAATAAATTGATAATGATTCACATTTAAAAATTAATAATATTTAAGTGATTCAAGATAAATAGGTCACATTCACTAACAAAGAGACCATGATCTTATAACTAGTTATTTTCCTACAATTGTGGGGAGTGAAACTAGGGTAAAACTTACATTCTAATAGTTTTATGCTTTGAAATAAGACAATGGATTATTTAGGGAACAATAAGTGGAGGAACCACCACTACTAAATAATGTTGTGTTGCTTGGTTACATAAAGGTGGTGGTCAAAACTAAAATATTATATTAAAATTTGATATTGAAGGAAATAAAAAGCAAGGACGCTATAACTATTATAAATATTTTAGAACTAATCCATGCACCAACCCATGATCCAACCATTTTATTCTTAGGAACAAGTATCATTTTCAAGATACTTGGCATCAAGAGGTAGATCAAAAAGGGATAATGAAAGAGAAATTTATTCTATTCGTCCAAACCTCATGTTATGAACCTCTCTTCTCATTAATAGAAATCATTTACCAATATGCAAAAATACACATGTATCCATAAATAAATTTCACAATAACAATCCGTACAATAAAATAGAGATTGATAATACCCTTGAGGTAGGGCAACATAGTACAATGCTCCTTATTGGAAGGAAGCCACTCCATAAGATCTCTAGCTCCATGAGCCAAGACTTCTACAAATAATACTTGATATGACTTCTATTCCAATGTTTACCTTTAAATAATGCCCACAAGAATATTTCTTGACTATTCTATGACAATATTCTCCTACCTATTTCTAATTTGACATGTGGTCTTCCTTACTAATGAGTAATGGTTACATAAGTAATGTTTATATCATAGCGAGTTCACATTAGCCAATAGTTCATGCATGGTTCATACCAATATACAATACAATAATATATTATTAAGTACCTATATTGGGTACCTAACATTCCATCCCCCTTAAAAATGATTCATCCTCAAAATATTAGAAGTGGATAAATAATATGATCTTTTGATCCATGTTGAGTATTGGTACTGATCGTGATCATCCATCCATCTCAATGAAACTATTATTGGTGGTGATCTTTGTTGATGTTGGCATACCCTTTTACCACTTAAGTATCTAGAATTAATTTTTTGGTTCCATGTATTTGAAGCATCTTTCCATGGGCCATAAGTATCACTCTTCTTTATCCATACTTGATTTATTTTGCCACTAGTAGCATATCCAAGGTTTAATATTCTCTAGTTTCATGTATGTCCCTCATATTTATTTTGTTGCTTGAAGCCCTGTCTCCAAGATTGTTGCCTCTCAGGATGATGTGGATGGAAATATACTCCAACCTTAGCCTGATGTTCTACATTTTTTTACTCTTCAACATATTGTTATTTTTCAATCTCCCATATTTTAATTCATCCTTGGATTTTAGTTTTGCTTCTTCCTTGATCTTTGTTACTACCTCCTTCTTAGAATCTATTTCATTATCTTTTTCTTCTTCTACAACTTGCTTCCTTACCATAGCTTCTTGATTTTCCCCCAATTCTTGTGCCTTAGAGTGAGAGATATCTTGCAATGTTATCTTCTTTTTGCGACAACATAACTTCATAAATTTCTTTTACACATTAATATTAATAGTACCCAAGGAATCCAACTAAGGATAACCAAGAACAATATCTACATCATTCATCTCAATAGCATGAAATTATGAATGTAAAACATATTTATCCATGGTGATATTTAGATCTTCAAAAATCCAAACATCCTCATCCTCAAGCTATATGGTTTTAATTTTGGTTGTTGGAACTTGCAAACTATTATCCAAGTCCCTATTGATGAAGTTATGCTTTCTACTAGGGTTTATAGAGACAATAACTTTTTTCTTTTGAATGTAACCAAAATCTTGCAAAATAAAGTTTTTATATTCAAATAAATATTTTTGAACAATGTTTTGCCTATCTTTTCCTTTTATCATTTTTTGAAAATTTCCAACTCCCCTTTCAATTCCTTTTGTTCATCTTGAATCCTAGCTATCTTTTCATTTTTTCTCTAATCCCCATTTGCTTAAAAATACAATTTCAAATTCTTCCCTTGTGTATAAAAAATTATATGCATGAGCAAAGTCCATATACCAAGGAAACGATTCCCCCACAAAGAACCACAACTCTTATATCTCCATTCCTCCTCAAACAAATTTAGAGAAAAAAATTTCCACTTTACCAACCATTCTTTAACATCACTATCATCCTTTCCAATAAATATTGCCAACTCCATGACCACAATAATTTTTTTCACAATTGCTAGGGTTTTAAATAACCAAAAATGATCAAAAATATAATTTCTCAAAGATCAAATATTCCTTGTAATAAACCCTTACATTTGTATATTTTATTCAAAAAAAAAGAAACAACTAATTTGCTTACCTTTCTCTTTGCACAAATTTTCTGCAGAGCCCAAAAACAACATCAAAAGCCCAAATTCAAACAACTATAAATTCCTCAATAATTATTAGTATTTAACAACTGGGAAAATTCTTTTATAGTATAAAAATAATCTACATGCTAGTGTCAAAATATTCTAAAAATGATTACATAGGTGTCGAAAAATTGGTATAAAAAGGGAGGGTAGCTATTTTCTGAGCCTGTAAATAGAATTATCTTCTACTTGCTGAAATAGGTATTTGTTTTTGTAACTACTTATTATCATTTTTTTTTGTTTCTTTTAATATAAAAAACTAAATTAATAATATTTAAAAATATCCCTAGATCACCTGAGCACAAATATCATAAGAAATACTTGGATTCCCATTTCTTTCCATTCCTTTCTTTCAAGATTGGTTGAAGATCTATCTAATATCAGTTGTTTCTTATGATGATAGCAAGAGGATTCCCAAGATTCAATTTTTTTTTAGGGAGGCAAGAGTTTTATTCCTTCTAACTCCATAACCCAATGGATGATGCAATTTAAGATAGACCTTGTTGATATTGTAGGCACAAAAATGATTATGAAAATGAATGTTGGTAAATATACCTAAGGTTATAAGAACTTTGATGGATCAAGGAAAAAAGAAGTAAAATATTATAGAAACTAAATAGAAAGGAGCTTTATATATAAAAAAATTATAATAATAGACATGTCTAATCTAGAAGCACAAGTTACCATCACCATCTTCCCCATAACCATATTCACTTCACTTCTACCCCAATTTATTCTATCACCATCATAATTCTCTCTCCCACTCTTAATACTTCTATTTCCTACTTCTTAAATACCTTTAACATCTTCTATTGCATCCATCCCACCTCAAATAAGCATAACCCTAGTCATAGGATCACTAGTAGGTTTATCCATCCAATATGTAGGGTCATCCTATACTCCACCTCCATCCTAGTTTGTTCCATCATCATTAAAGCTACTATCATCACCTCTTCAATCACCATCCACTTTTCCTTTGGTCCTCCATGTTGTAAGCATCATTGCATCACTCCATGTGTTCTCATTTTAAAACATCACATCATACACCATCACTAGTCCATGTCATAACCTATGTCACAGTTTCATATTGGTATCCTAACACCCATAGATCCATAGGTTATTATAGAATCTATAGTGATTTACACTACATTTTAAAGTTTGGCCTTAAGCACTTTTGAAGAAAGGATGCAAAGAAGTCCCAATCAGAAGAATGACACTTAATAGAAAAATTCTTGAGTAAAGAAAAAGAAATAAGTTTTGATAAAACATATTGTTAGTTGTATGAAAGATGAAGAGAGATAAAAAAATCTCCAAAATTTTGACCAAGAAATGTAGAAAAAACTTTTGATGACATATTTAACAAAAAGTAATAAGAGTTCCAAAAAGGTATAGGAGAAGAAAAATATTTCAAGTAGAAATTTTTAAATCCTTTGAAGGGTGAACAAACCAATTTTTTTGAGAATTAGACCAACCAAAAAGATCTGATGACAAAGGAATCCTCTCACAAAAAAGATGACCTTGGAATTTTATAAAGGTTCAAGATGAATAAATACAAAAAATTCTAACAAACCCCCATTTAAAAAAATAGAAGAGTGCACTGCAAATAAAGAAAGAATAGAAAATATCAAGTGGCATTAACTTAATTGGTTAGATTCATCTAACATTTAATGAGGATACTGAGGTTCAAATATTTATAAGTGATACATGGATAATATCTAATATTTGTTGTAATACCACAATGCAGTGATGATGTAATACGTTTGGGGCCCATTTCAATCCCATATAACCAATTGAAAAAAAGAAAGAATGGAAAATGAATATAATCACTTCTAGAAGTAGAGTGCAATGGGGGAGCGACAACAAGAAATTAAGGGTCATAATGCGTACAAGAGACTAATGACAAGGTATCATATTAAAAAATAAGGTGTAGATGAGCTAAGTTTATGAGCCACCAATGAGGAGAATTAAATATCACCTACTAGAGTTTCTTGGATTGGGTAACTATTAAAGGTATAAATGTGGTGGTCGTAATGACAACAATCTTGAGTCTAACAAATATTAACTGAAAAAGGTATTTCCATTCAATTTTTAGGATCCCTACATAAGGTAGATGAAATTTTCAAGAGGCTCCTACATAGTTTTGGAGGGAAAATATCCTAAATTATATTTATAAATAGTAGTTGTTTGAGTATTATAAAGGATCAACAAGTTGTAAAAATTTTACTTCCTTTTCCTCTATATAGCAGTACTTGGATTCTTGAGTGGTCTTGTGAGCAAGCTTTCAAACCCCAACTTTTGACATAACTTGTAATATTTTATATTCATATATACATGCTTTAGGGCATGATTATTTGTTTTTTTTGTTTTATTTGATGTATGTATATGCACCTATGTGTGTATATTGGAGGCCATGACTAAAAAATCTCTATCTCATTTCCTTTATATGTAAATTTATGCTTAACATGCTAAGAGAAGAAAGTATTCATATTAGAGTTATTGATTAATTACACTCAAGTTTGTTGTATAGAGGTATATTATCTTTATCTTGGTGTATCTCCCCTTATTATCTTAGGTTATCTTAGGATTTTCTTTTTTGCTATCTTTTTTTTTTTTGTAATTTATTTAACCCTTTTTCCTAAATTTGATAGATTAAAAATATAGTAGGAAGTATGCTCAAGATCACATCTTAAAAGGATCTAGTATTGTAAAAAACCTTAGAGGAACCCAATTAATTTTAACCCCATGCCCTTGAAATTTCCCTGCTATGTTGTTTTGTTTGATATGCGATAGTCTCGACCATGTGGTCCATGTATTCAATGATTAAGACCATCTGAGAGGACAAAAATTTAATGGAACACTTGGTGGGACCCAATTAATTGAAGAACACAAGCTTATACTGAGATGGGGGGTCAACATTATAATACCACTTTTTACTTTTCTTCCCCAATCAATATTATGCAATGTAAGGATAGCAATATCAATAGCAGTATTCAAAGCAATGCACAAATCATCACACACAATAGAGACACCATAATTTACGTGGTTCACCCAATGTGGGCTACTCCACGGTGAAAATATTTCACTAAAATTTTATCAATCAATCTCTTGGGAATCCTTTCCCTATTACAATGTTTATGGACCTCTGTCCAAAGGAGATACCAATCCCCTTAAACAATTTCATGGATCTCTATCCATAGGAGAACTCCTTTCTCCTCTTGCTCTAGCTGGTGATCTTCTAGAAGAACTGCTACCTCTAATTGTTAGGATCTCACTATTAAAAATAAGCACACTCACACAAAATACTATAAAATAACACAAATACATCAAATAACTCAATAAAACTATGCAAAAATAAAATGCAGAAATGGAACAATCTCACAATAACACAGAATCATAGGCCTCTTCGAGGGGCAACCTCCAATATTTCATTAGCTTGTAAAAGATGAATTTTTACATGGCTTCATATCTTTTAAAGAAAAACTTCATGCAACCCTACCTAAATACTCAAGAGTTAGCTTACATGCAAAATGCCACTCGATCTAGAATATTCTACCTACCATCGATTACAATCTTGATAAAAAATAGTTACATGAGATGGTGTCGCTTGGCTAGGAATACCACTTGCCACATACATTACAAAGTATTACAAAGTAATATCATAATAGGATCCCCCACATTGGAAGTGGGCCATTACATAAGTAAATTAGAATTACAAAATGGTGTTAGGATAGGATCCTAACATGTCCTTCCCCTTCAAAAATCTTTGTCCTCAAAGCTAAAAATGAGGGAACTGGTATTGGAGCTAATGGAGAGACTTCCATGTCACATCTTCTGGTTGGAGCCCATGCCACTGAATGAGAACTTATGTGATGGTACATTTGTGAAGAGTGTGGGTTCGACGATCCAATAATTATTTAGTTTTGAGTAATATGGACCCTTCTTCATCCAATTATGGTAATTTTGACTGAACCAGTACCTGTGGGCCCACAACTTTATTGAGAGAGGAAACATGGAAAATAGGATGGAGCTTGGAGGTGGGCAGAACAGCCAATTTGTAAGCAATAGAACCAATCCATTTAATAACTTGATAGGGTCCATAGTATTTTGCAACAAGTTTTTAGCACCAACGGAGTTGTAGGAATGATTATTTGTATGATTGCAAGCAAAGGAAGACCATATCACCTACATCAAAGCTATGCTCAGAACGATACTAGTCAGCCTATTGTCGCATCCGATTATGAGCCATGTCCAAATTCTACTTCAGCTGGCGAAGAACATCAGTATGTTGGTTGAGAGTAGTGTCAACTTCCTGGAACTTGGAGGTGCCTGGGATGTATGAAGAAGGCATGAGTGGAGGGCACCCATAAACAGCTTCAAAAAGGGTGAGTTTGGTTACTATATGATAGGAAGTGTTGTACCACCATTCAAAAAAAGGAAGCCACTTCGTCCATTGAGTAGGATGATTTGATGCAAAGAAATGAAGATAGGTCTCCAAATATTTGTTAACAATCTCAGTTTGACCATCCACTTGTGGATGATAGGCTAAACTCATTTTGTGTTGAGTTCCCTATAACTTAAATAATTATTGCTAGCAATGACTAGTGAAGGTGGGATCTTGATCATACACAATGGAGGTGGGCATACCATGAAGGCAAAAAATAGAATAAAAAAATATTTGGGCAATGATAGAGGCTGTGTAAGGGTGGCCAAGGGAATAAAAATGATCATACTTTGAAAGGCGATCCACTACCATGAGAATAATAGACTTACCACCAAATTTAGGTAACCCTTCTATAAAATCCATGGAAATATCAGTCCAAACCTGATATGGAATGGGTAAGGGTTGAAGAGTACCCAAAGAACATACCATTTCACCTTTCATCCATTGGCAGGTATCACAAGCTGTGACAAAATCACGAATATCCTATTTCATACCTTTCTAGAATAATGTGTGCTTGAGGCATTCATATGTTTTAAGAAATCTTGAATGGCCTATAGGGGGAGCAGTATGTAGTTCATTCATGAACAGCTCATGGATTGGGGATGTGCGAAGAAGAACAAGGCATTGGCAATAATGCAGGTCATGGCCATCCCAATTGTAGTGTGGGAATGAAGTAGGATCATCATGGAGCGAGGCCACCAAAGCTTTTAAATTTACATCCTGAAGTACCTCCTATTGTAAGGAATCTATCCATTGAGGAACCGGTGAGGAAATGGCACATAACATATCAAGGGCCTCAAATTGGCAAGAGAGAGCATTAGCCAAAACATTCTCTTTGCATTTTTTATAGGTGATACCATAATCATATCCCATGAGTTTAGAAACCCATTTTTGTTGTTCTGGGGTAGCAACCCATTGTTCCAAGAAGTATTTGAGACTCTGATCATCTGTTTTAATGGAGAAATGGTGCCCAATGACATATGGTCACCAATGGGTTACAACATGTAATATGGCCAACATCTCCTTGGCATATGTAGACTTTCCCAAGTTATGATCAGAGAGTGCCTTACTAGTGAAAGCCAAGGGTCTCCCTTCTTGCATCAACATTGCCCCGATGCCATGACCGGAAGCATCACTTTCAATGAAAAAGGCTTGGAAAATTTTGGCATGGCTAAAACTGGTGTTGTGGTCATAACATGCTTCAATTCGAGGAAGGCTTGGTCAGTAGACCTTGTCCAATTAAAATATTCCTTCTTTAACATGGATGTGAGGGGGCTACTATTTTACCATAATTACAAATAAATTTGTGGTAGTAACCTGTAAGCCCTAAGAATCCTTGAAGTCCCTTGAGAGTGTGAGGTTTTGGCCAGTCCTAAACTGCCTAAATCTTCTTGGGGTTGACCTTGATGCCATCTTTGGAGACAATGTGTCCTAGATACTCCACTTTATTTAGACCAAAGGAACACTTGGACCGCTTAGAAAAAAGTTGATGTTGTGCCAACAATTGTAATTTTTGATCCACATGGATAAGGTGTTCTTACCACGAGTGGCTATAAACTAAGATATCATCAAAGAAAACTAGGATAAACTTCTACAGGAAATGGAGATAGATGTTCATCAAGCTTTGAAATGTGGAAGGAGCATTTGTAAGACCAAATGGCATTACCAGGAACTCATAGTGACCTTCATGAGTACGGAATGTAGTTTTGGGGATATCCTCATCCTTGAGTCGGATTTGATGGTAGCCAAAACAAAGGTCTAACTTGGAGAAGTACATAGCTCCATGTAATTCATCCACTACCAGAATGGGGAATTATCCTTGATAGTAATTTTTTTAAGCTCATGCTAGTCTATACACAATCGCCCTGAGCCATCCTTCTTGTGAACTAGTAAAATTAGAGAAGAGTAAGGGCTATTACTTGGTCAAATGACACCATCTTTGAGTAATTCTTGTACCATCTACTCAATTTTAGACTTGAGAGCATGAGGATACCGATACGATATGATATTGGGTGGTGCATTACCTGGTAGTAGTGGAATAGCATGGTCATGTGAGCGACAAGGTGGTAGGGTAGTTGGTTCTGAAAAAACACCATTGTGCTTGGTAAGAACAAGTTGCAAATCTATTGGAATTTGATCCACTATGGAATTGCTTGGTTGAATTGAAAATATTTGTGCAATGACCCTACAAGATGACTTTTTCAATAATTTCTCCATACGATTGCAACTGACAATTTGGGAAGGGCCTGTTTTGGCACCATGGAGGATGTGTGTTTTTCCATGTTGTGAAAACTGCATCCATAGTTCTACAAAGTTCCAGTTGATAGTGCCCAAGGTGCTCAACCATTGGGATCCCAACATCATGTCACATCCTCCCAATTGGAGGGCAAACATGTCTTTCTTAAGTTCATAATCCCCCATATTTATTTTAACATTATGAAATTTACCTTTACAAGGTAAAGTGCCTCCATTTTCCACCTTGACTTCAAATGAATTGCATGTGTGTATATAGCAATTTGTCTGCTTAGCAACTCAGGGATCAATGAAGTTGTGTGTACTGCCTGAATCAATAAAAATAGTAAGGTGTTGGCCTTTGAAAAACCCACAACTCTCATGGTTTGTAGAGTGGTAACCTCGACAAGAGCATGGATGGAAATTTCTACTTTAGGATCTTGGGTTTCCTCTACCTGTTGAGTTGGTGCTTCGGCTGTGTCACTCTCCTCATCACTCTGGTCATTGCTATTGAGTTCCTTTGTATCTATTAAGAACAATCTCTTATTTGCACATCTATGCCCATTTACAAAATTTTCATCACAATTATAACATAGCCCTTGGGCGCGATGCATATCCATTTCAGCTGTAGTCAGTTGCTTAGGAGCAGGAGGTTTATTATTAGTATTATTTTGGAATCAAGGAGGAAAGGGAGGTTGAGATTGAGAAAATCATGGTGTCCACCGTTGATCTGAGATTTTATATTCAGCCAATCAGGATAAATTGATAGCCTCCATCATGGTTTGTAGTTTAAACATATTGACTTCATCTTGTAGATCATCTTTCAACCCACTCACAAAAAAACTCATAAAAATCTCTCATTCAAGCCCCTTGTCTTATTGGGCAATTTCTCAAATTGTGTTTGGTAATCATGAACTGTGGTAGTTTGTTTCAGCTTTGTCAATGCTCCTATAAAGTCTTCATAGTCATTAGGGTCAAATCGGGTGAGTAGTTGGGACTCAAAGTCCTCCCAAGATAGATTAGGGGTAATGGCTTGTAGTCATTGGAACCAATGTAAGGCTTCAGATTCTAAGTTGAAGGAAGCCATTTGAACCCGATGATATATAGGGACATTATGGAGTCTAAAGAATTGATCAACCCAACATAACCACCCATCGACATCCTTTCCACTGAACTTAGGAAAATCCAATTTAGGCATTTTGAAGGTCAGATCATGGTCATAGTGAGTGTCTTTGGTTCCCCTTATTCAATCTTCTATTTCCCTTCTTCGACCTCATTCAAATTTTTTAGCTTGGTGTTTAGATGTGAGAGTACCTTGTAATTGTGTCTCCACCTCTATAAGTTGTTTTTCTAAGCGAATTCTAGTGGTATCCTGATCTGTTCGGAGATCTCGAATCTCTTATATTATGGTGTGGTTTTTAGTGGTCAAGTAGTCAAGGGATTTTTTCATATCAACCAATAATGTGGCAATTTCTAACTCCTTTTGTCCACAAGTGTCGCTCGCCATTGTGGGCCCTCATTTACTCAGTTACTAAAAATAGATGTGGGATTTTAGGAGTTACTATTTTTAGTAAGGGTCCAAAATTTAATTTGGGAAATGTGTTGCAACTCTGATTTTAGGATAGGGTCCACTTCGATGGATGTTTTATCTGAGTTCTCAACGAGAAGATATACTGAATTTCTTGACTTTTTGTGATCTCCTATTGGTTGCAAGTCGATGTGAAGGTAATTTCTTCCCCTTGGACTTAAAATTTCACAAGTGAGTCCTTGATCATCTTTAGTGCAAAATAATAAGTAGCTTCTATTCCCAAAAATTTGGATCAATTTGATTTACTGTTGAAAAGTTATGGCCTTAGCAAGAAAAATTAAAAAATATTATTTTTGGAAAATCGATGAAAATTTTGACCAAGGGTTGCTAAAGAAAATTTTGTTTGGAATAGAGTTTAGAATTATCTGCTAAATTTTGGAGTCAATCTGAGCTCTACGTGAAGAGATATCTTTGTTTTAATAAAATTTCAATGCTTTTTTTTTTGCTGTGGCTGGTGTTGTTGGTTTCTGATCTGGAGTTACAGTTCAAAATTTGGAACTTGGGATCAACTATCTTTGACCTGTATACTACACCTGACCACCTTGTCACTATCATGTTCCTTTCTCTGTCACCTGTATTGTGGTTACTAACATGGTTCCTGTCACTGATCCTAGGGATTCTCTAATATTGATAGTACTATTTCTGACACTAGAAGTATGTGATTTTAGACTATTATAGAGGGTTATTACTGTTGACCTGACTACCTCTATTATTGACCAGACTATTTTTGTCATTGTCCTGACTATTTTTTTTTTGTCACTGTCCTGACTATTCTATTTCTGACCACAAACTATTGCAGATACTTGCAAGATCTGTCCTGACTGTTGGTGCATGCAAGTTTGTTTTCTATGATAATTAATGATTTCTCTGTATGCTCACTTTTGGGGTTGTGAATGCAGGTTAACAAAACAGGGATGGTGTTGATTTGCAGGTGGAAGTTATGTTTTGTAGAACTAGGGTATGCTAAGTAAAGGAGTATGTAATACCCATAGGCCCTTTGTTATATCGCAATGACAAACAATAGTGCTTGGACCAATATTTCAGGCCACTACCCAAGGAGGATTCCACACATACCCTTGAGCACACTATCTGCCTCTCTGATAGTACGAGAGGGTGATCGTATGAGATGATGTGTCCCGTGGACTATGGATAATACAAGGCCAAAAAACTTCCTAATGGATAAAATTTTGTTTAAACCTAGATTGTCTCCCGATACACCCAAAGATGTGTGGGAGCTCAATTCCATGCGCGAGTGTTGTATAAGGCCTGGGTATTGGAACCTGATCGCCCCTCACTTCACTAGATGCTTTATGGGCTATCTAGCTTAGCCAATAATGACAAATCCTTCATGATATTTTAAAACTTCTGAAACAGGGTTTCTAACCTACACAACTACTAAAATAGAGACTGTATTTTTTTGTGTTTTTTGGATTTTTGGTCAAAAAAATGATTGTATTTTTTTTAGATTTTTAATAAAGGAAAAATAGAAATGAAAAAACACATAAATTTATACCTAACAAATGGAATGGATGGAAAAAATTGTCTCAGTTGTAATAGAACTCAGCCCTGGAAATTGCTTCGATGCCACTTATTAGGATCTCACCATTAAAAATAAGTATACTCACACAAAATACTAGAAAATAACACAAATACATCAAATAACTCAATAAAACTATGTAAAAATTAAATGCAATAATGGAACAATCTCACAATAACACAAAATCATAGGCTTCTTCGAAGGGGCAACCTCCTTCGATATTTCATTATCTTGCAAAAATATGAATTCGTACATGGCTTCATATCTTTTAAAGAAAAACTTCATGCAACCCTACCTAAAGGCTCAAGAGTTGGCTTACATGCAAAATGCCACTCGAGCTATAATCTCCTACCTACCATCGGTTACAATCTTGATAAAAAATGATTACATGAGATGGTGCCACTTGGCTAGGAATACCACTTGCCACATACATTACAAATTATTACAAATGGGACCCCCCATTTTGGAAGTGGGTCATTACATAAGTAAATGAGAATTACAAAATGGCATTAGGATAGGATCCTAACACTACTACACTCGCTAATGGATCTCTATCCATTGAAGACTCTTATCCTCACTCAGAAGACCTATCCTCACTGCCCTGGCTAATGGATCTCTATCCACTAGAGACTATCATCCTCTATACTTTATCACCTCCAAAGCTTGCACTCAGCTCTGTTTCAAATCTATACTAAACATAGTCTGTTGGTCTAGCACAAATATATCCCCAATCTTTGTCATTAGTTTGGCACAAATCTGTCCTTAAATATACACCAAAATATGTCCTCTAATATGTACTAAACATAGTCCATCTGTCTAACACAAATCAGTTCTCAAACTCTGTCCTCAAGCCTTAACTCAAAGTTTGACTCAATCTCAAATCATTTTTTTGGAGTTTCCCCAAACCTTAACTCAAGGTTTGAACAAATCAATCAATCAACTCTACTCTCAAGAATTCTCAAATACTTATCTCAAATCTACCTTGTAAGCTTTCACAAAATCTCACACCAATTAGTCTACAAGTCCTCTCTATAACTTGTCCAATATGCTCAATAAGTCCTCTCTAGGACTTAACCAAATATACTCTAAATCTGTATTGTAAGCTTCCACAAATGCTTACTCAAATCTATCCACAAGTCTTCTCAAATACTTACCTCAAATCTACTCAAGAAGTCCACACTAGAACTTTTCCAATATCATAGAAACATAAAGAGAATTGTTAGAGACTCAATATATTCTATACTCATCATAAAGCTCAATCACTTTCAATCACTCTTTTAGAAACATACAAATAATTTTTAGAGACTCAATATGCTTCAACTCAATCACTTTCTCAATTCAATTCGAAATATAGAATAGTTTGTTTTATGGCGATTAAACAATGACTTCACACATCCACTTGACTAGGCTCAACCAACTCTACTCAACCAATCACTCAATGAAACAATCCTTCCATACAAATTGTAGCACCCTAAAATTGGCACGGTTAAAACCTTAGTAAAAAGATAAAAGATAAAAATTTAAATTTTAACCCCAAACTGCCCATTAAACTGCCTGTTACCCGCTTCCCTCGTTTTCTACACCATTTTTAGGATTTGTTTCGACCATCGGACGATATCGTCGTAGATTAGACAAAATCGTCCTCGATCTGATGAATTCATCTGGAAAAAAACATCCAGACGATTTTGTCCCAAAACTAAATTTTCATAATTAGCCTCTGTTTCAACAGCCTCTCCAACTTGGGCAGAAACGTGTCTGCATAGTTGGAGATTTCCCTGTTGAGATCTCCTAGATTGGGATGATCCCCAACCTCCTAAACCTATATAAACTAAGATTTTTCTATTTTATCCCCCTAAACCCCCTAAACCCCTTAGTTGACAGATTTCATTGCAGAATTAATTCCTTATTCCCTCACACTACTGTTTGTATTCTGTATTTTGCATTTTCTTGCAGGAACTCTACTGTTTTTTAGTCGAAGCTAGCTCGGACATCGTGGACGATCTCGAATGATTACGGATGATTGTGTCAAGGAGCGCAAATGATCTCGTACGATTGGAGGCGATCCTGACTGTAGTCCAGATTGGGGGCAATTAGAGTCTAGAGTTTGCATTTCTTTACCTTTCTCTGCATTTTTTCTATTGCATTTCTGCACTGTCTTAAATTATTATGTTTATGCATCTTGGAGTTCACCTCATTTAGCATAACCGCATCATAAAATTAAAATCAGTCATTAAATATACTACATTTTCTTATTTGTTATTGGAATCCATTATTTAGGCATGTTTGCTATTATTTCTACCATTATCATTTACTTATGCATTTGCATATTTGGTATTTTGCATCTGTTTTTGTGATTGCAGGTTTTTGATGAATTTGTCTAACGAATTCGTTAGATTTCAGATGATTCTATCTAATTTCAGATGACCTTATGTGATTTAAGATGATCCTGTGAAATATCAGACAATTACGTACGCATTAAGACGATCTAAACTGCTACAAGACTCAAAATCTTCATCAGACATCCGAAATCAGGTATGACACCTTCTAGCTAGCATATTCTCTATTATTAGCATTAATTTCTATTTTTTGTATTCATTTAAATCTGCATTGGCATATAGAATATTTTAGATTCATATTGGCCAAACCTAGGATTTGAATGATCGAGTAAAAAATGAACACATCAAACTCACTGTCAACCTAGGCATGGAAACTGCCATTCAAAAGTTTCCTGGTGAAGCCGCCATCTATTGAAAATTCACCCTTATACCCCTCCCCCGAGAGGCGGGACCTTCAAAAGGCCTCTTAGTCCGAGGTATTGTCCCATCCTTTTCACATCCCCCTTTCGGGCGCAGATCCTATAGCCTGAAGGTAAGGATGCAAAAAATTTGGAGCGATACATTTTGGTGAACCTGACGTGAAACAGAAACCTTTTGAAAATAAAAATAATAAAAATCAAAACATAAATGCATTTAGACTTAAAAAATTGCATGTCATATTTAGATGGTAGACTATAATAAAAGATGAGCTGTCACCATTAATGTTGAAAATCAATTAGCAGCTATAGAGATTACTTCTATGCTTAGAGTACCTCAAACAAATAGGGTTCAACCTTTGTGGGATGAACTTGATAGGAGATTGAATCTCATTTCATCTAGAGCAACCAAACTTAGGCAAATCAAGAGGTTTGTCCTAGATATAATCTTGGATCCTGATCAAGTGATTTTGTATCATGAACTTCAAAGAGCTTGCCATAGGTGGTTAGTAGATAAAAGAGCCCTTGTGTCTTCTGAGTTGTATACCTTTGAGGAATACCTCGATAATGCAGCTGTAGTGCATAAATTTTTGTCTTGTATAGAGGACCAAGAGGTTGTTCTTACAGATAGACAAAGATGGAATAGAGTTCCCAGAGTTGTGTTATATCGAGAGTATTGCCATGAGATTTATTTTTACAAAACAGAATCTAAAATAGATAATATCACTATAGCACACTTTATCAAGTTCTTGAAAAACCATTTCCAATTTGAAGAGGAGCATTTTATGACTCCTGATGAACTTGATCCTATCAATGACATCTATAAACTATTTATAGAAAACTAAGCTATTCTTTTTTTGTTATTTCTTGTATTTAGTGTGTTGTTTATTGTCTTTATAAGCATAAAACAAAAACAAAAACAAAACAAAAATCATAACAAAAAATCAAAACATTTTCTTTTAAGTATTATAGTAGGTATATAATTAAAATATATACCTCCCAAAATCTATCGCAAATATATTAATATATATTTGCTAAAATCTAAATTTAGACATAATGACTAGACTCAGGAATGGAAAACAAATTGAAGTAGAAGAAGATTGGTTAGGAAAAACCATAAATAAACCAGATACCCTTCTTGAAGACCCAATTCAGGAAGAAGGAACCTTAAACCAACAAGAAGAAGAATTTGTGGATGCAAATGAACAAAAAGAAAATGATAGAGAGGAAGGATCCTCATCTCCCAAAATAACTCCAGAAGGAGCTCATTACTTTTGAGAACATGGAACATTTTTGGAAATTTCTCAATACTAATATTGGCACTCTTAATAGAGCAGTTCATATGGATAAAGATCAAATTAGTGACACTCAAGAAACCCTAGAAGACATATATCACACATGCACTAATCCTTTGTCCTTTGTTGATCAAGAGAGTGATCAAGCTGGACCGTCCAATTTGGACATGGCTACTATAATCCATAACATGCAACAACAACAAATTACCCAACCACCTAGGGTGCCTGTTACCAAGCCAAGGGTTATTCCCACACAAAAGAAACCTTCATTCACTGCTCTATTTCACCAAGCTATTGATCAATATACCTCAAATCAACAAAAGCCTAAAACAAAACCAAATACCAATTTCCAACAATCTGGGATACAACATAATGCTATAACAAATCTTCTTCATAATACTCTTCCTACCAATCATTTGCATAACAACAATATAGCATCTAATTCTTATGTCCCACCTTCCTACGCTCACAAGTCCCATACTCATGTACCACCAAACCAATATGGTGGACAAATTGGTAATCTGGAAGCCATGGTGAAACAGTTAGTCTCTCGCATGGACCAGATAGATCCTTACCATCCCTCGTACAATTATCGAGAGATGTGTAGTCAACCTCTAGATCCTATAGTTGTAGCACAACCATATCCCAAACACTTTCCTATGCTTGTCCTACCTATATATAAAGGAACCAAAGATCCCATAAAGCATCTTTGTATGTTTAGGATAGCATGTCATGAAATATCACATGATGACTTGCTATTACTAAAAATGTTCCCAAAAATCTTAGGGGGGATGGCATTGGAGTGGTATTATCAACTACCCACTCATTCTTTGAGAAATTTTGAAGAGACCACTGAGTCTTTTGTGCATCAATTTAGTGCCTATATCAAAAGGCATGTAACCATTAAATATTTGTACAACCTAAAACAAGACAAAGATGAGTGTTTTGCTGACTTCTTAGCTCGATGGAGACAGTTGATAGGAAAATTACACTTTGTGTTACCTTATCGGGAAATGTTGGATATTTTTATCAATAATTTACAAGAACAAATATCCTATGAATTATCAACTGCTACCTTGACCACCTTTGATCAAGATATAGATTTAGCTCGAAGGGTGGAAGATGCTCTCATTAGAAGAGGTCAGCTCAAAAAGAAAGTTGATGAGAAAACATCCAAAAATCAATATAAAAAAAAACAAGTTTTGGGTGACGGAGTCACTGATAGCAGAAACATTGGCAATGTTAATATTGCAAAAACAACAGAGAAGTTTATATTGAAACCTCCTGATAAACCACCCTAAGAATTTACTAGGTTAAATCAACCTTTATCAACCATTCTCCCGCAATTACTAGCACGAGGCTTGATCCAATTACTAGCTATCCGAGAACCTAATCCAACTATACACGGATACAGAGCTAGTTTACATTGTGATTTTCATAGAGGACTGGAAACGCTACCAACTCTTATTAAATATTAAAACATAAAATACAAGATTTGATTGATAATAATGATATGGAGGTGCAAGCCTTCCAACCTAAAAAAAATCCTTCTAATAATGCTCAAAATAAGATTCCCCAAAATCAGAATTAGAATGCCAATCAATCATTAGATATATTTCAACATCCTTTACCAAAACATGGTAAAGAGGTGGCTAATCAAATTGAGCATCATAATGTTCTCCCTCCTACCTGATATGTAGGGACTATTAGTGGACAATTGCCTGTTCATGATCCACAAGTATTTGACACAAACTTTATCCATAGTTATGACTAGACCTCTACATAATATTCAAATACTTGATCTTAGTGACACCAAATATGAGACTGAAAGTGACATGGAAATCACCTCCAATCAATCGAATAGTTCTGAAGATGAATCAGATCCTATTCAACCTATCACAAGTTCTATGGTTCCAGAATAACCATTTCCTAGAAAAGTCACTACTAGACCGTCTTCTCACCAATTACTTTCTAATGAACAAGCCATAAACACTAGACCAAGACCTATTCATCACTTGCAAAATAATATTATAGGAACCATCGGAGCCATTACCAGACAACAAGCTCAAAACTCTCAATAGGATCAAACTCAGAATGATGGATCGGCTCCATTTGTTTTGAAAAATCCCAATAAAGGGAATTATGCGTCTAATGTTCAACCTAAGACTCCTTACAATATTAATGAACAATTATCCAATACTACAGCTAGAATTTCCCTTTTGGACCTTTTAAGATCTTCTCCTACCCATAGGGATGAATTAATGCTCACATTAAGCCAAATTATGGTACCACAAAATATTCAACCTGAAGCCATGTCCAATACTATCATAACTCGAGAAATCGATTGTATTGACTTTCGAGATAGAGATATCCCACAACATAGTTTACATAAGGATAACCCCTAATATATTACCACCCTAATTGGAGATGTAGCAGTTAAATGAGTCTTGATTGATAATGGTTCATCTTTAAACATATGCACTTTTGAATTCTACCAATGATTTGGGTTTAGAAGTGACGAAATGAAAAGAACTGATATGATTATAAAAGCCTTCAATGACGAGACACAAGAAATGTGTGGAGTCATTACTATAACCTTGCAAGTTGGTCCTAGAACCCTAGATATGACCGTGTTTATTGTACATTGCCCTGCATCGTACAATATACTTTTGGGTCACCCTTGGATCAATGCGATGCGAGCGGTTCCATCCACTTTACATCAGTGTGTTAAATTCGAATTTAAAAACCATTTGGTTACCATTCATGGTGATCCTAGACCCTTTGATATGTGTGCTTTGGCAGAACTTGTTGGAGTTCAATTTTGCCCTGCCCTGTCATCCACACATCCTAATTCTCATCATCTACCCAAACGTGTGAAACACACACCCATAACATCATCTACTCTTTCAACTACACCTATACATATAGCTCAACCATCTTCTGAAAAAACCACATCAGGACCTCAAAAAGATCCCAAAATTTCAACCAATGCTTCTTGTTTTACTCCCATATCTTCCATACCTATAGACTCACCCATAAATATCCCTTTAACATCTACATCCACTACAAGCATCCTTTCCACATCTGACGATGTAGGAAATGTTCCTTCTACCTCTTATGCTCTCACTGATGAGCTCTTACATGATTTATCTAAAATTCTTATATCAGAAGTAGCCAACACTGCCATGCAAACTTCCCTTCTTTTAAATAAACTCCCACCCTCCCCTCGTACCTTGGGCCTCCCATAGCCTATGGGAAGTATCTACCAAGTCAGGAGTTGTGCTTTTATTTATAAATTATATGATTGGAGAAGAATACCCAGAAACATTAAGATACATTGTGATGGATATGCTAGATGCTATTTTGCTAATGAGTATATTAAAGCTAAGCCCATAATGCTTAAATTGGGATATAAAGGGAAAGGTTTGGGACCTTTCCAAAATGGTTTGAAAGAACCTTTTGAGGTAGAACCGTGGCTTGCCCACTGTGGTGTGGGCCTATTTTCTAGTAAAGTTCAACCCTTTCCATTTGAGGATGATGACCATATTGTATGTTACCAAGATTATCTAGATAAACAAGATTCTTTGCGTGCAAAGAATAATTCCTTTACCTGCAATATGCTATCCATAGCTTACCCTAAAATGATTCCCGAATCTGATGAGGAGTTGGAGGGAGATATCTTTCATGATGTTTCCATTGAGGAATTGTTATATAATGAAATTTATTTTTATGGCTCTATATCGAGTATAGCCCAGCTTGAAGCTACGACTCCTCTAGAAGAATTATCCAAGTTAACCTTGGAATAATTACAAGAATTGGGTGTTTCACCCGCCCCACTTAATTTTGAGAGAGATTTACATATGGAAGTTGAAAATGTTATAAAAATTAACATTGGAACCAAACATAACCCTCACATAATCAATATTGGATCAGAATTGAGTCAGGAAAAATAAGATAAATATACCTTAAACAATATGAAGACGTCTTTGCTTGGACATATGAAGACATGCCAGGTTTGGACCCTTCTGTAGTTATGCATCATCTGGTCGTCCATCCAGATGCTAAACCTGTTAAACAAAAACTTAGAAAAATGCATCCTAAAGTGGCCTTTCTAGTCAAAGGAGAACTACAAAAAGCTGTTGAAAGTCATTTTTATACAAGCCATTGATTATGCTTCGAATGGATCTCAAATGTAGTTCCAGTAACTAAGAAAGAAGCCACTAAAGTTAGGGTTTGCACAGACTTCAGAGATATTAATGCTGCATGCCCTAAAGACGTGTTGAGTGGTATTTTCACCCAGTTGTGAAAGTATCACTCTCCAATAGGATTTGGCTTCCAAATCCCCTCTTGCAAAGAAATTAAACCAGTAACTTCTCCAAGGTCTCCGCTATGTTAGCATTTGGTATAAGTGCTGATATTCAATGTGAACGTTCGGAATACCTTAGTGGTTGCAAGCAACTATTAACAAGGGGCACTGTGGTTTATTTCACTCTGAAATTATAACGATTTCGATTTTGGTGAATTTTCAAGTGTTTATTAAAATAAAAGTTAAACTTTCTGGAAATAAAAGTGCAGAGAAGATAAAAATAAAATGTAAAGGAAAATGAAACTAAAATACACTCAGAGGTTGCAATCCTATTCGACAAAACCGAAGATAATGAGGTTTTCTGCATACAACCTAACCTATTGAACCTGCAAACTCGCACAATCTAGATAAGCTAGGTGCTGGTTTCTAGGGTCTTAACTATGGTTTTCAGATTTAGGCATTCGCATGAAGCAACCAAGAGAACTTGCATTAAACTTCACCTATAAACCTAAAAATCTGAAAGGGGAAAGATAAACATTCAATTTTGCATGCAGAAAATAACTCCTCCTTTCTTGCCAATGAGATGCAACTCTCTGTAATTCTGTATTAAAAATAATGTATCAGTTACAATGACAAAATGTTCCAGTTTTGACAAAACCAGAACAAGTGGAGGAAAACGCTCCAAAAGTAGGCCCAAAATGGCTTATCACCCTCAGCTCTGCAACTCTGCCCGCAGTGATTTTCGACCCCTGTACCCATCCTGTGCTTCTACTCTTATACTTTCTGGTATGGTTCTCTGCTTCGCCCTGTGACGCTTCGCTTCATCTCCTAGGTCTCTTCGTTTCATCTTCCCCGCCTCTTTGCATTATCTTTGGCTTTTTCTCGGATGTCGAAACGTTTGATCTTCTTGCTAAATGTAACTGCTAGTCTTAGTTACACCATGTCCTTACACCTTTATGCCACGTGTTCTGTGCCTTCCCTATATAATCTGTAATGGCCCGTCGTGAATCCCAACAAAAATGAGACATGTCGTGATATCATGACATTTTTTGTATGCAGACTTTGTTCCTCTCATGCATCAAAATGAGACATGTCACGATATCATGACGTTTTTTTCATGCTGTCTCGCTACAACCTGTCATGAAATCGCAATGTTTTTCTCCTTCGTGTTGTCTCGCTGCAACTTGTTGCGAAATCACGATGTTTTTCTGTTTCAGGCTGTCTCGCTACAACTTGTCGCGAAATTGCAACGTTTTTCTATTTCAGGCTGTCTCGCTGCAACTTATCGCAAAATCATGACTTTTTTTTGTTTTGGGATGTCTCGCTGCAACTTGTTGTGAAATCATGACATTTTTCTGTTTTGGGTTGTCTCATTGCAACTTGTCACGAAATCGTGATGTTTTTCTATTTCGTTCACTTTGGCTGCTCCAGGTCATGAAATCACTGCATGTCACGATATCGTGACAACTTCGACATTGACTCTTCTGTTACTACCTTCAACCATGATTTCATGACAAGTCACGATATCGCGACATTTTTCTATTTGTCTTTCTTTCTCCTCAATGAACCGCGATTTCATGACATGTCATGATATTGTGACATTTTGGGTCTTCAACTTGGTTCTTTGTATTGCATCACAATTTCACAACACGTCGTGATATCGCGACATTTTCTCTTCTTCATTCTTCTCTTAGCCGAAATCTGACATGTCACGATATCGCGACACTTTTCCATTGACTCATTTTTTCTCTTGCCCGTTTCACGACATGTCATGAAATCGTGACAATTTTCCATTCTGCTGCATTTTGCTTGTTTGAGCCATGAAAACGTGACCTGTCGTGATATCGCGACACTTTCTTTTTCTTAGCAGCACCATGTCACGATATCGCGACCTTTTCTTTTCTTAGCAGCACCATGTCGCGATATCGTGACCTTTTCTTTTTCTTAGCCGTGATAGAGCAACGCGTCACGATATCGTGACACCTTTTCATTTCGACGTACTTTGCTATTCTGAGCCATGAAAACATGACACGTCGCGATATCGCGACAACTTTTCATTTCTAGCCGCGATGGAGCAACATGTCGCGATATCGCGACACTTCTTCTTTTTGTGATATTTTGCTCTTCCTTTGATTTTTTAGCATATGGGCCACTGAGGTCTTCTTTGAAAGCATGCAAAAATGGTGGGTCCCCAATTTTGGGGTGTGTTGTGGAGCAGCCACAACAAATGGCGACTCTGCTGTCAAATGCTCCTGAGCATTTTGGTGAGAACCTAACCTGGAAGTATACAAACTCGAAAATAGGTGTTAGCACATAAGAAATATAAACAAATGCCCATAGATCAGAAATACATGAATCATCAGAATCATTAAGTATCAGCTCGGTGTGTGCAATGTGTTTCATTCCCTATCGTTTGAAATTGATCAACATTCCATTGTCAGTTTTACATGAATGCATATGTGAGATTGTGAATGATTTGTGTAACCTGATAAATATGCTTAGAGATTTTGCTTTTATAAAGGCTTAGACCTTCTAGTATCATACACAAACATTCAAGATTATCAAACCCTCTTAGGATCAACTATATGTATAATGAATTGCTTTATTAGATCCCAAAGTTGGTTATGAGTCACTACTATCTTGAACCCATGTGCAAGTGAAAGTGAAATCAGAGCTTTGGGAAATCAGACTCCCAACCTAATCGAGATGGGAGTTTAACCCTATCCTTACTACTCTGATTTGGAATTCATTACCTCACTTTGAGCAAAATAATTTAACCAATTATGGAAGAAATGGTCATGCTAGTCTAACCATTTGAACAGTCAGTGGTCTTGTTTTTAGACAAGACATGCTGCCATGCATGGGCATGCTTAACCCCATAATCCATGATTTAGCTTCATTTCTTTGGACCTTGGGGATGACTACCCATCCTTTGCAGAGGACATGTAGTACGATCCTTCCAATCCAATATAAATATGAAATGGGAAATATTTAGTTTTATTTCTTGGACCTTGGGGATGACTACCCATCCTTTGCAGAGGACATGTAGTACGATCCTTCCAATCCAATATAAAGATGAAATGGGAAATATTTAGTTTTATTTCTTGGACCTTGGGGATGACTACCCATCCTTTGCAGAGGACATGTAGTACGATCCTTCCAATCCAAGATTTATGATGAAATGAGACATAGGAGCTTTGGGGAATCAGATTCTCAACCTAGGCGAGATGAGAATTTATGCCCTATCCTTACTACTCCATGTAGGTCAAATCAGAGCTTTGGGGAGTTGGATCCTCAACCTAAGTTCGATGAGGATTTAACCCTATCCTTACTACTCTGATTTTAGGCTTTAAGCTTTATGGAAGTGGTCAAAACCACTGTTTTAAGGATCATGTTGCATAATAGGATAGACATGAAATACTTCTTTCGCTCGACCTTTTCTTCCAAGCAAGGTTTTGATCATTTTGCTCAAGATCCTTTTTAATGTGTATAAAATGTGCTTGGTTCTAGATATCTCGAGCCTCAGTTCCCAACCTTAGGATTTTCTTCTTATTTATGTTATAGCATAACCCTAAGAGGATTTGACACACTTTAATGATTTGTATCCGAAATGCATATGCAACTAAGATGGCATGTATATGCAAAGTGAGATGTAATATGAATGCATTGTCCTTTGAATTGCAGATGGAATATTGCCATATAAAACTGACTACTTCATGCATCACAAGTTTCAAACGATACTATTAAACTGTTTGTATTTCTTGCGGAGCTTTCTACAACATAATTCCAATGTTCCATATTTCCCTGATCTAGAGCATAAGTTAGCATCTCAAGACAACTTTTTCATCATTTTTTTTTTATATAGACAAACAAAACATGTCAAATAAACACACAACTTAAATAATAAAAAGAAACAAAAAACTTGAAAATTCATACCAAAACAGAAAGATATAATTCCAATCTCCTACGACTTAAGGGCTAAAATAGTGCTTTAAAACATGCCCATTAACTGGTAACGTCAGATCCTTCCCGTCTAAAGTTTTTAATCTGAAGGTATTTTTTCCTAGGATTTCTGAAATCTGATAAGGGCCTAACCAAAGACAATCAAACTTTTGGTGATTTCCCTTCTCTTCGTGTCTTTTATCCCACAGTAAGACCAAGTCTGCTATCCTGAAAGATTTAATTTTGGCCCTTCTATCAAACCATATTTTAACAACCTCTTGGTGTTTATTTATGTGAATCATGGCTTCCTCCCTTTTTTCGTCAAGGTGCAGTAAATGACTTAATCTGGCTTCAACTTGGTTATCTGTCCCCAAGTATTCTTGCATGAAATGCAAGGTTTGCAACTTCAAGTTTGCAGGAAATATCGGGTCTTGTCCATAGACCAAATGATAGGGGGTATTCCCTATTGATTCTTTTACTCTGGTCCTATCTGCCCAAAGAGCAAACTTTAACTGGTTGTGCCAATCTCGAGGGTTCTTTTCCAGTAATTTCTTAATGATATTCAACAAATTTTTGTTTGAAGATTCGGCCAAACCATTTCCTTGAGGGTAATAATTAGATGCAAATTTTAAACTCACTTTATTGTCGTATGCCCAATCTGCAAATTGCGTGGAAACAAAAGCTTTACCATTATCACTAACGATAGAATCGGGCATTCCGAATCTTGTTATGATGTGATCCTCAAGGAATCTTATTACAACATCTGTAGTGGCATGTTTTGTAGGAACTGCTTCTGTCCACCTTGTACAATAATCTGTAGTTGTTAGTATGAATTTATGGGAATCAAAAGAATTTGGGTTAATAACCCCAATGAAATCTAATCCCCATTGTGCAAATGGTCTCATCTCAACTACAGGTTGTAATGGCATGGCTGCATTTCTTTCTCTGTTGGCAGCTACTTGACAAATGTGGCAAGATCGTACATGAGCATGTGCATCTTTAAAAATGTGGGGCCAATAGTATCCTGCTCTCAGGATTTGATGCGCTGTAGCATTTGCCGCACCATGGCCAGTTCCATATTTCCCATGAAATTCCTGCAGAACCTTGGCAGCTTCTTCTTTATTCAAGCATCTCAAGTAGATCCCCTCATGATTTTTCCTGTACAGAACACCAGATCTAATCAGATAATTAACATATTTAAGTCTTAAAGCCCTTCTTTGAGTGGAATTCAAATTGGATGGGCACTTACCGTTTAATAGAAAATGTACAATGTCAACATACCAGTCATCTTTAGAAATGTATTCTGCACTTGAATATTGGCATGTCGTTTGTGGATTATTCTCAGCAATCATCTTCACAAGTCCCTGTCCTCGAACTAGTTTCATGGGTTGGATTTCAAGATCAAATTCTTGGATGGTAGAAATCCATTTACCTCTTTTCTCACCTAGCTCGTTCTGTAAAAACATAGTTTTGATAGCAGGGTCAGGCACAATGGCAAAAACTCTGTTGTGCACAATGTAATGTCGAAATTTTTTTACCGTTTTAAAGAGTGCGTACATCTGCTTATCGAGGATAGAATACCTCAATTGAGCATCTTTTAAAGGAGCACTTAAAAATGCTATGGGATTTTCTATGCTATCCTCACCTTTTTGGGTCAAGACACTCGCAAAAGAGTGTTCCGATGCGAAAGCATAAATATAGAAAGGTTTAGCATAGTTTGGACTTATGAGGGCAGGGGCTCTGGAAATGGCATCCTTAATGTTTTGAAAGGCCACCCTACTTTCCTCGTTCCATCTGACATCTACATCCTTCTTGAGCATCTTGTTCAAAGGTTTGGCTATCTCAGTGAAGCTTGAAATAAACTTCCTCACAAAATTAATTTGCCCGAAGAAAGATCTCAACTCCTTTTTACTACCTAGGAGAGGCAAGTTTTGGATAGCTTTTACCCTTTCTGGGTCAATGGATATACCTTCTTTTGAAATGATGTGACCAAGTAGTCTTCCTTCTGTTACTCCAAAGATGCATTTTTTGGGATTTAAAGAAATTCCATGCTCTCTGCATCTTTGAAGAACCTTTTCAAATCCTTGACATGGTCTTCTCTTTTCTTTGAAAATACTGGAATATCATCCACATACACAATGATACACTTGCCTATAAGCCCTTTGAATGCATAGTCCATGGCGCGTTGAAATGTTGCACCAGCATTTAACGAGTCCAAACGACATTCTTCCGTAGGCAAATGTCCCCCATTTGGTTGTGAAGGCTGTTTTCATCCTGTCATTGGGATGAATAAGAATTTGGTTATATCCAGAATATCCATCAAGAAAAGACATCATTTCAGATCCATTCACTTGTTTGTAAAATTTCATCAATGGATGGCAATGGATAGTTATCCTTTTGAGAGGCCTTGTTAAGATTTCAAAAATCTATACATAGCCTAATCTCTCCGCTCTTCTTTCTTACTGGAATGAGGTTAGCAACCCAGGTTGAGTGCCTAACAGGAAAAATAATCTTCGCTTCCAATAATCTCTTGACCTCCTTTTCTATTAAGGGCTCCAATAGCGGGTTAACAACTCGTTGTCTTTGTCTGAAAGGCTTGGAGTCCGGCTTTAGAGGGATGGTATGTGTAATGACGTTTTGGTTGTATGTTTTCAATTCGTTATAATTCCAAGCAATGCAATCCACGTAGTGTTTTAGTGCATGTATTATATTTTCTCTTTCTTCAGCTGTACATGCCTTTGCGATGTACACTTCCCATGGATTGTCTGCACTCCCTAGATTAATTAGATCACATGCATCTTTGGGGAGTGGAACCTTTTTTTCTTTTCTGGCCTTGTATCCCATATCGAACATTTTCTCCAATGAAACTATGTCTTTAGGTATTTTGTTGGATTGACATGCAGTTTCACTTTCGTTTTCTGCTTCTTCTTGCCATCTTTGCTCCTCATCAATCACCTGGTTTTCAAAAATACCCGAGTTCGTGACAAATTTGAATATGTGTCTGTCATTTTCAAAAACTTGGAAATTCTTGACATTATCAGGTATTGATGGACAAGGAACTAATTCGATGGAGAACTTTTTACACCTTTTTATATCAACTGGATTTAACATGCCCATGACGACTGCAAGAGAGTCTGCTATGCGATTTCCTTTTCTAGAAATAAGGGCTATATTGAAAGCGTCAAATTCCTCAATGAGGTCCATGACCCTAGTTCTATAAAGGCTCAGTCTCTTATCGTGGCATGTATATTGTCCTTTAATCTGCTTGACTACCAGTTCAGAATCTCCCAATACTTTCAAGCATTTAACCTGCTTGCTCAACGCTAGTTGTAAACCAAAGATCAGTGCTTCATATTCTGCCATGTTGTTCGTGCAAGGAAATTGCAATCTATAGGCAGCCAATAATGGTTTACTTCCTGGGCAAGTGAGCTCGACTCCGGCTCCTGCTCCCTGTTTGGATTTGGATCCATCAAACCTAAGCAACCATATGAAATTATTTCCCTCAAGAGAGCTACCATGAAATGTTTCCCTTTTAGGCTCTTCAGTAGCTTCTTCAACATCAAATGCATAGACCCCCAGCTCTGGCTCAGAAAACTGAACTTCATTTGGCTTATTAAATTCTGTTATGATTTCCTTAAGCCTCGGTTCATTTTCTACTCTGATTTGATTCACGATTCCTTTCCAGGGTAGCCACATATGTGAGCAATCTGTTGAAAAATAGCCATTCAATGTTTTCATCCAATCCCTTGCAAGTAGCATTCCATATCTACTTGGGATATTAACAACCAGAATGTCGACTACTTGTTGGACCCTGGGTTCAGAATTTAGTTGAATTTTGACATCATATAGGGTCCCTACCACATTTACCTCAGATCGGTCCAATTGCAAAACCTTACATTTGGATGAAACAGGCTGTAGACCTAGCATTTGACATATCTCTGAAGGCATGAGATTGCTCGTGGCACCCGTGTCCACCAAACAATTATGCAAATTCTTACCAACAATTCTCAGAGTCAATAAGAATGGCGGGACATCCCGTCTCTCCTTTCGTAAAATCAAATGGGACTCAACTTCCTTTCCCTTCCACACTTGATCAGGTGAGTTCAGAGCCTTTATCAATGCTTCTTTTTGGCCAGGCAATCTGGCCGCTTCTAAGAATGAAAGGCTTGATTTGGACTTCTTTAGATCCTCCACTATGTCATAGTTTGGTTTTTCAAATTTGATTGTCTTCTGCGCGTCATTAGACATTTCTCTTCTAAGTGGAGGAGGAGGATTATTATCTGCCTTAGTATCCGGAGGAAGGATAGAGTTATTTGGTGGTGTTGATGATGTTTTAGGAGCTTTAGATTTACTTCTCAAATGATATCCATGATTCCCCTTTCTAAACTCTCGAAAATCTTGCACCTCCTGCTCCAAAATTTCATCTTCTTCTTCCTCACTCTCACCTTCTTGACGGTATAAAGTTTCCACCACCATAATGTTATCATCTTGATGTTGGGGTGGACCCTCATTTGGCACAAGTTCCAGGTCATCTACTTGGGCTTGGAGACAATGAGTGTATCTAGCGATTTCAGGACAATTCCTCTCATTGTGCTCTTTTGTATTGTGCAATCTGCACCCCTTTTCCCATGCAAAATCGGAAAGATTCAAAAGGGAACTGGATTGACTGGGTCCTACAGAAGTATCTAGTTGATTGGCAATAGGGGCAGGTACTCCTCCATTGTTTGGCTTCGTGTTCCAATGTCTCCCTCTATTGTTAAAATTTTGATTTGAGTGAGGGGCATGGGACTCATACTTCTATTTTTGAACCATGTCATTACTCAGTTTATGAACTATCTTCTTGAGCTCTTCAACATCCGAATAAATCTCTTTCGGTGGAGCTACATTATTGTTAGTTCCCGTTGGGTTTGCATAATTCGTGGGATCCTGATTTAACATTTGAGTCAGATTTTGAGGAATTTGATTCATATATGGATTTACACTTTGGATCGGAGTTGGATTTGGGAAAGGAACTATAGCCTGAGAATTAACTTGGCTGGTTCCTTGCATAGTCGATTGACTATTTTGCAAAAATGCGAGAACGGGTGGAATGGATGTGATCGGTTGGATCGGAATGGGTGCATAGGCAGGTGTTGGTGGATATGGTTGTTGATATGGGAAAGCATTCATGTTTGGCATTTGTGGTGCCATGATCTGATTTGCCATGGGAGCTTGACCATATGGAGCATATTGTCCCATCATAGGCATCTGGGGAAACCCATAGCCCTGTGGTGTCATTTGTTGCTCGATGGTCATAGCTTCGTTGTAAGCTAAGGCGAGCGTGGTGACTTGAGGATTTCGTCTTGCAAACATTGTTGTCATGGGATCCAATGCCCCAAAATATATTTGCAAGGCCACTGCGGGATCTATGGCAAAATGTCGAACTGCTCTGTTATAGCATTTTTGGAATCTCTGATTAAAGGTTCTAATTGGCTCACCTTGGCCCCTTTTGCATGTAATAAATTGATTGTAGATGGTTGCGGGATCCAAAGGTGACCTAAAATGATTGACAAAGGCGTTCTCCATTTGTGTCCATGAAGTGATCGAGCCAGTAGGTAGGCAAATATACCATTCATAGGCCACTGGGTCTAGGCTCATGGGAAAAATTCTGCAAGCCACATCTTCATGTTGTACTTGCAACCTTATCAAAACATCCCTATAGGCCTGGATATGCTCCTCTGCAGTCCTTGGGCCATCTGGTTTATATTTGGGCAAGAATATTTCTATGTTCTTAGGGATTTCATGGATATCCCCTGCAATATTCAAAGGGATATTATTAGCTCCATACCAAGGAGCTGCTGGAGGTTGGGCCATTTGACTCAGAATTGATGAGGACAACCCTACAAGAGTGGTGGAAATGGTACTGATGATAGGTACGCTAGTGGCAATTGATACCACCGGTGTAGGTCCGCTCGATGTTCCTGAAGCAAAAAGATCTTTTGTGACTGGTAGGTTTACAGCTTGCTTGGTTTTATTCTTTGGAGTACAAGTGAGTGTAAGGTCATGGAATATGGTTTCCCCAGTTGTTTGGGACCTAGTCGCAATACGGCACGGTGGGTCCAGCCTGCCTGACGAAACTCTCGATTATCTCCAAGAAAACCTGCAACACAAAAAAAATGCCGCGGTTTAGTCGTTAATGAGATTTAAGAGATAATTTCAAAATCGAATAAAAAACACATTACTTCTATATGAAAATCAAAATAAAGTAAACCAATTCGGCCCTCCTTCTAGCGCCAATCTGTTGAGTGGTATTTTCACCCAGTTGTGAAAGTATCACTCTCCAATAGGATTTGGATTCCAAATCCCCTCTTGCAAAGAAATTAAACCAGTAACTTCTCCAAGGTCTCCGCTATGTTAGCATTTGGTATAAGTGCTGATATTCAATGTGAACGTTCGAAATACCTTAGTGGTTGCAAGCAACTGTTAACAAGGGGCACTGTGGTTTATTTCACTCTAAAATTATAATGATTTCGATTTCGGTGAATTTTCAAGTGTTTATTTTAATGACTGTAAATTAAAATAAAAGTTAAACTTTCTGGAAATAAAAGTGCAGAAAAGATAAAAATAAAATGTAAAGAAAAATGAAACTAAAATACACTCAGGGGCTGCAATCCTATTCGACAAAACCGAAGATAATGAGGTTTTCTGCATACAACCTAACCTATTGAACCTGCAAACTCGCACAATCCAGATAAGCTAGGTGCTGGTTTCTAGGGTCTTAACTATGGTTTTCAGATTTAGGCATTCGCATGAAGCAACCAAGAGAACTTGCATTAAACTTCACCTATAAACCTAAAAATCTGAAAGGGGAAAGATAAACATTCAATTTTGCATGCAGAAAATAACTCCTCCTTTCTTGCCAATGAGATGCAACTCTCTGTAATTTTGTATTAAAAAGAATATATCAGTTACAATGACAGAATGTTTCCAGTTTTGACAAAACCAGAACAAGTGGAGGAAAACGCTCCAAAAGCAGGCCCAGAATGGCTTATCACCCTTCGCTCTGCAACTCGCCTAGCGACGATTTCTGACCCCTGTACCCGTCCTGTGCTTCTTCTTTTAAACCTTCTGGTGTGGTTCTCTGCTTCGCCCTGTGACGCTTCGCTTCATCTCCCAGATCGCTTCGTTTCATCTTCCTCGCCTCTTCGTTGTCTTTGACTTTCTGCTCGGATGTCGAACGTTTGATCTTCTCTGTGAAATGTAACTGCTAGTCCTGAAGCGTTACACCATAGTCCTGACATCTTCATGCCACGTGTTCTGTGCCTTCCCTATATAATCTGTAACGGCCCGTCGTGAAAACCAACAAAAATAGCATGTCGCGATATCGCGATGTTTTTGTATTTGCAACTTTGCTCCTCTACCATGCATTGCAAAAATGAGACATGTCACGATATCACGACATTTTTTTTCGTTGGGTGCAACCTGTCGGAAATCATGACATTTTTCTATTTTGTGTTCATGCAACTTGTCACAGAAATCATGACATTTTTCATTTTGTTGTCTGCTACTTGTCATGAAATCGTGACATTTTTATTTTGTACGTCTATGCTACTTTCTGAAATCACTGACGTTTTTCTTTTCGGGTCGTCTCGCCTTGTCATGAAATCATGACATTTTTCTATTTCGGCTGTTCACTCCTTGTCATGAAATCATGACGTTTTTTTTTCATCTGTCTCGTCGCTCTTGTCGTGAAATCACGATGCTTTTCTCTTTCGTTCACTTTGGCTGCTCTAGGTCGCAAAATGGTGACATGTCGTGATATCGTGACAACTTTGCATTGACTCTTCTGTTGCTGCCTTCAACCGCGATTTCATGACAAGTCGCGATATCGTGACATTTTTCTATTTGTCTTTCTTTCTCCTCTATGAACCACGATTTCATGACATGTCGCGATATCGCGACATTTTGAGTCTTCAACTTGGTTCTTTGTCTTGCATCGTGATTTCACAACACGTCGCGATATCGCGACATTTTCTCTTCATGATGCATTCTGTTGCTCTTAGCCATGAAAACGTGACATGTCGCGAAATCGTGACACTTTTCCATTTTGCTGCATTTTGTTACTCTTGACCGCGAAAACGCGACATGTCACGAAATCACGACAATTTTCTATTCCCCTGCATTTCGCTTGTTTGAGCCACGAAAATGCGACCTGTCGCGATATCGCGACACTTTCTTTTTCTTAGCAACACCATGTCACGATATCGCGACCTTTTCTTTTTCTTAGCCGCGATAGAGCAACGCGTCGCGATATCGCGACACCTTTTCATTTTGACGTACTTTGCTATTCTGAGCCGTGAAAACATGACACGTCGCGATATCGCGACAACTTTTCATTTCTAGCCGCGACGGAGCAACATGTCGCGATATCGCGACACTTCTTCTTTTTGCTATATTTTGCTTTTTTCCTTGATCTTTGGCCTATGGGCCACTGCAGTTTTCTTGGAAAGCATGTAAAAATGGTGGGTCCCCAATTTTGGGGTGTGTTGTGGGGCAGCCACAACAAGACGATTTTCCTCTTCCCAACATGGATCAGATCATTGACTTTACTGCTGGAAGCGGAATGATATCCTTAATGGATGGATTTTTCGGTTATAATCAGATCAGGATAGCTCCTGAAGACCAGGCTAAAACAACCTTTACTACCCCTTGGGGAACCTTTTGTTGGAAAGTTATGCCATTTGGCTTAAGGAATGCAGGTGCAACCTATCAATGAGCTATGACTTATATCTTCCACGATATGATGCATGATATCCTACATGATTATGTAGATGATATTATAGCTCATTCCATCAAAGAAGATGATCATTTAAATGAATTAAGGAAAGTATTTGATCGGTTAAGGGAATATCTTGTCTGACTAAATCCAGCAAAATGCATATTCGAAGTTAAGTCTGGTAAATTATTAGGGTTTGGCATTGAAATTGACCATCTCAAGATCGTGGCTATCATAGATATGCCCGCACCCACCAATATATCAAAATTATGAAGTTTACAAGGTAAGCTTCAAGCTATTCGTCACTTCATCAACAAGTTGGCAGACAAAATTGGACCCTTTCTTAAGCTTCTTAAGAAATATGTCTCTTTTCATTAGGAAAAAGAATGCCAAGAAGCATTTGGACTCAAGAAATATCTCCTTAACCACTAGTGCTTTCCCCACCCAGATCCGATCGTCCTTTTATCTTGTACATTTTTGCTTTCGATTCTGCCTTAGGAGCTATGTTAGCTCAGCTTGACGATGAGAAGAAAGAACGTGTTAATTATTACATCAGTAGAATATTAATCAGTTATGAAACTCGCTATACCATATTAGAGAAATTATGCCTAACAGTCTTGTTTTCTACACAAAAACTATGACATTATATGCTCAGTTAGAAAACGTATGTTATTGCCAAATTCGATCCTTTGCGATATCTCATGAGTTGACTGTATTTATCTGGTCGCACAGCCAAGTGGGTTCTTGCGCTAAGTGAATTTGAACTCACGTTCATAGGATAGAAGTCTGTTAAGGGTCAAATCATAGCAGATCAATTAGTTGTTGCACCCTTAGAATCTACTTATCCGCTTATCATTGAGTTTCCTGATGAATGCCTTAAACTAGAGGTAGACCATTCAGAGCAATGGTCCCTATACTTTGATGGAGCCAGATGCATGAGTGGGGTTGGTGTGGGTATTATTTTAATATCTCAACAAAAACATCGTATACCTCTGTCCTTTAAATTAACATTTGCTTGCACCAATAACACTGCTGAATATGAAGCTCTTATTATTGGCTTACGAGCTGCCTTGGCCTTGGAAATTAAAAATTTATTGGTTTTTGGTGACTCTCAACTTGTCGTAAATCAAATCAATGATGTTTATCAGACTAGAGATAATAAATTACGCCCATATAAAGCATATGTTTTGTAATTTTTATCCTTGTTTGATCAAGTTACTTTGGAAGCTATTCCTCGAACTAGCAATCATGCGGCTGACGCTATGGCTACAACTGCATCTCTTTTACCCTTGGAGTTATACGATGAATATGCTACCATCATTATTCGTCGACTCCAGGAACCCACTTCAAGCAAATCATGCTTAGAACCTTTGTATGTGCTTCTCATCAATGAAACAACTCCTGAACCATGGTATACTGATATATTTAATTTTTTGAAGAAAGGAACCTTCCCTGATGGTTGTACTAGCAACCAACATAGGTTATTATGTAGACAAGCAAGTCGCTTTGTGATTATTGGTAATACCTTGTACAGAAGATCTTTTGAAGGCATCTTACTACGATGTTTGAATCTAGAAGAATCTAGATCAGGTTTGAATGAAGCCCACAATGGATCTTGTGGGGGACATTTTAGTGGTAGCGCCATTGCTAAGAAACTCCTTCGGATAGGATATTTTTGGCCTACCATGGAAAATGATGCACATAATTATGTGCAACATTGTGACTAGTGCCAGAAACATGCTAACCCTATCCATGCACCTGCATAAGAACTACAGGCTATTTCATCTCCTTGGCCCTTTTCAAAATGGGGCTTAGACATCATTGGAAAAATCAACCCTGTGTCATCTGATGGACACAAATTAATCATAACCACCACTGAGTATTTCACGAAGTGGATTGAAGCTATGCCATTAGCTTCTTGCACTAGAACACAAGTTTCCAAGTTTATTTATAATCAAATTATTTTTAGGTTTGGAATTCCTACCAATCTCATTTCAGATAATGGAACTTGTTTCAAAAATAAATATGTTAAAAAATTATGTCAAAAATATAAAATTCAACATTGTTGGTCCACTCCCTATTATCCTCAGGGTAATGGCCAAGCAGAAGCATCTAATAAAATCTTAATAAAAATTCTCAAAAAATTGGTCAATAAATCCGGTTAAGATTGGCACATTCAGTTATATCCTTCTTTGTGGGCCTATCGAACTAGTGTTCGAACCCCCACTGGAACTTCACCTTTTGTCTTGGTTTATGGTGCTAAAGTCGTTTTTCCCTTTGAATTAGAAGTTCCTTCTTTAGCTCTACTACTTCAAGATACTGAAGTAGGGGATGAATATTGTGCTAGCAGACTTAGTCAGCTAGAACTTCTAGATGAAAAGTGCATCAATGCTTTGGAGCATCTTCGTGCCTACCAAAACAAGCTTAAGAGAGCATATCTTAAGAAAGTTCATCATCGATCCTTTGAGATCGACGACCTTGTCTTAAAAGAAAATAAAAAAAATACTAATGCAACTAAAAACCTTAAAGGTAAATTTGAGCCCAACTGGCTTGGACCATATGTCATCACTACTAAATTTGGATTAGGAGCATACAAATTATCTACCTTAGATGGTAAAGAACTTAAAGAACCTATGAACATTATGCATCTTAAATGTTACTATGCATAACATTTGGTCATTTCATCATTGTATATATTTGTTTTGCATATTGTTTCCTTAGTCACTTATATAAAACATTTCAAAAAACAATCATCTTGTATTTCTTTCAATTCATAATTCAAAATCATCAAAACCCTTCAAAAACATATTTTATTTTTGTACCTATCAAATTGTGCAGTATTGCAGTTATATTTTCAGTTATTTTGGATAAATTAGCATTTATTGGGAATCCCGCACTTTCACATTCACATGAATAAATATCTTGATTTTATTTTGGTATGATTATTAATCTCTCTTATATCAAAGTCCATAGTTGAATTAAATAATTTTTTGAGCATAGAGAACTGATCTTGTTATTTACTTGAACCAATTATATCTTTTCACATTAAAATGATTTCATTGCAAATTTGATATGATGCTACATAGTAGAAATGGTTTCTTGAGCGAAAATTTTCCCCTGCTATCTTATCATGCACATAGTCTAGAATCTTTGAGAATTGACAAAATGACAAGCTCACCCCTACCCAGAATAAAAATCCCTTGCTCTACAGCTAATCCGAGCAAGTATCCCTAGCATAGGAAGAAAAGAAAAGTTCAAGAAAAAGAGAAAAAAAGAAAACGGTTATTTTGTATCATCACAACAATATTTCAGTATTTTCTCAAATATCAAGCAAAAATACCAAAAAGTACAAAAAGAAGAAAAGAAAAACAAAGCAAAAGAGAAATGCAAAAGCAAAATGCAATAAAATCCTTTCCCTACCCCTTGAAAAGAAAAGAAGGGTGAATGAGCTTGAATCCCTGGAATTCTCAATTATTCAAAAACTATGAGGTAAGCCCCATAACAAGTGGTTTGTGCCCAACCCGCTTGGCCTTGGGTAATCCCTAGCGTGGTGATATGTTTATCACATTAGCGACCTTATTTTGTACAGACCTATGTCAGCTTATGGATTAGCTAGCTCTTGATAACCTAACTTACACAGTAATCTGGTACGGTTATATGCATATAAATTATGGTCAATGAACATTCATTTGGTTAAGGAAAATTACTTGTATCACATTATCTTGCTCAAAATTGGTGAATGAATAATACAATCGCACACACATTTGTATTTGAGAGATTTTGTATCATTATGATAAATCAAGATCGGTAATGAACTCACATTTGCACATGAGGATTCCTTATAAATCTACATTTCTCTTTGAGATAATTTAAAATGTTTCTGTAATTCTTTTCGGAATAATTTTACCATTTTATTTCAGAATTTTTGTTTTGTATAAAAGCAATTATATAAATTTTCTCACAAAATCACAAAAATGATTTCAAACAAAATCTTCATATTATTATTTTTCTGTTTATCAAAAGTCACAAATTCATCTTGCAATAAAACCAAAAATCTATTTTCTTCTTTGGATTTTGCGATGATGGTATAAGTCTATACCTATTAATTCTATGCCTAGCGCAAACCATTGTTCTAATTTTATTTCCCATTTATTTTAAAACAAATGCATACAAAGCATATGACTTGCATCATTATGTTACACAATTATGCTTTAAAACAAACGAACAAAAACTTATTCTATTTCATGTCATTATGTCAAAATTCAATTTTGCAAACCATGGTATAATTTCTATGGAATTGTTCAAAATTTTATCACACAGGAATTATGCCTAGCAAAATCATATTTCTTTTAGTATCTGATGCATACTATTTTTATGAAAATCTGAAAACAAATCATCAAACCATCATTATCTCCATCATTACAACACAAAGTCTTAAGACAGTCTCTTAAGCACTCTTTTACTTTTAGCAATATTTCTATACTGGGATTAGCTTGACGACCGAGTGAGCGGCGACTCCATGAAATGGTCTATAACAATGACAATGTCATTTGAAATTATTGTTAGAAGTCTCTTTTTTTTCTTTTCATCAAATCACACCACAACAACCAATTTTTTACATCAAATTATTTCATTTAAATTTCACAACATGACATCAAATTATACTATTTCCAAATGACATAATTACATGAATCATCAATCAAACAAGCAAACAATTCAAACATTAAAGCATCATAAAAACATGTGAACAAGTCATATCATCAGAAACAAGACCATATATATATATATATATATATATATATATATATATATATATATATATATATATATATATATATATATCAAAAAATTATATACATCATATCACAACTGGAGTGGTATGCCACAATCTATACCCTGGCATACTCAATCCTCTCAAAAATCTATACAAAATCTATAGTCTCTAGCACCTAGCCTCAAGAAGCTCTCGAGCTCTCAGCCTCATCTCCTCCCCCACCCTGACGTAGAGGAGGTGGTCCCATAGAGGTTCGGGATGTATCTCGAGTCCTCGTCGTTGATCGGGAGGATGTCCTCGTCGATCCCAGCCTGATTGGTTCTGCAATGTTGGCTGGAAGCTATACCCTCTGGCCCTCTGGAACAGTAAAAGTGAATAGTAAAAATGAATTAGGGTTTTACCTTATTTTTCTTAATTTTATTCAAAAATCAGCATTTTAATTTTTGCTTTTCCACGTTTTTACCTCAAACGTTCGATTTGGGTAAAAACACGGAGGGGGCACCATAGTTAGCATTTGTACGATTCGACCAAGAATCATCGTCTAAAAAATTGAGTATATTTTTGCTTTCTCGTAAAATGGGAAAAACTCGTATTTAACGCATTTTCTTCGGAAAATTCGCTAAAGAGGGGGCAAAATGTAGCACCCTAAAATTGGCACGGTTAAAACCTTAGTAAAAAGATAAAAGATAAAATTTTGAATTTTAACCCCAAACTACCTGTTAAACCACCTATTACCCGCTTCCCCTGTTTTACGTGCCATTTTTAGGATTTTTTTCGACCGTTGGACGATATTGTCGCAAATTAGACAAAATCATCCCCGATCTGACGAATTCATCTAGAGCAGAACGTCTAGACGATTTCATCCCAAAACCAAATTTTCATAATTAGCCTCTGTTTCAACAACCTCTCCAACTTGGGCAGAAACGTGTCTGTGCAGTTGGAGATTTCCCTATTGGAGATCTCCCAGATTGGGATGATCCCCAACCTCCTAAACCTCTTCCTAAACCTATATAAACTAGGATTTTTCTAGTTTATCCCCCTGAACCCCCTAAACCCCTTAGTTGATGGATTTCATTACAGAATTAATTCCTTATTCCCTCGCACTACTATTTATATTCTATATTTTGCATTTCTTGCAGGAACTCTACTATTTTTCAGTCGAAGTTAGCTCAGATTGTCATGGATGATCTCAGACGATTACGGATGCTTATGTCAAGGAGCACAGATGATCTCGTACGATTAGAGGCGATCCTGACTGTAGTCCAGATTGGGGGTAATCACAGTCTAGAGTTTGCATTTCCTTACCTTTCTCTGCATTTTTCCTATTGCATTTCTGCACTTTCTTAAATTATTATGTTTATGCATCTTGGAGTTCAACTCATTTAGCATAACCGCATCATAAAATTAAAATCAATCATTAAATATACTGCATTTCCTTATTTGTTATTGGAATCCATTATTTAGGCATGTTTGCTGTTATTTCTACCATTATCCTTTGCTTTTGCACTTGCATATTTGGTATTTTGCATCTATTTTTGTGATTATAGGTTTTTGATGAATTCGTTTGACGAATTCGTTAGATTTTAGATGATTCTATCTGATTTCATATGACCTTATGTGATTTGAAATGATCCTATGAAATATTAAACGATTACGTACACATTGAGATGATATGAACTGCTACAAGACTTAGAATCTTCATAAGACATCCAGAATTAGGTATGACACCTTCTAGCTAGCATATTCTTTGTTATTAGCATTAATTTCTATTTTTTGTATTCATTTAAATCTGCATTGGCATATAGAATAGTTTAGATTCATATTGGCCAAACCTAGAAGTTGAATGATCAAGTATAAAAATGAACACATTAAACTCACCGTCAACCTAGGTGTGAAAACTGCCATTCAAAATTTTCCTGGTGAACCCACCATCCATCAAAAATTCACCCTTATACCCCTCTCCCGAGAGGTGGGACCTTCAAAGGGCCTCTCACTCCGAGGTATTGTCCCATCCTTTTCACATTCCCCTTTCGGGCACGGATCCTATAGCCTGAAGGTAAGGATGCGAAAAATTTGGAGCGATACACAAACCCTAGTCCAAGTATATAAAAACCAATTCAAAATATTTCCAACAATGCTCAACAATAAATCTCACATAACAATGATAACCCTAGTTCAAGTTCTTTGCTCAACCAATGGTAATGCTTATAAAACAAGGTTTTAACGACAACTATTTATTCCAGAAAACCTTGAAGCATTAACTCAACACGCTCAAAAGAAAACCCTAATCAAGACTTTTCACTCCACACTTATTTTTTAGAAAACCAACCAATCAACTTAACTATGGAAGAATGTGCTCGTACCTTTTTCTTGATGATGAAGGAATCTCATAAATCTACCAAAACCACAAGCAATTCTTTGTAAATATCAAAGAAATTATAAGACAATAAACTCCCTCAAAAATACAATGTAAATATCAAGACACACATACACCTTATCACTCCATCTTTAATAAAACATTCATTAACATTTAAATAAATAATTCACCACTTACACCTTATAATATCCCAATTAAAATAATATTCAATGCACTCTTCTTTTCAAAATAACTCAATGCTAGAAATTACCTTTATCCTTTTATAACTTTAACAACTCAATGTGACACAAATACTTTATTCAAAGATAAAGCAGGAAAAACTATCGCGATTTCACGACATGTTGGAAGAGAGAGAAAAAGCAGGAAAAAATGTCACGATTTCGCGACATGTTGGAAGAGAAAAAGGCAAGTGGAAAAATTGTCGCGATTTTGTGACATGTTGGAAGAGAGAGAAAAAGCAAGAAAAACTGTCGTAATTTCATGACATGTTGGAAGAGAGAGAAAAAGCAAGAAAAATTGTCACGATTTCGTGACATGTTGGAAGAGAAAAAGGCAAGTGGAAAAACTATCATGATTTCGTGACATGTTGGAAGAGAGAGAAAGTAGGAAAAAGTGTCACGATTTCATGACAAGTTCGAAGAAAGAGAACAAGTAAGAAAAGTGTCGTGATTTTGTGACATGTCGCATTTTCGTGACTAAAATAGGAGAGAGAAAGTAAGTTTGAAAAGTGTCGCGATATCGCGACATGTCGCATTTTCATGACAAAAGTAAAGAAGTAAAGTACGAAAGCAGAAGTGTCATGATTTCACAACAAAAGCAGAGAAGAAGACTTCGAAGGCAGAAGTGTCACGATTTCACAACAAAAGCAAAGTAAAGTATGGAAGCAGAAGTGTCGTGATTTCACGACAAAAGTAGAGAAGAAGAATTCAAAGGTAGAAGTGTCATGATTTCATGACAAAAGCAAGAAGCTAAGTACGAAATTAGAAGTGTCACGATTTCATGACAAAATCTAAGTTGAAGACTATGGAGGCATAAGTGTTGCGATATCATGACAAAAGAAAATTCAAATTCTATGGAAGCAGAAGTGTTGCGATATCGCGACAAAAAAATAGAGAAAACATACGAAGGTGAAAGTGTCATGATATTGCGACATGTATTTTCGTGGTAACAGCAACAAAAGAAGCTACAGAGGCAAAAATGTCATGATTTCACGACAGGTCGTAAATGCGCAAGTCAAGAAGTAGAACTCGACTGAAATGAGAAGTATGACAATGGACCAACATCATTACGACATTTACAAGGGCAATTATAGAGTGATTTCATATTGTTGAATTACGAAGAATGATAAAAAGTCAGTATGGCGGTTACAGGGTCTATCCAGAATGAAATCATCAAGCGATGGATAAACCGAACATCTTCTTGAGTTGAAGCCGACGAAGACCGATGACAACCGACTAAAATTAGGGTTTACAGTTGTTATGAAAGCCGACTAAGATTAGGATTTACAATAGACTAAGATTAGGATTTTCATCATAAAAAATATTGTTAAAAAAGGAGGGTTGTTTGGAGAATTGAGATCATGGTGGAATGTGTGTGAAATACGGTCATTGTGCGCAGAGAGCAAGTCATTTTCAATCATGCTAAGTGTGAAATTTGCAAAGAGAGCAAAGTGCACAAAAGGGAGAAGATGATCGTGAAGTTCGACTGTAATGAAGCAGAGTGTGCAAAGTGATTGTGTAGAGAGATCAAAGTGTGCAAAGAATGCAAAGGTGAAGAAGACCAATCAGGGTCTTGCAAAAGCAAAGGTATCTTACTGTCAAACTTATAGATTCAAATTTAAGTCTAGGTTGCAGCTTGGCATCAGGGGTTGGTGCTCCTTTCTATTGTTGCATATAAATAAGGGGTTGGTGCTCCTTTTTGTTGATACAAATAAATAATGGGTTGGTGCTCCTTTCTATTGGTGCAGATAAATAAGGGGTTGGTGCTCCTTACAATGGGTGCTGGTAAATTGATTGTAAAGTTGGTTCTTTGCAAAGGCTAGATTTGGATGGTAGTCCAAATAGTCAATTTTTTGAGGATTAGCCACATTGGTGAACCTCGTTAAAATCTTGTGTTGTGTGATGCTCGTTTGTTATACTTGTTGTATCTAGTAATAAGTTTTAATTGCTATGGTATTAAGAGCTAAAAACTTAAGTTTATAGAGCTACATTGATTCACCCCCCCTCTTAGTGTCATTGTAAGACTAACAATTGGTATCAGAGCTAAGTTTCTATACAAGATTAACAGGCTAGGGTGATCTTGGAAGTAACACAATGGTAGGTGGTGAAGGCTTCTCATCAAACAAAACACCATTGTTTGACGGATCTAATTACACATTCTGGAGAATCACGATGCAGACATATCTCTATGCTTTGGGATATGACATCTAGGATTCAGTAGTTAGTGGATACATAATACCCATCACTCCTCCAAAAGAGGTTGATGAAAAGAAACTGTTTGAAAATAACTCAAAAGCAAAGAATGCTATCATGTGCGGATTAGCAGACAGTGAACTAGTAAAGATCATTAGCTGTAAAATGGTAAAAGAAATATGGGACAAACTGAGGAGTATTCATGAAGGAGACGATAAGATCAAGGAGGCCAAGTTACAGACACATCGAGCTCAGTTTGAAGCATTAAATATGAATGACGATGTAAACATTAAGGCATATATGCTGAGAGTTAATGTAATCATTAATGTGATCAGAGGACTCGATGAGGATATCAAAGACTCTACCGTCATGAAAAAGGTATTAAGATCTCTTCCTCAAAGGTTTGATTCTAAAGTCTTAGTGATAGAAGAAGCTAAAAATCTAAATTATTTTAGTATAGATGAGATGTATGGTTCTTTGATTGCATATGATATGAGGATAGGAAGATCTAAACCCACAGACAGAGAAGCGGCTTTTAAAGCCCTTAAAAATAAAAATGCAAAACAAGAGTCCGAGGAAGAAGAGACATCAGATGAAATGGAAGCAAACTTTGTTAGAAAACTAAAAAGAGGAAAATAAAAATACATAGGAAAGCTACCGTTTAAATGTTTCAACTATGGAGACATTGGGCATTTTGCGACTAAATGTCCACTTAATGAGAAGAACAAAAATTATGAAGGATCACACCAAGAAATAAGTGACTAGAAGAAGAAAATGAATTTTAGAAAAGGCAACTTCAAAAAGAAAAGTTTCATCTCCAGGAATGCCAGTTCAACAGAAGACAGCTCCGATGAGGATTCTGAAGAGGAAATAGGTGAAGCTCTTTTCATGGCATTTGAAGAAGTAAAATTAGAAAAGGAAGGAGTGAACTCTGAATTATGTGGTGAAAACCCTGAGGCTGAAGTAGATCTAGAAGGTGAGTTGATCTCTGCACTTGAAGAGTGGAAAATAGAGAGGAAAAAGAATAAGAAAAATTCAAAAAATCTTGAGGATGCAAACAAAATCATAACCAGTCTAAAAGTATAGACAAAAGAATACAAAAAAATATTTGAAGATCTTGAAGTACAAATTACCATGAAAATAGATAATTGCTGCAAACTAGAAGAAGAGAATGTTGGTTTACGAATACAGATAGAAGAGATGAATCACAAAATTAGTTGCTATCACAAATGCGAAGAAATTTCTATGAAGCTGGATAAGATTATAAATGACCAAATGCCTACAGGCATCAAATTTGGTCTGGGTTTCGTCGAAGGAGAATCATCAAATGGATAAAAGGCCAGAAATGTAGAATCCATAAAGAATGAAGATAAGAAATAGGTTGATCAAGGAAAAACATCTCATGCAAAAGAAAGTAATAATGCCAGGCACAAAAGGAGAATTGGCAATGATGGATTCACCAATGTCACACATCAAAGAAGAAGAATACCTATGGCTCCTACGACAACATGGCAAAGATCATCACCCAGGTTTAATTATCCCTTTTCTAGTTTTTATTTTAAATGCAATGGCTATGGACATAAAATCTCAGACTACAAATATAATGTAAGACCAAGGAATTTCACCAGTAGAAATGCTTTTTCTCCTCTAATGAATTATATAGTAGAATGTTATAACTGTCATAATTTTGGGCACATTGCAAGAAACTGTAGAAGTACATTTGCATCAAATCAGTTTCAGGGAAGAAAATTTCAACCAAATAGGATGAGACAAAATAGAAAACTTCCTAAAAAACATGCACAAGCTATTGATAAGAGAAAGGCAAAACAAGAGCCCAAAACTACTATCAAAATGGAGTGGAAAGAAAAAGAGTGACTTAAGGAAGAAAAGGAATCCTTAATCGCACAAATAGCATTTAAATCATAGAATAAATATGTACCATGGATACTTGATAGTGGATGCTCCAGTCATATGACAGGTGACAAACAAAAATTTGAGAAGTTACAAAAATATGAAGGTGGTTCAGTAAAGTTTAGAAATAATGATGGAGCTAAGATAGTTGGCAAAGGTTCAGTTAAAATTAGTGACGAAAAAATTAAGTCAGAAGAAGTCTTGTTTGTGGATGGTTTGAAACATAACTTGTTGAGCATAAGTCAGATTTGTGATAAAGTTCATGAAGTAGTTTTTAAGAAGCAGGGTTGTGAAGTCAAAAAAACAAACAGTGGAAAATTGATAGCAACTGGATCAAGGACATCTGGAAACCTATACACGCTCTCAGAGACTTTAGAAGGAGCTTGTTTTATTGGATAGGAAGAAGAAAATTGGTTGTGGCATAAGAGACTCGGTCATATCAATTTTGATAATCTAGTAAAAATCAACTCAAAAAGGGTAGTGAGAGATATTCCCACCATCAACAAACCTGCAAACAACATTTGTGCTTCATGCCAAAAGGGGAAGCAAACTAGAGTCACATTCAAAACAAAAAAGTACTACACAAGCAAACCTTTGGAACTAATACACACTAATTTATATGGACCCATGAGAACACAAAGCATAAATGGTGACAAATATTTTATGTTGTGCATTGATGACTATTCCAGAATGACATGGATATTTTTTTTGAATCATAAATCAGAAGCTTTTGAAATGTTCAAGACTTTCAAAAATCAAGTTGAGAATGAAACAGGAAAGAGGATAAAATGTTTAAGATCATATAGAGGAGGAGAATTCATTTCAGATGAGTTTACAGAGTACTGTGAAAAATACGGTATTAGGAGACAATTTTCAACAGCCAGGAAACCTCAGTAGAATGGAGTGGTAGAAAGAAAGAATAGGACAATGTAGGAAATGGCACAGACTATGTTGGCTGAAAGTAGAGTAGCAGACATATTTTGGAAAGAAGCAGTCCATACTGTGGTGTATATCCAAAATAGGTACATGCTGAGAACACATGAAAGCAAAATGCCTTATGAGTTGTGGTTTGGTAAAATGGCAACAGCAAAATACCTCAAAGTTTTTGGCAGAAAATGCTACATCAAAAGAACTGAAGATAATCTTGGTAAGTTTGACGATAGAGCGGATGAAGGTATTTTTGTTGGTTATTCGTCAAAAACTAAAGCTTACAAATGCTACAACAAAAGGCTAAAGAAAATTGTGGACAGCGTCGATGTTAAATTTGATGAAGCTAGAGAACGAGTAATTAGCTATGAAAAGGACTACCCAATTTATGAAGAGGTTATTGAAGGAGATGAGAAAAACAAAATGGAAAAGATACAAAAAATTGACTCAGATGATTTAAGTTGTGACTTAGAAGTGGAAGAAAATAAGAAATTCAAAACAAGTAGCTGGCAGAAAAATCATCCTAGAGAGCAAATAATTGGAGACCCCAAAGTTGGTGTTCATACAAGAAGAAGAGTAGTAAGTAACTACTCTCTATTATCCAACATTGAGCCCAAAAATGTTGTTGACACAAGCAAATATGAAAGTTGGATGAAGGCAATAAATGAAAAATTAGATCAGATCGAGAAAAATGAAACTTGGGAGTTAGTACCTAGACTTGCAAATAAAAATATAATCGGGACTAAATGTATTTTTCGAAACAAATAGAATGAAGACGGACAGGTAGTCAGAAATAAAGCAAGATTGGTATGTAAGGGTTATGCACAAGTTGAAGGCATTGACTTTGAGAAAAATTTTGCATCAGTAGCTAGACTAGAGGCAATTAGAATGTTTTAGGCTTTAGCAGTCTACAAGAATTTCAAATTTTATCAAATGGATGTGAAATCAGCATTTTTGAATGGGAAACTTGAAGAAGAGGTTTATATTGAGCATCCAGATGGTTTCCAACTTGGTGATGATCCCAACTTGGTTTGCAAGTTGAAGAAAGCATTATATGGCTTAAAACAGGCACCCCAAGCATGGTATGCAAGGCTAGACAACTATCTCACTCAACAAGGGTTTAAGAAAGGTATGGTGGATAGTAATTTGTATGTCAAAACAAAAAATGGGCATCTTATTGTTCTTGTTGTATACATAGATGATATCATATTTGGTAGTAGCAAAGATGAGTCGTGTAAAGATTTAGCAAATAAGATGCAAAAAGAATTTGAAATGTCAATGATTGGTGAACTTTCATATTTCCTCGGGTTGCAAGTTAATCAAAATAAGAAGGGCATATTTATTTCTCAAGTTAAATATGTGAAAGAGATGTTAAAAAATTTCACAATGGAGGATTGTAAGCCAGTTAGCACTCCCATGATGACAGGTTGCAAGTTGAGCAAGGATGACAAATCTCCACCTGTTGATCAAACCATGTACAGATCTATGATTGGGATCTTACTATACCTAATAGCTACTAGACCAGATATTTTGTAGGTAGTATGCATGGTAGCATGATTTTAGGCTAATCCCAAGGAGACTCATGTGACAGCACTGAAGAGGATTCTTCGGTACCTCAAGGGTACTATGGAGTATGGGTTATGGTATCCAAAAGGTAAAGACTTCACCCTTATTTTGTATTCAGATGCAGATTGGGTAGGAGGTGTCGATGACAGAAAGAGTACCAGTGGAGGTGAATTCTATCTTGGAGATAGATTGGTCGCATGGCACAGTAAGAAACAAGAGTCAGTTTCTTTATCGACAGCAGAGGCAGAATATATTGCAGTAAAAACATGTTGTATGCAGGTATTATGGATGAAAAAACCCTAAAATATATTGGTATTAGCTTTAGTGAGCCAATATCAGTTAAGTGTGATAACACCAGTGCCATTAACATCTCCAAGAATTCGATTATGCATTCACACACAAAACACATTGCTATCAGGTATCACTTTTTGAAGGAGAAAGTTGCAAAAGGTGAGGTTAAGTTGGATTTTGTTCCAACTACAGAGCAAGTAGCAGATATCTTCACAAAACCATTTCCCAAGGAATTTTTTGAGTACCTTCGCAATAAATTGGGAGTGGTCACACTTCCCAAGAATTGACTAGCTACAAGGATCACATTCTCAGGGGGAGCATTTAAGTATTTGATTATCTTTTTACTCATGTTCATTATTTTTGCTAAGTGTAATAAATTTTGCCTGAGAATGTTGTGCATGGACTCAGGGGGAGTCTGTAGTAGCCCTTTGGTATTATTGTCAAAGGGGGAGAAGAGTTACAGGAAATTGCACATGTGTTGCCAAAAATTCCAAAGGGGGAGATTATTGAGCAAGGTGCAACAACAATATTTTCATTGTTGTCAACACAATCAAATAGATCTATTGATGCAGTGGACAGAAAGTTCAAAATCTATTCAGATGCAGAAGACAGGAATTCAAAGGTTATTCAGAGTATGTACAGTGATTTTCCAAGAAGACCGAAGTGGCCCATATGCAAAAGATCAAAGAAAAAAGACAAGTAAGAAAAGTGTTGCGATATTGTGACATATACAACAGGCAAGAAAAACTATCATGATTTCGCGACATGTTGGAAGAGAGAGAAAAAGCAGGAAAAACTATCACGATTTTGCGACATGTTGGAAGAGAGAAAAAGCAGGAAAAACTATCACGATTTCGTGACATGTTGGAAGAGAGAGAAAAAGCAGGAAAAACTGTCACAATTTCGTGACATGTTGGAAGAGAAAAATGCAAGTAGAAAAACTGTCACAATTTTGCGACATGTTGGAAGAGAGAGAAAAAGCAGGAAAAACTATCGCAATTTCATGACATGTTGGAAGAGAAAAAGGCAAGTGGAAAAACTATCACGATTTTGCGACATGTTGGAAGAGAGAGAAAAAGTAGGAAAAACTATCGTGATTTCGCGACATGTTGGAAGAGAGAGAAAAAGCAAGAAAAACTGTCATGATTTCGTGACATGTTGGAAGAGAAAAATGCAAGTGGAAAAACTGTCGTGATTTCGTGACATGTTGGAAGAGAAAGAGAAAGCAGGAAAAATGTCACGATTTTGTGACAAGTTCGAAGAAAGAGAACAAGTAAGAAAAGTGTCACAATTTCGTGACATGTCGCATTTTCGCGACTAAAATAGGAGAGAGAAAGTAAGTTTGAAAAGTGTCGTGATATCGCGACATGTTGCATTTTCATGACAAAAGCAAAAAAGTAAAGTACAGAAGCAGAAGTGTCATGATTTCACGACAAAATCATAGAAGAAGACTTCGAAGGCAGAAGTGTCACGATTTCGTGACAAAAGCAAGGAAGTAAAGTACGAAAATAGAAGTGTCATGATTTCACGACAAAAGCAGAGAAGAAGACTTCAAAGGTAGAAGTGTCATGATTTCATGACAAAATCAAAGAAGCTAAGTACAAAAGCAAAAGTGTCACGATTTCATGACAAAAGCTAAGTTGAATACTACGGAGGCAGAAGTGTCGCGATATCACGACAAAAGCAAAGTCAAAGTCTATGGAATTAGAAGTGTCATGATATCACGACAAAAGAATAGAGAAATCATACGGAGGTGAAAGTGTCGCGATATCGCGACATGTATTTTCGCGGCAATAGCAACAAAAGAAGCTATAGAGGCAGAAATGTCATGATTTCACGATAGGTCGTAAATGCGCAAGTCAAGAAGGAGAACCCGACTAAAATGAGAAGTATGACAGTGGACCGACATCACTACGGTATTTATAGGGGTAGTTACAGAGTGATTTCATACTGCTAAAATACGAAGAGTGATCAAAAGTCAATATGGCAGTTACAGGGTCTATCCAGAATGAAATCATCAAGCGATGGATAAACCAAACATCTTCTTGAGTTGAAGCCGACGAAAACCGATGACAACCAACTAAAATTAGGGTTTACAGTTGTTATGAAAGCTGACTAAGATTAGGATTTACATTCGACTAAGATTAGGGTTTTCATCATAAAAAATATTGTTATAAAAGCAGGGTTGTTTGGAGAGTTGAGATCATGGTGGAATGTATGTGAAATATGGTCGTTGTGCGCAGAGAGCAAGTCATGTCGAATCGTGCTAAGTGCAAAATTTGCAAAGAGAGTAGAGTGTGCAAAATGGAGAAGACGATCATAAATTTTGACTGTAACAAAGCAGAGTGTGCGAAGTGATTGCGTAGAGAGATTAGAGTGCACAAAGAACGCAAAGGTGAAGAAGACCAGTCAGGGTCTTGCAAAAGCAAAGGTATCTTACTATCAAACTTATAGATTCAAATTGAAGTCTAGGTTGCAGCTTGGCATTAGAGGTTAGTTCTCCTTTCTATTGGTGTAGATAAATAAGGGGTTGGTGCTCCTTTTTGTTGGTGCAGATAAATATGGGGTTTGTGCTCCTTTCTGTTGGTGCAGATAAATAAGGGGTTGGTGCTCCTTACAATGGATGCTGGTAAATTGATTGTAAATTTGGTGCTTTGTAAAGGCTAGATTTGGATGATAGTCCAAGTAGTCAATTTTTTGAGGAGTAGCCACATTGGTGAACCTCGTTAAAATCTTGGGTTGTGTGATGCTCGTTTGTTATACTTGTTGTATCTAGTAATAAGTTTTAATTGCTACGCTATTAAGAGCTATAAATTTAAGTTTATAGAGCTACACTGATTCACACCCCCCTCTCAGTGTCATTGTCATACTAACACAAACTGTCGTGTGAGCTAGGCACTTGATTAGAGAGTGGAGAGCACCACACGCTTTATGAAGCTCTTCGATTTGCCTAGCAAAATGTGCACCTTTTCTTTTGGCTCTTCCAACACAAACACAACCACAAAAACATGTTTTCATCGCTTTTCTAACATAGGTCACCTAGTGCCCAAACACTCTAACCACTGCAATCTTGCCACTAGGCCATATTGTTATAATCACAATGACACTGAGAGGGGGGGTGAATCAGTGTGTTCTTTAAAAACTTAAAAGCAATTTAGACTTTTAAATAAACTGCAGCAGATTAAAAAAGAAATAATAAAAGTACTAAGAGCATCACACATAACACGGCATTTTAACGAGGTTCACCGATGCGGCTACTCCTCAAAAATACTGCTTAGACTACCATCCAAATCCAGTCAAATGCAAAGCTACAACTTTACATAATCATTCACCAGCACCAACTGGTAAGAGGCACCAACCTCTAAATTTTATCTGCTACAATAGAATGGAGCACCAACTCCAATTTTTCCAGCTCCAACTGGAAAGAGGCACAAACCCCTTTTACCAAGCTACAACTTGGAGATAGTAATAAAAATTGCGGAATTAAACTGTCACCTCAATTTGCACGATCTGCTATTTTTCTTGCATTCTCGTCGCTTGTCGGCATTCGGCCGTCTTTGTGAAAAATGATTCACACTTTTTCAACCACTCCTCTATATCTCTCCACGTTCTCTGCTGCAACTTCACAGAAATATTACTTCTACAGCCAGCACACTATCATTTCACACTCGAAACACGACTTCTGCATACCGCATTCTTATCTTCTCTTTGCACCACTCACTCTGTTGCACCTTCCATGAAATCTCACTTCTACCATATGCGTATTTTTGCCTCGGACTTTAAACACACCGTCTACATATCGCTCTCTTTGTTCTTGATCAGTTGATACACACTCACTCACTATATCATCGCTTCGATCTCTTTTCTTTAACTCCAAAGAACTATCACCGACTTACACTCTGCTACACACGAACTTCATTCGCATATATCGCATCACGCCCACTCTTCAACCTTGCAACAGTCCCACCTTTTTATAGAAGAGAATATCCCATCAAAACATTCTCAAACACGTCGGCTGCAACCCTAATTAGGTCAACATGAAACCCTAGAATTTTTTGATTGCTTAACCTTGCTTTGTCAGTAGGAAACCCTAATTGATCCATTGCAAAACCCTAGAAACTTCAGCTTTGAAAACAAGCCGGTGAACAGCTTTAATTTAATTTTAAAATATTAATTTAAATTTTAAATAAATAAATAAAATTTAAACTGGATATTTAAAATTAAATATCTTCATCATCGGAGCACCTTTTTCAACAAAACGAAGAGCTAACTTGGGTTTTAAGAAAAACCCATTTCAAAACTGCTGACCATGGATTTAAACAAAACCTATAATTTAGTCTGCCTTGGTTTTCACAAAAACCCTTCTACTCTTTGACATCAATGACAACATCAACACTTGAGCAAGGGCAATGTACCCAAGGTACCCAAAATTGCCAACAATCTCCCCCTTTGTCATTTATGGCAACCCTTTACTAAAAACACATCTTCAAGAGCCAAAACTGAAATCAATCTCTTTGAAGTTTTGCTCCCCCTGACTTGAAGCTTTCCTCTTCACTTGAAGCTCTCCCCCTTACTCATATCTCTCCCCCTTTGTCATCAATGGCAAAGGGCCACCTTTGGGGCTCGGAACTAAGAATGAGCCTCTTAGCTTAGTCCCTCCCCCACCTCCTGATGAGGTGATTAATTCTAGGGTGGGAGTAAAACTCCCATTAGGCACTGATCAACATCAACGTCTATAACTTCCTTGTCGGGTCTTCTCTTGAACTCTTTGACCATATTCTTGTTCCTGTCATTGTTATGATCCTTGGACCTGATCATGCCACTGTTCTCGTTCCTATATCCTAGGAATTTCAACTCGCACCGTCTGACAGTGTGACTTTTATTGTTGCACTTATAACAAGTAATAGTGGTGTTTCTTTTAGGCATACCTATTCTTTGAATCCACATGTTCTGACTAAGCCAGTTCTGACTAAACCTATTTTGACCAAGCCTGTTAGTGTGATGTTCTTTTGTTTTAAATGAAACTCCGGTCCGTTTACCCTTCGACATGAAGCACACATACTATTTGTAGGTTTTTTAATGATTGGAATATCTCTCATTGCTTGTTTAGCACTAATTCTTACCAGATTATCAAAACTTATGTGTCCAAGCCTCTTATGCCACAACCAGTTCTCTTCTTCTTGTCCCATGAAGCACATACCTTCTGAAAACTCTGAGAGTGTGTACAGATTGCCAGACGTCCTTGAGCCGGTTGCTATTAATTTCCTCTGTTTATTTTTTTGACTTCACAACCATGCTTCTTGAAAACTACTTCATGTCCTTTGTCACGATTTGACTCACACTCAATATATTATGTTTCAAACCATCCACATATAAAACTTCCTCTGACTTGATCTTTCCTTCACTAATTTTGACCGTTCCTTTACCTATTATTTTGGCTCCGTCATTGTTGTCGAATTTTATAGAACCACCCTCATACTTTTGTAGATTTTTGAATTTTTGTTTGTCACCTGTCATATGACTTGAGCAACCACTATCAAGAATCCAAGGAACATGTTTATTCTGAGCTCTAAAAGCTGTTCGCACTATTAAAGAATCCTGTTCTTTCCTGAGCTATTCTTTTTGTTTCCATTCTGTTTTAACTGTGGTATTGGTTTCTAGCTGTGACTTACCCTTTTTAGAATTTTGCACATATCCTTCAGTATAAATTCTATTTTGTTTTGCTCTATATGGTTGAAATCTGCTTTCATGAGGTTGATATGAAACAGACATACTACGACAATTTCTGGCAATATGACCAAAGTTGTGACACTTAAAACACTCTACTGCATAACTCATTAAAGGAGCAAACACATTTATACTAGTGAAACTTCTTGGACCTACGTTGTATTTGCAGTAAACAATTTTATGCCCATAAACATTACACTTGAAACAAAAACCATAGAAATAATGATTAAACCTGAAATATGGTCTTGGCCAGGTTGTTGCTGGAGCCTTGGATCTTCTATTCTTTTGATGTGTGACCTTAGTAAAGCCATCATTGTCAGCTGCTATTTCAGGTCTGGCATTATATCTTTCTTTTGCTTGATTCTTGTCTTTGTTCTTTTCACTTTCAACATTGCTTGCTTTTGGTCCAGCTTGATGATTCTCCTTCGGAAAAGCCGAGACCAAATTTGATACTCGTGGATCTTTGATTGCTCAGAATTTTGTCCAATTTCATCGAGCTTTCTTCATGTTTTACATGACAGTTGATTTTTCGATCCAACTCTTGTATCTGTATTCAAAGACTCACATTTTCTTCTTCCAATTTGCTGCAGTGGTCTATCTTCATGGATACCTGTATTTCCAGATCTTCAGACATTTTCTTGTATTCTTCAGTCTATATTTTTAAACTGGCAATAATTTTGTTTGCATCCTTAAGTTTCCTTGACAATTTTTCATTCTTCTTTTTCTTTGATTCCCATTCCGTAAGGGCAGACACCAGCTCACCCTCTAAATCAACTTCAGCCTCAACTTCTTCAACTTCAGAGTTCATTCCTTCTGCCATTTCTGGTTCAATTTTCTCAACCATAGGAAGTGAAACTGGCTGGGATGCCTTTTTGGATGAGGATATATTCTTCTTAGCCATTGTGTACTAATCCAAGATCAACCCTGACTAATTTAGCCAAAATTGGGAACCTTGCTCTGATACCAATTGTTATAATCACAATGACACTAAGAGGGGGGGTGAATCAGTGTGTTCTTTAAAAACTTAAAAGCAATTTAGACTTTTAAATAAACTGCAGCAGATTAAAACAGAAATAATAAAAGTACTAAGAGCATCACACATAACACGGCATTTTAACAAGGTTCACCGATGTGGCTACTCCTCAAAAATACTGCTTGGACTACCATCCAAATCCAATCAAATGCAAAGCTACAACTTTACATAATCATTCACCAGCACTAACTGGTAAGAGGCACCAACCTCTAAATTTTATCTGCTACAACAGAATGGAGCACCAACTCCAATTTTTCCAACTCCAAGCGGAAAGAGGCACCAACCCCTTTTACCAAGCTACAACTTGGAGATAGTAATAAAAATTGCAGAATTAAACTGTCACCTCAATTTGCATGATCTGCTATTTTTCTTGCGTTTTGCTGCTTGTCGACATTCGACTACTGCTATGAAAAATGATTCGCACTTTTTCAACCACTCCTCTATATCTCTCCGCGTTCTCTACTGCAACTTCATAGAAATATTACTTCTACAGCCAGCACACTGTCATTTCACACTCGGAACACGACTTCTGCATATCACGTTCTTATCTTCTCTTTGCACCACTCACTCTGCTGCACCTTCCATGAAATCTCACTTCTACCATCTGCGTATTTTTGCCTCGAACTTTAAACATGCCATCTGCATATCACTCTCTTTGTTCTCGATCAGTCGATACACACTCACTCACTATCTCATCGCTGTGATCTCTTTTCTTTAACTCCAAAGAACTATCACCGACTTACACTCTGCTGCACACGAACTTCATTCGCATATATCGCATCACGCCCACTCTTCAACCTTGCAACAGTCCCGCATTTTTATAGAAGAGAATATCCCATCAAAACATTCTCAAACATGTCAGCTGCAACCCTAATTAGGTCAACATGAAACCCTAGAATTTTTCGGTTGCTTAACCTTGCTTTGTCAGTAGGAAACCCTAATTGATCCGTTGCAAAACCCTAGCAACGTCGGCTTTGAAAACAAGCCGGTGAACAGCTTTTAATTTAATTTTAAAATATTAATTTAAATTTTAAATAAATAAATAAAATTTAAACTGGATATTTAAAATTAAATATCTTCATCATCGGAGCACCTTTTTCAACAAAACGAAGAGCTAACTTGGGTTTTAAGAAAAACCCATTTCAAAACTGATGACCATGGATTTAAACAAAACCTATAATTTAGTCTGCCTTGGTTTTCACAAAAACCCTTCCGCTCTTTGACATCAATGACAACATCAACACTTGAGCAAGGGAAATGTACCCAAGGTACCCAAAATTGCCAACAATGCTACCCAGATGGATTCCAAATTTTGGTGTTATTCAATTTGTCTTTATTTGCTGGCACATAAAACAAAAATTTGCTTCTCTTTTTTCTCACGAGATCTCAACACAATTGCACACATTAACATTCGATAAAAAGGATAATTTTAATACCTCTTAAGGTATGGTTTTTATATTAATTTCCTCCTTCACACATACACATCGACGCTTCAAAATTCTTCACACTTTAGACATCGACACTATGATTTAAACTTATTAATTTATAAATTATTTAAATTATTTTGAATTTAAATTTTATAAATTAATTCTTTAAAACCCTTTGGTTTTATTAAGGCCTTCTCTCATTGCACAACTTCATATAAGTAATATTTATTTATAAAATTTAAATTCATTTTGAATTTAAATGTTTTATAAAAAATATTAAACCTTCCTTTAACTTTGCAATAAGCTTCCTTGGGTTTTTATGAAAAACCTTTTATTATAAACCTTCTAACTTATGCTTTGACATTATGTTAATAATATTATGAAGCCCTTTTGCCTTTAATATTTGCATTGTTCCTCTTGACCTTTTGACATCATCGGTGGATTATTCCTAGATATCAATGACAACTTTTTTCTTGACATCAATGACAACTTTGACTCAAAATTTCCAACAATCTCCCCCTTTGTCATTGATGACAACCCAAATTATTTTTCACGAAAACCTAACCTTTCCTTTACTCTACTCCCTTGGGACATTTCTCCCTTGGATCAATGCTCTCTCATTTTTACTCAAATACCAAATATCTCCCTCTTACATAAATCTCTCCCCCTTTGACATTGATGGCAAAGGGTCACCTTTGGGGCTCGGGCCTAAGAATGAGCCTCTTAGCTTAGCCCCTCCCCCAATTTATCTTGAGATGGTTAATTCTGGGGTGAGATTATTTCTACTCCTAGAAAGCACTATTCTTTACCTTTATCCTCTTTCCTTCTTATCTGATCCTTCTAATTCCTCTAACTATTTCTTTTCATTTCCATGTTCCTATCCATGTCCTTATTCTTATCCCTGTTCATATCCATGTTCCTATTCCTGTTCTTATTCCTATTCCTGTTCATATCCATGTTATTGTTCATATTCTTGTTCATATCCATGTTCTTGTTCCTGTTCCTATTCTTATTCCTATTCTTGTTCTTGTTCTTGTTCTTGTTCTTGTTCTTGTTCTTGTTCTTGTTCTTGTTCTTGTTCTTGTTCTTGTTCATGTTCATACTTAATTCTAAAATATCTACTCTACACGACTTTGTTGTGTGACTATCATTATTGTAATTATAACACTTTATGTTATTATTCCTTGCAGGTGTAAATATCTTAGGATTTCTCCTAGTGAAGCCATATCCTCTTTTGTCATGAACCCTGCAATTCATTGCCTTGTGACCAAACTAATTACATGAGTAGCAATACCCATGGAAAATTTATTTGTTCCCATATTCTTGTCTTTCATGTGTCCTGCACTGTGAAGCCATGTGTCCAAATATATGACATGAAAAACATATTTCATTGAAGTTTCCTTGTCCTGACCTCATTGGTCTCTTAGTCTCTCTTGATCTATTTTGATTGTTGTTCCATCTGTATCTTCTTTGTACATTATTCCTGTTCTAGTTGAACTCTCTGTTGTCCAACTCATCCTCAAATATCTAACTTTCTCTTACATTTTCTTCTTTTGTAGTTTCTTCATTTGAAGTATCTTCTTCTAAAGTGTCTTCTCCTTCAAAAATTGAGGTTGAATTTCCTTCCCATTTCTTTTGTCCTTGTTCAAATCCAAGACCTGTTTTGCTTGATGTAGGATTTTGTATCTTGATGAACTTATCCAAGTTATTTGAGCTATTTTTAAACCCTTTTAGCTTGACTTTGGAGTATTCTAAATCTTCCCTTAGTAGTGCCACTTCTTGTGCTAACTTTTCACATTCTAATATCTTTGCTTCTAACTTATCCTCGAACTTCTTTGTGTTAGTCTTTGATTTTTCTAGATCCTCTATAAGCATCCTTCTCTCTTCATCACATTCTTGAAACTGAATTTCAATTTTAGATTTTTTATTTCTTAACTTATTTACTATTGCAAGAGCATAGATAAGATCTCCCTTGAGATCATATCCATACTTTTCTAAATATTCCTCTATTTGTTTACCTTTGTCCACATATTCATTTTCTATTGGCTTGTATTCTATAGGATCACCTACTCCTTCTTATAATGCCATTAGAAGATTTTCATTTGGTCCTTTACGTGCATCCTCACATTCATCATCACTGAAACTATAACCATTCCTTGTATAACTATCTTCAAGATTTCCAAAGTTACCACATCTAAAACACCTGAGAATTACTGGAGTCCTTTTCTTAACTTGTTCTTTTTATTCAATCATAAATAAGACTTCATCTATATCATTATCTGAAAACCTAGCATCATTATCACTTGAGTACTTACTTGCCTTATCCGCATAGTAGCTCCTCTTTTGCCTTTGAAAGAATTTTTTTCCTTGTCTGCTTTGTCCATCCTTGCTTTTATTTTGATGTATGTATCTTTTTGATTCCATGTTTCTGTGATCATGTTTCTCTTCACCATTGTTATTCTTAGCTTCTTGACAATCTATTGCATAATGACCATACTTTCCACAATTGAAATATTTAACAAATTTTGTATCTCTATATCTTCTTGAATCCTTATTCCTTTTACCATAATTTGCTTCTTCATCACTGGATGGCTCACTGATTTATTCTGACTTCTTACCCCTTATCTTCTTGATTGCTTTGAAGGTTGCTTCCTTTTTTGGAATAGGTTCTTTTTTTCTCATCTCAAAAGTTGTAAGAATACCAACCAACATATCTCTTGTCAAATAATCACCATCCTTTGATTCTTCTATAGCTAAAATATTTTTACTGAACCTTGTTGGAAGAGAGCTTAAGATCTTATCAAAAATATCGGATTCATCAACCTTCATTCCAAGTCCTTGGATAGCATTAACAAACTCATCAACTCATAGTAGATAAGTACTAATGTTTTCCTCATTCTTCATTCTTAACTCTTCAAGTTATCCTTTGAGATTTTGTATCTTTGCTTTCTTGACACCTTTATCTCCTTCATATATATTTTGCAACTTATCCCACATACCTTTTGTATTTTCACAATGCAATACTTTTAGTGATTATGTTCTATGCAAACCTCTCAAAAGTGCATTCATTGCTTTTGAATTATAATGTTGTAGAAGCTTACCTTACTTATCTATAGGTGGATCAACTAAGGGGTCGTATCCATTTTCAACTACTTCCCAAACTTCATTGCCAATTGCATTCAAGTAGATCTTCATTCTCAAACTCCAATATACATAATCACTTCCATAAAATACTAGTCCTAATTCATCTGAATTTTCATTCTTAGAATCTATTGTGTTCTTGTTAGCTTTTCCTTCAAGCTATTAAACTCTTCTGAAGGAACTTGCTCTAATACCAATTGAATAACACAAGCTTATACTAAGATGGGGGGTGAACATTATAATACCACTTTTTATTTTTCTTTCCCAATCAATATTATGCAATGTAAGGATAGAAATATCAATAGTAGTATTCAAATTAATGCACAAATCATCACACACAATAGAGACACCATAATTTACATGGTTCACCCAATGTGGGCTACTCCACAGAGAAAATATTTCACTAAAATTTTCTCAATCAATATATTTGGAATCCTTTCCCTATTGCAATGTTTATGGACCACTATACAAAGGATATACCAATTCTCTTAATCAATTTTATGTATATCTATCCACAGAAGAACTCATTTCTCCTCTTGCTTTAGTTGGTGATCTTCTAGAAGAATTGCTACCTCTATTGCACTGGCTAATGGATCTCTATCCACTAAATACTCTTGTCCTCACTTAGAAGACCTATCCTCACTACCCTAGCTAATGGATCTCTATCCACTAGAGACTATCATCATCTATACTTTGTCACCTCCAAAGCTTACACTCAAATCTATCTCAAATCTATACTAAACATAGTCTATCGGTCTAGCACAAATCTATCCTTAATCTCTGTCTCTAGTCTGGCATAAATCTATCCTCAAATCTACACCAAAATTTGTCCTCTAATCTGTACTAAACATAGTTCCTCGGTCTAGAAAAAATCAGTTCTCAAACTCTATCCTCAAGCCTTAACTCAAAGCTTGACTTAATCTCAAATCAACTATATTGTATTTGCCCCAAACCTTAACTCAAGGTTTGAAAAAATCAATCAATCAACTATGGTCTCAAGCCTTCTCAAAGACTTGTCTCAAATATCCCTTCTAATCTTTCACAAAATCTCACACCAATTAGTCTACAAATCCTCTCTAGAACTTGTCCAATCTGCTCAATAAGTCCTCTCTACGACTTAAACAAATATGCTCTCAATTTGTATTGTAAGCTTCCATAAAAGCTTACTCAAATTTACCCACAAGTCTTCTCAAAGACTTGCCTCAAATCTACTCAAGAAATCCACACTATAACTTGTCCAATCTCATAGAAACATAAAGAGAATTGTTAGAGACTCAATATGTTCTATACTCATCACAAAGCTCAATCACTTTCAATCACTCTTTTAGAAACATACAAAGAATTGTTAGAGACTCAATATGCTTCAACTCAATCACTTTCTCAATTCAATTTAGAATATAGAATAGTTTATTTTATGGAACTTGAAAAATCACTTCACACATCCACTTGACTAGGCTCAACCAACTCTACTCAACCAATCACTCAATGAAACAATCCTTCCATACAAACCCTAGTCCAAGTATATAAACACCAGCTCAAAATGTTTCCAACAATGCTCAACAACAAATCTTACATAAAAATGATAACCCTAGTTCAAGTTCTTTGCTCAAAAACTCACTTCAACAAAAATTCTCATAAAAAAAATCTCACATAAAAATGATACTCATGTTCTTTTCAAACCCTAGTTCTTTGCTCAACCAATGGCAATGCTTATAAAACAAGGTTTTAACAAGGTTCTAAAAAAACCTTGAAGCATTAACTCAACACACTCAAAAGAAAACCCTAATCAAGTCCTTTTCACTCCACACTTATTTTTCAGAAAATGAACCAATAAACTTAACTATGGAAGAATGTGCTCATACCTTTTTCTTGATGATGAAGGAATCTCATAAATTTGCCAAAACCACAAGCACTTCTTTGCCAGGCTCAAATAAATTATAAAACAATAAACTCCCTCAAAAATACAATGTAAATATCAAGACCTACATACACCTTATCACTCCATATTTAATAAAACATTCATTAACATTAGCAAAAATAATTCACCACTTACACCTTATAATCTCCCAATTAAAATATTATTCAATGCACTCTTCTTTTCAAAATATATCAATGCTAGAAATTCCCTTTATCCTTTTATAACTTCAACAACTCAATGTGACACAAACATTTTATTCAAATATAAATCTAACTCCTTATACCTCCAACTTATCAAAAATAATATTCAACTAACAATCCTTTTAAGCAACCCTTTTAACTCCCTAAGACCTCAAGTCAAACTTTAGGTAACACAAAAATAATAATCAAAATTTATTACCTTGGCCTTGGTGGGAATCGAACTCACAACATAGCCTCAACCAGCATCCTAGCCATGACTCCAACTCTCACGTGAGCTAGGTGCTTGCTTGGAGAGTGGAGATCACCACGTGCTCTATGAAGCTCCCTTTTTTTCCTAGCAAACGTGCACCTTTTCCTTTGGTGCTTCCAACACAAACACGACCACCAAAACACGTTGCCACCATGTTTCGAACGTAGGTCACCTAGCATACAAACACTCTAACCACTACCCTCTTGCCACTAGACCACGCTGCCCAGATGGCTTCCAACTTTCGATGCTATTTGATTTTTCTTTATTCATTGGCAAATAAAACAAAATTTCACGTTCGAACAAAAGGATAATTTTAATGCCTCTTAAGGCATGGTTTTTATATTGATTTCCTCCTTCACACATACACGTCGGCGCTTCAAAATTCTTCACACTTTAGACGTCGGCACTATGATTTAGACTTATTAATTTATAAATTATTTAAATTCTTTTGAATTTAAATTTTATAAATTAATTCTTTAAAACCCTTTGGTTTTATTAAGGCCTTCTCTCATTGCACAACTTTGTATAAATAATATTTATTTATAAAATTTAATTCATTTTGAATTTAAATGTTTTATAAAAAATATTAAACCTTCCTTTAACTTTGCAATAAGCTTCCTTAGTTTTTTATGAAAAATATTTTATTTTAAACCTTCTAACTTATGCTTCCACATAATATTAAAAATATTATGAAGCCCTTTTGCCTTTAATGTCTGCATTGTTCCTCTTGACATTTTGGCATCATCGATGGCTTATTCCTAGATATCAATGACAAATTTGTTTCTTGACATCAATGATAACTTTAATTCACCTTTTTATCCCACAATATAAAGAACCTATATACTAAAACTCTAGTGAGGATCCTTATCTATTTTCTTATGAGAAGCACCTAAAAATATCATATGCTTATTCTGCCCAAGATAAATATCTAGAAGAAGTCACATTGAAGAAAATAAGATTGAGATTTTGATGATCTTAGTCTATAAACTCAAAGAGCACATGTTGATTCTAAAATCTTCTTAATGATTAAGGCCAAAGGTGTAAACTCCATACTATGTTTTTATTGCATAGCCATACAATCTAAACATGATCTAATTTAAATTGGAAGGCTAGTTCCCAAGTCTCATGTGCCTTTGTAACCCAATATGCAATCTCCATACTAGTATTCCCCGTTTATCTAGCCAAAAAAATTTCATCCAACCTTAGTCTAACCTAAAATAACTCCTATCACACATGCTCCAACACCATTTGCTTTAGATAACTCAAACCTTAAGATAACTCAAACCTTAACATAATGCAAAGCCTACTCAAGCTAGTTACTAATGAAATGTTGACCATGAGAAGGGAACATTATATCCATAGGTATCCATATCAAAACAACCCAAGAACTCCTTTCTTATAAGGTAACTAGGGAAACAAACCTCCATCCAACAACTACCCTAGGTCCCAAATGTAGGTCAATCAAGAAAATGGTCAAGCTTAGAGCTATGGTTAAAAAATCTCTATCCCATTTTCTTTACATGTAAACTTGTGCTTAGCATGCTAAGAGGAGTTGTTCATCTTAGGAATATCGACACATTACACTCAGGGTTGTTATATAGAGGAATCTTATCTTGATCTTAGTGCGTCACCCCTTGTTAGCTTAGGTTAGATTAGGATTTTTATTTTTTACTATCTTTGTTTTTAGTAATTTCTCTAACCCTTTTTACCTAAAGCTAGTAGATTAAAATAGAGTAGGAAGTGTGCTCAAGATCACATCTTAAAAGGATCTAGTATTGTAAAAAATCCTAGAGGCACATAATTAATTTGAATCCCATGCTCTTTCCATACTATGTTTCTCCACTTTATAGATGATAGTCTCAACCATGTGGTCCTTGTATTCGATGATTAAGACCATTTAAGAGGAAAACAATTTAATGGAACACTTGGTGGAAACCAATTGATTCATATTTTGGTCCCACAATTAGAATAACCTATAGACTAAGACTTTAATGAGGTTCCTTGTCTATTTTCTTATGAGAAGCACCTAAAAATCTTACTTGATGACTTTTCTCAATATAAATATCTAGAATAAGTCACATTGAAGTTAGATTGAGATTCTAATGAAGATATTAGTCTATTAGCTAAAATATCACATGTTGTATTCACCTGGTGACTCTATTCCAACCAAAGGACCTAGAAGTGTATGAACAAGAAACCTGCCATTAGATCCTTTGTTGTCACCAACCTTCAAGTGTTGCTTGCACTATTTGATACCATTCCATGGAGAAGAATATCTCAAGACCAAAATATGGCTACTCTACCACCACCCAAATCATTTCTTACTTGGAATAGTAGAGGTCCCTTGATACCTCCTACTGTGCATGAAATATGGGATGAGATACCAATGTATGCTCTAAAATCTCTCCCATAATTCACTAGGGAATACCTGACTACTTTGATCAAGCATTTAACCACATGGTGAGCTTGTGCACATTTTATAATGTATCAAAGCAAAATGTGGTATTAATATTATTTGTGACCTCATTCAAATTAGGGCTCACAAATGGTATGTTGCAATTCAACCTCACTTTATTGTTGATTAGGACCAAATTACTACCCTATTCATAGAAATATTTAGAGAGAATAAATATGGGGTGTTTCTCCTAGAACAACTATCAACCATAAAGAGAGATCGTATGGAGGTGATAGATGATTTCAACCTCAAATTTAATAATACAAGGCATATAATACCTAAAAGGATTTTTCCTTCCCAAATTATGACATTTTATACTATCTAAAGTCTTTAGATTCTAAAATCTCCTTAATGATTAAGGTCGCAAGTGGAAACACCCTATTGGATGCTTATTGCATAACCATACAAGATAAACATGATCTTATTCAAATTAAAAGGCTAGTTTCTAGGCCTCCCATTACTTTGTGTCCCAATATTGAATCTCCATACTAGTATTTCCCAATCATCTAGCCAAAAAAATTCCATCCAACCTTAGTCTCACATAAAGTAACTCCTATTACACATGATCCAACACCATTTGCTTTAGATAACTTAGAGTTTAACATAGTACAAAGCCTACTCAAGTTGGTTACTAATGAAATGCTGACCATGAGAAAGAAATATTATTTCTATAGATATCTATATCAAAACAACCCAAGACCTTATTTTTTATAAGGAAACTAGGGCAATAAAACTCCATCCAACAACTACTGTCATGACCCACCCTTTGGCAGACTTTTATTTTGATGGATTTATGTTTGCTATATGGCTTATGGATGAAATGATGGACTATTTCAGTTTTAGTATTCAAATACTTGTTTATTATTGAAAATGTGAGATGTAAATCTTAATGTGGAATGTAGGATAATTCCATGTTTGGTTCTATGAAAACCTGCATTTTATATATGAATATGATGCTACTAATGAAAGTGCACTTTTGTAGGAATAGATCTCTTCATGGTGGTAGAAAGAAATAACCACCGAGAAAATATTACCTTGGGGAAATGATGTGATGGGTTGATTGACCATATATTGGAGGAGGCAACATGGATGAATGTCCATCTTTCATGGAGATGCATATCATAAATTACATAAGAAAAGATATATTAAGTTTTAGATAGATTTCTTCTTATATCATATTTCTTCCTTATGAAAGAGTTTTATTTGAAATGGCATTAGTACTAGAAAAGAGTGCTAATATTTTAATTATTATAGTTGATAAATTTTAATGAATGTTGGGGAAAGACGTTTATGACTTTATAAAGATAGAATAAATGAAGTTCTTTTATTAATACTATTATGTAGAGAAAATAAGGAACATAATGTATTTTTGTAGAATTTGAAAATGACATTGAAAAAGGAATCCAAATAACCTAAGTGTAGAGTTACATTTTAGAGTAATAGTTGTAACTCCAACTAGAAGGGAACTTCAGTTTAATTTGAAATAAAATTATGTTTGGAGTGATTGTTGCTTGATCGGATCTTGCGGTTTCCAGACATTTTCATTTATGATAGAGGAGTGGTGAAGTAAATGGGCGGTAGTGGAGATTTTGGGAAAATCCAAAAGAAGGAAAGGATGAAAAAAAAGGAAAAGAGCATGGAATAACAAGAGGAACGGAGGAGGATTAGCAATGAAGTTGAGCTCAAAAAAGTTGCAGGAGAAACTAGGTTCTTTTGGAAAATCCCTTGCTTGCCTTATTGTGTGGTTATGTTGTTTGTTGTATTGTGTATGAGAAAGAAAACATATGTTGAGCTAAAACGTTTATGTGTATTTTTGTGTTACTTTATCTTAAAAAAATGAAAGAATGGTTTGGGTAGAAGAAAACTAGCTTGAGCTGAAATATTTCTATGTATTGTTGTGTTACTTTATCTTAAACAAATGAAATAATGGTTTGGGTAGAAGCAAACTAGTTTGAGCTGAAATATTTATGTGTATTGTTGTGTTACTTTGACTTAAGAAAATGAAAGAATGGTTTGGGTAGAAGCAAACTAGTTTGAGTTGAAATATTTTTGTGAGGAGTGAGGTTGAGAAGTTAAAACAAAATCCGAGGGGAAATATTTAGTGTCTTTCGGGTAAAAATAATGTTTTGATATGTTCTAACCTCTCCATATTGATGGGATTTTAGTGGAATGAAATGTTGTTAGTACTTTGAAATTATGGGTGACCAAAGTTAGAGTTTATGCTTTAAGAAAATGGGGAAATGACTATCCAACCAGATCTAGTGGTAACCATTGACCCGTGAACGTATGGAATGTGCTATAGTGGGAATAAAGACAAGCTATACCTAGTTGATGTAAAATGGTTGTGAGTGCTGGCATGTATATATTTTCTATGAATGTGAAAGACATGGATTTTCATGCTTGGTAGAAAGTTATGAAATGAATGATTTCTATAGAGGTTTGTTGTGTGGAATGTGATGCTTGGATAAATGAATTTCTGTTCTTTAGAGAAAATAAATTCAATGGCTATGATGTTTTACTGAATCTGGAATGTTGAAAAATAGCATATTGCATTCATATGGAAGGATATTAGATGGAAATGGGTTTTATCCTGTATGGTGGTTGTAAATATACCATGGACAATGTGGTTGTTATAACCAATGGAATGGAGTCATCTCTGATCCCCAAGAAGAGGTAATATTTCTTGGTGGCTAGCATTGATGTGCAAGAAAGGAAGGATGTCTTCTAGTGAGCTAGGTTGATGGAGAGCTTTCAAGAGAATGTTTGCATTCATGTAGCATGGATAATTTGAACCAATGATATATGATTCATGCTAAAATGCGTAGAGTTGGATATGTACCACAGTTGTGGAGTTCCATTCCCTTTTGGAAAAAGGATATGTAATGGTTACCTTGCCAAAACTATCAGTGATGTAAATCTGGGTTAAACATCTCTCTAGTGGTGCAATGACTCATAATAATTGTTAGGATTGGAATAAATGATGTCTAGTAATTCTGGAGCTTAGAAAAATTCACATCTTGATGTCAATCTCGTGGTAGGGATGGCAGCCTGTCATTGTTTAATGAAGTGTTTCTAAGTTAAAGAAAATTTTAAATATAAGCTTTTGATGCATCTCTTATGCTCTATGAGATTATTGGTTGGTATTTTGGGTTGTCTTTTATATATGATCTAATTATATTCCTTTATTAAGACTTTTTACCTTTGCTAAAAGAGAATTAAAACTTAATTTAAGTAGTGGTTTACTTCTGGTTTTTGAGTTGTTGAGGTTAGCGTGTGCATGTTGGAACATGTTAAGGAAAGTATGTGTGGCCTCTCTGAATAGCCCTTAAAAAGAAAAAAATTTGTAGTGAATTATTTATTTAGAGCTTGGTCCGCTTATGTTATGACATTGCTCTATTTTAGCTTCTTATTAGATAGACCCATTGTGAATAAATTAATAGATTTCTTTAATGAATAAGATTTTAGATCCTCATGAGATCACTAGAGGTATGTGGATAGGACCACTCTTGGGATAGATAATTTTTATATGAGTAAAAAATAGAGCTCATGGATGAATGGGCTAACTCTTTGAATGATGAGAGAGTTAGTGATACACCCATCGCACTAAGTGCACTCATGCTAAAGGACTTGCATGGAGAGCAGGGATTAGTCGCTTATTTTTGATGGAATGAAAAGAGATTCAAGCTATCTCATGTGGTCAATGAGGGAAAATAGCTTGAGAGGGTGTAACACCTAGTACTCTTGCATTAAAAGAATTATGTGAGAAGTAGAGATTGGTGTATTGAACATAATTATTCTAGTTGTGGAGATCCTTGCTTCTTAGTGAAAGGGAATTTTGATATCTCTCTCTCTATTTCTTTCTTTTTTATTATATATATATATATATATATATATATATATATATATAAAGGGATCTTAACTTGGAAAGTTAAGGTGGTTTATTACATTTGGTATCAAAGCATGGTTCGTAGTGGGATAGGTTCACTATGCAAAATTTATTTTGATATGTAATAGAAAACATACTTATGAAGGAATTGAACCTTGCCAATAGAATACCTATTAGAAGTAAATCTACCTGAATTGCTTGAGATGATTGGGTAAATAATTATTAGTAGGAGGAGCAATTTGAAGGAATAATTGCTAATGAAATTCCTACTATCTCTTTTGTGTGTGGCTAGGGATAATGCCACCAAAGAGAAGAAGAGGAAGTGTTGCCCCATCGACAAGGCAGACACGATAGAATAATGTAGAGAATAGAACCCCAGATGTAGGTTCAGAGAACCCTAGTAATGAAAGGGAAAATATTTTTGATACATTAGCTCTAATTTGAGAATAGGTAGAAACACAAAAATAGTTGTTGGATGCCATGTTGAATCGAGAAACATAGGCTAGGAACTCTAATAGGAGATAGGAAAATGAACCCCTTACTAAGGCACAACTGGCTAGGATTCGACTTGAGGTCGAGTTGGGCAAAGAGATGAAACATTTGAAATCTTCCAAGTTTAATGGAGAGGAAGATGGTGATAAGGTTGAGGTATGGTTGAAGGAAATAGAAACCTATTGCAATATGAAGAATTTTTCCTCGGGTACTCGAACATCCTATGCCACATTGCATTTGCAAGGAGATGGTTTGGATTGGTGGGAAACTCTTAGTGCAGATCAAAAACTAGCAACAATAGTCGATCTAAAATGGGATGAATTTGTAAAAGCCTTCAAAGATAGATTTCTCATGGAACACTTCTATTCCTAAAAGTTTGAGGAGTTCACTAAGCTTCAATAGGGAACTAGAATAGTGGAAAAGTACTATCAAAGATTTGTCAAGTTGCTAAAATATGTGCCTGCTTATAATGAGAAAATGAAGATTCACAAGTTTATACTAGGAGCGGATCCTAGAATAGGGTAAGAAGTAGATATGAGGGAACCTACTACTCTACAAAAGGCCTATGATTTGGCTAGGAAAGTTGAAACATATCTCAAACCCTATTTTGACTATGAAGGGTTAGATGAGCAGGGTAGGGAAGCATTAAGGAAAAGGAATAGCACAGGTTTTGTTAAGTGGGAAAAAGAATAGGTAAACAAATATTCCTCTAAGCATGATAGAAGGAATGACCAAAAATAGGGGAAGTTTAGAAGAAGGTTCCAAGGAAAGAATCATACTTCCAACAACCATGACAAAGGAAACAATAGACCATCACAGGGATAGGTTAATTCTCCACATGCAGATAAAGCAGAAGAGGGACAAAAGTGGAAAGAACATCCAGGACTGAAAGAAGGATGTTATCTTTGTAGAGGACCACATTATACTAGCAATTGCCCACAAAGAGTAGGAATGAGTTCAAAGGGAAAAGAACCAATGTATAAAGAAATTGCACCTAAAGATCCTATACACAAGATTTATGCAACTACAGGAAACTAGAATCTTGATGGTCAAGCCACACCACTATTGATTAAAGGTAATATTTTTGGTAGGAATGTTAAAATCTTGATTGATAGTGGTGCTACAGATAGTTTTATTTCCACTAGTTTAGCTAAAGATATTTTAGAAAGACTAGGAATCTTGGCTCATGGGTGGAAGGTCGAGTATGGTTCAGGATAAACCTACTCCGTTAATCAATGTTACCCTATGGTAAAAATCACCTTACCTAGTGGAACAATAGTAGGATGTTTGTATGTAGCACCTCTGCATGCTTTTGACATAATCCTAGGAATGGATTGGTTGCAAGCGCATAAGGCAGTACTCAACTTTCAGGATAGATGGATTGAGTATACAAAAGATAGGGGTGTTGTGCGAAGGGTGTATAGCCTACAAGGGGTTTTTCAACCTCAAATCCTATCGAAAATGCAACTTAAGAAGGCCATAAAGAAAGGAGGAATGGTCTATGTAGTTAAGATAAATAAAATTGATAAAGAGAAGAAGGAAGAGGTGTTTGAGAAACACCCAATTCTTCAGGAATTTAGGGATGTCTTTCTAGAGGATTTACCTGGATTACCCCCTAAATAAGAATTTGAATTTACTATTGAGCTTCAACCTAGAACAGAACCCATCCATAGAGCTCCTTACAGAATGAATCCCATAGAAATGCAAGAGTTGAAGGTGCAATTGCAAGGGTTACTGGAGAAAGGATTGATCAAACCAAGTGTATCACCTTGGGGTGCACTAGTACTATTTGTAAATAAGAAGGATGGTTCCTTGAGATTATGCATAGATTATAGAATGTTGAACAAGGCAACTATCAAGAACAGATATCCTCTACCGAGAATCGAAGATCTCTTTGATCAACTCAAAGATGCCACAGTATTTTCAAAGATTGATTTGAAATCAGGATATCACCAATTGAGAATCCATGAGGAGGATACTCACAAGACAACCTTTAAAACTCATTATGGACATTATGAGTTTGTTGTCTTACCTTTTGGTTTAACAAATGCTCCAATGGCATTTATGAATTTTATGAATAACATCTTCAGGAAGTACTTGGATAGATTTGTTCTGGTATTTCTGGATGATATTTTGATATATTCCAAAAACAAGACAGAGCACGACGAGCACCTCAGGGTTGTGCTAGAGCTATTAAGGAAAAATCAGTTGTATGGGAATTTATCCAAGTGTGAATTTTATGTGTCAGAAGTGCAATATTTAGGACACATTGTTTTGGTTGAAGGGATCACAGTGGATCCTAAGAAAATAGAAGCTATTTTGAATTGGCCACCACCTACAAATGTGATAGAAGTTCAAAGTTTCATGGGCTTAACTAGATACTATAGGCATTATGTGAGGGACTATGCTAAGATCACCTCACCAATAACTAACCTTCAGAGAAAAGGAAAAGAATTCAAGTGGACAGAAAAATGTGAGGAAGCCTTTGATTTGCTTAAGCAAAAGCTTACCATGCCTCCTATACTAAAGGTACCTGATCTTCAGGGAAGTTTCTCTATTTGTACTGATGCATCATTAGAAGGTTTGGGAGGAGTGCTCTCACAGGAAGAAGTAGTGGTAGCCTATGGATCTAGAAAACTAAAAAGACATGAGGTTAATTATGCAACCCATGACTTAGAGTTGGTAGTTGTAGTGTTTGCTCTCAAGAGTTGGTGATATTATCTGGTCAGGAGACCCTTTGAGCTAAGGATAGACCATCAGAGTCTACAATATATATTCACTCAACCTTTACTCAATGCTAGGCAAAGAAGGTGGATGGGATTCCTCATAGAATATGATTTTGGCATTGAGTATATAAAAGGAAAAGAGAATAAAGTCATTGATGCACTGAGTAGGAGGAGACATATAGCAGTTTTGTCTCGCATCCATGTCGACTTGATGGAACAAGTCAAGGAAATGCAAAATCAGGATGCATACTACAACCAAATTTGGGAAAGGATGGAAAGGAAACCTGATGAAAACAAGGACTTTGGCATCAAGGATGGTTTCTTATGTTTTAAGAATAGGGTAGTAATTCCTGAGACTAGAAATTTGAGAAATATGATTATGAATGAAGCGCATAGATCTCCATATTTTGCTCATCCAGGAGGAGCAAATATGAGGGAGAATATGAAAAAGATATACTTTTGGCCAGGAATGAAGAGAGACATAACTGAGTTTGTCGCTCAATGCCTCGAGTGCCAAAAGGTAAAAGTAGAACACAAACATCCTATTGGATTGTTGTATCCGCATGATGTGCCTATGCAAAAATGGCAAGTGATTTCAATGGATTTCATAGTAGGACTACCTAAAAATAGGTTTCAACATGATGCAATCCTAGTAGTGGTCGATAGACTGACCAAGGTTGCACACTTTATACCCGGGAACACCAAGGATGATGTTGTGGTTGTGGCTAATAGATTTTCCAAAGAAATATTTTGGCTTCATGGTTTTTTGGAGGTAATCATATCAGATAGGGACCCAAAATTCACATCTGAGTTTTGGCAATCCTTGCATCATGCCATTGGTACTAGATTGAACATCAGTTCTGCTTACCATCCAAAAACTGATGGGCAAACTGAAAGAGTGAATCAGGTGCTAGAAGATATGCTTCGCATGTACTGTATGGATCAAAAAACCTATTGGGAGGATTACTTGCATCTGGTAGAATTTACCTACAATAATGGTCACCATTCGACCATAGGCATGGCTCCATTCAAAGCTTTGTATGGTAGAAAGTGCAGGACACCATTATCATGGGATAATCTAGAAGACCGAATTGTGCTTGGACTAGACATGGTCAAAGAAATGGAGCAACAATTGAGGGTGATCAGAGAGAGGTTGAAGGAAGCTGCAGACCATCAGAAAAGCTATGCCGATCTTAAGAGATCACCAAAAGAGTTTGTTGTGGGTGACAAAGTGTTTCTGAGGGTAAAACCAAGAAAGAGTGCAATTAAGTCCACAAAGCTAGATCCTCACTTTGTGGGACCCTTTGAAATCATAGAGAAGATTAGTCCTGTGGCATATCAACTTGCCTTACCACCCAATCTATCCAAGATTCACAACACCTTTCATATTTCTTTGCTTAAAAAGTATGTTGCTAATCCTGAACATGTGTGGGATTTTTCTAATTTGCAGATGATGAACCCAGAGGCTATAGAGGTTCAACTAGTAAGAATCCTTGAGTTTCGATCTAAATCGATGAGGAAAGGAACCTTAGAGCAATGTAAGGTCTAGTGGGACCGCTATTCTGAAAGAAATGCTACTTGGGAAAAAGTAGCAGATATGCAAAAACACTTTCCATTTCTGTTTGAAAATGTTGTATAAATACTATTTTATGTTTATAATGTTTTAAACACAAAGGACTATGTTAAGCCTAAGGGGGGATGATGTCATGACCCACCCTTTGGCAAACTTTTATTTTGATGGATTTATGTTTTGCTATATGGCTTATGGATGAAATGATGGACTATTTCAGTTTTAGTATTCAAAATACTTGTTCCTTATTGAAAAGTGAGATGTGAATCTTAATGTGGGATGTAGGATAATTCCATGTTTGGTTTTGTGAAAACCTACATTTTATATATGAATATGATGCTACTAATGAAAGTGCACTTTTGCAGGAATAGGTCTCTTCATGGTGGTAGAAAGAATTAACCACCGAGAAAAGATTACCTTGGGGAAATGATGTGATGGGTTAATTGACCAGGATATTTGAGGAGGCAACATGGATGAATGCCCCTCTTTCATGGAGATGCATATCATAAATTGCATAAGAAAATATATATTAAGTTTTAGATAGATTTCTTCTTACATCATATTTCTTCCTTATGAAAGAGTTTTATTTGAAATGGCATTAGTACTAGAAAAGAGTGCTAATATTTTAATTATTATAGTTGATAAATTTTAATGAATGTTGGGGAAAGATGTTTATGAATTTATAAAGATAGAAGAAATGAAGTTCTTTTATTAATACTATTATGTAAAGAAAATAAGGAACATAATGTATTTTCATAGAATTCAAAAATGGCATTGAAAAAGGAATCCAAAGAACCTAAGTGTAGAGTTACATTTTAGAGTAATAGTTATAACTCCAACTGGAAGGGAACTTCAGTTTAATTTAGAAATAAAATTATGTTTGGAGTGATTGTTGCTTGATTGAATCTTGTAGTTGGTCGTATGTTTTCATTTATGATAGAGAAGTGGTGAAGTCAATGTGCAGTAGTGGAGATTTTGGGAGGAGAACCCAAAAGAAGGAAAGGACAAAAAGAAGAAGAGGAAAAGAGCATGGAATAATAGGAGGAAGGAAGAAGGATTAGCAACGAAGTTGAGCTCAAAAAAGTTGCAGGAGAAACCAGGTTCTTTTGGAAAATCCCTTGCTTGCCTTATTGTGTGGTTATGTTGTTTGTTGTATCGTGTATGAGAAAGAAAACATATGATGAGCTGAAATGTTTCTATGTATTGTTATGTTACTTTATCTTAAACAAATGAAAGAATGGTTTGGGTAGAAACAAACTAGTGTGATCTGAAATGTTTGTGTATTGTTATGTTACTTTATCTTAAACAAATGAAAGAATGGTTTGGGTAGAAGCAAACTAGCTTGAGCTGAAATATTTTTGTGTATTGTTGTGTTACTTTATCTTAAGCAAATGAAAGAATGGTTTGGGTAGAAGCAAACTAGTTTGAGTTGAAATATTTTGGTGAGGAGTGAGGTTGAGAAGTTAAAACAAAACCCAAGGGGGAAATCTTTAGTGTCTTTCAAGTAAAAATGATGTTTTGATATGTTCTGACCTCTCCATATTGATGGGGTTTTAGTGGAATTAAGTGTTGTTTGTACTTTGAAATAATGGGTGACCAAAGTTAGAGTTTATGCTTTAAGAAAATGGGGAAATGACTGTCCAATCAGATCTAGTGGTAACCATTGACCCGTGAATGTATGGAATGTGCTATAGTGGGAATAAAGATAAGCTATATCTGGTTGATGTAAACTAGTTGTGAGTGTTGGCATATATGTGTTGTCTATGAATGTGAAATACGTGGATTTTCATGCTTGGTAGAAAGTTATGGAATGAATGATTTATGTAGAGGTTTATTCTGTAGCAAAAATGAACCTTTTGTTGTTGTGTGGAATGTGATGCTTGGATAAATGAATTTCCATTCTTTAGAGAAAATGAATTCAATGGCTATGATGTTTTACTTGAATCTAGAATGTTGAAAAATAGCATATTGCATTCATATGGAAGGATATTATATGGAAATGGGTTTTATCATGTATGGTGGTTGTAAATATACCACGAGAAATGTGGTTGCTATAACCAATGGAATGGAGCCATCTCTGATCCCCAAGAAGAGGTAATCTTTCTCGATGGCTAGCATTGATGCGTGGGAAAGGAAGGATGTCTTCCAATGAGCTAGGTTGATGGAGAGCTTTCAGAAGAACATTTTCATTCATGTAGCATGGAGAATTCTGAACCAATGATATATGATTCATGCTGAAATATGTAGAGTTGGATATGTGCCACAGTTGTGGAGTTCCATTCCCTTTTGGAAAAAGGATATGTAATGGTTACCTTTATAGAACTAGTAATGATGTAAATATGGGTTAAACATCTCTCTAGTGGTGCAATGACTCATAATAATTGTTAGGATTGGAATAAATGATGTCTAGTAATTCTGGAGCTTAGAATGATTCACATCTTGATGTCAATCTCATGGCAGCGATGGCAGCTTGTCACTGTTTAATGAAGTGTTACTAAGCTAAAGAAAATTTTAAATATAAGCTTTTAATGCATCTCTTATGCTCTATGAGATTATTGGTTGGTCTTTTGGGTTTTATTTTATATATGATATAATTTTATTTCTTTATCCAAACTCTTTACCTTTTCTAAAAGAGAATTAAAACTTAATTTAAGTATAGTGGTTTAATTCTATTTTTTGAGTTTCTGAGGCTAGTGTGTGCATATTGGAACATGTTAAGGAAAATTTGTGTGGCCTTCTCTAAAATGGCCCTTAAAAAGGCACAAAAATTTGTAGTGAATGCTTTATTTAGAGCTTGGTCCACTTATGTTGTGACATTGCTCTATTTTAGCTTCTTATTAGATAGACCCATTGTGAATAAATTAATAGATTTCTTTAATGAATAAGATTTTAGATCCTCATGAGATCACTAGAGGTATGTGGATAGGACCACTCTTGGGATAGATAATTTTTATATGAGAAAAAAATAGAGCTCATGGATGAATGGGCTAACTCTTCGAATGATGAGAGAGTTAGTGATACACCCATCACACTAAGTGCACTCACGCTAAAGGACCTACATGGAGAGCAGGGATTAGTCACTTCTTTTCGATGGAATTAAAAGATATTCAAGCTATCTCATGTGGCCGATGAGGGAAATAGCTTGAGAGGGTGTAACACCTAGTACTCTTACATTAAAATAATTATGTGAGAAGTAGAGATTGGTGTATTGAACATAATTATTCTAGTTGTGGAGATCCTTGCTTCTTAGTGAAAGGGAATCTTAAGATATATATGTGTGTGTCTATGTGTGTGTGTGTGTGTGTGTGTAATAAGGGATATTAAATTGGAAAGTTAAGGTGGTTATTACAACTACCATTGGATCCAATTATAGGCCAAAAAATAATGTCAATGATAACCCCTTTGAAGCAAGGGCTTTCCAACCATGCTAGGGATAAATATCTCATTCAAAATAACTATATAGAGGAGTCTACATTCTTGTATTGCCCAACTCTAGATACTTGCTCTACCTAGTTTTATCTTGGATAAATATCTTAGCTTATTGTAGCCATGACAAATGAAAAAAGCTTTGTTAGGAATCTACATCTTATCTAGGGAGTGACACTTAGATGCTATACCAATATGCCCCTCCTAAATCTGTTCCTAACTCAAATTATGCTTATCTAGATCAATTCCTAGTCATTTGGGATGATTAAGAAGTGTTTACGATATCTAACAAAGAAGATAATATAACAACTAGTAGGCCTAAAATCCAACTAGACTATCTAATAAGATCCAAAATTTGGGAAATTAAGGAGAATGGCAAGAGCAATCAAATGGCCCTGGGTAATTAGAATGAGTTGGCTAAACAGAGCCAAAAAATTCCCACCATGGTATCTCTAGGGTCAAGTGCATTAAAATATCCCATCAGTATCAAAAGAAGCATCTAGATGGCCCCTAGTGCTTATACTAGAACAACCAATGCTAGCCAAAATACTCCAACAACTATAACTCGAAGAATATCATATCCCTAGGTAGTTATTAGATAAAACATCCCAGATATCTTGAGGTAATAAACACCTTAGTCAAAACCAACTAAAATTCCTTAGCCAACCAGGGACAAGCCAAGACTCCTACTACCAATGCATGCTGTGTAGAAAGCCACCACCCTTGGGACCTTCAACATTGTATATCACCCAAGGAAGTCCACTATGGTGGTACCTGTCTAGATTATCCTTTCTATATTTGAATAGAAGGGGCATCTAAAGAAGTCTCTAGAGGAAGGAGGAAAAGAACAAGGTCAACATCAAGCTTCTACGATTCCACACATACGATCCATAGAGTAAGCAGGATTAAACCACCCCTTTTTTATTTATATTATCTACAAGGTTTAGTTGGTCCATAATTGCATGATATATTCAGGGGAAATTATACCTATTATGCCCAAGGTAATATCGGCTACATTGAAACTGAAGTATCAACCCATGAACAAGAGGGTGGGATATCTAGATGATAATATGGTCCAAATACTATTAGTGATAGAAATGCTTCCACTCACTTTATATGTCTATTCAAACTTGAATATCACACAAGAAATAGTGGTAATTGACCTTCATATGTCTTTTAGTATTTGCTAACCTAGGGACTTTATTGCTAAAATAGGAGGGTATCTATATTTGGAATAGTCTCTAATGGTCTTAAGGACTCAATATGGTACTAAAATTAGAATTCCATTTGAACCGCTTAATCTACATCATGTAGAGCACTTACCATCATAAATATTAAATGTTAATCATATGTTGATGATAGAAGATGAATAGCCTCAACCAGAAATATTGAGGGATGAAGTGCGCTTGTTTATCCCAAATATTCAAAGGGACCAATGGGCAATTAATATTTGGTATCTTGACCCCCTCAAGCATATGAATCCATAGACATGAATGAAGCTAAAATAGAGCCATGATATTGACCCAATTAGGGTCATGCCATATATGTATGTATGTACATTTAGCTAATAGGAATTTTGGATCCTTGATCCTTTGTATATATTTCTCTAAGCCATCAATTATGCAAGGTGATATCATGAGGAGTTAGCGGGAAATATGGTCAAGTAGTTGTTTGTGTTATCTCATATCCCTTTAACAAAAAACTTTTAAAATATTTTTTGCATGGAAGATTTGCTAAAATAATGATAATATTTAAAATAAATAACCAACTTGCTAGGAAATAAGATTTTCAACAAAAGAAAAGGACTATTTAACGGTCCAAAATCAATGGATCATATTAAACCCCATAACAAAGCAACATCTAGTGGTTCCTAGAGTAGCCAAGGAATAATACAATTAAAACAAATACAACCATGATAAACGTAAATTGTATGATTAATTCAATCAATATAGACCATTCAAATAAAGGATGACTTGCACCAATCATAAGAAATAAGTAAAAAAACAATTTGTTTCACCAAGGAGACCCTATACTATAACACTAATGATCCCATATAAAGTGGATGTAGTGGGTATCAATTATGGTTAAATTAAAATAATTGGTGTAGGAAGATCAAACTATAATGGACAGAGGATAATAAACATTAGAATGTGTGAAGATATTCTAGAACCGATTTTGCAAAAACAAAAGAGTTGGTTAGACCAAATGGCAAGCATCCTCTTATAACCTAATAATGAAATATCATAAATGCATGGTACATGGACCAAGGTGGAAAATATGTTGGATCAAAAGAAAAAAAATTATTAATAAATTATGCTCAATCTAGACTCATTTTTATTGAAGATAGAGCATTGAAATAATTTGAGAACTCTACAGAATAGTAAAAGATATACTCAAAGTGTAAAATTATAGAAATCATAATGGAGAGGAATAATATGATGGTACAAGTGGAATATTCCAAGGACAATACCTCTAGATCAAAATTTCTTGACTCATCATATGCCCTAAAGGTACTTGTACCGATGTATACTTACAATATCAAGATATTAAAAGACCTGAGGAAAAACTTCTCAAAGTCCAATATTTTAAAAAGAAAAAAGAATCTATGGGAGGGTACATGGTAGATGTTCCAAGATACCCAACCCATAATATTTGGGATAAATATTTAGAGTAGCTACCTAACATGATATCTAGTACTATAGATGCACCACTGCTATGAGCTAGTCTCAACATGTAAAAAATTATATTACCCTAGCACTAGAGAAATTAGGTCATTATATGGGTGATTCAAGTTAAATGTTTCCAAATATGCCATCCTATGAAGGAGAACATTATATTGATATGGATTAAATGGTGCCAACATTGGGTGGACTCCAAGACCAAGATAAAATACAATTCCTTTTCACTCAATGTAAGGACTTGAGACTAGATGGTCCACCAATAGAATATCTCCTACCTTTCAATATGTTCAATAAAAAAACAAAGTATTCCCTCATAATGGTAGATTTTATATTTAGGATGGAGCATGATAAGAATGTAGTTTCATCCTAATTTGGTGTCCTGTACAAAATAAATAATACACCTAAAGAAGATTGGATAGCATTGAATTTTTCTAAACTCATAAATATGCAAATACATGAAGGCATGAGTAAGTTTATAACCACTCATGTATTAAAATATTCTTCATTCTTAGCACATTAAATTTTTTTCTAGCACTTAGAAATATTTTTTTTGCCTAAATATAAAGAATGCAGATAAAAAGGGGCAAGAATTGCTAGTATATTCCTAGATAGATATCTTAATAAATAATTCTTCTTACTTTAATTTTGTCAGGTATTTTTCTATTCTAAGCATAGCATCATTAAGGGGTTCTTATCCTGAGTGCATCTTAAAAAACTACCACTCATTTTTGCAAGGAACACTTCTTGGAGACTAGTTCTTTGTTGAAGAAGCTACTACTATCAAGATGCATGGATTCAATTTTTTCCTATCTTCTCCCTAAGACCATCCTAGATAGAGTTCTAGCACTAGAAGTATTCAAGCAACTAGACTTGATTAATAACAAATATGAGGGTGAAAAATCTAGAACAACTTATTACAAGACTCCAATCAACTTGGGAGGATTACTCTTGCAGAGAAGGAAATTTACCTCTATGGAAGATGATAAACTAAAATATTTGGGATTGAAAAATATGGAAGATAGATATAATTATGACCCCTAGGGAAATTTCATTGTATAGCTAGACATCATCAGGAGTCCAAATTTTGAGCACAAGAGCAAGATTAGTGTAAAAACGCTGAAGGACCTAGTAAATGATAATGGTACATGTCCTCTGAGTATGCTCCTCAAACCCCCATCAAAACTCTAAAAATATGAGTGACTCTATGAGGTAATTGTAATAGGACAAGTTAACCCATAAAACAAATTTAGTAAAAATAAAAGGGATGCTTTGAGGAATATGCATTGAAAATAATCTAAAATATAGGCTTGGTGTTGTTAGAAATAGACTATATTACATCATTTGAATCATGTAAATGTACCTTTCTTGGTACATACTTAGGACATTATATTACTTTAGGGGGAAGTTATCTAGTTACTTCATGCAATGTAATAAATTTATAAGTGTCAAATTGCAAGTTGTATATGTGTAAATTATCCCTTGCACAACTAGGTAGTGGCCAAGGGACCTATTTCTTATATAAAGGGACATAGGTATAGAGCAAGATAGAGCATTAGGAAGTAGTATAGACCATAGTGGTGTGATGTAGTAGTGTGATGTAATATGATGGAGTGTAATATGCTTAATGCCCATTCTTGAGTAGTAGCTCTATTCATGGAGTGTTCATTTCCTCTAGAGCTATTTTGTAAACATCTCCATAATTTCTATTTATAGTATTTTTAGTCATATCATAGATTTATTTTATTTCATATTATTCTACATATTGTGATTGCTATCTCCCATTACATGTTGCATCAAAAGCTAATAGTGGTATCAGAGCCATTGTAGATCAATAGGAAAACCACCATTATCATTGACCCTGAGTTTTTGTCAACCTAACACGCCATTGGACCAGTCACTATCAAAAATAATCAAAAGAGTCTAGGTGGTAGAATTAAGGAGAGCCACAAGTAAGGACTAAAATAAATATCAATTTTTGGAATACTGAGATTGCATATGGCTAGAGTCTTTCAATAGAGTTTAAAGGGAAAACTTGTGAAGATGAGGACTTAGAATTTGATCCATTAGTTTCATAAATCAACTAGTGAATCTTATCTAAGAGATCTGGAGAGATTGACCTGAAGTTTATTTTATTGCAAGGAATTAATTATCAGATGATTGGAAGACCTCCTACAACAACAAGCTAGAAGATTTTAACTTCGTTTCCTAAAGGTCGAAGTGCCTTCATAATGTAGATATTAGTTACTACAAGAGAATAATACTATAGAAGAGATATCTAGAGTAGAATTATGGTGAAGTTGGCAGACAGGAGATCTCCATTACTATATTGGAAACTTCATAAGAAAAAAAGGCCATAGAAGCCTTAAAAGACCATAGAAGCCTTGATCAATAAGAAAATTCCATAGAAGACTTGATCTATAAGCAAATTCTATAGAAGCTTTGATCCAGATGAAAAGTCCATATAAGAATTTAAGAAAAGGCCATAGAAGCCTTAGTACTGAAAAAGACCAAATAAGCCTTGATACTGACAAAGTCCATAGAAGCCTTGATCCTGAAGAAGACTTTAGAAGAGAGTATTTAATTCATAACTAGATTTCATCACTAATATTTTGTTGCAAGAACATGAATATTTAGTGAGTTGGAAAAGCTTCCTACAAAAAGGTTAGGAGGAGTATCTTATTCAAAATTAATCTAGTACCTAAAGCAAAAGAGATCAATAAAATATCTCATTGATGAAGAAGGACTAGGATAGTCCTACTCGAATACAGAGACAACAAAATTAGAGATCCAGGAGAAGATCTTACCCCCAACATTTCCAGAAGTAGAAGGTTGAATATAAGGTCTCAAAGAAGACCAGAAGAAGTTGTAATATCAAAGGCCTTGGAGAGGTCTCTACAAGCATCCAATAAAAGGCTTAGAGAGCCTTGTTGAAGAATTCATCAAAGGAGTTCCAGGGAGAACACATTGGAAAAATTCACTATTCGAGATAGTGAAATATTTGGGATAATTATCACCATCTAACAAGAATCCCAAGAAGAAGAATTTGAAAAGGAGTGCCAAATCTTAGAAGACCTCAAGACATACAGAATATTGAGAAGAAGATCATGTTTGAAGTCAAATTTTGACAAGAAGCTTGAAGGAATATTCAGACAGAAGAAGCCTACCAAATCTAGGAGATGTGGATATTACCTCTCATAATATAAATGAGGAGACGACAAGAGGAGAACAAGCCACCAAAAATTCTAGGCTCGTGAAAGCGATACCATATTATGATGAAGATAAATTTGTTCAAGGCATCCTACAGAGAGCTGGAAGATCTTATTTAAGACAAATTGGTGATCATAGACACCAAGATCTACATCCTCTATAGAAGTGGTAAAAATAGCTTTCAGAAAAATATAAGTAACTATTGGTGCAAGTAGATTCATTAAGTGGATTACTTATCATGTTTGTTTAAGCACCTTAATTGGATTGAATTTACAAAAAAGAGAGTTGAATTAGAGTCTTCAAAAGGTAAAAAAGAAATGATTCTTTAAGGTTCATTTGCACTTTAGGAGTTTACTAGATTTCAAAATCTCAAACTATCTATAAACTACCTATTATCTACTTTGGAAAATAAAATGAAGACTAGATCCTATTACCTTGTTTGTAAAGAACTTGCAGAATAATAGTTGAAGATTCATTTCAGAATATTCTTGATTAGTTGTAGTGGATTGATTAAGTGCATTAGTTTTTGAGAGTTTATTGGAGTGATAAGGTGATATTATTAGTGCATTAAAGTAAAATATTATTAGATTTGCACTATTATATTGCTCTCAAAATATTATTGTTTGTGTTCGTGAGAAGGGCACAAAAATAGAATTTTTCAAAGTGTCTAAAGACACTATTAGTGCATATATGAAACTTTGGGTGGACCAAGGAAGCCATAAAATATGCTCAATCCTCCAAGTATTAGATAAAAAAATTAACCACCAAAAAATGAGCATCAAAGGAAGCATTGAACAAGACTTGGTGAGTCTCAAGTTCAAAGCACAAGAAATAGTGCAAAAACAAAATACAACAAAAAAAAGCTTCCATCATGTAGTTAAAATCTTGGATCCGTTCATAAAACATCCAAGAAAAAATGGGAAGGTGTCTAATCAAAGAGACAACATCAAAACCCCTATATCGCACTCAAATATTTTGCCTCAAAATCATAAATTTATATGTAAAAAGAGGAGTGCAATAGAATACGCAATAAGGATATTTTATGTAGAAACTATTTTACAATATATTGCACAATCCTAATCTAGTTATACAGGGAGAAGAGGTATATTCAAAGGTGCCTCAAAGGCATTACACTTACTGGAAAAACTAGTAGAAAGAAGTCGTATGCTAGTGCAATTCAAGCTTAGCTCAAGGAGCCAATCAATTGGTTCATACTCCTCGCACCCCAGACGACCGAACCTGCAAGATACAACATGCAAGACAAAGGGATAAAATAGCATCAACCAAGAGCAATAGAATCTACAGAAGTAGGATGTAAGCAATTTAATAAGAAAGGTAAAATAAAGTGTTGGAAATATTGAGCATATTGAGTTGTCATTGATGTCAAAGGTGCATGATCATTGATGTCAAAGGTTCATAATACTCAGGGCAAAAAATTTCTTCAAGGTTGTGAAGTTAAAAATATGGGAAAATTATTCAAGTGGAATAAGGCAAGGAAAAATATATTAAATAAAGGTTTAATGGCATGATAACAAAGGTCTATAAAATACAAGGACCAAGGTTGGGACATAATTGTGCAATATTTAATTATTACAAGGCCCTAAGAGTTAAAGTTATAATATTTAATTCAAATATCATAACCCAAAGGTTTGGGCACCAACGTTATGGAAGACATTTGAGTTCAATTTTTGAGCCAATGTGATATCTTCGTAAACCTTTCGAAGGCATATAAATTGGTGATTAATTGCCTATTATTTTGAAACTATAAATGACAAGCAATAAGATTGAAAATATTTTTTACCATGTGATTGCGAATGGCATAAATATTAGAATATTTGACAACAAAATTTGAGGTAGGAACATTCATCGTTTATCTTACTCACTTGAGGTTTGTTGGGTAGAAGATCAAGGGGTCGAACCACGTTAATGCTGATTTTTGATTCACTATTGAGAAGTGAGAAGAACAAAATGTTTTCATTGCATACACCCATGATTTCATTCATAGGGGTTAGTCCAACCAGTGGAAGGTTGTGCGCTTAGTGTTGCTTGGAAGGAGGTCACTGTGTTGATTTCTGTCATCGCTAGTTTTGTGGTTTTCATGTTGGATAGTGCGCATAATGTGGTTTGAGAGATACGTCACCCCATTTTGGTCTTAGCCACCATGGTAGTGCAACTGGCCAAGGCACTTGGGAGAGTGTTGGTTGTTGTGAGGTTGGAGTTTCGATTCATAGTAGTGATAGAGGTACTTAAAATTTTTGATGAAAATTATTTTTATTAAGGTTGAGAAATATATGAGGTGCATGTATTGATTTAAATTGTATTTTGCAAGTTGAGGAATAATAAGGGTTTTGGGTTTCATTGCTTTAAATTTATAGAAAGGAGTAATAAGGTGTATATGATATTTATTGTTATTTTATTGCTTTGAATTTCTAGAAAGGAGTAATAAGGTGCCTATGAAATTTATTGTTATTTGTATTGCTCTGAATTTTGAGAAAGGATTTATAAGGTGTATATGAGATTTATTGTTATTTGTATTTTTACATATCTTAGAAAGGAGAAATAAGGTGTACTTAATATTATTGATATTTGTAATGTTGAAATATCATTGAAGGGAATAAAAGGATTTGTGTTATTATTGTAAGCCTTGATTGAGTACATTTTGACAAAAGGTTTTTTATGAGAATATTTTGATACCTAATCAAGAAGAGAAAAAGGGATTTTCTAATCTATTTTGAATTGGGAAAAATAATATTAATTTTGTTAAGACAGGTGTTGAGTGCACGTCATCATCAAGGCAGTTTTAGAGGTATGGTGTTTTTGATTCTTTTCTAAAGGTTGATGTTTGTTTGAAGGAAATATTTTTGATATCATATGGTGGAGGTTTAAGGATTGATTTGATGAGCATTAGTGATTGATTGAATTTTATAGTATTTTTGCATTACTTTGATTAAGATCAAAAATATATGAGATAGAAGTTGAGAACAAAGTGTGCATCAATGTAATTAGAAACATATGTGCTAGGGTTTGTGAAGCAAGTTTGTACATTATAGTGATTGATATTAGAAGTAAACTTGCAAGGGTTATAGACCAATTTTGTGAAGCAAGTTTGTGCATTATAGTGATTGATATTAGAAGTAAACTTGCAAGGGTTATAGACCATTTTTGTGAAGCAAATTTGTGTATTACTGTGATTGTTATTAAAAGAAAATTTGGCAATGGTTATAGAATAGTTTTCTTGTAAATAAAATTTGTGCATTGGCTTGGTTGGCTTTGGAAATACATAAGAAGGTCAACTATAAAGTGCTAGACTAGAGCTATATTGTAAATGCAAATGAATGTGATACATGTGTAAGTGATAGACTTAATGAATGTGAGAAGAACATATTGATTGATGTTAATGCATATCATTCTCTAAATGTTCATGGAGAAAAGAATTCTAGGTAGAATATGTTTGAATTGCTTTAGTCAAAGAAAGCACTTGGGAAAGATATATGAAATTTTTTGTATGCAAGAATTGGGAATATTTAAGCAATTTCTATGAGAATATTTGAGCAAACCTTGTGAGAAGGTTTGGAGTATATTTGAGTAGGTTTTGTGAGCCAGTTTGAGCAAGCCTTCTGAGTAGGATTAGAGCAGATTTAAGTAGTTTTTGTGAGTTGGATTGAGATGTTTTGAGTAGGTTTGAGCAGTGATTTGAGCAGATTTGGTGAAGCCAATTTGAGCAAGCCTTGTGAGTAGGCTTAGAGCATATTTGAGTAATGATTTGAGCATATTTTGTGAGTTGTACTGAGCAGGATTTATGAGCAGCTTTGAGCAGTGATAGTGAGCATATTTGAGCAGTTTTGGTGAGTAGAATTGAGTAATCTTTGTGAGCAAGTTTGGGGTATATTTAAGTAGAGTTGAGATTAGGTTTTGGAGTAGATTTTATCAAGACTTGTGTAAAGACTTGGAGCATATTAGAGCAGAGGTAATTGAGATATCCTATGGATAGAGGTCCACATACAAGAGCAAAGATGATTGGTGTCTCCTATGGATAGAGGTCTACAAACCAAAGCTAGGGGGATTGGTGTCTCCTGTGGATAGTGGTCCACACACTTGAGCTTAGGGGATTGGTATCTTCTTTGGTCTAGTGCCCATAAATATTGTATTAGGGAATTGATTCCCAAGAGATTTGTTAAGAAATTTTATAAGAAATATTTTCTCCATGAATGTAGTCCACATTGGGTGAACCACATTAAATTTGTGTCTCTTATGTATGTGATGATCTATGTATTGTTTCATTATTGAAATTGATAACATTGGATAATATTGCTTTGGACAAAAAATTAAAAATTTGTATCTTATATTGTTAACCCCTTCCTCTTAGTATAAGCTTGTGTTATTCATTTGGTATCAGAGTTGGTTCCTTCAAGGAAGCCTAACAACTTAAAGAAATATCTTACAGGAACACAAATGGCTAATCATGAAGAATTTTCAATACATAGAGCTCCATTGTTTGATGGAACTAATTATGCTTTCTAGAGTGTAAGTATGGAGATATTTTTTATGGTACAGGGATTTGATACATGGTATTCAGTTGAAAATGGGTACACACCACCTGCAACTCCTCCCACAGATATAACTGGTAAGAAAATACATGAAAATAATGTCAAGTCAATGAATGCAATTTTAAGTAGATTACATGAATCTAAGTTTGTAAAAGTCATGCACAAAAAATCAAAAAATTAAATGTGGTATAAGCTACAAAATACATATGAAGGAGATGACAAGGTTAAGATGGAAAAACTTCAAACTCACAGAATGAAGTTCGAAGAATTGAAGATGAAATATGAGGAAAATATTGCTAGATACTTACTTAGTGTTGATGATATTGTTAATACCATTCATGGACTTGGAGAAAAGATTGAGGATTCTATTATTCTAAAAAATTTAAGATCACTTCCCATGAGGTATGATGCAAAGGTTTTAGCAATATAAGAAATGAAGGATCTTGCAACTTTGAGGATAGATGAACTACATGGGATTCTCACAACTTATGAGATGAGAACAAAAAAAGATCAAACATCCAAAAGGGAGGCAACATTCAAATTTTCAAATAAGGCAAAGGATAAAGAATCAAAATCAAGTGATGAATCAAGCAGTGAAGAAGAGGCTAATTTTGTAAGAAGAAATAAGAAGGGTCCAAGGAAACATAAGAATATGTTGGATATTTTGAGTAGATGAGTTGTCATTGATGTCAAGAGTGAATGATCATTGATGTTCGTTTCAGTGAGCAATGCAAAGGGAAGCAGTTCCGCAGTTAGTGCAAAAAGAAGAATTCACCTTCAATTGGTTAGATATGGTTCTAGGTAGTCAGATGTGGTCTAAAGTGCAAAGAAGAGGCCCAAGAAAATAATATTATAATATTAAAAATGAAATTTAATTAATTATAAATTAATTAATATGTTCCACATTTTTTGAAGAGTCTCTAATGGTGAAGGAATAAATTGAAGGAAGCATCAATAATTAGCACCCATGGTGTTGGTAGCACAGTTGGCATCGATGGAAGTGCTAGGGTGTGTGGAAAGCAAGGCATGTAGGTTCGAATCCCTTCGGGTTTATTTTTTGCAAAGCAAAAAGGGCATATCTTTTTGAGCAAGTGTCAAACAAGGGGTTAAAGGGAGGCTTGTGCCTTCCCTTCCCCATGGGATCACTTAGCCCACATGGTGGGCTAGCACCTTGATAAGATGCTCGACGGAGAGGTCTCATGTTCGAAACCCACTGAGGCCTTTTTGATAGTGACAAAGGTATTTACTGATGTCATTTGTGTTGGCCGTTTAATTTTGGATGTGCTAAGGTTGAAAGAAAATAAAAAAACATTTTTATGTGCCTAAATCTGAATAATAAAAATGTTTTGATGGTTTATGAGGTTTAAATTTTGCCTAAATTAATTTTGTTATTAAGTGTTTTGAGGGAGATAAAATGGTAGGCAAATATTATTTTTGAAAGGTTAATTTTTGGAGATTGATTTATTAAAATTGGAGATTATAAGGAGCAATTTGAGTGATTATTTTTATGTGTGATTTTATGATTTCTAATTTCAAGGAGTAATAAGGTGTATTTGAGATTGATTATTTGTGTAATTGAGAAATATTTTGAAAGAGTGTTAGTGTGAAATTTTTTCATCTAACCATTGAAATTGGCAAAGAAGAAATTGTGATTGAGACAGGTTTTTAAGGGCACTTCTACATCAAACAAAAGGTATGGGCACATATTCCTAGTGAGTGATTGTTGAATATTGTGAATGCTAAGTTGGAGTGAAAAGGGTTTTTCTGGAATAAGAGTTGTTGATAAAACCTTGTTTGATAAGAATTGTTGTTGAAGTGATTGATTGAGTGAAGAACTTGAACTAGGGTTTGCAAATATCATGAGTATCATTGTTATGTGAGATTGTTTGATAAACATTGTTGTTGAAGTGATTGATTGAGTGAAGAACTTGAACTAGGGTTTGCAAAGATCATGAATATCATTGTTATGTGAGATTGTGTGATAAACATTGTGAAAATAAGTGAGTAAGTGTTCATATGCTTGGACTAGGATTTGTGAGCAAGGATATTTCATCGAGTGATTGGTTGTGTAGATTTGTGATTGAGCCTAGTCAATTGGACATGTTGAAGTGATAGTTCTAGTTCTGTGAAACAAATTGTTCCTTAATCTAAATTGACTTGAGAAAGAGGTTGAGTGTTTATGAGTATGAAACATATTGAGTCTTTAACAATTCTCTTTATATTTCTATGATATTGGACAAGTTCTAGTGAGGATTTGTTGAGAATATTTGAGGTAAGTCTTAGAAAGGACTTGTGGATAAATTTGTGTGAGCTTTTATGGAAGCTTACAATACAAGAGTTTGAGGACAAATATTGTTGAGTAGATTGGAAAAGTTCTAGTGAGGACTTGTTGAGTAGATTTGAGGTAAGTTCTAGAGAGGACTTGTGGATAGATTTGTGTGAGCTTTTGTGGAAGATTACAATACAGATTTGAGGACAGAGATTATTAAGCAGATTAGACAAGTTATAGAGAGTACTTGTGGATAGATTAGTGTGAGCTTTTGTGGAAGCTTACAAGGTAGATTTGAGATAAGTATTTGAGAAGACTTGTGAGCAGATTTTATTGATTTATTTATTCAAACCTAGGGTTAAGGTTTGGATTAGATCTAGCAGAGTTGATTTATGATTGAATCAAGCTTTGTGTTAAGGTTTGAGACAAATATTAAGGATAGATTTGTGCTAGATTGAAGGACTATGTTTAGTGCAAATTTGAGGATAGATTTTAGTGCAGATTTGAGGATAGATTTTGGTGTAGATTTGAGGATAGGTTTGTGCCAGACCAGAGATAGAGATTGAACAAATTTATGCTACACTAAAGGATTGTGTTTAGTACATATTTAAGACAAATTTGAGAGCAAGCTTTGGAAGTGATAGAGTATAGAGGATGATAGTCTCCAGTGGATAGATATCCATTATCCAGGGTGATAACAGGTCTTTTGAGTGGGGACATGAGTCTTTAGTGGATAGATATCAATTAGCCAATACAGTGGAGGTAGTAGTTCTTCTATAAGATCACCAACCAGAGTTAAGGAGAAAGAGTTCTCTTGTGGATAGAGATCCACAAACTTGATTAGGGGATTTGTGTCTCCTTTGGATAAAGGTCCATAAACATTGTAATAGGAAAATTATTCTCAAGAGATTGATTGAGAAAATTTTAGTGAAATATTTTCTCTATGGAGTAGCCCACATTGGGTGAACCACATTAAATTGGTGTCTCTATTGTGTGTGGTGATTTGTGCATTACTTTGATTACTGTTATTGATATTACTATCTATACATTGCATAATATTTATTTAAAAGAAAAGTAAAAAGTGGTCTTATACTGTTCACCCCCCTCTCAGTATAATCTTGTGTTCTTCAATTAGTATCAGAGTGGGTTTCTTTGGAAGATTTTAACGACTTAAAAGAAAAGCTTACAACAACACAATGTATTTTAATAATGGGTTCTCAGATAATTCAACTCTAGTATTTGATGGAAGCAATTATGTATTTTGGAGCATGAGAATGAAGATCCACCTGATGTCACTTGGCAATAAAATTTTGGAAGCGGTTGAAAATGGATACATACCACCAGCTACTCCACCTATATATAAATATGGTAAGCTTATACATCATTACAATTCAAAAGCAATGAATGTAATTTTGAGAGGTTTGCATAGAACAAAGTTCATAAAATTTATGCATTGCAAATATGCAAAAGGAATTTGGGATAAGTTGCAAAGCATATATGAAGGAGATAAAAGTGTCAAAAAGGCAAAGATATGAAATCTCAAAGGAAATTTTGAAGAATTAAGAATGAAGGATGAGGAAAATATTAGTACTTACCTACTTCATGTAGATGAGGTTGTTAATACCATGCAAGGACTTGGATTTGAGATTGAAGAATCGGATGTTTGTGATAAGATCTTAATATCTCTCCCAAAAAGATTTAGTGAAAATATTTTTGCTATAGAGGAATCAAAATATGGTGATTATTTGACAAGAGATATGTTACTTGGTATTCTTACAACTTTTGAGATAAGAACAAAAGATAAACCTAATATTCGGAAGGAAGAAGCCTTCAAAGCTACTAAGAAGACAAATGGCAAGAAGTCAGATTCAAGCAATGCGTCATCCAGTGATGAAGAAGCAAATTATGGTAAAAAATAATAAGGATTCAAGAATATTTAAAGATGCAAAATCTATTAGATGTTTCAATTGTAGAAAGTATGGTCACTATGCAACCGATTTTCAAGAAGCTGGAAATGACAATGATGAAGAAAAATAGGATCATAAGAACAAGGAATCAAAAAAATATAGGTACCAAAAGAAAGGTAAGGATGGACAAGGTAGACAAGGAAAGAAGTTATTTCAAAGGTAGAAGAGGAGTTACTATGTGGACAAGGTAAGTAAGTACTCAAGTGACAGTGATAATAGTTTCTCAGATAATGATAAATATGAAGTTCTATTTCTGATAGAAGAAAAATAATAAGTTAATAAAAGGTCACCAATAATTCTCAAGTGTTTTAGATGTGGTAATTTTGGACATCTTGAAGATAGTTGTAAAAATAATGGTTTCAGTTTCAATGATGATGAATATGAAGATACACTTGAAGGACCAGAAGAAAATATTATAATGGTACTAGAAGAAGAAGGAGGTGATCTTATAGAAGACAAGTCAGAAGAGAATGAATATATTTTCAAAGGCAAATAAATAGAGGAAGAATCATAAAAAGGAGAATTTGATCTTAAGGGAGAACTTATTTATGCTTTTAACACATTAAAGGAGTTAAGAAAGCAATATTCCCAACTTAAGCTTCAATTTCAGGAATGTGATGAAGAAATATGAAAGCTTATAAAGGATCTAAATAAGTCAATAGCTAAAAAAAATAAGTTCAAGGATAAGTTAGAAGCAAAGGTCTTAGAATGTGAGAGATTAGAACAAGAAGTAGCTCTACTAAGGGAAGAAATAGAAAAGTCTAAGGATAAGCTACACAAGTTTGGAAAGATCTTAAAGATCATAGATAAGATGATCAAGGTACAAATACGATCAAAAAATAAAACAGATATTGGTTTTGAATGGGCTCAAAAGAAACAAGAAGAAGATTCAACCTCAAGTTCTGAAGAAGAATAAACTTAAAAAGAAGATAGTGTGAGAGAAAGTGAAACTTCTGAGGATGAGTTGGACAATAGAAAGTTCAACAAGGAAAGAAACAATGCACAAAGGAGAAATAGATGGAACAAGAACCAGCATAGGGTAAAAGATACTAATGATGTCAGGGAAAGGAAATTTCAATGGACGATGTTTCTCATGTCACAGATTTGGGCACAAGGCTTCACAGTGCGAGATACATGAAAAACAAGAATATGGAAACTTCAGGAATAGGTAATTATTTCATGGGTATTGCTACTCATGTAATCAATTTGGTCACAAGACAATAAATTGTAGGGTTCATGACAAGAACAAATATGACTTCACCAGGAGAAATCCTAAGATATTTGCACCTTCAAGGAATAACAATATTAAGTGTTACAAGAGTAATAATTATGGACATACAATAAAGTGGTGTAGAGCATATATTATAGAACCAAGCATAAACAGGAACAGGAACAGGAACAGGAACAAGAATATGGACATGAACATGAACAGGAACATAGACATGAACAAGAATGGGAACACCAAAAGTAATCAGAAGGATCAATAGAAGAAGATAATGGACAAAGATAAATATCAGTGCTTGATGGGAGTAGAAATACTCCCACCCCATAATTAACCACATCAAGAGGAGGTTGGGGAGGGGCTAAGCTAAGAGAATCATTCTTAACCCTGATCCCCAAAGGTGACCCTTTGTCATTGATGTCAAATGGGGAGAGATTTGAGTAAGGGGGAGAGATTTGATTTAATAAGAGAACATTGAGTCAGGGGGAGCAGGACAAAAAAAAGTTAAGGAAATTTGAAAATATAATTGGGTTGCCATAAATAACAAAGGGGGATATTGTTGGACATTTTGAGTAGATGAGTTGTCATTGATGTCAAGAGTGAATGGTCATTGATGTCAGTTTCAGTGAGCAGTGCAAAGGGAAGCAGTTTCGTAGTCAGTGCAAAAAGAAGAATCTACCTTTAGTTGGTCAAATCCGATTATGGGTAGTTAGATGTGATCTAAAGTGCAAAGAAGAGGCCTAAGCAAATAATATTATTATATTTTATTATAATATTAAAAAGGAAATTTGAATTATTTATAAATTAATTAATATAATTTTATTATAAATTAATTTATTAATTAATTTAATTAACTTTCAAAAGTTACTTAAGTTAATTATAATTTAATTTTTAATTTAATTAAAAATTAATTTATATTAATTTAAATAACCCTAAAGAGGGTTATAGGGTTAAAATAAAAATTGAATTTCATATTCGATTCAAGTGTCGATGTTTATGGCACAAGAGGCATCGTGTATAAATAATGGCAAAGACCTTTGCCTTACCTCCCAATGCTATTGATCAAATATCCTATGCTCCATCAAATTTGTGTGCAAAAAGAAAAGATGTTTCATGTTTTTCGAATATTCTTAAGTGGTGAAGGAATAAATCAAAGGAAGCACCAATACTTAGCACCAAAGGTGCTGGTAGTGCAGTTGGCATCGACAGAAGCGCTAGGATGTGTGGCAAGTAAGGCATGTAGGTCTAAATCCCTTCGAGTTTATTTTTGGCAAAGCAAAGAGGGCACATATTTTTGAGCAAGCACCGAACAAGGGGTTAAAGGGAGGCTTGTGCCTTTCCTTCCCCATGGGAGTGCTTAGCCGACGTGGTATAAAGAAATAGAAGCATCAAAGAAGGTATATGAAGAAGAATCTAAGACCTGTATTGATGAGTTGAGAAGTGGAAACATCAAAGAGGAAGAAAATAATGCAAAATCAAGGAACAGGGATCATCACATAAAAGACAAAGAAAGAACCATGAGATCACACTCTCCAAGGCAAGATAAATATTTCTTCCAAGAATATTGCTACTCCTGTAATCTTTTTGGTCATAGAGCTATACATTGCAAGGTTCATGGTAAGAATGATTTTGGCTTCATAAAGAGGAACTTCAATTAATTTGTACCTTTCAAGAATTACAATATCAAATGTTACAATTGCAATAATTATGGGCATAGAGCAAAGTGGTGTAGAATAAAATTTTAAGAAATTTCAAAGACTAGCAAGAAGAAGGATAGCCAAAAGGTTCAAAGAGGTGTGACTACAAAGATATGGAAAAATATTGAAAGAGAAGAGGATCATTGTAATTTGGGATTAGTTTTACTCCCATCCCAAAATTGATCACCTCAAGAAAGGAGGTGGTGAGGGGGATATGATAAGTGTCTTATATTTAGCCCCAAGGAGCCCTTTTCCATTGATGTCAAAGTGGGAGAGAACTCAATAAGGAGGAGCAGCTTGTTAGGGGAAGTAGTTTTGGAATCCAATTGCAGTAAAATAATTTTTTTTTGAAGGGTTGCCATCAATGACAAAGGGGGATATTGTTGGAAATATTGAACATGTTGAGTTGTCATTGATGTCAAAGGTGCATTTTCATTGATGTCAAAGGTTCATAATACTCAGGGCAAAAAATTTCTTCAAGGTTGTGAAGTTAAAAATATTGGAAAATTATTCAAGTGGAACAAGGCAAGGAAAAATATATTAAATAAAGGTTTAATGGCATGAGGACAAAGGTCTATAAAATACAAGGACCGAGGTTGGGACATAATTGTCTAATATTAAATCAAAATATTTAATTATTACAAGGGCCTAAGAGTTAAAGTTATAATATTTAATTCAAATATTATAACCCAAAAGTTTGGGTACCAACGAAATGGAAGATATTTGAGTTCAATTTTTAAGCCGATGTGATATCTTCATAAACCTTGCAAGAGCATATAAATTGGTGATTAATTACCTTTTATTTTGAAACTAAAAATGATAGACAATAATATTGAAACTATTGTTTACCCTATGGTTGCGAACGGTAGAAATATTAGAATATTTGACAACAAAAATTGAGGCAGGAACATTCATCATTTATCTTGCGCGCATGAGGTTTGTTGGGCAGAAGGTCAAGGGGTCGAACCCCGTTGATGCCAGTTTTTGATTCACCATTGTGAAGGGAGAAGAACAAAATATTTTTCATTGTATACACCCAAGGCTTCATTTATCGGGGATAGCCCAACCGGTGGAAGGTTGTGCACTTAGTGTTGCGTAGCAGGAGGTCACTGTGTCGATTATCGTTGTCGTTGATTTTGTGGTTTTCATGTTGGATAGTGCACAAAATGTGGTTTAAGAGATATATCACCCCTTTTAGTCTTAGCTACCATAGTAGTGCAACTGGCCAAGGCACTTGGGAGAGTGTTGGTTGTTGTGATGTTGGAGATTCGATTCGCAACAGTGATAGAGGTGCTTAAAATTTTTGATGATTTTTTTTATTAAGGTTGAGAAATATATGAGGTGCATATATTGATTTAAATTGTATTTTACAAGTTGATGAATAATAAGGGGTTTGGTTTCATTGCTTTGAATTTCTAGAAAGGAGTAATAAGGTGTATATGATATTTATTGTTATTTCATTGCTTTGAATTTCTAGAAAGGAGTAATAAGGTGTATATGAGATTTATTGTTATTTGTATTGCTTTGAATTTCTAGAAAGGAGTAATAAGGTGTATATGAGATTTATTGTTATTTGTATTTTTACATATCTTAGAAAGGAGAAATAACGTGTACTTAAGATTATTGATATTTGTAATGTTGACATATCATTGAAGGGAATAAAAGGATTTGTGTTATTATTTTAAGCCTTGATTGAGTACATTTTGACAAAAGGTTTTTTATGAGAATATTTTGATATCTAATCAAGAAGAGAAAAAGGGATTTTATAACCTATTTTGAATTGGGAAAAAGAATATTATTTTTGTTAAGACATGTGTTGAGGGTACATCATCATCAAGGTAGTTTTAGAGGTATGGTTTTTTTGATTCCTTTCTAAAGGTTGATGTTTGTTTGAAGGAAATATTTGTGATATCATATGGTGGAGGTATAAGGATTGATTTGATGAGAATTAGTGATTGATTGAAGTTGAGAGTATTTGTACATTGCTTTGATTAATATTGGAAATATATGAGCTAGATTTTGAGAACAAAGTGTGCATCATTTTTGAATAAAATTGGAAACATATGTCCTAGGGTTTGTGAAGCAAGTTTGTGCATTAAAATGCTCCTATTGAAGATCAAATAAAAGAGAGAAATTTAGAAAAATAAAAGGAGGAAGCTACTCTTAAGGAACTTGTTGATTTGAAAATGGAGAACAAAGAATTAAATGCTCAATTACAAGAGGATGAGAAATGTAATACAAAGCTCCTACAAGATCTCTCTGACTTGAAAGACAAGGTTGAAAAGGCATGGAGAGTTGAAAAAGGTATGGTTGAACAATCAAGGATAAAAGAGCTAAAATGTGAAAGACTTATTGCTGATCTCGAAGAATTAAAAAGGGAGAACTCAGGATTAAGGGTTCAAGCTCAAGAAGATGAGAAAGCAAAAGCAAAGTTTTTACAAGAGCTCACTAACTTCAAAATCAAGGTTGAAGAGGCAAGGAAAATAGAAGAAGGTATGGCTGAAAAATTAAAGATAAAAGATCTAGAGTGTGAAAGATTAGAACATGATATAGTTTTATTAATAATGGAAGTAAAAGACTCTAAGGATAAACTATACAAGTTTGAGAAAAATTCAAAATATTTGGATAGGGTTATCAATGCACAAATATCATCAGTCACCAAAACAAGACTTAGTTTTGAAGAAGAACAAGAGAAACAGGAAGCAGAAAAAGAAGAGTCAAGCTCAAGCACCAAAGAAGAAGAAGCCTCAGAAGAAGAGAGTATAAGAGAAAGTGAGACTTCTAAGGATAAGTTGGAAAATAGAAATATCAATAGGGAAAGGAACAATGCACAAATGAGAAACAAATGGAACATGAAACAACACAGGGAAGAAGAGACTAAGAGACCAATGGAATCAAGGCAAGGTTTCTTCAATGGATGATGCTTCTCATGTCACAAGTTTTGGGCACAAGGCTACATAGTGCAGGACACATGAAATTCAAGAATATGGAAATTTCAAAAATAAGCATCTCTTTCAAGGGTATTGCTACTCTTGTAATCAGTTTGGTCACAAGGCAGTAAATTACAGGGTTCATGACAGGAATATATATGGCTTCACTAGGAGGAACTACAAGATATTTGCACCTTCAAGGAATCACAACATTAAGTGCTACAAGTGTAATAATGTTGGGCATATAGCAAGGTGGTGTAGAATAGAATTTCTAGATCTTCCAAGGACAAGCAAGAAAGAGGATTCTCAAAAGGTTCAAAAGGGTATGACTTCAAAGGTATGGAAAAAGAAGATGGACAAAAATAAAAAGCAGTGTATGTTGGGAGTAGAGATACTCCCACCTCAAAAGATGAGGTGGGGGAGGGCCCGAGCTAATATGCTTATATTTAGCCTTATGGTTGCGTGAGCAAAATAATGGATCAAAAAGTGTTTGCCCAAAATAACCTAAGGTTTAGTGATTTAAATATTTAATTAAAATTTAACCTAAGCCCATAAGCTCTAAGGTTTAAAATTTTAATTTAAATATTTAAATATTCAAAATTATGTGAAGTGCCAAAGAGTTAATTGATTTAAAGTTTTAAACTATTTAATATTTAAATAATTTATATTTAAATAATTTAAAATTAAATATTAATATTTTAAATTAATAAAGTGGGCCATAAAGTTATTTGCCATAAATTAATAAAGTGGGCATTTGTTATATATATAAAAGGTCAAAATGGTGAAAGTAAGTAATGGTTTTATTTGGATATATTATGATGCAATAAAAAGTTGAAATCTGCATATGTGATAAGGTGCGAACGACGAGGTGCTCATTCGAAAAGAAAACAGAACACGACGAGGTGCTTGATGGCCATGAAGCACCGATGTGAGTGGGAAATCAGAACACGTACTTTGTTAGGATCAATAGGTGACCAACCCATGTGGCGCTTGTCCACTCGTTGAGAGCACGGGACCAGCGAAGCAACACAGAGTAGGACAGTTGATTGAAGCACGTGAGGAAATAAAGTTTAAGGTATGCGAGGAGACATAAGGGGAAGGAGTATGTATTTTAAATATTTTTATTTTTTGATAATTGGAAAGTAAGTTTGGGGGTTTGCATCTAAAATAGTCTTTGTTGTGAGTAAAGGAGATATAAGGGTAAGGAGAATGTATTTAAAATGTTTTTATTATTTAAAATTTGGAAATTGAGTTTGGGTATTTGCATCCAAGGAAAGGACGAAAATTGTCTTTATTGTGAGTAAGGGAGATATAAGGGTATATGGTAAATTGTATTTTTGGTAAAGAATATAATTGAAAATTAAAAGGTGTTATCAAGGGATTTATTTTTATATGTTGAATATTTTTGAGAGTATGGAGATTATAAGGTGTATTTAAGAATTATTATTTTTTTGAAAAATAATTATTGAAAAAATATTTGCAAGGAAATTTTGAGAAAGATTGTTGTTATCTAACTTTAATATTGGCAAAGAGTTGATTGTGATTGAGACAGGTGTTTGAGGTTAAATCTTCTTCAAACAAGAGGTAAGGGCACATTATCCTTGAGAGTGATTGTTGGATGTTATGAATGCTAAGTTGGAGTGAAAAGGGTTGTTTTTATGAGCATTGATTGAGAGTGATGGTTAAAGGTTTTCTGAGTGAAAGTTTGCAATAAAAACCTTGTTTGATAAGCATTGTTGAGTAAGTCTTTACATACTTGATTGGTGAATGCTTGAGTGAGAACTTGTGAACTATCTTGAATGCAAAGATCATGAGTATCATTGTTATGTGAATGTGAGAACATATTGAGTTGAGTTTGAAGTTCCATTGTGAGATTTTTTGAGAGCATTGAATGAAACATTGGCTTAGGGTTTTGCAAGCAAGTTGATTTCATTGATTGAGTTGATTGAGCTATAGTTATTGAAAATATTTGGAGTGAAAGTTCAAGTTCTCTGAAACAAATTATTCTTTATTCTGAATTGATTTGAGAGAGATTGAAAGTGATTGAGTGATTGAATGTGTGAAACATATTGAGTCTCTAACCATTCTCTATATGTTTCTAAGATTTGCAAAGTGAAATTGAAAGTGATTGAGTATTTGAGTGTGTGAAACATATTGAGTCTCTAACCATTCTCTATATGTTTTTGAAGTTGAACAAAAGGGTTTGAAAGTGATTGAGTATTGTTGTGAGTGAGTAACATATTGAGTCTCTAACCATTATCTATGTGTTACTATGAATTTTGATTGAAAACTTGCTTATACAAGTGAAAGAGGTTTTCTATGATAGATTGAGTAGAGTTGAGCATGCAAGTTTGCAATTGTGTTGAAAGGCTTGTGGCAGATTGGATTAAGTCCTAGAGGCGACTTAAAGACAGATTTGTGTGAGATTTTTTGGAAGCTTACAATCATATTGGATAAAGGTTAGGCAAGTCTTGGTGAAGACTTGTTGGACATATTTGTGTGAGATTTTGTGGAAGTTTACAATCAGATATTGGACAAGTTCTAGTGGGGACTTGTTGAGCAGATTTGAGGTAAGTCTTAGTGAAGACTCATTGAGTAGATTAGATAAGTTCTAGTGGGGACTTGTTGAGCAGATTTGAGGTAAGTCTTAGAGAAGACTTGAGAGTAGATTGGACAAGTTCTTGAGAGGACTTGTGGACATATTTGAGACAGGTCTTTGAGAAGACTTGAGAATTGAGTTGATTGATTTGTTCAAACCTTGAGTTAAGGTTTGGGATAGATCTAGCAGAGGTGATTTATGATTGATCAATATTTATGGGAAAGCTTGAAGACATATTGAGGACAAAATTTGGTGCAGATCTAAGGATAGCTTTGTACCAGACCAGAGACAGAGGTAGATAATGTTTTGTGCTAGACCGAAGGATTGAGTTTAGTATAGAACAATACAGAGATTGAGCATATTTGTGCTAGATCGAAGGATTGTGTTTAGTGCAGGTTTGAGATAAATATTGAGTAGAGCTTTGGAGGTGACAGCAAAGGATAGTAGTGTCTAGTGGATAGAGATCCATTAGCTAGGATAGAGAGGATAGAGGTCTTTAGTGGAGAGATATCTACATCCCAAGGCAGTGGAGGTAATTTTATTCTAGAGGTTGACCAGCCAGAGCAAAGGATAAGGAGTTCTCCTATTGATAGAGATCCACAAACCATATTAGGAGATTTGTGTCTCATGTGGGTTTGTGCCTATAAACCAAATTAGGGGATTGGTTTCTCCCTTGGATAGAGGTCCATAAACATTGTAATAGGGAAAGGATTTCGAAAGATATTTGTTGAGAAAATTTTAGTGAAATGTTTTCTCCATGGAGTAGCCCACATTGGGTGAACCACATTAAATTATTGTCTTTATTGTGTGTGATGATTTGTGAATTGCTTTGGTTACTATTGTTGATATTACCATTGATAATATTGGATATTATTGTTTGGGAAAGAAAAGTAAAAAGTGGTCTTATACTGTTCACCCCCTTCTCAGTATAAGCTTGTGTTCTTCAAAAATAGTGCAGGTGAATGAAATAGGAGTTAGGGATTTTCAAAGCTAAAAGGATCTCTAAAGATATCCATTTGAACCAAAAAATGGAGGATTTCCATGTAGAGAAGAAAGTGACACTTGTCACCAAAGAAAAACCCTAATGCTCATGTCAAGAGAGCACTCATCTTCAAGAAATGAGTTACACAAATAGGTTGGTGCATTGAGTGTATGGGATACACTTGTCCATTAGAAGATCAAACATTATGCTAAAGAATGTAATGCTCATACATTACAAGAAGGAAAGCAAATGTATATTTTGCACCAAACTCTCCTTAAGAACTCAAAGGAAAATAGATGTGCTACTTGGCACATTATACAAGAATATTCTCCATATTAAGAATGTCAATGATCGAGGTCAAAGCGAAGAATGCAAGAAAGCAAATGAATTCTCATCTTGGCATTTATCACTTCACTGTCTGCATGCATAGTGCAAAATTACAACATGGAAAGAAGATGTTAGAGCCTTTAATGCTCAATCCAAGTGAGGTCAAAGGAATATTCAAAGTAGCACAATTTTTGCAATGCTTAAAGATCCAAGAGATTCCATTGGAGGGTATAGTCACAACATTCAAGACATTTACGTAGATACTACAACTTGAGCTTCTCATAAAACAATGTCGTATATAGCTTGGTGAAAGGTAAAGTTCTATTCCCATTGTTATGTGCTTTCTTTCCTTAGGAGTTATAAGGTTATAATTGAAGGAATATAAATTATTTAAATCCATGCATAAAAGGGAATAGTTTATCAAATAAATACAATATTTACAACATAAAACCTAGGAGAAATAAGAGTTTCTATTGGAATAAATAATAATTATTTGCAAATATTATTGTGATCTAATTTATCCAAAGATTAGGGAGTCATAAGGGCTACTACATCAAATTAATTAATTGGAAAATTAGATACACTAAACCTAATTCCTAAAGGGTTATTTATAAGGAGAGGTTTATCATAGCTTTTTCAAAGGTCAGATACAGGGTTATGTATAGCGGCTATTTATCGCCAAATTGGCTAAAATTAGGATTTTCAAATTTTGAAATTGGCTAATATTTGGGACCCTTGACCAGTGTCCATTAGCCAAAAATGTATGGGTGCAAATTTTTCTTGGGCCGGTTCGCCCCAATTTTATAATTATTTGACAATTTTAAGTTTAAATTTCCAACATTTTCCCTAATAATAGTGAATCTTCTACATGCATTTGGATACTATTCACCCAAATTTCAAAACTGATTCACCAAATTTTGATAAATATATTTTAGGTCCGACCCCTTACGCATAACCCTGGAGCTTGGATAGTCATAATATTATTTTCTCAAACTTCTCAAAAGGAGACAAAATATCCAACATTATTACCTCTTTAAAATTTGGTAACAATGCTTAGTTCAATAGGAGCAATAAAGGATAATAGAGATTGATTTTGGCATTTACAAAACCTTTACAAAATTAATCAAATATTGAACTATAATTTTAAAAAGCACTATATCTTACCCATAGCATACTAGGGAGTTATAACGCATTCTACAAAATTGAAGGATTGATATTAGGGAATTTAAATGGCTTCAAACAAATTCTTCCTAGCCGAATCACAATTACTCAAGGGTCCTAATTATTTTTCCTGGAAGAATAAAGTGAAAGCCATATTGGTATATGAAAAACTGTGGGACATTGTCAAAGGGAAAACACAAATACCTACAACAGATGATATTGAAATCCAAAATTTCATGGAAAATGATTCAAAGGCTCTAATGATAATAACCTTTGCTATCACTGATAAAATACAACCCTATATCAGTTCTACAAAAACATCTTTAGATGCATGGACATGCCTAGAGAAAATATTTGAAGGAAAGAATAAGGTAACTATTATCCATCTCGAGACTCAACTTCATTCATTAAAAATGAATAATGGAAAGAGCATAGAACTGTTCCTAAGGAAGGTAGCAGATATCAAAGGGAAATTATTTAACTTAGAGGAAATAGTCAAATATGAACTTCTTACTCAAATAACTATGAGAGCACTTCCATACAACTATAAGTAGTTGGTAACATCTTTACAAGTTCTAAGTAAAGATACTTATTTTGATGAATTAGTCAATATTCTACAGGAATATGAAGTGGAAAATATAGGTAAATATGAAATGTCTAACAATGCATTGGCATCTAAATAAAATCCATAGGGAAACATTTCTACTTCATCAAAAGGATGAAAAGCATGGTATAATAGGTATTGTCGGATATGCAGGAAAAAAGCCATAGCATCACCTATTGTAGGTTCAATTCCAAAAATCAAAATCAAGGAAATCAAATGAACAATGGGAACCAATTTCAAACACGAAAATATCAAAATCCTCATCAACACCAATTTCAGCATCCAACCAATTACCCTCAATTGGAGTATCGAAAAATAAATAAAAAAGAACATCTAGCTCAGAGGATAAAAGAAATTGAAGAACTAGAAGAATAGACAGATGATTATGAAATCAAAGCTCTCTCAGAAAGAATGATAGGTTATGAACATACTAATCAATTGCTTGAACAGGTTGCAAAAAGTAGAGAAGAAGATTCAAAATATCAAGGACTGGATAAAGATCCACATTGAAGACTAAAGTCTTCAATATCCAAATAATGTAATACAAGGGGGTGTTAGAAATAGACTATATTACACCATTTGGATCATGTAAATTTACCTTTATTGGTACATACTTAGGACATTATATTACTTTAGGGGAAATTTATCTAGTTACTTCATGCAATGTAATAAATACACAAATATCAAAGTGCAAGTTGTCCCTTGCACAAATAGGTAGAGTGTTGGCCAAGGAACCTATTTCCTATATAAAAGACCATAGGTATAGAGCAAGATAGAGCATTAGGAAGTAGGAAGTAGTATAGACTAGAGTGGTGTGATGTAGCAGTGTGATGTAATATGGTGGAGTGTAATATGTGCAATGACCATTCTTGAGTAGTAGCTCTATTCATGGATTGTTCATTTCCTCTAGAGCTATTTTGTAAACATATCCGTAATTTCTATTTATAGTATTTTTAGTCATCTCGTAGATTAAATATATTTCATATTATTTTGCATCTTGTGATTGTTATCTTCCATTACATGCTACATAAAAAGCTAACAGGTGTGTGATATGGCAAATAATTAGAGAAAATAAAAAGAGTATGGCATGCTATCTATTGATGAAAATTTCAATAAATTTTAAAACGAGGAATACTCAAATGCTCAAAGTATAGGATCTAAACAATAGAGTGACAAAGAAATCAACAATTAAATACTCCAAAGAATGAGAATATGAAGAGCAGTAGAAAAATAGCCAAGGAAGTTTCTTCTAGATCTCTAAAAAAAGTCTTGACTACCACCCTTTACAAAATACATTCAATTCCATCGTCTCCAATGTAAAATATTACCCAATAGGAGACTCTACACTATGAAATATAGAAGAAATAAAAGTGAAAAACAAATAGGGTAGGTACTTTTGTTGAAGTGAGGAAAAAGAGAAAATACATCCCCAAGATTGAATCAAAAACATCTCTCTCTTCTCCCTCATACACGCCTAGCATTATAACCACATTAGTTAAATTAAACCAAAATATTCATATAACATTCCATTCTTAAAAAGTAATAGATTATCCATAATTTATCTCCCTAATCTCATTAGCTCCTACTACCCCTTTACCACCCGCTATAGTAGTCCCATTATTTAAAACCTTAATTTTATTTTTATCTCCCCAATGTTAGTAGGAAAAGCCATGGCCAATAGCAATGGCTTAAAGCGAGCTATAAAAATTTCATCTGATTCAACATGAAACAATACAATAAGATTAGAAGAGGTAACCTAAGATGATGCAAAAACTAGCAACAACCCAAGTAAGCACCCACTTCATTTTGCAATGATGGATATTGTTGTTCTTATCAAAAGAGCCATTTATGGAGAATCTTGAAATAGTGATGATAGAGCAAGACTGGAAAATGGCAACAATAGGGTTATACTTGAAAAAAATTGACCTCAAAATAATATTCAAATAATGTGAGAGGATGGTAAAATGATATTTTATGAATCTAGATCATTAGCCTAGAGACTAGCAAATAAGGATAAGGAGATTGAATATGCAAAAGGTATGTTTAGTAACTCATAGATGGAATTAGAACACTCCAAAAGCAAAAAAAAAACATTCTCACACAATTCCTAGAGGAGCATACATTAGAATCCCTCTTAAAATAAAAGAAGAAACAAGTCAAATGCCTCATAGAGAAGCTCACTAGTCAAGCAACTCAATTCAATCAAGAAAAAGAGTCTCCTAAAGTAGTTGAAAGAGCCAAGGAAAAATATCAAATAAGGACAACAATAAAGAGTTAAGAACCTCATCAAGAATGCTAGTGATGAATATTGGGACGAAATTGCAGCAATGGGGTTATTCCAAATGATCAAATTTATTGATACAATTTCCAAGTAGAGCCTTCAAGTGATCCATGAGATAGAGCATAACCTCATTGAAATATCCACAAAATTAAATAAAGCTAGAAATTACAAGGTAAAGTTAGCCACAATGTTAGACTTCAAGTTAATCTCCATGCAAATAAAATATAAGCAATTGAAAACATAGAAGGTGATTAATCTCATTCAAAAAGAGCAAGTGGTACAACAATGCAATGAATAGGTAAGTGCCTTGTTCTATACTATAGGAAGACTCAATAGTCATATTGACTTTCTAGTGCAAACATGATTTCCTTTTCCATGTAGTGAAGTTAGACTATACTTTGAACAAGAATATTTGTTGCTAATTAACCAATGCAGGGAAGATGTCTCTCATATTTAATAATGACTAAGTCCTCCTATAGTAGACACCATAACTTGGGTAATTGGGCCATTGGGCCATTGGTAGAGTTAAAAATACATATGCTTGAAGTTGCAGAACAAACAAATAATTATTTATATGACCAATTTGAACTAGAAGAAATTTATGAACTTTATCAACAAGCCCATTACCCTTTTGATAAGAAATAGGAAGGAATCAAGCAAGAACTTGATAAGATACCACCCTTTTAAATATTTTTGTATCTCATTTTACTTTTAGTTTATTTTTGTAGGTTCCTCCAAAATTTTGAATCCATGCCCAAGGATGAAGGTGATGATTTTGAATTTCTCCTTCTACAAGCAAGAAAGCCCTTATGAGTCACCAAAATTGCAATGATTTTCACTATATATATAATTTTTGGTCTTAGGCACTTTTGAAGAAATGATGCAAGGAAGTCCCAATAAAAAGAATGGTGCTTGATAGAAAAACTCCTCACCAAAGAAAAATAAGTTATGGTAGATCAAATTATTAGTCAAGTCTCTAAAAGATGAAAAAGGGAGATTGAAAATTCTAAAAAACTTGATCGAAAAAAGTAGACAAAATTTCTGACAACATATTTGGAGAAAAATGTTAAGAGTTTCAAAAATATGTGAAAGAAGCAAAATATATGAAGTAGAAATTTTTAAATACTTTGAATGGCAAAAAAACCCGAACTTCCAAGAATTAGACTAACAAAAAAGGTTTGATGATAAAATAAGTCTGTCATGAAAACTTCTAACTTAAAAATTTTAGAAATGATTGGTACAAATAAATATGCAAACTTTTGACAAAATCCTATTTTGAAGAAATAGTGGAATGCACTGCAAATAAAGAATGAATAGGAAATGAATATAAACACTTTTGAAAGTAGAGTGCAATAGAGGAGTAGCAACAAGAAATAAAGGGTTATGCACATGCTCCAAAAAAGGGGTAGATAAGCTAATTTGATAAGTCATAAATGAGGAGAATTAAAGATTACCTACTAGAGTTGATTGGATTGAGTAACTATTAAAGGCAAAAATATGAAAACCGTAATGACAAAAATCCTGAGTTTGATAAATATTAAGTAAAGAAGGTGTTTCCATAAAAATTTTAAGATCCCTAGGTAAGGTAGATGAAATTTTTAGAAGGCTCTTATATATTTTTGAAGGGAAAATCCCCTAAATTGTAACTATAAATAGTAGTTTCATTATTGTAAACGATTGACAATTTGTATAACTTTCCTTTCATTTTCCTCTATATAGTAGTACTTGGATTCTTGAGTGGTCTTGTGGGTAAGATTTCAAGCTCCCACTTTTGGCATAACTTATAAACTTTCATATTCATATATACATGCTTGAGGCAATGACTATTTGCTTCTTTCTATCTCATTTCATGTATGTGTATGCATTTATATGTATATACTAGAGGCCATGACTAACAATTCTTTGTCTTATTTCCTTTATATGTAAAATTTTTCTTAACATGCTAAGAGAAGGAATTGTTCATCTTAGGGATATCGATGCATTACACTCATGACTATTGTGTAGAGGGATATTTTCTTGATCTTGATGGATATCCTCTTGTTAGATTAGGTTAGCCTAGTAATTTTCCCTTCTACTTTTTTGTTTTATGTAATTTCTCTAAACCTTTTCCTAGAAATTGGTAGATTAGGATAGGGTAGGAATTATGCTCAAGATCATATCTTAAAAGGATTTGAACTTGTAAAAAACCTTAGAGGCAACCAATTGAGCCAAATATTATGCTGTCAAAGTTGCCCTACTATGTCGCTTCATGCAGGACATGATAGTCCCAACCATATAGTACTTGCATTCGATGACCAAGACAATCAAAGTGGACAATAATAACAATAACACTACTTCCATACAATAGCATTAGGAGTGTCTAAGGCAATCCATTTTAATCCAAAGAAACATTTGATCATAATTGGGTAATAGAAATCCCTAATAAGGACATAGATAAAATTACCTAGTATCACGCAAGAGACAAGAAAATATATTAATAAATAAATTTCCAAGAGCTCTAGAATTTATCATAGCTATGATACTACAATACCTATTGTAAAAAAGAATCATGGAATTGTTGATTGCTAAGACACTTTTAATAGATCCAATAAATCTAGTAACTACCCTAGCCAATAACATCACTAGATTGTATATTTTAAAGGGATTTTTTTTTTCATATGGTTCATATAATAGGGAAATTATAACAATTAATGACTATTAGATGTGCTCAAGCAATTGCTAAAGTTGAAGGATATAAAAGGAAGCCCTAGATAATGCACATGCAATGAAGCAACTAGTAGAAGACATGCAAATGAAGGTGATGAAAATGCAAATAGAAACAAAGGTATTAAAAAAGTGGAAAATATGATTTGAGAGGGCAAGTAATAGAAAAGGAAGAAATGAAGAAATTATTTTTCAAGCTAAAAGGATAGTTCGCACAAGGAAAATATAGGTTGAAGCAAAGAAGAAATAAGACTTATGACTTCAAATCGATTAGTGATAATGTTGTGACTAACATTTTCAAATGAGTTCACCAAGAAAGAGAACCTATTAGATATTTTAATGAGAATAATAGATTAATGGGAGATGCTCTCAAAAAACTGAATATGAAGAGCACACATTGGATGGTTAGGTACTAGATGATCTAGAATTGACTTTTGGTGCATACTAGTAGGTGCTTTCAAAACCTAAAAATATAGTTGATCATAAATGACCCATGATTTTGAATTTTTCTATGAGTTGATCCCAATTTTAAACACTCCATGCCCAAAAACAAATTATTATCTAGGATTTATTGCCAATCAATCTCAGCATCCTATGAAGTCACTAGAAATGTAGTAGCTTCCTTACTACCTTCAAATTTCTACAAGGAATTAATTGTTGGATGACAAACGAGAAGGGATTTTTCATCCCCAAAATTATTGAACTAAAAATTCTTGAAGTTTATTCCAAAGGAATTGTCTAATTATGGGAACTCCTAATTTTTTGACAAATTGATGGTTCATAAAATTTCCTTCCAACATCAACATGATGTCATTCAAAAAATCGTTTGTTCCATTGGAATGTTGCAATCTATTGGAATTGTGATCCATTGGAAAGTTGTGGTCCAATGGACTTGCCATCCATAAAAATATAGTGATTTGTAGGAACAACTACTATCATGAAAGACCAATAATTTGAGAGTGACATCTTTGTCCTTATGTTGTAAACAATGATTGTAGAAAATTGTTACTTGGGTTGAAAATGGTGAAAAATTTTGCTATAAATAAGAGCCTAGGGGTCATTGAAAATATCTTTTGTCCATTTTAGGAAAGCCTAGAGCTACTATTTTTTATTGTTATTTATTACTCTTTGAGTAATAGAAAACTATGATTGGATTTTATACAATATTATCTTGATTTATTGGACCTCTCCTTGTATGCATGTGAGTGGTGATGCCCTATATTTTTCATTAGTCCTATTTTTGATGTATGAGTACATGAGATGAATTTTAATTTCTATTATTCAATCTCTCTAGAATGACACAATTGATTAGACACTAGCCTTGCTATAGTCTCTAATCATATTTACGTATATTTTATTTCAATCTCTTGTACCCTTACCCTTGTTGAGGAATATTACATTATTTGGTACATGCTAATGTACCTCCATGGTAACTTCATGGTACATTTGTAAATATAAAATATATTAGGGTTGATTCTATAGTTTACAGTGTGATTTATATTTTCTCTTTTATGTAAGTGTCAATGCATAGGAAATGAACAAGTGTAGGTTGAGAGAATATCCACAAGTATCTTGTATATAAGAGTGTAAATATATAATATAAGGATGTGCACAAGTGTCCTACATTAGGAGTTCATGTAGAAGTCCACAAGTCATATAGATGTGTGCAAGTGTCATAGAGTCAAGTATCCATCAAGTATGCAAGTGGTAAGATGATAACCCAAGAGGCATGATACTTGGCATATGGAGAGCAATAGTCAAGTACTTGAAGAGTCACATTTCTATGGTTATATTATGGAGGCATATTACTTTGGCTAATATGTATTGTAGCCAAAGTGCTTCACAGGTGGTATCTCTTGCTGCTCGATATTCTGCTTCAGTTGATGATTGTGCCACCGTATGTTGTTTCTTGTTGTGCCAAGATATGGGTCCTGATCCGAGATAAAAGACATATCCTGAGGTAGACTTTCTATCATCAATGGATCCAACATAATCTGAATCTGAGTAACCTTGTAGAAAAAAACCTTTGACATATTTTAAATATGTTAGTCCATAATCTGTAGTCTTCTTTATATATTGCAGTATCCTTTTTGTAGCTTTCCAATGACTCTCTCTTGGTTCTTGCATGAACCGTGATAGATAATTTACTGCAAAAGCAATATCTGGCCGATTGTTTGTGAGGTATAGAAGACTTCCAATTAGCTGTCGATATAATGTTGCTAAAACTAGTGATGTTCCATCATTTTTAGATAGTTGGATTCCTTGTTCCATTGGTGTGTCTTTGGGCTTGCACTCTGTCATTCTGTATTTTTCCAGTAGAGTTTTGGCATATTTTGATTGAGTAATTACAATTCTGTCCTCTCCTTCATAAATCTCTAGACCAAGACAGTAGCTCATTAATCCTAAATCTGTCATTTCAAATCCTTTTTCTAGATCCTTTTTGATATCTCTTATCAGTTTTTTTGAGCTTCCAATGATCACAATGTCATCAACATATACTATGAGAATCAAGATAACACTTCCAATTTTCTTAGTATATAAACTGGGATCAGATGAGCTTCTTTTGAAGTTATGCTGTAGTAAATGATTGTTGATCTTTATATTCCATGCTCTAGGAGCTTGCTTTAAACCATATAAGGATTTTTTTAGTTTGCATACCTTGTCTTCTTGTCCCTGAGTGATGAAGCCTTCTGGTTGTGACATGTAGACTTCTTCTTCTAAGTCACCATTAAGAAAAGCACTTTTTACATCCATCTGATGAAGTTTCCATCCCTGATGTGCTGCTAGAGCGCAAACTATTTTGATAGTAGTCATCCTTATTGTTGGTGCAAATGTTTCTTCATAGTCTATTCCTTTTGTTTGAGTATATCCTTTTACCACTAATCGAGCCTTGTATTTGTCTAATGTTCCATCTACTTTATATTTGATCTTGTAGACCCATTTACATCCTACTACCTTTTTTCCAGGAGGTAGTTCTACTAGATTCCATGTTTTATTCTTCTAAAGTGACAAAAATTCAGATTCCATTGCTGCTTTCCAGTGTGGATCATTTAGAGCCTGTAGTGTTGATGTTGGTTCTGCTGTATTACTCAACATCCCTCTGTTCATTCTGGTTATGCTACGAGTCTGAGGTCTTGTAGTAGTAAGGTCTGACATTCTTTCTAGATTTACCTCTCTGAGTGTTTCTCTGAGCCATATTGGTTCTCTTCTAGGAGATGCAGTTCCTTGCTCTTGAGATTCTGATTCTGACTCTTCTCTTCCTGTATCTTCTTTGGATAGATCTAATAGGACTTCTGTATTTTCACTGGATTTTCCTGTGTCGACTTTAACTTTTTCATCAAAGACTACATCTCTACTAATGTAGACCTTTTTTGTAGATGGATCTAGTATTCTGTATCCTGTAGATTCATTGTCATAACCAACAAAGATTCTTGCCATGGTTTTATCATCTAGTTTAGTCCTCCTCTGCTTTGGAATATGCATATAAGCTTTACATCCAAAGATTTTCAATTTCTCTATGTTAGGCTTTTGTCCTGACCATGCTTCTTCTGGTGTAATATGTTTGAGTACTCTTGTAGGTAGCCTATTTTGTATGTAGACTATTGTTTGTACTACTTCTGCCCAAAAATGGTGATCAAGTTGTGCTTCTTTCAGCATGCATCTAACCATTTCCATTATTGATCTGTTTCTTCTTTCTACAATTCCATTCTATTGAGGTGAATATGTTGTAGTGAGTTGTCTTTTAATTCCATTTTCTTCTAAAAATGAGTCAAACTCTTTAGAAACAAATTCACCTCCTCTGTCTGAGCGAAGTGCTTTTATAGTTTTTCCTGATTCTTTCTCTACTTTGAGTTTGAATTGTTTGAAATAACCAAATGCATCTGACTTGTATTTCATGAAGTATACCCACATTTTCCTAGTATGATCATCAACAAACAACTGAAAATATTTATGTCCTCCAACACTGTCAACCTTCATTGGCCCACATAAGTCTGTATATACTATCTCTAAAGGTTGTTGAGCTCTGTGATGACGTAGTTTGAATGGAACTCTGTGTTGTTTTCCTTCTAGACACTCTGCACATACAGTGGTTTCTGAAGATAGGTTGGGTAATCCTTCCACCATTTTATATTTGAATAATTCCTTCATTGATGTCTCGCTAGTATGTCCTAATATTTTGTGCCAAAGTTCTGAAGCATTGACTGAAAGAGCTGAGTGAATAGTTGTATCCAAGACAAATAGACCATTTTTATATGACCCTGATGCTATCACTGCTCCCTACCTTGAGATGTGACATTGTTTTCTCCCAGTGAGAACTTTAAACTCAATAGTCAAGTCTTGATCCATAAGTTGAGAGACATAAATGAGATTGGTGGTTAATCCTGGAACATACAATACATTTTTTATTATTCCTTTTCCATCTGTAAGATTCACTAGAATATCCCCTATTCCTTTCACTTCATAGGTTTTGCTATCTGCTACTACAACTGGTTTTTCATTTATTTTCCTTAAAGAGTTAAACCAAAGTATGTTTCCTGTCATATGCTTGCTTGCACCTGAATCTATATACCAATACTCCATGATATAGTGCTATAATTCTGGTTGACTTTGAACAAGTTTTCGTAGAGATCAAAAAGACAACTTCTTAACACTTAGTTTGAACTAAGTACTTTTCAGTTTTGAAGAGGTTTTGATGTTGGAATTCTTTTGTCCCCTTTTAGAGATTTGAGACAAGTAAAAAATAAATTTATCCAACCTTAATAAAATCCCTAAATAACCTCTTTTATCTCCCTTGGATTATTTCTAATTTCCAAATAAAATAAATTTGATGGAGTAACCCTTATGACTCCCAAGTTTTTGGAAAATTAGAGAAATGATAATAATATTTGCAATGTAGTTTAATCCAAGTTAAATTCCTTATTCCTCCTAAGTAAGATTGCAAATATTAAAATAATAAGATAAGTCACCCCTTTAGCTTTCAAAACCCTAAGTTTTAACCTTAGTTTATAATCCTTATAACTCCAACTTATGAAAGCAATAATCAATGGGATTTAGACCTTACCTTATACACAATATCTCCTTGATGTTCGGCGCTTTCCACGACTGAATATAACAACATCTAGAATGTACCTTGAGCGCTCAGATTAATGGAGATTCGATGGAAGCTTGACGTGAATGTTGTACGTAGGCGCTGAAAATGTTGACCTTCCAAAAATGGGGAGATTTTAATGCTCCTTCCCCTTTGTCTTCCACGCTGTAGTTCGAACATTTCTACTGCTTCTCTCACACCTTGACTGTGCTACGTTCCTCCTTCGAACGTCTTGACTGTGCTTCACTCTTGCATAATGATCTCAGACTGAAAAAACACTGTTAATCATAGACACTGTGACAAGTGTCATGTCCTTGAGCGCTCCCTTTCTTCACGTAATGCTTCAAAAACTTTTGTTCAATACTTCTTGGAGAAATTTGATAATGTATGGGCGCTATGTGTGAGCCTGGTGAAGAATACCAAGTGGCACGTCTTTGCTTGTAACTCCTTCGTAGAAATCTCTAGAATGTTGAGAGAAATGATGACCCGAATTCCAAGTGTCGTTTCTGCATGGAGACCATTCTTGTAATGCCTTTGAAGATGGAGATTATAACTCCATATATTTCTTGCTTTGCAACGTTGCTTGGGCAGCAAGCAAGCTTTCTTCTCCACGGGTGAATGGGCGATACGCTACGGAGCTTGGATGACAGTTCGACGCTTCCTTTGGTGAGTGGTCTTCTCCAAGATTGAGACCACGAATGTAACACCTTTCTTCCTTTCTTTTATGCCTCCAAATGCTTTATTTTTTCCGTTGCTATTTTGACATCCTTTTGAGATTGATTTGCACTCGCTTGTCTACGTAAATGTGGCTCATGGATGATCTGAAATGAGCTTTGTTTCTGCAGGTACGTACATCCAAGATGAGCCCTTGAATGGCTCCTGCTAGCTTGGGAGGAAGAGTGTTGATGTCCGACCTTTGATGGTTGTTCTTTTCCCTATAGGAAAACGTGCCCTAATATGGCACTTTTCAAATCTGCACTTATGCTGTCAAAAACCAGATTAGAGTAGTGCAAGATAATGTAATATATTTTGTACAATAAGGCTTTTAATAAACCTTCTTTTGCACTCTATTTCCAGATTTTTAAGATTCTGGTTTTGTGGCATATTTCTTGCAATACAAGGGTTTGAGGTTGTCTTTAACAATAGACACACCTTTCCCTTTTTACTTGGAAACTTTTGATAACAAGTCCAAGCTTCAATAATAGTAGATAGAAGTTCTTTTATTTGATGCAAATTTTCTGCATTTTTTTCTTTGCATTCACTTGTAATGCTTTTGATTTTGAGACTCACCAAGTCTCACTTTCATAAGCTTCTATCTCTGTTTTTGGTTAGTTATGTTCTTCTCCAAATCTGGAGGATTCTAACCCTATTTGGTGGCTTCTATTGGCCACATCAAGTTGCAGATTTTTGTGCTTCAATAGTGTCTTTAGACACTTGATACAAATCAGACTTTGTGATGTAGGAACAATAGTATGAAGCTACTTTATTCATCATAATGCAAGTATATATAGAATTACATAGGAATCTCACGTAGGTTAAGTGGTTGCAACAATATGCCAAACATGGCCAACCACTTAACTACTAGTTAACAAAATGCTAACTATGGATGTCCACTAACTGCTAGAAGACAAACAAGATCTCTAACAGTTAACAACCATCTAACAACATGCTAACAACATGCTAACAACCTATTTCTAACATGGGCATACTATGCCTCACGTGAATACAAAGTGCAAGAAATAGGAATAATAAATATAATAATAATTAACTTAGGCTTAAGTGGATAAGCCTAAGTTATCCTCAACACTCCTCCCAACCATATAAGCATTGGACCCCAATGCTCTCAACAAATATGGAAAGTCATGGGACATATCATGGTGAGGAATCCAGCGAGCCATGTGTGGAAAGTGACCGCGACGAGCAACAAGGTAAGTAGTGGAAGAACCCTGTCCCGTGTGATGATTCTTCATCTCGAAAACTCTATCTGAAATGAGCGAAAGCTGACGATCAGGTGCCACTGCTGCTGTAGGACTGAATATAAGATCAGGTACCAAAAGAGGGTCCTAAAATGGTGTCTCTGGAAAGCGGCGCTCATCCAAAGGAACCCATACTCTACCTCCAACTTGTGGTGAGTGAGGATTGTGATGCTTTCACACCACTCCCTGCGGAGTCTCCTGCAATTCCTGTGGTATCTTGCCTAGAAGGCTCTGCCGGTGCTCAGTAAGGGAAGTAACCTTAGCTTGCTCCTCCATGTGTGCAATGGTGGGAGTGGGCAAAGCCAAAGGTAACTTATGTGGAACAAGTGGTTCAATAGTTGTAGATGTACCCAAAATTATACCAATGGAATCAATGGTATCTTTCTCATGAGTGAGAATGGTGGGTTCCTTAACCACTTGCTCTTGTGATTGTTCATCATGTGGGAGTGAAAATTCTTCCTTTGCATGTTTCTTAGGTGGTGCTTTTTCTTCATTTTGTGTGGGAAAAATGCTAGTAGGAGCCAAAATGAGTGCTTGACTTAATGGCTTCCTTACTTGCCTACAACTTAACATCAAATTGGAAGTAGGTGTAGTGCTTTGAATCAAGTAGTTTTTACCATGCAACTCCAATGTGTAGGTGTTCTTTTTAGCATGATAAATAGCATTCCTATCAAATTGATAGGGTTTACCTAGCAAGAGTCCACAACAATCCATATCTGTGACATCACACCTAACTTTGTCCACAAACTTGTCACCAAAAGCAAAATTCAAGGTGCAAGTATGGGTGATGTTGGATGTGGAGTCTACATCTTTCCACCCAAGTGCATAAGGTTGGTGATGTGGTTTGATTGGAAGTTTCAACTTCTCCACAATGAAATTCGCAATGAGGTTCTTTTGCGATCCGTTATCAATGATACAATCAACATAGAAATCATGCGTCAAGTGGGCTCTAGTGACAAATAAATGATCACGCCCCCTTTGAGTAAATGCATTGGACATTAGGGTAACTTTGTTTAGTTTACCCTTTAAAGTAGGATATTCTTCTTCTGTCCCTATAGCCAAAATGGGACCATATTGTGGTTCCTCATGTGTAGGCTGTACAATTAGGGATTTCTTCTTCTTAAACTTCTCAAAAGTATAGCATTTGGATTTTACATGTCCATGCTTTTTACAAAAGTCACAATACAATGAAGAAGAAGAATCTTTAGCATGAAAGGAAGAAGAATGTGCTTTAGGAGAAGTTTGAGGAGAAGAAGAATGAGGGGAAGATTGAAAATTGTTCTTCACCTACTGTTGATGCTGATTCCTGCCTTTGGAAGAGCCCTCCTGTGATGAACGGGACTTTTGATATGCACCAACTTTCTCCTCTGTAAGAATGGCATGATTGAATGCCACATCTAAGGTGAGGAAGACATTGAATTTTATCTCCTTGAAAATATGATCTTGCAAGCCATGAGTGAATTTATTAATCAAATCATCTTCTGAATCTTTCACACCAAGCAATACCCTCAACCTATTAAATTGGAAAATGAAATCAGAAACTGACATTCCATAGGTTTGCCTCAACCTATACCACTTGGTAGTGAGGTCACATTGGTAGTTTGGTGGAAAGAAGGTGTTTTTTAGAATTTGAGTTAATTCTTTCCAAGTCATGGTGGCATTATGACTCTGTCTTTCTACAATGAGAAATTTTGCTAAACCTGTGAGTTTTAGTGTAGCAAATGTGGCTTTTTCATCCTCCGGAATTTCAGCATAAGCAAACCAAGTTTGCATATCCAAAATCCATGCAGATAAGACATCGGGATCCCTAGATCCATCATACATTTTAACCTCATATTTGGATTTGTTTGCATGATTATGGTGGATTTTGATTTCACCAGGATTAAACTGCACAATAATGTCTCTCACTTTTTCTGCAAAAATGTCTATTGCTTCAGTGAGGTTTTCCATGTTTGTTCTGAGATCATGAGCCATATTTTGCCTAGTATATGCCAGACTAGGAGGATTACAAAATGGATGCAAGAACTAATCTAGGCTTAGGAACAATTTCAGTTTCCTATGCAGCCAAATTGCCTAGATTTTACAAATTTGCTCTCCAAAATAACAAAAATGGGCTATTTAGTGCTTTTACAAAATTAAAAATTTCAATTTTGCAATTACAATGGTGCACTAAAAATGCTGAAAATTAGCCCTTTTACAATGCCAAAATTTGGTTAGGAGCAAAAAATTATCAATCTTCGAAAAATTTGCAAGAGAACGCAAAAAATTTCGTCAAAAACAGACTGAAAACGGAGAAGATATCACCTTTTGAAGTTTGGGTGCCAATTTTCAAAATTTGAATTTTCTCCTCCTTGATCAATTTTCCCGCCAAAATTCAAATTTGAATTTTTTTACCGTCAAAAATCGAATTTGCCACCAAAAATTTAATGTGCGCAAAATATTTTATCTTTGTGCCCTGATCAACGGGTACATCCGCCAGGTAAGTCGTGCAGTCAGCAAGCGGCGACTTTAGGCACGATTTCGTCACGACTAGTGGTGACCTTCAATTGGTGCCTCCACGCATGAGGCTCGATGTAGGGTGTCTAGGAAAGCTAGACACTGTCTTACTCAGGCAGTTGGGCTAATAAAACCTGATTAGTCCCCTGCGGGACCAATGTAAACATCCAACAAATTGGCGCTTCCCACCTTTCGCGATCGTCGATGGTGACCGTAAAATATTTTGATGGCCGCAAAAATTAATTTAAGGTGTTAAACCTTAGTTTTACCCACCGAACGGTCACACCTCATTGGACAAACACGTCTCCTTGCTGGGAACGCCTGCAATCACTGAAAAATGGAGTTATGATGCTTGCTTTGCCAGGAAATCGTAGGTTTTCTATAGGTTTCGTTGCTGTCAACCTCCATGCACCGATAAAACCAGAGCTTCACCAAAATCGTTGAACTGCGATCATTTCGAGGATGCCACAGTCGACCGCTTGGCTGACTGGTGATCGTCGCTGGTCGCCCGGCTGGAGGTCGTCGATGGTTTTTCTCTGCTGGCTGGTCTTCAGCGCTGCCAGTGTGGTCGTCCCGTCGGTATGCTGGCCAGAGGTGGGCGTCGCCTACGGATGGCGTCGACAGTCGGTGTTGGCCGCCTGCTGGCTGGTGGGCCTGCGCTGGTCGGCTGGATGTCGGTCGGTTGCCGATGTGGCTGGCTGGCCGGTGCTGCCGGTGGGCCTGCACTGGTCGGCCGACACTTTTTTTTTTTTTAATAAAATATTAATATAAATATTAATATTTTATAAAAAGAATGTAAATCTTCTCATGCAAACCATAAGAACAAGTATTTTCATGCATAAAAAGAATGCATAAAAATATGGAGTTTCACAAGACTTTCTTTGGCACTCCTTCGGCAATTCTTCTGCAAATGCCTTTTCTTGGCCACAACTTGGCCTCAAACTGGTGCTTAACACCTGGTGTAGGGGTAATTTCTGCCTCTATCACCTCAGCTTCACTTGTGTTGTGGATGACTTCAAGCCAACTCCAAACAACACCTTCCTAGGATCTAGCAGTAAAGTGGTAGCTCTCTCCTCCTTCCTGCAACTCTCCTGAAGCTAACTGATACCAATGATGTAGTAACAATAGTATGAAGCTACTTTATTCATCATAATGCAAGTATATATAGAATTACATAGGAATATCACGTAGGTTAAGTGGTTGCAACAATATGCCAAACATGGCCAACCACTTAACTACTAGTTAACAAAATGCTAACTATGGATGTCCACTAACTGCTAGAAGACAAACAAGATCTCTAACAGTTAACAACCATCTAACAACATGCTAACAACATGCTAACAACCTATTTCTAACATGGGCATACTATGCCTCACGTGAATACAAAGTGTAAGAAATAGGAATAATAAATATAATAATAATTAACTTAGGCTTAAGTGGATAAGCCTAAGTTATCCTCAACACTTTGTGCCTTTCACGATACACAAAACTAATTTTTATTTTTGAGAGTGGTAGAATAGTACAAGATCTTTTTTAATACACTAATATTACACCTTATCACTCCAATCATATCTCAAAGAAATGCACTAATAATCTACTGCAACTAATCAAGAATAACCTAAAATGAATCTTTAGGAGTTATTCTGTAATTTCACTACAATCAATGTTGTAGGACTTAGTATTATTTTTTTAATAATAGATAATAGGTAGTTTATAGAAGCTAATATGTAAGCTAATAAACACCTAATAAATGTGTAATTGAATCCTTAAAAAGAATCTATTTTCCTTTGCACTTTAGAAGACTAAAATCTAATTTCCTTTTTGCAACTTTAATCCAATTTTAGGTGCTCTAATAAATCTAATAAGTAGTTCAATTTAATGAATATTTTTGCACCATAAGTTGCATAACTTTTTTTGTAGATTCCTTGAAACTTCTTACCTCGTTCTACTGTCCAAATACTTGGTAGATCTCCTTATGGTCTTCTACCTTATTTTATTTGGGCTTGTTGTTGGATGACGATAATTGTCCTAAAATATCTGCTTGTCAGAAACTACTTTGATCTCCTTATTATTCCTAAGCTCTTCGTACAATCTCAAAGCAATGGAATTTACAAGTGGTAGGTCCAAAGGTAAGTCTATTTTGAAAAAACCTATAGCAATGACTTTCCTTATCCTCCCTTAATATTGATTGTAGCTATGATACCATTGATAGCTTTAGCAACATCACAATATGAGACCGAGATCAAAGTAATAGAACATATTATTAAATAAAATAGAAGTGATACAAAATAAGGTGAGCCATTACCCCCTTCATATAGGAATAAGGGTTCCTTGTTCAGCATTCCATATAGTTGCACCTTGCACACATGCATATTGAAACTTGTGCATATGTTACTTGTTCCTCATGTAACTATATAACTTGCACAAGAAGTAATCTAGATATGTATCTTGGAGGATACATTTACATAACCCAAAGGATGGAATAGAAATTATTTCCAACAAACATGTATTGTCAATAGCCAAGATAAAAGGTAGAAAACTAGGAAAAGAAGAGATGGGAGGCTAGAAGTGGTGTAAAGTCTACAAGAGAAGCAACAACTAGGTGAAACTTTATGATAGTCCAACCTAAATCTAGAGCTATGGTACACCAACTAGAAAAGGAATGAAGTCCATAGGAAGCTACATTATCTAGTAATCACTAAAATATAGAGGATGGAAACAACCCAATCATACAAATGATTATTCAAACAAACATCTCAAAGGATGAGAAAAGATATGTTGGTCAAGGAATAGGTGAACTTGATCAAAGCTACCCTTAGGCAATAAAATAAAAGGAATCCTCATCAATAAAATCAACCAACAATAAAGTGACATCACTTGGAAGGCATAAATTTTGGACCCTATCATTTTACATATCCTTGTGCATAGGAGGTTAGGTTTTACACAATTGTATAATAGATGTAGATAGGACTATCACAATGGTTCCTTAGGCAATTAGCGAGGCTATGGGTTTTATCTATTCTTGGTAGAATCTAGAACCTTACCCTATAAGGGTATTTAGATTCAGAGAATTGTCATCATACAGAAGATTTCCATCCTATTGCACAAGTGTTTAGAATTTGTAGTCGTATAAGATGCGAAGGTTCTTTATCTCCTGCAATCATTTGGGGTATGTTTGTCCAATAAATTTTTGGACTAGTTAATGTGTTGCTTGCCTTTGAATCATTGCTCATATCAAAATTATTTGGTTCAAAGGGACAATTAGTATTCTTAGCTAGAAGGTCAAGTCATATCACATCATAATATACGAGGAGTAGAAGGCATGTCCAACACAAAAATATTCTAAGAACATACGAGTGGACATATTTACAAAATTGAAAAATAAGATGACTAATCTCTTGAGCAGTCATTATACCAAGATGCAAGATTGGTCAAACTGGGTGGACCAAAAAAAATTAGAAGCTAGGTATATCTAAACTCAGGCCCTACAAGTTCACAAAAATCAATAGATATGGTAGAAAAGCTAGGAATCATTGTTAGAAGTCCTAAATATAGCAGAACATATTAACATGTTGAACTTAAGATAGGTAGTAAGGGTATTCCTAGGAATCCTTTAGCTGCATACCAATATGATTCAAGAGGGAGAAGCATAAAAAAATGGCAATTGGATACACTATTTTCTCATGCATCATGTTAGATACTTCTCAAAAGTATGATCACCTCAGGATTGTGTCAGTACCAGGTCCAGTCTCATGCCAATTTTATGCCTAAGAAGATGTACCAGATAAGAAACCTCAAATATGACATAATATATTTAGGTCACTGTAGATTTCAATAAATAAGTAGAATTGCTCCAATGACATGAAAAATCATACCATAATTTTGTGTACATAACAAACACATAAATAAAACTTATAATATGTAGCCAAACACAAAGACGATAGACTACATAAAGAGAAATTTTGAAGAGAACTAACCTAAGTCACATGTGTGAGTTTTCAAAATTCCAAGGAATCTTGATATCTCATTTATATTATAAGAAGCACTCTTAACTCACACTACCCCACCACATTTAGCTCTTAGTTAATTTTTGCAGTAGATGATGAAGGATGGTGGCAATGAAATTTTTCTTTTTATCAATCCCTTTCCATTTTCCTACTTTTTGTTGTTGCATGGAGCATAGAATGAATTAAAGAAAGTAAATTCAAGAGGTATAAGAAGGGAAAGAAGAGGTTGACCTAAATATATTCAAAGGCTGATTAGCATAAGATTATTGATGGCTAGAATAGGTTTGCTAAATATCAAAAGCATGTGATTTCATATAATATTGAAATGTCCTCCTATGTATCCTCATTTCATCACCATGGAGACAATAAAAAACATTTTTTGTGGATAATCTAAAGAATCATTCATTCATTATCACTTTTATTTCACCCCATTTCATTTCCCCTCCACTTTTTTTTTTATCCCTTCCCATATTCTACCATTTTGAATCTATAGCCCAATGTAAAACATAGCCTAGGTCATCTATTACAAACAACTATAGTCATTTCACATGGTTGTGGTAGCATCCAAAATTAATGTTCCTAGTATCTTCATAATGAGAATAGGGGCCAAAGGTTGTCATGATGATGCCATAAAGCAAGTAGGCATGTGTAGACCGAACACATATGGTGCTAGTTTCAAAGTTAAAAAAGGTAAACATCATACTAAATTGAGGATCATATGCTATGATGACAAAGTTACAAAAACAAACTCATATTGCATTAATGAGAATATCATGGCTTAGTGGCATGATTGGCTAATTAGAAGAAGAACTAGACTCATCACATGGGCAATTGGATTTCATAAATCAATGCCAACATGTAAAAAATCTAGTTTAATTAAAGATCCAATTGTCATCAACTCCAAAAAATGGCTATAAAAGGTAGTACAGGGCTATCTAATGCATGTAACTCTTGGAGATAGTCATGCAAGAAATAAAAGTAGTGTCTGGTTCTACAACACACTATGAGTTGAAAAGATACTCACTTTGTGCTTTCGTAGGAAAGAGGATAATGGAAGAATGAAAACTCCTAGAGACCTACAATTTTCACCTAATATCGTTTGCGCGAGTGAACATTCACCTAAAGCTTTAGATCTAGACCTAAAATAATTTTCAACTATAGTGAAATATGCTCATTGAATTTTTAGTTTTACAAAAGGTGTTTGCTTTCAAGCATCTCTATTTTCTTTGCTTTCTCTTTTTTTACCACCATTTCCCTCCTCTTTTTCTCATTGTCTTTGATACCTTCACATTTATTACCTCCATAATTATCTCCTCATCCTATCTGCCTAAAAATATTGTCACCAAAATCCAACATTTGCATTCTTCCTTCACTTGCCTTTCTTACCTCTTGTGTCCTTCACCTCTCCCTTTCTCTACGTCATCCTACTCCTATTTTGAAATTATTTTATTTCTGCTAGCCATCATTCTTGCTCTCAATAATTTTATATTCAATCTCCATTTCCCCTCAAGACTCTATTATCCCATAGATAAGGTATTATAGGTTCTCAATTTTACAAGCAAAAATCCTCAAAAGTTGCTAATAATATAGGTGAATTTTATCACCTATATCTACTATGTGATATAGTTTAGACTATGTAGTTATTTTTTTGAGACAATAGTGTAGAAATGATCATGCAACAGTTTAGAAGGCAATTAAAAGGGCACCAGAGTAGGCTATCAAAATAGATCTAAGGATGAAGGGATGGTTTAGAGCAGGCTAAAATATTTTAGAAGCCTACAAAAAGTAGAGAAGTAGATCCAAATACAATGTAGGCCAATATGGATGATAAAGCTACAAGTTAGAAGGTTTCTAGATGGTAAAAAATTCTAAGGCTAGAAATTTGATATCTGGCCAAAGTAGAGCAAGTAAGTAAATTTAGCTAAGTGAAGAAAACTTAGCAAACATTTACAATTCTAATGTCAACAATAAGACAAAAAACAATTGATGTCCAACATTCTTCAAAAAGAACAAAAGAAAAATATAAAAAATCAGTGTCGGTCACCTAACGTTTGATAGCCAAGCATTGAAGGAAATTAAAGCTAGTTGGACATACCATAATGTTAATGCTAGCAAGAGTGCTTAAGATAGCCATCACAGTATAAAACAATGCCAAGTGAGAAATATTATAAGGCATTGGATCCAATACCCAACATTTGACACTACAATTTTCTAGGCTTCTAAAAGCACCAAATTTCACAAGGTGATGAATCATCATCAACAATTTAAAAACCTAGCAAGACATATAATTTTGGATGCAGAGTAAAGCCAAGTGGGATGACCTAACAACAATGCACACTTCTGATGTTTGGTATTGTACATGATAAAACATAGTTGTCAAACACTCATAAAATGACCATCATGAGTAAAGTCATCATTCAGAACTTGATATAATGATAAATCCAAAGGATGCAACACTCAACCAAGGTGATTACCCACTAGCATGTGGCACACTCTTCATGCCACCAACCACTACATAAGTTATCTAAAATATTCTACATCAATAAGAGTGCATATTTCGATTAGCCACATAGAATCATCACTATAAAAATATCTCAATGGTCAAATCCCTCCACATCAACCACCTACTCCTATTTAGTTATCTATGCATGACAAAAAGGAGCGGACCATTATTCGATGGTTATAATCCAATGATGCAACACACAAGCCATTCTCAAGATAAAATTTGCATCATTCACATCAACAGAGCATACCTAAAGTAGTTAAGCATAGGTGATCTAAATGCGATAACCACTCTCTATGCCTACATTAAGCCTACAATATTTCTTAATAACAATAATTCTTAGATAACTGAATACAATGTAAACTTGTATATATGCTAGAATGCAAGTCATTTTTAGGGTCGACTCTTTGACGTTTACAATTGACATGATTGTATTGATTGAGGCTATATGCATGTTTGAATGAGAATTGGATTGTTGTCTAGACCCCTACTAAATGTTTATGCAAAACATGTATGTATGTCTTACTAAATACCTAAATATTTTAAATTTTAGCTAGAATGGGTAATTCTGCTACAATTATTCTACATTATGGATTTCTACCTAGATTCATCATTATAGTTTTGAAATTACTTAGCATCACTTAGAGTGCTTAATGATAAATGTTTTGAATATGTAAGGAAAGTAGGTTTTTTTGTTAGGTGGTTTAATTTAAATTCAATTTATGATACTCTTTGCACCATATCTCTTGATGTTACGAAATATGTATCACTTTTAGCTCATATTTCTAACCCTTTGCATTTCTTACTTTAGTCGACAACCTCCCATTTAGTTAAATTAGCTAGGCATAGGAACCGGTCTTCTTTAGAGGTTGACTTAGAGACCCTTGTTTCTGAGTCATCCAATCTATTGACCAAGCTCTTGAGGGTACATCCCACTCATTCATGTACCTAGGTGGATTTCAAAACCAAGAATTCTCTACGTAAGGTTATGAGCATCCTCTATGTAAACCTATGAGCATCCCTTATGTAGGAATATGATCATTCTCTATGATAGCATACAATAATTTTCTATGTAATCCTATGAGCATCCTTTATGTTATCCTATGGGCATTCTCTATGTAATCCTATGGGCATTCTTTATGTAATCATATGGGAATTCTATACATAATACTATTGGTATTATCTATGTAAGCCTATGGGCAATATTGATGTATTCATGATTAATGATATTTGTTGAACCTATTGGAGATTGATGCTGACTAAGAAAAAACAAAACCAAAAGTTCTCCCATCAATTTAAAGAATCCCAAAAGTTTCTATAGGCCTTGAAAAGTCATTATGACTATTGGATTTCCTGAATGTGAAATGAAGTGTTATAACATAATTTTCTCTCTTGAAAATGTACAATAGTGTAAAATAGCTAGAGAATATTATGGAAAAATCTTTGTAATATTTTCTATTCATTTGGAATACAAAAATTATTCATTTTTTGAAATACATTCTTGTTGTCCCTGTTTTTCTAAAACTTGCAGACAAATTTCAAATCTTATAACTTTTGATTTACAAATATATTTTGTGCATTCCATACACCATTGGAAATAATTTTTTTTTTAGAATTCACTCCCAAATTATAAAATTTTGAGTAATTTCGGTCCCTCAAATTTAGACTATCCTACACTGCTGTAAAAATTATTGCATTTATTTTTGTTGTAGTTGTTTCTTGATATAGTTTTTGCTCTTCATTTTTTTGATAAAATACTTCATTTGTTATCATAGCTTGTTTGGTTTCGGGGTTTGAATGAACTTGGTTTCATGGTTAGTATAACATTTGATCAAGTTACTTGAAAATTTAATTGAAGAGAAATATCATTTATTATTGCTTGAGTATAACGGCCAACTTCAACAACTCATTACCCATTCTAGAATTTAATGGGTAAGATTATGATTATTGGAGCATAAATATGAGAATATTGTTAATAAAAAATATCTTTGGGAGGTAGTGGAGAGTGGTTATGAAGAACCACCTAATTGAAACACATTATAAGGAAATGATAACACAACAAAAAGGGAAACAAATAAGAATTCATTAGCCCTCTATCATATTCAATATACTATTGACAAGAGTTTGTTTTTATGTATTGTTGTTGTTACATTAGCCAAGAAGGCTTGGAAGTATCTTAAATAGACTTACCAAGGAAGTGACCAAGTGAGAATGGTAAATTTGTAGATCATGAAGAAAGAGTCTAAGAATCTATAGATGAAAGAGGCTAAAAGTGTAGGTGATTATTGTGTTAGAGTGAAGGATGTGGTGAACAAGATGGAAACCCCTAAAGAGACCTTGAATAAAGAGATAGTTGTAAATAAGGTATTGGGATATCTTACCCCTAAATGGAATCATGTGGCAATAACGTTTTAGGAGAGTAAATATTTGGGTACACTTGAATTTGATTGTCAAGTTGGTTCTCTTATGTCACATGAGGAAAGACTGAGAGAAACTAGTAAAGAAAATGAGGAGAATGCTTTTAATTATAAATTTAAAATTTATGAGAATTATGAAGCTAGTCCAATCACAAGTAAACAAACACATAGAAGAGGAAGAAATCAAAATTACTTAGGAGGTAGAGGAGGAATAGGAAGAGGAGATGTTGTTTCTAGAAGAGGACATGGACGGGCTAATCAAAAAGGTGTTGAATGCGACAATTTTCATAAAATAGGCTGCATTGCATGATATTGTAGAGTGAAGACCACAAATGGATATCGAAGACCTCACTATGTATGTGAGGATGAAGTTGCACAAGGTAATTTAGTTTTTACTAGTGACATGGCTGAAAAAACAAGTCAAGAAGATTGGTATCTAGATTTTAGTTGTTCTAACCACATGACTAGAAAGAAAGAGTTGTTTGATGATGTGAATGAGAATTTCAAGAACAAGATAATTTTTAGGAACAATAATGCTTTGGATGTGGCTACAAAAGGCACCATGGAGATTGATGCTAAAGAAAGTAAAAAAAAAAAAATCATGATATTTACTATGCTCTCAATTTGAAGAATAATTTGTCAAGTGTTGGACAACTTGTAGAATAAAATATAAAGTTGTGTTTGATAACAATGAATGTATAATTTATTATAAGAATAATAATAACCATATGGTCACTATTGTTCCTATGACAAATAACCAGATTTTACTTTGAAGTTTGGAGGAAAAGGGAGTATGAACATGGCACACATGGCACTTGAAGATAAGAATTTGCTTTGGCATATCATATTTGGACACTTGAATTTTAGAAGTCTAGAAATATTATCTTCAAAGGATATGGTAAATGGACTACCTAAGGTTGAAGAGCACAAGGATGTGTGTGAAGCATGTGTGATTGGAAAACATGAAAGGAAGGAGTTTCCAAAAGGAAAAACATGGTGAGTCTCATACCCACTCCAACTTGTATATTTTGATACTTGTGGACCTATGCAAACACAAATTTTGGGCAAGTATTCATATTTTCTCACATTCATTCATAATTTTTCAAGGAAGTGTTGGGTGTATTTTTTGAAACATAAGGATGAAGTGTTTGGCATGTTCAATATTTTCAAAGCATTGGTTGAGAATGAAAGTGGATATAAAAATAAAGTTTTTGAGAACTAACCATGGATGAAAATTTCATTCAAACGAGTTTAATGATTTTTGCAAACAATATGACATCAAGAGGTAACTCACTACCTCCTATACACCAGAGCAAAATGGGGTAGCTAAGAGAGAAAATAGAACAATTATAGACATGGAAAGAAGCATGTTGAAGACAAAAGTTTTGAGCAATTCTTATTGGTCTTATATAATTGATACAATAGTGTACAATCTCAATAGATGCTCCATAAGAGCACTACACAAGAATACTCCACATGAATTATGGTATGGCACAAAACCCATTGTAAGTAATTTGAGAGTTTTTTATTGTCTTGCATATGCACATGTGAATGATGAAGTGCGAAATAAGTTGGACCCCAAGAGTGAGCCATGCATTCTTGTGGGATTATTCTGAAATAAGTAAGAAATAAAAACTATATAATCCAAAAACTCACAAGTTTGTAGTCTCTAGAGATGTAACTTTTTATGAAGGGGGAGTGTATAGTCATAAAAAATCTATAGGAAAAATATGTGATGTTGAAGAAGATAATACGATTGGGGGAAAACATTAAAATTTTCCCTCTACTTCTCCAAGCCCACCTAGTAACCCATCAACAAGTTCAAAACAGACTACACCAAGTTCAAGCACAAGCAACTCATCTACAAGTCCCACCAAGAATACAAATAAAGGAAAGAGAATACTCAAAGCATATCCAACAAACTAAATGATGGAAAATAACTTTCAAAGGAGGTTAATAATAAGCCAATTGCAAGAGTTGGACCAAGTTGTTTCAATATTGAAAAAGCTTTAAATGTATGGTGATGATGAAGAACCAAAAGGTGAGTTGGTGAATTATGCTCTATTTTTTGAAGTTGATTTGGAACCTTTATGTTATGAATATGCTTGCACTAATGATATTTGGGTGTAAGCAATGAAAGAAGAAATTGATTCCATTAAAAAATGACACTTGGGAACTTGTGGAATTGCACAAGGATAAGAAGATTATTGGATCCAAGTGGCGTTGAGTGGTAATTTTATCCAATTGTGAAATTACACTCTCCCTTAGGATTTTGTTACCAAAACCCTCTCTTGCAAAGAAGTTAAAACAAAACAACTTCTCCAAGGTCTCTGCTATATTAGAATTTGCACATGTGTATTAGTAATCCCAATAAAGATATATCAATTCAATGCTAGGAACACCTTAGTGATTGCAAGTAACTGTTAACAAGGGACATGTGTTGGTTTATTTTACCTTGCTATGTTAATGATTGTTCAAAAAACTTAACAAAAAGCAAGTGTGAATTGGCCCTCATATGACCATGATGTAAACCTTAGTTCCTTTTATCTTGAATGATTTTAGGTAGATTTTATCTTCCTTTATTAAGTATATTTTAAATAAGTTTTATCTTGCATTAAGTTCTACTTTAAAGCATGAAATAGAAGATTAAATCTATCTATGAAAGTGAATTTAAAATTATGAAAAGATCCATTAAATGTAGATTTTATCATGAAGATAAAGATAGCCTTTGATATCATTAATAAATTGTCCCTCTTTGATGAAATTGGTTTTCATAAAGAAACACTAATTTATTGCTTTGAATTAATAGCCTCATAATGTTATGATGAATTATCCCTCTTTAATGAAATTATTTTTCATTAAGAAGAAATAATTTCATGCTTTACAACCAAGACCTTTTATGTAAGGGTAAATTACCCCTCTTCAATGAAATCATAATTTTCATGAAGGTGCATTTATTGCTCCGAAAATAATGGCTCATTAAATGCCATAAAAATCCCCCCCCCCACTTTTATAAAAATGGATTTTCAAAAAGGGAAAGGTCATCTTATGCTTATGAATGAAAACGCAGAATTCAAAAATTTGATTTACCTCCAAAATGTGAAAAATAAAATTTCTGAAATTATAAAAAACCCTTAAAAACAACAATTTTCAAAAATAATCGTAAAATCGAAATGACCTTGAAATGAGTCCAAATCTATTGTGTATGGAATATTGATGTTCATTCTTCGCATTCATGTAATTATTTTTATCATTTCATTTTTTTTTTTATGTTCGAAGTTTAAAAAAATGCAAAATGAAGAGTTAGAAAAACAGAAAATAAAATCTGAAAATAAACTCAATGCTGAAAACGTAAACATGCAAAGCCTTTTTAGTATGATGGCACCCCATCCTACAAAAGCGAAGATGTGAAAAACTCTTACATGCAACCTATTCCATTCCAACCTGCATTCACACAATCGAAATAAACTAGGTGCTAGCTCATAAGGTCACAAAAATAAATTTCAGACTTCAAATATTTACTTGATGCAACCATAAAAATGCATAAACATCACTTATAAATTTGAAATCTGAAAAGGGGAAAGATGAGATAGTTAAAACCGAGCATGCAAAAAATTATCCTCCTTTTTTGCTAATAAAACCTAACTTTCTAAAAAAAATTAGCATTCAAAATGATATTTTCATTTTACATATATATTTCAACAACATATCTGTGGTTTTCCAAAAAAAAACAGCCTTTTGATTTGGCATCTAAATGTGCAATTAAAGTTTTCAGTCTTGTCGCTTCATTATCTGAAACCCCCTATTTTGGCCTTCGTTGTTCCCTTCTTCCTGTTTCAATTTCTTGAAACCTCTTCAAATTCTTGCATTTTACCTTTTTGGTAAACTCTTTTTTTTTTTCATATATAAAATTTTTCTTTTTCAAAAGAACAACCTTGCAAAGCTTCAAGCATCACTAGGGTAAGGCAGCCTACAAGTGAAGCATTTTAGATTTTCGCCTAGGGTTGCAAATCAAGATAACTTCATCCTTATTAATTCCATAAACACCATTTAAAGTGTGTGATTTACATGTGGAGCTTTGGAAAAATATTTCATTGTTCCACTTTCCACCATTTTGGTCCCAAAATCTGAGCATGATCACCAAATAACTCATCCCCCTTTTCTCGGGTTCATCAGTTTTTAGATTAGGTACTCCAACCTATTAAATAAAGGAGCTTCAAAAGTGAGCCAAAGACCATAAGTTAACGACCACAAAACATCACCTCAAAATAAGGGAACAACCCAAAATACAAAACTCAAAACACAACCCAAAACTATATACAAATGTACAATATGGTGCAAAGATTGAGCTATCATTTCCTTGGATCCCACACATGATTAGCACTTTTCAAAAGATAAATAACATGATACGCAAACCAAGTCTTACAGAAATCCAACAAAAACAAGATTAGTCCAAATGATACAACAATCTTCATCTTACCTCTCTCACCCCACCAATTTGATTTAGCTCCATTAATGATCCCATGGGTGAGATTTAAATCATTAACTCGATTAGACAACAATTGATCTTCAATTTTATCTATTATATTCCTTACATTGCAAATTTCACAATTCCATTCATGACTTAGAATTAGGATTTCCTTTTCAAATATGATATTTTGCAAACAAGAGCCTATTTCTAAGAATTTTAAAACCAATTTATCATTCATGTTTTTAGGCTAATCAAATTTATGCAAAAATTTGCAAGCACCTAGGATATCTACTAAATGAGAATCACTACAATTTTTTATCCTAGATTCCATTATTAATTGTTGATGAATTTGATTTAGCAATTTAAGCACATCAATTTCTTTTTCAATCATCAAAACAATATCTTTAGTGGTATGTGTAGAAATCAACTTTACTTCTTCATTAACCTCTAATGGCATTTCATCATTAATAACATTAGTATCCAAAGTAACATCATGTAATCCATTACTTGAAATTTTGGTAGTCACTAACAGAGGGAAAGATTTCACCTTTTCATCCATACTCAACACATCATGGTTATAATTTACCAAAACTTGATGAGCGTTTGTGACTTTTTCTTCCTCTTCATGATATTTATCTTTATCAAACACATGTTCAAACATATCAAAGTTAGGCACCCAATCAAAAGTGTGACCATACTTTTCAATCCATAAGTCTTTTCTATATAGGGAGGCGTTAAATAACACATCACCATGATCAATCATTTGAGTTGCTTCACATAGATCAACCTCTTTGTCATTTGGTTCCAACTCCTTGTTCACTATCCATGGTATCTCTTCATTGGAATCCTCAATACAATCATGTGAATTTGTATATGAATTTTCAATATCCTGAAATGAAAGAACATATTTTACCTCTTTCTCATCCAAAATAGATGAGTCATAAGAAACTTTTAACATTTCCATTTCTATTTCGACAAAATTTTCAATGAATTCATGTTCAACATGATCAAATTTTGTAACTTTCTCAAATCTTGTGAATGTAATATCTTCATATGAAGTAGAATTTTCAACCTCCTGTATATCAAGTGGAATAGAAATTTCATCAATAGGGGTGTGAGAAAATAACACATCTTCATATCTTCCCCAACCATTGTAAAAATTATCATCCAAATTCGTAGGATGAAACTCTATTTCATTTGTGACATGATATTTTGATTCATCTATCAATTCTTTTTCTTCTTTGTCCTCGGTAATAGAATCATTTTATTTTTCCAATATTTGATGAGATTCCAATCCTTCTTCCAAAACATTCTCAAATTGTATAGGACTTGTAATATCCTCATGTAAGAAAGCGATTGTATCATCCTGCATATCAATTGACACAAAAGTTTCATTAGAATATTTGGAGTGAGTGTATTATTCCCACTTCTTCCAAGAATCATAATAATCATCTTACAAAATCAAGTGGTGATGCTCAACTACTTCAACATCTTCCAATTCATCAACATGTTTCTCATAAAATTCACCTTCACCTTCCTTAGATGGTTCAATGATTTCCAAAAGTGGGCTACTTTTTGTATCCAAGTTTGCAAGATCAATATCTACATTTTTAACCCATGATTCAATTTCATCACAATTTGGAGGGTGTGGGTCTTCTTGACCCTCAGTTTCAACAATCTCATCTAAAGAGTCTTCCAAGAACAAGTGGTGAAATTCTATTATGTCTTAAAATTCATTTATTGATTCTCTTCCAATTTCAATTTCAACCACTTCATTCAATTTGATGGTAGGTTCTATCCTATCACATATCTCCAAACTAGTTAGATTTATGACACCATTATATGAATACTCATGCACTTCTAAAAATGAACCCATCTCTACACAATCCTCATTGGTGGATGTTGGCTTAATAACTTGCACCTCCTCTTGGGCAATATCTAAGGTGGTTATAAAATTTGGAAATTAAAATTCATCCCCTTTATCATTCACCTTAGGCATCATTGGAGTAGAGGGTGCTATCTTAGATGGTTGGTGTAGGTTGGCATCAATATCTTCAGAAGGACAATCTCTCATGGGAACATGTTGTGCTTCTTCTTCTATTTTCGAGACACATCATTGTTTTGCCTTTACCATGACCTCATAGATTGTGGCTAAAGATGAGCCATCAAAAATTTCCCTTAAAGATGTAATAATTTTAGGGTGTATGGCTCCCAGGTATACTTGAATAGCTTCTTCTTCTATTATGTTGTAATTTTCCCACACTTGAGCGTGCAACTCATGGAACCTCTCATTGAATTGACTCATGGATTCATTAGGTTCTTTGTGAATAGAGGTAAACTAATTTCTTACAACAATTGGGTCAACCTGATTTTCCACATGGTTAAGAAACATTGCTTCTAATTGAGCCCATGAAGTGATGAAAGCTACAGGAATATTGATAAACTAGTTATGTGTAATATTATCCAAGGTGTACGAAAACAATTCACATCCAACATCTTCATGAATTATTTTCCACAAAGCCATATAGAATTTGAATGCCTTAATGTGTGCTTCAGCTGACCCAACTCCCTCATACCTAAAATAAGGTAGAAAAGGCACATGGCCCATATTCACCTCATGTGAAGGCCCATGTATGTTTAAAGGACTACTTGCCATCATTCAAGTTAATCTTGCAATAGTCAAGAAGATATAACTTTAGTACCAATTTTGTTAGTCAAATAAAAATATCTTGAAATGAAGTATGAAATGACTAACAAATTTTAAAAGCATCATCCAAAATATATGCATCAATTAAACTATGACATGAAAGAACATTCTCAAATTTTCCAAAAGGTTAGTATTAACACATCATAGGAAATAGATAATGTTAGAATAAATGAATGTGATCAACAAAAATTCATTAGTCAAGACCAATGTATTTGAATAAATTTTTCAAGTAACATGAACACTTTAGCATCTAACTAGCAATAAAATGAATCAATTCAAAATATCCTAGCTCCCAAAGTGTTGAGTGCTAAAATATTTCCAAAGATGCTAATCAAATGAACTTGAAATATTTAGCCATTCACAACCTTATGATTATACCAAATCACATTATTTCTTGTATGAACAATCCAAAAGTGTTAGATCAATGAATACCAATTCATGCCCTCCTTCTAGCGCCAAAATTTTGAGTGGTAATTTTACCCAATTGTGAAATTACACTCTCCCTTAGGATTTTGTTACCAAAACCCTCTCTTGCAAAGAAGTTAAAACAAAAAATCTTCTCCAATGTCTCCGCTATATTAGCATTTGTACATGTGTATTAGTAATCCCAATAAATATATATTAATTCAATGCTAGGAACATCTTAGTGATTGCAAGTAACTATTAACAAGGGGCATGTGTTGGTTTATTTTACCTTTCTATGTTAACGATTGTTCATAAAACTTAAAAAAAAGCAAATGTGAATTGAAGAACACAAGCTTATACTGAGAGGGGGGGTGAACAGTATAGCGCCCACTTTTTACTTTCTTTCCAAACCAATATCAATTAGTGTCCTCAATTGCAATTACCAAATATAGCAATGTGCATTAATAACATAGATAGCAATAGTAAGCAAGTGCACAAATCACCACACACAATTGAGACACAAGATTTAACGTGGTTCCCCCAATGTGGGGTAGTCCACAAGATAATCTCCTTATAATATTTCACAAAGAAATAGGGATCCTTATCCCAATACAAATGATTACTTTGATCTACTCAAAGCTAGGCTATCTTGATCTACTCATGTGGGCTCCACTGATCTACTCAGCTAGGCTATCCATTGATTTGCTCAGCTAGGCTATCTTTGTAGGTTATATTTTTTTGGTCTAGGTAATCCACTGAATCTACTAGCTAGGCTATCCACTCGATCTACTCAGCTAGGCCTCATCAGCTAGGCTCTCCATTGATCTGCTCAGCTAGGCAACTGGTGTTGATGAGTTTTTTATTTCTGTTCTATCTCTTTCACTGCTCATAGATCTGCCTCAATGCCTTCTCACAAGGCTCAAACAATCCTGCTCATATGTTGTCCCAAATCTATCCTCAAAGCCTTCACAAAAAGGCTCAAGCAATGATGCTCAAATGTTGTCCCAAATCTGTCCTCAAAGCCTTCACAAAAGGCTCAAGCAATGATGCTCAAATTTTGTCCCAAAAGCCTTCTCAAAGGCTCAATCAATGATTTCCAAATTTCTTTATTTAAAGGCTCAACCAATCACTCTCAAGTAGCACTCAAATCTCAACCACAAATCAATGAAGGCAAGGCTCAATGATGAACTCAATAATGAATGGCAATGTACTCTTCAATGGATGACAACAATGATCCACAATGATCTCAACAATGTATGACAAATACTCTCTCAAATGGATGACAACAATGCTCAACAATATACTCTCAAATGTATGGCAAATGAGCTCTCTAATGAAAACCTCTCCAAGCAATAACAATGAGGACTTCAACCAACCAAGGACAATCTCCACAAGTAATAGCAATAGGTTCTCAATAATATCTTCCTCATGCAATGTCAATAAGCTCTCAAGAAACAAGCACAACTCCCTCAAGCAAAGAGCTCTCAAATAGCCAACAATGATCTCCTCAAATGAAAGACAAATGTATCCACAAGTGACTAGCAAATGATCTCCTCAATGGTCTCAAATAGAGGCAATGTACTCAACAAGTAACCAACAATACTCTCCTCAAAACAATAGCAAAAACCTCCTCAATAGTGGCAATACTCTCAATGAACTCCACTAAAGCAATTATGAACTCAAGCATCAATTTTATCCATAAAATTGATTTTCTAATCCATCCACTTCCTCTCAATAGTCAAGGCACATAATCAAGCAATTTGTCTTCAACTTCAAACCCTAACTCATGTGCATGTCTTCTAACTCAAGGTAGCAATTAACTAGGTCTCAAGTTCCTAGTTTAATTTCATAATCAAACCATGCACTAGGACATATACATGTTCAACACTTTACTACCTTATAACTCCCTAAATTCATTAACATAAACAACAAGCACCTATGCTTTTATTTATTTGTTTTCACACCTTATAACTCCACAAGTACACACAATAATTTTCAATTATTTAATTCAACACCTTATAACTCCCTAAATACACATAGCAATAACAAATAATATCTCAACACCTTATATCTCCCTAAGCACACACAACAATCATTTATTTCCAACAAATACCTTATGACTCCCTAATTTTGGTAGAAATGATTTTAATGCACCACAACTTTGGCAATATCAACTATTACCATGCGCTAGAGATAAATACCTTTTTATGAAGTTCGTAGCCTCTACAACCTTCGAAAATGTTAATGTCTTTGCCAAAAATCAATGCGCCTTTACCACCTTCGAAATCATCAATGTTTTGCCCAAAAATCAATGCGCCTTCACACCTTCATGGGAGTCGAACTCTGTTCCTCCTTGCTTGCACTGTGAAGCGCTTACCATGTGAGCATTGGCCCACATTGGGATTTAATCCCAAACACTTCCTTTAATCTCTATGCTCGGCTATCAAAATGAAATCAATCTCTCACAAAAAACTTTTGCTCCTGGCGGGATTCGAACATAGACCTCTCCTGTGCAAATATGATGCCCTACCAACTGCGCTACGTTGTCCAGTGTGACGTCAGTTCTGGTAGCTTCTAATTTTGTCTTTGCCCTTGAATTCAATATTTCATTTTACCTCTATGTTGCCTCCCTTCGATGACTCTCTCTCATGCGCTGATTATTCTCCTATCTCCACAATGAAATAGCCAAAGTCTTCTTTGATTTATATGCCTTTCAATGCCTTCGAATGACGTCGGCAAACTTTGATTTGCCATCCTAACCTTTGCACGTCGATGGATAATTTAATTAAACTTTAGACCTTAGAATTATTAAATAAATATTTAATAATTCATCTCTTATCTTTGAATTGGGATATCTCCTTCGTTCTTTTGAATTTTGCCATGAAACTTTTTGCACCTAGGTTTTATTGAAAAAACCTTTTCATCCATCATCATTTGGAGATGTCTTAGCACATTGGTTTTAATGAAAAACCCTTTCCAATGGTTTTAATAAAAACCCTTTTCGTTGGTCTAATTAAAAAACCTTTTCATCGATTTTAATAAAAACCCTTGCCATTGGTTTTAATAAAAACCTTTACCATTGGTTTTAATAAAAACCATTAATATAATATTTAAAAATTAAATATTATATGCCTCTTGTGCCACAAAACCCTGTATATATCCATGCTCTCCAAAATGTCATAAATGAATATTTATGAAGTGCTTTTGCCACCAAAACTCAATGTGATCCATGTGACATCAATGACAACACAAAATAACTCAAATTGCCAACAATCTCCCCCTTTGTCATTGATGGCAACACCTCTAATACAAAACACCACAATCACTACAAAAACCATCTCTGAGAATCAAAGTTGCTCCCCCTGACTCAATACTCTCTATGGAGGCTGCTCCCCCTATCTCAATGCTCTCTTTGGAGGCTGCTCCCCTAACTCAATGCTCTCCCCCTTACTCAAATCTCTCCCCCTTTGACATCAATGGCAAAAAGGGACACCTATGGGGCTAAAATATATGACTCTTAAGCTTAGCCCCCCACCACCTTCTCTCTTGAGGTGATTAATTTTGGGGTGGGAGTATTTTTACTCCCATATTACATTGTTCCTTTCCTTTGTCAACTTCCTTCCACTTCTTTCTGATATCCTTTTCTTGATGAGTTACTTGATCTTCTTGTCTTGAACCTGTTTGACCTTCTTGCCTTGAGACTGCTTGAACTTCTTGCCTTGAACCTATTTGGAATTGAGTCCTACACCATTTTGCAATATGTCCAAAGTTATTGCAATTAAAACACTTGATATTGTAGCCTTTGGATGGTGCCCATGTTCTGAATTCTTTCTTGAAATCATTTCCATATCCATTCCTTTCCTGAACCCTGTATTGTGAGGTTCTATTTTCATAATCATTATGACCATGACCTCTGAATTGTGTAGCTCTAAGACCAAAACCATGTTGCTCATTTTCTTTGCACTGAGAAGCTCTATGACCAATCCTGTTGCATAAGAAGCAGTGTCCTTGAAAAACATACCTTCTTCCTTTGAAGTTCCTTCTAGAAAAATCAAACTTCTTTGATCCATAGACCCTGCAGTGTATAGCCCTGTGTCCAAATCCATTACAAGAAAAATAATGTCCTTGAAAAGCCCTTTGTTCATGCCTTGGTTCCTCATACCTTTCTTGACCATTATCCTTGTGATCATATTTGACTTGTGCATTGTATCTTTGATCCTTCCTTGTAGTATCTAAATCCTCTTCCTTAACTTCTTCCTTGTTTTCCTCTTCAAGAATTTCTTTGCCTCTTGAACTTGATTCACCTATCTCAAAACAAGATCCAAACTAGATATTTGGAGCCATAGGAGCTTTGGAACTTTCTTCATGAATCTTAGGTGCTTCCTTGCTTTCATATTTTACAACTTCCTTTCCTTTTGAGTGTGATTCCCCAAACCTGAAATATGAGACCTTTGGTGCTTTGGAACCTTTCTCTTATTTTTCTTTATTTGTGTCAAATAGCAAATTGGCACACATCTCTATAGCCTCTGAAATACATGTTTCCTTCTCAGTGAAAATATCTTGGCCTTTTGAGTCATGTGATGGATCAACCTTCTCAAGTATAAAGCATCTCAATTATTTTAGATTCTCCTTAACCTCTTGTAGTTGCTCATGGATATCATTGAAGTCTTCTTTTAGATCAACTGAGACATCTGTATTTCTTGAAATATCCTCCTCTTCTATTTGGAGTGGTAGTTCTTCATCTACTTCTTTTATCCCATAGAAAAAACCTTCTTCATCTTCACTATCACTGAGATCATTATCATCTTCTATAGCAAATAAACTCTCATGATTTCTTTGACCATGCCTGTTTCCTTGATGTGTCATTTCATCTTCACTATCACTGAAGCCATTGCAATATCCTGATCTGTGATCTCTTTGACCACACACAAAGCATTGTTCTCTTTCACCTTCTATTCCTAGGAATAGATGTTCTTCCTTTTCATCATCTGACTTGTCTCTATCACTGTGATCTGAGCTATCATTTGCTTCTTCAATGTAGAAAGTTTTCTTTGTCTTACGAAAACTTTTCTTCTTCTCATGCTTGCTTTGCTTGTACCTGTCATCTTTGTCATGCTTATGCTTTCCTTCTTCTTTTCTTCTATGACCCTATTTTTCATCATCACTATTTTCTTCATGTGGACACTTGTTTGCATAGTGACCATAATCACCACACTTGTAGCATTTGACTTTCTTCATATCCCTGTAATTCCTTGAGTCCTTTTTCCTTTTGATGAAGTTAGCTTCCTCATCATTATCTGAATCTCTATCTGTCTCTGGATCTTTCCCTTTATTTTTCTCTGAAGCCTTGAATGCAATTTCTTTCATTGGATCCTGATGCTTATCTATCCTCATCTCATAAGTTGTGAGAGTTCCTTGTAGTTCTTCCATTGTTAGCTTGTCAATATCCATTGTTTCTTCTATCACTGAAACCTTTGCATCATACTTCATGGGAAGTGATCTCAAAACCTTTTGAGTAACATCTGATTCTTTCATCTCAAATCCTAGGCCTCTCATGGTGTTAGCAATCTCATCAACTCAAAGTAAAAACTTTGCAATATCTTCAGAATCTTCCATTTTCAATTCCTCAAATCTTCTTCTATGAGTTTGTAGTTTTGCCAACTTTACCTTGGAATCTCCTTCATAGGTATTCCACAACTTGGTCCACATTTCATTAGCTGAATTACATACCATGACCTTTGCAAAATCTATCTCACGTAGCCCACTCAGAATACAATTCATTGCCTTTGCATTGATCTCAACCAATTTCCTGATAGTCTTATCTATCTCGGGATCACCTTCAACCTTGTACTCTTTTGCAACCATCTGCCATACCTCATATCCTTGTGATATCAAGTAGTTCTTCATTCTCATGCTCTAGAAAGCATAATTGTTACCATCAAATAGTGGAGCCTTACTTGTAGATGATCCATTCTATGAAGCCATCTATGTTCTTGTAGAATCTACCCTCAAGTTGTTAGCCTTTTCGAAGGAACCCACTCTGATACCAATTGAAGAACACAAGCTTATACTGAGAGGGGGGTGAACAGTATAGCACCCACTTTTTACTTTCTTTCCAAACCAATATCAATTAGTGTCCTCAATTGCAATTACCAAATATAACAGTGTGCATTAATAACATAGATAGCAATAGTAAGCAAGTGCACAAATCACCACACACAATTGAGACACAAGATTTAACATGGTTCCCCCAATGTGGGGTAGTCCACAAGATAATATCCTTATAATATTTCACAAATAAATAGGGATCCTTATCCCAATACAAATGATTACTTTGATCTTCTCAAAGCTAGGTTATCTTGATCTACTCAGGTGGGCTCCATTGATCTACTAGGCTCTCATGATCTACTAGGCTATCCACTTGATCTCTACTAGGCAATCCACTCGATCTGCTTAGCTAGGCTATCCATTGAATCTACTCAGCTAGGCTATCCATTGATCTGCTCGGCTAGGCTATCCACTGATCTTCATAGCTATGACAATCCACTAGGCAATTAGGTGTTGATGAGTTTTTCTATTTCTGTTATATCTCTTTCACTACTCATAGATCTACCTCAATGCCTTCTCACAAGGCTCAAACAATCCTGCTCATATGTTGTCCCAAATCTATCCTCAAAGCCTTCACAAAAGGCTCAAGCAATGATGCTCAAATGTTGTCCCAAATCTATCCTCAAAGCCTTCACAAAAGGCTCAAGAATGACATACCAAAGCCTTCTCAAATGCTCATCCAATTACTATCCTCAAAAGTAAAAAGAAAGTAGCACTCAAATCTCAACCACAAATCAATGAAGGCAAGGCTCAATGATGAACTCAACAATGAATGGCAATGTACTCTTCAATGGATGACAACAATGATCCACAATGATCTCAACAATGTATGACAAATACTCTCTCAAATGGATGACAACAATGCTCAACAATATACTCTCAAATGTATGGCAAATGAGCTCTCTAATGAAAACCTCTCCAAGCAATAACAATGAGGACTTCAACCAACCAAGGACAATCTCCACAAGTAATAGCAATAGGTTCTCAATAATATCTTCCTCATGCAATGTCAATAAGCTCTCAAGAAACAAGCACAACTCCCTCAAGAAAAGAGCTCTCAAATAGCCAACAATGATCTCCTCAAATGAAAGACAAATGTATCCACAAGTGACTAGCAAATGATCTCCTCAATGGTCTCAAATAGAGGCAATGTACTCAACAAGTAACCAACAATACTCTCCTCAAAACAATAGCAAAAACCTCCTCAATAGTGGCAATACTCTCAATGAACTCCACTAAAGCAATTATGAACTCAAGCATCAATTTTATCCATAAAATTGATTTTCTAATCCATCCACTTCCTCTCAATAGTCAAGGCACATAATCAAGCAATTTGTCTTCAACTTCAAACCCTAACTCATGTGCATGTCTTCTAACTCAAGGTAGCAATTAACTAGGTCTCAAGTTCCTAGTTTAATTTCATAATCAAACCATGCACTAGGACATATACATGTTCAACACTTTACAACCTTATAACTCCCTAAATTCATTAACATAAACAACAAGCACCTATGCTTTTATTTATTTGTTTTCACACCTTATAACTCCACAAGTACACACAATAATTTTCAATTATTTAATTCAACACCTTATAACTCCCTAAATACACATAGCAATAACAAATAATATCTCAACACCTTATATCTCCCTAAGCACACACAACAATCATTTATTTCCAACAAATACCTTATGACTCCCTAATTTTGGCAGAAATGATTTTAATGCACCACAACTTTGGCAATATCAACTATTACCATGCGCTAGAGATAAATACCTTTTTATGAAGTTCGTAGCCTCCACAACCTTCGAAAATGTTAATGTCTTTGCCAAAAATCAATGCGCCTTTACCACCTTCGAAATCATCAACATTTTGCCCAAAAATCAATGCGCCTTCACACCTTCGTGGGAGTCGAACTCTGTTCCTCCTTGCTTGCACTGTGAAGCGCTTACCACGTGAGCGCTGGCCCACATTGGGATTTAATCCCAAACACTTCCTTTAATCTCTGTGCTCGACTGTCAAAACGAAATCAATCTCTCACAAAAAACTTTTGCTCCTAGCGGGATTCGAACACAGACCTCTCCTGTGCAAAGATGATGCCCTGCCAACTGCGCTACGTTGTCCAGTGTGACGTCAGTTCTGGTAGCTTCCGATTTTGTCTTTGCCCTTGAGTTCAATATTTCATTTTACCTCTACGTTGCCTCCCTTCGACGACTCTCTCTCATGCGCTGATTATTCTCCTATCTCCGCAACGAAATAGCCAAAGTCTTCTTTGATTTATATGCCTTTCAATGCCTTCGAATGACGTCGGCAAACTTTGATTTGCCATCCTAACCTTTGCACGTCGATGGATAATTTAATTAAACTTTAGACCTTAGAATTATTAAATAAATATTTAATAATTCATCTCTTATCTTTGAATTGGGATATCTCCTTCGTTCTTTTGAATTTTGCCATGAAACTTTTTGCACCTAGGTTTTATTGAAAAAACCTTTTCATCCATCATCATTTGGAGATGTCTTAGCACATTGGTTTTAATGAAAAACCCTTTCCAATGGTTTTAATAAAAACCCTTTCCGTTGGTCTAATTAAAAAACCTTTCCATCGGTTTTAATAAAAACCCTTGCCATTGGTTTTAATAAAAACCTTTACCATTGGTTTTAATAAAAACCATTAATATAATATTTAAAAATTAAATATTATATGCCTCTTGTGCCACAAAACCCTGTATATATCCATGCTCTCCAAAATGTCATAAATGAATATTTATGAAGTGCTTTTGCCACCAAAACTCAATGTGATCCATGTGACATCAATGACAACACAAAATAACTCAAATTGCCAACATGAATTGGCCCTCATATGACCATGATGTAAACCTTAGTTCCTTTTATCTTGAATGATTTTAGGTAGATTTTATCTTCCTTTATTAAGTAGATTTTAAACAAGTTTTATCTTGCATTAAATCCTACTTTAAAGCATGAAATAGAAGATTAAATCTATCTATGAAAGTGAATTTAAAATGATGAAAATATCCATTAAATGTAGCTTTTATCATGAAGATAAAAATAGCCTTTGATATCATTAATAAATTGTCCCTCTTTGATGAAATTGATTTTCATAAAGAAACACTAATTTATTGCTTTGAATTAATAGCCTCATAATGTCATGATGAATTATCCCTCTTTAATGAAATTAATTTTCATTAAGAAGAAATAATTTCATGCTTTAAAACCAAGACCTTTGATGTAAGGGTAAATTACCCCTCTTCAATGAAATCAGAATTTTCATGAAGAAAGGTGCATTTATTGCTCCAAAAATAATGGCTCATGAAATGCCATAAAAATTTTCCCCCCTTTTATGAAATTGGATTTTCATAAAGGAAAGGTCATCTTATGCTTATGAATGAAAATGCAGAATTCAAAAATTTGATTTACCTCCAAAATGTGAAAAATAAAATTTTCAAAATTATAAAAAACCCTTAAAAACAACAATTTTCAAAAATAATTATAAAATCGAAATGACCTCGGAATGAGTCCGAATCTATTGCGTATGGAATATTGATGTTCATTCTTCGCATTCATGTAATTATTTTTGTCAGTTTGTTTTTTTTCAATTTTTATTTTTATGTCCGAAGTTTAAAAAAAATGCAAAATGAAGGGTTAGAAAAACAGAAAATAAAATCTGAAAATAAACTGAATGCTGAAAACGTAAACATGCAAAGCCTTTTCAGTATGATGGCACCCCGTCCTGCAAAACCGAAGATGTGAGAAACTCTTACATGCAACCTATTCTATTCCAACCTGCATTCACACAATCGAAATAAATCAGGTGCTAGCTCCTAAGGTCACAAAAATAAATTTCAGACTTCAAATATTCACTTGATGCAACCATAAAAATAAATAAACATAACTTATAAATCCAATTTCATAAAAGGGGCGGAATTTTTATGACATTTCATGAGCCATTATTTTCAGAGCAATAAATGCACCTTTCTTCATGAAATTTCTGAATTCATTGAAGAGGGGTAATTTACCCTTACATCAAAGGTCTTGGTTTTAAAGCATGAAATTATTTCTTCTTAATGAAAATTAATTTCATTAAAGAGGGATAATTCATCATAACATTATTAGGCTATTAATTCAAAGCAATAAATTAGTGTTTCTTTATGAAAACCAATTTCATCAAAGAGGAATAGTTTATTAATGATATCAAAGGCTATCTTTATCTTCATGATAAAAGCTAAATTTAATGGATATTTTCTTCATTTTAAATTCACTTTCATAGATATATTTAATCTTCTATTTCATACTTTAAAGTGGGATTTAATGCAAGATAAAACTTGTTTAAAATCTACTTAATAAAGGAAGATAAAAATCTACCTAAAATCATTCAAGATAAAAGGAACCAAGGTTTACATCATGGTCATATGAGGGCCAATTCACATTTGCTTTTTGTTAATTTTTATGAACAACCATTAACATAGCAAGGTAAAATGAACCAACACATGCCCCTTGTTAACAGTTACTTGCAATCACTAAGGTGTTCCTAGCATTGAATTGATATATCTTTATTGGGATTACTAATACACATGTGCAAATGCTAATATAGTGGAGACCTTGGAGAAGTTGTTTTGTCTTAACTTCTTTGCAAGAGAGGGGTTTGATAACAAAATCCTAAGGGAGAGTCTAATTTCACAATTGGGTAAAATTACCACTCAAAAAGTGGGTTTACAAAACCTAGTTTAATAGTGATGGAAGCATATAAAGATACAAAGCAAGGTTGGTTGCAAAATGATTCACTCAAAGATATGGTGTGGATTATTAAGAAACATTTTCCCCTATTGCAAGACAAGAGACAATTCAAATGGCTCTTTCATTGGTAACCAATAAACATTGGAAATTTTATCACATGGAAATGAAAAGTGCATTATTGAATGGTTATCTAGATGAGGAGGTTTATGTTCAACAACCTCAAGGCTTTGAAGTGGAAGGAAAGGAAAACCATGTTTACAAATTGAATAAAGCACTATATGGACTAAAGCAAGCACCTAGAGCATGGTACTCAAGAATTGATGGGTACTTCATGAAGCAAGCACCTAGAGCATGGTACATAGGAATTGATGGGTACTTCCAAGATTGTGGTTTCAAGAAATGTAAGAATGATCCCAAACTCTATTTCAAGAATGAAGGTGATGATATTCTTCTTGTGTGCCTATATGTAGAAAATTTGATCTACATGGGAAGTAGTTCAAAGGCGATGAATGATTTTAAGTATTCTATGATGAAGGAATTTGATATGAAAGATTTAAGACCGATGCAATGCTTTCTTGGTGTGGAAGTACATCAAGGTGATTGAAAACTTTTTATTTTCCAATCAAAATATGCAAAAGATGTGTTGAAGAAATATGGCATGGAAAATTGTAAACCAGTTTGGACATCTATGGCACATGGAAAAGTGTTATGTAGAGATGATGAAGAAGAGAAAGTTGATGAAAAACTGTTTAGAAGCATTATTGGGAGCTTAATGTTCCTTACTACAACAAGATCTAATATTGCATTTACAAATTCACTTGCATCAAGGTACACGAATGGACCTTCACAAAACCACATGAGAGTAGCCAAGAGAATCTTGAGGTATGTTAAAGAAACCTTGATTTTTTGCATACATTATGATGCTAACAACAAAATAGAGCTTGTTGGATATAGTGACTTAGATTGGGGAGGTTGTTTGGATGATATAAAATCAACTTTTGGAAATTATTTTTCACTTGGTTCAAGAGTGATAACATGAAGATAAAAAAAACAAAGTATTGTTGCTTTATCTTCTACAAAGGAAAAATATGTTGCAGCTATTGCAACAAGTACACAACCATCTTGGTTGAGAAAGGTACTTGAAGAGATTGGTGACATTCAAAATAGTCCAACAACATTTTTTTGTGACAAAAGAAGCACAATCAAGACTGCAAAAAATCTAGTCCATCATAGTAAAACTAAACATATTGATTTGAAGGTTTATTTCATAAGAGACATGGTGGAAAAGAAGGTTGTAGATTTGAAATATTGCAGCACCAAACAACTTGCAAACATGTTTACCAAAGGTGTCAATAAAGAATAATTTTTTAGATTGAGAGATAAACTTGTATTACCACTCAACATCAAGGGAGGGTATACTGTAGATTTATGTTGATTAAGAAAAATACAAAACCAAAAGTTCTCCTATGAATTTGAAGAATCTCAAAAAAATTTATAGGCCTTGAAGAGTCACTATGATTGTTGGACTTCCTAAATGTGAAATGAAGTGTTGTAGCATCATTTTTTCTCTTGTAAATGTATAATAGTGTAAAATAGCTGGAGAATATTGTGTAAAAGCTTTATAATAATTCTGAGTTCATTTGGAATACAAAATAACATTCTATTCCATTTATGTTGTGAAATATATGCTTGTTGTCCTTGTTTTTCTAAAACTTGCAATCAACTTTCAAAGCTCATAACTTTTTATTTATAGCTCTATTTTGCACATGCTATATACTATCAAAAAAATATTTTTGTGTAGAACTCACTCCTAAAATTTTATCAAATTTTGAGTAGTTTTGGTCCCTCAAATTCAGACTATCGTATGCTACTACAAAAAAATTTGTAATTTTTCTTGTTGCGGTTTTTACTACACATTTTGCTCTTCTTTTTTTGGGTAATATACTTTAAAACCATGTATAGTTAACCTAAATTAACAATTTAATATATTGTAATTTAACCTTCAAATCGGTTTCAATCTTATTGCAATGGTAAGATCTTTGGACTTTTTTTGAGAGGTCTAAGGCTCAAACCCCACTCAGTATGAGGGGACCATGACCCCTCATAAAAACATGTGTAAACTCATTGGAAAAAAACTTTAAGCCAATTTATGTCAACTTAAGGTTTGTAATAATTGTGGATTAGGTATTTGGTATATATACTCCCAATCATTGATCCACTTTATCATTATATGTATTGTAATAGCATGGGGGTGCCTATGGGCACCCATCACTTCTTATTTTGATTATCTTTATCTTATTATTTCATGTATTGCTCCTTATTTTCTATCTTCTACTCTTTTAAAATATGATTTGTGATGATTGCAAGTTTCAAAATGCTTTTGGAAAGTATTCTAAAATCCAACATGGTACTAGAGTTAGCACAAAGTGACAACATTAGATTACACAAAAGATCTCTTCTTTTTGGAGATGTATGGAGGAAAAGTAGGAAATTGTTTCTTATTTTTCCTTGTAGAAAAATTATATGGAATTTAAATAAATTTGGTCTCTCAAAAATGTCACTCTAGGGCTATTATGGAGGGTAAACTTTGAATGTCATACATTTTGCATATAGAAGCATTTGGAGGCTCTTTTTAGATCACATAGTTTCTTGAGCCATATATATTGGTGAAATGAGATTTAAAACCTATTATGGTGCTCTATGATGAGCACCAAAAATGCTCATTTTATATAAACTTTTAAGGGGCATCGTTATTGGTTTAATTAGCATTAGAGATGTATTTTTATATAAATTATGCATATAATTGATAGAAAATGCAGTATTATGCTTGACTAGTGTTTTTAGTGAAAAATGTGTATAAATGCAGGTTTTGCTACTAATTTGGTGTTTTCCAGTCTACATCCCACTTGGACCTAGCATTGTGATGGGAGGCACCTTGATGTGCAATAAGGCACCTTGATACCATACATTTGGAGGCGCCTTGATGTGCAAGAAGGCACCTTGATCTAACCAAGTCAACAGGAAGGTGCCTTGATCTGATCGAGTCAATAGGAAGGCACCTTGATGGCACCTTGATGAGGAAGAAGGTGCCTTGATGAGGAAGAAGGCGCTTTGATGGCACCTTAATGGGGAAGAAGGTGCCTCTATGGTGCCTTGATCCAAAAGTAGGTGCCTTGCTCCCACCTTGCTCTCGTTGAGAAGACACACCAAGTCAACTTTGATTGGTTGACCAATGGGCTAAGGAGGTTGTTGCACGTGAGACAAAAGGGAAATATTTTAATGGTGAATTATGTCTAAAATAAGATTAAGTATTTTTATTGGTCAGTTGAGTGACCTTGTAAAGCTCTCAAAGTTATTTTTTTTTATTTTTTTTTATAATTTCTTAAGAGTGCAAAAACTCTCATTTTCTTAAAGCAACTATTATGTGATTAGATGTTGAATATTTTTCATGTTATTCTAGTGGGGCTAACACTAAAATTTTTAGGGGAATGACCTCTCTGAAAAACTAGGGCATCATTTGGGTAGTCGAAGAGATTTTTGGTTACTGTGGATTTGAAGACAAGATTACTGCCCCAGGAGGGCCCAATGGGGACACCTCCGGATCCTCTTCTAGAGAGTTTTTTTGTAGATTTGTTAAAGGATAAATCTCCATAAAATACTTAAGAAGCATAAAAAATTGCATTAAAAATGCTCTTTACTACTGCTGGAAATAGATCAACATCTCAATGAGTTAATGGATGCTTGCCACAGTCAGAATCGATGCCAAACATTGTCATTGAGCAAAGGATGGTTGAAGAAACAGTTTTATATAGAGCTAATCATGATTTGATCTATAAATTCATGGGTATTCACCCTACCCTAATTTTTTTGCATTCATGGGTCCGACAAAACTAGGAGCCTCTTGGTGAGTATTCTTTATGTTTTATTAGCAATGGATATTTTATTGTTATTTTTTCTTCACTTGCCAATAAAAATAGGGCTTTCAAATCACAAAAGAGGAATCATGGTCCGATAGGATTATTTTTTCAACCCTGGAGAGTGGGATTTGATCCTCTAATTGAATCCACTACTGTCCCGATTTGGATCCATTTGTATGCACTTCCAATGGAGTTTTGGAATGAGCAGGTATTGGAAATTATCGATAATTCCCTTGGTAGACATTTGGGTGTTTCCAAAGACACAATAGAAGGAAACACGATTGTTTATGCAATATTATGTGTGGAAATGGATCTTAGCCATCCTCTACCGATACAGGTGGAACTTGAACTTGTAGGACTATCTTGGATTCAACAACTGAATTATGAAGCATTGCCCTTCAGATGCAAATTTTACCACAAATATGGGCATTTGGCCCGATCTTGCCCAAATAATATGAACATAAAAATGGAGGCTCCTCTAAGAATGTCAAATATTCCTAAGGAGGGTAATTCAACAATCAAAAAAGAACCAACCAATATTTCTTAGGGTAAAGAAGCACAGGGAGATGGTTTTGAACAACCCAAAAGAAGAAGGCAAAAGAAAAAATATGGTAAAGAGCAAACCCAACTCAAGCCCTCCAATAGGTATGAGATATTTAAGACACTAATGGACCAAGAAGAACAATTCATGGAAGGAGTGGATGGGAATAATGAAAATAATAACAACCATGTTCAAGCTCCTCTTTCATCTTCCTCCATCATAGAGCAAGTAATTGAGTACAATGAGTTACCATAGTCAGAGAGGGTAGGGGCATTGATAGTGCATAACCAAGAGCAGCCAATAATTAAGGATGTTAGCATGGGCATAGAAAAAAAGAACAGAGAAATGCCAACTTAAGGGATAAATCAGGTGGAAAAGAGATAAAAAAATAGCAACTCTCAAGGAGTGGGTAGAAAATTAAATAAGGAATTGATAGCAGTTCAAGGAGACAAACTGATCAGTAGAGGATCGGTGAGGCCAATAGATTTTTACTGCCCTCAAGGTAACAAATGATTATACTGTCATGGAATGTTAGGGGTTTAAACAGTAGAACCCATAAATTTGTTGTTTGAAGACTCTTAGAAAAATGTAAAACATATTTTTTGCTTATCCAGAGACAAAAATGTTGTTAGATCTTGTGTAAAAAAGTTAACAGACTTTGGAGGGGTGCTGGTCATATGGAAGTGGCTGCCCAAGGTGCCTCAATGGGGATAGTTACTCTTTGGAACTCTCTTGAATGGACTGCAATAGAACATATAGCTTGGAGGGGTGTTCTCACATCACATTTTAGAAATAATGTCACAGCTGAACATGTTTTAATCACAAATTTTTATGGGGCTCAAAACCTAGATGGTCAGATGCATCAATGGAAATTTGTGCATAACATGAGAGTCTCAATAGAAGATTTAGACTAGATTATTACTGGGGATTTTAATGCTAAATTATCCTCTAGAGATCAGGAAGGGGGAACCCCAATTTTGGACCCAAGGGATTGACTTATGATTGCCCAAGTCCAGGCATTACACTTGGTGGATATTAAATGCCCTGGAACAAACTATACTTGAACTAATAAGAGGAGGGAGCCACATAGCAGGAAGGTGAAGTTAGACCGTTCTTTGGTTTAGAGGAGGCATTTGTAAAATGGAATATAAAATTTCAGATTTTGGAGGGTCTAGTTTCAGATCACTTTCCCATTTCTTTGGAAGGAGGGATCAAGACAGTGCAGCATCACAAACTATTTAAATTTGAAAACTTTTGGTTACAAAAAGGGGAACTTCGAAAGAAAATTCCACAGTGGTGGGAAGAAGGTCACCCATCATATGGGACAACAATGTTTAGATTCCACAAACAATGTCATTATGTCAAAGATCAACTGAAACAATGGAGGTGAGCTAACAAGACAAAATTTTAGGTCCAAAGAGCTCCATTGGTGGTCCGATGGGATGAGGTTCAAAAATACTTTAGAGAAGGAACAATTATAGAGCAACCCAAATAAGAGGATGATGCATTGTGTAAAGCAGTTGAGGACATTGACAACCAAGAGGAGACCTATTGGAAACAAAGAGCAAGAACCACTTGGTTATTAGAAGGTGATAAAATACCAAATTTTTCCATAGGACTGCTTGTGCCAGGAGACAGATGAACAACATGGAAGCTCTTCAAGATGAGAACGGACACTCCTTTGATATAATTCCAGGTATGCATTTCCCTTCAATTAATTATTTTGCTAAAATATTTAAGGAAAGTATGGTGCAAGATGAAGAGGCTCAAAAAGAAGTTATTGTTGTCATACCCTCTATTATCTCTAAAGAAGAAAATCAGACCCTACTTAAACCCATTGATAGAGATGAACTGAAGAATTTAGTCTTTGGAATGAGCATCGAAAAAACACCAGGTCCAAATGCCTTTCCAATTGAGTTTTTTCAAGCCTTCTGGGATAACTTGGAGGAGGATGTAATGGTTGTTATAGAGGACTCCAAAGGTAGTAAAATAATGCTTAAAGCATTAAATCATACTTTCATTACCTTAATTTTAAAATGGGATGAGGGGGTACATATTTCAGATTATAGACCTATTGCCTTATGCAATGTCATATATAAAATAATCACAAAGGTAATGGTTGAGCGGCTAAAACCTATTCTACATAGCATTATATCATCAGAGCAAGGGGGTTTTGTAGAGGGTAGGTAGATCTTGGATGGTGTGGTTCTAGCTCAGGAGGCAATCCATTCAATGCAAACATCTGGTAATAGAGGAATGCTCATAAAATTAAATATGTCAAAGGCTTATGATAGGGCGAAGTGGAGATTCTTGTCAAAGATGATGGCAACCTTTGGTTTCTCTCAGGATTGGATAGAATGGGTCATGAGTTGTGTTTCTACTCCGATATACTCAATGTTAATCAAGGGTCTTCCCTCGCAACCGTTTAGAGCTACTCGAGGCCTTCGTCAAGGAGATCCTTGCTCTCCCTATATTTTTCTCATATTAGCTGAAGGATTGGGTAGACTCATCTTGAGGAGAAGACAACAAGGTTTGCTAATAGGTATCAAGGTGGGTGAGGAAGTTTTGACTCACCTATAGTTTGTGGATGACATAGGATTGGTGGGAGTGGCCAACTTCAGGGAAGCAATAATGATTAGAGATACACTTAATGTCTACCTTAGGGCTACAAACTAAGTCATCAATGATAAAAAATCCAAAGTGGTCTTTTTCAATATTGATCAAAGGCTCAAGACAAAATTTTTGAGATCTTGGGATTCACAAGGACTTATCTCCTAGTGGTATACTTGGGGGTCCCTTTGCATTTTAAAAAATTAAAAATAGATATCTGGAGGAATATTTTGGATTGTATCAAAGAAAAAATTAATCATTGGTCTCACAAATGGTTAAGCTATGGGGGTAGATTAAATTTTTTACAATCAGTCATTCAGGCCATGCCAATTTATAAATTTTCTATCCTTGCTGCCCCACATACCATATGGAAATAGTTGGACAAGATGGCTAGAAAATTTTTATGGGAAGGAGTAAAATGAAAGAGGAAATGGGCCTTAGTAGGTTGGGATAAAGTAAGCTAGCCCAAGGTAAAAGGAGGTTTGGGACTGAGAAGATCAAAGTTAAATAATAAAGCTTTGGTTGGAAAGCTTTACTGGAGGTGGATTTCCCAACCAACTTCTTTTTTCAGTAGAATCTTAACTAGTAAATATTTGGGATAGGTAAACCCAAATGAGGTGGGTCATTTCCCTTTGGAAGGTAATGGATCCTTAGTGTGGCAGGCTATCAAGTTATGATCTTAGGTAGTAAAAGATAGATTATTTTAGAAAGTGGGGAGAGGGGAGAAGGCATGATTTTGGACAGATTCATGAGATCAATACCCACCTATCATTGTTGAATTTCTCAAACTGCAACCAATAAAAATAGCCATAAAAACTAGGGGATGGGTCCAAATTAAAAGTTATTTCAACATTAGTTAGCTGGGGGATTATAAGTTTAAGAAGTTTAAGAAGTTGGATGAGTGGCCAATTTCAATCCCTCCGGATTTGACACCCATCATGACTAAAATCTTGGCAAAAATATTTCTCACAGGTAGAGACGAGGAGGATGAATTAGCTTGGGGCTATGGGAGCCTTGGTGTCATAGTGAAGGATGGATATGATAAGATCCTTCCAGAGGATCCTCCTCATACATATCAGGTTGAGGATTGGAGAAATATTTGGCAGTCCAAGGGTTGGCCGAAAGTAAACTTTTTTTCTTGGCAGTTCATGCGTAATGGAATTATTACTTTTGATAATCACATATGTATGGGAATCATTGGTCCATCTCAATGTGTTTTATGCTACAAGAGTGAGGAAACAACTGATCACTTGATGTTTGAGTTCCCATTAACGTGCCAGATTTGGGAGAGATGTTTTTATATTATAAAATTCAAGTTAATGGTGATTTGAATCGGATTAATATTTGGGAAATATGGAAGAGGGGTAGATTTAAATCTAAAGCTCTTTGTATTAGTTGGGAGCTTGGATTAAAATTTATTTGGTGGCAAGTGTGGTTGGAGAGAAATGACAGAATTTTTAGAGAAACTTTTTCTTCTTTAGATGGAGTTTGGCAGGTCATTTGGAGCAAAGTCATAGAAGCTGTGGCAGTCTATGCTAAAGAGGAAACTCAAGTTGTTATTGGGGCAATGGAAAAGGAAGTTGAAGTGCAAGAGGGACAGGACAAAGCTAGTTGGAAACTGCCCCTAGAAGGTTGGATTAAAATTAATACTAATGGAGCTGCAAAAGGCAATCCGGGTAGAACTGGAATTGGAGTGGTTTGCTGAAATCATTTTGGAACAGTGCTCTATTGGAACTGCAAGGCTTGGGAAGAGCCACAAACAATGAAGCAGAAGCCTTAGCTATCAAATATGCTTCTGTTTAGGCAGTAAAACAAGGTCACAGGAGGATAATCCTAGAATTAGATTCTCAAATAATGGTTGGAGCTCTAGATTACATGAGGAACTTTTCTTTGAAAACATGGAGGTTGAGGATTCTTGTCACTCAAATTAAGGAATTATGGAGGGAATTAGATGATGTGATTCCAGTTTATGTGAGTAGAGATCTAAATAAAGTGGTAGACTTCCTCTCTAATATGGGTACTAAGAAGGAGGTAGGGGTTCAATGGCACAGTGACATGGCTATTGAGGATGATATGATTAGGCAGGTTGGTGAGCAAATCTAGTGATTAGCTAATTTGGATAACCATTCCAAAAATACTGTTTAGGATATTTGTGCTTCAATGTAGAACTTCTTTTATAGTTGTAAATAGGTGAACAATCATTGTAGAAATATAGTTTAAGAGATTTGGCTCCAATGCAAATCTTCTTTTATTGTTGTAAACATGTGTTATATTTGACTAAGGCTGGGAAAAGTCTCATCCCACCTTGTAAATGATCTTTGTATTTTTGTTTTTTTTTTTTGAATTTACATGGTGGAATCGATAGCCGCCACGAATCCGGGTAGGCTGTCCGACTTTTTATGGCCGCCATAGTATTTTGCGTTGTCCACCCTAGAAGCCGCCACATAGATCTTCGCGCAGTCCGCCCCTATAACCACCATGCCACAATCATTTTAAACCTTTTATGCCACTGAAAGCACTAGGAAAGGGACAAGCGTTCAGTCCGACGAGGCTCGAGATTTGAACCTTGGACCTCTGCCCCCCTTATGGGGTTTGGATGAACCAATTGGTCTACACCTCGGACCTAAATGATCTTTGTTTTAATACAAGTTTTTTCAAATTATTTAAAAAAATATATATATTATGTGATTAGTCGAGCGGACTATCTGCGGGAGCCTGGGCCCACTTCTTGCAGTAGTCCACCCTTATTTCATTTTTATTATTTATATTTAGTAGATTATATTTATTGCTTTATTTTCTACTTTATTTTAATTTAGTTGTGTTTCATTTTCTTGCACATTTAATTTCATGTACTTTTATTTTCAATATTTTTATTTTTAGCATTTTAATTTTTTGCACTTTGTTTGATTTGGTTTGGTTGAAATCAAAATGCACAAACACCACCAAATTAAATAGGTACAAAAGTATTCAGTCCCCCACATTGCAAGCATATACTATGCGTGACACTTGTAAGTTTACAAACTTATCGGATTGATAATTTATGGAAGAGAAATGATTATTTTTTGAACATAATTTCTACTCACCATTTTGGCACCGTTGCTGGGGAGTGTCAAAACTGTAGTATAAAGATCCACGTGTCAGTTAAAAGTCCATTTCAAATTACCTTTAGATCTTCTACCTGAGAAACAAGAGCCCACCAAGGACCTTTCTACAAGGCCAAAATAATTGCCGACACAAGCAGATCCAAATCTCATAGGCAACGGTTTAAATTTACCAGCTTCTTAGGTAAATACAAGAATGAACCCGATGTACCATATTAAGTGTAGAAATAAGGAATAATTTGTGTTATTGAAAAAATTTAGAAAATTAGGCAAGAAGGATTTCCATTGTATTCTGAATGGTTTCAAGAAATCAAATAAATGGCACAACCCAGGTCTGATATAGTTGAAAATATTTAAGGGTGTGTTTTTACACAAAAACCATTTAAGAAATTATGCCTCAAGAAACCTAGTTTTAACGATAAAAAATTAATTACAATATTGATGCTTTACAACATATTGGTAAATTATTTTAATGATGACATCAATAGCAGGAAAAAAGATAGAGCAAAATTTAAAAAGAACATCTTGTTATGGAGTATGCTCTTCACTTGCGCTTAAGGCGACCTGGTGAATCAGAAACTAACATGTGTTTTTAAAATACTGCTATGCCATGTTTTCTCCAAATTGTCAGCCCATAGATAGTCATTTTCTAGCCTGCACATTTTATCATTAAGTTGAAATTTTTTGGTTTTGAGGCCATGGAGGAAAATGTTCTTCTCATACTACATCATATCAAACTAGTTGATAAATAAAAAGATGATTTTGAGAGACTAGTTTAGTTGTAGACATGGGGGGAGACCCCACCATCATAATTACCACCAACAGTACAATGAACAATGTTTACAATATTCATAAATAAATTAATTAATTAATTAAAAAAAATTATTAGTTAGAATTTCATTTTAATGCCTTTAGTTTAGATTTGTATTTTATGTTTTGCATGACAACATGAAGTGCAATGTAGACGAATAAGGAGTTATCTATGAATATTTCATGAATTGAGATTCATACATGGAGTTTGTAATAGCACTATACAAACCATCTTGTGCACCTCAATCATGTAGCATCCAGTCCAAACAAGTGAAAGCAAGCAGAGTTTTTCCTTGGCAACATAAGCACCCAAAGGTAGGCTAAGTAACCCTAATCAAGCGAAAGGCTTCCAGACCAAGGTGGTTGTGGAACTTGAGGGAAAATTTTGCTGCAAAGTGCGTGACTATTACAGCTTGAGTAAATGATAAGAAAAGTTAGATATGCTATACCAATAACGAAGTAGAGTGCAAAGACAAAGTTCAATAACAATCAATGAGCTCCATTTACAACTGCCTCACATTTGTGAGACTAGATCAGACATCAACATGGGGGAGACCCCATACCATACCAATAGTTTTGACGAATATTCATACATTTGTTAAATAAAGAAAAAATAGGAGGATAAGCAAAAAAAATGAATAAGTGACGAGGTGCCTTGATACCTTACAATAGAGGTGCCTTGATCATAAAAATAAATGTAACAAGGCACCTTGATGCCTTGATCAAGGGCACCTTGATCCACAAGTAGGCACCTTGGTCAAGGGTGCATTGATCCACAAGTAGGCACCTTGTTCCACAAGTAGACGCATTGGTCAAGGATGCCTTGATCCACAAATAGGCATCTTGATCCACAAGTAGGCGCATTGATCAAGGGTGCCTTGATATACAAGTAGGTGCCTTAGTCAAGGGCACCTTGATCCACAAGTAGGCGCCTTGGTCAAGGGTGTCTTGATCCACAAGTAGACACCTTGATGCCATACATCAAGGGTGCCTGATCTATAAGAAGGTACCTAGATTTTATACATTTTAGAGGTGCCTTGATCCATTTCTAGTACTTGTGCAGTTCGATGGTATAGAGAAGTGGAAGAAAAAAGAAATGTGAATCCTCGCAATGGTTTATTTAAAAAAAAAAATATCGCATGGAACATGTCCTTAGCATAAAATTTCTTTTTAATTTGCTTTGCAGGAAGTAATGAACCGCATGCAAGTATAGGCATCTAGGGAAACCATGCCTATCAAGCACGGATGTCATGATTTCCCTATGCTTTCGTGTGTTTTTGTTTTGTAGGAAATCATGAACTGTTGGACATTTTGAGTCAAGTTGTCATTGATGTCAAGGAACAAAGTCATCATTGATGTCAAGGAATATGTCAAGGAACAATGCAAAGGTTAATGGCAAAAGAACTTCATAATATTTTTAATATTATGTGGAAGCATATGAAGGTTGGTTTTTATTAAAACCATGGATGAGCAAAATAAAAGGTTTTTCATAAAAACCCAAGGAAGCTTTTTGAAAAGCTAAAAGAGGTTTTAATATTTATTTTATAAAATATTTAAATTCAATTTGAATTTAAATTTTATAAATAAATATTACTTATACAAGGTGGTATATTCAAAGAAGGCTTTAAGCCTTAATAAAACCCAAAGGAATTAAATATTAATTTATAAGATTTAAATTCTAAAGAATTTAAATAATTTATAAATTAATTATTTAAAAACGAAATGCGTTGACGTCTAAGGTTAAAGTGAAAAATCAAAATGCGCCGACGTCCAAGGAAAGGGGAGGCATTGTATATTAATACATGCCTTAATGGTAGTTTCAAAGGTGTTCAAAAATATTCTAAGTGTGCAATTCGTAATCGAAGGTTGCAGAAGGGAAGAAGATAAAATTGGTTTTAGCGCCAACGAGGAGGTTGAAGTTTCCATAGGAGGAGAACCCCCATCCAACTAGGTGGCGTGGCCTAGTGGCACTTGGCTGGGAGTTAAGGCGCTTGGGCAATGTGAGACCTGTGTTCGAATCATGGTGGATCATTTTGGCGTGGGAAGCACACGATTTATTTTTACTTGGTGCCAGCAAGGGTTAAGGAGCACATGGTGCTCGTTTGGTGTTAAACGAGTGCCTAGCACTTGCAACAGTCGAGGCTACGACTAGGATGCACAAGGAGGTGGCAATCAAAGGTTCGAATCTCACCCAAGGTGGAGGTAAACATTTTAATTTTAATTTTTATTAAGCCTAAGTTTTAAATATAGTTTAAAGGAGTTATAAGGGGTTAAAGTTAAAGGGGCTTAATTTAAATTTTAATTGTTGTTTAAAAGGAGAGATAAGGGGTAAAATTTATTTTTACATGAAGTTATTTTTACATGGTTGATTTATCAAAAGGGTAAATTGAAGATTGATTATTTTGAGAGAACCTTTTTGTTGAAGGTGATATTGTTGTTATTATAGGGAGATCATAAGGTGTACTTGGTCAATCATTTTTGTAGATGAATATTTTCATAAAGATGGAGTTATAAGGTGTATAAGTGTTTTGATATTTACATTGTACTTTTGAGGGAGTTTATGATCTTATAACTTCTTTGAGCTTGGAAAAGAAGTGTTTGTGGTTGTGGCAGATATTTGAGGTTCCTTCATCATCAAGAAAAGGTATGAGCACATTCTTCCATAATTAAGTTGATTGGTTGGTTTTCTGGAAAATAAGTTTGGAGTGAAAAGGATTTGATTAGGGCTTCCTTATTGAGTGTGTTGAGTTAATGCTTCAAGGTTTTCTGGAATAAAGAATTGTTATTAAAACCTTGTTTTATAAGCATTGTTGTTGAAGCCATTGGTTGTGTGAAGAACTTGAACTAGGGTTTGAAAAGAACATGAGTATCATTGTCATGTGAGAGTTGTTTTATAAGCATTGTTGTTGAAGTGAGTTGTTGAGCAAAGAACTTGAACTAGGGTCTGAAAAGAACATGAGTATCATTGTTATGTGAGATTTGTTGTTGAGCATTGTTGGAAATATTTTGAGTGAGTGATCATATGCTTGGACTAGGGTTTGTGAGTAAGGATTATTTCATTGAGTGATTGGTTGAGTAGAGTTGGTTGAGCCTAGTCAAGTGGATGTGTGAAGTGATTGTTCAAGTTCCATAAAATAAACTATTCTATATTCTGAATTGAATTGAGAAAGTGATTGAGTTGAAGCATATTGAGTCTCTAACAATTCTTTGTATGTTTCTGAAAGAGTGATTAAAAGTGATTGAGCATTGTGATGAGTATAGAGCATATTGAGTCTCTAACAATTCTCTTTATGTTTCTATGAGATTGGACAAGTTCTAGAGTGGACTTGTTGAGCAGATTTGAGGTAAGTCTTTGAGAAGACTTGTGGATAGATTTGAGTAAGCTTTTGTGGAAGCTTACAATACATATTGAGAGCATATTTGGATAAGTTCTTGTGAGGACTTATTGAGCAGATTGGACAAGTTCTAGAGTGGACTTGTTGAGTAGATTTGAGGTAAGTCTTTGAGAAGACTTGTGGACAGATTTGAGTAAGCTTTTGTGGAAGCTTACAATATATATTGAGAGCAGATTTGGATAAGTTCTTGTGAGGACTTATTGAGCAGATTTGGATAAGTTCTTGAGAGGACTTATTGAGCAGATTGGACAAGTTCTAGAGAGGACTTGAGGACAGATTGGTGTGAGCTTTTGTGGAAGCTTACAAGGCAGATTTGAGATAAGTCTTTGAGAAGACTTGAGAGTAGAGTTGATTGATTGATTTGTTCAAACCTTGAGTTAAGGTTTGGGGCAGATCTAGCAGAGTTGATTTGAGATTGATTCAAGCTTTGTGTTAAGGCTTGAGGATAGAGATTGAGGATAGATTTGTGCTAGATCGAAGGACTATGTTTAGTACAGATTAGAGGATAGAGATTGAGGATAGATTTGTGGTAGAGAAGGATGTTTAGTGTAGATTTGAGGATAGAGTTTGAGTACATATTTGAGGATAGGTTTGTGCCAGACCAGAGATAGAGATTGAGCAGATTTGTGCTAGATCGAAGGACTGTGTTTAGTACAGATTTGAGATAGAGCTTTGGAGGTGATAGAGTATAGAGGATGACAATCTCTAGTGGATAGAGATCCATTAAGCTAGGGTAGTGAGGATAGGAGTCTTTAGTGGATAGAGATCCATTAGCTAGAGCAGTGGGGGTAATAGTTCTTCTAGAAGATCACCAGTCAGAGATAAGGAGAAAGGAGTTCTCCTATGGATAGAGATCCATGAACTTGATTAGGGTATTGGTGTCTCCTTTGGATAGAGATCCATAAATATTGTAATAGGGAAAGGATTCCCAAGATATTTATTGAGAAAATATTAGTAAAATATTTTCTTCGTGGAGTAGCCCACATTGGGTGAACCACGTTAAATTGGTGTCTCTATTGTGTGTGATGATTTGTGCATTGCTTTGGTTATTGCTATTGATATTACCATTGATTATATTGATTAATATTATTTGGGAAAGAAAAGTAAAAAGTGGTCTTATACTATTCACCCCTCCTCTCAGTATAAGCTTGTGTTCTTCAATTGGTATCAGAGTTGGTTCCTTCGAAAAGGGTTTAACAGCTTGAAGGAAGATCTTACAAGAACACAAATGGCAAAGAAAGGCAAAAGTAGAACTATGAGACACAAGAAGAAAAGAACACACATGGTCATGAAAGAAAAGGAAGATGAATTCAATGTTGTTGTTTTGGGAGGAAGAATGGAAATAGATTCAAGAGATGAATCAAGCAGTGGAGAAATAACCAGGTTGATAAAGTTTTGTACCAGATGTAGGAATACAGGTCACCATGCAGCTTATTGTCCACAAGAAGGTGAAGAATGTTTTGTTTGTGGTCAACTCGATCATGATGCAAGATATTATCATGGGTTCAATAGTAGTGAAGATGAAATGGATCTAAATGATAATAGGGATAGTCAAAATAGGTATGAAGAAGAAACTCTACTTTCAATAATAGAAGAAAAAGAAGATGCTCCTATAGAAGATCAAATAAAGAAAGAAGAGGAAGATTCAAAAAAAAAAAAGAGGAAGCCACTCTTAAGGAACTTGTTGAATTGAAAAGAGAGAATTTAGAATTGAAGGCTCAAATACAAGAAGATGAGAAATGTAAGACAAAGCTTCTACAAGATCTCTCTGACTTGAGAGATAAGGTTGAAAAGGCAAGAAGAGTTGAAAAATGTATGGTTGAAAAGTCAAAGGTAAAAGAGATAGAATGTGAAAGACTTATGGTTATTCTTGAAGAATTAAAAAGGGAGAACTCGGGATTAAGGGTTCAAGCTCAAGAAGATGAGAAAGCAAAAGCAAAGTTTCTACAGGAACTCACCAACTTCAAAATCAAGGTTGAAGAGGCAAGAAAAATTGAAGAAGGTATGGCCAAAAAATTAAAGATAAAAGATCTAGAGTGTGAAATATTAGAGCATGAGATAGTTTCACTAAGGATGGAAGTAAAAGGTTCTAAGGATAAGCTACACAAGTTTGAGGAAAATTCAAAGACTTTGGATAGGATTATCAATGCACAAAGGTCATCAGTCACCAAAACATGACTTAGTTCTAAAGAAGAACAAAGGAAATAGGAAGCAAAAAAAGGAGAGTCAAGCTCAAACACCAAAAAAGAAGAAGCATCAAAAGAAGTAAGTAAAAGAGAGAGTGAGACTTCTAAGGATATGTTGGACAATAGAAAGTTCAACAAGGAAAGGAACAATACACAAGTAAGGAACATATGGAATATGAAACATAGAAATATGGAATATGAACAAGAACAGGAATAGGAATATGGATATGGATAGGAACATGGGAATGGAAAAGAATAGTCAGAGGAATCAGAAGGATCGAGATAAGAAGAAAAGAGGATAAAGGTAAAGAACAGTGCTTGTTGGGAGTAGAAATACTCCCACCCCAGAATTAACCACCTCAAGAGGAGGTGGGGGAGGGGCTAAGCTAAGAGGCTCATTCTTAGCCCCGAGCCCCAAAGGTGACCCTTTGCCATTGATGTCAAAGGGGGAGAGATTTGAGTAAGGGGGAGAGATTTGGTATTTGAGTAAAGAGGAGAGAGCATTGAGCCAGGGGGAGCAATGTCCCAGGGGGAGCAAAACAAAGGAAAGGTCAAGTTTTTGGTAAAAAGAATTTGGGTTGCCATCAATGACAAAGGGGGAGATTGTTGGACATTTTGAGTCAAGTTGTCATTGATGTCAAGGAACGAAGTCATCATTGATGTCAAGGAATATGTCAAGGAACAATGCAAAGGTTAATGGCAAAAGAACTTCATAATATTTTTAATATTATGTGGAAGCATATGAAGGTTGGTTTTTATTAAAACCATGGATGAGCAAAATAAAAGGTTTTTCATAAAAACCCAAGGAAGCTTTTTGAAAAGCTAAAAGAGGTTTTAATATTTATTTTATAAAATATTTAAATTCAATTTGAATTTAAATTTTATAAATAAATATTACTTATACAAGGTGGTATATTCAGAGAAGGCTTTAAGCCTTAATAAAACCCAAAGGAATTAAATATTAATTTATAAGATTTAAATTCTAAAGAATTTAAATAATTTATAAATTAATTATTTAAAAACGAAATGCATCGACGTCTAAGGTTAAAGTGAAAAATCAAAATGCGTCGATGTCCAAGGAAAGGGGAGGCATTGTATATTAATACATGCCTTAATGGCAGTTTCAAAGGTGTTCGAAATATATTCTAAATCGTGCAATTCATAATCGAAGGCTGCAGAAGGGAAGAAGATGAAATTGGTTTTAGCACCAATGAGGAGGTTGAAGTTTCCATAGGAGGAGAACCCCCATCCAACTAGGCGGCATGGCCTAGTGGCACTTGGCTGGGAGTTAAGGCGCTTGGGCAGTGTGAGACCTACGTTCGAATCATGACGGATCATTTTGGCATGGGAAGCATACGATTTATTTTTACTTGGTGCCAACAAGGGTTAAGGAGCACATGGTGCTCGATTGGTGTTAAACGAGCACCTAGCGCTTGCGGCAGCCGAGGCTGTGGCTAGGATGCACGAGGAGGTGGAAATCAAAGGTTCGAATCTCACCCAAGGTGGAGGTAAACGTTTTAATTTTAATTTTTATTAAGCCTAAGTTTTAAATATAGTTTAAAGGAGTTATAAGGGGTTAAAGTTAAAGGGGCTTAATTTAAATTTTAATTGTTGTTTAAAAGGAGAGATAAGGGGTAAACTTTATTTTTACATGAAGTTATTTTTACATGGTTGATTTATCAAAAGGGTAAATTGAAGATTGATTATTTTGAGAGAACCTTTTTGTTGAAGGTGATATTGTTGTTATTATAGGGAGATCATAAGGTGTACTTGGTCAATCATTTTTGTAGATGAATGTTTTCATAAAGATGGAGTTATAAGGTGTATAAGTGTTTTGATATTTACATTGTACTTTTGAGGGAGTTTATGATCTTATAACTTCTTTGAGCTTGGCAAAGAAGTGTTTGTGGTTGTGGCAGATATTTGAAGTTCCTTCATCATCAAGAAAAAGGTATGAGCACATTCTTCCATAATTAAGTTGATTGGTTGGTTTTCTGGAAAATAAGTTTGGAGTGAAAAGGATTTGATTAGGGCTTCCTTATTGAGTGTGTTGAGTTAATGCTTCAAGGTTTTCTGGAATAAAGAATTGTTATTAAAACCTTGTTTTATAAGCATTGTTGTTGAAGCCATTGGTTGTGTGAAGAACTTGAACTAGGGTCTGAAAAGAACATGAGTATCATTGTCATGTGAGAGTTGTTTTATAAGAATTGTTGTTGAAGTGAGTTGTTGAGCAAAGAACTTGAACTAGGGTTTGAAAAGAACATGAGTATCATTGTTATGTGAGATTTGTTGTTGAGCATTGTTGGAAATATTTTGAGTGAGTGATCATATGCTTGGACTAGGGTTTGTGAGCAAGGATTATTTCATTGAGTGATTGGTTGAGTAGAGTTGGTTGAGCCTAGTCAAGTGGATGTGTGAAGTGATTGTTCAAGTTCCAAAAACAAACTATTCTATATTCTGAATTGAATTGAGAAAGTGATTGAGTTGAAGCATATTGAGTCTCTAACAATTCTTTGTATGTTTTTGAAAGAGTGATTGAAAGTGATTGAGCATTGTGATGAGTATAGAGCATATTGAGTCTCTAAAAATTCTCTTTATGTTTCTATGAGATTGGACAAGTTCTAGAGTGGACTTGTTGAGATTTGAGGTAAGTCTTTGAGAAGACTTGTGGACAGATTTGAGTAAGCTTTTGTGGAAGCTTACAATACAGATTGAGAGTAGATTTGGATAAGTTCTTGTGAGGACTTATTGAGTAGATTGGACAAGTTCTAGAGTGGACTTGTTGAGTAGATTTGAGGTAAGTCTTTGAGAAGACTTGTGGATAGATTTGAGTAAGCTTTTGTGGAAGCTTACAATATAGATTGAGAGTAGATTTGGATAAGTTCTTGTGAGGACTTATTGAGCAGATTGGACAAGTTCTAGAGAGGACTTGTGGACAGATTGGTGTGAGCTTTTGTGGAAGCTTACAAGGCATATTTGAGATAAGTCTTTGAGAAGACTTGAGAGCAGAGTTGATTGATTGATTTGTTCAAACCTTGAGTTAAGGTTTGGGGCAGATCTAGCAGAGTTGATTTGAGATTGAGTCAAGATTTGTGTTAAGGCTTGAGGATAGATTTGTGCTAGATCGAAGGACTGTGTTTAGTGTAGATCAGACAGATATTGAGGATATATTTGTGCTAGATCGAAGGACTGTGTTTAGTGCAGATCAGAGGATAGAGATTGAGGATAAAGTTTGGTGCAGATTTGAGGACAGGTTTGTGCCAGACCAGAGACAGAGATTGAGCAAATTTGTGCTAGATCGAAGGACTATGTTTAGTGCAGATTTGAGATAGAGATTTGGAGGTGACAGAGTATAGAGGATGAAAGTCTCTAGTGGATAGAGATCCATTAAGCCAAGGTAGTGAGGATAGGAGTCTTCAGTGGATAGAGATCCATTAGCTAAAGTAGTGGGGGCAACAGTTCTTCTAGAAGATCACCAATCAAAGCTAAGGAGAAAGGAGTGTCTCTTGTGGATAGAGATCCATGAACTTGATTAGGGGATTGGTGTCTCCTTTGGATAGAGATCCATAAATATTGTAATAGGGAAAGGATTCCTAAGAGATTTATTGAGAAAATATTAGTAAAATATTTTCTCCGTGGAGTAGCCCACATTGGGTGAACCACGTTAAATTGGTGTCTCTATTGTGTGTGATGATTTGTGCATTGCTTTGGTTATTTCTATTGATATTGCCATTGATTATATTGATTAATAATATTTGGGAAAGAAAAGTAAAAAGTGGTCTTATACTGTTCACCCCCCTCTTAGTATAAGCTTGTGTTCTTCAATTGGTATCAGAGTGGGTTCCTTCAAAAAGGGTTTAATAGCTTGAAGGAAGATCTTACAAGAACACAAATGACAAAGAAAGGCAAAAGTAGAACCATGAGACACAAGAAGAAAAGAACACACATGGTCATGAAAGAAAAGGAATATGAATTCAATATTGTTGTTTTGGGAGGAAGAATGGAAATAGATTCAAGAGATGAATCAAGCAATGGAGAAATAACCATGTTGATAAAATTTTGTACCAGATGTAGGAATACAGGTCACCATGTAGCTTATTGTCCACAAGAAGGTGAAGAATGTTTTGTTTGTGGTCAACTCGATCATGATGCAAGATATTGTCATGGGTTCAACAATAGTGAAGATGAAATGGATCTAAATGATAACATGGATAGTCAAAATAAGTATGAAGAAGAAACTCTACTTTCAATAATAGAAGAAAAAGAAGATGCTCCTATAGAAGATCAAAGAAATAAAGAAGAGGAAGATTCATAAAAAGAAAAGGAGGAAGCCACTCTTAAGGAACTTGTTGAATTGAAAAGAGAGAATTTAGAATTGAAGGCTCAAATACAAGAAGATGAGAAATGTAAGACAAAATTTCTACAAGATCTCTCCGACTTGAGAGATAAGGTTGAAAAGGCAAGAAGAGTTGAAAAAGGTATGGTTGAAAAGTCAAAGGTAAAAGAGATAGAATGTGAAAGACTTATGGTTACTCTTGAATAATTAAAAAGGGAGAACTCAGGATTAAGGGTTCAAGCTCAAGAAGATGAGAAAGCAAAAGCAAAGTTTCTAAAGGAACTCACCAACTTCAAAATCAAGGTTGAAGAGGCAATAAAAATTGAAGAAGGTATGGTCAAAAAATTAAAGACAAAAGATCTAGAGTGTGAAATATTAGAGCATGAGATAGTTTCACTAAGGATGGAAGTAAAAGGTTCTAAGGACAAGCTACACAAGTTTGAGGAAAATTCAAAGACTTTGGACAAGATTATCAATGCACAAAGGTCATCAGTCACCAAAACAGGACTTAGTTCTAAATAAGAACAAAGGAAACAAGAAGCAAAAAAAGGAGAGTCAAGCTCAAACACCAGAAAATAAGAAGCATCAAAAGAAGTAAGTAAAAGAGAGAGTGAGACTTCTAAGGATATGTTGGACAATAGAAAGTTCAACAAGGAAAGGAAAAATACACAAGTAAGGAACAAATGGAACAAGAAACATAGATATCAACAAGAACAGGAACAGGAACAAGAAAATGAACATGGATAGGAACATGGACATGGAAAGAAATAGTCAGAGGAATCATAAGGATCAGATAAGAAGAAAAAAGGATAAAGGTAAAGAACAATGCTTTCTAGGAGTAGAAATACTCCCACCCTAGAATTAACCACCTCAAGAGGGGGTGGGGGAGGGACTAAGCTAAGAGGCTCATTCTTAGCCCCGAGCCCCAAAGGTGACCCTTTGTCATTAATGTCAAAGGGGGAGATATTTGAGTAAGGAGGAGAGATTTGGTATTTGAGTAAAGAGGAGAGAGCATTGAGCCAGGGGGAGCAATGTTCCAGGGGGAACAGAACAAAGGAAAGGTCAAGTTTTCGATAAAAATAATTTGGTTTGCCATCAATGACAAAGTGGGAGATTGTTGGACATTTTGAGTCAAGTTGTCATTGATGTCAAGGAACAAAGTCATCATTGATGTCAAGGAATATGTCAAGGAACAATGCAAAGGTTAATGGCAAAAGAACTTCATAATATTTTTAATATTATGTGGAAGCATATGAAGGTTGGTTTTTATTAAAACCATGGATGAGCAAAATAAAAGGTTTTTCATATAAAACCTAAGGAAGCTTTTTGAAAAGCTAAAATAGGCTTTAATATTTATTTTATAAAATATTTAAATTCAATTTGAATTTAAATTTTATAAATAAATATTACTTATACAAGGTGTATATTCAGAAAAGGATTTAAGCCTTAAAAAACCCAAAGGAATTAAATATTAATTTATAAGATTTAAATTTTAAAGAATTTAAATAATTTATAAATTAATTATTTAAAAACGAAATGCGTTGACATCTAAGGTTAAAGTGAAAAATTGAAATGCGCCGACATTCAAGGAAAGGGGAGGTATTGTATATTAATACATGCCTTAATGACAGTCTCAAAGGTGTTCGAAAATACATTCTAAATCGTGCAATTCGTAATCGAAGGCTGTAGAAGGGAAGAAGATGAAATTGGTGTTAGCGCCAATGAGGAGGTTGAAGTTTCCATAGGATAACCCCCATCCAACTAGGCGGCGTGGCCTAGTGGCACTTGGCTGGGAGTTAAGGCACTTGGGTAGTGTGAGACCTGCATTCGAATCATGATGGATCGTTTTGGTGTGGGAAGCACGTGATTTATTTTTATTTGGCGCCAGCAAGGGTTAAGTAGCATGTGGTGCTCGTTTGGTGTCAAATGAGCATCTAGCGCTCGCGACAACTGAGGTTGCATCTAGGACGCACGAGGAGGTGGTAATAAAAGGTTTGAATCTCACCCAACATGGAGGTAAACTTTTTAATTTTAATTTTTACTAAGCCTAAGTTTCAAATATAGTTTAAAGGAGTTATAAGAGGTTAAAGTTAAAGGGGCTTAATTTAAATTTAAATTTTTGTTTAAAAGGAGAGATAAGGGGTAAACTTTATTTTTACATGGTTGATTTATCAAAAGGGTAAATTGAAGATTGATTATTTTAGGAGAACCATTTTTTTTTAAGGTGATATTGTTGTTATTATAGGGAGATCATATGGTGTACTTAGTCAATCATTTTTGTAGATGAATGTTTTCATAAAGATGGAGTTATAAGGTGTATAAGTGATCATATGGTTAGACTAGGGTTTGTGAGCAAGGATTATTTCATTGAGTGATTGGTGGAGTAGAGTTGGTTGAGCCTATTCAAGTGGATGTGTGAAGTGATTGTTCAAGTTCCAAAAATAAACTATTCTATATTATGAATTGAATTGAGAAAGTGTTTGAGTTGAAGCATATTGAGTCTCTAACAATTCTCTATATGTTTTTGAAAGAGTGATTGAAAGTGATTGAGCATTGTGATAAGTATAGAGCATATTGAGTCTCTAACAATTCTCTTTATATTTATATGAGATTGGACAAGTTCTAGAGTGGACTTGTTGAGCAGATTTGAGACAAGTCTTTGAGAAGACTTGTGGACAGATTTGAGTAAGCTTTTGTGGAAGCTTACAATACAGATTGAGAGCAGATTTGGATAAGTTCTTGTGAGGACTTATTGAGCAGATTGGACAAGTTCTAGAGTGGACTTGTTGAGCAGATTTGAGGTAAGTATTTGAGAAGACTTCTGGAAAATTTTGAGTAAGATTTTGTGGAAGCTTACAATACAGATTGAGAGCATATTTGGATAAGTTATTGTGAGAACTTATTGAGCAGGTTGGACAAGTTCTAGAGAGGACTTGAGGATAGATTGGTGTGAGATTTTGTGGAAGTTTACAAGGCAGATTTGAGACAAGTCTTTGAGAAGACTTGAGAGCAAAGTTGATTGATTGATTTTTTCAAACCTTGAGTTAAGTTTTGGGGCAGATCCAGCAGAGTTTATTTGAGATTGATTCAAGCTTTGTGTTAAGGCTTGAGGACAGATATTGAGGATAGATTTGTGCTAGACCGAAGGACTGTGTTTAGTGCAGATCAAAGGATAGAGATTGAGGACAAATTTGTTCTAGACCGAAGGACTATGTTTAGTGCAGATTAGAGGACAGAGTTTGGTGCATATTTGAGGATAGGTTTGTGCCAGACCAAGACAAATATTGAGCATATTTGTGCTAGACTAAAGGACTATGTTTAGTGCAGATTTGAGACAGAGATTTAGAGGTGAAAAAGTATAGAGGACGACAGTCTCTAGTGGATAGAGATCCATTAAGCTAGGGCAGTGAGGACAGGAGTCTTCAGTGGATAGAGATCCATTAGCCAGAGCAATGGGGGCAACAATTCTTCTATAATATCACCAGTCAGAGCTAAGGAGAAAGGAGTTCTCTTGTGGATAGAGATCCACAAACTTGATTAGAATATTGGTGTCTCCTTTGGATAGAGATCCATAAACATTGTAATAAGGGAAGGATTCCCAAGAGATTTATTAAAAAAATATTAGTAAAATATTTCTCCATGGAGTAGCCCACATTGGGTGAACCACGTTAAATTGGTGTCTTTATGGTGTGTGATGATTTGTGTATTGCTTTGGTTATTTCTATTGATATTACCATTGATTATATTGATTAATACTATTTGGGAAAGAAAAGTAAAAATTGGTCTTATACTGTTCACCCCCTCTCTTAGTACAATCTTGTGTTTTTCATGAGCCACATGCAAGTATAGGCATCTAGGGAACTAAGACTATCAAGCACGGATGTCATGATTCCTATTTTTCTTGCTTTTGTATGTTTAGTTTTGTAGGACATAACCATGAGCACGATCTGTAGACAGAGCCGGCTTAAACTAGGCCTAACAAATGTGGCATCTCGTGCCCTGCAATTAGGAGTGCAACGAAGCAGCAAAAGGCACTTACTTCCCACCAAGAAAATAGTGCCTACAATCAGCCCAATACAACAATGCATTTTTCCACGTGGAGGAAGGTACCAATAAGTGGTGTCACTCTCCCACCAAAAATGGCAGTGCCCATATATATTTAAAAAAATCCTTGTGGAGAATCTGGTGGCTGGGAAAGGAAAGAATGCTAAGAAGAAGTTGCAAGCCTTCCTTGAGAAGAAATCGATAGACCCAATTTATACCCTACTGCTCAAACTTCTTCTCCCTAGGATGGGGGTGCATGTTGTTTAGTGTGGGACCTAATGTTTAGAGGGTTGTAGACCTATTGCGTAGAGGGACCTATTACTAGCGACGAGGGTGTCACCAATTTAAGTGGGGGAGAATATGGGTGAACCTGAATCTCCTGCAAGCAAAAAAATCTCTTCTGCTGAAAAGGCTCCAAGTTAAAGTGCAAATCGAAAACAAAGCTTTATTTTTTGTTACTTGTTGGAAGAGAGTATCCTCTTTCCCTAGGACCAGCTTGGTCCAGAAGGGGAATGAGAAATCTCCAATCGGTAGCTAAATAAAGTAGGGGAGGAGCCTGAAAGTAATTAGGTTTCAAATATATGCAAGAAGACCACATGGTGCCTGAGCACAATAAATCATATGAATGGAGCTCGTAGTGGCCATAAATAATAACACAAGTCTCAATGATGTGTCTCATGAAAACGTCACACCTGAACACCTGACACATGTCGTGAATGATGATGGGTAGATTTGTTTCATTTTCACCCTCACTCCAGGAAACAGATCAGAGGATCACAGTGTAGATAGGATCCAACTTTATTATTGATCTGTAGAGAAATTCCCATCGAATTTGACCAAGAATCATGCTGATGAAGAAACACTTAGACAAAGTTTTTTGGCACATGTATGGTTTGCAATAGTAAAATGCAATTGGTTCTTGCTGCTTTAATTTTTCCTACGAAGGAAATAATTCAGAGTGGGAGATCATTTTGATTCGGATGCATGTGTATCAGGGTTGTATAAAGTCTAATCAATTGAAAAAAAAGGTGACATGTTTAGGAGCACACGGTGAGAAAATAATGATGCACAAAGGTTAATCCCTGTGATGCATTTGAAGAGTTCAATGCTCTTGAGATACGTCAAAGTAGGATTAAAATATTTTTTTATGTGTTGTTGATGAGGAGCTTGGTGTCTCAAAAGTTTGGAGTTGTTGGTTGTCATAAATCCTCTAATAGTGGTACATGGAACGTAATTTTTGCATAATAGGGTGTGCATTTACCTGGTTGGACCCTTCAAAGATATCAACTATGGCCTACACTACCTCCACCTTTAACGCATAGTGCTAGCATTATAGTTTTTTTATGGCAGCATTTCATTTTTCTGTTAAAATATGTGGGAAAAGAAATTACAGAGAAGAGACAGAATTTCACTACGGTGGAAGAGACCGTCACCTTTACAAAATAAATGGTGGGGATCTAAAATCATGGAGAAGTTGTCACAGTGAAAAGAGTTCATTATTTCTCACAAATAGTTTGGTGGAGAAGACGTTCTAGTACACAACACATTCAACCAAATTCCTAGGATGGATCATTGATAGTCCTCCAACTTGACCACCTAATTTCAAAATCACCAGCTCAAATTTTGCAGTTGACTTTATGTAATCTGATGCATATGATGAAAAATAAATAAATAATTTAATTAGTAAATAAATTAAATAAATAAATAAAAATTTATTATTACTCCAAGATGCACCAAAAATCTCATTTTCTAGTGCACCATGATTACAGGTAACATGAAAATATTTTACACCATCAGCATCATACACATCAGGTTCTACGAAATTCGCCCAAGTATGTACTGAGTTTTCTATTAATTGTGTACAGTTATTTTTAAAAAATCATTTCTATGCTAATACCAGTACATGCCCCCATAAATTCTCTTTGTCAAAATCCCCCATTATATTTCAACCACATGACATGCCTCGAATATGAGAAAAAATTCATTACCCAAAAAATAGAAATGACGAGGGGCACCTTATTCTCGATGACGCCTTACTTCCAGCGCCTAACTCCTATGTAAAAATAGGAGGCGCCTTACTCCCATATAAAGGCGCCTTACTCCCGATGCCTAACTCCCATATAAATGCGCCTTACTCCTATGAGAAAAAAAAAATTATCCCGGGGGGTTGTCACGAGGACGTGACAATCTTTAGGCATGGGGGGATGATGAGCACCAAAAATGCTCATTTTATATACACTTTTAAGGGGCATCATTATTGGTTTAATTAGCATTAGAGATGTATTTTTATATAACTTATGCATATAATTTATAGAAAATGCGATATTATGCTTGATTGGTGTTTTTAGTGGAAAATGTGTATAAATGCAGGTTTTGCTACTAATCTGGTATTTTCCAGTCTACATCCCACTTGGACCTGGCATTGTGATGGGAGGCACCTTGATGTGCAAGAAGGTGCCTTGATCCCATACATTTGGAGGTGCCTTGATGTGCAAGAAGACGCCTTGATCCCATACATTTGGAGGCGCCTTGATGTGCAAGAAGGTGCCTTGATCCCATACATTTGAAGGCACCTTGATCCCATACATTTGGAGGTGCCTTGATGTGCAGGAAGGCACCTTGATCTGACCAAGTCAACGGGAAGGCGCCTTGATTTGACCAAGTCAACAGGAATGCGCCTTGATGGTGCCTTGATGAGGAAGAAGGCGCCTTGATGACACCTTGATCCGAAAGTATGCGCCTTGCTCCCACCTTGCTCTCATTGAGAAGATGCACCAAGTCAACTTTGATTGGTTGACCAATGGGCTAAGGAGGTTGTTGCACGTGAGACAAAAGGGAAATATTTTAATGGTGCATTATGTCTAAAATAAGATAAAGTATTTTTATTGGTCGGTTGAGCGGTTGACCTTGTAAAGCTCTCAAAGCATTATTTTTAGGATGCATTATTTTAGGATTTGTTTGTTACGTACACCTAAGGATTTTTATATTTATCCTTCTGGTGAACGGACATACTTTCAATAGGAGAATAATACCTATGTATGAACCGACTATAACAAATCACATTATGTGATTAAAAATAGACCGATCTGGTATTGTAACGAGATCTGGATACATCTTATATAATAATGCAAGCCATATGATTGAAAAGGAAGGATCAAATACACAAAAATTATTTTATTTCATTTTTTGTATAATTTCTTAAGAGTGCAAATACTCTTATTTGCTTAAAGCAACTATTATGTGATTAGCCGAGCGGACTATCTACGGGAGCCTGGGCCCACTCCTTGTAGTAGTCCTCCCCTATTTTATTTATGTTATTTGTTTTCAGTAGATTAGATTTACTGCTTTATTTTAATTTAGCTATGTGTTTCATTTTCCTACACATTTATTTTTTTGTACTTTTATTTTCAGTATTTTTATTTCCAGCATTTAATTTATGCACTTTGTTTTATTTGGTTTGGTTGAAATAAAAATGCACAAACATTCCCCACCAAATTAAATAGGTACAGAAGGATTCATTCCCCCACACTGTAGGCATATACTGTGCGTGACACTCGTAAGTTTACGAACTTACCGGATTGATAATTTATGGAAGATAAATGATTGTTTTTTGAACATAATTTCTGCTCACCACTCTAAATGAATTTTGGCTCAGTAGAAGTAGGTTTTGTATGATCAATTTAAGGTACACCTCGTTCCTAAGAGTCCATTTTCAAATAGTGAAGGATGATAATTCAAAAATATGCCTTTGTTGCTTAGTAATTTAGTCGCTTTCTTATGATACTATAGGACAAATTGTTATCACTATATTACATGTTAAAGATATTCCTAAATAAAGCTCAACATCTTTAACCCAAAAGATGGAATCAAAACTCCATGTTCAAGAAAGGGTTGATCCAATCCATGTACCTTTGGAAAGAGAAGATAACAAAATTTATGATGAAGATTCATTGGTCTATTCAAGCATTCATTATGGGGTGGAAGATGTTACCATCTCTAAAATGTTCTCTCCTTGGCCCCCCAACTTAGATTATAGGGGTGTTAGAATATCAATAATTTAATCTTATTTGCTAAGGCTTACAATGATAAAGTGCTTATGGGTGCTCTTGATATAAACCTATGAGCATCATATATGTATTCTTATGAGCATCCTTTATGTATTCCTATGGCTATTCTTCATGTAAGTTGATGGGCATCCTTTATGTAAACCTACAAGCATTCTCTATGTAAACCTATAAGCATTCTCTATGTAAACCTACAAGCATCCTCTATGTAAGCCTATGAGCATCCTTTATGTAATCCTATGGCCATTCTCTATGTAAGCCTATAAACATTTTTTATATACACCTATAGGCATCCTCTATGTAAGCTTATAGGTATCTACATGTAAGCCCATGAACATCCTTTGTGTAAGCCTACAAGCATTCTTTATGTAAGCCTACAAGCATTCTCTATGTCAGCCTACAAGCAATCTTGATGTATTCACACTTAGTGATATTGATTAAAACACTTGTATAATTAACTGTAATTTATGGTTTAATATCTTGTAGTTTGACCTTTAATCCAAGTTATATCAGCTTGAGGCTTGTAATAATTGGGGATCATGTTTCTGCTATAATAAATCCAATTACAAATCCATTGTATTAGTTTGTCTAACATGACATGATGGGGGTGCCCATGGGTACCCCCTTTCTTATTTCAATTATCTTTGCCTTATTCTTCCATGTATTTATCCTTATTTTCTCTTCTACTCTTTTCTAATATGATTTGTGTTGAATGCATGCTTTAGAATATTTTTGAAAAGCATTCTAGAATCCAAAAATAGGTTTCAATATATCTCAAAAAGTATAGAGAGGGAAGACCTCATTAATGAAATCCATATTATGTATAGAAGAAGAAACTAGATCATTAAAATTTAAGGATACATCCACAAATTAATCATCACAAGGATAATAAAACTCTATTATAGAAGAATCGTCATGTCTAATACAATAATCAATATTTTATTAAAAAATCACTAGTAGAATATGAGGGATCACCATCAATAGACACGTCACGATATGAATAGGAAACAACAAGAAGAAATTGTAGATATCCAAAGCATCCATAAGTGTGAACATGATTTCCTATTTCTAATGATGGAATACATATGTTATCTTGCTAGCATCTCTAATGAACTTTTTATAAGAAACTCATTTATGTTATGTGCCTAGCAAGCAAACCAAATTTACATGAATTATATAATAAAATGGATCTTTGAAAGCCTTATAGACCAGACTTTTCACTTCTATCACTAAAGAATTCCAATAACCAAATTTGGACAACAATTTTTAGTGGTTAAATGTGCAAAACATGGTCTAATTCCACCCAAAATATTCTTGGTATTTTATGACCATGGACAGTGCAAAATCTGCATCAACTTATAAAGAAATTACTACATAGAATTTGGGCCCAGATGGCAGATGCAAACATAGGCGAATGAATCCAAACAAAAAGACTGCACAAAATGATAAAGGCAAGAGCAAAGTACAATTAAGAGTTGCTCTGCTCCTCATACCAAAGTACTGGGTTACTTGTAAGCCCTTCTCTAACATTTATTGTTCGTTGAGTGTTTTCCATTTCCTTCAAGTATTTCTCCTTTCATGTTCGCGATTCTTCCACCTCCTTCTCCAGCTCTTCACTCTACAGTTGTACAGGATTCCTGAAAAATAGTTCAATACCATGACTCCATAGTATTAAAAAACAAGGCTTTCACAAATACCCCATTGATATACCTAGGCAGTTATGTTCACTCAACAATATGATGTCAGCAATCAACAACATTGTCTATTTGTACAAATATTTAATAACAGCACTTTTTGAGAAAATGAAATGAAACATGGTTCCTTTCTACCACTGAAATCTGAAAGCATGCACCATGTCATTGTGCAAGACTCTTTAGATCTTGTGTTACTTTGCATCACCAATAATCTCCACAAGAACATTCTCCATGTTTGAAATGATGGAATCGGTTTGCATCCCTCACAACAATGTCCCTTGCAACAATCTTGGAGATAAACTTGGTTGCAGTATGGCAGTCACCACATACTCGAAGGTTCTTCACAACTCTAATAATGGTTCCGGGGGAGTCTTTAACAACCCGAACGCAATTGCCAACTTTTTGCTATGCTGGCAGAGAAGCAATTCTTTATCCTCAGCCTCCACATCATGCAACACAGGTATTGTATTTGGAATATACCCTGCTGCCTTCATCTCACTCGACAATTCCTCCAATTTTCCATAGATCTCCTGTGTTTGTGGGTGTGATCTGTCTCCTACACAAAAAACATGTACCCTTTTGTGAACTTCAATCCAACTACATCCAGGTGTCTTCTTAATTCCTCTATCTTTCATCAATGTCCTTACTCTTTGAACATCATCCCAGCTGCCCACTTCGGCATAAATATTTGAAAGAAGAACATAAGATGCAGCATGTTTAGGCTCCAACACAAAAAGGATTGTTGCCACAAATTCCCCTATTCCTATATTCTTATGTGATCTACAAGCACCAAGCAGACACATCCACACAACCACTTCAGGTTTTATGGGCATTTTGGCAATGAAGTTCAAAGCTTCCTCAAGATAGCCTGCACGGCCAAGAAGGTCAACAATGCATACATAATGATTCATCCCAGGAATAATGCAATAAGAGTCACTCATGCTATTAAAGTATTTACAGCCCTCATCCACTAGACCTGCATGGCTGCATGCAAATAGAACACATACAAAGGTTACGTTGTCAGGGTTGGTTCCCAAGTGCTTCATCAGATCAAAGAGTTTAAGGGCATCCTTGCTGTAGCCATGAATTGCATATCCTGCAATCATTGCATTCCATGAAACTATGTCTGCATCATGCATCTTGTCAAACAATTCCCGGGCCTTGTCTATTCTTCCACATTTTGCATACATGTCTATCAGGGCACTCAGAACCACAACATCTGTTGAAAATTTGCTTTCCATTACTTTTTTATGAATGTCCATACCCTCTTCTAGAGCTCCCATGGTGGCACATGCTGGGAGAATGCTGGCAAAGGTTACTGAGTCTGGCTTTACACCTGACAATTGCATTTGCTTAAAAGTCTCCAGGGCCTTTTCAGAAAACCCATTTTGTGCATATCCTGCAATCATTGCATTCCATGAGACAGTACTTCGTTGAGGCATTTTGTCAAACAATTCGCGAGCCTTTTCAACATGTCCGTTTTGTGCATATCCTGAAATCATTGCAGTCCATGAGACTGCATTTCGATGAGGCATTTTGTCAAACAATTCGCGGGCCTTTTCAACGTATCCATTTTGTGCATATCCTGCAATCATTGCGTTCCATGAAACTGTGTCTGCATCATGCATTTTGTCAAACAATTCCTGTGCCTTGTCTATTCTTCCACATTTTCCATACATGTCTATCAAGGCATTCACAACCACAACATCTGCTGAAAATCTGTTTTCAATTACTTTTTGATGAACGTTTATACCCTCTTCTAGAGCTCCCATGTTGGCACATGCTGGAAGAATGCTGGCAAAGGTTACAGAGTCTGGCTTTACACCTGACAATTGCATCTGCTTAAAAGTCTCCAGGGCCTTTTCAGAAAACCCATTTTGTGCATATCCTGCAATCATTGCATTCCATGAGACAGTACTTCGTTGAGGCATTTTGTCAAACAATTCGCGAGCCTTTTCAACATGTCCGTTTTGTGCATATCCTGAAATCATTGCAGTCCATGAGACTGCATCTCGATGAGGCATTTTGTCAAACAATTCGCGTGCCTTCTCTACGCTTCCACATTTTGCATACATGTCTACCAGGGCATTCACAACTACATCATCTGACAGAAATCCGCTTTTAAAGAGTCTTTGATGGATGTATAAACCCTGTTGCGAATCTCCCAGTTTGGCGCATGCTTTGAGGACGCTGGGAAAGGTGAATTGATCTGGTTGGACTGCTGCTGCTGTTTGTTGCATTTGGTGAAACAGTGTCAGTGCCTGTCGAGGAAAGCCATGTCTTTGGTAAGCTGAAATTATCATATTCCATGAGAAGACGTCTCGTTCAGTCATGCAGTCGAAAACTTTGCGAGCGTCTGACAAACTTTCGCAGTTGGCATACATGTGGATAAGTCTGTCTTGTAGAAATTTGTGCTTGGAGGGGTCAAATTTATGTCCGATGCGGTTGATGAGTGAGTGAAGGAGCTTGCCCTCTGAAAGGGCATTGTTGGCGATGCAGGTCTGCAGGAGTTGAAGACATGTTGAAGAGTGTAAAGAGTTGTGTGTATTTGTATTTGTAGTAAGCAAAATGTGTATTGCGTCCTTCAACCGCCCCTCCCGACAGAGTTGTGTGAGAGTGATATTCATATCGATATGGAGATTGTGATTTTGGTGGGCAATGGATGAGATTGTATGATTGGAAAAACGTGAGCAACAAAAGACCATCGCCTTCAAAAGCGAAGGAGGTGGTCTTATGGCCATTTATTTCTACCCCTGTTAATATCTGTGATTTCAGATTTCGATTGCAAGAGTGAATGTGATGTGAAGGAGGTATCTTTTAAGCATGCCAGCAGGAGGCTTTCTATTGCGACAAAGCCGATGACTACTACACTCTTCGTCGGATAATTAGAGAGCTTTGCACACCTGTGACGATTTTGTCCGCTCCGAAATTTTGATTATAATTATCTCTAAAATAGAAATATAGTCATAAAAAAATGATTGATTATCAAAATTAATTTCTAATTAAGGTTTGAAATTAATAAAGTTATATCAAGAGTTTTTCTTGTGTTATTATTAAGGTTTGAAATTAATAAAGTTATATCAAGAGTTTTTCTTGTGTTATTATTAAGGTTTGAAATTAATAAAGTTATATCAAGGGTTTTTTTTTGTGTTGATTTAAATGATTTTTTTGATGAAAGGCCATTTTAATTATAAAAATAAAAGTCCTTTACAACAAAAAAAAATGTGGGTGGAGAAAAAATCACACCCCGAGTGCCACTAACTTATCCTAATAGCGGATAAAGAAAAACAAACTGCACCACACGGGCACCATGGCCATCAACAACAAACTAGAAACATTCTACAACCAGAAAGGATTTAAAGAAGGGGGTCCATGGCAGACAAAGCCTTATCCATTTGAAGTGGGTGGTTCCCCCCACCCATCAAAGCGCTCCTCACCCCAACCTGAAGCATGAGTAATTGGAGAAGAAGGACAGGACCAACCAAAAATATGCCCGTGGTTTCCTAAAGCCCCCAACCATCATTAGGCACAAGTGCAGATTGCGAAGTGATCACAGGCGTAGAATGTTGGGAGGTGTACACATCCGACTGTTGCAGCGGGCCTCCATAGTCACGGGATCTACTCCGAGGAGGCTGACGTCATGCACGATCAGGGCATCAACGCGAACGAGATCTGGTTGGGTGAGGAGGCGAACGATCAAGGGCCTCCCTATTGACAGCACAAGGGGTGTCACCCCAATATTTTAGCAAAGCCTGCAAATGGTCCAGCTCCATAGCCACCTTTTTAGCCTGGTCACAGATCTGAAACCACACATCATGAAAAACTTTGAGCTTGTCAGCAAACGAAAAATCCTGAGATGGATCAACCTGCTTGAAAATAATCTTGTTTCTAGATTTCCAAATGTGAAACAAGAGGCTGACTCTGAAGATTTGCCACACTTCCCTCAATGGGAGAGAAAACTGAATGGGATCACCTAGGAGGACATGATGCCAGGAAAGTTGCAGGGACATAAATGGGGTAAAGAAAGAACCCACCCAACTCCAAGTGAGACTGGCCCATCTACATGCCCATAAAAGATGCATACAAGACTCTGGTTCTTGACAAAATGGGCATCGGGGCTCAGGCACCCCCATATAAGAAAGTCTACGACCAAGGGGTAAACCCTGACACAGTAAGCTCCAGGCGAAAAAAGCTTTCTTTGGCTCCAGATAAGATGCCCAAGCTGAATGAAATCTGGTTTTCCACCTAGAGGGAGATGAGAGAAGGTCCCATTTGACATTGAGTTTGGGCACCGTGGGGGCAGTTGGCGTAAGCCAGTCATAACCCTGCCTGGCTCTGTAGCTGAGCAAGGAAGTGCTCTTATACCAGGCCCAATATTTCCACCAGGGTTTCTGGGATCTGACACCTAATTTTTGCCATAAGGAGAAAGGTGTATGGTCCAGAACAACATCATATGTAGCCTTGTCAGCGTTGGACAAGCGAAACATCCTTTTAAAATCATTCCAAGGAATCCAGTCTCTGTTTTCCCTGGAGTAAAAATCTGCAATGGCGGCAATGCCCCGCTTAAAAAATTTATGGGCATGGACCCAAGGAACTTGGCCCAATGGCTTACCCTGAAGCTTGAATACAGGGGACCACCAGACATTGAGAATATTAATGGAAAGGCCTTTATGTGAATGGACCCCCTTCCAAACAATCCAAGGGTTTAATTGTTGCCAAGCCTTCCATATGCTTTTGATGACAAAGGAGCCAAGGATTTTAATGAAAATTGGGGCCAACACTAGAGAGGGCAAATCCATTCCTGCCCAGGCTCGACGGTTGAGGGGAAGCCCAACCGAGATGCAATGTCTGATAAGAACTTTCCATGCTTCAGGTCCTTTGAGAGCCCGCACAATCCATTTAGCACAAAGGGCTAACCCTTGATGCTTACAGTCCAGCAAACCCATACCCCCTGCTTGTCGTGGGAGACAACAAATATCCCAAGCCACTCTGTGAAAGCCCTTCCGCTCAGACCCACTAGACCACAAAAAATCCCGTAGTAATTTTTCAAGTCGTTTGTAACAAGCCTGGGAAGGGACCCAACAAGACGAGTAATAAACATGCGTGGAAGCCAACACTTTCGAGCAAATTTGAAATTTTCCAGCAAGAGACAACTTCTTAGCATTCCAATATTCCAGCTTGCTTTCCACTTTGTTGATGACATAAGACCATAATTGGGATGGAGAGCCTTGAAAGGCAAAAGGAATGCCCAGGAATTTGAAGACTTCTCCAGGCTGAATCCAACTCCACTGCACATGCTGAAGCCAGTGGGGAAGAGGCTGTAGGGATTGCCTATAACAGGAGGTTTTCCTCCATTGGATATTAGACCCGGAGGCTTTGCAAAAAATATCAAGACAAGACAGAGCTTCAGAAAGGGATTGCTCATCCTCATTCAGAGTAAGAAAGGAATCATCAACAAAGTGGTCGTTAATGAGTTGACCAGCATTCCCAGGAAGGGAAATACCCCGAAGCATCCCAAGAGAAGCACGATGAGCCAAAATATAACCAAAGGCTTCTACTGCTAAAATGAATAGTGAGGGGGCCAAAGGACAACCCTGCCTTACTGACCTATGCAAGCCAATAGCGTCAGTTTGAAACTTGTTGAGAGAAAGCACAGCTGACGCATCCTAAAAAAGTATTTTAATAGAGGAAATAAACTGAGGACCAAAGCCAAGAGCTTCCAACATGGAAAGAATGAAAACCCACTCAATTCGATCATAAGCCTTTTCAAAGTCAAGCTTGAGGAAGAGGGCCTGTTGATTGGACCTGCGAGCCCATTCCATCCCTTCCCAAACAGCGAGAACATTGTCCAAAATATATCGATTCTGGATAAAGCCAGTTTGCTCAGGCCTCACAATAGAGGGAAGCAAGGGCCTAATCCGTAAAGCAAGCGCTTTGGCAATGATCTTGTAGCTGACATTAAGCAAAGTTATTGGCCTCCAATTTGTGATGATTTCTGGATCCCTAGACTTTGGGATAAACTTGATATTGCCCTTATTGATAATAGCACCTAAGGAGCCAGACTGTAGAGCTTCTAAATATACTTTATGCAAGTCAGGACCAACAAACTCCCAGCAAGTTTTGTAAAATTTGCAGGGGAAGCCATCAAGCCCTGGGGCCTTAGCGTCTGCCATTTGAAATAGGGCATCCGCAAGATCCTGCTCTGATAGGGGCCATTCACAATCATTCTGTTGCGTTGGGGAGAGGTAAGTTGGGATAACCTCTTTGCAACATTGAAGGGCTAATTCTCTTTCAGGGGTGTACGGTTGAGCAAAAAAAACATGAGAATAATGTCATGTAAATTCAGCTGCTATCTCAGGAAAAGAGGTGGTGCGAACCCCATTAACCAATAAAGATTTGAATTGAGTGGAGTGACACGGAGGCCGGAGCCTCTGGAAAAACTCTTTAGAAACGCGGTCACCCACTTTGAGCCAATGCATCCTGGCTTTAATCTGAGCCCCTCTGGCCTCGTACACTTCAACCACTTTGAGCTCATGCCGGAGCTGAGCGACATGGGCTTGAATGGTGGAGTCAAAAGGAGAGGCCTCAAGACGAAAGGAGGCCTGCACAAGCTCATTACGTAGAGCAATATTAGAGCGATGATGTAGCTGCGCCACCTTCTTCCCTAGGCTTCTGAGCAGAGTAGTGGTACAAAAAATGGCATCATTCCACCACTCAATCCATCCTGAATCTCCATTGGGTCTGGGTACAATGTTCCAGATCCTTTGGATGTGACAAACAGTGGTATCATGTTGCAAGAAATAAGTGTTAAGAAAAAATTGAGCATGAGTAGGCCATTGATGGGTGGAGGAAACATGAACAGAGAACATTATGGGGGAATGATCGGACGAGACCATACCAGGAATGGTTTCAACAAAAGGGACTGAAGGGAGCCGACGAGAAAAATAAAACTCGCGTTGGTCTGACAACATAGCCCTGTCCAACCTTTTTAAAACTCTTGCGGGGCCTGACTGAAAATTAGACCACGTGAACCACAAATGCTCGAGAAACTGACCCACAGAGAAACAACCATTGGGATCGAAGACCCCCAGTTTATTTTTCATAAAATACCAAGCATGTCGCTCTCCCGAGGCCCACCTATTGGGGAGCTGGCCCATTTTATCATGAGGCTTCTCGACCATATTGAAATCCCCACACATCAGCCAGACCACGATAGGTAAGGACAAAGCACACCATCTCCATAGTGCACATCTATCTTGGACCTCATTAGAGGCATAAATATTAATAATCCCGAAGGAAAGACCATCGAATTTGAGCAGAATCCAAACCGCATGGTGAGAGGGGTCAGAACCCCATGTGACAAAATTGCTCGCCCACCTATTATTAAGCAAAATGATAGCACCTCCGCTGCCTGTGATTGTGGTTGGTAGCATACATCTGACTTCCAGGCCATAACATAGAACAAGCAGATTGCAAATTGAAACCTGCCACTTTGACTTCTTGTAAACACACAAAATCTGGATGACCATAGAGACTAGAACAGGTAGTGAGTTCATCCCGAACCATGTAACGACGAATAGGGTCCGTCAACCCACGCACATTCCAAGAGAGAAACAACATTAAAAAGAGTCAAGTTGCATACCCCCACTGGCCTCAGTCGCATTATCCGACAATAGGTGATAGGGGTTATTCCTGAAGGCATCCATGGTGGTGGAGGAGAGAGAAGTTTACCACCGCTTGTCTAAATGAGCAAGCCGCTCACCTCGTAGGGGGCTACGAGACCGTCGTCCTAAGTTCTGAGAGAAACTTCCTTCAGCCCCTACCTCATCTGGAGAACCCAAGGGCATAGTGGACCGAATTCCTTCATCGTGGTCTACAGACTCGACGACCAGAGGAGGAGAGTGGACAGGGGCTGACTCCATAGCCGACGGTTGCATGGGAGGCTTAGGCGCTAGGGCCTGAGCATACGTGGCCACTGTGTGCCCCACCTGAGTGGGCTTGCCACCTTTCCCTTTCTTGCATGAAACCTCAGTCCATTCGCCATATTTTGTTGGAGGGTGCAGGGTAGTGGGAGATAATACAACACCAGTTGCTGGGGTAGATGCCTTGGCCTTGAATTTTTTAGCCATCAAGGGGCAATCCTTAATGCGGTGGGAGGCTGACTAGCAGTGGTAACATGTATTAGGGAGGTTGATATACACCACCCATTGATGAATACGGGTAGAACCAACCTGAATGTCAATATACTCCTTTAGGGTTTTAGCTAGGTCAACCTTGATACACATTCTCCTGCTAGGGTGGATCGACATGAACCGAGAGGGTTCATCACAAACAAATTCACCAAGGGTGGACACCAAATTTTTTAGAAAGGGCCAACATGCAGTGGGGAGGTCCGGGAGTTCTACCCAAATAGGCACGACCAGGGAAACAAAATTAGAAACCGTGAAATCTCGGCTCCACGGCTGAAAAATGAGCAGTGAACTATTAATGTAACTAGGACCCTTATTGAGGACCTTCTGGGCTTGGTCGGGACTACCAAATTGGAAATGAAAAAACCCTTAGAGAGATTTTGGACATGGTCGACTTGAATCCCATACGGACGCCAATACTGCTCAATCCAGTTCCTAAGGACATGCTCAAGGGGAATCCGACCCAAAAAATACCCTATAAGAGTATTGTTTTCAAACCAAGAACATGCCTGATTGAATTCATGCAGAGGAATCACAAAATCAGGTTCAAAATTACCTCGTGGTACACCTTGGGAACAAATTTCTTGGGTTGTTTGTTCACCTCCGGAGCCATTCCTCTCACCGCCAGCTTCAGACGAAGTCGGGGGAGGAGAAGCCGACATAATAACACCCACGGAGCAAGCGCAACACGGAGGCCGGCACAAGCTCCCAGAGAATGAACAGAAACTACCAGAAACCCTAGGACAACACGCAGACCGACATGCACGTAGCCACCTAGAGCCCTCTTGATTTAAAAGATTAGTTATGTGAAAATGGAACAATTTGAGTTTCTCTTATGCAGGTTAAACATTTAAAGAGGATGGGCAAGGGGTTATTCTCATGCATTTACAAAATAAAATAAAATGAGAGATAAGTAGGGCAGTTTTGTTGTAGACTAGACCATAGGGTGATATATATCTTGTAAAATTTATATAACTTTTACATAAAAGGGAAATAATTAGTTTACTTATTGTAAATTGGAGACAAGTACACTTTAAAAGTGTTCAAACAAGGAATTCAAAAGTTTTTTTTTCAAATATTTAATATGATAGTGAGTCTTTGAAGTATGTTTCTAATGTTTTCTTTAATTATTTGAATTTAAAAATATTTGCAAATGATTATTGCAATATAAAATTAATTAAATATTTCTTCATTGGATATTTTTTTAGAACATGTTTATTTGATGGGCTTATGTATGAAGTTGCATTAAGATCTTCGGTAGTAACATTACCTATTCTAACATGGTAGTGGAGTCTTATGAAAAGCATCTCACTAGGTGATCCAAGATCTTGTAAGGTTTTTAATTACTCATAGAAATTTGAAATCTTTATCCTTTTAAAAATTGTGGAAGAAAATTAATTTTAGCATTTGCAAGAGCTTAGATTAAGGGTTGGAGATTTCATTGTTTTTTCACAAATCCTAACTATCTATCCTATTTGGTCTTTGATTCTATTATTGGTAAGAAAAAACCAAAATTGTTTCAAGTAGAAGCCTCGTATCTCAAGTTTGGAGTAATTAAAAAGGAATTATATGCTCAAGATTTACACAAAAAAACTAGGGTGTTTTTTTGCATTCTTAGAGTTTTATAGATTTCGACATAGATTTTTCGGATTCAAATTTATCTCCTACGGGATGATAAGTTTTCAAGCTCCAAAACTATAAACTTGCATAAACCTTTGAAACAAAATTCATAGTAAAGTTGGTTGGGCACCTTTACTTGTGGAGAGATATTTTGTTCAAAATATTCATCAATATTTTGTGAAGAGGATAGTTAGAAGAGATAAGAAGCACAACTTTCATCCTTATTTCTTCTTTAGAAGAGAGAGCAAAATAAAGTTTGAGGTAGCACCCTTCCTCTAGTAGATTCCTATGAAGGTTAAGATTATGAACTTCCAAATGGTAGGTCTTAAATCCAATCTTAGCTCCCATATTTTCAAGGAAATATATAGTAAAAAGGAGGCTCATAAGAATTATATACTCATTGCTCTTTAGATGTAAGCTAGTTAAATATAGGATCATAGGATCCTAACAATGAATTTTGTAGTTGAATTAGTAAAAGTTCTTTAGTTGGGATTTAGATTTAATATTTGATGCCTCTATATGCATTAATTTTTATTGACTTCCATGCACCTAATTTGCATAAAATTGGAAGGTAATGCTTTTCTCCTTCTAGGAAAGCAAATAACCCACTTTGATAAGTGTTGTATCCAAAATTATAAGGCACCTATATGTGAAGTAAAAAAACTCCCATGCTTGGGCAATTGAGATTTCGAGGCAAGAAAATTATAGATAACCTTAGTAAATTTTATAGATTTAAAAAAGAATCATCATTGTAGGGTTTTAGTCCTTTGAAGACCTCATACTATATGTATGATTACTTCATGAGAGGAAATATTTGAATAAATCTTATTCTAATATTAAGATCAAGGCACACAATATGAACACTTCATTATAAATAAAATATAAGAAAGTTACTTTGATACAATAAGGATTTCAATGGGATTGTGGGTATTTAAAGGAGATTTCCTAAGAATGTAGTTCACATAATGGAAAGGAGCTAATCATTATGAGCAAGAGGAGATATGTAGGTGATGTCCTCTCTAATTTTCCTGGTTGTTAGATGGGTTGGACCAGATGATCAGGACTATTACACCTCGTATGGAGCAACTTAGCAGGGCTAGTCCCGAGAACATAGGGTTTGGCTCAATCTAGGGCCTTCGAGATTTTTAATAAGGATGAATCCCTTTAAGATGTGACCTTGAGCACACTTTTCCTATTCTAGCCTAATCTACCAACATTAAGGAAAAAGGGTTAGAGAAATATAAAAATAAAAAACAGTAGAAAGAAAATAACCTAATCTAATAAAAGTGATTCACAAAGATCAAGATAAGATCCCCTTGCACAATATCCTTGAGTGTAATACGATGACATAAGTGAGAACTTCCTCCTCTAAACATATGTAAGCATAGGTAAACACACATACATAAAGGAAATGAGACAAGGAGAACTAAACGATTGGAACCAAATAGTCACAAGCCTCTAGTATGTATATATGAATATAAAAACATTACAATATTATGCTAAAAGTGGGGGATCAAAGGTATGCTCGCAAGACCACTCAAAAATATGAGTACTATAGGAAATAATGACTTGTAGTATAACTTGTAGATCCTTTACAATGCTATGAAAAATACTATATATGGATTAAAAAAATGGGGAAGATATTCCTTCCAAAATCATGTAGAGATTTCAAAAAGGGTTGCTCATTTAATTGTTGGTCATGTTAGCTTTTGAGGATATATGCAATAGAAGATATTTAACACGGTTCCTAATAATATGCAGTAAATATGAAAGAAAGTGAGTTTGTAATATGATTGAAATATACTATAAATAGAAATGATGAAATTACAATGTAGTATGGAGGAAATGGTCACTCCATTACAATGAGCTAAAGATCTACATTGTGCTCCATATAGGAGCACCACTATCTACTACACTACACTAGATAAGAACTTGACTTGATACTAAATTTATCTATGAGGCCCTTTATATAGGAAGATAGATTCCTTGGCCAACACTCTACCTAGCTGTACAAGGGGACACCTTGCACATTACAACTTGCACATTGCCACTTGTGCATTTATTACATTGCTTGAAGTAACTAGCTAACTTCCTCCTAAAGTAATCTCCTACTCTAACTATGTACCTAAGGTGGTACATTTACATGATCCAAATGATGTAATATACTCTAACTCTAACACCCCCTGTATTACATTATTTGGGTATTGAAGATTTTAATATTCAATATGGATCTTCTTCTTTGTCTTGGAACTTGTATTCTTCTTCTTCTCTATTTTTTGTAACTTGTTCAAGCAAGTAGTTAGTGTCTTCATAACCTATTGTTCTTGCTGAAAGATCTTTGACTTCATAATCATCTATAGATTCTTCCAGTTCTTCGATTTCCTCTATCCTTTGAGCTAGGTGTCCTTTTTTATTCATTTTTCGATACTCCAATTGGGGATAATTGGTTGGACGCTGAGCTTGTTATTGATTTTGATATTGTCATGGTTGAAATCTGCTCCCATTGTTCATCTGATTTCCTTGATTCTTATTTCTGGGATTGAATCTGCAATAGTTTGTGCTATGACCTTTTCTCTTGCATATTTGACAATACCTGTTATACCATGGTCTTCATCCTTTTGATGATGAAGCAATATTTCCCTGTGGATTTTCTTTTGATGCCAATGAAGTGTTAGTCATTTCATCTTTAATTGTATTCTCTACCTCATATTCTTGAAGAATATTGATTAGGTCATCAAAAGAAGTATCTTTACTTAGGACTTGTAAAGATGTAACCAAATGTTTGTAGCTATCTGGAAGTGCTCTCATGGTTACTTGAGTAAGAAGTTCATCTTTAATTTCTTCTCCTAAGGTTAATAATTTCCCTTTAATATCTACTACTTTCCTTAGGAATAGTTCTATGCTCTCACCACTGTTCATTTTTAGAGAATGTAGTTGAGTTTGAAGATGAAGGATAGTGGCTTTATTTTTTCCTTCAAATATATTTTCTAAGATTTTCCATGCTTCTATAGATGTCTTTGCTAAACTGATATAAGGTTGTATTTCATCAGTGATAGCAAAGGTTATTATCATTAGGGCTTTTGCATCATTGTCATCAAACTTCTGAATTTCGATATCACCTATGTTTGGTCTTTTTGTTGTTCCTTGAGTTATCTCCCAAATTTTTTCATATACTAAGATTGCTTTAACCTTATTTTTCTAGGAGAAATAATTTGGTCCCTTAAGTAATTGGGATTCCGCAAGAAAGAATTTTTTTGATGCCATGATGATCCTTGTGGTCTTCTTTTAATTTTCCTAGTATTGATTTGATGATGCCTTGGTGAAATTCTAGGTTTTGTAGAATGCCTTATGTCTCCCTAGTAATGTTGAATGATAGATAAAGTGCTTTTGAGAATAGTAGTTCAATTTTGAGTTGATTTTGTAAAGTTTTGTGAATAGCAAATATCAACTTCTTTTACACCTTATTTCTCCTATTGAACTTAAGCACTTTCTAGTTTGATGAGGTTCTATTTGTTGGAATTCTTTTGTCCCTTTAATGTGAGTTTGAGACAAGTATAGTAATTAGTTTCCAACTCTTGATTTTCCTTGTAGAACCTTCTTTTATAGCCTTTGATAATTTGATATTTAATGTTTCTAAATTCCAACTACCTATTTTGGTGTAGTATTCCTTATAACTCCCTAATATGGAATTTTAGAAAACAATGATATTTGCAATGTTAAATAATTAATCTATCCAGGTAGAAATCCTTATTTCTCCTATGCTTTAGATTGCAAATATTAGGCTATTAATCTATATATTCCTTTTTTTAATATTGCTTTCAAATATGGTTGATTTTTCTTAATGTTTTAACCTTATATTATACCTTATGTCTCCCTATTAATGAAAGCAAATTGGAATAAGATATAGTATTACCTCTGTGACACCCCAAACCTCTACATATCCAATGCTGATTCTTAGACGTAGATGACAACACTCTTTAGTGCTCTTTTGATCATTATCTCCAACGTATGGGCATAGGCTTTATCTTGGATGACAACTGGTTTCTTTGATGGCACTACTTGGACTATGGATGCTTCTTGTCTAACCATACTAGGAGCATTTAATGCTCATTCTTCTTGCTATTGTTATGACACCTATATTGTTGTGTAATTCTACTATGAACTCGACCTTCAATGCTCAGCTTTGCTTTTACTTCATTCTGATGCTTTCTCCAATATGGGTGCTTCTAAATAGAATGGAATCTTCCTCCTTTTGGACAAGTGGTGAATGGGAGTTACAAATTGAAATTATTTCAATGCTCATGCAAATATAATGTACGTAACCTCCTCAATATTCCTTGTAACTCCTCTTGATTAGGTGCCTAAATTTTCTTGAGCGTTAAGAGTTGGGATGGCACCTTAGAATGTTTGTGCCAAGTGGCACTCAAGGTCTTTGCATGTAGATCTTTACTATAATGCTCCTATAAAGAGTGTTATAACTCCTCTTGCCCTTTCGTATGCTTATTTCTTGGCTTGCTTCATTTCTTGGATAGCAAGCAACCTCTTTCTTTTGCAGGCATTTTGATGAGGACATTGGATGGTGTTGGTTGTGATGCTCCTTGGTTCTATGGAGCTCCGAATGGTATTTTTGGTGCTTCCTTTGGTGGACGTTCTTCTCCAATATTTAGACCTCGGATGTAGCACATTTTTCCCTTATTCTCTATGCTATCAATATGCTGATTTTTGTGCTCCTTTGTAGAGTAGATAGCTCTTTGTAATAGCTTCTTGTAATGTTTTTCATTCCATGTTGATCAAAGTATATTTTGGATACCTTTTTCATGTAGATGAGCACCCTTTAATATGGACCTTTATGCTATCCTTTTTGTCCATAGATGTATATTGATAATGGCCTTGTGTGGGCTTTGATATTGTAGGTGAATGCTTGCGTCTGGATGCTTTGACATGGAGCAATGGTGTCTTTTGACACCTTAAATATTGAGCAATATGTGCTCCTTGATGGCTTTATTTTCTTGCTTGAAACCTACCCTTATACCTACTTGGATGACGGTCATTGTATTATATGACATTTTTTCCTTCTTGAATGGACAAGAATGGTGCTTTGTATTAGATAGATTTTGCACCAATATGATGGGCCAAATGCTCCTTTTTGAAATGCTCCTTTTCCTTTAGTAATTATTTTTTCTTGGATAATTTAGTAAGAGTAAAACCAAGCTAATAATATGCACCCTTTTAAGTAGAAAATTCTGCACTTATTCTTTTAATGAAACCCTAAGTGCACTTTAAATCTAAGACTCTCCAAGTCTCGATTTTTAGCTCCTTTGCAGATTTTAATGGTGGCTTTCTTTTGGCCACAAAATGCTGCAGATTTTGTGCATCAAATGGTGTTTCTAGACACCTTGATAATATGTTGATTTTGTGCCCTTCGATCTTTAACAATCAAAACACACAATAATCCTTTGAGAGTAACTAGTTAATGATCAACTAGTTTAGTGCAATGAATCTCTATAATTTCTACCTTAATGCACTTTAATAATCTCACCTTATTCCTCCCAATAATAAGCTCTCAAAGTAATTCTAAATGCACTTAATAATTTTTGCAACTTTTAAGAGTAATCTGTAATTTACCCTTAATGAATATTTTGTAAATTTTCACTACAATCAATATTGTAGGATATAGTCTTCTTGCTTTCTAGATAGAAAATAGGTAGATGATAATTTTATTTCTCTCAAAAATATCCAACTCCTATTTAATGTGCAAATAATCCTTAAAATGAATTCTTTCTTTTTGCACTTGAAGACTATAATGCAATCTATCTTTTTGCAACTTTTAATCCAGATATGGTGCTTAATAGAATTTGATAATGAACCCTAATTTGAAGTTCAACTAATTGCACCCAAGTTGCTTACCTTTTTGATGGCTTCTAAAGTAGATGATGATATTGGTGTTTTTGATTCACCAAGTTGCTGCCTTGTAGTAGATGGATGAATTTATAGCTTTCTCGTTGGCTGTCCCGAACAACTTCCTGCTTCACCAAACTATAGCCTTGAACTTTCTATCTTGAGCCTTGGATTTGGTGGCTTGATCCTTCCAGTGTTCTTCTACTTTTTTATGTAGATTCAAAGAACTCCTTTATCTGAACTATGCCTCCTTTCTTGTGAGAGGCAATCTCCAAATATCCTGGATTTGGTAGGCTTCTTCTATCTGAATCTTTCTTCAAGCTTCTTGTCGAATTCTAACTTCAAACAGGATCTTCTTCTTCTCAAGATTTTGAATATCTTGAGGTCTTCACTGGATTCTTCTTCTATATTTGGAACTCCTTTCCAAATTCTTCTTCTGGTATTTGGCACTCCTTACCAAATTCTTCTTCTCTTGGGCTTGTTGTTGGATGGTGACAATTATCCCAAGTCCTTCACTATCAAGATATTTCTCCTTGGTAGTGGATTTCTCCAATGAGTTCTCCTAGGAACTCTTTTAATGATGCTTCTATGAGCTCTGCAACAAGGCTCTCCAAGCCTTCTTCTTTTTCCTCCTTGAGACCTCTCCAAGGTCTTCTATCTTGCAGCTTCTCTGGTATTCCAACTAAGACCTTTTCTTCAACCTTCTGCTTTTGGAAGTGTTGGTGATGAGATATTCTTTCTCGGATCTCTAATTCTGCTACTTTTGAATTTGAATAGGACTCTCCTAGTCCTTCTCTTTCTTCCAAGAATGGAAGTTCTTCAATGAGATATTTTCTTGATCTCTTTAGTTCCTTCTTGAAGGAAATATTTAATCAGTAAAGGAGATCACCAATCTCCTATTTCTTGGACTCTTCTCAGGAGTCTTCTCTAGGAACTCCTTTTTGGAGTTTTCTTTTGGATCAAAAATTTATCTTCTGAATTAGGAAATCTTCTCTAAAGTAATCTCCAGGAACTCTTCTTTGGAGTATCCTTCTGAATCAGGAATTTTTCTTCAGAAACAAGAAATATTTAGAACTCTTATTTGGAGTCTTCTTCTAAATCAGGAATTTATCTTCTAAATAAGAAAATTTTCTCTAAAATTTTCTTTAGAAACTCTTCTTTAGAGTTTACTTTTGATTCAGGAAGATTTCTTCTTAATTAGGAATTCTTTTTTGAAGTTTTCTTCAGAATTAAGGCTTCTATGGCCTTTTATTCTTCAAGGCTTCTCTAGCCTTTTCTTCTTCTAGGCTTCTATGGCCTATTCTTCTTCTAGGCTTCTTTGGCCTATTCTTCTTCTGCACTCTACAGGTATTAATCTTGAATGGAGATCACCAATATCCTATCTCCTTCTATGAATCAACTTCTGGAGTCTCTTCTTCCTTGAGTCTTCTATAAGGCTTCTGTGGCATTTTTATTTACTTCTATAATTTGCAGGATTGCAGCTCTTGTAATGGGACCTTTCTCGAGGTCTTTGAAATATTCAGTCTTCTCCTTGTTGCTACAAGTGCTGGAATGATTCTAAGAAGATATTCTTCCTAACTCTCTTGTAGGAAGCTTCCCAACCTTTTGTTGAATCTCCTTTTTCTGCAACAAGCTGTTAGAAACTAGAACGGAAGAACTTATAAATTTGGAGATAATCTTCACTAGTTGATTTGTCAATCTAGTGGTATGAATGTCGAGTCCTAGTCTTCATGAGTTTTTCTACAAATCTATGGAAAGACTCTAGCCAAATATAATCTTAGAATTTTTGCAACTAAGATTTATTTCAGTCCTCAATTTTCTAATCCTGTTGACTACTATGGCTATTTCTATCAATTGATTCCTAATGGTAGCTTTTGCATGCAGTGATGCATAATGATAAATCTAGTTTGCAAATATGCATGCCAATAGTAGCAATGGTGACTCTCCCTATTCCTCTTGACCTACTAGACTTCTCTTATGATGGATGTAGGCCCTCCTATCTCAATTCACCATGGCTCTGATACCACTGTTAGCTTTTGAGGATATATGCAATGGAAGAGATTTAACATAGGTCCTAATAAGATGTAGTAAATATGAAAGAAAGTGAGTCTACAATATGATTAAAATATACTATAAATAGAAATGATGAAATTACAATGCAGTATGGAGGAAATGGTCACTCCATTACAATGAGCTAAAGAGCTACATTGTGCTCCATACAGGAGCACCACTATCTACTACACTACACTAGATAAGAACTTGACTTGATACTGACTTGATCTATGAGGCCCTTTATATAGGAAGATAGATTCCTTGGCCAACACTCTACCTAGTTGTACAAGGGGACACCTTGCACATTACAACTTGCACATTGCCACTTGTGCATTTATTACATTGCTTGAAGTAACTAGCTAAATTTCCCCTAAAGTAATATCCTACTCTAACTATGTACCTAAGGTGGTACATTTACATTATGGTTATGCGTAAGAGGTCAACCCCAAAATGTATTTATAAAAAATTGACAAATCAGTTTCAAAATCCAAGCGAATAGTATCTAAAGCATGTAGAAGGTTCACTATTATTAGGGGCAATGTTGGAAATTTAAACTCAAAATGGTAAAATTATTATAAAATTGGGGTGAATCGACCCAAAAAAAAATTGCACCCACAAATTTTAGGCTAGTGGACCCTGGTCAAGGATCCCAAATATTAACCAATTCCAAATTTTGAAAATCTTAATTTTAGCCAATTTAGGAATAAATAGACACTACACATAACTCTAATTTACATGACCCAAATGATGTAATATACTCTAAATCTAATAGGTCACATCTCCATTTAATATACTAGTTCCTTCACAATCCCTAAATTTGATCCTATTAATACTAGATGGCTCTAAGCCTTTGGATGAGCCACTACTTCCACTATTTCCATATACTCCATTTGGTGATTCTTGATGTTTGACTATAGGAAATATCTATTATAGATGCTCTATATTAGGGGTCACTCTTGTGGTAGCTTCCCATGTTGTCACCTTTAATGTGTCAACCATTATTATAGACTTGTCAAGTTTAAGATGTGCAAGTAGGTGAGTTTGAGATTCTCGTCTTTATGGTTTCAACTACTTACTTTGTGAAATATGCCTTGATGTCATGGCTTCTCTCCTAATAAAATGGTCAATCCTCGTTGCTTTCCATTGTAGGAGCTTTCAGATGGTCCAACTATCAGGTTTTTAAATTGTTCATCCTTCAAATATTTCTTGACCTATTCTTCAAAACTTTTATGTTTTTTTTTTTCTTTTTTTCAAAACTCCTAATTTTTGGACATTTCACTCTTCTTGCACTTTTCAGGAATTTCCTCCACCTTCCAATATTTAGGGTCCAAATATCGCATGTAATAAATTTTTTTGACTTCCCCTTCTTATCAAAGCTATCGAAGGTGTCGTTGATTTTTGATCAATACTTTCATTATCTAAGAAGACTTGCTCTTTGTATCTTCTTCTGCCCTTCTACTTTTAAAACATTTTGGCCCAAAATTTTACCTATGCTCACTCACCATTTGATCTTCTACCAATATCATCTTATAAAATTTTGTCATGTTTTTCTCCTTTCGAGTGTAGTGAGAACTCACTATAGTAGGCCCCTTCATTTATGGTGTCTCAAAAATTACTAGAAGAATCTAAATAAGTTACATTTTTTAGTTTCTCCTAAGGATGAGAGTGAAAAAGATGTCTAATTTATTGGATCTTAAATATGTCAATTCATGTTGGGGACCATCAAACTTAAGTTCATGAGTCCTTCAAAGTTATTTTAGGAATGAATACTTCTCTTAGTAACTAATCCAGAAAAATGATTAAATTTTGTCCTTAGAAAGTTTCATTAAAATCCTTTGGCATTAGTTGCCACATGGTCGAGTGGTTCATCTAATCATATTTCTATAGATTTAAGGAGGTCACAACCAATCCTAAAAGGAGAGATGCATTTTTTTTTAATAAATTTTTTCAATGTGAGTTATTAACTTGAATCAAATTTTACTAATTACAAACAATGACAGATAAATCCTAGTTTGTTATTCACTTCGATTTTTAGTATGAACCTTAATTATTATGTTTGAAGTTCAACATAGTTAGCATTTTTAAAGCATGAGCAACATGCATGATATGATTAAGTATAAATACTTGTGTCATTTACAATAATGTAACTTCCTTGGATTATTGGTATGTGTATGTACCTATGTGAGAAAAGAGAGAGAGAGAGAGAGAGAGAGAGAGAGAGAGAGAGAGAGAGAGCTCAACTTGTCTTCTAACTAGTATTATTACTTTTGGATTTGTCATTACTTTTGGATTTGTCCCTTATATTATGAATAACCCACATGAATTAATTTTTTTTATAGTTATATTTTTATTGTATATATCATAAACTATATCAATGGGATCATTGCAAAGTGGGAGTTATAGACAACAAAAATCCATTCATGGTGAAGACTTCCTTGGCCATCCAATGATTGTATTATGTGAGGAGAATGTATTCTTGTTGGATTGACAATTATGATGGTAAAAAATAGAACATCCAATGCTCAAGTAAAGGTTGATGTAGAAGTATCTTTTATATATTATTTATTTATTTTTGTTTTGGTACAAGAAGATTTGCTGATAGAAAAATCAAGAGTTCCAAATGGAGTAAGCATTAGTGATTTGCAGTGTTCGTATTAGCAAATTTGTTAGATATGAAAATAATTTTTAGCTTGATTCAACAAATATATTTTTAGATTTTGGATATTTTTGAAGTTTGACCATGGTTCTTAATTCCCAAAGGTTTTGTTGCCCAGTTCTTAGTGGTTGAAGAGAGACAATTATTCCACTTGGAAGACAAAGTTGAATATTCATATTGAGTTTGAATATATATGAGGTGTGACATCACAAACCATATGAAGAGGTACCAGTGATTGCAAAGAATATATAAATTTTGATAGTGTAAACCTAAAAGCCTAACTAGTCACAATATTTGGTGTATTTTATAAGATACAATTGTATATACGTGATGCTATGACAATCAAATTTGCATGGTATAAACTTAACACAATGTTTAAATCCAAAAATAGAAATGGAATCTAAAATTGTATAGTCAATTACATTATTTAAAGATAAATAACAGTGAGAATTTAAAGGGTTTTCAAAGGAGGATTGCATGGTTGCAAGTATTTCTTTAAGTGCCAGTAAAAATCAATAATTATGTTCTTGTACTATTATCCTATGAGCTTTGTCACTATCATTTAGTGTTTTGGTGATGATATTGAACATCATTAATAGCTTCTGAGTACTTGATTATTTTACTATTTCCTTCACTGGGTTTGTATATATATATATATATATCTATTATCTATTTTTCAATTTTCAAAGTATTTGGATTGGTTGTTTTAAAGTTATAGCATTTTGAATATTTTTGTTTGCAATTTTCCGAATATTAAAAAAACACAAAAAAAAACGAAAAATTGCAAGGCAAAAATATAAAAAATAGGGTGTGACATTACAATGGTATCATAGCACAATATTTTTCTACCATCCTAAAGGGTTTGAATGTAGCCAAGTGGCCATAAGTATTACTTACGGAGAAACAAACCTAATCCCAATATAGACGAAGACCCATTTGACATATTTTTAGAAATAGGGAGAGAGGAAGAAAACATGGGTGACAGAGATAGAGATAGAGATAGGGATAGAGATAACATAGGGCCTATAGATAGAGAGATCATAATAAAATTATAGAGGGGGTAGCATGAACTTCAACATAGTATAGCTCAATTAGTTGCACTAGCGACCCAACAAATAGTTTGTAATAATACAAACCACAACCAAAACAATCAAAACAATAATGGGCAATGAGGAGGTATGGCTGGAAATAACAAAAATAATAGAAATGAAGAGAGTTTAGCAAACCAATGGGGTGTAGATCATAATTATAGATCTAGGGCAATGAGAAATAGATATTTGATTCCCACATTTCCACCCAGAGTTGAGGTGTAGCCTAAAGAGGAGCTTTAGAAGAGGGTTAACAAACTCTCTATACCATACTTTGATGTATCTGAGAAGAGTACTGCTAGAGCATGTGTCCAAAAGTTGGACACATACTTTCAGTTGAACCTAATGCTTGAGATAGAAGCAATAAATTTCAACGTTACATCTAGATGGTCTAGCATATGAGTGGTGGTATCATGGGATGATCACCCTGGACATGGTCATATTACCTCCTATACAGAATTCATAGAGAGATTGATTGGGAGGTTTGAAAAGAAGCATCCAGAGCTCCATTTTAAGGAGTTGGCACAACTCAAGTAGTGGGTTTCAGTAGAGATCTATGTTTTTTATTTTCAGAGGCTCTCAGTCTTGGTTACAGATATTTACAAGAGGAGGCTCATAGTGATGTTCATTGATGGCTTGTTTGATTCATTGAAGGGCTGTATCAAACCCCTTAATCCTCCCAACTTGCAGGAAGTCATTTGCAAGGCTAGGGATATGGAGTCATCCACTTCCAGGAGTAGATTACAGTCTAAGGATTTTAGAAATAAGAAGGATAAGAATAAGAGACAATTTCAAAAGGATTCAAACCCACCTAAATATTCTCCTAGAAAAGTGGACAGTAAGAGTTGTAATGAGCTAAAAAAGAAGAAATTATATTTTCAGTTCAGGGAGCCATGTAATCCATATCACAAGTGTGCAGTGAAAGTTAAAGATAAAAATATTGAGTATTTTTTAGCTACATATTCTGATACAAATAAATCATACCAACAATATGATTTTGATAGTAGTGTCTTAGATATTGATGGAGATGTTGAGGCTACACATGAAAAATAGGGAGTTGTAGTACAAATTTGTAGTTTCCATAAGGCTGGTTCATTTAAGGTGTGAGGAGTGTTAAGTGGAAAACAAATTACTACACTCATTGATACAGGTGCTACACACAATTTAATATATGAAGGGCTTGTAGCCAAGCGAGGCTTGCAGATGAAATATTTTTATGGTTTCAAGGTGATGATGGCAGATGGATTCACTCTTACTTGTACACAAAATATTCCCAATATTTGCATTTGGATGGGTGAATATGACCTCCAGGATGATTTTTATGTTGTAGGGATTGGGTCATAACGTGGTGCCTTCTTCAGTTTTGCCATCCTTGGATGATGAGGGTAAGTTGATACTCATTCCAAAAGCTATCATAGACAATAGTGAGAGTACTCTAAAGAAATGGGTGATCCGAGAGTATTTAATTAAGTGGAAGGATTTGTCGGTTGAGGATGCTACTTGGGAAAGTGAGCAGATTTTATAGCATCCAACACTCCAATTACTTGAGGACAAACAATTTAGGGGAGGGACGACTGTAATATTCCCTTCATAATTAGTCAATGATAATTTAGAGGGCTAGCCTACTCACAGGTTTCCCATAGGCTAGGACAGATGTGTGGGGGCCCATTGGGGTTTTTTTGGTCTTTATCAAGATACTGTGTGTTTTCAGTTGTCAATTTTTGGAGGTATTTTGAGCATGGGAGAGTGGAATTACTATTTTTAGTAAGTCAGTTTTTAGGGTCTTGGCAATACAGAGGGTATGAGGAGATTCATATTCCAAATGGGTGTCCAAATCTATGATAAATTGGCAAAATTGGTGGATGAGGTCTAAAATATTAATGTATAACGATTAATTATATAAATTTAAATAAATTATTTAATTTTTATATAGTTTACTTTATGTTATTTTGAAAAGGTGATATAAGGTGTTATTGTCACATAAGAGAAAAAAACAAATATAAAAAAGTGACTTAATAAGTGGATGCCACCCTCATGGTGAGAAAAGAAAATATTTTAATTGTTTTAAAATCTCTATGCAAACCCAAAATGGGTTGACCCTATTGAGAAGGAAAATAAAAGAACATTTTCTCCTCTCATTTACTGATGTAGGGGATTTGATATTGCTCGGTATTGTGGAGAGAAGACTTGCAGCTGGATTGCAGGGTTTCTACAACTTGTTGGGGATGAATTCCTCCATCAGGATCATCAACTTTGGGAGTGGAAGACATCCTTAGGTTGATATTTGGCACTCCTATTTTAGGGAGTGTATTGAGCTTCAATTGTTGATAATTTTCAGTGTTATTTTGAAAGGTTTTTAGTATCTTTTGGGTGTTCTTAATTTGTGCTTGCCATTCTAGAAAGGTCGAACCATTTGGCCTTAATTCAATGTATTTTTTTAGAGTAAAATTGGATACCATATTTCTTTGAGCCCATCGATTACATTTGTATTGGATTTGGGGTGTTTGGAGGAAGTTGTGGGACACTTTGGTTGTTGGTCGTACACCTGCTATACTTGGTCGTACCACAGAGGGCAGCGTGGAAATTTATGCAAAGGAATCACCCCATTTCTTAATCATTTTCTGCTCTCATCCTTGGTGCCTAGGATTTTGGAAGACATTGAGACTATTTGCTTGCTGGATAAATCTTTGTATTTGAAGATATTATAAATAAATCAAGTTTTTTGTGTTGCTGGACTGAGTCTGAACTACGTTTTCTAGATTTTAATATCTTCTGAGTACTTGATTATTTTACCATTTTTTTCACTGTATTTGTAGCTATATGTGTCTATTATATATTTTAATTTTCAAAGTATTTGGATTGGTAGTTTTAAAGTTATAGCATTTTGAATATTATTGTTTGTAATTTTATGAACATTCAAAAAATACACAAATAAAACTAAAAATTCCAAGGTAGAAATATCAAAACCAGGGTGGGACATTACAATGGTATAAAAGCACATTATTTTCCTACCATCCTGAAGGGTTTGAATGCATCCAAGTGGCCATCAGTATTACTTACGGAGAAACAGACCTAATCCCAATATAGACAAAGACCCATTTGACACATTTTCAAAAACAAGGAGAGAGGAAGAAAACATCGGTGATAGAGACAAAGGTAGATACAAGTATGAAGAGAACATAGGACCTATAGATAGAGAGATCATAATAGAATTATAGAGGGGGTAGCATGACCTTCAGCAGAGTATGGCTCAATTAGTTGCACTAGTGACCCAACAAATGGTTTGTAACAATGCAAATAACAACCAAAACAATTAAAACAATAATGGGTAGTGAGGAGGTGAGGTTGGAAAAAATAGAAATAATGGAAACGAAGAGGTTTCAATGAACCAAGGGGGTGCAAATCAGAATTATAGAGCTAGGGTAGTGAGCAATAGATATGTGATTCCCATATTTCCACCCAGAGTTGAGGTGCAGCCTGAAGAGGAACCTACTCAAAATGACTTCCAGGAGTTGATTCTACGAGATTGGAAAAATTCCAGTCCTGAATTTAGAGTATAGTTGTCCTTCTGAGAGTATGCAAATTGGAGATCTAGGAATAGGCCATAGAGGGGAAAGCATCATAATCATAAGCTTTAGAAGAGGGTTAGAAAACTCTCTATACCATACTTTGATGGATCCGAAAAGAGTATTGCTAGAGCATGGGTCCAAAAGTTGGAGACATACTTTCAGATGAACTCGATGCCTAAGATAGAAGTAATAAATTTTAGCATTACATCTAGATGGTCTAGCACATGAGTGGTGGCATAATGGGATGATAGACCTTAGACATAGTTAGATTACATCCTATACAGACTTCATAGAGAGATTGATTGAGAGGTTCCAAAGCTCCATTTTAAGGAGTTGGTGCAACTCAAGCAGTGGGGTTCAGTAGAGAGCTATGTTGCTGATTTTTAGAGGCTATCAATCTTGGTTGCTGATATTTTTGAGAGGAGGTTCATTATGTTGTTCATTGATGGCTTGTACGATCCATTGAAGGGTTGGATCAAAGCCCTTAATCTTCCAACTTGCAGGAAGCCATTCTCAAGGCTAGGCATATGGAGTCATCCACTTCCAAGAGTAAATTTTTGTCTAAGGGTTTCAGGCATGAGAAGGATAAGGATAAGAGATAATTTCAAAATAATTCAAACCCACCTAGATATTCTCCTAAAAAAGTGGACAACATGAGTTGGAATGAGCTAAGGAAGAAGAAATTATATTTTTAGTGCATGGAGCCATGAAATCCATCTCACAAGTGTGCAGTGAAAGCTAAAGCTAAATAGATTGAGTATTTTTTAGCTACATATTTAGATACAAAGAAATTAGACCAACAAGATGATTTTGATAGTAGTGGCTCAGATAGTGATGGAGATTTTGAGGCTACACATGCAAAAGAGGGAGTTGTGGCACAAATTTATAGTTTACAGAAGTCTGGTTCATTTAAGGTGCAAGGAGTGTTAAGCGGATAGTAGATTACTACACTCATTGATACATGTGCTACACACAATTTTATAGATAAGGAGCTTGTACCCAAGTGGGGCTTGTAGACGAAACATTTTGATGGTTTCAAGGTGATGATGCCAGATGGATTCACTCTTACTTGTACATGAAAGATTCCCAATCTTTGTATTCATATGGGTGAATATGACCTCCAGGATGATTTTTATGTTGCAAAAATTGGGTCATAACGTGGTGCCTTCTTTAGTCTTACCACTCTTAGATGAGGATAAGTTGATACTCATTCCAGAAGCTAACATAGATAATAGGGAACGTACTTTCAAGAAATGGGTGATCAGAGAGTATTTTATTAAGTGGAAGGATTTATCGGTTGAGGATGTTACTTGGGAGAGCGAGTAGATTTCACAACATCTAATACTCCAATTGCTTGAGGACAAGCAATTTTGGAGAGGGAGGACTATAATGTCCCCTTCCTAATAATTTAGTGATTGTTTAGAAGGCTAGCCTACTCACTGGTTCCCATAGTCTAGGATAGATGTGTGGGGGTCCATTGGGGGTTGTTTGGTCTTCATCGAGATGCTGTGTGTTTTAAGTTGCTAGTTTTTGGAGGTATTTTGAGCATGGGAGAGTGGAATACTATTTTCAATAAGTCAATTTTTAGGGTTTGTAGTGATACAAAGGGTATGACTTGATTCATCTTCCAAATGGGTGTCCAAATCTATGATCAGTTGGCAGAATTGGTTGGATGAGGTCTAAAAATTTTATGTGTAAAGGTTAATTATATAAAGTTAAATTAATTATTTAATTTTTATATAGTTAACTTTATGTTATGTTGAAAAGGGGATATAAGGTGTTATTTTCACTTAGGAGAAAAAATAAAATATCAAAAAGTGACTTAATAATCGGATGCCACCCTTATGGTGAGAAAATAAAATATTTTAATTGTTTTAAAATCTCTATGCAAATCCAAAATGGGTCAACCCTATTGAGAAGGAAAATAAAAGAACATTTTCTCCTCTCATTTACTGATGCGGGGGATTTGATATTGCTTGGTATTGTGGAGAGAAGACTTGCAGTTGGATTGCAAGGTTTCTATAACTTTTTGGGGACAAAAAATTCCACCAAGAACATCATCTTCAGGAGTGGAAGACCTCCTCATATTGATACTTGGCACTCCTATTTTAGGGAGTGTATTGATCTTCAATTATTGATAATTTTTAGTGTTATTTCGAAAGGGTTTTAGCATATTTTGGGTGTTCTTCATTTGTGCTTGCCATTCTAGAAGGGTCATACCATTTGGCCTTCATTCAGTGCATTTTGTTGGAGTTTTTTGATAGGGTTTCAGACCAAACTTGGATGCCATATTTCTTTCAGCCTAGCGATTGCATTTGGATTGGATTTGGGGTGTTTGGAGGTAGTTTTGGGATACTTTGGTTGCTAGCCATACACCTATTGTACCTGGCCGTACCATAGAGGGTAGCATGGGAATTTATGTAGAGGAATCACCCCATTTCTTGATCATTTTATGCTCTCATACTTGGTGCCTAGGGTTTTGGAAGACATTGAGGCTATTTTCTTGCTAAAGAAATCATTATATTTGAAGATATTATTAATAAATCAAGTTGTGTTACTGGACTGAGCCTGAACTATGTTTTCCAAATTTTAATAGCTTCCAGGTACTAAATTATTTTACCATTTCCTTCACTGGGTTTGTAGGTATATATGTCTATTATCTATGTTTTAATTTTAAAAGCATTTGGATTGGTAGTTTTAAAGTTATAGCATTTTGAATATTGATTTTTGCAATTTTTTGAACATTCAAAAAACAAAAAAAAACTAAAATTTGCAAGGCATAAATATCAAAACTAGGGTGGATTATTACAATATGATGCGAGATATGGTGGTAGTTGGCCATATACAACTTCATATGGGGTCATATTAGTTGCTATATGATAAGTGGTATTATAATAATATTCCACTAATGGTATCCATTTGGTCTAATGCATCTAATGCTCTAAATCAAAGTAGTGTAAGCCACCAAGTACTTACTTAAAATTTTAATTTGACTATTTATTTGTGGATGGTATATAAAATTCATCCTTAGTTGGGTTCCATGTAGCTTGAAGAGTTCCTTATACATATTATTAGTCAATGCCATATCGTGGTCATAGACTACAGAGGCAGGCATGTGATGGAGTTATGAAATATGATCAATCAATGTTTGGGCAATGATGGTGGCTATGCAAGGATGTGTAAGTGAAAAAAAATGGGTATACTTTAAGAGATGATTTACAACAACCAATATAAATAACCTATCTGATAACTTTGACAATATCCCAATAAAATGCATTGAAATATTAATCTATATTATTGTTGGAATAGGTAATGGTTGTAGCACACCTAGAAGTGGAACCATTTCCATTTTATGACACTAACATATATCACATTATTTAATAATACATTTAGTAGATTATTTTATTCCCTCCCAAAAGGAGTTCCTTTTTGTGCATTAATAAGTATTTAAGAATTTAAAATTTTGATTGAAGGTGACACATGTAATTCCTATAAAAGCTTGTCGTGCATAGGAAATTTATAGAAAGGAAAATGCACCCCTTAAAGGGAAAGTATTGGCCATCCCAAAAATATGCTAAATCATGATGGAAAATGTGGATAACTTTTGAATTAGTTATTTTATATGTGGATCTTCTTATCACTCCTATTGGATTTCATAAAACCAATATGAGTTTGGCAAGTACAACAACCCCATGTCCCTTGGTCATGAAATTTTAATGATATGGCATCGACTATGACATTGTATTTTTATTTTTTTTAGAGGATATCATGATTAGTTTAGTAGCCCATATTTTTTTATTTAGGAGGAGATACCATCACTCCAAAAAGTATATGAGGTTGTGATGGTCAATTTTGATATAAAAATGCTGAGCCACAAGAAATAATAGCTAATGTTTCATTGCATGAAGGATTGCCATAATTTCTTTTTCATATGTTGAATTTTCCAAATGCTTACCTATGAGGGCTTTACTAGTGAAAGCTAATGGTTTCCCTTGTTGCATGAATACTACCCTAATTCTATTCCTTAATTCATTACATTCAATTATAAAGGGTTAAGAGAAGTATGACATAGTAACTACAAGAGTGGTGCACATAGCCTACTTAAGAATTTCAAAAGCCCATTCCACTATCTTAGTCCTAAATGAATAATTTTTTAACATGGTTGTTAGTGTTAGAACTTATTACATCATAGACTATATGAGAAGTCAAGTGGGATAACCACTCCTTAGAAGGTACATGCATGTAGTATAAGACAAGTTTGTTTGAGGGTTTGTTGTGCCTAAATTAGGATTCCTATGTACTTAAATACCCTTCATTGCCATAATACAATCATTTTTGAAGCATTAAGATCTAGCATGTGGTATTATAGTAGGTCGAAGGAAGATAGAATACTTCTTGTAATCCTCCTCTATATTTGACATAGATATAGCCAAAGTGCACTCTATTTGAGAAAGAAAAATTTTAAGTTTGAGATAAGAAGTCTCAAGAATGAAATTACCCTACATAAAATTATGGCCATGAAGGAAAATTCCATGGTACATTCAAAGAAATGTTAGGGTAAAAAATCCTTGTCAAAAAAAAAGGCTTGAAAGTAAACTAGGCCAAACAAAGGTAAAGATAGGAAGCCATTTGTAGCTCCTCAAAAAGTTACAAGAAAAGGAAGCTATAAACATTCTTTAATATTGCAAAAGAAGAAGCCATTTGAAGCTTCTCTTTTTAAAAAATTACAAAGAAGTCTTATGAAAAGCATCTCACTAAGTGATCCAAGATATTGTAAGGTTTTAAATTACTTAGGAAAATTTGAAATCTTTATCCTTTTCAAAATTGTGGAAGAAAATTGACTTTAGCATTTATAAGAGCTTGGACTAATGGTTGGAGATTTCACTTTTTTTTCATAAATCCTAACTATATATCCTATTTGGACTTTTAATCCATCATTGGTGAGAAAAATCCAAAATGGTTTCAAGTAGAAGCCACATATCTCAAGTTTGGAGTATTTAAAAAAAAATGTATGCTCAAGATTTACACAAAAAACTAGGGCATTCTTAGAGTTTTATAGTTTTTGACATAGATTTGTCGGATTCAAATTTATCTCCTAAGGGATGATAAGTTTTCAAGCTCCAAAACTATAAACTTGCATAAACCTTTGAAACAAAGTTCATAGTAAATTTGGTTGGGCACCTTTAATTTTGGAGAGATATCTTATTCATAATATTCACTAATCTTTTGTGAAGAGGATAGTTAGAAGAGATAAGAAGCATAAATTTCATCCTTGTTTCTTCCTTAGAAGAGAGAGCAAAAGAAAGTTTGAGGTAGAACCCTTCTTCTAGTGGATTCTTATAAAGGTTAATTATTATGAACTTCCAAATGGTAGGTCTTAAATCCAATCTTAGCTCCCATATTTTCAATAAAATATATAGTAAAAAGGAGGCTCATAAGAATTATATACTCATTGCTATTTATATGTAAGCTAGTTAATTATAGGATCATAGGATCCTAACAATGAATTTTGTACTTGGATTAGTAAAAGTTCTTCAGTTGATATTTTGATTTAATATATGATGCCTCTACATGTGCTAATTGTTATTGGCTTCTATGCACCTAATTTGCATAAAATGAAAGGTAATGCTTTGCTCCTTCTAGGAAAGAAAATAACACTCTTCAATAGGGGTTGCATCTCAAATCAAAAGACACATATATATGAAGTAAAAAATATTCCATGCTTGGACAATTGAGAGTCCTAGGCAAGAACATTATAGATAACCTTAGTAAATTTTATAGATTTAAAAAAAAATCATCATTGTAGGGTTTTAGTCCTTTGAAGACCTCATACCATATGTGTGATTGCATTTTCATGAGAGGAAATATTTGAATAAATCTTATTCTAAGCTTAAGATCAAGGCACACAATATGAACACTTCATTATGAATAAAATATAAGAAATTTGCTTTGATACAATAAGGATTTTAGTGGGATTGTGGGTATTTAACGAAGATTTTCCAAGAATGTAGTTTACATAACATCTCACATTTAGAATGGAAAGGAGCTAACCATTATAAGCAAGAGGGTAGCTGTAGGTGTTGTCCTCTTTGATTGTCCTAGTTATTGGATGGGTTAGACCAGATGGTTAGGACTATTACACCTTGTATGGAGCAACATAGCAAGGCTAGTCCTGAGAGCACAAGGTTTGGCTTAATTTGGGTTCTTCAAGATAGATTTTTTATAAGGATGGATCCTTTTAGGATGTGACATTGAGCGCACTTTTCCTATTCTAGCCTAATATACCAACTTTAGCGGAAAAGGTTTAGAGAAATGTAAAAAACCAAAGATAGCAGAAAGGAAATAACCTAATCTAATAAAGGTGATTCATCAAGATCAAGATTATATCCCCCTGCACAATATCCCTGAGTGTAATATGATGAAATAAGTGATTACTTCCTCTTCTTAACATATATAAGCACAAATAAATACACATACATAAAGGAAATGGGACGAGGACAACCAAACAATTAGAACCAATTAGTCACAAGCCTCTAGTATGTATATATGAATATAAAAATATTATAGGATTATACCAAAAGTGAGGACTTGAAGGCATGCCCATAAAACCACTCAAAAATACAAGTATTTCAATATAGGAAATAATGACTTGTAGTATAACTTGTCGATACTTTACAATTCTAAGAAAACTACTATATATAGATTACAAAAAATGGGGAGATATTCCTTCCATAATTATGTAGAGTTTTGAAAAGGGTTGCTCCTTTAAGTGTTGGTCATATCTTCATTTAATATGCTAGTTCCTTCGTAATTCCTAGATCCAATACTATTAATACTAGATGGTTCTAAGCCTTTGGATGAGCCGCTACTGTTGGAAATATGAGCAGGTTTTGTTGTCATTGATGTCAAGAGTCGGTTTTAGTGAGCACGACAAAAGGAAGGATGTCAAGAGTCAGTTTCAGTAAGTAGTGCAAGACAAAGATTGCTTCTAGGCCTAAGGGAAATCATATTATAATATCTCTTATTATAATATTCAAGGGGGTTAGATGAGGTCTGAAGAGCAATAGGAAGGCCCAAGAAAAATAATATTATAATATTTTATTATAATATTAAAGTTCTAAGGTTAAGACCTAAAGATAAAATTAATTATGATAATTTCATTATAAATTAATTTATAATTTAATTTGATTAACTCTAAGAGTTATTAAATTAATTATAAGTTATCTATAATAATTTAATTATAAATTAGTTTATGATTTAATTTAAATAACCCTAAAGGTTAGGGTTATAAGGGCACAAAGTTTTAATTCAAATTAAAATAGAATTTAAAAAGTTCACCGACATTTTGAGCACATGGTATATTGCACATAAGAAGGGGCAAGTTTCATTTCAAATAATTATCCATGTGATCCATTAAATGAGATAGAAAATTGTGTGCAAGGAAAAGAGAAAGAATCGCGTGTGTTTTGAAAGGTTTAAAGATTCAGAATAAGGTACAAGCAAGTGGGGAGCCCACTTCACATTGCAAGGTACTAGGTAGCATGGTTGGCAGCCAGGGGCTGCGCTAAGACATTCACATGCGCAAGGTTAGGGGTTCGATTCTCATGGTCTTTGTTTTTGCAAGTAGATAAGGTTTTGGTCTGCTTTGTCGAAAAGGAACAAAGGGAAGGCACATGCCTTTCCCTTTGCGTGGAGGCATGTAGTCGACTTGGTGGGCACGCTCTGTGTAAATGTGCTTGGAAGGATGGGATTGCATGTTCGAAACCTGTCGAGGCCTTTTGGTGGTTGGACTAAGGTATGCACTCACATTGCTAAGGTTTGATTGTTGTATCCAAAAATTGCAAAGGTGGAAATTAATTTTTAATTTCTTAAAGTTTTGTTAATTGGAAATTGCATATTTAAACAGGGTTAAAGAGTTATACAAGGGAGATAAAAGGGTATGCAATGTTTTATTTTTGTGTTTGATTTTTTGAGTGATTAAATTTTATAAAAGGAGAAATAAGGTGTGCCAAGGGTGTTATATATTTTTGTTAAAATAAAGTTATATTATAAAAATTAGGAGAGATAAGGAATAGCTGATTTTTGATATTTTGACTTGGTGGAATATTTTTGAAAGGAAATATTAAGGACACATTTTTGCTATCTAACCCTTGAGATTGGAAAAGAAAGTTATTGTAATTGAGACATGTTTTGATGTCAAAAATTCATCAAATAAAAGGTATGGACATATCTTCCTTATAAATATTGTTGGATGTTGTGAATGCTAAGTTGGAGTGAAAAGGATTGTTTGATAAGCATTGTTGAGTTTGGTTTTATGGAATGAAAGTTTATACTAGAAACCTTGTTTGATAAGAATTTTTGGAAATATTGAAGTAATATTTCATATGCTTGAACTAGGGTTTGTGAAAGATCATGAGTATCATTGTTATGTGAAGTTGAGAATTATATTGAACTAGGGTTTGTGAAAGATCATGAGTATCATTGTTATGTGAGGTTTATTTGATAAGCATTGTTGACTAAGCTTTCATTGAGTGATTGGTTGAGTGGAGTTTATTGGACTTAGTTGATTGAAAGTGTTAGTTCAAGTTATGTGAAACAAATTATTCTATATTATGAATTGATTTGAGAAAGATATTGAAAGAGGTTTTACATGATAGATTGAGTTAAGTTGAGAAAGATTTTGTGAAAGCTTAAGGACATATTTGTGTGAGATTTTGTGGAAGCTTACAAAGTAGATTTGAGGTAAGTATTAGAGAAGACTTGAGAGCAAAGTTGATTTATTGATTTGTTCAAACCTTGAGTTAAGGTTTGGGGAAGATCTAGCAGAGATAATTTGTGATTGGGTCAAGCTTTGTGTTAAGGATTGAGGACATATTTGAGGGCAAATTTTGGTACAAATTTAAGGACAGGTTTGTGCCAAATCAGAGACAGATATTGAGCAGATTTGTGGTAGAATGAAGGACTATTTTTAGTGTATATTAGAGACAAATATTGAGCATATTTATGTAGGGTAGAGGATAATGTTTAGTAAATATCTAAGATAGATATAGAGCAGAGTAAGAGCAGGCTTTAGAGGTGATAGAGCATAGGACAATAGTATATGATGGATAGAGATCCATTACCTAGGGTAGTGAGGACAGAGGTCTTCTGAGTGATGACAGGGATCTTCAATGGAGAGAGATCCATAAGCTAGTGTAGTTGAGGCAATAGTCTTCTAGAGGATCACCAACCAAAGCAAGGGAGAAGAAGTTCTCCTGTGGATAGAGATCCATGAAATTGATTAGGGGATTGGTGTCTCCTTTGGACATATATTCATAAACATTGTAATAGGGAAGAATTCCCAAGAAATTTTTTGAGAAAATTTAAGTGAAATATTTTCTCTGTGGAAGTAGCCCACATTGGGTGAACCACATTAAAATCATGTATCTCATGTGTGTTATGCTTTGTGTAATGATTGTTACTTTATTACTGTTGATGTTATCATATGGATTGAAAATTAAAAAGTTTTATATTATACCGTTCACCCCCCCTCTCAGTATAAGCACATGTTCTTCAACTACTTCAACTATTAGCATATACTCGTTTTGGTGATTCTTGAAGTTTGATTGTAGGAAATATCTATAATCAATACTCTATATTAGGGGTCTATCTTGTTGCAGCTTTCCATGTTGTCACCTTTAATATATCAACCATTATTCTAGACTTATAAAGTTTAATATGTGCAAGTAGGTGAGTTTGAGATTATTTTGTCTTTATGGGTTCAAATACTTCCTTTGGGAAACATGCCTTGATGTCATGGCTTATCTCCTGATAATATGACCAATCCTCATTGTTTTCCATTGTAGGACCTTTTGTATGGTCCAACTACCAATGCTTTAAAATTGTCCATCCTTCAAATATTTCTTTATCTGGTCCTCAAAAATTTTATGTTTTTTCCTTTTTTCAGAACTCCTAATTTTTGGCCATTTCACTCTTCTTGCACTTTTGGGACTCTCCTCCACATTCCAATTTTTAGGGCCTAGATATCACATGTCATCAAAAATTGACTTCTCCTTCTTGTCAGAGCTATTAAAGGTCTGATTTTTTTATAAATCTAAGAAGACTTGCTCTTTGTATCTTCTTATGCCCTTCTACTTTTGAAACTTTTTGGCCAAAATATTTACCTGTGCTCACATGCCATTTGATCTTTCACCAATGTTTTCTTATGAAATTTTATTGTGTCTTTCTCCTTCCAATTTTAGCGAGAAATCACTAAAATAGGCCCCCTCATTTATTGTTTCTCAACAATTACTAGAAGAATCTAAATAAGTTACATTTTTTAGTTTCCCCTAAGGAATGAGAGTGAAAAATATGTCTAATTTATTGGATCTTAAATATGACAATTTATGTTGGGGACCATAAAACTTTAGTTCATTAGTCCTTTGAAGATCTTTTTAGGAATGAATACTTCTCTTAGCAACTAATCCTAAACAATTATTATCATTTTTCCTTAGACAAGTTGCATTAAATTCCTTTGGCATTAGTTGCCACATGGTCGAGTGGTTCATCTAATCATATTTCTATAGATTTAAGGAGGTCACAACCAATATTGAAAGGAGATATTCACATTTATTTTGAAAATTTAGTTCAATGTGAGTTATTAACTTGAGTCAAACTTCACTAATTAAAAACAATGAAAGAGAAATCCTAGTTTGTTATGCACTTCAAATATTAGTAGGAGCCTCAATGATTATGTTTTAATTTCAACATATTTGATAATTGTTTTTGGCATTTAACCCTTTGCAAATTGAACCATTTTTAAAGCATGAGAAACATGCATGATATGCATAAGTATAAATAATTGTGTCATTTATAATAATGTAAATTCCTTAGTTTTTTGGTATGTATGTGTGTGCCTGAGAGAGAGAGAGAGAGAGAGAGTTCTGAACTTGTCTATGGTAGCTATCTAATTTCCTCTAACTAGTATTATTACTTTTGGATTTGTCCCTTATGCTATGAATAACCCACATGAATTAATTATTTTATTTTTAGTTACATCCATTATGGATGTATAATTATATTTTTATTGTATATATTATAAACTATATCAATGGGAATTTTATCACAACTATTTTGCATATATCATTTGATTTTAGAGCTCATTTTATTTCTTCTAGGCTATTCTATGGGCAAGAAGAGTTCATTACAATGTGGGAGTTATAGATAACAAAAACCCATTCATGGTGAAGAATTCCCTAGCCATTATAGGAAGTAGTCAATTGATTGTATTGTGTGAGGATAATGAACTCTTATTGGTTTGACAATTATGATTGTAAAAATAGGACATCTAATGCTCAAGTAAAGGTTGATGTAGAAGTATATTTTATATATTATTTATATATTTTTGTTTTGGTACAAGAATATTTGTTGATAGAAAAATCAAGAATTTCAAATGGAGTAAGCATTAGAGATTTGCAATGTTCATAGTAACAAAGTTGTCAGAGATGAAAAAGGTTGTTATTGATGAACATACTATTTTGTGTGGAGAATGTTTGGCATAATTTGTCTAAGGAAGTATAAATAAATCAAGGCATTGAAGTGAAGATTATTTGGTGCAAGAGTTGCTAGCATTGTATGTCATCAAGTTGAAGAAAAAATATATTGCCAACAAGAGGAACCATTTTATGGTTCCAACACTATTTGTTATCTAAGGAAGGTAAACTAGCAAAGATTGATAAGCATATGTGAATGTTATCTATAACTATTGATGAGAAGAACCGACAAGTGAGTGGTTTACAATAAGAGATGAAACCATATCATAGAAGAAGGTGTTTGCTAGTAAGTATGTTGTTCAAGGGTCATCTGATGGAGTCTTACAAATGCACCTCAAGTGCTATTGTCTAGTAAAGTTATGTTAGCCAATAATAAGGGTTTTCAAAGGAAATACTAAGGTAGTCATTGATGAGTGAACAAAAAACTAGGTTTATATACTAAGGCTTACTAATGGAGTTGTTTTATTTGATGTAAACCTTTGAAGAGACTCATTTGTCTGAGATGTTCAAAGGTATTGAAGGTATTAGAACATGGAAGATTTTTTGTACCTATCCTACAAAAATAGTTGTTTCACACCATCTTGAGGTAGAATATCCATACGATTGTGAAACAGGAGGTGGTGCATCTATTTTGGGGGCTCAATCACATAAAACCACTCTCATCCAATATTTGAGATAGAGTTGAGGTTAGAGGTATTCAAAAGCTATTGTTATGGATGAGGAAATATTTAGGTTATAGCCACAAGGACAAAGCATATTTTGAGTATGTAAAAAATGCTAGAACAAAAGTATTTTTGTGCCACGCCATCTTAGAAAAAATATATCTATTAAGACATTGAGTTATACATTGTGCATACCTTCAATTACTAATATATTTTTGAGAATTTGGTGGCATAAACTATTTCAAGATACATTGCAATAAACTAAAAGCATGAAGAGATAGTGAAATATCATAATTAAAATAATATTATGTGCCATTGAATCTTAAAGTATAAATGGATACAATTTATTTGATGTTTTTCTTTTCTAAAATTCTAAAGTGATGTCATCACATTGAATGTTTGATTTTCTAAATCTACACATGGAAATTAGAACAATTGTTTCAAATCAAATGAGAATCACTTATTTGAAAGGAAAATGAATTACATTGATTGCACATGCTTTATGGAAGAAATAAACTAATAATTTAAATAACATAGTCTTCAATTATAAGGTGAAATTATTTTAGGAATTTTGTTGGAATATTGTGAAATACTTGAAGAGAGGACACCATCTCATAGAAGAAGGTGTGGTCTAGCAGGTATGCTGTTCAAGTATCATCTAATGGAGTCTTGCAAATGCACCTCAAGTGATATTGTCTAGTAAAGTTATGTTAGCAAACAATAAGGGTTGTCAAAGGAAATACTAATGTAGTCATTTGATGAGTGAAAAAAGAACTAGGTTCATATAATATTAAGACTTACTAATGAAGTTGTATTATTTAATGTAAACCTTTGAAGAGACTCATTTGTATGATACATGTTCAAAGGGATTGAAGGTATTAGAACATAGGATTTTTTTTGTACCTATCCTACAAACATAGTGTTTCCATACCATATTGAAAATCCATAAGATGGTGAAACTGGAGGTGGTGCATCTATTTTGGGGGTTCAATCACATAAACCCACTCATCCAGTATTTGAGATAGAGTTGAGGTTAGAGGCATTCAAAAGCTATTGCTATGCATGAGGAAATGTTTAGGTTATATCCACAAGGACAAAGCATATTTTGAGTATGTTAAAAATTCTAGGACAAAATCATTTTTGTGCCAAACCATTTTAGAAAAAAATATATCTATTAAGACATTGAGTTATAGATTGTGCATACCTTCAATTCCTAATATATTTTTGAGAATTTGGTGGCATAAAATATTTTAAGATACATTGCATAGAAAATAAAATCATGAAGAGATAGTGAAATATCATAATTAAAATAAGATTATGTGCCATTGAATCTTAAAGTATAAATGGATACAATTTATTTGATGTTTTTCTTTTCTAAAATTCTAAAGTGATGTCATCACATTGAATGTTTGATTTGCCAAATCTACACATGGAAATTAGAACAATTTCAAATCAAATGAGAATCATATATTTGAAAGAAAAATGAATTACATTGATTGCACATGATTTATGGAAGAAATAAATTAATAATTTAAAATAACATAGTCTTCAATTATAAGGTGAAATTATTTTAGGAATTTTGATGGAAGATTGTGAAATACTTGAAGACAATATAGGTTAATTTAATGAAACAACACACTTTTATAACTATAGGTATATTTATAGACACCAATAAAATATTTCTTAGCTTGATTCAACAAATACATTTTTAGATTTTGGATATTTTTGAAGTTTGACCATGGTTTCTAATGCCCCAAAGGTTTTGTTGCCCAGTTATTAGTGGTTGAAGGGAGATAATTATTCCACATAGAAGATAAAATTGAAGATTCATCTTGAGTTTGTAAAATATGGGGTGTGACATCAAGAACTATATAAGAGATATAAGTGATCCCAACAAATATAGAGTTTTATACTGTAAACCCAACCTAACTAGTCATAATATTTGGTGTACTTGATTAGATACAATTGTATATCCATGATGCTATGAAAACAAAATTTTCATGGGAAAAATAGAAATAGATTCTAAAATTTATAGTCAATTACATTATTTAAAGATGAATAACAATAAGAATTTATAGTGTTTTCAAAAGAGGATAACATAGTTTCAAGCCTTGCTTTAAGTGACAGTAAAAACCAATAATGATGTTCTTGTACTATTGTACTATGAGCTCTACCACTATCATTTAGTGTTTTGGTGATGATCCTAAACATCACTAATTAGAGTTTGACATTTAAGATGTAATGGTTATGCTTGCAAGAATTAATAGAAACCATAATAAAACCCATAAAAGAAACACAATTCTACAAAATAAATGTAATAAGGAAGACTTTTATTGATAACAATGAATAATTGACACTATATCATAGGCTACTTCAAGGAGGAAATCTCATTTATGAGAAACATTCAATACAATATATTTCTTTAGGATGTATGTATCTTTCTTACAACGTAATATATAAAGATAATTCAACCTAACCCTAATACTTTAGGATTGGATAAAAATAGTTTATCCAAACTATCTAACCCTAACCCTAATGATTAAGGGTCACCTTTACATTCAAAAGAGGTACCCAATAATTAATAACTAGACTATTGTAATAAAATAGAAAGTGTTAGGACATAAGGTCCTAATATTACCTCCTAAAATAATGTGCTTTTTCCTCAAAGCTAAATATGAGGATTTGTTTCTAAAGTTGATATAGTAGTTCCTACATGGAATATTTTGGGTGTAATCCATGTCATTGTAGAAATAGGTTTTTCATTGTTTGGTTGTGTAGTTTTCATTGTCATCAGTCCAAAATAGCGTTTAGCTCCATAATGATTGAGTCTTCATTACCTACTTTAGGTACTATTAACTAAAATTGAATATGCTATCCTAATACCTTATTCAATAATGGAAGACATGATGTATTTTAGAATATGACAATAAGTCTAACCTATATGCAACAATGCCAATCTACTATAAGACTTGATAGGGCCTATAGAATTTGGGTGTAAGCTTGTGATTTTTTTTTTTTATTTGTGGAAAACATCCCAAAAGGGATGCCACTTTCGGGTAAGACCCAAGGAGGCAGGGGTATCCATTCCGCCAAAAATGCCCAGGACTTGGACCTGGCCTACCACCTTTGACATACTCAAGGAGCAAACAAACACACAAAACCAAATTAAAAAAAGTAAATAACAACAAAAATAATAAAATAAAATAAAAAACATGCTCCTTGAGTGTGTCAAAACCAAAAGCACAACCAAACACGCACAATAAGATAAAAGAAACCACAACACAAACCACATAGAAAAACACAAGAACCACATAACAAAACACAAACAAGACAAAAACAATAGAACACTACAAAGACATAACCCAAAAAAACATGAAAAATAAACACAACCAAAACCTAAAAAATAAAATAAAAATAAAAACAACCAACAAAAGACAATAAACAAAAACAAAAAACATAGAAAACACTCACACATAAAAAAATGAAATAACACAAACAAAGAGAAACCCAAGAACAAGAACGAAAAAAACACAAGAACAATAACAAAAACATAAAAAAAAAAACAACAAAAACACAAGAACAACAAAAAACAACACAAAGAACACAAAAAAAAAACAAAACAAAAGAACCCACCCACCTTAAAAAACTAAACAAAAAAACAAAGAAGACAAAAGAAAAAAAAATGAACAAAACAATGACCTATCTAGACCAGAAGACTATTAATGCAAGAATCAACAGAGGAAACAAAATAAAGAATAGAATGAGCTAGGGAACTAAAAAAATTGAATGAACCAAAGAGAAACAAAAAAAAAAAACAAGAAGAAACTAGGTACCTTCAGAACTGGAGCCATCCAAAGAAATGATAGAAAGAAGAGCTTCCCTAATTTGAGAAGCCCACCATATAGGATGGTGGCCATAACAAGTAAGATCACCTTCGTCCAAAGCCCAATTAACTAAAAGCATCAACACTCTGTTTTGATCTCTGACCACATGATTGTAATCAACTTTCAAAAATCCCATCTAGATTAATTGAATCTTCTCAATAATTCTTTTTATTCTCCAATCCACCTTATGATTCTTAGAAGGAGTCTTCAAGAGATTAATCATAAGTTGAGAGTCAGACTCAACTAACACCTTTTCCCATCCAACCTTAGTAGCCTCTTGAAGGCCTCTAAGGATACCATACCCCTCAACAAGGTTATTGGAAATAATACCCAAATTCTCAGCAAAAGTAAAAACCAGGGAGCCATCTGAAAGTCTACCAATTCCTCCCATAATGGCTTTTCCAGGGTTCCCTCTAGAGGCTCCATCAGTATTGACTTTTCCAAAATCCTTAGGAGGAGGTTGCCAATTTCTAGTCCTATCCATCTTACTAATACTCACATTCCCTTTAAGATGGTTGCCCTTAGAAGGTTTAATCTTCAATATTTGCATCACTTGATCCCATATTTGGTGGGAGTTTTGGGGGTGATTAAGGAGTTGATGGACTGATTCAACTAAGTTGGCTATGGTATTTTGCCAAATATAGTGAATATCCTTCCTATCTTGATTAAAAATTTGGTTGTTCCTTTCATTCCAAATATTCCAAAGAAGAATGGTAGAACCCATCCAAACTAACTGCCTAATAAAATGATCAACACCCTCTTGATTAGGCCAATCCCTCCAAAGCTATTCAAAAGTGAAAAAATTGGACCACTGTAAGCCAAGTAAAGTTGTCATTCTCCTCCATAGCTCAGAGGCTAAAGTACACTCAATAAAAAGATGGTTGATATTTTCTACATTCTCTTCACACATTTCACATCTAAAAGGGCCATGAAAACCATGCTTCATAAGTTGCTCACCAGTAAGCACCCTATGATGCAATAAAATCCAATTAAAGAACCTCACCTTAGGCTAGAGCTTTTGAGCCCACAATTGATAAAATATGTCAGAAGAATGGTAGGGATTATTGTGGAATAAGGTCAAATAACCTTGATCAACTAAATACTCACCCTTAGTAGTGTTGTTCCATCCAAAAAAATATTTTTCATGGGACCAAGAGAGGGATCTCATATGAAGGATGCCTTAGATATCTTGTCTTTGCCTTTCTGGGATTTGAATAGGCCAGTCCTCAATAGGGATCCAATATCTACCAACCTTTGAATTACCAGTATGGTATTGACAATAATTAGCCACCTTTATCCAATTAGCTCGGTGAAGCTCCTCCATCCAAGGCCTCCAATTGGGAAACTGAGTTATCAAAGGCTTGTGACCATCCCAAGAATCTGTCCAAAAATTTGCATGTTGACCATTATGAATGATCCAAAATAATTTTTTCTTTATTAAATCCTCACCAGTCTTAAGAACTGCTAAAATGGGAGAACCTTTGGTAGGAAGTTGATAGCGAACAAGGTCTTCAATAATTTTGTTCTCAACATATTTAGCACGAAGATTATTGGACCAAAGAGCATTGGGGTTATGCAACATCCTCCAATATAATTTAGTAGTTAAAGCTTTGTTGTTATTAATTGAAGACCGGAATCCTAACCCCCCTTCACTCTTAGGAAGACATAAAGTATCCCATTTCACCAAGGCCCATTTTATTTTCTCCTTAGTACCACTCCAAAGGAAACGATGACTGATTTGATCCAATTATCGAAGAACAACCTTTGGGATATTCAAAATGGAAGAAACATAAATAGGAATAGCTTGAAGGACTGATTTTACCAAGGTGATTCTACCCCCAGAAGAAAGCCACTTGTTGGTCCACTTTCCAATTTTCTTCTTGACTTTGTCCAACAACCAATTCCAATATTTATTTTTCTACCTTTGAATATTTATGGGAATACCTAAATAAGTGATTGGAAGAGAGGTCTTCTTATATCTTAATTTATCCAAGACCATGGATTCCTGTCTAGTAGAGCAATGAAAGAAAATAACTTTAGATTTGTCTTCATTGATCAACTACCCAATAGCCTTAGAAAAATAGCTAATGATTTGCTTAATATTAGAAGCTTCCTTAACTATAGCTTTACCTAAAAGGGTAGAGTCATCCAAAAATTGAATATGAGAGATAGGTCTAGCTCCATGAGCAATGGTAACTCCCTCAAGGGTTTTTTTTCTCTCTTTTTGGTTATAGTCCTACCCAAGCATTCAACAAGAATGATGAATAAATAAGGGGATAGCGGGTCACCTTGCCTAATACCTCTGGAAGATGGGAAATACTGAGAAGGCCTGACATTGATAAGAACTAAGTAGGAAATTGAAGAGATACATCCCATAATCCAATCCATCCAATCCTTAGAGAAACCAAATTGCCTCAAAACTTTGATAAGGAAGTGCCAATCCACTCTGTCATAAGCTTTGGATAAGTCTAACCGGATGAACATAGAAGGAGAATTTTGCATATCCATGGAATGGATGGCTTCCTGAGCAAGAACTATCTCATCTACTATTTTACGTCCTTCCACATATCCCCCTTGCTCTAGGGAAATAGTATTATTCAAAAGAGGCTTCAACCTTTCTGCCATGATTTTAGTAATAATTTTGAGAAGAACATTACATAAAGCAATAGGTCTAAAAGATGAGATATGATCAACCTCTTGAGCTTTTGGAACAAGAGTAATATAAGTTTTATTGATAACCTTCAAAATTTATTTGGATTTCCTGGCTTCTTCCACCACCTCTAATAAATCAACATAAAGGATATCCCAGAACTCTTGGTAGAACTCAATAGGAAAACCATCAGGACCTGGGGTTTTCCATTTTTGCTTTTTAAAAACTACTTTTTGAAGCTCATTGATAGTAACAGGAGCAGTCAAAATAGAGTTCTCCTCAGAAGTGATAAGAGAAGGGATTGCTTGAAGAACATTTTGTTGTGAAGCTGAGTCAAGAGGAGTAGCAACAAAAAGATTGGAAAAGTAATCAACAACAATAAAGTTCATGCCATCCCAAGTATAAACAACATCTCCAGAATCTGATTTTAAGGAAGAAATAAAGTTGTGAGATCTTCGAGCTAGAAGATATTTGTGGAAGAAATTTGTGTTTCGATCTCCTCCTTTGAGCCATTGAATTCTAGATTTTTGCTTCCATAATATTTCTTCTCTTTTTTCCCATTCCTCTAAATGAGTTGTGAGTTTAATTTCATCTGCACTTCTCTTCTCTATGAGGCCATCTAAATGGATTTTCTTATTCAAATTTTCAATATGAGCAATAACTTCATGTTTTTTTTATGAACATCCCTAAACTTTTTCCAGTTCCATGTCTTGATTTTGGATTTAATGTATTGCATGTGATTATCCTTTATTGTTAAGGATGTCTATTTATATGATTGTAACCTAATAAATACCAAGTATCCTTCAAAAAAATCCTATTTATATGTTGTTGGTGTGCCTCTTATTTCGTATATTTTTAGGCCATTGCTAATTTGTCCTTAAGAGATTGAAGTAGGGCCTTTTTATTACTAAGAGTAGAATCAATAGTGTGTACATAGATTTTTTTTAAAATATATGAGGTGAGAGATGGTGGTAGTTGGTCATATACAACTTCATATGGGGTCATCTTAGTTGTTATATGATAAGTGGTATTGTAACAATATTCCACTAATGGTATCCATTTAGTCTAATGCATTTAATGATCTAAAGAAAAGTAGTGTAAGCCACCAAGTACTTATTGATAATTTTAGTTTGATTATTTATTTGTGGATGGTATGCCAACTTCATCCTTAGTTGGGTTCTATGTAGCTTTAAGAGTTCCATTTTAAAATTATTGGTCAATGTCATATCACGATCACAAACTATAGAGGTATACATACGATGGAGTCATGCAATATGATCAATCAATATTTGGGAAATGGTGGTGGCTATGATAGGGTGTGTAAGAGGATACAAATGGGCATACTTTGAGAGATGATCCATAACAACCAATATAACTAACTTGTTTTCTAACTTTGACAAAATCCCAATAAAATCCATTGAAATATGTATCTATATTATTGTTGAAATAGGTAATGGTTGGAGCACACCTAGAAGTGGAACCATTTACCTTTTATGACACTAACAAATATCACATTCTTGGACAAGTCATTTAGTAGATTCTTTTATTCCCTCATAGAAGAAGTTCATTTTTGTGCATTAACAAGTCTTTAAGAATTTAATTTTTTATTTTATTTGGGCAACAACCAATATAAATGAGTCATGAAATATGATAAATCAATGTTTGTGCAATGATGGTGGCTATGCAAGGATGTATAAGAGGACAAAAATATGATCAATCTATTTTTTTTTTAATTTTATTAATGAGTCATGAAATTTGATCAATTAATGTTTGGGAAATGATGGTGGCTATGCAAGGATGTGTAAGAGGACAAAAATGAGCACACTTTAAGAGATGATCGACAACAACCAATATAAATAACTTGTATGATAACTTTGAAATATCTCAATAAAATCCATTGAAATATTAATCTATATTATTGTTAGAATAGATAATGGTTGGAGCACACCCGGAAGTGGAACCATTTCCCTATTATGACACTAACAAATATCACATTCTTTTTTCTTTTCTTTTTTGAATTTACATGGTGGAATTGGTAGCCACCACGAATTTGGGAAGGCTGTATAGCTTTTATGGCTACCATAATATTTTGTGTTGTCCACCTCAGAATCCACCACATAGATATTCACATAGTTTACCCATATAACCACCATGCCACAATCATTTTAAACTTTTTACGCTACTAAAAGCACTAGGAAAGGGACACGCGTTTAGTCCGACGAGGCACAAGATTTGAACCTTCGACCTTCGCTCCCCTTATGGGGTTTGGTTGAACCAATTAGTCTACATCTTAGACCTACAAATATCACATTCTTGAACAAGCCATTTAGTAGATTCTTTTATTCCCTCCCAGAAGAAGTTTCCTTTTGTGCATTAATAAGTATTTAAGAATTTAAATTTTTTTATTGAATGTGACACATGTAATTCCTATAAAATATTGTCATGTATAGAAACATTTATAGCAAGGACATGCACCCATTAAAGGCTAAGTATTGGCCATCCCACAATATGCTAAGTCATGATGGAGTTTGTGGATAACTTTTGAATTAGTTGTTTTATGTGTAGATATTCTTACCATTCCTATTGGATTCATGAAACCAATTTGAATTTGGTACGGACAACAACCACCATGTCCCTTGGTCATAAAATTTGAATGATAGGGCATAGACTATGGATTTATCTTTTTATTTTTTGTATAGGATATCATAATCAATTTAGTCATCTATATTTTTTATTCAAGAGAGGAGACCATTACTCCAAAAAGTATATGAGGTTGTGATGGTCAATTTTGATATAAAAATGTTAAGCCATAAGACACAATTGCTAATGTATTATTGCATTAAGGATTTCCATAATTTCCTTTTCATATATTGACTTTCCCAAATTCTTGCCTATGAGGGCTTTACTAGTAAAAGCTAATGGTTTCCCTTGTTGCATGGATACTGCCCCAATTCTATTCCCTAATGCATCATATTCAATTATAAATGGTTGACAGAATTATGGTATAGTAAATACAAGAGTGGCACATAGCCTACTTAAGAATTTCAAAATCCCATTCCCCTATCTTAGTCCTCCTAAATGAATCATTCTTGAACATGGTTGTTAATGTTAGAATTTATTACATCATAGACCATATGAGAATTCAAGTGGGATAACCACCCCTTAGAAGGTACATGCATGTAGTCTATGATAAGTTTGTTTGAGGGTTTGTCGTACCTAAATTAGGCATTCTATGTACATAAATACCCTTCATTGTCGTAATACAGTTATTTTTGAAGCATTAAGATCTAACATGTGGTATTAGAGTAGGTAGAAGGAAGATAGAATCCTTCTGATACTTCTCTATATTTGACATAGAGATAACCAAAGTGCACTCTATTTGAGAAATAAATATTTCATGTTTGAGATAAGAAGTCTCAAGAATGAAATTACCCTACACAAAATTGTGACCATGAAGGAAAAATCCATGGCACATTCAAAGAAAGTTTAGGATAAAAACAATTTGTCAAAGAAAAAGGCTTGAAAGTAAAAAACCAAGCCAGACAAAGGCAATGAGAGGAAACCATTTATAGCTCCTCAAAAAGTTACAAGAAAAGGAAGCTATAAACATTCCTTAATATTGCAAATGAAGGAAGTCATTTGAAGTTTTTTTTTTATAAACTCTAGAGAAGCCTTTTGAAATATGTTGAAAAGTTTGAAAGAAAAATGAAATATCCTATTGAAGCTTTTTTTGAAAGGAATTGAAAAACATTTGAATAAAAATGGAAATAGCCCATTAAAACTCCTTTTGAAATGCATTGGCTAAAGTTTAAAATTTGTTTGAAATGGTTCATTGAAGCTATTTGCAAGCATTAAAAATATTCCAAGAGAACATGTTAAAAGAGAAATCTTAAAATAATACATAATCTTCTCAAAAGCACATTGACATTGAGAACCAAGAACAAGAATATTGAAAAAACTAACAATATTTTTTTTTTTAAGCAAAAAACCCCTTGCAGAGCCGCCTTGGTCTGAGAGACCACGAATAGGGGGTTCTACACTGTCAAAGTCACCCGGGGTCGCACCTGACCCTGCCCGCACCAACATTATCAATTGGATTTTAGATACCCAATTCAGCTTTTTGGTAGGGTGGATATTTGAACCTAGGACCTCCCTTAGAGGATTGCCCTCTCCTCTCCAACTCACCTACAAAACCTAGGTGAACTAACAATATTTTAACCAAAGTTTGTCTAGGAGAAAAATATAGTCCAAGAAATTGAGAAGCTAATTGGGAATGAAAGCCATGTTACTCTAGACAGTGTAGTCATAAACATAGAGACAACTTTTAAATCTCATAAGAAGCATCACCAGTTGATCCAAATTTTAGCAAAGGAAACAAAATGATGTTAAAAAACTTGAAGAATAATGGCTTTGACATTATTAAAGTAAACAAAGGATTAAGCAAATTTTAGAAGTACATAAAAGGATCACTTGTCTATATTTGGTAAAGTGACAAGCAAAATGATGAAATAATAATTACCCTATGAGTAAGAAATTTGGGCAAAGATTCTATGTATTAAGAAAAATTCCTCAAAGCTAAGGATGAAAAAGCAAAAGAGAGTGAGCAAGGATTGATAGACAAAGAGATATATTGTAGGAGAGAAGAGCCCTACACTCATTTAAATCATGGAAAATATATTCTAAGTGCAATTGGAAATAGATCCCTATGGAAAAATCATAGATAAAGTGCACACCTATGATGTCTAGATGACCAAATGTCTAGACATCACAAATTCATTTGTAAAAGGAGGTCTAAAACTCCAAAGGAGATCTAGGCAAAAAGGTGCATGAGTAGGTTTAAGAAAAAAGGTGCACAAGTAGATTTGAGGATAAAGGTGCATGAGCAAGTTTGAGCGAAAAGGTGCAAGAGTAGGTTTGACTAAAAGGGTGCACGGATATGCCTATGTGGAACATCAAAATAGAGAGAAAATAAGAAGGTAATAGTTTTTTTGTCTTCAAAATAATTCATAATTAAAAATAAAGATGCTACCAAAGGTTTAAAGGCACCAAAATCTAAGTTGACGTGCTTCTCAAGAGAACACAAAAAAAGGTAAACGAATGTGTAATTCATCCAATTGTCTTCAAATATTAAGGACAAAAAATATTTTAACCTCACACCAATAGTAAGAGAAAGAAAAGGCAAAAACAAACGTATAAATCCCTTTATTGATTAAGATACAAAAAGGGGGGAATAAATTATTCCTTTTAAAAGGTTTTTGAAAATATTTTTTTTGAAAGAGGGAAGACAAATTTTATTTACCTCCATAAGTTTTACTTGGCAAACAAGTTTTTTAAAGTTCAATAACATTAAGTAAAAATCCAAGTATAAGCTTATATATACCCATCAAAAAGATATTTTCGAGGCTATCTCATTGAAAATAATATTTTGTAAGAATCTACTATGGCTAATGGAGCACTAAAATTCTTATTGTCAAATTCCCAATTGTTGAGGAGAAAAAAAATTGTTTCTTGGAAAACCAAACTCATGACACAACTTGAGTTTGAACAAGTATGACAAGTAGTAAATGGAAGAACTTTCCATATTACTATAGAAGGGGAAGAACAAAAAAAGTTTGAGAAGGTAGAAAAAGGAGAGACTTATCATCATGTTCAAAGTAGTAGATGAGGTCCAAGCACACATTAGAGATACACCCATAGACAAGGATGCATGGGAGAAGTTGAAAACAATATTTTAAACTAGGAATGAAAATCAAATTCTATTCCTCTAAAGCTAGCTCCATTGTCTAAGCATGAAGAGTGGAGAAAAGATAGAAGTATTCATGAGGAAAATAGTAGAATTATAAGCATCATTGCAAGCACTAGGAACTTACATATTTGATAATATATTCTATAGGTGTGAGCTTAGTGTAGTTTTCATCTTCACTCAATAAGATGATGAAAAGAATGGACATCCCATATCCTTATTTAATTAGACTCTAAAGGGCTATGAGGAATTATGTCAATTGATTGAAAAATAGATTTATGCCCTGATCCAAATTTTAAAGAATTTTAAGCACTTGATTTCAAATGGTAAAATTATTGTTAATATCATTTATTCAAGAATAAAATATTATATCATGAACAAAGAAATTAGTAGAAAAATAGTGGGATGGATAATAAATATTTTTGAATATTACATTGAAATCAAGACAACCAGATACAAAAAAAAAGACATGCTTCTTCACTGCTAGAGAAGCTTGGGATTAGGTATAAGATTGAATTAACTACATACAACAAGGTTGATACCCACCAAATCTGACCTAAAAATAGAGGAGAGCCTTTAGGTTGCAAAATTTCTATTTTTCCCTCATTGAAGGAGTCCTATTCAAAAAGAACTTCAAAAATGTTCTCTTGAACTGTATCAAGACCAGACAAGTTGCTTCACTACTTTGCAAATTCTACTTGGGGATCTCCAGTGGAAACTACTCAAATAAAATCATCATAGTAAGAATCATGTGGGATGGGAAATATTATTTGACCATGTTCAATGACACACATCAATGGGTAAGGGCCTGTGACAAGTGCAAATTCTTCACTATGAGAAACTAGAATGTCCCTATTCCCCTGAAACCCATTACTACCAATGAACCATTATTCGAGTCGGGACTTGATTCATCAACATGATCAACCCACCCTTTGGTGAAGAACACCAATGGATCCTCACAACTATTTATTGCTTTATGAGGTGGATAGAGGTGGTCCCACTAAAAGAAGCCATGAGGAAATTCATCATAAATTTCATGGAGATTATCACCTAGTTTGGTGTGCTCAACACCATCATAATAGATAATTAACTAGTGTTCATCAAGGATGAGGTATAAAGTTGATGCTATAGATCCTCAAATTGCACTAGCTCCTACCTCATATAGGCATAGCTAAAGAAGGTATGAAGTTGATGCACAATGAGGAAAAGCAAATAAAAGGCCTGACCAATCCAACTAAAGTCTTCTCAGTATGCATAAGGTATTTCAAGGTAGGAGTAGGATTTTGTAGGCAGCAAATCCACCTCCCACAAGAAGAATAAATGAAAATGCACACTGTAAGGATTAGCACAAATTTGGTAAATATATAATTTTGAGTAATTGTACAATGTAGGATTTTTGTGAATGTACAATTGGTAATAAAAAGTACAATGTAGGAAAATAATGAAATGAAATGAATTGTAATGTGCATGAAATGTAATTTGATGAAAATCAAATTAGAACCTTAGTAAAGTATTAATAAAATTAAGTTGGCTAAGAATTTACGGGTGGCAATTGTAAATAATGTGATGTCTCAGGAAATAACTTTGGAATGGTCTGGACAAGCATTATAAGCACCCCCATTCAAATTTTGGAGGTTGTTATTCATTGTTCATGATTATTCGTTGTTTTCCCTCCTAGTTTGAATAGTTGATGAATGATTGATGATTATTAAGGAGAATTGCAAAGATAATCCAATATTATTGTGTCCATTAGAGGTTTATGGTTGTCCATGCATGTTACCAGTTGCATATGGATTTTATATTTTTGTGCAGTATTGCATATATAACATTGTAAGGAAGTGATTCTACAATGAAAATAAAGTACTATTGATACCCGATTATGTAGGATGATTATTGATGGAGGAATTATTCCTAGTTTGTTATGTAGATTGCAATTGTTGTGTTTGTAGGATATTGTACGATTTCTAGAAATGGTAGTGAATAATGTCATTGTTGTATTTGGACTATGAATATTAAATTCCAAGTATGCATGATGGAGTACTAAGTCAGTAATTCTACCATTAAGATTATCCAATCCTTGTCAAGCCTAATTCCTACATAATATAGTATAGATCTAGCATTGATAAATTATAGCAAGGGTTTACTATAACTATATAGTTAGTCTTCCTAACCATACAATTGATCAGTATTTATTCCATTTTGGTGATAATTGCATATTTTGTACTTGCCAAATCTAGAATAATGATTTCTAAGTGAACGATTGCAAGTTGATCAAGTTAATTATCCATAAATTTATTTTGGTAGATTGTATGTTTGGAAGATCATATATTTTAGGCTATGTATGGTTGTGACCATACAATTGAACGTTTTGGAACCTTATAATCACTAATTGTATGTTTTGGAAATCATACAATTGTAATCATACAATTATATGAATTAGACCAAATTGGGTATAAATTATTGGAATTCATCCAAAATATTCTATTTCACCTCCTTTATTGGGAATAATATCACTCATACTACACTTGGCACCATTGCCTATTGAAATTGGGTTAAATTATCACATTTAAGAAGGACTTGTGATTGATAATTTTTGAGAAGGAATGAATTAAAAAATTGGAGGTGAATGATAAATACAAGTTTACAAAGACATGGGATATGAGATTGCAGAGAGGAAAAAATTCTAATAAGAAGAAGTACAAGAGTTGCTCAAAGAGGGAATGTGAACAATTCAACACAAGATACGAATAAACTAGTATTAGAACAAGTATGGACTTTGAATGAATGAGATATTGAAAGGTGGAAGATATTGCTGATAGGAATGAAATAAGGGGTACAAGGATCACCAAGAGTTGAGGAGAACGTTGCTTTAAGGGAAGACATTGACATAGAAATTGTGCAAGGATATAATGAGTGGATGGTAATACCTAAACAAGTGGTAGGTAGGTTGCCAAGGGGTGTAGAGGATGGGAGTTAGGCACCAGAGTAATAGCACGTGAGGTCTTAGGAAGGAATACTAGGACCATAGCCAGGATACCAGTGAAGGAGGTTGTAGAGTGAGGATGCACAAGAGGTCAAGAGATGATTGTTTGGTTAAAATAAGGTACTAAGGATAGAAACATTTGATGCAGAGTAGCATATTGAATCACCCATAAAAAGGAGAAATTAGTCAAGGATTCTAGGGGAAACTTCATCGAGTGATGATAAAAAAAGAACCTAACTGATGGCTAACATAGCTACAATAGTAGGAAAGCAAAGATATCCACCCTTTATGGGAGAAGGGGAGGAGGACCCAGTGAGACATATTGGCACATGCATAACCATATAGAAAGAAAGGTGTAAACCAACCATATGAATGATTACAGTTATTTGCCACCACAGTATGAGTACTTATAATACATTGGTATATGAAGTAAGAAAATACACCATCATTTCATTTTTGGAATATGATAAAAGATGATTTCATTAAGGAATTTCATCCTTTGAGAGATGATACCAAAATTATAATAGAAATATACACCACAAATCAATGAAGAGATGAGGATGCTAAAACATATAACCATATATTAAAACAAATGATAGATAAAATGCAAATGCCACAAATAGATGAACTTATTAAGCGATGGTTTATTTATGTGTTACTACCTAAATACCAAAAGAAGATGAAGGCAGTACCATACTTAACATATGAAGAAGCACTATAAAAAAGTGAAAATCTTTGAAAGTGAGTCAAAGCAGATGACAATAGAAATTGTGGTATATTCCAACCATGAGGACTCAAATAGTGATGAAGATGACATGATGCATCACACTATCCAATCATTTCAAAAGGAATTCCACAAGATGTTGAAGGAGGTCAAAGGCAAAAGAAGGAGGGGTTAAAAAGATATTTGGTGTATAGAATGCAATATTGAATGATAAATGAATGTGAATTATCCTTAAAATAAATACTGTAATATATGTGATGTGATGGGATATGAAGTGGTAAATTGTCCATTTAATTTGAAATTTCAACATCAAACTCTATCAATCCAAGAGAATTAGGAAAAACCAAAAGCTCAAGGGAATGGACAAGCTGCAACTAGAAGAGGTTATAGAAATAACCATAGAGGAAGGCCATATCAAGGCAATTGATAAGGAGGTCAGAGTAAGTTATAGTATGATTCGAAAGGAAGGAAAATCATACAATGTCGTAATTACCAAGAGTGGGGGCCCTTTGTGCATAATTTTACTTCTCCTCAAACAAATGAGATAGCTCAAATTAATGCTACACATGTGTAGATGGTGTGTTCTAGGTACCCATAAGGAGGTACTATCCTAAGAAAGTGAGTACAAGTAACTCATAGAACATTAATTTCTTGAACATTGGCATACCCTCAGTAAAGGATGAAGGAAACAAGAAAGACGTATTAGTCATGACACAAATTTAGACTAAGAAGGTCAATTACCCAATGCATGCTAAAGAGAAGGAGATATCACATGAGGTAAAAAAGCTAATTGGAGAAGTGCATAAGGCTAAACCGATAAGGCTAGTAGATCAAAAAAAGTTAAAGAACCCAAGTGGTTTAGAAAACAAAGCATTAGTACAAAATCTAGTAATAAAAGTTCTAAATACAATAATAGAAATCAAAATGGCTAGTTTTCTTGAAGCCATACCATCCCTATATAAGGTGATGGTAGACGAGATGCAACCAAAAACGATGATGAAAGTCTAGAGCCAACCAATATAAGAAATAGAAAAGAAGGGTTACTTTATGGATTCAACTATATTAATGATCGATGTTGGAAAGAAATCAACATTGGTCCATATAGAGATATTGGGGAATAAGTTATCACAAATTATTGTGGATGGAGGGTCCAATGTTAATGTGCTACTAGAGAAAACTTAGAGAGATACCAAGGCTCCATTTTTATGGGCACCAAGTTTTAGGTTGTATGGTGCTAACCAATATGGCATTGAGACTAAGGGAGTGTTGATAGCACATACGGTAATAATATATAACCAAGAATTCATTTTGGACTTTTTCGTAATTATGTAAAATCCTACTTATGATGCACTCCTAGGTAGAGGTTGGTTACTTGAGCTTGGACATTGATCAGTCATGAATAGGCAAAGGGCGCAACATTTTGTCTGTGGGAACCTTGAGTTCATGATTCATGAATGCCAAGTGTTTGATCAGCTTGTGATTATTGCTTGTTTTCTGCCCCAAGCAGGAGTGTGATTATCTTTGTCAATGATCCTTTGAATGCGTGTCATTTCCATGATTGGGTGTGTTTTTGTTGATTGGTGACTAAGTGTGACTACCCCCTCAAGTGACGAATCGATGAGGGAATGACCAACATGAGAAAAACGATGAGTCGCTTGACCCAAGATGACTTAAGTAAGGGTGCCTTCAGTTGTTTACCATTGAATGCTTAAGCAGTTTCCAAACATTTTGACCTATTTTTGGTGGGTTTTAACCCTTTTTGTGATGCATTTTGGAGCTGAAATTGGCAAAAATTCGTCCTCCCGTGGCATGGTCTGGCTATGGTAGCCTTCTTAGGGAAGATGATAGTGTCAATTTGTAATCCCAATGTATGTTTTGGATGCCAAGAATGTCAGGCGCAAATGCGCCTTAGTGCGACAATGTTATTGCTATTTTTGGTTGGGTTTTGACCCATTTTGTGACGTCGTTTGGGGATGAAATTCTCTGCAATCCATCCTCTCGTGGAGTAGTCCGGCTATGGTAGCCTTCTTAACGAGTGGTATAGTGAGGATTTGTGACACCGACGTTAGTTTTACATGCCCAGAATGTCACGTGCAAATGCTCTATGAGGGGACAATTTTATTGCTATTTTTTGTGCATTTTGGTGCAGTTTTTGAAATTTTTGCTCTGTATTCGTCCTTGGGTGGGACGAATGCCAGTTTAGTATTCATCCTAGGGTGGGAAAAGTTCTAACCAGAGCACTCGTCCCTGGGAGGAATGATTACAGGCTCAAAAAGCCTTTTTAAGGGCCAAAACTGGGTTTAGGGCTCATTTGCATTTGTTTTTCCTGATGATTTGGAGCTCTGAGGAGGAGGAGGTCAATTCTGCGAAGTGAAGCACTGCAAAAGTTTTCCTACCACCATGAGTTCACGGATCGGATCCTCGAGCGGCAGAGCCAAAGCGAGACCAATGAGTGTTCTTCCTCGTCATTATTTGTTTGCATTACAGTTTTAAAACCGCAAGTTATTTGTTTTTTTGTATTTGGTTTTTCAAATTAAAATGAAAACCCTAATTTAAATGGATGTTGTTATTTTTGTGTTGTATGGCTTCATTAAAACTTAGGTTGAAATCCTAGTGGAAACCATATTGTTTGTTCAGGTGGTGTAAACTAAAAGAAACCCTAGTCTAACAAAAGCAAAACTTAATCTAGAACAGACTGAGTTGAAAATTGTGCTTAAAACTTGGCCCAACCCGAGTTGGTTTTTGCTTTTATTTATGTGTTTTATTTGTCAGTGTAAACTAAGTGTAAACCCTAGGTTAACTACAAATTTTGTTTTTTATTTGTTTTGTTTTTTATTTGTCAGTGTAAACTAAGTGTAAACCCTAGGTTAACTTAACAAGTTGTTTTTTTGTTTGTTGTTTTTGTTTGTCAGTGTAAACTAAGTGTAAACCCTAGGTTAACTGAACAAGTTTTTTTTTTCGTTTGTTGTTTTTGTTTGTCAGTGTAAACTAAGTGTAAACCCTAGGTTAACTGAACAAGTTATTTTTTGTGTTTGTATTTGTTTTTGTTTTGATTAATTTATCAGTTAGAGTTAAAAACCCTAGGTTGACAAATTATTGTTTTGAGTTTTTTTTTTGTTATTGTTTTTGTTAATTTATCAGTTAGAGTTAAAAACCCTAGGTTGACAAATTATTTTTTTTAATGTTTTTGTTTTGATTAATTTATCAGTTAGAGTTAAAAACCCTAGGTTGACAAATTATTGTTTTGAATTTTTTTGTTATTGTTTTTGTTAATTTATCAGTTAGAGTTAAAAACCCTAGGTTGACAAATTATTTTTTTGAATGTTTTTGTTTTGATTAATTTATCAGTTAGAGTTAAAAACCCTAGGTTGACAAATTATTGTTTTGAATTTTTTTTGTTATTGTTTTTGTTAATTTATCAGTTAGAGTTAAAAACCCTAGGTTGACAAATTATTTTTTTGAATGTTTTTGTTTTGATTAATTTATCAGTTAGAGTTAAAAACCCTAGGTTGACAAATTATTGTTTTGAATGTTTTGGTTTTTGTTTACTTGCTGTATATCCATGTTTTTGTTGTACAGTTTGTTGTATGGTTTTTAATGTTTGTATGTTGTTTTCTGTTGTAGGTTGTGAAGAGCCGGTATCGTGTGCCCACGGTTTTCATTGAAGCGCGAGAGGTGCTGAATTTGGCTGACTGGGAGTGGCTTGATGCCCTTGGGCTCAAGCAGGTGACATGACTAGAGCCTGTGGTCGGGGATCGGGCCATATGACGACCCTGATCAACTTATGGGAGCCAAGAACCAACACTTTCCATCTCCCGATAGGGGAGATGACAATGACCTTGGAGGATGTCTATCAGATCCTATGGATTTCGATAGACGGACTGTCGATTAGGATGACACTACGGGATCAGCGGACAGCAGTGCTGAAACGCTGCTTTGGGCATGGGGAGGAGTTAGGTGTGGAAAGCCCAGTGGAGAGGGTAGATGGCGACTGCAAAATTAGTAGGATTTTGGTCCAATGGTGGTTAGAGATGGGAGTGTTGGGAGTGAGGCACGCCATTCTGATGGGCCTCATTTCCAACATGCTGCTACCCAACTCTTCGAGTGTGAGGTTCCCTTGGAACCTACTGGAGGTGGTTTTTGGGTTGGTGGAGTGTCCGACGGAGGCACCCCTGATCATGAGATGGGGACAGACGCTGCTGGCACAGCTCTATGATGAGATGTATGAGGTCCACTATCGAAGGCAGAAGGGGATTAGATGTAGCTATCTATTGCAGTGCTGGTCTTGGTAGCACATAGCGGTGGAGAGGCCGGTTGGGCTGCCATGGACGACTCAGGTGGAGATGGTAGATCGAGAGATCAGGTATGACACATTATGGTGGCGGTCTAAGGAGCAGGGATAGAGTCAACAGTAGGCAAGTGTCGTAGGGCACTATGTCGATGCCTTCGCTTGGCTTACTCCAAGGGAGGTGTTCTGACACCTCTATCGGGACTCCCCAACCTAGATTGAGGCTGGAGAGTGGCTCTGGTGGGTTCGTAGGGGGCGATGGTTGATTGGGCGACATGGGACCGAGCAGGAGTTCTTCCCTTACATTTGGGTTACACGACAGTTTGGGGTGAGCTAGGGGTTTCCTGGGGAGCCCATGATCTATCGACACCAGGGGGACGAGAGGACTCTGGACCGGCTAGTCATTACGTTGCTGGGTGAGGATCCAGATACAACGATTGATGCCTCAAACATGGATGACATCGAGGTTACCGTTGAGTATGAGCAGTGGTGGACACTACGGCGATGGCGAAGTGAGGGGCCTCTAGGCGATGCATAGGTGGCAACAGCAGGTGATGAGGGTGTAGAGGCACCAAGTGAGGGTTGGGGGGTTCCATTGGATGACGTGGACATGGTAGAGGTTGAGGATGTGGATGTGGATTTTGGGGTTCTAGATTAGCCGGAGATGCAAGACGTCCCAAAGCAGTGGAAGCCAAAGCAGGCTGCTGCATCAGAGATGTCAATGGCTCAAGCAGTTTTGGAGGACACGGAGGTAGGGGTGCGCGCTGAGAATGCGTGATTAGCGGGGCTGTTGCTAAGGTGAGATGGGGAGCTCAGGGATGCACTACGGGAGAGAGATCTCCTATGAATGCAGCTAGTGGAGTGGGAGAACGCATGGGCTGTGTACCACCGACAGTATGGGGAGACCAATGCTACGTGGGAGAGAGATCTCCTATGAACGTAGCTGGCACAACACGACGATGTAGTAGTGATGTGTCGTCAATAGGAGGCAGAGTGGTATCGAAACCAGATGTATCTGGAGGGAGAGATCATCCACATCAGGGGATAGGTATCTAAGCCCTCTAGAGGTGGGTCTTCGCATCGAACGAGGGGCAGCGATACTGAGTAGTTAGCATCGTCTCATCATAGGCGATTGGATGAGGGGGGCTCTAGTAGGCGTGATGCAGGGGCTAGTAGTAGCCACCCTGAGGGGTCCCATAGGACCCACACCACGAGGGGTAGTTCTTGTCGTATTGATCCTGCGTGATCATGGTGGCCGACACCCTAGGCTTGGGGGTTTTTGAGTTTTTGGCTTTTTTTGCAATGTCAGAGGACCGGTTCATTGTAGCCTACGAGAATTTTTGATGATATATATACAGATGACTTGGTTTGTGTTTATACACTTGTCATGATTTTTTTTTATGTTTATGCATAGTTATTTATGATGATGTATGCATGTGGTATTATGAATGCGATGTTTCTAATTATATGATGTATGCATATGGAAGGAATGAAATGAGTTGTTGATAACTTGTCGATGGCACCATAGACTATACAAGATTGACTAGCTTGTTGTACTCATGGGATGGTTTTGTGGAATGACTTTGCATGTGAACACTTTGTTTTTGTATTTTTTGTATTTGTTGATGGGGATGGATGTAATGAAATGTACTAGTTGTTTAAAAATGTAATTAAGATTTTTTGAGATTCAGATATATTAACTAACTAGCCAAAATTGTACATTTATCTCGCAAGACTTTTGAACAAGGTATAAATCAGATTGGATTTTGACCAAGTTATTTTACATCCCTGTGTGTGCAATTGAGTTCGTTTATGTGGTATTTGTCAGGATACCACCAGTGCCAGATATGTTGTCAACCAAACATGTACTGAGGATCACCTAATTAGCTCCACTAACTCCATTGTTGTATGTAGTAAGATTAATCCACAGGAAAATCTAAGGTACCACATGCTAGCTCATCCACATGCAAACATTGGTCTGCTCACACGCAAAGCTAATGTGATAGACATATCATCATACGTTTAGGATACCGCCATTGCCAGGTAGGCTGTCCACCAAACCCGTAATGAGGATCACCTAGATGGTTTTTCGAATGCTAAGAATTCCAAGGATTCAAGTTCAGGATTTTGATTCACTCAATGTGTTAGAATACTTTCTCGTATACATAATGATGAAAATCACTGTTTATTTTTCTCTTTTGTTTTTATTTTGAGCAAGGATGTGGAATAGTGGTGATAACCACTGTTATTTGATTTTGCATTGTGAGAGCATAAGGTTGAGCTTGTAGGTTTTTGGATTGTGAATGACCTTGATCCTTTGGGCCTTGGGGATGACTACCCATCTTGTTTAGGGAGGTGTAGTATGAATCCTTACGACTTTGGGAACCAAATGGGATTATGGATAGTATGAAGTAAGGGCATTGATATTTTAGGCCTTGGGGATGACTACCCATCCTTTTCATGGGCGTGTAGTACAAATCCTTACGACTTTGGAGACCAAAGGTGATTGGAGATGGTCGTGATGATGGTTTATGGGGATTTTGTTTTTGGATGGTCATTGATCCTTTTAGGCCTTGGGTATGACTACCCATCCTATTCAGGGACGTGTAGTATGAATCCTTACAACTTTGGGGACCAACGGTGATTGGGATTTTTGGTAGTGGTGAAAACCACTATTTATTAGGGGGAATTGATGGGTAAGAGCTTGTCCTTTTGTCAATTCTCAGCACTCTTGAACCATCTGCACAGGGGGATGAACAGGCTAATCTTTCACCTATGGTATCCGAGACTGCTTTGTAGTTTTCATATTTCGTTCACACAACTTGGGAATTATTTTATGTGTTGTAACTTGTGTAGGGATGTTATATAACGAGGCATAATCCAAGTAAAACTTTCCCTTGTAAAATTTGTTTAACTTTGTACAGTATTTGGCTAGAAATTTAAAGACAGCTGAATGACAAAAACCCTAAATACATTAGGATGCAACTGACTATGCTAACAATGGGGATGGTGTTATTCATGATGTATGTGTTTATAAAATGGATTTGAGGTGGAAGATGATAAAATTGCTGAGCAATTACAGTCTATGGTGCTTTTGACTTGTATGATCAGCAAATATGCAATGTATGGATGCGATGCCTAATGCAACTTATATTTTTGTATTTTGATTTTTACAAGTATGCATGGAATGGAGATGCAATTTTTTTGTTATTTTTGATGATTGTATTGTTTTTTTTTTGTTTTTTGAATATTTTTTTTGACCAAGCAGTTATGGGTACCCTTGGAGCTTATGTTATGACCAAAGGGTTTATAGATACCTTTGGAGCGTTTTTGGGGTTGACCAAGCAATTGTGGGAATCCTTGGAGCATTTGGGTTGACCAAAGGGTTTATAGATACATTTGGGGCATTTTGGGTTGACCAAGTGATTGTGGGAATCCTTGGAGCTTTTGGTTTGACCAAAGGGTATATGGACACCTTTGAAGCGTTTGAGGTGGACCAAGCGATTGTGGGAATCCTTAGAGCTTTTGGGTGGGCCTATGGCTCTCTAAATGTGGAATGGCCTCAAATGACTGATGTTCAAGGGTTCTAGTTCCTTGATTCCTTCAAGAGAGGTGAGCTGGTATGTTCCAGGTCCTATTTTACTATCAATCACATAAGGACATAACCAGTTTACCATGAAATTGTCCCTGATATGGGACGACAAATTAGAATTTTGTTGGTTCTCTTTTAAGACCAAGTCACCAACCTGAAAGTCCCTCAAGTGAACCTTCATGTTGTATGCTTTCTTAAGTCGCTCTTGATAGATACACAAATGCTCGAGAGCATTGACGCATCGTTCATCAAGCAACATAAGTTGGTCTAACTGGGCCTATCGCGTAGTGTCATCATCGATGAAATATTGCATTGAAATGTGTAGGGAAGGGATTTCCAACTCAAGAGGCATGACTACCTCGGAGCCATACACCAACGAAAATGGAGTTGCCCCAATGGGCGTCCGAATGCTAGTGCGATAAGCCCACAGGGCAAGCGAGATTTGAATGTGCCAATCCTTATGACTGTCTGCGACTGTATTTTTGAGGATGGCAACTAGCATTTTGTTTGACACCTCTGCTTGCCCATTTGCCTGTGGATAATAGGGTGTTGAAAAACTATGCTGAATTTTGTATTTTGTTGTCAAAGCACGCACATATTTATTCTTGAATGATGTCCCATTATCCGAGAGGATCTTGGATGGAATACCAAAACGACATGATGTTATGCAAAATAAACTTCATAATGCGGGGTCCAGTCATAGAGGTTAGCAAAATTGCTTCCACCCACTTGGTGAAGTACTCTATGGCCGTTATGATGAATGTGTGATGACCCGACAATGCAGGGGAGATATTTTCAATTAGATCAAAGCCCCATTGTGAAAAAGTCCAAGTCGATTGAATCGATTAGAAGGCCTGAGAAGGTACGTGTGTCAAATTGGCATGGTACTGACACTTCATGCACTTCTTTACATATGTGCAACAATCTCGCTCTAAAGATGACCAATAATAACCCATGAGGAGAATGCACTTTACGATGGCCATAATGCTAAAGTGGCCATCGCATGTACCATCGTGGGCTTGGGTGATCGCCCAAGTGGACTCCTGATGGTCCAAGCAACGAAGGAGGATTCCTTCATAGCTCTGACGATACAAAATGTCTCCTAGCAAGACATGTTTTGCCACTTTCTATTTAAATGATCTTTTTACGACTTGTGTCAATCCAAGTGGGAGGTTACCTAACTTGAGGTAATCCCTTATGGGTGTGTACCAATCCTGCTGATCAGAAACCTTGATGGTATGAACAACCAATCCCTCTTGAAGTTCATCCCTAGAAAAAGCTAAGCGGGAAAGAACTTGTAAAAACAACGTTGTGTTGCTATTAAGAGGGGTCGGGGAGAACAAGGACCCCTAGTTGGCTTGAGTCAGACAATTTTGGATTCGAGAGAACCTATCCTGAGATGGTTCAATCTAGATCAGGTGGATTCCTGGCATTAGGTCAGAGCTTGTAGCTCCATTACAGATTGCAATAATGTTTTGACCTGAATGGTCATAATTTCATCGAAAGGGTCTTGCGGGATTAGTGACCCCAAGGAGGCCATAGTATCCGCAAAACAATTTGATGATCGAGGGAGTGCATCGATGTCATACCATTCAAGTTGTGCCAAGAATTTGTCCACAAGGGCTTTGTAGGCCTACAGAACTGGGCATTTACATTAGAATACCCCTTTGACTTGATTGAAAATTAACAATGAATCACCAAAGATGTTTAAATGTTTAATGTTCATGGTGACTACTATTTGAAGACCTATGAGCAAGGCTTCATATTCTGCATTGTTTTTGGTGCACGAGAAGTCTAATTTAAATGATAGAGGCATTGGAGCCCCTTGCGATGTGAAGAATACAATTCTCGTGCCACCTCCTTGCTCACATTTTGAACCATCAAAGAATAGGGTCATGTCGGCCTATGACTCAGGCTCATTAGAATCTGGCGATTCTGAAACATGGAAGACCCCTTCATCCGATAGTTCTATGGTCAGAGGCTGATCATCTTCAAGAGGAGCCTCTGCTAGTTGATCGATGATGACTTGAACTTTTATGGATTTTTGTCCAATGAATTCTATGTCAAACTCTGTCAACAACATGATCTATTTTGCCATGCGGCTACTATGATAAGTACGACTCATCATGTATCACAATGGATTCTCCTTAGACACAACATACATCTTGTTGCTGAGCATGTAGTGGCGTAGCTTTTTGGTATCAAACACCACTGCCAAGTAGAGCTTCTCAATGTATGCATATTTAAGTTCATAACTGACCAGGGTGCGGCTAAGATAGTAAGTAGCCTGTTCTTTGTGTAGTTCATTTTTTTGGCACAACATGGCGCCCAGTCCCACCTCAGTAGTTGAGATGTATAAGTAGAACGAAACTCCTGGTCTAGGTGGTGCCAATAATGGTGACGAAGCCAAGTATTGTTTAATCTCGTCAAAGGCTGACTGGCACTTGTCATCCCAATGGAATGCTACCCCCTTGTGCAATAATTTATTCATGGGTTGGCACTTGTCAGATAACTATGCTATGAAGCGCTTGATTGGCATGACCTTTCCTTGTAGACTTTTGAGCTGCTTGATGGTAGTTGGGGGAAGCATTTCAAGGATTGCCTTGAATTTGTTTGGATCCACCTTGATTCCTCATTTGGAGACTATGAAACCCAAGATCTTTCCATATGTGATGCCAAATATGCACTTCTTGGGGTTTAGTATGACTTTATGTTCAATGAGGCGATCGAGGATCTTACTCAAGTCATCGAGATGATCTGGGAACAAAAGAGATTTGGCCAAAAAATCATCCATGTAATCTTCCAAATTTTTGTGCATGTAATCGTGGAAGATGTATTTCATGGCATGTTGGTAGGTGGTGCCAACATTTTTAAGGCCAAAGGGCATGACCTTATAACAAAATGTTCCCCAAGGCATTGTGAATGTCATTTTTAGTTGGTCCTCGGGATTGATACGAATCTGATTGTATCCTGAGAAGCCATCCATGAGGGAAAGCATTTCATGGCCCGCTGTAGCATCTACCAATGCGTTGATGCTAGGCAAGGGAAAATCATCCTTAGGACTCGCTTTTTTGAGATCTCAAAAATTGATGCATATGCGAATCCTCCCGTCGAGCTTTTTGACGGGCACCATGTTAGACAACCATGGTGGGTAATCCACACAGATGACAAACTGTGCATCCAACAACTTTTGTAACTTGTCTTTGACCATTAAGGCTACTGTTGGATGCATATTACGTAGTTTTTGCTTTACTGGTTTGATTGTTAGATCAAGCATTAGATTATGCGTGACTAGCTGCGGGTCTAGCCCCGACATGTCTTTATATGACCATGCAAAAACCTCCTTCTTCTCTTTGAGAAGGGAAATGTAGTCGGCTTGCTCTTTGAGGGATAAGCTTACCCCTAGCTTGATGATTTGAAAATTCAATGGATCTGTGCCGATTTCTACGTCAGTCGTCTCCTCGAATGACATGTGGGATCCGTCCTCCAACTGGTGTGGAGTTGGGATCAAGTGGATATCGTTTGCTGAATTTAGATCGTCATTCAAAACGTTAGGTTCCTCTTCAGCATGGAAGACATCCTAAGTCTATCTGGGGTGAAATGGAACATCCCACCGCAAGGCTAGTACTCTGATGGGGATGACGGTGTGTCAGCGTGATCCCAGTCTATAACATCTAGGTCTAGATGCAATGACCATGTTGGGTCGGTTGGATTGTGGATGGGGGTGGTTAAATCAATGGAGATCATGTTGATGAAATGATTGTGGTATCCATTACCGTGGGTGTGGCTGCTCGAACATCCTAGATGATCTTTGTGCTTTGTATCTGGCTCTATGGGTACTAGCACAAATGGATCGGCCCTATGTGCGGATAAAAGGATAGGGTCTGCCCTAGGTACTGATGGCTCTATAGGGTCTCCAGGCGAAAGATGTTCTTTGTATACCTGGAGTGGCGGGTGTAGTAATTGCTATAACTACGCCTGGTTTAAGTGCCACCTATGCCTTGGCCCTATGTGTAGTTGTTCAAACATGTCATCTATGTCCAAGGGATATTGTTGCTGTCGCATATGATTGAGATAGGCCATCTCAGTTTCATCTTCATAATCACTGTCAGAGATCCAAAGGCCTTCGTTGGCTCCAACAGTGGTTTGCGACATATGAGGCTCATCTTGCTCGAGCAAATTAATGTGGTCCCATCGGGGTTGTTCCGCTCTTTACGGGGGGGCCTGATTCTCTTGAGGTGGCATATGTATAATTGGAGCATCCAAAGGGAACATTGTCAGGAAGCTCTCCTGATAATCATCCATGGGATGCACTTGTGAATGATTGCTATCAGACTCGAAAGGATCCCAAGGTGCTACCTCGTATTTTGACTCGTCTTTTGAAGACCCTTCTAGGTCTTGTCCATATCCCTCTTGTAGGTGAGGATCGAATTTTCTCCCTTTTTGACCAAAGGGAAAGGGTTGTTAAGGTCAACAAGGTTGGTTGTTAGCAATGGGTGATAATCCCCCAATGTATATGTTGTGTTAGGATTGGCATATGGATCTAATGCCAACCCATACTTGTTGCCTATCCCTAGGCCTTGCATGTTCTCTACCAAGATGTCCAAGGGCAAGGGGTGGTTGAACCCTACTCTTGACTTGTCATAAGGCATTTGATATCTCGGTTGGCAAAGAACACGCACTCCTTGCTCATACCTACCCAACCCATATCCATGCCAATTGCATTGGCCAAGATATCTTAATGCGAAGTATGGGTTGGAAAAATAGTTGACGTCCTCAGCAAAAGGCTCCTCATATTCATATTCTTGCATGTAAGGTTCAATGCCATTATCCAGGACCCCATAAACAAAGTTTTTATGATTGGGTGGGTAGCCTAGAGGAACCACAGAGCCGATGGGAAGGCAAGGTCTCCCCATGTCCTGCATGGACTCAAGTGTGGGTGTTGCTACAATGTTTCACACTATATACTACCCCAGGCCCGTGTTGGCCATATCAACGGTGATCATTGGCGGTTGAGAGGGAGCGAATGGGAGTCCTTCTTGAGTCCACTCCATGGAGGGCAAACCAGGCATCTCGACTTCCATTCTGCTAGGCATCTCTTCGGTAGAGATGGTGGATACTAGGGGTGGTTCCTCTTCTAGGGGTTTCTTTCCCTTGTCCTTTGGTGTGGCCATCATAGGTGGCATCATTGTTGAAGGACCAGATGAAGAAGATGGACCCGACTAGGGATTTGGTGGACTTGTCATCGGGGGCGCCTATGGAATCAAACCCTGTTTAGATGGATTCAACTAAAAATCCAAATGCGTTGATGGAAGGGTCGATTGCGGCATGAATTACATCGTATTGCAGTACTTGAAGGGCTCTAAGTTTGTCGGGACTACATGCACCTATCCTTCAAATGTGTAATTTAAGCACTGATGAGCTATAGAAGGGACACACTTCATGTCCCTGATCCAAGGCTGCCCTAGCAAGATATTATAGGCCATATCACCTTCCAAGATGTGGCACAATGTATGAATAGTCTTTTGTCCCACTTGGATGGGTAGGACAATTGTGCCAACCGTCGAGCATATCACATCATTGAATGCTCAAAGAGTATAGGTGGATGCCACGATGTGAGATGCCAACAACTTCAGATGTTTCAATGCTGCTGTTGTAATGATATTACTGGACGAGCTAGTGTCCACCAACACTCTCTTATACGGAATCCCGTTGACCCGTGCAATGACATGCAGGGGTGGATCCGCCACATCACCAGTCACTGATTTCAATTCATCTTCTCTAAAGGTGATGACTGGTTCTGTACATTGTTTTACATGTCCCACGAAGTTGTTGAAAGAGTTTTCTTTGTGGGGTTGCAGCTCGATGGCTTTTAATATCTCCATTAGAGCCTCTCGATGGGGCGCTAATTTTTGAATGAGCTCATATATGGAGAGCCTAGCCAACATGGTCCTTAGACTTTGGGTAAGTCTAGTTCGAATCGTGGCCACTGGTCTAGGCGGGGGAAGTTGTGTAGGGTGTTGTTGAGGTTGTGACATTGATGGAACCTCTCTTGTGGCTACCATGGGGGAAGCTCCCGGGTATCTCTTGTTCCTAGTCACTATGCTTATCATCCCTACATACCCCTGCATGGGGCAATTATGTTGCACCTCATTGACTTGAAGGGGTTTTGCTTGTGCCTCATGGGCATGCAAGGGGTCTCTAAAGACTCCCATCTGTTAGTTGTTTGGTGCTACGGGGTTGTCTACTGCCAACGTCTTGTTGTCAATTAGATCTTGCACCAAGAATTTAAACTTCCAACATGCATTAAGGTCATGTCCCTTCCATCTATGGAACCTACAGTATAAGTCCTCTCTGTACCCCTTAGGCTTGGGCGCATTGGGGTCTATGGTTTGAATCTCTGGCAGGTTGATCAAGTTTGCCGCTGACAAGCGGTCAAACAGGGAGTCCTTGGACTCTGTGTAAGGTGTGAACTATTTCCTAGGGTGACGCTGTTGATTTTGTTCTTGCCTTTGATTTTCCCTGTCATAATTGTTAGGAGGCATCGCCTGATAGTTAGCCTTGAGGCTATGTTGCTTATGTAGGCTTATGAACATTTATAGCAACCTGATTGACCGCAACAAGTTTATGTTGCGTGGTCCCTGTTTTAGTGTTTTTAGACCATTCTTTCTTCTTAGGCTTGGCAATTTCACCATCCTGTATCTTGATCTCCTCAATGATTATGGCTTGTGCCAGAGCTTCCTCAAGAGTGGCATATTGCTACAACTGCAATAGCACGAAGATCGATCTCAAACAGCTCTTTGAGAACATTTGGGTCGGGTCAGACATGGGAGGGAGATAACGTAGCTTTGAAAGCAATGTACTCCATCAGTTCTCATATGCCACCATGGTCTCTTCCTCATACTGCTTGAGTCTAGCTAGGTCACTTAGTGATGCCTTTTTCTTAGTGTTGAAGGTGAAGCATTCGAGGAACGCATCCACTAGCTGATCCAAGTTACTGATGCTATGTTTTGGTAACTGAGTGAACCAATCCGAGGCAGGGCCTGTGAATGTGGTTATAAATGTTCTTAGCAACAAAGCATCATTGTATTGAATGCCAAAGCATTGGCTCAGGAACCTAGTCACGTGCTCTTGGGCATCTTCCTTCCCTCTAAAGAGTGCCAACTAGGGAAGTTTAAAGTGTTCAGGGTATGGAGGTGCTGACATTGACGGATGCATAGGGTGACTGTGGAGTTGGTGTAAAGTGGGATTTTGGGGCCTAGAAGTCTTGGTCTCCATAGAATCTAAGTTATATCAGTGCTTTATATGTATTGGAAGACTTAATATCTTCCTCCTTATTTAGCTCCCATTGTGGGTTGGGGGAACTTGAGGCCTATGGAGGGGTGGCCAGATAGCAGCCCCTTTGCCTTGATAGGGCGTTTCAGCCCGCTCTTATTCTTGCTCATACTCATAGGATTATTGAGGAGTTTTTGTATGAGACCTATAACCATGGGTGGGTCCCCATGGGGGGCACCCATGAAATCACGAGGATATAGAAACAAAAAAGGAAAAATCCAAGTACAATGCTTTTAAAACCAAACTTAACGCTAAAAGCCTATATATTGAAAAATGCATAAAAATAAAGGACATAGATGAATCGACACAAGATAAAAGCAATATATAATATAGTCCTCTTTATTGATATGCTTTTAAAGTCGTGTTACAATACATCTCCTTCCCTTTTAGGGGATAGGAGCGTCAAATATGTTTCTTGTCACATCCATGGATAGCAATCCTTCTTCCGCGTGCCCACATGTAAGATGGGCAGACCAAAACATTGCCACCACTTGTGTATATGATTTTTGACCCCTTCCTACTCCTATGATTTCAAAGACCTAAGTTCAAGGAAACAGAAAAGATTAGTAGCACCTACAGATAGAATAGAACGTGTATTTCCCAAGGCCTACTGTTAGTGTATACATGAAAATATTAAATCGATAACAAAATAACATCAGAATGACCTAGAAATTTTATAGAAGAATGAATATGTTACCAAAAAGCCACTACAAAAATAACAGTCGAGAAATTCCTCACATATTTGTATTCGCTCCGGGGCGGGATGAATAAACCTGCAACAAATTATTAGAAAGCATCCTCTTAAATGTCCTATCCATAAAGCTCCAAATGACCTGCAAAGTTGGAGTTAGCTAATTGGGGGTATTTTGGGATGACCCAGATGGTCATATTTCTCCAGTTTTTCCTATATCATCCATAATCATATGGCACTATTTGCATGTTAGTAAAAGCGGGAAATAATAAAAGCATAACCAAAACTTGTCAGAATCAAGTGAAATTTAATCTGCAGCTTATTTGAATAACCTAGAATTAGATGCAAAATGAAAATTAGATAAATTTGCCACAAATTTCTATTCTCTCTGGGGTGGGGTGTTTAGACCTGCGACAGTTTGGGGGGTGCCCAGGGGCAGGACGCCCATCGTTTGGGACTCTGTTTCGGCACCAATCCACTTGGGATGGGTCCAAAACCTCTTATGGGGTGTTTTTGGAAAATTTTGTGGGATATTGTGGCCAAATTTTTGGGTTTGGGCTTGGATTTGCGCTTCCAATAACCACCCTATGACCTCCCTTCAACAAGAGATCAAGGATGTGAAAAGTGTGAAATCAAAAGGTATGTGTGTGGATGTAAAATGGCAGCACTTCGTTGCTCAAAATGCTACCTCTCTCTCTATATTTTGGGTGAGAAGACTCACCAATTTATAGACCCAATGTCTCTTTGTTTGAATGCACATGCGAGGGCGCCACTGGAGTTGCATGTCCTATTTTGGGAAAAATATTATTCCCTGATTTAGAGTCTCCTTGCATGAGGCCTCCAAAAATCAAAGACATGCATGACTAAAGTCTTTCTCCTTTATTTGAAGCCGTTCCTCGCAATTGCATGGCTTGAAGCTGCAGTTAACTGGCAGACCTCTCAAGGTTTGGTTTTTTTTGCCAGTCAAACCTTCTATTCACCTCACCTTGGGACGAATGCTGATAATCATCCCTGGGTGGGACGAACACCAATTTGTATTCATCCCAGGGTGGGGTGAGTAGAGAGCAAAGTTCCAAAAAGGTTCCAAATTGACCCTTGACCTTCCAAATTGCTTTTGGGAGTGATTAGGACCACTGTTTAACCTCTGGGGGCTGCCCTAGGGGTTGTGTGTGTCAATACGATCAGCGCTTGTTGTCACATAATTGGATTGGTGCTGTTTTGGTGTCTACATGTTGTGAGTGGCCAAATTTAATCACAATTGAGAAAATATCAAATTACATTCAAGAAAGGATAACACAACTAAATGGTTAACCTAAAAAACTAGAGGATTAGTGAATATATAGCTATGAGAGATGAAATAGGAAATTATTTAGGTGAATAAGAACAATATAAACCCAATGAAGAGGGAATGTTGTACCTTGAAGAATGTAGTGAGGATGAAACTTGATATGATAGTAGAATTTTCCATTACAAATGGAGGAGTACAAGGTATTTTAGCCCAACTACCTCTGTATTAATATAGATGAGATCACAAAAATACAAGATGAGATGAAGGTCAATAAGAAACCAAAAGAAGACGAAAAAGAGAAATTGATACTTCCTAAGAGTTTTTTAGAATACATAGTTGGATATTTAGAGATAGATGCAAGACCAAAACATCCGAAAAATATGGTAAAGGCTAAGGTAGATCTAAGAATATTAAGTATGAAGGACCCCATATAGTGGAAGGAAATCTAGGAACTAATAATGAACCAAGAATGATTCATTGCGGTAATGATTGAGATCTAGTATTGAAAGTGATAACTTTCAATATATTCTTGGAATATAAAGATGTTTTTGCATGGATGTATAAGAGCTTTAAAGGGATGCCACCAAAATTATGTGTCCACAAGATTGCATTAATACCTAGGGCACAACTAGTAAGGAGACCTTACATGATGAACCCAAAGTATGAAACTTTGGTAAATATAAAAATAGAAAAGATGTTGGATGCTGGTATTATTTTTATTGTTACCATGAGCGAATAGGTTTCTCCTATTGTGGTAACTTTGAAGAAGGAAGTGGATAAGATTCATATCTGCATAGATTTTTGTATTTTGAATGCAGTAACAAGTAAATATCCCTTTTGCAACAATGATAGTTCCAACATTTCTCTATCTTATGTCCATATCTACCACAATGGTTACATATGTTCCATGATATAGGATTTTTTTTGCCTTTATTTGATTCATTATTATTTTTTTCCTTCATTTTTACTACTTTTATTAGTCCCTGTCACAAATTTAATATCACTATTTTCTATCACATATTTAGTCCCTAATTCATTACTACTTGTCTGTCCTATTTATCAAATAACTTCATATTTTGGTCTTAGTTTTACTAAAATTAGCTCTTTCATTCCTTGTCCATGTTTTCCTAAACCTATGTTTTTGTATCCCATTTTATTTAACAATTTTGAACCAATCCCTTTAGTATACCTTTCTCATTATCACATTGATATTTTTCAATATCAAGAAAACTTTGAGCATCATTATCCCTATCATCATTTGAATCCATGTCACTATCATTATTTGGCACGATAAGCTTTCTCTAAACAATCACAAACCATATTCAAATCATTTGGGTTGCATTCTATACTTTTTATTTTTGTATCACATGAATCTACTGTCATATATTCCAATTAATTATTGAATTCCTCAACTTGTTGTGTTTCCAAAAGTTCTAGAACCACACATATTTTTCTTATATTTTATATAGATATTTTTACATCTTCTTTGGAATTAGTTTTCTTTAGGATCAAATACACATAGGATATTAGTTTTGTGAATTCTTCATTACTTAACATGTGTTTTTTATTTTCCATAAGAACCCTATGTACACACTCTGATTGTGCAATACAACCTTGTTTATTGATTTGTTTTATCTGATTCCATTTAGAATATTCTTGATCTTGATATTTCCTATTCAATGCATTATACTTATAATATTTTGTATTATGTCCTTTTTTATAAATATTACAATACTTCTTTTATTTTTTATTTTTTTATGAAAGGAAAGATCCTTTTGCTACTGCAAGAGCATTATTGAATGACTCATCTCTCAATTGATTTTCAAGTTCATATTGTTGAAGAATATTTACTAATTCCTTAAATGACACATTTTTGTTTGATACTTGAAGAGATGTGACCAAAATTTTAAATCATTTAAGAAGTTCTCTAAGTACAATTGAAACCAGAAACGTTTCTTCAACTTTTCTCCCAAAGAATACAACTTTGATTTTAATTGTGATATCCTTCAAAGAATGTTTTCTCCATCAAGAAATTTTAGTGCATACAATTGTCATTGTATGTGTAAAATGGATACCTCATTCTTTCCTTCTTATAGCTTACACAAATTTTCCCATGTAAAATTTGAAGTTTCTTCTTCAATAATGTGTGCTTGAATTTCATTAGATATGTTAAATAGAATTAATACAAAAGATTTAGTATCATCATTTTTGAATTTTTGAATTCCTATTTAATATTTTGGAATGTTACTTTGTCCATTCACAATATCTCAAACCTTTTCAACAATGAGTATTGACCTCATCTTATTTTTCCATGGGGTAAAATTAGACCCTTCTAATAATTGAGATTATTATTATTTTTTTGAATTTACATGGTGGAATTGGTAGCCGCCACGAATCCAGGCAGGCTTTCCAGCTTTTTATGGCTACCATAGTATTCTGCGTTGTTCGCCTAGAAGCCGCCACACAGATCTTCACACAGTCCGCCCCTATAACCACCATGCCATAATCATTTTAAACCTTTTACGTCGCTAAAAGCACCAGGAAAGGGACAAGCATTCAGTCTGGTGAGGTCCGAGATTTGAACCTTGGACCTCTGCCCCCCTTATGGGGTTTGGATGAACCAATTGGTCTACACCTCGGACCTAAATAATTGAGATTATAAAAATAAAGTTCTTGTATTTGTTATTTTTATAGTTTTCTTTGAATTTAACAACCTTATGGCTCGGATAAAATTTTAAATAATTTTAATTTCTAATAAAGCAAACTTCAACCATAATTTTCAATTTTAAAATTACCATTTATTCCCAATAATTTTCCTCCTTATAGATCATATTAACACACCTTTTTCCTCTTTTTCATAATTTTGTTTTAAAAAAAATCTTTTTATTTAAAGACCTTTCTCCCTTGTCTCTTGTTTAGAAAAATAGTATTTGTTTTCATTTTTCATTTTTATTTTCAAAAAATAGATTCTTTATTTATTTTTAACTCCACTTTAAAAAAATATTTTATTTTTAAAATATCCTTCACTATTACAAATTGTTCTTTCTCTTGACATAAAGATAATACATCTTCCTTTTTTAAAAATAAATGCATACAAAAGAAGCACATTTTCAAAAACAATTTCTAAAGCATTAACATATCTTTAAAGATATTCTTCTATTCTAATAAAAGAAGCCTTTTAGAAAATATTCCCTTTGATGATTTTTTTGTGCTAATATTCTCAAAACACCTTTTGATTGAGAAACATCTTTTATTGTTTTGGTTACTTTTATTTATTTATTTTTAATATTGTAATGGATAAAACAAATGCATTACCATCTACACTTGCTCGATTAATTTGAATTTGCACTTTGAGCCAAAATAATTTAGGGTTAAAATGCACATACCTTTATTTTTTCTTTTCTTCCTTCCAAGTGGCAGTTGGACATATATTTGGGCAATGTTATGATTATTCTTTCTCCACCTTAGGTGTGGGTATTACCCAAATATTATAGAATCTATTGCACTCAAGAATTTTGATTCTCCTTTTGAATGATTTTCCTTCCCTCTCAAGTGCTTCTCTTGAGCAAAATTCTGACTCAGGCACTATCTCAGGACATGCTTTACTTTCACTAGTTTATTCCTAGTGTCAGCTATCAAGCAACATAATAATATCCTTTAGGCTTCTCTTAGAAGCTCAAAATAGACCATGTGTTCTAAAGCATATTCCATCTCTAGCACACATTCAAATGCATGGAGCAAACAATTTCCTTCAATATTTTTCTCTTCCTCACATTCCTAGATATTGCAAGCTATAGTGACTCTGAATCAACCTTATTTTTTGAATGAAATCAGATCGTTGGATCAAAATAATTATACCATATTACTCAAATTCATCACACAATTTTTATCTAGCACTCTAAAGTTTTACAACACTATATGGCTTTCATAACAGTGTTAGCTATTCAACCAAATTATCTCATACATCAATTTATCTAGATCATAGAATCAATAACTTAAAATGCATTCACATAATAACAACAATATCTCACAATGAAATATTCACTATTATGTTCAATATATAAAGATTATTCAAAGATATTATATTTCATGGAGCTTTATCTCCAATATATAACTTTACATGAATTTTCAATACTTTGACTATTGCTCTCCAAAAACATCATAGATATGCATCCTTTCATATTTATCTTATTAAGACAACTCTCATGACTCTTTATTTAGAATCTTGCTACATATCATGTGACTCTTTACTCGCTCTTAACACTTTGCACTTTCTCACATATTGACACACACATTAGATAAAATATAAATCATACTTCCAAACTAATATTTACAAGGGGGCAAAATAATATAATACTTCCAACAACTATGGTATTTTGATCATTCATCTCTCTCTCTTGCTCATATTACCTCTTGGTGTTTACTTGGAAGGCTTGGAGGTTCTATTGTTTTTCTAGGAGAGACTCCTCTCCCCTTGTTGTCTTGCTCCATCTAAGATTTTTTCTTGTTGATTGTTATCTTATTTTGATACTAACACTTATTTTTTATCTTGCATGCCTTTATTTTTGCCTTCTTAACCTACTAATGATTGTGTAGCTATAATTTTTAGCCTGATTTTTTCTCCTACTATGGATAGTTCAATTGGAGACCCAATTCTAAGCCCTATTACCTCAAACAAGATTTACACATGTAGAATCACAACTTATTCTAAGAAGGCATGATTCTAAGCCTGATATACTTAGAGGAAAAAGCCTATGATTTCTGTCTATTCATCTACCAACATATTTCCTTTTTCATCTTGGTCCATTATCATACCTTTACTAAACTAGTTGGTAGGATTTTGCTTACCCTTGTTTCCTTTTTTTTTTCTAGGAAAATGTTGTCTTCAAGTATCGTATGTTGATTTTCTTGAAGTCTATGTTCACTCAAAAAACTAACTTTTGTCTAACAACCTTATAAATATACCCTACAATGATAATTACTAATAACTATTATGTTTGACTTCTATAAATTGTTGTTTTTGATGATTGTCTTGGAAGACTTTGTTACTGATAATTCCCTGATTATTATGATTCCCAAATGTAATGTACAACTACACAACTATAATCTATCTTGACTATTACTAACTATAGCTCTATCTAAAATGATACTCGACTATTACTAACAAATCCCATATTGACTTGTGCTTCCCACGTAATTTCTTTCATTTGTTTTAGTTCAATTTATTTTGTGATAATGTAGTCTCTTTAGTATGCTCAATACTTGTGGTAGGATTTTTGGTATTCAGGTTAAACATTCAATAGAAATAGGGTATTCTAGGCAAAGGTGTATACACTATCCATATCCCTCTGTTATACCACAACTATGAATGATAATACTCAAACCAATATTTCAAGCTACTCCACAAGGAGGATTCCATGCATACCCTTGAGCGCACTACCTAATAGTTTAGGAGGGTGATCTTCTTGAGTATTATGCTTGGTGCACTATGTATAGATACATGATCAAAAATATTCCTAGGTCTAAACCTAATACTAGGGATTCTCCTAATATACTCAAAGATACATAGGAGCTCAAGCCAATATATGGGTGTTGTTTGAGACCTAGGTATTAGAGCTTGATCACCCCTCACTTGATATGATACTTTATGGGTAATCTAGCTTAGCCAATAATGACAAATCATGATATTTTAAAACCTTTGACATAAGGTTTCTAACCTTTAAACTAAAAAAATACTTATTTTTTAATGGTATAGTAAGCAGAAAAATGAAAACACAAAAAATGTATACCTAATAGTTGAAATGGTTGGGCAAGCATGGTTGTAGTTGCAGCAAAACACGGTCCTAAAAAATGTTTTGATACCACTTGTTAAGAATGTTTTAATTAAAATAAGCATATCCACATAAATATTGTTATAAAACACTAATTTATGAATAACAAGATATTGCAAGACAAAATGGAAATGCAAAAAATCTATATTAATCTTATAAAATTACAATATAGAATCACTGGCCTCTTTGAGGGGAAAACCTCCTTCAATACTTTGATTCAATATGCAAAAAATACATTCATTTATGCCCGCTTGTCTTTTAAATATGCATTTCATATAATCCTAACCTAATGCTCAAAGGTTGTCTTACACATGCAAAGTGCCACCTAAGCTAGAATCTTCTACCAAACAAATGGTTATATTGTTTATAACAGTTACAAGAAATGATCCCACTTGTCTAGGTACTTCAAGTACCACATACCATTACAAAATTTTATAAAATAATATTAGAATGGGTCCGGGTCATTACATAATAATGTTAAGATAGGGTCTTAAGAAACAATCTTTGGGATGGGCTCTCCTTCAATTCTATGAACCTCTAGTTGTCCCCTATCCTAAATGTCTACAGAGTCCATTTTTGTCAAATCCCCTAGATGCATACTTAAAAATTCTATAAAAAGAGCATCTCTCTAGCGATCAACTTGTTTTCCTAATAAACAAGGGATTGGCATCCTTGGAATTATATCAAATTCAAATTCAGACTTACCTCTGTCTATAAGGAAACATTTGAGGTAGTTAAAGCAAAGATATCTAATTCTATGTTTCACAAGATCATAATCTGCTCTTAGTGTCCTTGGTAGAATGCCTAGAAATAGTATCCATAAAATTTGAGGATGGTGCATATTATGCAACCGGTTCGAGATCAACACATATTATGCATCCAGTTTGAGGCCGAAACATATTATCCATCCGGTTCAAGGCCGAACCATAATATGCATCCGGTTCGAGGCCGGACCATAATATGCATCCAGTTCGAGACCGGACCATATTATGCATCTGGTTCGAGGTTGGACCATATTATGCAACCGGTCCAAATTCGGACCATATTATGCATCCGACCCGAGATCGGACCATATTATGCATCCGGTCCAAATCCGAACCATATTATGCATCCGACCCGAGGTCGGACCATATTATGCATTCGGTCGAAACCTGGGCCAAATTTCACGTCCGGACCTTTGCCATGGTTTTAAATGTCACCGACATCATTTTGACTTGTTCCGGCAAAACTTTGAATTTTGCCCTTTTTTGCCAATTTTTTGGGAAAAATTAAGATCATTTGCCATGCCATCACACATGCAGTTCGACTGGTTTCATCGAGGTTTCAAAACAATTTCACCATTTTTTTATAAGTACCTTTTGGGTCCTACCTCTTATGCATAACCATGACTCGAGACTATGATACAATAAGACTAGTTCAAATCATTACAAAAATATAACTTATCAATCACTATCCCAAAGATTATAATCAATGAATAAAACAATTTAATGAATGAATGAGTGTTCTGCATGATGTAATTAAGGTAATAATATGATAATTGACTAATTATTAAAATTCACAATAGTTCTTTAAAGTACGAATAAGTCTTCAAACACAGATATTTATTCATACTATTTATATACCTTTCAATTTTAATAGTTGCACATTTTTACAATGAGTAATATTATTTAGGGTGTGCATAACTATGATTTTGTGTCCATAATAGAGATATCCACCTATGTCACGTGCATAGTTGTGTATGTATTGTGCGTTATAACCTACCAAATAAATACATTGGGTGTATTAATAGAGAATTTCATATATTTTAGCAATACATTTATTTTTAAACATAAAACCCAACCTTTTGTAAGCTAGCATATATTTTGTATTTTACATTATATACTCCTTAACCACACACTATATTGTCTAATATATGTGTACAAATATAATCTTGGTGATAAGCTTTACATCTTTCACATAGATATAATGACTATTTTTCTTTTTAATATTTGGTTAATGTGAGAAACCTAGTGATTATAGATATAATGGTTATTACTACTATAATATTTTGTAAATGATAACTTTTGGAATGTCTCAAATATGTATAATGTTCTTTCATTTAATTTGACATGTGACTTTAGAATAGCATATCATCTTGAATACTTTTATATTTGCATACCCATGTACCCATTATACAAATTATTTTACATTACCTCCTTGCATATACCCACCCATTTATTCATGAGGAGACCTTAGTGATATGATTTCAATCTAAATATGGTGATAATAGTATATATACTGTATTTGTCATTATTAATTTTCTTATTCAACATTTTTTTTATTAGAACCAACAATTATATTAAATAAAAGAGGTTACAATAAAAAATGAGCATGAGAGATCAGAGCTTAGGGCCCAAGGCCACCCACACAATCAAAACCCTAAATAGGGCACCAAAACCAAAGTTTGAGAATAACCAGAGAAAACAAAATACAAAGCCAATATGATAATTTTTGGACCTTAGTACTCAATATAATATCCACCTTGTTTTTGGTAGATAAAATTGTTTAATTATCTTATCAAAGTAAAATAGAGATCATTTTGTCTCTTTAGAAGCTAGTAAATAAGGAAGAATGGTTGAAGGTATTGATTTTATCTTTGTGTTATCACAATTGCAAATATCATTTAGGTTGCTTCTATATTTTCCATTTGAAATCAACATACAACAATGTTAGTCAACACATTTAGATGAAAGAGGTAGTTATCATCACCAAATTTCACTTCATATGAAAAATAAAACTAGTATTTAAATTGAAAGGCTTAAGGATAGGATATAATAACTTACATTATAAATAAGAGAATTATAATTTTAGATAAAATACAAGATCTACTATCCATAATAATTAACCGTTATAGAATTGTTAAGTTTTTTCATAGAGAAAGGGCTCATGATTATATTGGAGGTGAAAAATATAGATATTGTTTTTTTTTTACTAGAACATAGAAGTATGATGAATGTAGGTTCCTTTTTGTGAGGGATCACACTCAAGATTATGAGGACATTTTGTGTGGTCTACTGATCAAGTTTTTATGGGTAAATTTAACATACACCTAGGGATTTTAAGGTCCTACTCCTATCCTAAATGCAAGGCCTAGTGATGGATGCAAGATGCAAATAATATGAAATAATACAAGTCCTAATCCTACATGATTTTCACTTTGAATGCTTGTAAAATATATTAAAATTTATGTATTTTTTGTTTGTATAAGATTTTTAGGAAACATGCAAAAAAATAAGTTAATTTAGAGTGTAACTATGTGTATTATTTTGCTTTCATGTCTGTATGAAAAAAATAAAAAATGGATTTTTTCCCCTTTCAATGATTTACAAAAGAATTTAATCCCCTATTTCCCTTTGCAAATTTGGTTACAAAATGAAATAAAATATTTACAAAGTAATAAAATCATTAAAATTTTCACTCAATATTATTGATTATGCTTCTAGTCTCATATTTGATACAATAATTATAGCCTAGGATTACATATTTAGAGATTTTACAACTAAGAATTTTTAATTCAACTTTTGTAAAATGTTTCACAAAAACTACCTAAAATAACTATAAAAAAACAAAAGGAACCTAGATTTATTGATATAAGACTTGAATATGAACTAGATAAAATATACCTATTTTGACATCAAAATAAAAATATTATAGAGTGACAATTTTACCACCTATATAGAAGCACCATGGAGTGATGGTTTCACCACCTATATGGAAGTGCCATAAAGCAATAGATTCACCACCTATTTGGAAGCCCTATGGATTGATAGAAATATTGTGCGAAAATCTATAAGGTATTTTTATAGGCTCATGAAGCTTTCATCCTATGCCTATAAAAGTATAAAAGAAATTATGATTAATGCAGATCAAATTTATTCTATATTTCCAAGGATGAAAATATTTCTTGGTTAGAGGGATAAAACCTCTAATCCTCTCAAGGTAAATAAATAAAATGATGTCAAATAGAAAATGAATACCAAAATACATGAAAGGATGAAAGCCTAATCAATAGAATAGTAGCAAAAACTAGGAAAAATGAAAAGCGTGAGAAAGAATCATAGCCAAGAATTTCTCCTTTTTCATGAAAAGAGCTTGTTGATGCACACTTTTTCACTATGGAATACTTCAAGAATTGAATTAAATAAGCCTATAATGAGTTCTTGAGTGTTCCAATCCTATGCTTACAAGGATAAAATGGATTTCATGTCCCTATTGTGATTTTAGTAGTGTGGTAGTACCTACCAAATATTGAATGATATTGCTCCTCCAATGTGTGGTTTTGTAGATCACCAAAGACCCTTAGAGAATTCATAATATGATTGATGGTGGTGAGTGCAAAAGGCCAAGGTGACAAGATTAGTTGAGTTTACAACAACTGCATGAGGTGAGTAAGGATTTAACATATATGACTAGGTAGTTGCATGGTTTGGGTGGGCATGATTAAAGAGTTTGCATGCAATTAACTAATATAATGGAGGATAATATTCCCTTTGGGCACATGCATATTTGGTCGTCACGGTGAGATTCATGATGAATTGGAAATGATGGGTAGTTAGACTATCAAAACTATAGACACCCAAAATTGACCTATCTAAATGTGTTGAGTTACCCTTAGTTTCCCATTAAGGATGACAAATTATTTTTTTGAGCTCATCCAACCTTAGATCCAAAAGGGTTTTATCTTGAAATAAAATTTGTAGGCTTTTAAGTCACTTTGTGATATTGTGCTCTGACATGCATTTTGAAGATCCACTTGTCCCCTAATTGAAGTAACCTCAAATGATCACATCTTTATAATCATTACATCAACAACCAGTCTATGATTTTGGGTTTCAAGTCCATGTACACAAAGTATTATATTTGTTGCCTTTCCTAGGATTTTAGGCCATCCTCAAACATCTAGGAGATGCATCCTTTCAAATTCCTCTTATTAAGACAAAACTCTCATGACTCTTCATTTTACATCTTACCACATATCATATGACTCTTCACTCTCTCTCTTGATACTTTGCACTTTCTCACATATTGACACATACATTAGATAAAATATAAATCATACTTCTAAACTAATATTTACAAGGGGGGCAAACAATGTAATACTTCCAACACCCCCCATATTACATTATTTGGTAAGAAGTCTCTTTGTATTCATTCTTTGATTCTTCTTTCTCTTTTATTCGTTCTTCAGATCTAAATTTAGTACTACTTGATATATACTGAAAGCACAAGGATACGGAAACAAAAATGAAAAACCTAGATGCGATGCAAACGAAACAAAAGATAACGCTAAGTCCTATGAATTGAAAGTGCATGAAAGGAAAGAGGCATGAACAAATCAAAAACAAATAAAAAGCCAATATGGAAGATAGCCCTTTTTATTAATATGTTTCAAAACTTGGTTACAATCCGTCTCCTCCCTTTTCAGGGGCTAGGAGCGTTAAATGTGTTCTTATCACACCCATGGATGCTATTCCTTCTTCCGCATGCCCACATGTAAAATGGGCGGACCAAACGTCACCGCCGCTTGTGTTGATGAGTCTTGACTCCTTGATGCTCCTATAATGTCTTGATCCTATGTTCAAAGAAATAGAAAATAGTCAGTAGCACCTGTAGATAAAATAAAACATGCAATCCCCACGCCTTCAACTAGCACATGCAAAATATAAATAAAACGATAACTGAAATGGATCCAAATGAACTGAAAACTTGACAAGGGCATAAAAAAATCACAAGGAAGACACTACAAATAGAACAATAAAAAAATTCACCACATATTTGTATTCGCTCCGGGGCGGGACGAATAGACCTACAACAAAGTGTCAAAAAACACAGTCCCAAATTTCACATCTGGGAATCTCCAAATAACCTACAAATTTGGGGTTAGCTAATTGGGGGTATTTTGGGAAGACCCAGAAGGTCATATTTTCCCAATTTGGCCTCTATCACCAGGAATTTGATGATGCTACCTGCATGTTAGTAAAGGCAGGAAATGATAAAAACATGATAAAAAATGCTCAAAACGATGTGAAATTTAAATTACAACCTATCTAAGAAGTATATAATCAGATGCAAAAATAATAGAAAGGATATTTTCCATAGATTTCTAATCTCTCCGGGACGGGGCGATTAGGATTGGGACAGTTTGGGGGGCGCCCGGGGGCAGGACACCCGTCGTTTGGGACTCTGTTTTGGCACCAATCCACTTGGGATGGGTCCAAAATATCTTATGGGGTGTTCTCATAAAATTTTGTGGGATATTGTGGCCAAATTTTCAGGTTTGGGCTCCGTATTTGTGCTTCCAATAACCACCCTATGACCTCCCTTCCAAAAGAGATCAAGGATGTGAAAGGCACAAATCAAAATGTGTGTGTGTGGATGTAAAACGAGAGAACTTTGTTGCTCAAAATGCTCCTTCTATCCATTATTTTTGGGTGAGAAGACTCACAAATTTATAGACTTAGGGTCTCTCTGTTTGAATGCGCATGCGAGGGTGCCACTTGAGTTACTTGTCCTATTTTGTTGAAAAAAAGATTATTCCCTGATTTAGAGTCTCCTTGCATGAGGCCTCTAAAATAAAGACATGCATGACTAAAGTCTCTCTCCTTGATTTGAAGCCGTTCCTCACAATTGCATGTCCTAAAGTTGTAGTTAACTGGTGGACCTACCGAGGTTTGACTTTTTGCCAGTCAAACCTGCTATTCGCCCCATCCTGGGGTGAATGCTGCTAATCATCCTAGGGTGGGACGAGTAGGGAGCAAATTGCCAAAAAGGTGCCAAATTGACCCTTGACCTTCCAAACTACTGTGGGAGTGGTTAGGACCACTATTGAACCTCTAGGGGCTACCCTAAGGGCTGTGTATGTCACTTCGATCAGTGTTTGTAGCCACATAATCAGATTGGTGCTGTTTTGGTGTCTACAAATGCCCCTTTTTGGGAAGCACTGTGTAAGGCACAACACTAAGAAAAAAAATAGATAACCAAAGCACTAATGATTAGGGTTTTTCAGTAGCCTAACCAAATTTTGATGCCCCAAGTATGGAAAGGACACACATTCTTGAATCCTTGCTTCTGACGAGCTAAGGAGCTTAATTCAAGTGTTAACCTTTTTTGGTGAGGTGTTATTTGATCTTGGAAATTGATCAGTCATGAATAGGCAAAGGGTGCAACCTTTTGTCTGTGGGAACCTTGAGTTCATGATTCATTAAATACCAAGTGTTTGCTCAGCGTGTGATTATTGCTTGTTTGCTGCCCCAAGCAGGGGCATGATTATCTTTATCAATGATCCTTTGAATGCGTGTTATTTTCTTTATTGGGTGTGTTGTTGTGCATAAAATGTACTGGTATTGAACAGGTTGCATATAATGGTCCGGTCTCAAACCGGATGCATATTATGGTCCGACCTCGAACCGGATGCATAATATGGGCCAGCCTAGAACCGGATACATAATATGTGCCGGTCTCGGACCGGATGCATAGTTTGGTCCGAATGCCACCCGGGTGCATACTGCAATCCAGTACGCTGTTGCATGTCCAGTACTGCCATGTGTCCAATACTGCATGTCCAATACGATGTTGCCACGTGTCAGATATATTTCAAGTCTATAAAAGGGCATCAACAGTCATTTTCCCATTTTGTTTCTATGACTGCTACAACCAGAGCTAACCTTTCTGATCGACCTTTCAGTTTTAATTCCCAATCCTTTTTCTTCCACTTCCAACTACTTCCAATGGATACCCCTTCCACAATCTCACCAAAATTCAAGAATTTTACGTGCACTTTGATATCAGATCTGATAACAATGCCAGGGATGAAATTTCAGTGGCTCCATAACGCAGGTTTATCAACCCTCATTTCCATGCCACATTTTAGAATAGATAAAGGGCTCCTGCAGCATATTATCTCTGGTTATGACCACGACAGGGGTACAGTGAGCATTAAAATACGAACTAGAAATGTTGTTTTCAGCATCACCCCTGGAGATATTCATAGATTGATAGGTCTTCCATTCATTGGTTTTAATCAAGTGTCGCCGAGGTCACAACTTTCTCCAGATGACAAAGCACACCTTGATAACAAGTATGGTCTTTCATCGAAATATTTGGTAGGTATAAATCTTGTTAATTATATTTTATTAATTTTCAATGTTTTAAATTTGTAAATTGACATCGAATTTTTTTATGCAGCTTCTAACGCCAAATCAAAAAGAGGTTTATCGATAAGCGATGTTAACCATCAAACTCTGAAGGCCATTATCAAATTTTTCCAGGCCAGACTTATTCTGTTGGGAAGACCAAAAATTCCATTTTGGGCACTTTATTATATTGTTCAGTCTGAACAAAATCACAAGTTCGATTGGTGTACCTATATTTCAGATCGAATCAGGACTGAGTTGCACGTGGTCCAACTTGCAACCGCCAAGACTCAGCCCATTGTGGGCACTATAAATTATCTTTTAGCTTTATATTTTGAGTCTTTTCATAATTTGTCAACTACTCCTATACCAATTGTTGTGCATTCAAAACTACACTCTATTGCCATGACACCAGAGGAATTGAGGGTAATAACTACATCATTGTCCTTGACATACTATTTTATAGTTTACCACATTCCCTTTTTTAATTTTTTTTTCATCTATATGCAGGCAAAGGCAAAAATTTCAAGGACTAAACAGATTGTTGCCAATAGGGGTCACAGGACCGAAACAAACAGGTGATTATGAAGACACGAGCTCTGAAGCAACACCTATTACTATGCAGAGGTCACACAAACGTGCTAGGCAAGCAGCTACTCCTTGGGTTTCTCGTACACCTAGGTATGCACAAAATATGCAAGCCAAATCTAGTGTGGCCAACCCCTCCCCCAATGCAGGACAATTGCAGCGCATTTCATCAGGTAAATCTATGATTCTATGTGTAGTTAATTTAAATTAAGATTTTTTTTTATTTTAAGCAAAATTCTAACAAAATATTTTTGACTATTTTTAGTTGATTCTCATGTTCAAGTAGTAACATCACAAGTTAGAGGGCATATGCCACCACCACCTCCACATGCATCACACTCACCGGTTTCACCACTTCCATGCAATCAACAATAGGGACAATCACAGCCTCCGACAATGCCTATGCAAGTCGGTGTTGGAAAACGTTTGTTTTCATAGAGATCACAGGGCACTTCACGAAGTTCTGGGCGTGGGATTTCACACCCACAGAGATCACACATGCCAGCAACAAGTCATGGGCATGGATGGTCTCAATTTACATTTTCTTCAAATACACAGGCACCTGAATGTTCTGGACAGGGATTGGATAATATTCCACTTGATGAGGATTACATGTTTCAGGGCAACATTGAAGGCTTCAGGGCAACAAATGTGCTTAAAGATCTAGCACAAGAAGAAGAAGTCCTTGCAGCTCAGCAGACATCAGAACCACCCGCCCAAGGAGACAACCCTCATCCTCAGGGTCCTCAAACCGAGGATGATGTTGTCAATTTTAATGAAAATGTTTCATTGGCAGCAAGTACCGAGTCAACAATTCAAGAGTTTGTGTTGAAATATTTGCAGGAGTTGAAAGAATGGGAATATCGGGCAAAGGTCCTTATTAGGGAAATTAATGCCCGATATAAAAATTATGAAAAAATGGATTCTATTTATTCTTTAGTCAAATATGAACCTGAAAATCTTGATGGCTTGCTAAAACAGGCTACTTCAGGAATTGTTAAATCTGATTTTATTTATGATGATGATGTCTTAAATGTTGTTGTTGGTAGATTGGAGAATGTTAATGTTGAAGCCCAAGCATTTTACAACTTATGGGCTTCTGATAAGGACAAGGTTGCAGTTGTTGAGGCTGCAAAAGAATTGGTTGAGGTAAAAAAGTTATATATATTCCAATTTTCTATTGCATTTAAATTTTTATATTTCTTGAAAATTTGTAATAATTTCAATATATCCCTTTTGAATTAAGTTTTCAATTTGTTTTGCAATCAAATTTTGAAAATTTGAAAACACAGGTTAAGAGCATGGATGTCAATATTCTTACAGCAAAATCATGTTTGATGAAATCAATGGAAATGAAAAAGAAAATGCAGGCAAAGGTTTTAGAAAATAATCGTTTAAAAAAATACATCAGAGAGAAGTTGCATGAAGATCCGGAAAAGGTGCTTGAGAAAATGAAAGAATCGCTTCCAACAATACTTGAAGATCCAAACAAAGAAGAAGTTGCATGTGTGTCAAGTATTGTGAAAGTACGTGACAACCTTGTTAGAGTTGGAGCACTGCTAGAAGAGAGTGTCACAGAAGTTGATAAAGGAAAATAAACGACAACTCCAACCACTAGTGAAGCATCCAAGCACCAATCAAAAGATTGAAAATGTTGACAATGTTTTAAAAAGACTGAAATATGTAATTTCTATTTGAAATTGGTATGTAATATTTGAGACTTGAGTTTGAAAATGTTTTCAAAAGACTGCAATATATTAATTTAATAATTAATTTCTGTTTGAAAATGTTATGTTATATTTGGGTCTACAAATGTTTGAACGATGTAATATATATCTTTTTGAATTAGTTAATATGAAATTTTATGTTTGAAAATGTCATGTAATTTCTGTTTGAAAATGTTTTAAAAAGACTGCAATATTTATTTTCGTTTTTGAAAATGTTATGTAGTATTTGAGTTAGAAAATGGTATGTAATATTTGGGTTTAAAGTGTTTGAAAGATGTAATATATGTCTTTTTGAAATAGTTAATTTGTAGTTATGATGCACATAATTTGGGTTTGAAAATGTTATGTAATATTTGAGTTTCAAAATGTTATCTAATATTTGGGAATTTCTGTTTGAAATTGGTATGTAATATTTGAGATTTGAGTTGGAAAATGTTTTAAAAAAGATTGCAATATATTAATTTCTGTTTGAAAATGTTATGTTATATTTGTGTTTACAAATGTTTGAATGATGTAATATGTTTCTTTTTGAACTAGTTAATATGAAATTTTCTGTTTGAAAATCATGTAATTTCTGTTTGATAATGTTTTAAAAAGATTGTAATATCTAATTTCGGTTTGAAAGTGTAATGTAATATTTGAGTTTGAAAATGTTATGTAATATTTGGGTTTCAAAATGTTTGAACGATGTAATATAAATCTTTTTGAACTAGTTAATATGAATTTTTTTGTTTGAAAATGTTTTAAAAAGACTGCAATATTTAAATTTTGGTTTGAAAAAGTTATGATGCACATAATTTGGGTTTGAAAAAGACTGCAATATCTAATATCTAATTTGTAGTTATGATGCACATAATTTGGGTTTGAAAATGTTATGTAATATTTGAGTTTGAAAATGTTATGTAATATTCGTGTTTATCATTGTCAATGAAATGAGAGTTGAGACACTAACACACAAACATACAATTTTACAATCTACAAAAATGATATAAGCCATGTAATTTTAAAACAATAATGTGATTTAAAAAACAATTCATTGAAATAATATAAATCTGGAACAATATTGAGAAATCTGCTATCAAATCAATTCGTGTTTATCATTGTCAATGAAATGAGAGTTGAGACACTAAGACACAAAAATACAATTTTACAATCTACAAAAATGATATAAGCCATGTAATTTTAAAACAATAATGTGATTTAAAAAACAATTCATTGAAATAATATAAATCTGGAACAATATTGAGAAATCTACTATCAAATCAATTCGTGTTTATCATTGTCAATGAAATGAGAGTTGAGACACTAAGACACAAAAATACAATTTTACAATCTACAAAAATGATATAAGCCATGTAATTTTAAAACAATAATATGATTTAAAACAACAATTCATTGAAATCATATAAATCTGGAACAATATTGAGAAATCTGCTATCAAATCAGTTTGTGTTTATTATTGTCAATGAAATCATGGAAAATTATCACTATGGAAGCTGAAACATATCAGCTTGTCCAGAATCATTATGAAGCATAGCAAAAATTTGTGTCTCCACCATCTGATCACTGAAAGCATCATCATCATCGTTATCGATCGTATTCAACGTTCCTCTTCTGTCTACCAAAGAACTCCAGTATTCCAACGCTCTGTCATACGAAAATGTATCCAATTGATATGAAGACACATAAATTCTTAAACAATTTTCTAAATTCTTGTCGAGTCTATTGCGGATTTTAGATTTAACAAAAGCAAGTGCACTGAAAACTCTTTCATCTTCGACTGACCCCAAAATCATTGTTTCACATAATTCATATAAACGAAAGTATTCACTTATAGTATCTTTTAAGACTGTGCTTGGATATAATTTTTGCCACAAACGTGTAGTGGAACCAATCTCATGGACACTTGTCATATGTGATGTTTGCAAAACCATTGTTCTTCCAAAATGCGATGACTATTCTTTCAAAAGTTCACTGTTGAGTATACCATTAATTTCAACACCATTGACTTCCACACTCTTACTGAAATGGTCAATGAGATTACCCATATATTTAATAAACTACTCATTTGTAGAACTGTATTCAGTACAAGGACCCCAAAACATGGGGTTAACCACACCCATGGACTCAAGCAACTCATCTCTCTAAAACCGTTCTCTTATCTCACCTGTCAAATTTTTTGCTATATTTGACAAATTACTCTTTGTTTTCTCGTATTACAACATGAAATCTATTATGTGTTACAGGAACTTCTTCAAAATATTCCACAACAATACTTGATTGCCTTTCAAAACAATAAACAGGTATCATATTTTCATGAACATTAATACAGAGATGATCATTGATGTCAAACTTCAAGAAGCTTTTTGGATTGTTCACGTTTATCAATGTATTCCAACTATCAAATACAGGTTCTATAAAATCTGCATTAGACACATATAATGTATCAAGAAGCACGCATATTTGTTTTCTCATCCTCATAAAATCAACGATATAGATGGATCTCTCTTGTGCAAGATTAATTAATTTGTTCATTTCTTTTAACATTGGAAGAATACCACATAATGTCAAAAGTGTTTCCAAGTCAGTCAAACGGAACAACATATCTTTTGCCTTATCAACTATTCTACGATTTGCATGCATAAACCCCGTCAATGATTGATATTCTACCAAAACTCTCTGGGGAGGTTGATACAGTGAAATCCATCTTGTATCCACATATTTTAACAATTTTTTCCCTTCTGTAACTCCTAGTGCAAATTGTTGAAACTCTGCAAATATTTTTGGACTTAATGAGAAATAAGAATGAATATCACGAACAAGGTTTTCAACTTTAGCAACATTTGAAAATGTGCTCACAATTTTATATGCAATATTTACTCTATGAGCCATACAATGAATGGGGATCATATATGGGGCAACTGTGGTTTGGAGTCGAACACACAGACCAGACTCGTGACCTTGCATAATAGCAACTCCATCAGCTCCAATGCAAATTAACTTTGTTGCTATGTCTATATCATTCATTCCCGCAATATTCTTTAAACTTTTAACAACAACATTATAAATATTTTTTGCATTTGAACTTTCCAACATCTTATGTATTCCCAACAAAATAGGCCTTCTAACATGATTTTGAAATATGTACACATGCATGCAAATCCAAGAAGTGTTATCCACAGTTGTTACCTCATCAATAGAAAGTGAAATGAATTTGGCAAGTTTTACTTGCTCCCTTAGGTCTTCTTTCTCAACCAAAGATAAACATTTTGCCATTTCCCAACCACTTTGGTCTGACCAATGAGAACTAGGAAGGTTTTGCACATTAAAAAGGCATAATAGCTGCTTATAATCAATAAAATCGGACATTGGTCTACCTTTCTTGAGAATATTGTAAACAATGGCAAACTGCTTACTTTTTGAAGCAAAAACAGTCTTCTATAATTTGTGAAATTGGGCTCCAATTGTTCCACCTTTCTCAACAAGAGATTGTTGTTGCTTTAAGTGATTGTCATATTCTATAGCATATCTTAAATGCATACATTCTGATGCATCCTTCCACTTAACTTCTTTACTAACTTCACCATTACTTTTTATAACTTTTACATAACATTTGCCAACATGTTTTTCAATTGTATCAATCTTGTTTTGAAGCCTATGATCCTTACCAAGTCTCCAACTGCAAATTTTGCATCTACATTCTTTTTCATCAATTTGGTTATCCTCAGTCATGACAGGCTCAAGCCAGGGAAATATTTCTACCCATTCTTTCCTAAATCCCCTTCCAAGTATCCAGAGAGATGCTTTTCTTTTTTTGGAATTTTTGGTTGAAGATTCAATTGAAGCTTGTAATGATTTTGATTTATCACTTTCATTTTCAATTGTGATGTCATTTTGCGTGTTGTCTTTAGTGTTTTTGTTGGATGTCATTTCTAAGGGGATTTTCAATGAAAGGCATCTCTTCTTGGGGAATATCTTCAAGTGGAGGCATATCAAGATCGACAGGGTATTCTGCATAGTAGCATACCATAATATTTTTTATCACTATTGGATGAAAAAATTTACAAAAAAATATTCAAATCATCAATCAAGCACATATTGGGAAGTCAAAAATCATTTGTACCTTGAATTTGCACAGATGTCATTGGCTCGTCGCATTTCAAAGTTTGGCTAAAATATTTGAGGATACTCTTTTCAGCAGAAGATTTGGTGCCCTTCTTTCCATCACTGGGTGACATTTTACTAGTGACAAAAAAAAAGTTAAAGAGGGTGTATTTTCTGGAGGCCTTGAGATAATATTGTAAATAGAATAAACAATGTTTGGGTGGTAAATTATACATACTTTTTTCCAGCCATTCTTTATTGTGATTTTATCAGTTTATGCCACTAGTTGTTTTCTGGTGAAAGCACTCTAACAGAGAAAAAGAGCATCAATATGTCAATAGAGAACCAAAGCATTTACTCATGTATAATATTAGCAAGGAAAAAAATATCTTAATTAAAACTAAGAATCAAAGAGTTTTAAAACATTCAGAACATGGCAAAACAGAGAAAAACAAGGGAACAGACTCAACAGAGCAATGACATTCCAGATGTCGAAGAGTCTCCGATATTGGTGTGGTGCGAAAAATCATTAAATAAAGAAGAAAATGCAGAACCAGGAAAAATAACAAGCAGAACATGGCAATATAAAGAAAAGCAGAGAAGTGACAGAGAACCTGGTGCTAAAAGCTATTCTGGTCGTATGCAGAGAAACTGGTTTCGATCGAACGTAGGAAAAGACCCTGGTAAACGTAGTTTCGTATGGTTGCACGACAGTCTCCGAATTCAGAAATGGTTCCGTTCGGTTGCACGGTAGTATCCGAAAGCAGAAAAGGATTCGTTCGGGTGCACGATAGTATCCGAAAGCAGAAAAGGTTTCGTCCGGGTGCACGGTAATATCCGAAAGCAGGAAAGGTTTCGTCCGGTTGCACGAAAGGATCCAAAAGCAGAAAAGGCTTCATCCAATTTCATGCCAGTTTTTGGATACATAAAAGTATCCGTCCGATTGCATAGTAGGTTTCGGATGCAGGGATGGCTCCGCCCGGATGCACGATAGATTTTTGATGCGGGGATGATTCCGACCGGTTGCACGAGAGATTCTGGTTTCAGGATTGGTTCCATCCGGTCGGTTGCATGACAGGTTCGGTCATACAACACTATCCAGCTACAGAATTAGTTCCATTGGTTGTAGAACAGGACACTGTTCCATTCGGTTGCTGAATTTGTTACGGTCGGTAGCAGAAAAGGTTTCGATGTTGTGAAGAATTGTGTCGGTATTTTCCCTGGGGTGTTAATTATATATAGAGGTATACTGGGCGAGTTTGGCAAGATAATTTAGAAATTCTAAAAATTTTAGGGCGAAAAGGGTACTTTATTTAGGTGGGATTACTTGCGAATTTTTTAAAATATTCGTGATACTCTCATCAAAGGATGGCTAACCGACACCGAAAAATTATTTTTTCTCGAAAATTTTGGCTACATGGCCGACGTCCGGGTCTCAAAAATTTCGTAAATTTGAATTTTTGAAAATGGGTTTTTTTGTCCCAATGGCGAAGTTTCGCCGCTATGCATAACCCTGTCTCGAGTTAAAATAATTTTATTTATAAATATTGAATATTATAATATTTATATTTTATTAGTCTATCCTCATAACTTTTAAATGTAAAATGATGATTTGTTTCAATAGATATTATTTAAAAAACATTTTTCCTTGATTATAGTGAATTAATTTTTTAAATTTATTACTATTGAATAGTGGAATCTCCATTTTTTTTAACCTTGAGGATGGGGAAGCATAGAAAACCATTGGAATGAAGAACTTAGAGAAGTCTCAAACCTCAGCCAAGATTGATATAGTCTCTCAAATATATTCATTGGATTCCAACATGAGACATTAAATTTATTATCATGTTAATTATGTTATCAAAATTTTAATATTTAAAAAATATATAACAAAATTTATTTCTATTTTATGTAAAAAAACATTTTAATAATTAAATATTAAATATCAATTAAATAACTAAATTTCAAATGAAATGACTCTATATAAACTTTACATTTAAAATTATTAAATTTCATAAACTAGATAATAAATTTAAAATTTAATAAATTAAAAGCTTGTTTAAAACACATGTAATAATAAATTGCATGTTTTTAATAATTCTAAATAACTACTAAATGATTCTATCAAGTAAACGCTCGTGTCCTAGACTGAGTATTAGTAAACGCCCATCTCTATCTTAGACGTGAGCATAAATTGGGTATAGCACAACTTTGACTTGAACAAAGGTGTTATGATAAGCACCCTAAAGATGCGGCACCTTTTTCTTTTATATATATATTTTTTGATTTAGTTATTGTGAGAAACCCCTATAGTCGATGTATAGGGCTGAGCAGTCTTCTTCCAACCATGATTTCTTGTAAAACCGAGAGCTATCCGAGCAGTCTCCTCTCAACTATGACCCCTCGTAAAGCCGAGAGCTATACTTATCAATAAGGAATTTAACACAAAACTACCACACACCCACCCCCTCACACACTTGCACATGCCACAGTTTGAACCTTGGTTTTTCTTATATTGATCGGCATGAAGGGAGTATATTTCATGAGCATTGTAGTTTAGAGAATTATAATAACAAACTCACTTTAATGTGTTGGGATTGTTTTACTTCGTAAAGATGATTTATTATATAAATTTAATAAATATCGATTTTATTAAATAATATTTTAAAATAATATTAATTAAAAAATAATAATTTAAAAAAAATGTATATGTACATTTTTAAATAGTCATTAATTGTTCATAAATTTGCAGGTCAAATATGTTTTAGATTACCAATTTTACCGGTTGCTTTTGTGATATCTACTAAAGATTGTGGAGGCTCATCTTTGATAGAATGCTCTTAGTTATCACTTCGTGCCTACACCATATGTTTTGACCTAACGTAAAGGATGAGTCATCTCAATGGTTAGACCTACTACAATTAGGCTCAAGCTCTATGTATTTAGATGTAGAAATGGCTAATGTAAGAAAACAATGTAGGGAGCATTCCTCTAGTGCTTAATCAATTCCTACAAAAGGCTATTAATCATCCATAAAAATGGAAGCCAAACATGCCTCATATCACTAATTGTTTTTATCAAATATACCAAGATTGTGGAGGCTTGTCTTTGGTAGATTGCTCACAATCATCACTTCTCATATACAACATGTGTTTTGACTTGGCATAGAGGATGAGTCACCTCAATGGCCAGACCTACCACATTTCATCTCAAGCTCTGTATATCGGGCTAGAGAAATGACTAGTGTAGGGAGCATTCCTCCAATGTTCAATCAATTTCTAAAAATAACCCAATTTCATTACCACTTTGTTGGTCTACACTACAGTCTATAACAACACAAAACAAACAACATTGACCCTACCAATAGCACTATAGAATGGAATAATAGAGGCAGAAGACAATAAGGAATCATTTCTATATTTCCATAATGAAAGCAAGATGTCAATTCTGAAGAGGTGTCAAACTTCTAAAAACACAAGAGGGAGGAGAGGAGAGTATCCAAGGATGTAACAACCCAATTTGACTCACTGGTTCAACTGACTAAACCTACAGAAAAGGGGATAACTTGACCAAAGATTTTTTTTTTTAAATTTTAAACTTTAATGATCATCTAGTATTTAATAAATACAAGGCATAAAAGCCATTTTTGGTTTATGGTCGTTGTGGTCGAACCCCAAGTGGATATGAATGGCCAGATCTTGTAAAATATACCAATTAGTGGTCCCTCCTTTCTCACCCTCTTACCTGGCATGAGATAATAGGACCATGACTTAGGAGTTATCCTCTAAGGCCCATATCACTTAGAGGGGGATGTCTTTCCCCAATCTAAATATATTATCTAAGTGAAACTAGTTTAACCAATCTCATATGTTACCAAGATAACAAAAAAAATTATATGGCATAAATGCCTTAGTGCTTAGCTGATACCCACATCTCTAGAATAAGTTCCAGCATCGTGGAAATAACTAAGGCCATACCATTACCCTAGAACTGGTCATGGTCTCTCTTGTCAAAGTTATGAATATTGCGATGAGCTATCCCATACCAACCATTGTGGGTTTGTCTCACATTTTTCCTGTTAAACTCTTCCTATTCATAAGTTTTCCCAAGATGCCACCACTATACTACTCGCTCAATGATCTAGTGAAGCATCTTATACTACCCCACTTTACCTATCTACCCTGACCTACCTCTTCAAGAACAACCGTTCTTGAATATTAGATGTTTACCTTCCTGTAAAACAACTGGTATTAGGTGTTACTGGATAAGCTCTTGAGGGACAATTTGTATAGTTTACCAATGGAAGGTAGTTTACTTTATCTCAATTATTCTTCCTATGGCTTTTATTGCACTTCCTTAAAAATATGGTTCCACCTCCTTTAAAAGACTTGGTTTAGTTTTGATAACAATCATAATATGTTACTAAACTCCCAAAATCACTTTTACCGAGTAGGTTTTATGTATTTACAATTCAACAATGCATGTTCCAATGTCTAAACATGGAGATATTCAAACTTAATTTTAGCAATACAAAAATTAACTTCGACTTTGCTTCTTTTACGCATATTCTATTGATATTAGAGTTTAACAAAGAGTAATTAATCTATTTTCTATAGTGATTTAAAGTAATTCTTCAAAGGTATAAACAATATTCATGGTCACTAACTAAAAGACAAGTAATTCTTTCAATTGTAAAAACAATTTTCATAATAACTTATTTAAAAGGAAAAGTAATATTTCAAATGTAAAAACAATCTCATGATAACTTGTTTAGAAGTCAAAAGTAATACTTTAAATGTAAAAACAATCTCCAAAGTGACTTACTTAAACTTTTTGAATATTTTAAAATATGCATACGGATGCTCCGATTTTCTCATATGTAGATAAATATATATAAGGGTACAATTCATTTCATTTCAAGAATGAACATAATAATTTCGAGAACATATTCAATCTTGGGAACTACATCACGTGGTGTTACAAAACCACCTTTTAAGTTGAGTTTAATATACATTGCTTCATAGCATCAATGGAGTAATGGAGTTGACTAAACTGGCTATCTTGTCCTTGCTTTCCCGGATGAAGATAATTGTGGGATGAGATGGCCTATGGGGAAGTGAAATAAGGCAACTATATGACCACTATTCAGCTTAAGTGGTGAATAAACCAAAATACTAAACTTAAATACCCATTCCAATTTTCATACGGCGAAAAGAAAATATTTTCGATAGAATTAATAATTCGAAATATGCTTAGCCTACAAATGACTACATACAAATGGCATAAATGCATCTTAAAGAAACTATAGTATATTCGTATTAAACTTATATTTATTTTTAAAGCTCAATAGGTATGGTTATTTCAAAAAAAAATTCACGAGTCTTATAGCTTAGCACTTCAACTTGTAGGTTTTAAAAGGAGTTTATTATTACCTAACACCTATAAAAGAACTTGCTTAATGTGTTCACATTAACTGGTACTCAAATAAAACACATTAAGCTAACATTGACACGAGCGTTTAATTTTTCACTCAATGTTGGGTACTCTTATACTAATCAAAATGGGCATCCTTTAAATCATTCAAAGAAGGATAAATCAACAAACAATGTCCATTATCTTTTTTCATGGACATAAAAAACATCAAGCAAACATTCAATAAAACTAACATCCATTGAATTATTTAGGGCCATGTAGCATTAGGCAAACATCCTTTAATTCATTCAAGGATGGGTAAACAATAAACAAACGTCCATGAAATTATTCAAAGCCATATAAACAACAAACATACGTCTTTTAAATCATTTTGTGACGGATAAGCAGCGAATAGACATCCATTATATCATTTAGAGATGGGTAAATAGCAAACAGACATTCATTAAATTATTCAGGGCCGTATGAACAATAAAGTATCCAAAAGTTACCTATAATAAACTACGACAACACTCCTTGTATATAACCAGAGGGCTCAAGTCAGACTTATAACAACCTTTAAAGTTGAACAAGGGGGCAGTTATAGGAGAGAGGGCTCAAGTCAGACTTATAACAACCTTTAAAGTTGAACAAGGGGGCAGTTATAGGAGATTTTATTTTGTTAAGATAAGCACGTCTTGTCCTTACATATATAAAGGAAGGACCTTCCTTGCTGAGAAAGGAGGTATAGGAAAAGTGGATTACACATCTGCAAGTGCAACACAAGCTACTTTATGAAAAGCTATCTAATCTTAAACAAAATAATGAATTAATCTAGTTATCAATGAAAACATGCTAAAGTCAAAATTCATTCATCTAATCTAGAAGTTGGAACACAGAGACCAACGTGGCTTTTTTTTTTTTTGCTATAATATTTTTTAATATTTGAATGATCTCATAGCTCGCCAAACTTCTCCAGATCCCTTTGCTCATTTCCCACCTCCATTTTTATAACATAGTTTAGGGAAGTTCTCCCGAACAAGTGGCCCCACATGCAGTGGGTCACTAACCCAATTTCCTATTGCTAGGTGGGCACTAGGTTTTGGTTGCATAGGATATATAAAACTTTATTTATTTCTTTAAATATTATTAGCTCTTTAAGGTAAAATTTATTATTATAATTTATATTTGTAAATAAAAAATGAACAACACCAAAGCAAATAGATAAAACCAATACACAATATGTTGCACAATGAAAAAAGACAATATTTTATTGATATAAATGGAGCTTTAAATATCCAATGTTACAACATGATTTTTGGTATTGATATAGATATTACAAATCTAGGGTTTCAAAGCCCTACTTCAAAGAATAGCTGGTGTCTTCTGGCTCATCCTCGATCCAAACAAGAATGTGGGTGGGCTTGTGTATCTATACAGGACCACCTTAGCTGCAATAGCTTCCCAAAAAATGATTTATGCACCTGCAAAAAGAAAACAACAAAAAGGGGTTAGAAGCACCTGTGAGAGCTCCACTGTGTGAGGCTCTTAGAAAGATAAAATAAATAAACCCTAGATGTTGTGATATTAAACTATAAACAGAAAGTATAAAAATATGAATAAATGCCAATAACTTCTTACCTTGTCAATGCTAGTCTCTGTTTGTGCTTCTATGATCGAGAATCATACGAACGCCTAGAAGTCACCTAAGGATTTGAGGATTGCAAATATACTGTGGGAAATGCCTAGAGACATTCGATGATGGCAATAAATGCCCACCAGTGTTCTAGGAACGTCCAGTAGAGTTCTAGGACTAGCAGAGTTTGGTGAACTCTAGGGGGTATTTGGGGGTTGAGGGGAGCGAAGCAGAACCAGATTTGGATTGCGAGGGTTTGGCAACAACGTAAATGGGGTATGTGATGGTGGCAGTGAGAGGGTGAGGATGATAGCAAAATGGCTAGAGAAAATGTTCATGGACTTTTCTAAGGATCTTAAGGCTTTTCAAGGGTTTTCTAAGATTTTCTAAGGCTTTGATTCATCAAAATGACTCATCTTTTATAATCTGCCCTTGAACATGTTAGGGTTTCGATGAAACAAAATGAGCTGCCAAGATTTAAACATGAGGAATGATGGAGATTAAGCTTGGACAAGTGACATGGATTGAGATGGATGGATGGCTGAGATTAAAACGTGGTGTATGGCTATGATTTATTTATATAAATATATATTAATTAAATATATAAATATAAAATATTAATATTTATGTATATATAATGGACAGTTGTGATTGGAGGCTATGAATGAATGACAAGTGGCTAGATTTTGGTGTCTATTACATTATAGTTTCTTATTTATTTATTATTTCATGCAAGAAAAGACATTCAATAAAAATGCATATAAATCTACATGAATGCATTTATATGAAATCTTAATAAATGTATCTATTTGAAAGCTTTGTCTCCCCTTCGACCATTGGTGACAGATTTCATCAAAGGTAAAAAAATATTCATCGTCATCATTTCTCATTTTTGTCTTTCGAGTACTTGTACGCAATACAAATATCATTAGTAGTACCATGTCCAAAGCATTAAAGTATAAAATAACAATTTTATCAAAAGTATTTATAATAGCAAGCAAAAGTTCCATTCCAAGGAGGGTCATGATAAAGGATAATATATTACCATGTGAACCACTATGGGAAAATAGGCTAAAGAAAAAGAGAAAATCCACTTTCAAAAATCATGAGCCTTATGAAATCTCTAAAAGAGGTGAATAAGATCTTCAAGTTCATGGTAAAATGGACATAGTGGGTTGGGAATCACAATGTAGATAAGTCTTTTACCAAGTAGGTGGTCTTGTTGAATTAAAATCTAAGCAAAGACAACTTGTTTGGGTTCAAGATAAGCAGACCATGCTATGTGAAAACGATAGGTCCAAATATACCTGGGTGAAGAGAGGGCCCAATGAGCACCTAGTTTATCAACCATTGGTAAGTATCGTGATTACACTGATAAACTAACAACAAAAAAATTTCAAAACACTGTTTGTCAGTCCTAGGGTTTTTAAATCCAATGGTCAACTGATAAATTAAAAACAAAAAATACAGAAATAACTTTTTAATTCCTAAGGTTTTTAAATCCAATGGTCAACTGATAAATTAAAAACAAAAAATACAACAATAACTTTTCAGTTCCTAAGGTTTTTAAATCTAAATGGTCAACTGATAAGTTAAAAACAAAAATAAAATAAAATTCAAAAATAATTTTTGTCAGTCCTAGGGTTTTTAACTCTAAGTTCCACTAACAAATTAAAAACAATAAACAAATTCAAAAATACCGTTTGTCAGTCCTAGGGTTTTTAAATACAACGGTCCACTGATAAACTAAAAACAAAACAATTCAAAGACTGTTTGTCAGTCCTAGGGTTTTTAACTCTAAGTTCAACTGATAAATTAACAAACAAAAACATTAAAAAACGTTTGTCAGTCCTAGGATTTTTAACTCTAAGTTTAACTGATAAATTAAACAAAATACAAAAAAAATTTAAACAATAATTTGTCAGTCCTAGGGTTTTTAACTCTAAGTTTAACTGATAGATTAAAAACAAGAATACAAAAAAAATCAACAAAAACAATTTTCAGTCCCTCGGGGTTTTAACTCTAAGTTTAACTGACAAATTAAAAACAACAATAAAAATTCAAAAACAATTGTCAGTCCTAGGGTTTTTAAATCTACATCTACACTGATAAACTAAAACAAAAAAATTCAAAAACACTGTTTGTCAGTCCTAGGGTTTTTAACTCTAAGTTCAACTGATAAATTAAAAAACAAAAACATTAAAAAACGTTTGTCAGTCCTAGGGTTTTTAACTCTATGTCTACACTGATACACTAAAGACAAAAAAATTCAAAACACTGTTTGTCAGTCCTAGGGTTTTTAACTCTAAGTTTAACTGACAAATTAAAAACACCAAAAAAAAAATTCAAACACAAACAAATTTTTCAGTCCACCTAGGGTTTACCCTTAGTCTACACTGACAAACAACAAAACAAAAAAAAAAGTAATTAAGGTTCAGCGACGTTTTTAAACTAGGGTTAACCTAAGTTTTTAAACTAAGTTTTGATTTTTGTTAGACTAGGGTTTCTTTTAGTTTATCACAGCTACCAAATAAACATGGTTTCCACTAGGGTTTCAACCTACGTTTTAACGAAGCCATAAAAAACATAACTTCTTTTTAGGGTTTCATTTTTAATTTGAAAAAAAAAATACAAAAGAAAAAAAACTACATTGCGGTTTTCAAATTGTAACGCAAACAAACAATAAAGAGGAAGAACACTCACCGGTCTCGCTTTGGCTCCACCGCTTGATGATCCGATCCGTGAACTCATGGTGGCGGGAAAAATTTTGCAGCGCTTTGCTTCGTAGAATTGACCTCCTCCTCCTCAGAGCTCCAAATCGCCATGAAAAACAAATGCAAATGAGCCCAAGACCCAGTTTTGGCCCTTAAATAGGCTTTTTGAGCCTGTAATCGTTCCTCCCTGGGACGAGCACTCTACTAAGCGCTCGTCCCACCTTGGGACGATTACTAAACTAGTATTCATCCCACCTAGGGACCATTACAGAGCAAAAATTTCAAAAACATCAAAAACTACACAAAATGCACCAAAAACAAACAAAAAAATTGTCCAATAAGAGTGCTTTTGCACTTGACATTTCGGGCATGCAAAATAGACGTCGGGGTCACAAATCCTCACTATCCTACTCCCTAAGAAGGCTACCATATCCGGACCACTCCATGGGAGGATGGATTTTCAAGAATTTCATCCCCAAACGACGTCACCAAAAGGGTCACGACCCAACCAAAAATAGCAATAACATTACCGAACGAAGGCGCCTTTGCACCTGACATTCTTGGCATGCAAAACAGATGTCGGGGTCACAAATACTCACTATCCTACTCCCTAAGAAGGCTACCATATCTGGACCGCTCCACAGGAGGACAAATTTTTGAGAATTTCATCCCCAAACGGTGTCACCAAAAGGGTCAAAACCCAACCAAAAATAGCAATAACATTGTCGAACGAAGGCGCATTTGTGCCTGACATTATTGGAATTCAAAATAGACATTGGGGTTACAAATTGTCACTATCCTACTCCCTAAGAAGGCTACGATAGCCGGACCGCTCCACGGGCGGATGAATTTTTGACAATTTTAGCTCCAAAATGCGTCACCAAAGGGTTCAAACTCACCAAAAATAGGTCATAATGTTCGAAAACTGCTTAAGCATTCAATGGAAAACAACTGAAGGCACCTTACACAAGTCATATTGGGTCAACCGACTCGTCGCTTTTCTCATGTTGGTCATTCCCTCATCGATTCGTCGCTTGAGGGGGTAGTCACACTTAGTCACCAATCAACAACAACACACCCAATCAACAACACATTATATTGGTCTTGAACAGGACCATTATAATGGTCTTGAACTGCACAACAACACATTATAATGGTCTTGAACAGGACTGACCAGTTATTTCCTAGAGTTAAAAACCCTAGGACTGACAAACTGTTTATTTTTTGAATATTTGTGAATTTTGTCGCTCGTTATTTGTCTGTTTTTAGTTGTACATTGTTTTATGCATTGTTGTATATTCATGTTATTGTTGTACAATTTTTCATGGTTTTTAATGTTTTTGTTTTGTTTTCTTTCGCAGGTTGTGAAGAGCCGGTACCGTGTACCTATAGTTTTATCTGAAGTGCGGGAGGCGCTGACTTTGGCTGACTGGGAGTGGCTTGATGCCCTTGGGCTCAAGCAGGTGACTCGACTAGAGCTTGTGGTCGGGGATCGGGCCTATCTGATGGCCCTTATCAACTTGTGGGAACCCCGGACCAATACCTTCCATCTCCCAATAGGGGAGATGACAGTGATCTTGGAGGATGTCTATCGGATTCTATGGATTCCGATAGATGGACTATCGATCAAGACGACGCCGCATGATCAGCAGACAAATGTACTGACACGATGCTTTGGGCATGGGGAGGAGGTGGGTGTGGATAGCCCAGTGGAGAGGGCAGAGGGCGACTGCCAGATTGGCGGCATTTTGGTTCGATGGTGGCTAGAGATGGGTGTGTTGGGAGTGAGGCACGCAATACTGATGGGCCTCATTTCCAACATGTTGCTACCCGACTCTTCGGGCATGAGGTTCCCGTGGAACCTGTTGGAGGTGGTGTTCAGGTTGGTGGAGTGTCCGACGGAGGCACCTATGATCATGATATGGGGACAGACTCTGTTGGCACAGCTCTATGATGAGTTGTACGAGGCCGTAGAAGGGGATTGGATGTAGCTATCTGTTGCAGTGTTGGGCTTGGTAGCACATAGCGGTGGAGAGGCCGATGGGGTTGCCATGGATGACTCGGGCGAAGATGGTAGACCGAGAGATCGGGTATGGGGCATTATGGCGATGGTCTGAGGAGCAGGGATAGAGTCAATAGTGGGCAGGTGTCGTAGGGCACTATGCCGATGCCTTCGCTCGGCTTACTCTAGGGGAGGTGTTCTGGCGCCCCTACCGGGACTATCCAACCTGGCCTGAGGCTGGAGAGTGGCTTCCGTGGGTACATAGGGGGAGGTGGCTGATTGGGCGTCACGGGACCGAGCAGGAGTTCTTCCCATATGGTCGGGTGACACGATAGTTTGGGGTGCACCAGGGGTTTCCTGGTGAGCCCTTGATCTATCGACGTCGGGGGGACGAGAGGACTCTGGTCTGGCCGGTCATTGCACCATTGGGTGAGGATTCAGATACAACGATTGATGCCCCGGACATGGATGACATCGGGGTTACCGCTGAGTATGACCAGTGGTGGACTTTGTGGCGATGGCGAGGCGAGGGGCCTCTAGGGGGCGCAGAGGCGGTAGCAGCAGTGGGGAGGGTGCAGAGGCACCAGGAGAGGGTTGGGGAGCTTCGCTGGAGGATGCAGACATGGTGGAGGTGGATGATGTGGGTGTGGATTTTGGGGTTCCGGATCAGCCGGAGATGCAGGACGTCCCAGAGCAGTGGGAGCCAGAGTAGGCTATTGTTTCGAAGATGCCAATGCCTCAGGCAATCTCGGAGGACATGGAGGCAGGGTTACGCATTGAGAATGCGCGATTGGAGGAGCTGCTGCAGAGGCGAGATGAGGAGCTGGGGGAGGCTCTACAGGAGAGGGATCTCCTACGAACTCAGTTGGTTGAGCGGGAGAACGCATTTGCTACGTACCGTCGGTAGGATGGGGACACAGATGCTGCACGGGAGAGGGATCTTCTACGGATGCAGCTGGCGAAGAGGGAGAAGGCATTGGCACAACACGATGATGTAGTAGCTTTGTACCATCGGTGGGAGGCAGAGTGGTTTCGACACTAGATGGATTTGGAGGGAGAGATTATCCACCTCGGGGGCGGATACCTGAGCCCTCTGGAGGTGGGTCTTCACGTCGAACGAGGGGCAGCGATACTGAGCAGTCAACATCATCTCATCGCAGGCGATTGGATGAGGGGGGTGCTAGTGGGCATGATGCGGGGGCTAGCAGCAGCCACCCTGAGGGGTCCCATAGGACCCACACCATGGGGGGTAGTTCCCGTCGCACCGATCCTACGTGATCATGGTGGCCGACGCCCTAGGCTTGGGGGTTTTTGAGTTTTTGCTTTGTTGCGAGGTCAGAGGACCGGTTTATTGTAGCCTACGGGCATTTTTGATGATATATATATATAGATGACTTTCTTTGTGTTTATACACTTGTCATGGTTTGTTTTTCTATTTATGCATAGTTATTTATGATGATGTATGCATGTGGTATTATGAATGCGATGTGTCTAATTATATGATGTATGCATATGGAATGAATGAAATGAGTTGTTGATAACTTGTCGATGGCACCATAGACTGTACAAGATTTACTGGCTTCTTGTACTTATGTGATGGCTTTGTGGAATGACTTTGCATGTGATAACTTTGTTTTTGTATTTTTCATATTATCTGATGGTGATGTACGTAATGAAATGTACCAGTTGTTTTAAAATGTAGTTAAGCTTTTCTGAGATTCAGATATTTTAACTAACTAGCCAAGACTGTACATTTATCTCGCAAGACTTTTGAACAAGGTATAAATCAGACTTGAGTTTGACCAAGTTATTTCACATCCCTGTGTGTGCAATTGAGTTCGTTTATGTGGTATTTGTCAAGATACCGCTAGTGCCAAATAGGCTATCAACCAAACTTGTACTGAGGATCACCTAATTAGCTCCACTAACTCCGTTGTTGTATTTAGTAAGATTAATCCATGGGACAATCTAAGGTACCATAAGCTAGCTCATCCACATGCAAACATTGGTCTGCTCACACGCAAAGCTAATGTGATAGACATATCGTCATGCGTTTAGGATACCGCCATTGCCAGGTAGGTTGTCCACCAAACCCGTAATGAGGATCACCTAGATGGTTTTCGAATGCTGAGAATTCCAGGGATTCAAGCTTAGGTGTCTTTTATTTGCTCAACGTGTTAGGATACTTGCTCGTATACATAGTGATGAAAATCACTGTTTATTTTTCTCTTTTGTTTTTCTTTTTGAGCAAGGATTTTGAATAGTGGTGATAACCATTGTTATTTGATTTTGCATTTTGAGCTTCGTAAGGTTGAGCTTGTAGGTTTGTGGCTTGTGAATGACCTTGATCCTTTTGGCCTTGGGGATGACTACCCATCCTGTTCAGGGACGTGTAGTACGAATCCTTACGACTTTGGGAACCAAAGGGGATTAGGGATATTATGAAGTAAGGGCATTGATCTTTTAGGCCTTGGGGATGACTACCCATCCTTGTCAGGGGTGTGTAGTACGAATCCTTACGACTTTGGAGACCAAAGGTGATTGGAGATGGTCGTGATGATGGCTTGTTGGGATTTTTCTTTTGAATGGCATTGATCCTTTTAGGCCTTGGGGATGACTACCCATCCTTGTCAGGGACGTGTAGTACGAATCCTTACAACTTTGGGGACCAATGGTGATTGGGATTTTTGCTAGTGGTGAAAACCACTATTTATTAGGGGGAATTGATGGGGAAGAGCTTGTCCTTTTGTCAATTCTTAGCACTCTTGAACCATTCGCATAGGGGGATGAACAAGGCTAATCTTTCACCTATGGTACCCTAGATCGCTTTGTAGGTTTCTCTTGCGTTCACACAACTTGGGAATTATTTTATGTGTTTTAACTTGTGTAGGGATGTTACATAACGAGGCGTGATCCAAGTAAAACTTTCCCTTGTAAAATCCGTTTAACTTTGTACAATTTTTGGCTAGAAATTTAAAGACAATTGAATGACGAAAACCCTACATACATTAGGAGACAACTGACTATGCTAAAAATGGGGATGGTGTTATTCTGGATGTATGTGTTTATAAAATGGATGGAATGTGGAAAATGAAGGAATTGTCGAGCAATTACAGTCTATGGTGTTTGGGACATGTATGACCAACAAATATGCAATGTATGGATGCGATGCCTAATGCAACTTATATTTTTGTATTTTGATTTTTACGAGTATGCATGGAATTGAGATGCAATTTTTTTTGTTATTTTTGATGATTTTATTGTTTTTGTTTGTTTTTGAATATTTATTTTGACCAAGCGATTATGGGTACCCTTGGAGCTTTTGGTTTGACCAAAGGGTTTATGGATACCTTTGGGGCATTTTTGGGGTTGACCAAGCGATTGTGGGAATCCTTGGAGCTTTTGGTTTGACCAAAGGGTTTATGGACACCTTTGGGGCATTTTGGGGTTGACCAAGCGATTGTGGGAATCCTTGGAGCTTTTGGTTTGACCAAAGGGTTTATGGATACCTTTGGGGCATTTTGGGTTGACCAAGCGATTGTGGGAATCCTTGGAGCTTTTGGTTTGACCAAAGGGTTTATGGACACCTTTGGGGCATTTTGGGTTTGACCAAGCGATTGTGGGAATCCTTGGAGCTTTTGGTTTGACCAAAGGGTTTATGGACACCTTTGGGGCATTTTGGGTTGACCAAGCGATTGTGGGAATCCTTGGAGCTTTTGGTTTGACCAAAGGGTTTATGGACACCTTTGGGGCATTTTGGGTTTGACCAAGTGATTGTGGGAATCCTTGGAGCTTTTGGGGTGGACTATGGCTCTCTAAATGTGGAATGGCCTCAAATGACTGATGTTCAAGGGTTCTAGTTCCTTGATTCCTTCAAGAGAGGTGAGCCGGTATGTTCCAGGTCCTATTTTACTATCAATCACATAAGGACCTAACCAGTTTGCCATGAACTTGTCCCTTAGATGGGGCGGCAAATTAGAATTCTGTTGGTTCTCTTTTAAGACCAAGTCACCAACTTGAAAGTCCCTTAGGTGAACCTTCATGTTGTATGCTTTCTTAAGTCGCTCTTGATAGATACGCAAATGCTCGAGAGCATTGATGCGTCGTTCATCGAGCAACGTAAGTTGGTCTAACCGGGCCTGCCGCATAGTGTCATCATCGATGAACTCTTGCATTGAAATGCGCAGGGAAGGGATTTCCAACTCGAGAGGCATGACTGCCTCGGAGCCATACACCAACGAAAATGGAGTTGCCCCAGTGGGCGTCCGAATGCTAGTGCGATAAGCCCATAGGGCAAGCGGGATTTGAATGTGCCAATCCTTATGACTATCTACGATGGTATTTTTGAGGATGGCGACTAGCATTTTGTTTGACGCCTCTGCTTGCCCATTTGCCTGCGGATAATAGGGTGTTGAAAAACTATGCTGAATTTTGTACTTTGTTGTCAAAGCACGCACATATTTATTCTTGAATGACGTCCCATTATCCGAGATGATCTTGGATGGAATACCAAAATGACATATGATGTTATGTAAAATAAACTCCGCAATGCGGGTTCCAGTCATAGAGGTTAGCGGAATTGCTTCCACCCACTTGGTGAAGTACTCTGTGGCCGTTATGATGAACGTGTGATGACTCGATGATGCAGGGGAGATCTTTCCGATTAGATCAAAGCCCCACTATGAAAAAGGCCAAGCCGATTGAATCGGTTGCAAGGCTTGAGAAGGTACGTGTGTCAAATTGGCATGGTGTTGACACTTCACGCACTTCTTTACATATGCGCAACAATCTCGCTCTAAAGATGGCCAATAATAGCCCATGCGGAGAATGCGCTTTGCGATGGCCATACCATTGAAGTGGCCACCGCATGTACCATCGTGGGCTTGGGTGATCGCCCAAGCGGACTCCTGCTGGTCCAAGCAATGGAGGAGGATTCCTTCATAGCTCCGATGATACAAAATGTCTCCTAGCAAGACATGTTTTGCCGCTTTCTATTTAAATGATCTTTTCATGGCTTGTGTCAATCCAAGTGGGAGGTTACCTAACTTGAGGTAATCCCTTATGGGTGTGTACCAATCCTGCTGATCAAAAACCTCGATGGTATGAATGACCAATCCCTCTTGAAGTTCATCCCTAGCAAAAGCTGAGCGGGAAAGAACTTGTAAAAATAGCGTTGTGTTGCTATTAAGAGGGGTCGGGGAGAACAAGGACCCCTAGTTGGCTTGAGTCAGACAATCATGGATTCGAGAGAACCTATCCTGAGATGGTTCAATCTGGATCAGGTGGATTCCTGGCGTTAGGTCAGAGCTTGCACGCTCCATCATGGATTGCGATAATGTTTTGACCTGAATGGTTGTCATCTCATCGAAAGGGTCTTGCGGGATTAGTGACCCCAAGGAGGCCATAGTATCCGCAAAATGATTCGATGATCGAGGGAGTGCCTCGATGTCGTACCATTCAAGCTGTGCCAAGAATTTGTCCACAAGGGCTTTGTAGGCCTACAGAACTGGGCATTTACATTGGAATACCCCTTTGACTTGATTGACAATTAACAACGAATCACCAAAGATGTTTAAACGTTTGATGTTCATGGTGACTATTGTTTGAAGACCTATGAGCAAGGCTTCATATTCTGCATTGTTGTTGGTGCACGGGAAGTCTAATTTAAATGATAGAGGCATTGGAGCCCCTTGCGGTGTGAAGAATACAATTCCTATGCCACCTCCTTGCTCACATTTAGAACCATCAAAGAATAGGGTCATGTCATCCTGTGACTCAGGCTCATTAGAATCTGGCGATTCTAAAACATGGAAGACCCCATCATCAGGTAGTTCTACGGTCAGAGGCTGATCGTCTTCAAGAGGAGCCTCTGCTAGTTGATCGGCGATGACTTGACCTTTTATGGATTTTTGTCCAATGAATTCTATGTCAAACTCCATCAACAACATGATCCATTTCTCCGTGCGGCTACTATGATAAGTACGACTCATCATGTATCGCAATGGATTCTCCTTAGACACAACATACGTCGTATTGCTGAGCATGTAGTGGCATAGCTTTTTGGTAGCAAACACCACTGCCAAGCAGAGCTTCTCAACGTATGCATAGTTAAGTTCATAACTGACCAGGGTGCGGCTAAGATAGTAAGTAGCCTGTTCTTTGTGTAGTTCATTTTTTTGGGACAGCATGGCACCCAGTGCCACCTCAGTAGCTGAGATGTATAAGTAGAACGACACTCCTGGTCTAGGTGGTGCCAATACTGGCGACGAAGCCAAGTATTGTTTAATATCATCAAAGGCTGACTGGCACTCGTCATCCCAGTGAAATGCTACCCCCTTGTGCAATAATTTATTCATGGGTCGACACTTGTCAGATAGCTGCGCTATGAAGCGCTTGATTGACGCGACCTTTCCCTGCAGGCTTCTGAGCTGCTTGATGGTAGTTGGGGGAAGCATTTCAAGGATTGCCTTGACTTTGTGTGGGTCTACCTCGATTCCTCGTTTGGAGACTATGAAACCCAAGAGCTTTCCAGATGTGATGCCAAATACGCACTTCTTGGGGTTTAGTCTGACTTTATGTTCAATGAGGCGATCGAGGATCTTGCTTAAGTCATCGAGATGATCCGGGCGCAAAAGAGATTTGGCCAACAAATCATCCATGTAATCTTCCAAAGTTTTGTGCATGTGATCATGGAAGATGTACGTCATGGCACGTTGGTAGGTGGCGCCAGCATTTTTAAGGCCAAAGGGCATGACCTTATAACAAAATGTCCCCCAAGGCATTGTGAACGCCATTTTTAGTTGGTCCTCGAGATTGATACGAATTTGATTGTATCCCGAGAAACCATCCATGAGGGAAAGCATTTCATGGCCCGCTGTAGCATCTACCAATGCATCGATGCTAGGCAAGGGGAAATCATCCTTAGGACTCGCTTTGTTTAGATCTCAAAAATCGATGCATATGCGAATCCTCCCGTCGAGCTTTTTGATGGGCACCATGTTAGACAACCATGGTGGGTAATCCACGCAGATGACAAACTGTGCATCCAACAACTTTTGTAGCTCATATTTGACCATTAAGGCTACTGTTGGATGCATCTTACGTAGTTTTTGCTTTACTGGCTTGACTGTCGGATCAAGCGTTAGATTATGCATGACTAGCTGCGGGTCTAGCCCCGACATGTCTTTGTAGGACCATGCAAAAACCTCCTTCTTCTCTTTGAGAAGGGCAATGTAGTCGGCTTGCTCTTCGGGGGATAGACTTACCCCCAGCTTGATGATTTGCAAATTCATTGGATCTGAGCCGATGTCTACGTCAGTCGTCTCCTCGATCGACATGTGGGACCCGTCCTCCAACTGGTGTGGAGTTGGGATCAAGTGGATATCATTTGCTGAATTTAGATCATCGTTCGGAATGTCGGGTTCCTCTTCAGCATGGAAGACATCCTGAGTCCTGTCCGGGGTGAAATGGAACATCCCACCATAAGGCCGATACTCGATGGGGATGGCGGTGTGTCGACGCGATCCCAGTCTATAGCATCTAGGTCTAGATGCAATGACCATGTTGGGTCGGCTGGATTATGGATGGGGGCGGTTAAATCAATGGAGATCATGTTGATGAAATGATTTTGGTCTCCATTACCATGGGTGTGGCTACTCGGACATCCTAGGTGATCTTTGTGCTCCGGATCTGGCTCTGTGGGTACTGGCACAAATGGATCGGCCCTATGTGCGGATAAGAGGATGGGGTCCACCCGAGGCACTGATGGCTCTATAGGGTCTCCAGGTGGAAGATGTTCTCTGTATACCTGGAGTGGCGGGTGCAGTAATTGGTCCAACTATGCCTGGTTGAGGTGCCACCTATGCCTTGGCCCTATGTGTAGTTGTTCAAACATGTCGTCTATGTCCAAGGGATATTGCTATTGTCGCATATGATTGAGATAGGCCATCTCAGTTTCATCTTCATAATCACTGTCAGAGATCCAAAGGCCTTCGTTGGCTCCAACAGCTATTTGCGACATATGAGGCTCATCTTGCTCGAGCAAATTAATGTGGTCCCATCGAGGTTGTTCCGCTCTTTGCGGGGGGACCTGATTCTCTTGAGGTGGCATATGCTCAATTGGAGCATCCAAAGGGAACATTGTCAGGAAGCTCTCTTGATAATCATCTATGGGGGTCACTTGTGAATGATTGCTATCGGATTCGAAAGGATCCCAAGGTGCTACCTCATACTCTGACTCATCTTCTGAAGACCCTTCTTGGTCTTGTCTATATCCCTCTTGTAGGTGAGTCCTCGAACTTTCTCCCTTTTCGACCGAAGGGAAAGGGTTGTTAAGGTCAACAAGGTTGGTTGTTAGCAATGGGAGATAATCCCCCAATGTATATGTTGTGTTAGGATTGGCATATGGATCTAATGCCAACCCATCCTTGTTGCCTATCCCTAGGCCTTGCATGTTCTCTACCAAGATGTCCAGGGGCAAGGGGTGGTTGAACCCTACTCCTGACTTGTCATACGACATTTGATATCTTGGTTGGCAAAGAACACGCACTCCTTGCTCATACCTGCCCAACCCATATCCATGCCAATTACATTGGCCAAGATATCTCAATGCAAAGTCTGGGTTGGACAAATAGTTGACGTCCTCAGCAAAGGGCTCTTCATCTTCGTCTTCTTGCATGTAAGGTTCAATGCCATTATCCAGGCCCCCATAAACAAAGTTTGTCTGATTGGGTGGGTAGCCTAGAGGAACCACAGAGCCGATGGGGAGTCGAGGTCTCCCCATGTCCTGCATGGACTCAAGTGCGGGTGTTGCTACAATGTTCCGCACTAGATACTCCCCTAGGCCCGTGTTGGCCATCTCAACGGTGATCGTTGGCGGTTGAGGGGGAGCGAATGGGAGTTCTTCCTGAGTCCACTCCATGTAGGGTGAACTAGGCATCTCGACTTCCATTCTGCTAGGCATCTCTTCGGTAGAGATGGTTGAGACTAGGGGTGGTTCCTCTTCTAGGGGTTTCTTTCCCTTGTCCTTCGGTGTGGCCACCGTAGGTGGCATCGTTGGTGAAGGACCAGATGAGGAAGATGGACCCGACTAGGGATTTGATGGACTTGTCAATGGGGATGCCTATGGAATCGGACCCTGGTTAGATGGATTCAACTAAAAATCCAAATGTGTTGATGGAAGGGTCGATTGCGGCATTAATTGCACCGTATTGCAATACTTGAAGGGCTCTAAGTCTACCGGGACTACATGCACCTATCCTTCAAATGTATACTTTAGGCACTGATGAGCTATTGAAGGGACACACTTCATGTCCCTGATCCAAGGCCGCCCCAGCAAGATATTATAGGCCATCTCACCTTCCAAGATGTGGCACAATGTATGAATAGTCTTTTGTCCCACTTGGATGGGTAGGACAATTGTGCCAACCGTCGAGCATATCGCATCATTGAATGCTCGAAGAGTATAGGTGGAGGCCACGATGTGAGATGCCAACAACTTCAGATGTTTCAATGCTGTTGTTGTAATGATATTACTGGATGAGCCAGTGTCCACCAACACCCTCTTATATGAAATCCCATTGACCCATGCAATGACGTGCAAGGGTGGATCCACCACATCACCAGTCACTGATTTCAATTCATCTTCTCTAAAGGTGATGACTGGTTCTGTACATTGTTTTACATGTCCCACAAAGTTGTTGAAAGAGTTTGCTTCATGGGGCTGTAGCTCGATGGCTTTTAATATCTCCATTAGAGCCTCTCGATGGGGCACTGATTGTTGAATGAGCTCGTATATGGAGAGCCTAGCCGACGTGGTCCTTAGACTTTGGGTAAGTCTAGTCTGAATCGTGGCCACTGGTCTAGGTGGGGGAGGTTGCGTAGGGTGCTGTTGAGGTTGTGACGTCGATGGAACCTCTCCTGTGGCTGCCACGGGGGCAGCTCCTGGGTACCTCTTGTTCCTAGTCACTATGCTTATCATCCCTACATACCCTTGCATGGGGCAATTCTGTGTCACCTCATTGACTTGAAGGGGTTTTTCCTACGTATCATGGGTAGGCAGGGGGTCTCTGAAGACTCCCATCTGTTGGTTGTTTGGCGCTACGGGGTTGTCCACTTCTAGCGTCTTGTTGTCGATTAGGTCTTGCACCAAGCCTTTAAACTTCCAACATGCATTAAGGTCATGTCCCTTCCGTCTGTGGAACCTATAGTATAAGTCCTCCCTGTACCCCTTAGGCTTTGGCGCATTGGGGTCTATGGTTTGAATCTCGGGCAGGTTGATCAAGTTTGCCACTGACAAGCGGTCAAACAGGGAGTCCCTGGACTCTATGTAAGGTGTGAATTGTCGCCTAGGGCGACGCTGCTGATTTTGTTCTTGCCTCTAATTTTCTCTGTCATAATTGTTAAGAGGCATCGCCTGATAGTTAGCCTTTTGGGGCTGTGTTGCTTGTGCAGGCTTAGGGACGTTTATAGCAACTTGATTGACCGCAGTGGGTTTCTGTTGCGTGGTCCCTATTTTGGTGTTCTTAGACCATTCTTTCTTCTTTGGCTTGGCAATCTCGCCATCCTGTATCTTGATCTCCTCAATGATTCTGGCTTGCGCCAGAGCTTCCTCTAAAGTGGCATATTGCTGTAGCTGCAATAGCATGGAGATCGATCTCAAATAGCTCTTTGAGAACATTTGGGTCAGGTCGGACATGGGAGGGAGGTAGGGCAGCTTTGAAAGCAACGTCCTCCATCGGTTCCCATATGCCACCATGGTTTCTTCCTCATACTGCTTGAGGCTAGCTAGGTCACTTAGTGACACCTTTTTCTTGGTGTTGAAGGTGAAGCGTTCGAGGAACGCGTCCACTAGCTGATCCAAGTTACTGATGCTATGTTTTGGCAACTGAGTGAACCAATCCGAGGCAGGGCCTACGAATGTGGTTATAAATGTTCTTAGCAACAAAGCATCATTGTCCTGAATGCCAAAGCATTGGCTCAGGAATCTAGTCACGTGCTCTTGGGCATCCTCCTCCCCTCTAAAGAGTGCCAACTAGGGTAGTTTAAAGTGTTCAGGGTATGGGGGTGCCGACATTGACGGATGCACAGGGTGACTACGGAGTTGGCGTAAAGTGGGCTTTTGGGGCCCAGAAGTCTTGGTCTCCATAGACTCTAAGTGCTCTAGCAGTGCTTTATATGCATCGAAGGATTTGATCTCTTCCTCCTTGGTTTGCTCCCATTGTGGGTTGCGGGGAACTTGAGGCCTATGGAGGGGTAGCCGGACAACATCCCCCCTGCCTTGGTAGGGCATTTCAGCCCACTCTTCTTCTTGCTCATACTCCTCATAGGCTTCTTGAGGAGTGCCTGGGCGAGACCTATAAACATGGGTGGGTGCCCGTGGAGGGTGCCCATCATTGTTTCTGGGAGTGGCCTCCCGCTCAGGTCTAGGAGGTCTTGGAGGCAATATTTGATAAGGTCATGGGGACCTGTCTCGCACCAAGGGGTTGTGCCTCTCATACACTTCTACTTTATGCGTACGAGGGGTTGGGACCTTCTCAGGCATAGTGTTCTGAAGCAATTCGGCTGTCTGACATCGAATGCGCTCTTTGCTAAGGTGGTATAGATGCTCTAACTATTGTTGATCTTGCCTGAGCTACATGATTTGCGCTTGGCGGGCGGCATGTTTGGAAAATGCCAAGTCAATTTGTTCTTCCGTCTTGTGTTTAGGAAGCCTAGATGCCTCTCCTACATGTCTATCTCGATCGTGGTGATCCGAGATCCCTATGGGTTGCTTTCCTCTATCGAGGTTAGCGACATTCACCCGAGGCTCTGGCCTCATTGGGTGATCCTGATACATAGCAGGTGCGGAGGCGCATTGCTCCCACGCTGTGTATTGCTCTTGAGGAATGTAGTGGTCTTCCTCGTACTCCCTTTCGTATGTGTGAAAGGTGCGGGCAGAATTGGCTTGCCCTGTCTGGAGAGCCTTGTGCTCTAGATTTTGTCTAGTGTTTCTAACAGTAATAAGGGGTAAAGGAGGGATGACAAAATCATGTGGCCCCTCCTTATGGACCCTATGTTGCTCTAGCGCTTCATCACTAGGCCACTCATAACGAGCGTCTAAGGGAGGCCTCCTGTCTATGTTGAGTGCCACGTGTATGTCCTCCTCTTGAAAGGGTCTATGCTGAGTGGGGGTGCCCCTCAAAGAGGTGCCTCTATAGTCCTGTTCTGTAATGGCATGATGTGGACTATCTTGTGTGTCAAGCCGCCAAGGCGGGATGACCAAGTCCTCAGGACTATATCGGAGGTGACTTGTCCCCCTTTGTGCACTCTCTGCAGCTCCTGCCCGTGATTGGGCTCGGCTACGGGTGTACACCATGGTGATGTTTTCCTACAAGATGCGTAGATTTTTATCTCTTTTAGGATTTCTTATGCTACACTAAATAGAAGGGAAACACACAATCAAAGCAATGATTATCTCGTTTAAAGATTAAAAGTGTGCCCTAAATCTGGTTTAGTGTGTTTTGATTTTTGTTTTGAAAGCTTTTGTAAAGAACGTTTAAATGCAATATGATGGCTCTTATGACTCCCAAAAAATGGTCGCCCCTTCGATATACCATTGCCAAGCCGATATACCAACCTCTCTATATACCCGCCCTTACGTGAGGGAAACTATTGGTACGTGAGAGCAGATGGTACGTGGAACATAGGCGGTACGGAAGGGGAATCACTCTGTTTATGACACCTACCATAGAAGACTTATCCTCATGCACTGGGAATCACCCCAGCTACACTTGGTCAGCTTTCATCAGGATTTACGTCTAGCAACAGTCACGATCGGGGTTATGTATGCAATATTTCAAGCCAAGGTGGTGATGAAATCCACCGTTGGTCTTGCTCAAGGGTTGGGGTTTTACGACCAACTCCTTGTCGTTTAAATTACCACGTGGTGTGTGGGGTTCTTTTTAATTTGCATAAATGAAGAAAACAAGCATTCAAACTCTCCTATGCAAGCAAATAACCAGAAAATAGAAAACAAAAAGCAAAAAATGACAGAAGGTGTTTAGGACCCCTACCTCTTCTCTGCCCAAATCGGATGCCTCTGAATTTCTGTCCTGAAATTGCACAGAGAGCTATTCATCCCTGGGTGAAATGAATAATAGAACTGTATTCATCACAGGGTGGGGCGAATGCCCATTCGTCCCTGGGTAAGACGAATTCCAGCTCTGTACTCGTCACAGACTGGAACGAACAGCAGTCCAACGTTTGAAAACTTGGTACCTGCAAGCAAAAACAAGCAACTTTTGATCAGAAATTTAATATTAAAATCAAGGGATAGAGGTCCCACCGTGATCACCACTGAAAGCATGAGGATACGAAAACAAAAAGGAAAAACCAAGATGCGATGCAAACGAAACAAAAGATAACGCTAAATCCTATGAATTGAAAGTGCATGAAAGGAAAGAGGCATGAACGAATCGAAACCAAATAAAAAGCCAATATGGAAGACAACCCTTTTTATTAATATGCTTTAGAACTCGGTTACAATACGTCTCCTCCCTTTTCAGGGGCTAGGAGCGTTAAATGTGTTCTTGTCACACCCATGGATGCTATTCCTTCTTCCGCGTGCCCACATGTAAAATGGGCGGACCAAACATCACCGCCGCTTGCGTTGATGAGTCTTGACTCCTTGCTGCTCCTCTAATGTCCAGATCCTACGTTCAAGGAAATAGAAAATAGTCAGTAGCACCTGTAGATAAAATGAAACATGCAATCCCCACGCCTTCAATTAGCACATGCAAAATATAAATAAAATGATAACTGAAATAGATCCAAATGAACTGAAAACTTGATAGGGGCATCAAAAAATCACAAGGAAGACACTACAAATGGAACAGTAAAAATATTCACCACAGATTTGTATTCGCTCCGAGGCGGGACGATTAGACCTGCAACAAAGTGTCAAAAAGCATAGTCCCAAATGTCACATCTGGGAAGCTCCAAATCACCTACAAAGTTGGGGTTAGGTAATTGGGGGTATTTTGGGAAGACCCGAAGGTCATATTTTTCCAATTTGGCCTCTATCACTAGGAATTTGATGATGCTACCTGCATGTTAGTAAAGGCGGGAAATGATAAAAACATGATCAAAAATTCTCAAAATGATGTGAAATTTAAATGACAACATATCTAAGCAGTATAGAATCAGATGCAAAAATAATATAAAGGAAATCTACCATAGATTTCTAATCACTCTGGGCGGGGCGATTAGGACTGCGATAGTTTGGGGGGCACCCGAGGGCAGGACGCCCACCGTTTGGGACACTTTTTAGCACCAATCCACTTGGGATGGGTCCAAAACCTCTTATGGGGTGTTTTCAATAAATTTGGTGGGATATTGTGGCCAAATGTTCGGGTTTGGGCTCCGGATTTGCGCTTCCAATAACCACCCTATGACCTCCCTTCCAAAAGAGATCAAGGATGTGAAAGGCACAAATCAAAAGGTGTGTGTGTGGATGTAAAATGGCAGCACTTCGTTGCTCAAAATGCTCCTTCTCTTCATTCTTTTTGGGTGAGAAGACTCACCAATTTATAGACCTAGGGTCTCTCTGTTTGAATGCGCATGCGAGGGCGCCACTTGAGTTGCTTGTCCTATTTTGAGAGAAAATATTATTCCCTGATTTAGAGTCTCCTTGCATGAGGCCTCCAAAATCAAAGACATGCATGACTGAAGTCTCTCTCCTTGATTTGAAGTCGTTCCTCACAATTGCATGGCCTGAAGTTGCAATTAACTGGCGGACCTATCGAGGTTTGACTTTTTGCCAGTCAAACTTGCTATTCACCCCACCCTGGGGCGAATGTTGATAATCATCCCAGGGTGGGACGAGTAGGGAGCAAAGTGCCAAAAAGGTGCCAAATTGACCTTTGACCTTCCAAACTGCTGTGGGAGTGGTTAGGACCACTGTTTAACCTCTGGGGGCTGCCCTAGGGGCTATGTGTGTCAATGCGATCGGTGCTTGTTGTCACATAATCGGATTGGTGCTGTTTTGGTGTCTACATATACGACCCTCATTACATTTGCCTTTATAAATTGTTTATATATACCTCTAGATCAATGTATTTAAGTTGCCTTTGGATCTCTACATCTAGGTCACTACCTTTGGGCCACTGCCTCTAGGGTGTCTCTGGATCAATCATTGGAACAATTAAAAGAATATCATTTCTATAGAATCATCAATACAAATGCTTTCACTAGTCACCTTCCAAGTCATGCTTGGGTCATAATCATTCATTTCATATTTCCTCATGGTAAAGCTAAAATTATTCTTTAAATTCAATAAACTTTTATTTTTTATCACACTTAGTTTTCTTTTGTAGAAACCATACAACATTCCTTTCATCTTATTCCATTCATTCATATTTATCCATCCATAGTATATTTTTAACTTTGTGATTTTTATTTTTGTTATGTAGACAATATTTATGAGAATATTTCTATCATTGTTTTATTTTCATGGCATAGCATTCTTATCAAGGTTAGCAAGATAATAAAAATACTTCATAAACAAGTTACATTTTCAAAATTATAAAGTATGTATAAAACTATTCATATATATTTTAAAAATGACAATTGTAATGCATATCTAAAATCATCATTCTAAAAATATATCATCTTTTACTTTTTTTTTAATATTAAACTTTCTATTCACACATCATTTCCTCTATAAACTATTGAGAATATAAAGTATAACAACTACTTATTATTTTCTATGAAAAATAAAACCAATTAAAACTACTCTAACAATTTAATTAGTTAATATGGTCTATGACAAAATAAAACATATACCACAAAAATTTAATAAAATCACCTATATTCTCTTTCTAGGTACAAGTTTCTACTTTGTTTATGCTTTACTTTATTGTGCCCTCATAGCATTTTAATTTCTACATTACTACAAGGGAAGACATAAACTTATTTTTCTAGAAACAAGATAACATATACTTCTATTTATCCATGATTTAAGTGTCTCATCTAATAAATCTGATGTAAGGTCGATTCTCAAAATTATTTCATAATTCCTTATGCTTTAATTTAAATTTTTGAAGAAGGAAATAGACGTAAAGGAGTCTTGGTCTATGTCAACTTTTCGACATCCTTATGCTCTATGTGGAATGCTTTCCAACTTTTGAATGCCTAATGGATAGAACCTATCCCAGGTTTCATTAAAAATTATTAATATATCCTACTTGTATATATCCGAGAGAAAACCCATCCTATTGTGATTTTAGTAGTGTGGTTGTACCTACCAAATATTGAATGATATTGCTCCTCCATTGTGTGGTTTTGTATATCACCAAAGACCCTTGGAGAATTCATAATATGATTGATGGTGGAGAGTGCAAAAGGCCAAGGTGACAAGATTAGTTGAGTTTACAACAATTGCATGAGGTGAGTAAGGATTTAACATATATGACTAGGTAGTTGTATGGTTTGGTTGGGTATGATTAAAGAGTTTGCATGCAGTTAACTAATATAATGGAGGATAATATTCCCTTTGAGCACATGCATATTTGGTCATCATAGTGAGATTCATGATGAACTAGTAATGATGGGTAGTTAGACTATCAAAACTATAGACACCCAAAATTGACCTATCTAGATGTATCAATTTACCCTTAGTTTACCATTAAGGATGACTAAAATTCTTTTTTTGATCTCGTCCAACTTTAGATCCAAAAGGGTTTTATCTTGAGATAAAATTTGTAGGCTTTTAAGTCACTTTGTGATATTGTGATCTGACATGCTTTTTGAAGATCCACTTGTCCCCTAATTGAAGTAACCTCAAATGATCACATATTTATAATCACTACATCAACAACCAGCTCATGATTTTGGGTTTCAAGGCCATGTACACAAAGTATTGGATTTTTTGTCGTTCCTAGGATTTTAAGCCATTTATGACACCATTTCTTGAGGACATTCATGCTTGCACCCATTTCCCAAAGTAATGCCTTTTGGATTTATCAAATTTTATTTTAACACCCTTGACCATTTGTCATGAATACCTCAAACCTCTGCCTCCAAGGCCAAGAAGCCTATAAATTGAGCCCTTGGGCCCTCATTTGGTAACCAACTCTCTTAGCTAGTGAAAATATTCTTAGCTATTCAGCTAGATTATGTAATAGACCAATATCTTAGGACCATAGAATCAATCACATAAAATGCATTCACCTAATAAATATAATATATCACAATGAAATTTTCACTATTATATTCAATATTTCAAAATTAGTTAGAGAGATTACATTGCATGGAGCTTTATCTCCAATATATAACTTTACATGAATTTTCAATACTTTGACTATTGCTCTCCTCAAACATCTAGGAGATGCATCTCAAATTCCTCTTATTAAGACAAAACTCTCATGACTCTTTATTTTACATCTTACCACTTATCATATGAATATTCACTCTCTCTCTCTCTTAATACTTTGCATTTTCTCACATATTGACACACACATTAGATAAAATATAAATCATACTTCTAAAATAATATTTACAAGTGGGGAAAACAATGTAATACTTCCAACACCCCCGTATTACATTATTTGGTAAGAAGACTCTTTCTATTCATTCTTTGATTATTTTTTCTCTTGTCTTTGTTCTTCAGCTCTAACTTTGGTACTACTTGATATATACGACCCTCATTACATTTACCTTTATAAATTGTTTTTATCTACCTCTGGATCAATGTATTTAATTTACCTTTGGATCTCTACATCTAGGTCACTACCTTTGGGTCTCTGCCTCTAGGGTATCTTTGGATCAATCGTTGGAACAATTAAAAGAATATCATTTATGTGGAATCATCAATACAAATGCTTTCACTAGTCACCGTCCAAGTCATGCTTGGGTCATAATCATTCATTTCATATTTCCTCATGGTAAGACTAACATTATTCTTTACATCCAATAAACTTTGATTTTTCATCACACTTAGTTTCCTTTTGTAGAAACCATACAACATTCCTTTCATCTTATTCCATTCATTCATACTTATCCATCCATAGTCTATTTTTAACTTGTGATTTTTATTTTCGTTATGTAGATAATATTTATGAGATTGTTTCTATCATTGTTTTATTTTCATGGCATAGCATTCTTATCAAGGTTAGCAAGATAATAACAATACTTCATAAACAAGTTACATTTTCAAAATTATCAATTATGTATAAAACTATTCATATATATATTTAAAATGACAATTGTAATGCATATCTAAAGTCGTCATTCTAAAAATATATCATCTTTTACTTTTTTTTAATATTAAAATTTCTATTCACACATCATTTCCTCTGTAAAAAATTGAGAATACAGAGTATGACACCTACTTATTTTTTTATACGAAAAATAAAACCAATTAAAACTACTCTAACCATTTAATTAGTTAATATGGTCTACGACAAAATAAAACATATACCACAAAAATTCAATAAAATCACCTACATTCTATTTCTAGGTACAAGTTTCTACTTTGTTTACGCTTTACTTTATTGTCCCCTCATAGCATTTTTAATTTCTACATTACTACAAGCGAAGACATAAACTCCTTTTTCTAGAAACAAAGGTAACATACACTTCTATTTATCCATGATTTAAGTGTCTCATCTAATAAATCTGATGTAAGGTCGATTCTCAAAATTATTTCATAATTCCCTATGCTTTAATTTAATTTTTTGAAGAAGGAAAGATACATAAAGGAGTCTTGGTCTATGTCAACTTTTCAACATCCTTCTGCTCTATGTGCAATGCTTTTCAACTTTGGAACGCCTAATGGATATAACCTATCCAAGGTTTGATTAAAAAGTATTAATATATCCTACTTGTATAAATCCAAGATAAAACCCATCCTATTATGATTTTAGTAGTGTGGTAGTACCTAATGTGTGGTTTTGTAGATCACAAAAGACCCTTGGAGAATTCTTAATATGATTGATGGTGGAGAGTGTAAAAGGCCAAGGTGACAAGATTAGTTGAGTTTATAACAGTTGCATGAGGTGAGTAAGGATTTAACATATATGACTAGGTAGTTGCATGGTTTGGTTAGGTATGATTAAAGAGTTTGCATGCAGTTAAATAATATAATGGAGGATAATATTCTCTTTGGGTACATGCATATTTGGTCGTCACGGTGAGATTCATGATGAACTAGCAATGATGGGTAGTTATACTATCAAAACTATAGACACACATAATTGACCTATCTAGATGTGTCAATTTACCCTTAGTTTCCCATTAAGGATGACTAAAATTCTTTTTCTGAGCTCATCCAACCTTAGATCCAAAGGGTTTTATCTTGAGATAAAATTTGTAGGCTTTTAAGTCACTCTGTGATATTGTGCTTTGACATGCTTTTTGAAGAGCCACTTGTCCCCTAATTGAAATAACCTCAAATGATCACATCTTTATAATCACTACATCAAAAACCGACCTATGATTTTGGGTTTCAAGGCCATGTACACAAAGTATTAGATTTGTTGTCTTTCCTAGGATTTTAAGCCATTTATGGTACCATTTCTTGAGGACATTCATGCTTACACCCATTTCCCAAAGTAACACCTTTTGGATTTATCAAATTTGATTTCAAAAACCCTTGCCCATTTGTCATGAATACCTCAAACCTTCGCCTCCAAGGCCAAGAAGCCTATAAATTGAGCCCTTGGGCCCTCATTTGGTAACCAACTCTCTTAGCTAGTGAAACTCTTCTTAGATATTCAACTAGATTATGCAATAGACCAATATATTAGGATCATAGAAGCAATCACATAAAATGCATTCGCATAATAAAAATAATATATCACAATGAAATATTCACTATTATATTCAATATATCAAAATTAGTTAGAGAGATTACATTGCATGGAACTTTATCTCCAATATATAACTTTACATGAATTTTCAATACTTTGACTATTGCTCTCCTCAAACATCTAGAAGATGCATCCTTTCAAATTTCTCTTATTAAGACAAAACTCTCATGACTCTTTATTTTACATCTTACCACTTATCATATGAATCTTCACTCTCTCTTGATACTTCACATTTTCTCACATATTGACACACACATTAGATAAAATATAAATCATACTTCTAAACTAATATTTACAAGTGGGGCAAACAATGTAATACTTCCAACACCCCCCGTATTATATTATTTGGTAAGAAGTCTCTTTCTATTCATTCTTTGATTCTTTTTTCTCTTGTCTTTGTTCTTCAACTCTAACTTTGGTACTACTTGATATATACAACCCTCATTACATTTGCCTTTATAAATTGTTTGTATCTACCTCTAGGGTGTCTTTAGATCAATCGTTGGAACAATTAAAAGAATATCATTCCTATAGAATCATCAATACAAATGCTTTCACTAGTCACCTTCCAAGTTGTGCTTGGGTCATAATCATTCATTTCATATTTCCTCATGGTGAGACTAACATTATTCTTTTATTGATTTTTCATCACACTTAGAATAAGATTATCGTGTGATTTTTTATTTCTTTACATTCAATAAACTTCGATTTATTTCTTTAGAATTCTAACATTATTCCACGATCGCAGGATAATCGTGTGAGTTTTTATTTATTTTATCTAAGTGTGCTATATGTATGCTTGAGTTAAACCATGTAAGTCATTGTTGCTTATATTATTTGCAGTTGAATCAAATAGAACACTGTGTTGTAAGATTGCTTTAGAGTAATGGAGTTAAGCTATATTTATAAATTGGTTTTGGTGATCAACTTGTTTTCCAATGAATGCATTATGATTTCATATTAGATAGTTGCATTCATTCTTGGGCCAATCTGACCCATTAAGTTTTCAAACCTCTATGTCTCCACCGGTCTCAAGGATTCAAGGAGGCATCACCGAGTCTAACGTTATCTTGACATCAATAGTGCTTTAGGATTGTGCAGAATTAAATTGGTCTGCGTTAATCTTCGCTATATTTATTTTTGAACATTAGGTTTTAAATGTGAAGAAAAAATTGTAAACACCCCCGCCCATGTCATTATTGAGTTTATTAAATCCGAAGTTTCAAAACGGATGGTCCATATTTCATTCTGTATTCCAGATTTTAGTTTAAATATTGGATGAAATTTATTTCCATCTTTTCTTTTAATATTAACGAAGGTTATCATAAGTAACATTTAGCTGAAGATGATTTATTTAAATATTTTGTTGTGTGGCCAATGAAAGAAGTATATGATGACTATCCAAATACGCATTTAATAATTGTTTCGGAAAATCTATTCTCAATTTTGGATGTATGTTTTTATGGGTAGTAGTAGGATGTTCTATTTTATAGCCGAGTAGAGAAGGCGACATAATAATATGAAGTCGCAACTGAGTATAATGTGTAAAGTTTCATTGTTGCCATGAACTCAAATACAAAGTTTCATTGTTGCTATGAACTCAAATATTTAGGTTGGTTTGCGAGATAATTTTATTCTAGAGGCCATGTTGAGAGATTTTAATCAAAAATTTGGTATGCTTGTGGTATATATTTCAAAATATAGTTTGTTTAACGATTATATACAATGCCGTCAATAATATTGCATGCTTCTGCTGAGCAAATATATTTTTTATTTTTCCTAAAACCGTTTCTCATGTGCCCAGGTGGTTTCTGTCATTAATTAAAAATTTGGTATGGACAATTTATGCCAATAGTTGAGATAGGAAAACTTAAACCTAAGTGAGAGTTTCTTTCTATGTTCGTTCTACACAAAATGGTTTGCTGAGGCTTTAAACATATGTTGTAAACTAATGTGAAACCGGTATCGGTTTGGACAAGGTTTTTAGATTTATATTTTGAGATTAAATTATCTTTCAGTGCAAATTTTCTTATCAAAACCTTGAAAGGGTAAAGTTTTATGTTAGAACATTGGTGATCTGTCGGAGCGCTATCCTTAGAGCTTCAAACTCAACTACCTCTTGGGAACAGTGTTGACACTGTCTGTACACTATTAGTGGATTGGATATCAAGGTGTTCATGGTTTTCCCTCGAGGTTATGTCGTAAAAGAACATCACTATTATTTCTTCATGATGTCAGAGAATTGTTAGAATAAGATGGGATTTCTCTCGGATGTATACAAGTAGGATATATTAATACTTTTTAATCAAACCTGGGATAGGTTATATCTATTAGGCGTTTCAAAGTTGGAAAGCATTCCACATAGAGTAGGAGGACACTGAAAAGTTGACATAGACCAAGACTCTTGAAAGTCTCATTTCTTCTTCGAAAATTTAAATTAAAGCATAGGGAATTGTGAAATAATTCTGAGAGTCGACCTTACATCAGATTTATTAGATGAGACACTTAAATCATGGATAAATAGAAGTATATGTTACCTTGTCTCTAGAAAAAGAAGTTTATGTCTTCTCTTGTAGTAATGTAGAAATTAAAAATGCTATGAGGCACAATAAAGTAAAGCGTAAACAAAGTAGAAACTTGTACCTAGAAATAGAATGTAGGTGATTTTATTGAAGTTTTGTGGTATATGTTTTATTTTGTCGTAGACCATTATTAACTAATTAAATGGTTAGAGTAGTTTTAATTGGTTTTATTTTTCGTAGAAAAGAATAAGTAGGTGTTATACTCTATATTCTCAATTGTTTATAGAGAAAATGATGTGTGAATAGAAAGTTTAATATTAAAAAAGAGAGTAAAAGATGACATATTTTTAGAATGACGACTTTAGATATGCAATATAATTGTCATTTAAAATATATATATGAATAGTTTTATACATACTTTATAATTTTGAAAATGTAACTTGTTTATAAAGTATTGTTATTATCTTGCTAACCTTGATAAGAATGCTATGTCATGAAAATAAAATAATGATAGAAATATCAACCACAAAACAAAACCACCGAGAAGGGTGTAAAATAAAATATTGCTTCTATCATTTAAGATTGCCTAGCTACCATCTAAATATTGTCTAGCACAGTACTTATCGAGAAGGATAGCATTCGTCCAACTCCATTAGTGTGCAGTGGTGACTATTGTTATTCAGAGGTATCCATTCTCCAATAGATAAAAAGGGATAGGGGTCCTACACTGTAGAGAGTAACAAACGACGATATGAGACATCATTCCAGGGTACCATACGAGTAGTACGTGAGGATGCTCATGAGCCTACTTCAGTTGTGGAATTGCCAACAAGACTCAATCTGGAGAGCAGATTTGGGATTGAAAAGCCTAGCAGTAGATGGTATGGGTAGCATTACCATCAATTGGATTTGGGCCTAAAGCATCTGGTCCAGAAGATAAAGTGTTGGCAGACCCTGATTAAACCTTAGATGAAGATCAATGATCAGGCACTGTCATAGCTACGTTTTGTGGCTGCTCCACAACTAGCCCCCAAAATTGGGGACCCACCTTGAATTTTGTGTTTTGGAGTCTTTTGGTATTCTTGGAGCAATGTGATTGATAGGTTTCATTCTTGAGGTTTGATACTATTGATCATCTTTGAGCAATAAATTTGAGATATCCATACTCGCGAGTGGCAATACGAATTCCAAGGTCCTTCATGGAGTAGTGTCTTTCGGTGTTCCTCTGATTTTCTAGTGGGTGTGCTTGGTTTTTACATTTTTCTTTATTGACTCATGAAGCATCTGGTCCAAAAGATAAAGTGTTGGCAGACCCTGATTAAACCTTAGATGAAGATCAATGATTAGGCACTATCATAGCTACGTTTTGTGGCTGCTCCACAACTAGCCCCCAAAATTGGGCACCTACCTTGAATTTTGTGTTTTGGAGTCTTTTGGTATTCTTGGAGCAATGTGATTGATAGGTTTCATTCTTGAGGTTTGAGATTATTGATCTTCTTTGAGCGATAAATTTGAGATATCCATACTCGCGAGTGGCAATATGAATTCCAAGGTCCTTCATGGAGTAGTGTCTTTCGGTGTTCCTCTGATTGATTTTCTAGTGGGTGTGCTTGGTTTTTACATTTTTCTTTATTGACTCATGATTTTAAGGTATTTGGAGAAAGTTGAAAATCTTTGATCGCTAGGTTCATATGTGGTTAGTGTTATTTTCTTGTTCTTTGTTTTCTTTTTAAGTGAGGATCTTAATGTTTTAGTGAAATGTGTTCATTTGAGTTTTTATAGATTGTAGGGTTTTATTTAAGTTATTTTAATTAGCATTTCTTTTGGGTTTTTAAATAAAAAGTAATAAAATAAATAAAAGGAGGGAATTCTTCATTTCTCCTTAACCTTTTATTTATATTAAAAATGTTTTAAATATAAAAATGAAAAATAAAAAAACAAAGAAAATAAAAATAAACTTTTTATATATATACATATATATAAAAGTTTAAAATAAACAAATAAAACAAAAAATATAAAAATAATAAAAAGAAAATGAATATATATATACCTTATATATACATTTTTAAAAATAAAACATGAAAATAAAAGACAATATGTCTATATATATATTAGAATAAATTTAATATCGTAATAAAGTTTATTTTGTGTGTTTGGCCATGGCTCTTACTATAAACGAGTTAATCCAGTAGCATATTTGTTTAATATTTGGTATGGTTATGTGCAGGATGAAGTCGACGCAATGGGTGCGCGGAAAGCCACGGGAGCATGACTGTTGATGCTCGAAAGCATTCGAAGGGCGTTGTTGACATGACTCCACTTAGGAAAATGGCGGACCCCATCCATCGGGCCATGTGGCATACGTAGATGGATGATGATGAATATCACCCAATCGGCAAGCTACATGGTGAATGAAAGCAACAACCTTCGGTGATGGCAGATCAGGGAGGAAAGTGTTTGACGAGATGCAGTATGACTTCAAAACCATACGTCGAGGCAGACAACAAAGGTATAAACCAATGCGGGGATTGGTCGATGTGCGGTGAAGAGGTGGGTAGAGTGATTCCGCTACATGGTGACATAGAGAACATTCGATATCGAGCCCACCAGAATGGCATGGTAGTACAACACTTGAGAACGAATCGCAGTATATCAGTAGGGACCCCATTTGTCGGTATAACAACGTGGCTATGGACGGTATAGAGGAATTGATGTGGCTTCGGCTTCAAGAGGACCCCACGACAGAATGAACCATCGACAAATCCTGCAGGAGAAGGCTCGAGCGCACCGGGGTTTGACCAGTGTGGACACAAAATACACACTGGTGAGTATAACAAAAATTGCTGATGCAAGCATGGACAGTGACGCTCGGATAATTACACAGCGGGAGAAACGACAAAAAAATCATCAAGAGAGCTCATGAAGGATTGGAGCGCAGACACCAAATGACCAAGGTGGATGATGACGTGGCCGAAGTATCCAGTGAGGAGGAAGGCAACAACACAGGCGTGGATGGTGGCTCTGTAAACGAATTCAGGAAGCCCACATGGACAAAGTAACCGTTGGATACCTACAGGGATTAAAATAGCATGTATAGAAGATGACACTGAGCATATTCAACACGGTAGGCTTTGGATCGATGGCACACATCATGGACGAAGACGACGTCTCAACTTGGATGACGCGGTAGTGGTTCACGGTAGTTTTTGCCAATGCGGATTAGGATTCAGTCGTATGGACACTATGATATAACAAGGAGATGGCACGATGCACGTTGCGGCAATGAAGCCCTAAACGATGACAAGCTGATTCAAAGGCACGAAAGACCACATAGCAAACACCAGACTACACGGTGGCATCAAACATAACGATGAGAAAGGGAACATTGGCAGTCTTCATAGACGACGTCAACGATAATGCCACGCAACAGGAGTAGTCGAAGAATGCTGACGTAGCAGTCAGCGCTACGCACAGTCAGCGAACGTCGGTGTTCAAAATAAAAAATAGTCTCGCAAGCACAGCTCGACGACCTTCATCATAGAGCAGAAAAATGATAGGTGGTCATGTGGGGTGTGTAAATTATGACTCAGACAGAGGGGGACAGATAGGTCTACAACAGAGTTTTAGTCGAAATGAAATGTTTACTGCCAGGCATGGAGGTACCAAGTAATTTGCTTGGTAGGATCATGTGGCGACACCGAAAAGGAATAGTATGGCCGAAAGAAGTACAACATAGCTGGCGACACAGGTGAACACAGTGTATAGCGTTATGAGGGCATTGAATTATAAAAGTAAGGTCAGGTAGGAGATTTTAATGAAACGTATGGTATACGTTATATGTGTTGCCCACTACCTACCATATGAGGACAATAATGGTTGTTTTAATTTATGTAATGAAGTACCTTTGTTTTTTTTAACCAAAGCTTTACATAAAAAAAAGAGCGTCAGTTTTGAGGGGGATAGAGGTGTATAATATAAAGTTATTTTAATCTCCCTATAGTATAGACAAAAGCGAAGATATATGACTTAAAGACACTAACTTTATTTATTAAAGCTTAATGAAAGCCAAAATGGACGACATCATTAAAATAGAGGAAATGCAACATTTGAAACATGAAGAATATGAAAAGGAAACAAAAAGGAAGTGTTTGGAAGCCTAAAACGAAGGAGAAAACCAAAAGTTGGAAAGGGCTTGGAATGTGAAGACGAAGAAGCCCATAAAACGCCAGGCCAAATGCATGGAAACGAAAATGTGAAGGAATGAAGCGTTTTTGTGGAAACGAAGCATCAGATTGAAGTTTCAAATACAACATCAAAAGAGAAAGAGGGATTTGGGGCTAGACCTTTTAGGAGGCCACATGCTGCTGGAAAATGATGTAACAGAGATGTTTTTAACACAAAATATGTCAGAAATTTGCATTTAATGTGCAAGAAAGGAGTTTTATTTTGCATGCATGTTATAATTGCTTATTTTTCCCTTTTCGTGTTTTAAGCTTATAGAAGGTGTTGAATGCATTTTTAATGGTTGCACCAACGAAGGTTTAAAACATGAAATTTATTTGTTCTTTCCCTTAGAAGCTCGCACCTAGATTATTTAGAGTTGTGCAAATGCAGGTTCGGTAAACTAGGTTGCATGCAATATTTTCTCACATCTTCGGTTTTGCAGAAATTGGGTGGCAAAATACTGGCGATATTTTGCATGTTTATGTTTCAGTTTTCTATCATGTTTTCCAGATTTCATTTTCATTTTTCTAACTTTTTATTTTGCAGATTTTTTATTTTATTTTCAGGCATTAAAATAAAATTGAAAAAAAAATAAAAAGATAAAAATAATTACATGGTTGTGAAGAATGATGTATAATCTATCATCTGGAACAAATTCGAAGTCATTCCGAAGTCAGGTTGATTTTATAAAAAAAAAATGAAAATGACTATTTTATGCAGATTTTTATAATTTCAGAATTTTAAAATTTTCCATTTTAGAGGTAAATCAGATTTTTATGCTTTCTGTTTTCATTCATAAGCATGAGATGACCTTTCTTTCATGAAAATTTTAATTTCATTGAAAGAGGGTTAATTTTGTGGCATTTAATAAGCTATCATTTTTGGAGCAATAAATGCACCTTTCTTCATGAAAATTTTGATTTCATTGAAGAGGGGTAATTTATCATTACATCAAAGGTCTTGGTTTTAAAGCATGAAATTATTTCTTCTTAATAAAAATTAATTTCATTAAAGCGAGATAATTCATCATGACATTATGAGGCTATTATGTTCAAGCAATAAATTGGTATCTCTTTATGAAAATTAATTTCATCAAAGAGGGACAATTTATTAATGATATCAAAAGCTATCTTTATCTTCATGATAGAAGCTAAACTTAATGGATCTTTTCATCATTTTGAATTCACTTTCATAGATAGATTTAATCTTCTATTTCATGCTTAAAGTAGGATTTAATGCAAGATAAAAACTTGTTTAAAATCTACTTAATCCAAAGGAAGATAAAATCAATCCTAAAACATCCAAGATAAAAGGAATTAAGGCTACATCCTGGTCATATGAGGGTCAATTCACATTTACTTTTATTTAAGGTTTATGAAAAATCATTAATATAGCATGGTAAAATAAACCAACACATGCCCCTTGTTAACAGTTACTTGCAATCATTAAGGTGTTCCTAGCATTTCATTGATAATTTATTGAGATAACTAATACACATGTGCAAATGCTAATATAGCAGAAACCTTGGAGAAGTTTTTTTGTTTAACTTCTTTGCAAGAGAGGGTTTTGTGAGAATAGAATCCTAAGGGAGAGTGTAATTTCACAATTGGATAAAATTACCACTCAACATTTTGGTGCTAGAAGGAGGGTCCGAATTGGTATTCATTGATCTAATGCTTTTGGATTGTTCATACATGAACGATGTGATTTGGTATAATTTTAAAATTTTGAATTGCTAAATATTTCAAGTTCATTCAATTAGCATCTTTGTCTTCTTTTAGCACTCAACACGTTGGGAGCTAAAAATATTTAAATTGATTTATTTTATTGCTATTTAGATGTTAACTTGTTCATAATACTTGAAAGATGTGTTTAAAGACATTGGTCTTGAATAATGATATTTTGATTAATCACTTTCATTGATTCTAACATTCTCTATTTGGATGATGCATTAATGCTAACACATTGCAAATTTGAGAATGTTCTTCAATTTCATGGTTTAATGGATACATACCTTTTAGTTGATGCTAACATGATGATTCATATATTACATATTTGAGATTGGTTAGTCATTTCATGCTTCTTTGTAAGAAATTTTTACTTGACTAACAATTTGGGTTTGAAGTTATTCTTTGAGTTTCACTAATGGCATTGGTTTTTCCAACTAGGGCACAAATTTCATTGTGGATAGCTGGATATTATCGTCAATTGGATAGGCCTACTCATCAAATTCCTCAAGGGGTATAAAATCATTTACCTATATTTAAGCATGATGTGACCTCGACTAAGGAACATATTCAGAAATACAAGGATACCTTAAGGCAATTACAAATATGGAAAGGAGATAATCCTTGTAGATTATTTTATTACACATTGGATGAAGTTGCATATGAGTGGTACATACATCTATATATAGATTCTATTACTTCTTGGGCTCAAATAGAAGCATTATTTACTAGTCATTTTTGAAAACAAGTTGACCATGTTTAGATGTTAAATAAATTTATCTCTATCTCTAGCGAGCCTAATGAGTCCATGAGTGAATTCAATGACAGGTTCCATAAGGTGTATACCGAAGTGGGGTCCCATTTCATCATTTCAGAAGAGAGAGCTATTAAAATATACATGGGAGCTACACAACCCATAGTGGCTACATTTTTAAAGAAAAATCTTGATGACCCATATTTGCATAGAATCTATGAGGCCACGAGAGAATTAGAACAATGGGCCATTTCGAAAAGAGAAAAGGTGGACCAACCATCATTGCTTAACCCTAGGGTGAACAATCAATGGGACGTGTAGACACCAAAACAACACCAATCCGATTATGTGACTGCAAACACTGATCGCTTTGACACACACAGCCCCCAGGGCAGCCCTCAGAGGTTAAACAGTGGTCCTAACCACTTTTGCAGCAATTTTGGAAGGTCAAAAGGCAATTTGGCACCTTCAAGCACCTTGCTCCAAATCCGTCCCACCCTGGGACGAATTCAAAATGGGATCCGTCCCACCCAGGGACGAATTCTGAATTCGCTCTAGGGTAGGACGAATTCCAGGTTTAACGGGAAAAAAGAGAAATTGCGCCAAATGGCAGTCGAGGACAGTCAATTAATGCCTCCTGCCTTGCATGCGCGTGTAGGTGGGCAGATTGGACGTTAGAGGACTGTCACAAGGGCAGTCATGGAAGCCCAAGTCAAGGAGGACTTTCCTCCCTCATGGGAAGGCATGACTGCCACATGGCGCTTATGCATGCCCCTCCAAAGAGACCCCTTGGGTCTATAAAATGGTGAACTTTCTCACCCAAAAGAAGATAGGTTGGAAGCATTTTCAAGCAACGAAGTGCTACCAAATTGATACCACGCTTTCACCTTTTGATTCACCTCTTCCACATCCTTGATCTCTTTCGCAAGAGAGGTCATTGGGTGGTTATTGGAAGTGTGAATCCGGATCCAAAACCCGACACTTGACCACATTGATCCACCAATTCACCGACAACCCATTACAAGAGATTTTGGGCCCATCCCAAGTGGATTGGTGCCGAAATCAGGTTCCAACGGTGGGCGGCCCGCTCGGGCGCCCCGCACTCCTGCGAGCCTAATCTTCTTTTTTAAGAACGATTGGGAATTCATGGCAGATTGTTCTTTTTGTCATTTTTTTATCTTGCATTCCATCTTATGCTGTTTAAATAGCTTGTAATTCCGATTTCACAATGTTTTGATCAAATCTTATCATGTTTTGTCGCTTTTGTTGTCCTCACTAACTTGCAGGTAGCGACGTCAAATTCCCGTTGATGGAGGTCAAATTGGGGAAATCCGACCATCTGGGTCTTCCCAAAATGCCCCCAATTAGCTAACCCCTAAGTTTGTAGGTCGTTTGGAGCTCCCGAGACGTGACATTTGGGCAGCATCACTTCGGCGCTTTGTCGTAGGAGAATTCGTCCTACCCGGGGACGAATTACAGTCGAATTCGTCCTACCCAAGGACGAATTATAGTCGAATTCGAATCGGCGACAAATTGTCCAACTGTTTTGATGGCAGTGGCCCTCTGGTAATGTTCCCTGGTTCCTGTCAAATTTGCAAGTTGTTTAGAATCGGTTTATTTATCGTTGTAATCAATCTTTTGCATGCATCTTCCATTGTTTTTAGAGAACAAACGTTTCATCTTTGCAACAGGTGCTACTAACGATTTTGTTGTTTCTTTGAATGCAGGAGGAGCAGCAAGGATCAAGGATTCATTCACACCAGCGGCGGCAACACTTTGGCCCGCCCATTTTGCATGTGGGCACGCGAAAGAGAGATGACTTTCCATTGATGTGACCAAGAGACAAGTTTGATGCTCCTTTCCCCTAAAAAGGGAGGAAGCTAATTGTAACCAAATTTGAAATACATCAATAAAAGAAGAGGGTTGTTTCGTTCCATTTGGGTTCCAATTTGTCTATGCTTTCTCCATTTTACGCATTTCTAATTTGTAGCATCAAGTTTAGTTTCGTTCTTGCATCGTGTTTGGAGTTTTCCCTTTTTGTTTTCGGAATCTCGTGCTTTCAGTGGCGATCACGGTGGGACCCTGTCCCCTGATTTTTAAGATCAAGAAACTGATCAAAAATTTGTGTTTTCTTGCTTACAGGTACCATTTTTTGAACTCTGACTGTAGTTCGTTCCAGCCTGTGGCGAATACAATACTGGAATTCGTCTAACCCCGAGACGAATTCGAATTCATCTCAGCTTGGGACGAATTCTGTTCTGGCATTCGTCTCACCCAGAGACGAATTTTTGTCTGTGCAGTTTCAGGGCCGAGAGTCAGAGACAACCAATTTGGGTGGAAAAGAGGTAAGGGTTTTTAACTAGTTCCTGTCATTTTCTTGTTTTTGTTTTCTATTTTCTGTCCATTTTGCTTTCTTAGGGAAAGTGGTTGTTGCTTGTTTCATTTTCATTAAAAATAACCCCACACACATCATGTGGCATTTTTAAACCAAGGAGCTGGTCGTAAAACCCCAGCCCTTGATCAAGACCAATGGGGGATTTCATCACCACCTTGGCTTGATTTTTGCATCCATTTACCCCGATTGTCACTGTTGCTTGACGTAAATCCTGACGAAAGTTGACCGAGTGTCGTTGGGGTGATTCCCAACGCGCGAGGATAAGTCTTCTATGGTAGGTGTCATAAACAGGACAATCCCCCTTCCGTACCGCCTATGTTCCACGTACCATCTGCTCTCACGTACCTATAGTTTCCCTCTCGTAAGGGCGGGTATATAGAGAGGTTGGTATATCGGTCCGACAATGGTATATTGAAGGGGCGACCAATTATGGGAGTCATATGAGCCTTCATTATGCATTTAAACGTTCTTCAAAACTTTCAAAAAAAAAACAAAATAAAAAACACACTAAACCAGTCTAGGACACACCATTAATATTTAAAAGAGATAATCACCGTTTGTGTATGCGTGTGTTCATTTCTGCTTAGTGTAACAAAAAAAAATCAGAAAAATCATAAACAAAAGATAAAAATCTACGCATTTTGTCACTCGCTCCAAAAGCTCCAAGGATTCCCGCAATCGCTTGGTCACTCCAAAATGCCCCAAAGGTGTCCATGAACCCTTTGGTCAACCCAAAAGTGCCCCAAAGGTGCCCATAAGTGATGCAGGACCATCCAACAAAATATGGGAAATCTTATTTTTTTTCCCTAAATTTTAGTGCATTTTGCTAGGGCCATAACTTCTCAACCGTAGCTCCGATTGATGTGAAATTTGACAAGGAGCTAGTTGGGAGATTTTTAAACAAATACAACTCCTTAGAGTTGTATTTGTCCAGAAAACCAGTTTTCGGGGCCAAATTCCATCATCTAGTGCCCCGAAATTAGGTTTTAAAATTGCTCACCTAATTTTTTATGCTTTTTGAGTTGTTCGAAGGTTAATCTCTCCTAATGTATTTAGAGTTAGGACTTGAAACTTTATTTATGGCTTATCTATTGTAAGAGGGATGCGCACCCCAATTTTGGGCCCCATATGACTCATTTCAATTTTAGGGTTTTTAGAGAGACATCGTCATGGTGCTCACCCGCAGCCAAGCCCAATCACGGGTGGACGTTGTGGGGAATATCCAAGGAGGCACAAGTCACCTCCGGTATAGCCCCAAGGATTTGGTCATACCACCTTGGCGGCCTGACACACAAGGCAGACCCCTCCGTGCCCTGACGAAATGGGACTATAAGGGCACCCCTTCTAGGGGCACTCCCTGCCAGCACAACACCCAGCACACACCCGTTCAGGAGAGGTATACCCATGGGAGAACTCCCTTGGACACCCGCTATAAGTGGCCACTGCGCGATGAAGTGCTAGAATGGCAGGGGGTCCATAAGGGGGGGCCACATGACTATGCCATCCCTCCTACACCTCGCATCATTGTTAGCAACAACCGGTCAAATCCAGAGTGCACGGCTCTTCAAGCAGGGCGAGCCAACTCCGTCCGTCCCTTTTTCACTTATGAAAGAGAGCACGAGGAAGACCCCTACCTTCCTCGAGAGCAATATACAGTGCGGGAGCAATACGCCTCCGCACCTGCTATCTATCAGGACCACTCACTGAGGCCAAAGCCCCGAGGGAATGCCGCTACCCCCAACAGAGGGAGGCGGCCTATAGAGATCTCGGATCACCATGACCGAGATAGATATGTAGGAGAGGCATCTAGCCCTTCTAGACATGAGACGATGGGACCAACTATCTTAGAATTTTCCAAACATGTCGCCCGTCGGGCGCAACTCACGCAACTTGAGCTAGAGCGACTACAGTTAGAGGAACTGTACCATATTAACAAAGAGCGCCTTCAGTGCCAGAAGGATGAGTTGTTCCAACACACTATGCAGGAGAGGACTCCAACCCCTCACATGCATAAGACAAAACATTATGAGAGGCACAACCCCTGGGTGCGAGACAAGTCTCCATGACCTTATCAAGCACCACCCCCGATGCCTCCTAGACATGAGCGGGAGGCTACTCCTATAACCAATGATGGGCGCCTTCCTCAGGAACCCACTCAGGTTTATGGGCCACCCTTAGAAATTCATCAAGAAGCCTCTGAGGAATCAGAGCGAGAAGAAGAGCGGGATGAAAAGCCCTACCAAGGCATGGGGGGTGCTATCTAGCCACCCCTCCATAGGCCCCAAGTTCCTCAACAAGAACCAACCAAAGAGGAGGAGCTCAAATCCCCTGATACATGCAAAGCGCTAGAGCACTTCGAGTCGGTAGAGACCAAGATTTTGGAGCTCCCAAGGCCCAACTTACATGAGGCTCCTTTCGAAGAGGATCAACCTCTAACCGTAGGGCTACCTGATGATGCAGTCTTCCATGTCTCAGAATCGCCAGATTTTGATGAGCTGGACTCACTGGCCGAAGGTGAGGATAAAACAGAGATGGCCCACAGCAATCACATGCGACAGCATCAACACCCCATGGATATTGATGACGCACTTCAACAGCTAAACATAAGGCCAGGGCATGAGTGGCGCGTTAACCCAACGCAGTGGAACCAACTGTTGAATCCACCACTTTGGGCACACAAAGATCAACTTCCGCCCAGAGACCCCATAGCAATATCAGTACCGAGGGTAGACCCTGTCCTCCTATCCGTGCATAGGGCCGATCCATTCATGCCAATCCCTCCAGAGCCAGATCCGGAGCACAAATATCATCAAGCTGGGGGTACATCTATCCCCTGAAGAGCAAGCCAAAAGCTCCAAGGATTATCGCAATCACTTGGTCACCCCAAAAGCTCCAAGGATTATCGTAATCGCTTGGTCACCCCAAAAGGTCCAAGGATTATCGCAATCGCTTGGTCACCCCAAAAGCTCCAAGGATTATCGCAATCACTTGGTCAAACCCAAAAGCTCCAAGGATTATCGCAATCGCTTGGTCAATCCCAAAAAGCTCCAAGGATTATCGCAATCACTTGGTCATCCCAAAATGCCCCTCAAAGGCTCCAAGGATTATCGTAATCTCTTGGTCAACCCAAAAGCTCCAAGGATTATCGCAATCGCTTGGTCATCCCAAAAAGCTCCAAGGATTATCGCAATCGCTTGGTCAAACCCAAAAGCTCCAAGGATTCCTAATCGCTTGGTCAAACCCAAAAGCTCCAAGGATTATCGTAATCGCTTGGTCATCCCAAAAGCTCCAAGGATTATCGCAATCTCTTGGTCAACCCAAAAGCTCCAAGGATTATCGCAATCCTTGGTCACCTCAAAATATCCAAGGATTATCATAATCCTTTGGTCAAACCAAAAGCTCCAAGGATTATCTAATCCTTGTCATCCCAAAACTCAATTATTTATCCTTGTCATCCCAAAAGCTCAAGATTATCGCAATCCTTGGTCAACCCAAAAGCTCCAAGGATTATTCAATTTGGTCATCAAAACTCCAAGTTATCAATCTTCACCCAAAGTCAAGGTTATCGCAATTCTGTCACCATTTCAGTTGTTGACTAAAAGTATCTAGCGGTTCGTCATTCAAGCTGTCTTTAGATCTCTAGCCAAGAATTGTACAAAGTCAAATGGATGTTACAACGGTAGAGTTTTACTTGAAATACACCTTGGTACGTAGCATCCCATCACAAGTTCAAAAGCACATAAAAACAATTCCCAAGTTGTGTCAATGAAAGATGAAACCTGTAAAGCAGTATAGGATACCATACAGTGAAAAAGGTTACCTCGCTCATCCCCCCATGCGAATGACCCCAAGAATGCTGAGAGTTGGCAAAAGGACAAGAATCTTCCCTACCCAATTCCCCAAGAATCCAAAGTTCTCAAAAGGTTGCAAAACATCAAAAATTTGCAAACGTCAATACTCCAAAGATTGACATCAAATCTCCCAAAGTGCATACATCACAAAGCACAAGCAATAGTGATTCTCATCACTCCAAAATTCAAAATCCCTTGCTCAAAAGAACAAAAAAGCAAAAATAAACAATGATTTTCATCATTATAAAGAGCAAGTATCCCAATACAATTGAAGAAAAGAAGGGAGTTGAACTTGAATCCCTGGAACTCTCAGCATTCGAAAGGTCATGAGATAAACCTCAGTATCGGTTTGGTTGATAGCCTATCGGTCACTCGTGGCAAACCTCCCGCATGACGATATATCTGTCACATTAACTTGTGTGCAGATCAATGTTTGCATGTGGATGAGCTAGCTTATGGTATCCTAGATTGCACCACAGATTAATCTAACTAAATACAACAAAGGAGGTAGTGGAGCTAATTAGGTGATCCTCAGTACAGGTTTGGTTGATAGCCTATCTGGCACTGGCGGTATCCTGACAAACACCACATAAATGAACTCAATCGCACACACAGGGATGTGAAATAACTTGGTCAAAAACAAGCACGATTCATACCTTGTTCAAACATCTTGTAAGACAACAGTACAGTATTGGCTAGTTAGTTAAACCATCTGAGTCTCAGAAACACTTAGCTACATTCTACGCAAACCGTTGCATACAATCCATCCCTATATCACCATAAAAAAAAAAAGAGCAACATATATACACAAAAGCATTTACCACAGCAATCACCCAGTACACAAAGCCATAAGTCCTGTATAGTCTATGGTGCCAATGCAAGGTTATCAACAAATCATTTCATCCATTCCATTACCTATCATATAAATCAACAACATTCGCATTTATCATACCATATGCATACATCAATATAAAGTAGCATGCATCCATCAACATCAATCATTGTGCATAACATGAAATTATGACATATACACAAAGCAAGAAAATCAAAACAACAAAAACAACAAATATCCACAAACAATAGCAATAAAAGTGTCAAACAAAGGCACCTTTGCGCCTGACATTCAATGGCATAGAAAACTGATGTCGGGGTTTACATTGTCACTACCCTACTCCCGAAGAAGGCTACCATAGCCGGACCGCTCCACGGGAGGATGGATTTTTGACAATTTAATCCCCAAATGGTGTCACAAAAAAATCAACAAAACAACAAAAACAACAAAAAATGCAACACAAACACACAACAATAAGCATTGCCGGACACAAGTGCTCTTGCACTTAACCTCTTGGCATAGAAAATCGATGTCGGGGCTCAAATTGTCACTATCCTACTCCCTAAGAAGGCTACCATAGCCGGACCGCTCCACGGGAAGACGGATTTTCGACAATTTCATCCCCAAATGACATCGCCAAAAGGGTCAAAACCCACCCAAAAACAAATAATAACAATTGCCGAACGCAAGTGCGCTTGCACCTTAACATCCTTGGCATCCAAAATTGATGTCGGGGTTACAAATCCTCACTATCCTACTCCCCAAGAAGGCTACCATAGCCGGACCGCTCCACGGGAAGACGGATCTTCGAGAATTTCATCCCCAAATGGCGTCGCCAAAAGGGTTAACACCCACCAAAAATAGGTCTAAATGTCAAAAAACTGCACACACATTCAAAGATAAATCTCCGAAGGCACCTTGGCATAAGTCATCTTGGGTCAAGCGACTCGTCGCTTTTCTCATGAAGGTCATTCCCTCATCGATTCGTCGCTTGAGGGGGTAGTCACACTTAGTCACCAATCAACAAACACACACCCAATCAAGGAAAATGGCATGCATTCAAAGAATCATTGACAAAGACAATCACGCTCCTGCTTGGGGCAGCAAACAAGCAATAATCACAAATCGATCAAACACTTGGCATTCTCGAAGCATGAACACAAGGTTCCCCCGTGGACAAAAGGTTGCGCCCTTTGCCTATTCATGACTGATCAATGTCCAAGTTCAAGTCACACCTCACCAAAATAGGTTAACACTTGAAATCAAATTCCTTAGCTCGTCAAAAGCAAGGATTCAAGAATGCATGCCCTTTCCATACTTGGGGCATCAAAAGTTGGTTAGGTTACCAAGAAACCCTAATCATTAGTGCTTTGGTTATCTATTTTTGCTCGACGTTGCGCCATGCACAACGCATCCCAAAAAGGGGCATCTGTAGACACCAAAACAACACCAATCCGATTATGTGACTACAAACACTGATCGCTTTGACACACACAGCCCCCAGGGCAGCCCTCAGAGGTTAAACAGTGGTCCTAACCACTTTTGCAGCAATTTTGGAAGGTCAGAAAGCAATTTGGCACCTTCAGGCACCCTGCTCCAAATCCGTCCCACCCTGGGACGAATTCAAAATGGGATCCGCCCCACCCAGGGACGAATTCTGAATTCGCTCTAGGGTAGGACGAATTCCAGGTTTAACGGGCAAAAAGAGAAATTGCGCCAAATGGCAGCCGAGGACAGTCCATTAATGCCTCCTGCCTTGCATGCGCGTGTAGGTGGGCAGATTGGACGTTAGAGGACTGTCACAAGGGCAATCATGGAAGCCCAAGTCAAGGAGGACTTTCCTCCCTCATGGGAAGGCATGACTGCCACATGGCGCTTATGCATGCCCCTCCAAAGAGACCCCCTGGGTCTATAAAATGGTGAACTTTCTCACCCAAAAGAAGGACAGGTTGGAAGCATTTTCAAGCAACGAAGTGCTGCAAAATTGATACCACGTTTTCACCTTTTGATTCACCTCTTCCACATCCTTGATCTCTTTCGCAAGGGAGGTCATTGGGTGGTTATTGGGAGTGTGAATCCGGATCCAAAACCCGACACTTGACCACATTGATCTACCAATTCGTCGACAACCCATTACAAGAGATTTTGGGCCCATCCCAAGTGGATTGGTGCCGAAATCAGGTTCCAACGGTGGGCGGCCCGCCGGGCGCCCCGCACTCCTGCGAGCCTAATCTTCTTTTCTTAAGAACGATTGGGAATTCATGGCAGATTGTTCTTTTGTCATTTTTTTATCTTGCATTCCATTTTATGCTGTTTAAATAGTTTGTAATTCCGATTTCATAATGTTTTGATCAAATCTTATCATGTTTTGTCGCTTTTGTTGTCCTCACTAACTTGCAGGTAGCGACGTCAAATTCCCATTGATGGAGGTCAAATTGGGGAAATCTGACCATCTGGGTCTTCCCAAAATGCCCCCAATTAGCTAACCCCTAAGTTTGCAGGTAGTTTGGAGCTCCCGAGATGCGACATTTGGGCAGCATCACTTCGGCGCTTTGTCGCAGGAGAATTCGTCCTACCCCGGGACGAATTATAGTCGAATTTGAGTCGATCGTGAGTTCTCTGAATGTTTGATGGCAGTGGCCCTCTGGTAATGTTCCCTGGTTCCTGTCAAATTTGCAGGTTGTTTAGAATCGGTTTATTTATCGCTATAATCAATCTTTTGCATGCATCTTCCATTGTTTTTAGAGAACAAACATTTCATCTTTTGCAACAGGTGCTACTAACGATTTTGTTGTTTCTTTGAATGCAGGAGGAGCAGCAAGGATCAAGGATTCATTCACACCAGCGACGGCAACACTTTGGCCCGCCCATTTTGCATGTGGGCACGCGAAAGAGAGATGACTTTCCATTGATGTGACCAAGAGACAAGTTTGATGCTCCTTTCCCCTAAAAAGGGAGGAAGCTAATTGTAACCGAATTTGAAATACATCAATAAAAGAAGAGGGTTGTTTCGTTCCATTTGGGTTCCAATTTGTCTATGCTTTCTCCATTTTACGCATTTCTAATTTGTAGCATCAAGTTTAGTTTCGTTCTTGCATCGTGTTTGGAGTTTTCCCTTTTTGTTTTTGGAATCTCGTGCTTTCAGGATGAAGTTGAATGTCCAAATACAACAACCACCTTAGATTCCATCCAAGAGGATGTTCAAGTCTCAAAGCCAAGGTCCATTAATGAGTATTGGGATGAACAAATCCATCAGGATATATTTTGGTCATGTTTACTCAAAAAGGAAATTTTGGAGGATTGTTGGGAGAAAGATACAAGAGTTGACCCTATTGAAAAAACCCTTGACTCAACAAATGTGGTTGAGATTGAATTTGATAAATCAATAGATGAATCAGAAGATACAATAGAATCTCATCACTTGTTTTTGGAAGATAATCATGATAAAGAACAAGAAATCCAACATGAGTCAAGTAGTGATGAATCAGAGATGAGTGAATTAAAGCCTTGGTTTACGAGTGAGGATGGGTGTGATCCCATTTTAGAAACCCCTAAATCATCAAAAGTGGTTGAAAATAAGTTTGGAAGTAAATCAATAAATGAATTCAAAGACATAATAGAATTTCACCACTTGTTCTCGGAAGATACTTTGGATGATATTGTTGACACTGATAACCAAGAAAACCCATACCTTCCAAATTGTGATGAAATTGAATTTTGGGTTACAAATGTGAATTGTGATTTTGCACATTTGAATACAAAGAGTAACCCACTTTTGGAAATTATTGAACCATCTAAGGAAGGTGAAGGTGAGTTTGAGAGTCAACCCATTGATGAATTTGGAGAATGTGAAGGTATAGTTGAGCATCACACCCTAATTTTGGAAGATGATCATTGTTGGTGGAATAAATGGGAGAAATTTATCACTCTTTCTAAAGAAGCACCCACTTCACATGATATGCAGGATAAGTTACAATGGATATTGCTATAACTCAAAGGAAACATCGATCAACTACAAGAACAAAGGCCTCAAGCTGCATATCTAGATGGTGCTCCAAATAATCCTCATGAGATAAATATCAAAGATAATAAAAGCAATGTTCTTTTAGACAATGAAGGGATTCTAGAGTGGACTGGTTTTGGAACTTGTGATGAATCAGGATCTTTCATAAAGTTGGATGCAGAGATTAAATTTGATGATCAAAACCTTCAACATCCTCAAGATGATGATAAATAAAAATTTGAAGAAGAATTTCTTGAATATTTTGAGGAAGAAATAGTATGTTTGGTTAACAAGAAATGGGAAGAACCTACTCACTCCAAACCTTCTAATGAAATTTTTGTGCCAATTTATATGTAAGGTAATACAATTGCTTTCTCGCATGAGGATATTACAAATATTGTACATTTTGAAAAAGTTTTGGAAGAGGAGTTGGAATCTCATCAATTATTGGAAAGTTATAAGGATTCTACAACCATGGATAAAGAAGGAGAACCCTTTGAGGGACAAGAAATTAAAAAACTTGATTCACATATTGGTTCTATAATGTCTATGCCATCTCAAAATGAGAAAATTTTAGAACTTGAATGGTTTGGGTTTGATATCACTGATGATCCAACTAAAAATGTCACATTATCTGAAATAACCCAAGTGATTGATCATGGAGATGCGTTAGTTGACCCATCCCTAAATAGACAAGACTTATGGTTTGAAAACGAGGGATAAATTTTTAATTGGGTGCCTAATTTTGGTGTCTTTGATAAACATGTCATGGACAAAGAAGAAGTGTTACATCATGAGGATGATAAAAATCATGAAGAAAAAGGGAAATATTACAAATGCTCACAAAGGTTTGTCAAATGAAAATATGCAAAAGGTAAAATCTCACCCTTTGTGTTCTACCATTCGAACTTCAAGAGAAGGTTTACCTAATTGCTTGTTGGATTCAAATGTTATTATTGATGAAATGCCATTTGTGGTTGATAAAGAATTTGACTTTATTACTCCTCACAACACTAATGATATTGCTTCATTGAATGAAAAAGAAGTTGATGCACTTGAATTGTTAAATCAAATTCATCAACAATTGATAATAGAATCTAAGATAAAAATTATAATGATTCTCATTTAGTAGATATCCTAGATGCTTGTAAATTTTTGCATAAGTTTGATTGACCTAAAAACATGAATATTGAATTGTCTTCAAAATTTGTAGAAATGGGCTCCTATTTGCAAGGTTGCATATTTGAAAAAGATAGCCAATTCTAAATCAAAAATTGAATTGTGAATTTCACATATTAAAGAGTAGACAAGAAAGAATTGAAAATCAAATTTTGTCTAGTCAATTTAATAATTTGAAGCTCACCTATGGAATCACTAATAGAACTAATTGGTGGGGTGAGAGAGGTAAGTTGAATATTGTTGTATGGTTTGGCCTAATTTTGTTTTCCTTGGATTCCTGCAAAACTTGGCATGTGTATCTTGTTATATGTCTTTTGAAATGTTCTAACCATGTTTGGGATCCGGGAAAGTGACAGTCCAATCTTTGCACCATCTTGTACCATATTGTACATTTGTATATAGTTTTGATTTTTTTTTTGAGTTTTGTGTTTTGCGTTGTTCCCTTGTTTTGAGGTGATATTTTGTGGTCATTAACTTTTGGTCTCTGGCCTGTTTTGATGTTCCTTTGTTTAGTAGGTTGGATTACATAAGCTGAAAGCTGATGAAACCGAAAAAAAAAGTGTAACTCTGATGTTTCTTTGCTTAGTATGTTGGATTATCTAATATGAAAACCGATGAACCCGAGAAAATGGGGATGAGTTATTTGGTGATCATGATCATATTTTAGGACCAAAATGGTGGAAATGTGAACAATGAAATATTAGCCAAATCTCCACATGGAACTCACACACGTTAAATGGTGTTTCTGGAATTAGGAAGGATGAAGTTATCTTGATCTGCAACCCTAGGTGAAAATCTAAAATACTTCACTTGTAGGCTGCCTTACCCCAGTGATGCTTGAAGCTTTGCAAGGTGCTTCTTTTGAAAAAGAAAAATTTTATATATGAAAAAAATGAGAAAAAAAATAAAAAAAATAGAGAAAAGAGAGAGAGAGAATGAGCATTTAAAATATTGATCATATCAGTCATAAGATCTATATAAACTCTATCGGGGCTATGGATGTCTGACTGGTAGTAGAGATATGTCTAGACATAGCTCTCGGGTAAAAGGAAAGGCTTTGCAAAGCGTTGAGAAAAAAAATGGTGAGTTAGATAAACCTCATCGGGGCTATGGACGCCCGATTGGCAATGGGGCTCTGTATATAGCCATTTCATTATGAGTGATACTTCATAGCCTAATGTAGAAAGAGATGATGGAATCTGGAGGATTTTAAGGGATGCAATAATGAATCACTTTTGCACACACTGAGCAAAGGCTGATGGATTAGTTGTTTCATTCTGAAGCTATTTACCCCCACCTTCTTGGGACATCACTAAATAATGTTTGTTTCATTGATCTTGTGTGTTCTCATTTCATATTGGGTTCTTACCAAAATGTTCAGGAATATTTCCCAACAGAGTCACAATTTGTTGTGGCTACTCCACAACTAGTCCCAACAATTGGGGACCCATCTTGAATTTTGTGTGTTGGAGTATTTTGGTATTCTTGGAGCAATGTGTTTGATAGGTTTCATTCTTGAGGTTTGAGACTATTTATCTTCTTTGAGCAATAAGTCTGAGATATCCATACTCGTGAGTGGCAATACGAATTTCAAGGTCCTTTGTGGAGTAGTGTATTCCGGTGTTCCTCTGATTGTCTAGTGGGTGTGCTTTGTTTTTACATTTTTCTTTATTGACTCATGATTTTAGGGTATTTGAAGAAAGTTAATAATCTTTGATCGCTAGGTTCATATGTGGTTAGTGTTATTTTCTTGTTCTTTGTTTTATTTTTAAGTGAGGATCTTAATGTTTTAGTAAAATGTGTTCATTTGAGTTTTTATAGATTTTAGGGTTTTCTTTAAGTTATTTTAATTAGCATTTATTTTGGGTTTTAAAATAAAAAATAATAAAATAAATAAAAGGAGGAAATTCTCCATTTCTTGTTAACCTTTTATTTATATTACAAATGTTTTAGATAGAAAAATGAAAAATAAAAAAAACAAAGAAAATAAAAATAAACTTTTTATATATATACATATATACAATTTTAAAATAAACAAATAAAACAAAAAAATATAAAAATAATAAAAAGAGAATGAATATATATACCTTATATATACATTTTTAAAAACAAAACATGAAAATAAAAGACAATATTTATATATATATTAGAATAAATTTAATATCGTAATAAAGTTTATTTTGTGTGTTTGGCCATGGCTCTTACTATAAATGAGTTAATCCAGTAGCATATTTGTTTAATCTTTGGTATGGTTATGAGCAGGATGAAGTTGACGCGATGGGTGCACGGAAAGCCACATGAGAATGATCGTTGATGCTCGAAAGCGTTCGAAGGGCGTCGTTGACATGACTCCACTTGGGACACTGGCAGACCCCACCCACCGATCATATGGCATACATAGATGTACAACTATAAATATCACCCAATCGGTAAGCTACATGGCGAATCAAAGCAACAACCTTCAGTGATGGAAAATCATGGAGGAAAGTGTTTGACGAGATGCGGCGTGACTTCAAAACCATACGTCAGGGCAGACAACAAAGGTATAAACCAACATGGAGATTGGTCGATGTGCGAAGAAGAGGTGGGTACAGTGATTCCACTGCATGGCGACATAGAGAACATTTGGTGCTGAGCCAACCAGAATGCCATGGCAGCATGACACCTGAGAACGAATCACAGTATACCGGATAGAGACCCCATTTATCGGTATAACAATATGACTATGGATGCTACGGAGGCATTGACATGGCATCGGCTTCAAAAGGACCCCACGGTGGAATGAACCATCAGTGAATCCTACGAGAGAAGGCTCGAGCACGTCGAGGTTTGACCAGTGTGGATGCATAATACACACTGGTGAGTGTAACATAAATTACTGATGCAAGCATGGACATCGATGCTCGGGTAATTACACAATGGTAGAAATGGTAGCAAAATCATCGGGAGATCTCATGAAGGATTGGAGCGCAGGCACCAAACGACCAAGGTGGACGACGACATGGCCGAAGTGTCCAGCGAGGAGGAAGGTAACAACACAGGTATGGATGGTGGCTCTGTAAATGAATTCAGGAAGTCCACATAGATAAAGTAACTGGCGGATACTTACAGGGATTAAAATAGCCTGTATCAAAGATGAAACTGAGCGTATCTGACGCGACAGTATTTGGATCGATGGCACACATTATGGATGAAGATGATGTCTCAACTTGGATGATGCGATGGTGGTTCACGATAGTTTTTGCCAACACGAATTAGGATTCAGTCGTATGGACACTGCGACATAACAAGGAGATGGTGCAACGCATATTGCGACAATGAAATCCTACGCGGTGATAGGATGATTCGAAGGCATGAAAGGCCATGCAACAAACACTAGACTACATGGTGGCATCAAACATCATCAACACGCATAGTGACACATCGGTGAGAAAGGAGACGTTGTCAGTCTTCATAGGCGACGTCAGGGACAATGCCACGCGACAAGAGCAGTCGAAGAACACTGACGTAGCAATCAGCGCTATGCACAGTCAACGGACGTTGACATTTGAAAAAAAACAATAATAGTCCGACAAGCACAGCTCGAAGACCTTCATCGTAGAGCAGAAAAATGATAGGTGGTCATGTGTGGTGTGTAAATGATGACTAGGACAAAGGGAGATAGATAGCGCTGCAATAGAGTTTTAGTCGAAATGAAACGTATGAGGTACCAAGGACTTTTCTTGGTAGGATCATGTGGCAACGCCAAAAAGGAACAGTATGTCTAGAAGAAATACAACACGACTGGCGGCATAGGTGAACGTAGTGTAAACGTAATCAGGGCATTGAATTATAAAAGTAAGGGCAGGTAGGAGATTGTAATGAAACGTATGGTATACGTTATATGCGCTGCCCACTACCTACCATATGGGGACAATAATGGTTGTTTTAATTTATGTAACGAAGTACCTTTGTTTTTTTAACCAAAGCTTTACATAAAAAAGGGGCGTCAGTTTCGAGGGGGATAAGAGGTGTATAATATAAAGTTATCTTAATCTCCCTATAGTAAAGACAAAAGTGAAGATATATGATGGTATCACATAAAGCCAATAGCTTTATTTGTTAAAGCTTAATGAAAGCTAAAATGGACGACATCATTAAAACGAAGGAAATGCAGCATTTGAAACATGAAGAATATGATAAGGAAATAGAAAGGAAGCGTTTGGAAGCCTAAAACGAAGGAGAAAACCAAAATTTGGAAAGGGCTTGGAATGTGAAGACGAAGAAGCCCATCAAACACCAGGCCAAATGCATAGAAACGAAAATGTGAAGGAATGAAGCATTTTTGTGAAAATGAAGCATCAAATTGAAGTTTGAAATACAACATCGAAAGAAATATTTGGGACTTAGGAGGCCACATGCTGCTGGAAAATGATGTAACGGAGATGTTTTTAACACAAAATATGCCAGAAATTTACATTTAATGTGCAAGAAAGGGGTTTTATTTGCATGCATGTTATAATTTCTTATTTTCTGTTTTCGTGTTTTTAATCTTATAGACGGTGTTGAATGCAGTTTTAGTGGTTGCACCAACGAAGGTTTAAAACATGAAATTTATTTATTCTTTCCCTTAGAAGATCACACCTAGATTATTTAGAGTTGTGCAAATGCAGATTCGGTAAACTAGGTTGCATGCAAGATTTTCTCACATCTTCGGTTTTGCAGAAATTGGGTGGCAAAATACTGGCGATATTTTGCATGTTTATGTTTCAGTTTTTTGTCATGTTTTCCAGATTTCATTTTATTTCTAACTTTTTAATTTGCAGATTTTTTTTTAATTTTCAAGCATTAAAAAAATAAAAAAAATAAAAAAGATAAAAATAATTACATGTTTGTGAAGAATGATGTATAATCTATCATCTGGAACAAATTCGAAGTCATTCCGAAGTCAGGTTGATTTTATAAAAAAAATTGAAAATGACTATTTTATGCAAATTTTTATAATTTTGAAATTTTCCATTTTAGAGGTAAATCAGATTTTTATGCTTTCTATATTCATTCATAAGCATGAGATGACCTTTATTTCATGAAAATTTCAATTTCATTGAAAGGGGGTTAATTTTGTGGCATTTAATAAGCTATCATTTTTGGAGCAATAAATGCACCTTTCTTCATGAAAACTCTGATTTCATTGAAGAGGGGTAATTTATTATTACATCAAAGGTCTTGGTTTTAAAGCATGAAATTATTTCTTCTTAATGAAAATTAATTTCATTAAAGAGGGATAATTCATCATGACATTATGAGGCTATTATGTTCAAGCAATAAATTGGTATCTCTTTATGAAAATTAATTTCATCAAAGAGGGACAATTTATTAATGATATCAAAAGCTATATTTATCTTCATGATATAAGCTAAACTTAATGGATTTTTTCATCTTTTTGAATTCAATTTCATAGATAGATTTAATCTTCTATTTCATGCTTAAAGTAGGATTTAATACAAGATAAAAACTTGTTTAAAATCTACTTAATCCAAAGGAATATAAAATCAATCCTAAAACATCCAAGATAAAAGGAATTAAGGCTGCATCCTGGTCATATGAGGGTCAATTCACATTTACTTTTATTTAAGGTTTATGAAAAATCATTAATATAGCATGGTAAAATGAACCAACACATGCCCCTTGTTAACAGTTACTTGCAATCACTAAGGTGTTCCTAGCATTTCATTGATATTTTATTGAGATTACTAATATACATGTGCAAATGCTAATATAGCGGAGACCTTAGAGAAGTTGTTTTGTTTAACTTCTTTGCAAGAGAGGGTTTTGTGGGAATAGAATCCTAGGGGAGAGTGTAATTTCACAATTGGGTAAAATTACCACTCAACACTATGCTAGCTCAAAGTATGAATTAACAAGTCAGTGGATCAATAAGAACAAGAGTGGGATTATGAATCCAAGTCCTCCATGCTTTGAGACGGGGAATTAGTGCATCCACCCTTTCAGGTGTTATGGGCCCTGGAAGGGCAACCCCATGCCAAGATCGAGAAAACTTGAGAAAGGAGTAAGGATATCTTAAATGGTAACCTATCGTGGGAAGTTTGGCCAGTCTCAAGCACTTAATACCAAACATCGACGCTAAACTAACTGAGTCTAATGATACATGTGACTTATCACAGTACTACTGAGTAGCAATTATGAGGTGGCATCCCATATCGCCTCTCATTTTTAGATATGACCTAGTCATTATTTCCAACCGATTTCATCAGTCTATAATTGCTCTTGGATCTATTGTGTGCATACTCACACCTCAACAAAATTGGGTGTTTAACCTTTCTTCCCATTAGCAATAACTATCGTTTATTCTTCAAGATAAACCATTACTTGGGTTCTTAGGTTATTTCTTATAGTTTATTGGTTTCCCCAATCTCATGTAAAGTACTAATAAATCTATCTCTTATTTCCAAGGTCTCCATTTATCATAATGTTTACTAATGTAAAGCCATCATATAAGAGAATTATCTCATAACATTGAAACAAAAAGAAATATTTATTTAAGCATATAATGATAAAGGTTTCCTTACTCTAATCTTCATATTCTCCCCAAAGATTAGATTTTCAATTTTCCTCTACAACTTTATTAATTGCTTATGATAAGATCTGGTTAAATATCTAGAAAATTTGAGAAGGCTCTGCTACGTTTTCATAATGCAATCCTTTCTTAAGAGTGGAAGACTCTACAGTAGCCATATGGTTGACTGACCATATCATCTATCTTATTCCTTCTCTTTTAAAACTTGAATTTGCACAAATTCCTCTTCCGAGAATAAGGTTTTAAAACTCATAAGGCAAATTCAAAGATAAATTAGACAAACACATTTATATCTAATTTATTTAAGTCACTTTTTAGTTAATCCCATTCAAAGAGAGAAGCTAAAGTCAACTCTTTACTTAAATATTAGCTATTAAGGAATTAACACCATATTAGGTCCAAACTTGCATCAAAAGTCTCAATGTTAATGTATCTTCATACCAACATTTTAAAAGCAAGATCTCTTATCCTAGAAATTCAACATTTAACAGCTGCTTTTCAAAACCAAAGGTTTCTTTTGTTGAAAGTTTCCATGTTTGATTTTAGAGACATTTTACTAAACCCAAGGTGGTTTCCTTGGTTCTATTTTTAAAACATAACCTCTTCAATTCATAATGCACTTGAATTGTAAGTTAAATACATGGATAGAAGTCAATAGTATCAAGAATTTTTGGTAGTTTGTCTAATATTTTTGTTTCACTAAAAACAAATCGAGTTTTATGTTGTAGAAGTATTCATCTACTTATCCAACAAACTAACACAACATAGTTAATTTGAAATCACAAAAAGGTTACTCACATACACTCATAAGGAGAAGAATAACTAGGGTTATGCATAAGGGGTAGTACATAAAAAGTAATTTTAAAATTGGGGCGAATCAAGGTGAATCGTGTATAAAATTCAGAGCAACTTTTTCAAAATTATGAAGAAAATTTATCAAAATATGGCAAATTTAAATCGTGTAGTTTAAATGGTGAGTGGCAGAAGGTGAGTGGTAAAAGGTGAGTGACAAAAGGTGAATGGTAGAAGGTGAGTGGTAGAAGGCGAGTGACAGAAGGTGACTGGTAGATGACATTTGTAGAAGGTGACTGGTAGATGGGAATTGGTGGATGGCGACTGATAAACGATGATCACCAAAGGTCATCAATAAGATGTTACCACGTGCCCTCTCCTCTACCATGTTTCGTGCATCCGTAGACTTCAGCCATGTAAACTTCTATAAATAGAAATTGATGAGGGCATCTAATTAAGCATAGTTATTCTTTTATTATATCCTAGGTTATATTTTTATTTACCACTTACCGTGTGAGTTAATCCTCACGTAGGTTGTGGCTTGGTTTAGTTAATAGTTGGCACTATTAAAGTTTTTAGCGAACTTTAGGATTAAGTTAGCCAAAGTATTTTATTTTGCCTCCCTATTTTAGCTCCTACATGATTTGTGCGAGGAGTTACGAATTTAGGGCATATGGTTTGTATTTGGCATTTGGGTGCCTACTTAAACCCTAGAACTATCAAATAAACATTAGCTTGAATTTAATTGATTCTCGCCCTTCTCATTGGTATCAGAGCCGATCGATCGATCGGGCTCCTTGAGTGGTTAGAATTTCTCTCGAAATTACATCGCTTCGCGCTTCGCTTCAATTGTTGGCCCTGACACGGCAACAGACGGGCTCTATCTCGGATCTGCTGCTGACACGACACCAGACGACTTCTATCTCGAATCTACTGCTAGAGCGGACCAGGCGGACCTGTGGACAACCGACGACTATCGACAGACCTGGGGGGACGACTATCAATAGACCCAACTAAGTGACGATCCCCAACTTGGCTCGCGGATCGGACATCGTGGCCAGCTAGCTCGACACAGCAGGCTAGAGGTGACACGGTGGACATGGTAGGCTTGACAGGCTGGACGACAGAACCCTGACGCTATAGCAAGCAGTCGCACAGCGATCTGGACGTGACGCTACCTACACCCACACAACGATCTGGATCGAAACAGGACACACCCTAGAATCGTATGTGATATTGCGTAGCGGTCGCCCAGTTGGTCCCATGGATTCGGGTGAAGGGCGACGATTCGAACTGTTGGCTCTCGCGCTCTCGTTTCACTTCGGCCGTTTCGGCCACCACGTCGCTCAGAGCAGACACCTAGGGGCAAGCAGATCTGCGTAAGACGTGGACTAAAGCTACGTGGTGAAAGAAGAAACAAAGGGAAAGGAAAGCAATGGTGGCACGAAATCGCCTGCGACTCCAAGATAGTCGCGTTGGCCATTCTCAAGGAGCCGCAGCATCGACGAAGAAGAATTTTTGGGGAACGGTTTGTTTTGCCCTTTGCCATTTTCGAGAAGCAATTTCGCATGAGAACGCAAGTCCAATCTGGGCTTCGCTTTGTGTTACGAAATTGAGGCCATGGGCGATGTGCCCTGCCTTAAGGAAAGAAACACTGTTTTGGTCGAGGCAACCGATTTCGAACACGGGCTTCACAAGCCAGTAATGAAGGTCTCGGACTTGCGTAAAGGCAAAGGTAACGGGAAATCGACTAGGGTTCGAAACCTGGAATGCTCCAACGCCAAAGAAGGCTTAAAAAATATTGATTGATTTAATTTATTAAATTAATTAATTTTAAAATTGTTTAATTTAATTAAACATTTATAATTGCATACGTTTTGCAATTCATGAATTTAAAAAGCATTATAAAGACTAGAGGCCTAGTATTTTGCAAAATTTTGTAATCACCCACATATTGGGGAAAGAGTGTTTAAAAAAAAAAAAACTTGCCTAAGAGGCAACAAATTGTAAAGCTTACAAATCTTACTGTGCTTGGAACTCATAGCACTCATTGTAAATTGCCTTGCGAGGTAAAAATTTTGTAACTCTTTAAACCTCCTGGCTTACACTAGAGGTCAGATGGCTGCTAGTTTAGCAGAACAAGTTGCCGCCATAGCTGACGTTGTTAGCCTCTTGGCTGACAAGGTTCAATACATGACTGGGCCTAGTCCACCTAATCCACCTCCTGAACCTCGACATCAAATCAGATGTGAAGTTAGCATTTATAATGGATCTCAAGATCCAGATGTCCTCAATAGCTAGATTCTCGATATGGATACCTGGTTCGACTACAGCAAAATTAAAAAAGATGACCAAGTTAATTTTTCCAAACTAAATTTTTTTGGCATTGCTAAAGTTTTGGTACAGGATCGTCAAAGCACCCAGGATCCCATCGACACTTGGGATGATCTGGTCAAGGCATTGAAGGATACATTCTATCCTTCCAATTTTTCTGAGGATTTGGATTTCCAATGGCTTCGTTTGAGGCAAGGACACAACATGAGTGTTCAAGATTACATTGGGAAGTTCAATAAATTAAGGATTCTCAATAGCATCCTTGATCCCACTCCTAAAATTATCAACAAGTTTAAGAGTGGATTGCAAGATCAACTCTTTAGAGAGTTGAAATACGCACCTTGTACCACTTTGAATGAGGTCTATAATAAAGCACAACTAGAAGAAGAGAAAATTGCTATGAAGTCAGGGGCCTCATCCAAGTTACCCAAACAAGGACCACCACAACAATAGTCCGAAAAGGCTTCAACAAATTCTTCTTCTTCTACTTCTCCTTCTTCTTCTTCCCCCTCTTCTTATAATTGGAAAAAGTTTTGTAATTATTGTAAGATACGAGGACACAATGAAGCTGAATGCTTCAAGAAGAAGAAAAATTTGCTTGCACAACCTCAATAAGAGGCACCACAAGATGGGCCCATTGAGTATATAGGAGAAGATATTGAGTATTCAGAACTTCAAGGGAAACTAAACCAAGTGACCCTCCTGCATCAACAAAAACATAGAGAGAGTTTGTTCTTCACACGAGCCCATCTTCTTCCCAAATTTTCTGTGAGTTGCATCTTCGACTGGCTCCATGACCAATCTCATTTCTCAAGATTTGGTTGATCACCTCAAATTTCCAGTTGAACCCCATCCTTATCCCTATTCACTTGGATGGAAGGATGAGGGAACTACTTCTACAATCACTAAACATTGTACTTTGTCATTTGCCTTTGGTCCGCACTATGTGGATCGAGTCACCTATGATGTGACTCCCATGGACTTATGTGGAATGATTCTCGGCCAGCCTTATCAATATGATAAGAGAGCTTCCTATGATGCTTATCATAAAACCTATTCTTTGCATCATCAGAATAAGAGCTTTCTTATACGTAATCTTCCCCATACACATTTCTTGGCATCTTTACCAAGAATGTCTTTAGTGTCATGGCCAAAAGACACTTGCCCTTCTGTTCTTAAAGAGGTTAATTCATCTCCAGCCTCAGTGCCTCCTCCTGTTGTTCCTACTGCTCTTTCAGTTGTTTCACATCAAGTACTGCAAAGGCCTCTTTTGATGTCATTTTCTCAGGTTTCAGATGTACACCAGCTTTCGCAGATCCAGCAGCCGTTTCTTACTCCTTGTCATCATATTCATTGGGCAAGGGAGTACTCTCAACGTTTTCTTGCTCCACCGGCATCTCCTAACTTCCAGGATGTTCTTTCGCCCGGTTCTGAGCCTTCATTGCAGCGTTTTGTGAGTTCAGATTCCACTCCTGTTGTAAAAGCATTGGATTCCAATGCTTATTGAGTGGGGAGGTATGATGAGGGCATCTAATTAAGCATAGTTATTCTTTTATTATATCCTAGGTTATATTTTTATTTACCACTTACCATGTGAGTTAATCCTCACGTAGGTTGTGGCTTGGTTTAGTTAATAGTTGGCACAATTAAAGTTGTTAGTGAACTTTAGGATTAAGTTAGCCAAAGTATTTTATTTTGCCTCCCTATTTTAGCTCCTACGTGATTTGTGCGAGGAGTTACGAATTTAGGGCATATGGTTTGTATTTGGCATTTGGGTGCCTACTTAAACCCTAGAACTATCAAATAAACATTAGCTTGAATTTAATTGATTCTCGCCCTTCTCAGAAATGCAGGGTCATGTTTTACCTTTCCCAAAGAATTTTCAAAGATTTTTATAGAGATTTTTCAGAGCTTTTTCGAACATTTTCAGAGCGTTTTCCACAACAGTTTCAGAGCATTTTCAAACAGTTTTTAGAGCATTTTTAGAGGGTTTTCAGAGCATTTTTAGATAGATTTAGAGCATTTTCCAAGGTATTTCCAGAGCATTTTTAGACTATTTTCAGAGCGTTTTTAGACCGTTTTTAGTGTAGATTTGCAAAAATGGCTAGCTCCTCCTCTCCTCTACCTTCAAAAGTGTTATTCAAGAACTAATTTTACCCAAACATTAGGAATATTTTTGGCACTCCTGGAAGAGATTCAGAATGGGTTTACATCTCTGGAGTTGTAGGAGTAATCAATATGCCACAGTTTAACACTGAAGTCTCTTTGATGCAAAGGATAGTTAGTTGCTAAAACCATGACGAGTCCACTATTTAGATCAAAGTGGATAACAAAGATATTATTTTTTCTATGAAACCCTCATATGTGCAACGACTAATAGGGCTGCAATTTATAGATGGTCACCTGGTGAATAACCAATACACCTTGGCCAAATATGAGAAACGATTGCTAGCATCCAAATTCGATGTTCATTCAGACAATTTGAAAGGTATATTTTTAAAATTTAGTTTTTATTTTTCTTCATTTTTGATGTATTGTAGTTTTCGTTCTCTAATAATATTCTCCCTTTTGTAATTTCTATTTTCTAATAATGTTCTTCCTTTTTAGTTAATTCTTCTAAGTCGAAAAGGGATTTAAACATTTCCAACGTTGGAGATATATTTCTTCATGCTTGCATTGAATTTTTTTAGGAAAGACTTATTTTGCAGGGGCAATCTATAGAAATATCATTTTGGGCATTGTCCTTATTAATTCGATGTCTTGATGGTGGCATATTTGATTGGTCCACGCACATTTCCAACCACTTTAAATAGGATATTATAAGTACCCTGAAAATTCAATATTCTTATGCAGTAACAACCAACAACTTTGTTATTTATTTTTCATGAAGTATATTTCAATATTCTAAATAGCCCTCCTCCAATTGCATTGCACCCAAGCTTGTTGGCTATTGGTATGATGGAGAATGAAATACAGGTAAAATTATTTTTTGGAATAATCTTTGTTTTCTTTCTTTTCAATCAATATTGTTATTTTATAATCTTCTAGTCAAAGGAATTCTACCTTTAGGATTCAAGAAGTGTCTGCCGATTCTAAAACATAGTTGCAATGATCACCAGTAACTACCTCTAAACATGTGAGGTCTCTTGGTGATCAACTTACACATATGGTTCCTGTTACTTACTTCTGGACATGTTGCAATCAACATTGAAGAAGTAACCTCCAACTCACAAGGTAACCTTATTATTCAAAAGTACTATTTTAAATGATGTATTTTAATGATTTAAAATTATATTTAGTTTGAGAAAATATTTTAAATATTTTTAGAGCAAGGGCAAATGGTTGCATCATCAACGGGTGTAGAGTCTGAGTCTGGTATGTTTGGTTAAAATTAATCTCTTTTTATGACATTATTTTTTACACTAGTTTTAATTTATATTTTCATGTAAAATTTTGCAAATGCACTAGTTACATTCAAAATACTAAAAAAATAGATGCCTCCACCATTTGCACACCTTCAAACACACCAAAAAGAAGTGCCACAACAAGTCTATCCACAACAAGTACCACCGGTGAGGAACCAATCTTACATGTGTGGAAAACAGTTCTTCACACCACTGCCTTCAAGAACCAAAAGAATTTCCCAAACACACACTATGTCTTAGTGTAATGTTTCAGTGTTCCCAATTTTAACACTTGAGAATTTCTCAAATGTAGAGAGCATGTCTCAAATGCCCTCTAGGTATCTTGATGATGATTTTCTTTATCAGGATATGAATATTGAAAATTTCCCCTTAAAGGAAAGTGATGTGCTTCAGGGTCTACAAATCCATGATGAATCAGAAGAGAATTTTGAGGTAGATGTTTTTGGAGTTTCCTCTTCCCCCCTAGTAAGTTTCCACCCATCATCATATGAACGATGATGATAAAGTTAATTTTCAAAATCTATTTTATTAGCCAATAGATGTAAAACTACAATTAATAATAGTCTACTTGTAGATATTGATAGATTAAAATATTGGGAATATTGGGCCAAGGTTTTGATAAAAGCAATAAATGTTCGATATCAGAATTTTTCACATAGAAAGGAGTTGTTTTCAAAGGTGGATAATGAGCCACAAAAGCTCGATGTTTTGTTACATAAAGCTGAATCTAACACCATGTAGCTTGAGTCTACATACAATTATGAAGTTCTATCCATTATGCTAAATTGATTAGAAAACCTCAATGACGAGGCCTAGGCATATTTCAATGAATGTGCACTTGATAAGAAAAAAGTAGAGGTTGAGGAAACTAAAAGACTTACCGCTAATGTAAGTTTTACATATAACTGAAAATCAATTTTTTCTTATATATATTTTGTTTATAAATATTAACCATTTTCTCTTCTATTGTACATTCTAATTATCAACATGTTAGAAATTTTGAGTAGTTTTGTTGTCATTGATGTCAAAATAATATTGGTTTAAATTCGTCGTCATTAAGGATGTTATGTGGTTTTTCCAAAAGCAAGAAGGTCTTGGAAAGGAATATAATATAATATTAATTTTTAATATTATATACCTAAAAGGGGCCCAAAGGATGAATATCCAAGGAAGGAGAAGCGAGTTTAAATTAAATAATAATATTATATTATTATAATATTTTGGGCCAAATAACAAGGTGAAGAAAAACGAAGTTCAAATTGAAAAGACCCATGAGAAATTTTCAAAAGGTTTAATTTAAATTAAAATTTTAATTTAAATTAATAATGGAGGCAAAGGTTTTTAAATTTAATATTTAAAAACTAAATTCAAATTTTTAAATTTGAAAATGGACGGACGTGAGAAATCAAAAGATAATGTGAATTTATATAGGAAATGATTTCCATTTTCCAAATTTTATCCAACACACCTTCGAATGCAAAAAAGAAGAATATCGAGCGTTGTGTCTAAGAAGAAGATAATTTGCATTTCAAAGAGCTTGGACGAAAATGAGGCAACAAATAATGCGTAGTGGTTTGGCATTCCACCGACGGTGATAGCGCAGACAAAATTTGGAAGAGTGTTAAGGCTTGTGTGAAGGAGATCACAGTTCGATCCACGCGATCCGAAGGAAGAGACCTTTGTTTGACTTGTTCGACATTTTTTTGAGGTAATTTTTTGGGACAACATGCGTCGTGTGTCTTATGTGGGCATGCAACCCACTTGGTGGCCTAGCTTGGAGATAGGATGTTGGAAGTGCAAAGATCACATGGTCAAATTTTACGAAGTCAGTTTTTAGTGGACAGAACAAATTAAAGGTATGCCATTCCATTTTATTTTCTAAGGTGTTGAAAATTAAGTGCTTTGAGATTATCGTGAATGTTAAGTGCTTAGGGGAGTTATAAGGTAAAGAAAAATTAAAATATTTTATTTTGATTTTTGGTGATTGAAATTTATAAGGTGTGGAGATTATAAGGTGTATAAGGGTTTTTGCTATGCATGTTGTTTTAATGAAATTGTTGAGTTAGATATTGTGAGTTTGGAGATTATAAGGTGTGCAAGGGAAATTGTTAAGTGTTTTGTTATGGTGAAATTATTGAGTTAAATATTGTGAGTTTGGAGATTATAAGGTGTATACAAAAGGATTTGATATTTTGTGGAGATCTTGAGATAGATTGTGGTAACCTAACCCTAGTTTTGGTAAGGAAAATTTTATTGTGGTGAAGACATGTTTTGAAGACATATCTCCATAAAAATAAAAGGTATGGGTACATCTTCCTTGTGAGTAAAATATTGTTGGATTGGATATTGTGAATGTTAAGTGAGAGTGAAAATGATTGTTTTGATGAGCATTATTGAGTTTAGTATTGAGATATCCAATATTTATTGATGAAGGTTTTTTTGGAATAAAGGTTGATAATAGAAACCTTGTTTGATAAGCATTGTTGGAAATATTGAGTGAGCCTTCATGTGCATGATTAGGGTTTGCAAAATATCATGAGTATCATTATTATGTAAGGTTTATTTGATAAGCATTATTGAATGAGATTTCATTGAGTGTTTGATTGAGTTGAGTTGAGTAAGCTTTTGTGGAAGCTTACAATATAGAATTGAGGTAAGTCTTGGTGAATACTTGTTGAGCATATTGGAAAATTTCTAGTGAGGACTTGTTGAGCAGATTTGGGATAAGTCTTTGAGAAGACTTGTGAGCAAAGTTTATTTGTGATTGATTCAAACTTTATGTTAAGGCTTGAGGATAGATTTGAGGATAGAGTTTGGTGTAGATTTGAGGACAGGTTTGTGCCATACTAAAGACAGAGATTGAGTAGATTTGTGCTAGACCAAAGGAAAGTATTCAGTACATATTTGAGTTGGAGAATAGAATAGAGTAAGAGAATAATTTGAAGGTGATAGAGCAAAGGATAGTAGTACCCAATGGATAGATATCCTATAGCTAGGGTAGAGATGACATAGGTCTTTAGTGGATAGAGATCCACAAGCCAATGTAGTGGAGGCAGTAGTCTTCTAGAGGATCACCAGCTAGAGCAGAGGAGGATTTCTCTTGTGGATAAAGTTCCATAAACTTGATCAGGGGATTGGTGTCTCCTTTGGACAGAGGTCCATAAACATTGTAATAGATAAAGGATTCCCAAGAGAACTTATTTGAGAAAATTTTATAAGAAATATTTTCTCCATGGAGTAGCCCACATTGGGTGAACCATGTTAAATCATATCTCTCATGTGTGTGATTATTTATGTAATATTTACTACTTTAATATTTATGATGTTATCATATGGTTTGAAAACAATTTTTTTATACTATTCGCCCTCCTCTCTCAGTTGTTGGCAATTTTGGTTATGTTACCTAGCTTCATGTTTGTGAGTTGTCATTGATGTAAAAAGGAGTTTGTGTTGATGTCAAAAGGAATTTGAGCTGATGTCAAAAAGAGTTTGGTGCCAAAAAGATCTTGAAAGTTCCATGATGTTTTTTTATGGGTTTTTATTAAAACCATGGTGACAAGGTTAAAGTTTTTTCTTAAAACCATCTGGAATCATTAAGGGTTTTTATTAAAACCATCTTGGCTTAATGAAAAGGTTTTGCTCCTTGAAAAAACCTTAAAAGTCCATTTTGATTATAAATAAATATATTAACTCAAACCTTTGAAAATGTTTTAAGTTAAGTTTATTATTAATAAAATAATAATAATTAATTTAATAATAATTATTGAAAGGGTTTCTAAACCCTTAGCGGCACTCATGTAAAAGACTTACCTCGTCGACGTCAACTTGCATGGGATGAAAAATGCAATGTTTGAAAGGAGCATCAACGTCAATTTGCATGGGATGAAAGACTATTAAAGGGCATTATTTCCTAAGGTTTTAAGCACCTTCGATTTGCGCGATTACCTTCGAATTCGTATTGCTCTGTGACCTTCGATTTCGGATTGCACTGTGATTTTTGAGTCTCATTTTGCTTTGTGTTAATTTTTGATTTCGTGCGCCAGTGAGGAAGACAAATCTGGTCTGTGTTAAATTCCAATTTTGTGTGTAGTGAGGAAGACAAATCTGGTCTATGTTAAATTTGGATTTCGTGCACCTGTGAGGAAGGAAATTTTGGTTGTCTTTTGTGAGCAAAGGGAAGGTAAAACGATGAGTAGCGCTTGAGAGTTTCTTTGGGCACTTGTGCTCCAACGGCGAAGGTAGTGGAGTGAAGGTGCTTGCTAGGTAGAGGTGTCGAGATCGATTTACATCGGGCGTGCTTCATTTTTGGTCACGAAATATTGTGCACATGGTACAACAATTGCCTTGGGCCATGATTTTGGAGGAGGAAGCACTTTGGCACTTATGTTGGTGTCTTCACACTTATCCTAAGGTTGGAGAATTGATTTTTGGCCAAGGTAGATCTTTTGTTGATAATGTGGAATATTTTATTTGACTTGGCAAATTATTGTTGGTAATTGGATGGAGGTATAAGGTTAAATAGAAATATTGCTTTGACATTGTTATTATTGATGCTTAATATTTATGTGGTAAATGAATTTAAAAGTAAATGTATTTTAGGAGTTATAAGGGTTTAAGGAATAATTGTGCTTAATGTCATATTGGGGTTAGAAAGCCTTTGGAGTTATTGAGTGGATATTCTCTTGTAATTTTTTGAGGTTAAAGTTATTTTGTGATATATTAAGTAGGAGTTATAAGGTGTAAAGGAATATTTTTGATATGTATATTTGTGAGTTTTGATTATTGATGAGTTGGAGTGATAAGGTGTTATTATGACTCTTATCATTGTGCATTATTCCATTGTTGCTAACTCTAATTTGTGGCAAATTGAGAGTTAGTGTTGTGATAGATTTTGAGTTCTTCTTCATCAAAGTAAAGGTATGGGCACATTATTCCATGGTTATTATTGATTTATGGTTTTCTAAAAATAATTTTGGAGTGACAAGGATTAAATTAAGTTTCCTTATTTGGAGTGGATCTTATTTTCTAAAAGTGGAAGTATTGATTATGCTTTATGAGATCATGATGAGTTTATGAGTTATTGCATGATTTTGGTTTATGAGAGTGGAAGCATTTGAAGTTTACTTTAGGTTTTTTGAGTGAGAAGCTTATGCCATTGCTATAAGTTGTTGAAACACTAATTGAGTTGTTTGGTTGTTGAGATTTGAAGGATATAACATATTGAGTCTCTAACAATTATCTTTATGTTTCTATGAGATTGATTTGAGTTGAGATTGAGATTTGAAGGATAGAACGTATTGAGTCTCTAAAAATTATCTTTATGCTTCTATGAGATTGATTCGATATTATTGGATGAAACAAATTGGGTCTCTAACAATTCTCTTTGTGTGTTCACATTGGGCAAGTTTCTTGGTAAACTTGCTTGAGCTGATTTGGGCAAGTTCTTAGTGAGCTTGCTAGGACTAATTTGAACAGGTGCTTGTTGAAGAACTTGTGGACAAATTTGATGAAGTCTTGGTGAATACTTGTGAGCATTTGTGATTGATTTTTTCAAGCTTTTGGTTTAATCTTGGGATAGATCTGACAGAGATTTGAGAGCAAATTTGTGCTGGACCAGAGGACTAAGTTTGGTGCAAATTTATGACAGAGTTTGAGAGGACTTGTATTGGACTGAATGACTATGTTTAGTACATGTTTTGATGAGCAATTATGGAGGTGATAAGTGAGGATAGAAGTCTCTAGAGCCAGAGCAAGGAGAACATGACGTCTTCTGTGTAAAGGAGTTCCACCTACTAGTGGCAGAAGAGGGAGTAATCTTCTGAAGTATCATTTCTAGAGCTTTGGGGGATAGGACAACTCCTTTGGGTAGGAGGCTCATAAATACTTGCTGAGGAGATATGACATCTCCTTTGGGCAGGAGGCTCATAAATACTTGTTGAGGGGAAGGATTCTCATTTGGGCAGGAGGCTCATAAATACTTTTTGAGGGGAAGGATTCTCCTTTGGATAGGAAGTTCATAAAATTTGTAATAGAGAAAGGATTTCCCAAAGAACTTGATTGAGAAAGCTTTTAGTGAAAATATTTCATTGGATGTATCCCATATTGGGTGAACCACATTAAAATGGCTCTTCTTTGTGTGTTGCTTTCTGTGATGGTTAATGTTATGGTGATGCCACTGCTATATAAAGGAAATTTTTTTAAATGGTTGCATTTTATACTGTTCACCCCTCCTCTTAGTGTTGAGCAAGGTGCAGCAAAAGTGTTGTTGTCATTGTTGTCAACACAGTCAGACAGATCAGTTGATGAACTGGACATCGGACAGATTAGTTGATGAAGTGGACAGGAGTTAAGAGGTTCTTCAGAGTATTGATGATATTGTTGTCATTGTTGTCAACACAATCAAACAGATCAGTTGATGAAGTGGATAGGAGTTAAGAGGACAGATTAGTTGGTGAAGTTGTTACAGGTTGCTACATATTTTCCAAGAAGACCGAAGTGGCCCATATGCAAAAGATCAAAGAAAAATACAAGTAAGAAAAGTGTCACGATATCGCGACATGTGGAGAAGAAAGAAAAACTGTCATGATATCGTGACATGTTGAGAAGAAAGAAAACTGTCGCGATATCGCGACATGTTGGAAGGAAGAAAACTATCACGATATCGTGACATGTTGAGAAGTAAGCAAAACTGTCACGATATCGTGACATGTTCAGAAAGAAAGAGCAAGCAAGCAAAACTATCACGATTTCGCGACATGTTTGGAAAGAAAGAGCAAGAAAGCAAAACTGTCATGATTTCGCGACATGTTCGAAGAGAAAAGTGCAAGTAGAAAAAGTGTCGCGATTTCGCGACATATTGCAAGGAAGGTTGTACGGATGAAAAAGTGTCACGATTTCGTGACATATTGCAAGGAAGGTTGTACGAACGAAAAAGTGTCACGATTTCACGACATATTGCAAGGAAGGTTGTACGGATGAAAAAGTGTCGCGATTTCATGACATATTGCAAGGAAGGTTGTACGGACGAAAAAGTGTCGCGATTTCGTGACATATTGCAAGGAAGGTTGTACAGATGAAAAAGTGTCACAATTTCACGACATGTTGTAGGAGAGAGAGTCCGAAAGAAAAAGTGTCACGATTTCATGACATAATGCAGGAGAGAGAGTCCGAAAGAAAAAGGTGTCACGATTTTGCGACATGTTTCATTTTCGTGGTCCAAAGCGAAGAGAAAGAGGAGAGAGAAAAAGGTGTCGCGATTTCGTGACATGTTTCATTTTTGTGGTCCAAAGCGAAGAGAAAGAGGAGAGAGAAAAAGGTGTCGCGATTTCATGACATGTTTCATTTTCGCGGTCCAAAGCGAAGAGAAAGAGGAGAGAGAAAAAGGTGTCACGATTTCGTGACATGTTTCATTTTCGTAGTCCAAAGCGAAGAGAAAGAGGAGAGAGAAAAATGTGTCGCGATTTCGTGACATGTTTCATTTTCGCGGTCCAAAGTGAAGAGAAAGAGGAGAGAGAAAAAGGTGTCATGATTTCGTGACATGTTTTATTTTCACGGTCCAAAGCGAAGAGAAAGAGGAGAGAGAAAAAGGTGTCGTGATTTCGCGACATATGACAAGAGAAAGAGCTAAGGAGAAAAAGTGTCGCGATATCGCGACATGTCGGGTTTTCACGACCCGAAGGCAAAGAGGAAGCGCAAGGAGAAAAAGTGTCGCGATATCGCGACATGTCGGGTTTTCGTGACCCGAAGGCAAAGAGAAAGCGCAAGGAGAAAAAGTGTCGCGATATCGTGACATGTCGAGTTTTCGCGACCCGAAGGCAAAGAGAAAGCGCAAGGAGAAAAAGTGTCACGATATCGCGACATGTCGCATTTTCGCGACTTAAGGAGGAGAGAGAAAGTAAGAAGGCAGAAGTGTCGCGATATCGCGACATGTTGTGTTTTCGTGGGTACAAGTCCGAGAAGAGGACAAAGAGGCAGAAGTGTCACGATTTCATGACAGGTCATTTTGGTGCGAGCTAAGAAAAGAACCCAACTGAAAGAAGATATGTGACAGTTAACTGAAGTCGGTACGACAGTTACAGGTGCAGTTATAGAAGAAGTCGATACGACAGTTATAGGTGTCGTTACAGAAGAAAATCATGCAGCTAAAATAAGAAGAGTTAACGAAAGTCGGTACGACAGTTACAGGTGCAGTTACAGAAGAAATATCATGCAGCTAAAATAAGAACAATGAACAAAAGTCAGAATGACAGTTACAGGGGCAGTTACGGGTTGCATGCATAAATATGGAAGTTAAAAATAGAGTCAGAACTTTGTTATAAAAGGAGGTCTACATGGAGAATTAATGTGACACTGAAATAGAGTGAAAGCACTTGGGATTAACGTGAGGCGGATTTAATCTTGTGAAGAGAGCAAGAGGAGAGTGAGAGAGGTGTGCGGTATGTGAAGCACGAGGAGAGTGCACTAGAGCCGAGCAAGCACAGTGTGTGTTGTGTGAAGAGTGGGAAATGTTGAGAAAGCAATAGACCAGTCAAGGTCTTGTAAAAGTGAAGGCATCTTTATGTCAATCTTCAAGTTTCAGAACAGAAGTCCAAGTTGGTGCTTGGCATCAGGGGTTGGTGCTCCTTCTAGTTGGTGCTGGTAAATCAGGGTTGGTGCTCCTTTCTGTTGGTGCAGATAAATTAGGGGTTGGTGCTCCTTTCTATTGGTGTAGATAAATTAGGGGTTGGTGCTCCTTTCTGTTGGTGCAGATAAATTAGGGGTTGGTGCTCCTTTCTGTTGGTGTAGATAAATCAGGGGTTGGTGCTCCTTCCAGTTGGTGCTGGTAAATTGATTGTAAAGTTGTTGCTTTGCAAAGGCTGGATTTGGATGGGAGTCCAAGAAGTCATTTTTGAGGAGTAGCCAAAACTGGTGAACCTCGTTACATCTTGTGTTGTGTGATGCTCTCTTGTTATATTTGCTTTATGTGGTTTTAAGCTTTCATTGTTTTGGCTTTAAGAGTTGAAGTTTTTAAGTTTTAAAGAGCCACACTGATTCACCCCCCCTCTCAGTGTCATTGTGAGACTAACAATTGGTATCAGAGCCAAGTTTCCCTTATCAGGCTAAATCAGCTAGGGTTGATCTTGGAGTAGTACGCAATGGGTAAGAAGAATAGATCCTCCTCAAATAAGGCATCTCAGTCAGTTTCGGTTCTGTGGAAGAGAAAATTGAACTAGAAAATGTTGAAGAAGTGAATTCTGAAGTATGTGATGAAAACCTTGAGGCTGAAGTATATCTAGAAGGTGAGTTGATTGCTGCACTTGAAGAATTGGATATAGAAAGGAAAAAGAACAAAATACTGTCCAAGAAGTTGGAAGAATATGGGGATAATATTGAAGATCTCTTCTTGCAAATTCAGAAAGCCAAGAAAATAGAAGAAACCTTGAAGTCACACCTGGATGATAAAGGTGATGTATGTAGCAAACATGAAGAGGAATCTAACAAAGTTATTAATGATCTAAAGCTGCAAGTAGAAGAGTCCAAGAGGATTGAAGAAACTCTCAGGTCACAGATCAATGAGAAAAAGATTGTTTGCTGCAAACAAGAAGAGGAGATTATTGTATTGAAGAAACAACTAGAAGAGGCCAATACAAATCTCAAATTTGAGAAGAGCACAGAGTTGCTAGATGAAATGATAAGGCAACAAAAGAAGCCCCATGTCTAAGCTTGGTCTTGGATGTAAAGCTAAACAACCTTCATCTTCCAAATATGCAGAGAAGAAGAAGTTCACTATTGAAGGATCAAAGCAAGAAAAGCTGAAGTCGAATCTTCAAAAAGAAGACAATATCAAAGGAGATCTACAACAAAGAAACCACAACAAAAGAGGTTCTATCATTCTCACTCTATTCATAATAATGCTTTTAATGGCTATTGTTTTAGATGCAACCATTATGGTCACAAGGCAATTTATTGTGGATTGAATAATAGATCAAAGAGTTATGTTGGTAGAAATACATCTGTTATTCCGGTTGAACACCATGTGCAATGTTTTCAATGTAATGGTCATGGGCACATAGCAAGGTTTTGTCCAAGCATGTTTGTATCTAATCTAAGGCAAGACAGTAGATTTCATCAGACGCAAAGAATGCAACATAGACAGGGAAGAAATCATGTGCATCAAAGAAAGGAAAATAATCATCCATCAAGGATGTACAAGAGACAACCACCCAAGAGAAATGTTCAAATTTACGAAAAGGTTCAAAATAGGGATGCAGTTGAAAACCTTCAGCCTAAGTTCAAGAAAGACTAGAGAAAGAAAGAAGAGAAGAAATCGTGTCTCCTTGGACTGAAGGAGACTACTCCTCTATTGCACTAAGCAGCTCCAGGTAGCACATCCTCAGGGGGAGCAATGTTAAAGTTTTATATTAATGCTCCTATGTATTTGTGTGGTTATCTGAGGATGAAAGGAAAGTAGTCGAGGAGTTGTCGTATAGTTGTCAAAATATGTTTCAGTTCATGTAGATGTTTGTGGAGATAGTGTCAAACTGATGTGCTTCAGCAGAACAACATGGTGAACAACTAGGTTTTCGATGCAGTAGCTGGGAAGGCATGCGTTTCTTAACCAAAAATACAACACATCGTTTGGTATAAGAGAGCATTAATTTTCTCTAAAGAAGTAGCCATGATCAAAGAGATGCCAGAGTCAAAGCAAACAGTAGCACTAGCACCCAGTTCATCAAGAGTGCCAAGTGGCACATGCAAGGCAGAGACGTTGAGAGAATAGCGCCTAGGTGGTGAAGCGCCAAGGAGGACAAGATGCCTATGCACCTAAGAAAGTCTTGCATTATTTGAGGAATGCGAGATATTTCTCAAGGAATCCCTTGATCGTAGCAAGGAGAAATGCTCCCTGGAATCACGTGAAGAACGTTCACCTAAGACATTGAGTAGTCCTAACATATGTCCTATCAAGAAGCAGAATGTTGAGTGTTGATGACTGCATGCAGATTGAGGTTCCAATGCTAAAGGTAACGGTCCACTGTCAATACCTACGCAGGTGATGAAAACATTCATGGCAGTCGTTAGAAACCAGAGACATTGAACTGCACCAACATATATGTGTTTTGATAAAAATAGTGTGTATTTGAACTTCACATTCATGGGAAGATTGTCAGATCTATTATGACGTTGTGTTGAAAAATATTGAAGTCTGATTTAGCTCATCAAGATGAGCAACTTTGCTTTGTGAATCTTACCTATTCGAGGTCCAGTCGTATGAGTTTGAGTAAGGTGCACTATAGTTGGCCGTGAAGTGTGTGACAAAATGTTGTCTCCTGATTCGAACAGTTGAAAGTAAGATGTGACCAGCGGTGACTGTAGAAAACATGGACCAAGTTGAAAATAAAAAAAAAAGGGGATTTGGTTGGTGTTGTGGTACAGAGTTTAATGCTTGCACAGAGTTGGCAGTAAAATTGCAGTGTCGGTACAGTGTTGGACAAAAGCGGGTACAAGTGTGATGACAATTTTTTTACAAATGAGAAATCAGCGGTTTTAAATGGGAAGCTTGAGTAGAGTTGATTGAGCCTAGTCAAGTGATTGGATGCATGTGGTTGTTCAAGTTCCATAAAATAAGCTATTATTGATTTGAGTTGAGATTGGGATTTGAGTATAGAACATATTGAGTCTCTAACAATTCTCTTTATGCTTCTATGAGATTTAGTTGATATATTGATTGAGCATTAAGTATAGAACATATTGAGTCTCTAACAATTCTCTTTATGATTCTATAAGATTGGATAGATTCTGTGTGAGCCTATTGATAGGGTACAGAGGACAGAGTCTCAATGGATAGAGATCCAGCAGCCAACACAGTTGAAGATAGATCTGAGTGAGGGACCACATTCTCAGGGGGAGCATTTATATATTTGATTATCTTTTTGCTCATGTTTGTAATTTTTACTAACAATTGGTATTGCTAATTGTAATAACTTGTGCTTGAGAATGTTGTGCATGGACTCAGGGGGAGTCTGCAGTAGCCCTTTGGTATTATTGTCAAAGGGGGAGAAGAATTACAGGAAATTGCATGTGTGTTGCCAACAATTCCAAAGGGGGAGATTGTTGAGCAAGGTGCAGCAAAAGTGTTGTTGTCATTGTTGTCAACACAGTCAGACAGATCAGTTGATGAAGTGGACATCAGACAGATCAGTTGATGAAGTGGATAGGAGTTAAGAGGTTCTTCAGAGTATTGATGATATTGTTGTCATTGTTGTCAACACAGTCAGACAGATCAGTTGATGAAGTGGACAGGATTTAAGAGGATAGATCATTTGGTGAAGTTGTTACAGGTTGCTGCATATTTTCCAAGAAGACCGAAGTGGCCCATATGCAAAAGATCAAAGAAAAAGACAAGTAAGAAAAGTGTCGCGATATCGCGACATGTGGAGAAGAAAGAAAAACTGTCGCGATATCGCGACATGTTGAGAAGAAAGAAAAATTGTCGCGATATCGCGACATGTTGAGAAGGAAGAAAACTATCGCGATATCGTGACATGTTGAGAAGTAAGCAAAACTGTCGCGATCTCGCGACATGTTTGAAAAAAAGAGCAAGCAAGAAAAACTATCGCGATTTCGCGACATGTTTGGAAAGAAAGAGCAAGAAAGCAAAACTGTCACGATTTCGCGACATGTTCGGAGAGAAAGTGCAAGCAAGAAAAACTGTCACGATTTCGTGACATATTGCAAGGAAGGTTGTACGGACGAAAAAGTGTCGCGATTTCGCGACATATTGCAAGGAAGGTTGTACGGACGAAAAAGTGTCACGATTTCGTGACATATTGCAAGGAAGGTTGTACGGACGAAAAAGTGTCACGATTTCATGACATATTGCAAGGAAGGTTGTACGGACGAAAAAGTGTCACGATTTCGCGACATATTGCAAGGAAGTTTGTACGGATGAAAAAGTGTCACGATTTCGCGACATGTTGCAGGAGAGAGAGTTCGAAAGAAAAAGTGTCACGATTTCGTGACATAATGCAGGAGAGAGAGTCCAAAAGAAAAAGGTGTCGCGATTTCGTGACATGTTTCATTTTCGTGGTCCAAAGCGAAGAGAAAGAGGAGAGAGAAAAAGGTGTCGCGATTTCGCGACATGTTTCATTTTCACGGTCCAAAGCGAAGAGAAAGAGGAGAGAGAAAAAGGTGTCGCGATTTCGTGACATGTTTCATTTTCGCGGTCCAAAGCGAAGAGAAAGAGGAGAGAGAAAAAGATGTCGCAATTTCGTGACATGTTTCATTTTCGCGGTCCAAAGCGAAGAGAAAGAGGAGAGAGAAAAAGATGTCGCGATTTCGCGACATGTTTCATTTTCGTGGTCCAAAGCGAAGAGAAAGAGGAGAGAGAAAAAGGTGTCACGATTTCATGACATATGACAAGAGAAAGAGCTAAGGAGAAAAAGTGTCACGATATCGCGACATGTCGGGTTTTCGTGACCCGAAGGCAAAGAGGAAGCGCAAGGAGAAAAAGTGTCGCGATATCGCGACATGTCGGGTTTTCGTGACCCGAAGGCAAAGAGAAAGCGCAAGGAGAAAAAGTGTCACGATATCGTGACATGTCGGGTTTTCGCGACCCGAAGGCAAAGAGAAAGCGCAAGGAGAAAAAGTGTCACGATATCGCGACATGTCGCATTTTCGTGACTTAAGGAGGAGAGAGAAAGTAAGAAGGCAGAAGTGTCGCGATATCGCGACATGTGTTTTCATGGGTACAAGTCCGAGAAGAGGACAAAGAGGCAGAAGTGTCACGATTTTGCGATAGGTCATTTTGGCGCGAGCTAAGAAAAGAACCCAGCTGAAAGAAGATATGTGATAGTTAACTAAAGTCGGTACGACAGTTACAGGTGCAGTTACAAAAGAAGTCGATACGACAGTTACAGGTGCCGTTACAGAAGAAAATCATGTAGCTAAAATAAGAAGAGTTAACGAAAGTCGATACGATAGTTACAGGTGCAGTTACAGAAGAAATATCATGCAGCTAAAATAAGAATAGTGAACAAAAGTCAGAACAACAGTTACAGGGGCAGTTATGGGTTGCATGCATAAATATGGAAGTTAAAAATAGAGTCAGAACTTTGTTATAAAAGGAGGTCTGCGTGGAGAATTAATGTGACGCTGAAATAGAGTGAAAGCGCTTGGGATTAATGCGAGGCGGATTTAATCTTGCGAAGAGAGCAAGAGGAGAGTGAGAGAGGTGTGCGGTATGTGAAGCACGAGGAGAGTGCACTGGAGCCGAGCAAGCACAGTGTGTGTTGTGTGAAGAGTGGGAAATGTTGAGAAAGCAATAGACCAGTCAGGGTCTTGTAAAAGTGAAGGCATCTTTATGTCAATCTTCAAGTTTCAGAATAGAAGTCCAAGTTGGTGCTTGGCATCAGGGGTTGGTGCTCCTTCTAGTTGGTGCTGGTAAATCAGGGGTTGGTGCTCCTTTCTATTGGTGCAGATAAATTAGGGGTTGGTGCTCCTTCTAGTTGGTGCTGATAAATTAGGGGTTGGTGCTCCTTTCTATTGGTGCAGATAAATTAGGGGTTGGTGCTCCTTTCTGTTGGTGCAGATAAATCAGGGGTTGGTGCTCCTTCCAGTTGGTGCTGGTAAATTGATTGTAAAGTTGTTGCTTTGCAAAGGCTAGATTTGGATGGGAGTCCAAGCAGTCATTTTTGAGGAGTAGCCAAAACTGGTGAACCTCGTTACATCTTGTGTTGTGTGATGCTCTCTTGTTATATTTTCTTTATGTGGTTTTAAGCTTTCATTGTTTTGGCTTTAAGAGTTGAAGTTTTTAAGTTTTAAAGAGCCACACTGATTCACCCCCCCTCTTAGTGTCATTGTGAGAGTAACAATTGGTATCAGAGCCAAGTTTCCCTTATCAGGCTAATTCAGCTAGGGTTGATCTTGGAGAAGTATGCAATGGGTAAGAAGAATAGATCCTCCTCAAATAAGGCATCTTAGTCAGTTTCAGTTCCTATGGAAGAGAAAATTGAACTAGAAAAGGTTGAAGAAGTGAATTTTGAAGTATGTGATGAAAACCTTGAGACTGAAGTATATATAGAAGGTGAGTTGATTGCTGCACTTGAAGAATTGGGTATAGAAAGGAAAAAGAACAAAATACTATCCAAGAAGTTAGAAGAATATGGGGATAATATTGAAGATCTCTTGTTACAAATTTAGAAAGCCAAGAAAATAGAAGAAACCTTGAAGTCAAGCCTGGATGATAAAGGCGATGTATGTAGCAAACGTGAAGAGGAATCTAACAAAGTTATTAATGATCTAAAGCTGCAAGTAGAAGTGTCCAAGAGGATTGAAGAAACTCTCATGTCACAGATCAATGAAAAAAAGATTGTTTGCTGCAAACAAGAAGAGGAGATTGCTGTACTGAAGAAACAACTACAAGTTGCTAGATGAAATGATAAGGCAACAAAGGAGCCCCATGTCTTAGCTTGGTCTTGGATGTAAAGATGAACAACCTTCATCTTCCAAATATGCAGAGAAGAAGTTCACTATTGAAGGATCGAAGCAAGAAAAATTTTAAGCTGAATCTTTAAAAAGAAGCCAATATCAAAGGAGATCTATAGCAAAGCAACCACAACAAAAGAGGTTCTATCATTCTCACTCTATTCATAATAATGCTTTTAATGGCTATTGTTTTAGATGCAGCCATTATGGTCATAAGGCAATTTATTATGGATTGAATAATAGATCAAAGAGTTATGTTGGTAGAAATACATCTGTTATTCCGACTGAACACCATGTGCAATGTTTTCAATGTAATGGTCATGGGAACATAGCAAGGTTTTGTCCAAGCATGTTTGTATCTAATCTAAGGCAAGATAGTAGATTTCATCAGACGCAAAGAATGCAACACAGAGAGGGAAGAAATCATGTGCATCAAAGAAAGGAAAATAATCATCCATCACGGATGTACAAGAGACAACCACCCAAGAGAAATGTTCAAATTTACGAAAAGGTTCAAAATAGGGATGCAGTTAAAAACCTTCAGCCTAAGTTCAAGAAATATTTGAGAAATAAAGAAGAGAAGAACGTGTCTCCTTGGACTGAAGGAGACTACTCTATTGCACTAAGTAGCTCCAGGTAGCACATCCTCAGGGGAGCAATGTTAAAGTTTTATATTAATGCTCCTATGTATTTGTGTGGTTATCTGAGGATGAAAGGAAAGTAGTCGGGGAGTTGTCGTATAGTTGTCAAAATATGTTTCAGTTCATGTAGATGTTTGTGGAGATAGTGTCAAACTAATGTGCTTTAGCAGAACAACATGGTGAACAACTAGGTTTTCGATGCGGTAGTTGGGAAGGCGTGCATTTCTTAACCAAAAATACAACACATCGTTTGGTATAAGAGAGCGTTAATTTTCTCTAAAGAAGTAGCCATGATCAAAGAGATGCCAGAGTCAAAGCAAATAGTAGCACTAGCACCCAGTTCGTCAAGAGTGCCAAGTGGCACATGCAAGGCAAAGACGTTGAGAGAATAGCGCCCAGGTGGTGAAGCACCAAGGAGGACAAGATGCCTATGCACCTAAGAAAGTCTTGCATTATTTGAGGAATGTGAGATATTTCTCGAGGAATCCCTTGATCGCAGTAAGGAGAAATGCTCCCTGGAATCACGTGAAGAACATTTGCCTAAGACATTGAGTAGTCCTGACATATGTCCTATCGAGAAGCAGAATGCTGAGTGTTTATGACTGCGTGCATATTGAAGTTCCAATGCTAAAGGTAACAGTCCACCGTCAATACCTACGCAGGCGATGAAAACATTCATGGCAGCCGTTAGAAACCAAAGACATTGAACTGCACCAACATATATGTGTTTCGATAAAAATAGTGTGTATTTGAACTTCACATTAACGAGAATATTGTCAGATCTATTATGACGTTGTGTTGAAAAATATTGAAGTTTGATTTAGCTCATCAAGATGAGCAACTTTGCTTTGTGAATATTACCTATCCGAGGTCTAGTTGTATGAGTTTGAGTAAGGTGCACTATAGTTGGTCGTGAAGTGTGTGACAAAATGTTGTCTCCTGATTCGAACAGTTGAAAGTAAGATGTGACCAGCGGTGACTGTAGAAAACATGGACCAAGTTGAAAAAAAAAATGGGATTTGGTTGGTGTTGTGGTACAGAGTTTAATGCTTGCACAGAGTTGGTAGTAAAATTGTAGTGTCGGTACAATGTTGGACAAAAGAGGGTACAAGTGTGATGACAATTTTTTTACAAATGAGAAATCAACGGTTTTAAATGGGAAGCTTGAGTAGAGTTGATTAAGCCTAGTCAAGTGATTGGATGCATGTGGTTGTTCAAGTTCCATAAAATAAGCTATTATTGATTTGAGTTGAGATTCGGATTTGAGTATAGAACATATTGAGTCTCTAACAATTCTCTTTATGCTTCTATGAGATTTAGTTGATATATTGATTTAGCATTAAGTATAGAACATATTGAGTCTCTAACAATTCTCTTTATGATTCTATAATATTGGATAGATTCTGTGTGACCCTATTGACAGGGTATAGAGGACAGAGTCTCAATGGATAGATATCCAGCAGCCAACACAGTTGAAGATAAATTTGAGGGGAGTCTACAGCAACCCTTTGGTATTATTGTCAAATGGGGAGAAGAATTACATTAAATTGCATTTGTGTTGCCAAAAATTCCAAAGGGGGAGATTGTTGAGCAAGGTGTGGCAAAAGTGTTATTGTCATTGTTGTCAACACAGTCAGACAAATCAGTTTATGAAGTGGACATCAGATAGATCAGTTGATGAAGTGGACAGGAGTTAAGAGGTTCTTCAAAGTATTGATGATATTGTTGTTATTGTTGCTAACATAGTCGACAGATCAGTTGATGAAGTGGACAGGAGTTAAGAGGACAGATCAGTTGGTGAAGCTGTTACAGGTTGCTACATATTTTCCAAGAAGATCGAAGTGGCCCATATGCAAAAGATCAAAGAAAAATACAAGTAAGAAAAGTGTCGCGATATCACATGTGGAGAAGAAAGAAAAACTATCGCGATATCACGACATGTTGAGAAGAAAGAAAACTGTCATGATATTGCGACATGTTGGAAGGAAGAAAACTGTCACGATATCGCGACATGCTGAGAAGTAAGAAAAAGTGTCGCGATCTCGCGACATGTTTAGAGAGAAAGAGCAAGCAAGCAAAATTGTCACGATTTCATGACATGTTCGAAAAGAAAGAGCAAGAAAGCAAAATTTTTGCGATTTCATGACATGTTTGGAGAGAAAGTGCAAGCAAGCAAAACTGTCGCGATTTCACGACATATTGCAAGGAAGGTTGTACGGATGAAAAAGTGTCATGATTTCGCGACATATTGCAAGGAAGGTTGTACGGATGAAAAAGTGTCACGATTTCATGACATATTGCAAGGAAGGTTGTACAGATGAAAAAGTGTCGTGATTTCGCGACATATTGCAAGGAAGGTTGTACGGACGAAAAAGTGTCGTGATTTCGTGACATATTGCAAGGAAGGTTGTACGAATGAAAAAGTGTCACGATTTTGTGACATATTGCAAGGAAGTTTGTACGGATGAAAAAGTGTCATGATTTCACGACATGTTGTAGGAGAGAGAGTCCAAAAGAAAAAGTGTCACGATTTCGCAACATAATGCAGGAGAGAGAGTTCGAAAGAAAAATGTGTCACAATTTTGCGACATGTTTCATTTTTGCGGTCCAAAGCGAAGAGAAATAGGAGAGAGAAAAAGGTGTCATGATTTCATGACATGTTTCATTTTCGCGGTCCAAAGCGAAGAGAAAGAGGAGAGAGAAAAAGGTGTCACGATTTCGCGACATGTTTCATTTTCGTGGTCCAAAGCGAAGAGAAAGAGGAGAGAGAAAAAGGTGTCGCGATTTTGCGACATGTTTCATTTTTGCGGTCCAAAGCGAAGAGAAATAGGAGAGAGAAAAAGGTGTTGCGATTTCGTGACATGTTTCATTTTTGCAATCCAAAGCGAAGAGAATGAGGAGAGAGAAAAATGTGTCACGATTTTGCAACATGTTTTATTTTTGCGGTCCAAAGCGAAGAGAAAGAGGAGAGAGAAAAAGGTGTCACGATTTCGTGATATATGACAAGAGAAAGAGCTAAGGAGAAAAAGTGTCATGATATCATGACATGTCGGGTTTTCATGACCCGAAGGCAAAGAGGAAGCGCAAGGAGAAAAAGTGTCACGATATCGCGACATGTCGGGTTTTCGCGACCCGAAGGCAAAGAGAAAGTGCAAGGAGAAAAAGTGTCGCGATATCGCGACATGTCGGGTTTTCACGACCCGAAGGCAAAGAGAAAGCGCAAGGAGAAAAAGTGTCGCGATATCGCGACATGTCACATTTTCGTGACTTAAGGAGGAGAGAGAAAGTAAGAAGGCAGAAGTGTCGCGATATCGTGACATGTGTTTTCGTGGGTACAAGTCCGAGAAGAGGACAAAGAGGCAAAAGTGTCGTGATTTTGTGACAGGTCATTTTTGTGCGAGCTAAGAAAAGAACCCAACTGAAAGAAGATATGTGATAGTTAACTGAAGTCGGTACGACAGTTACAGGTGCAGTTATAGGTGCAGTTACAGAAGAAGTCGATACGACAGTTACAGGTGCTGTTACAGAAGAATTTCATGCAACTAAAATAAGAAGAGTTAACAAAAGTCGGTATGACAGTTACAGGCATAGTTATAGAAGAAATATCATGCAGCTAAAATAAGAACAGTGAACAAAAGTCAGAACAACAGTTACAAGGGCAGTTACGGGTTGCATGCGTAAATATGGAAATTAAAAATAGAGTCAGAACTTTGTTATAAAAGGAGGTCTGCGTGGAGAATTAATAGGATGCAAAAATAGAGTGAAAGCACTTGGGATTAACGTGAGGTAGATTTAATCTTGTGAAGAGAGCAAGAGGAGAGTGAGAGAGGTGTGTGGTATGTGAAGCACGAGGAGAGTGCATTGGAGCTAAGCAAGCATAGTGTGTGATGTGTGTAGAGTGGGCAATGTTGAGAAAGTAATAGACCAATCAGGGTCTTGTAAAAGTGAAGGCATCTTTATGTCAATCTTCTAGTTTTAGAACAGAAGTCCAAGTTGGTGCTTGGCATCAGGGGTTGGTGCTCCTTCCAGTTGGTGCTGGTAAATCAAGGATTGGTGCTCCTTTCTGTTGGTGTAGATAAATTAGGGGTTGGTGCTCATTTCTATTGGTGTAGATAAATTAGGGGTTGGTGCTCCTTTCTGTTGGTGCAGATAAATTAGGGGTTGGTGCTCCTTTCTGTTGGTGCAGATAAATCAAGGGTTGGTGCTCCTTCTAGTTGGTGCTGGTAAATTGATTGTAAATTTGTTGCTTTGCAAAGGTTGGATTTGGATGGGAGTCCAAGCAATCATTTTTGAGGATTAGCCAAAACTGGTGAACCTCGTTACATCTTGTGTTGTGTGATGCTCTTTTGTTATATTTGCTTTATGTGGTTTTAAGCTTTCATTGTTTTGGCTTTAAGAGTTGAAGTTTTTAAGTTTTAAAGAGCCACACTGATTCACCCCCCCTCTCAGTGTCATTGTGAGAGTAACACTTAGTATAAGTCTATGTTCATCAATTGGTATCAGAGTGGGTCTCTCCAGGATGAGCCTAACAGCTTCGAGAAGAATCCCTCAGAAGATCATATGAGCACGAAAAGCGATGAAGATATTGAATTTGATTTGAAAGGAGAATTATTTTTGGCCCTAAGAAATCTGTAAAAAGTCATGGAAGAGAATTTTATTTTAAAACAACAAAACAACAAAATCAAGAGGAAGATATGGCCAAAATAGAACTATCTCAAAATCTCACAGACTTCAATATCCTAGCTGAAGAAGGAAAGAAAGTTGAGTAGGTTTTGACATAGGTTTTGAAAGGGAAGGAAGTTGAATGTGAGAGACTTGAAGAAGAGGTGGTTTCTCTAAGAGTTAGACTTGAACATATGACTCTTAAACAAAATATTTTTCTTGGAAAGCAAATGGAATAAGATCTCCATATCCAAGAAGCAGGAACATCCAGTAGAAATAAAGTTAAATTTCAAAAACCAAAGTATACCAGAAAAGAAGAAAACAAAGGAGATCAATGGACAAGATTTTATCACAAAATAAGGAACACTCATCAAAGGCTTCCAAACAAGTTACATAATACTTTCCATGGCTATTGTTTTTATTGCAATAAATATGGTCATAGAGCTATCCATTGTACTAGGATTGTGAATGACAATATTGAGAAAAATGTTAATTCTTTTGCACCACTCATGGATTATAGTATTATGTGTTATAAATGCAATAATTTTGGGCATATAGCTAGAATGTGTAAATTGGAAAGATCTAGTGAAGTGAATTTTAGGAAAATAAATGGAAATAAAACTAGATCCATGATAGTTCAAACTACTCTTCATGCTCAAGATAAGGAAGAAAAATGGTACCTTGATAGTGGATGTTCTAGGCACATGACTAGAGAAAAAGAAAAGTTTATAGTTCTCAAAGAAACTAGTAGAGGTTTAGTTAGCTTTGGAGATAACAAATCAGCTAAAATTTGTGGAAAGGGTTCTCTAAGTTTAGATGGAAAAACCAGAACTGAAAATGTGCTTTATGTAGAAGGATTGAGACATAATATTTTGAGTGTTAACCAACTTTGTGATTAGGGTCATATGGTGACTTTCTATTCCGATAGATGTGAGATAACAAAATTAGAGAATGGAAAAATCATTGCTAATGCAAGATGAACTCCTAACAACCTCTACATGCTAAGTGAGATAAAAAGGAAAAAGTGTTTTTTACCTCAAGAGGATGAAAGTTGGCTATGGCATAAAAGAATGGGACATTTGAGCTTTGATAATATTATCAAAATTAGCCATAAGAAAGCATTCAGAGACTTACCTAAATTGAAAAGACCCCAAAATACTATTTGTGGTCCTTTTCAACATGGAAAGCAAACTAGAACTAGCTTTAACGCTAAAGGGTACATGCCATCCAAACCTTTAGATCTTATTCATACTGATTTGTGTGGTCCCACCAAAAATCAGAGTATATAGGGAGAGATTTACTTTATGCTTTTCATAGATGATTTCTCTAGAATGACTTGGGTTACCTTTCTGAAAGAAAAATCTGAAGCCCTTGACAAGTTTAAATCCTTCAAAGAAATGATAGAGAATGAAATAGACAAAAGAATAAAATGCTTAAGATTAGATATAGGAGGAGAATTCACTTCAAATGAATTTGTGGATTATTGTGAGCAACAAGGGATTAAGAGGGAATTTTCAGCAACAAGAACTCCTCAACAAAATGGAGTAGTTGAAAGAAAAAACAAAACTATTGAAAATATAGCTAGAGTTATGTTGAATGAGTCAAAGCTTCCTGATGGTTTTTGGAAAGAGGCAGTTAGAACAATAGTGTATATTATCACTAGAGCTCAGTTAAGATTCAATTATCACAAAAGTCCCTATGAGCTATGGAAAGGAAGACCAGCCATAGTAAAACATTTCAAATTTTTTTGTAGTAAATGTTACATCAGAAGGGAAGATTAGAATTTAGGGAAGTTTGATCCTAGATGTGATGAGGGAATTTTTCTTGGGTACTCCAGCAAGAACAAAGCCTATAGATGCTACAAAAAAAGAACTTGTACCATTGTGGAAAGCATAAATGTTACAATGGATGAGAAAATAGGGATAAGAGAACCAGTTCAGGAAATTTATGATGAAGATTGCCAAGAAGAATTCAGGGAGGATTCAGATAAAGAAGAAGAGGAAATACAACTCCTTCCTAAAAATCCATCTAGATATGTTCAGAAACACCATCCAAAGGATCAAATCATTGGTAATCCAGAAGTTAGACAAACAAGGAGAAGAATCATATCTTCAAATTCCCATACAAATGTTTTGTTGTTATCTCAGATTGAGCCAAAAGATCTTAGTGAAGCCTGTGCAGATAAGTTTTGGGTAAATTCTACAAATGAATAATTGGAACATATAGAGAAGAGTGAGACTTGGGAACTTGTTCCAAGACATAAAGATAAAAATGTCATTGGCACTAAGTGGATCTTCATAAACAAGCTAAATGAAGATGGTCAGGTAGTAAGAAATAAAGCAAGGTTAGTTTGCAAAGGTTATGCTCAAGTAGAAGGAATTTATTTTGAAGAAATTTTTGCTCCAGTTGCTCGTCTTGAGGCTATAAGAATGTTTTTTGATTTTTCAAGTTTTAAAAACTTCAAGGTATATTAGATGGATGTCAAATCAACTTTTCTAAATGGTGTGTTAGAAGAAGAATTCTACATTGAAAAACTAGAAGGGTTCTTACTTTCAGAAAATTTAGATTTTATGTGTAGATTGAAAAAATCATTTTATGGTTTGAAACAAGCTCCTAGAGCTTGGTATTCGAGGCTTGATAGGTATCTTCAAAAACAAGGTTTCAAAAAAGGTATGGTAGATAGCAATTTGTATATCAAAAATTATGGAAATAATATCTTAATTGTGGTTGTTTATGTTGATGATATCATTTTTGAAGCTAATAACACCAAAATGTGTAAAGATTTTGCTAAAAATATGCTGAGTTAATTTGAGATGTCCACGATTGGGGAATTGTCCTTCTTCTTAGGACTTAATATTGCCCAATCAGAAGAAGGAATATTTATCTCACAAGGCAAGTACATAAGAGAGATGCTAAAAAAGTTTGGTATGGAGGATAGCAAACCTATTAGTACTCCAATGATTACAGGCTATAAGTTGAGCAAGGATAATGAATCTCCAGAGGTAGATCAAAGGTTGTAAAGATCCATGATTGGTAGTTTTCTTTATGTTACAAATACCAGACTAGACATCATGCAGGTAGTGGGACTAGTTGCAAGGTTTTAGGCTGCACCAAAAGAAACTCATGTTATGGCAGTAAAAAGGATTCTCAGATATCTGAAAGGCACTATGGATCTTAGGATTTGGTATCCCAAGAGTGATAAGTTCACTCTCACAGCTTTTACAGATGCATATTGGGCCAGCAATATTGATGATAGAAAAAACACCAGTGGTGGAGCTTTCTTTTTGGGGAATTGTTTAGTTGCTTGGTTAAGCAAGAAACAACCTTCAGTTTCCTTGTCTACAATAGAGGTAGAATACATAGCAGCAGTAGATTGTTGTACACAATTTTTATGTATGAAGACTACCTTGGAGGATTTCAAAATAAAGCATGATCAACCCCATTTTCATATTGTGTGATAATACAAGTTCCATAAGTATCTCCAAGAATCGAGTAATGCACTCAAGAACAAAGCATATTCCCATAAAATATCACTTTCTGAGAGAGCAGGTTCTGGACAAGCAGGTTAAGCTGGAATATGTGCCTAATAAGGAACAAATTGCTGACATTTTCACCAAACCTCTTCCAAGAGAGACTTTTGAGTATTTAAGGAAGAATTTGGGAGTAGTTTTACTCCCACCCAAGAATTAATCACATTAATAGGAGGTGGGGGAGGGACTAAGCTAAGAGGCTCATTCATAGCCCTGAGCCCCAAAGGTGAACCTTTGGCATTGATGACAAAGGGGGAGATATTTGAGTAAGGGGGAGAGCCTTGAGTCAGGGGGAGTAAAGCTTCAGAGGATGGTTTTCAGTTGGTTTTAGTTTTGATAGTTGGCAATGGTTTCAGTAGTGGTTTGTCATCAATGACAAAGGGGAGATTGTTGGCAATTTTGGGTATGTTTCCTAGCTTCATGTTTGTGAGTTTTCATTGATGTCAAAAGGATTTTGTGTTTTTATGTCAAAAGGAATTTGTGTTGATGTGAAAAGGAATTTGTGTTGATGTCAAAAAGAGTTTGGTGCCAAAAATATCTTGAAAGTTCCATGATTTTTGTTTAAGGGTTTTTATTAAAACCATGGTGACAAGGTTAAATTTTTTTCTTAAAACCATCTGGACCCATTAAGGGTTTTTATTAAAACAATGTTGGCTTAATGAAAAGGTTTTGATCCTTGAAAAAACCTTAAAAGTTCATTTTGATTATTAATAAATAAATTAACTCAAACCTTTGAAAATGTTTTAAGTTAAGTTTATTATTAATAAAATAATAATTATTAATTTAATAATTATTATTGAAAGGGTTTCTAAACCCTTAGCGGTGCTCATGTAAAATACTTACCTCGCCGACGTCAACTTGCATGGGATGAAAAATGCAATGTTTGAAAGGAGTGTCGACGTCAATTTGCATGGGATGAAAGACTATTAAAGGACATTATTTCCTAAGGTTTTAAGCACCTTCAATTTGCGTGATTACCTTGAAATTCATATTGCTCTATGACCTTCTATTTTAGATTATGCTGTGATTTTCGAGTCTCATTTTGCTTTGTGTTAATTTCTGATTTTGTGCACCAGTGAGGAAGACAAATCTGGTCTGTGTTAAATTCTGATTTCGTGCGCAGTGAGGAAGACAAATATGGTCTATGTTAAATTCAGATTTTGTGCGCCTATGAGGAAGGAAATTATGGTTGTCTTTTGTGAGCAAAGGGAAGGTAAAACAACGAGTAGCACTTGAGAGTTTCGTTGGGCACTTGTGCTCTAATGACGAAGGTAGTGGAGTAAAGGTGCTAGCTAGGCAGACATGTCGAGATCGATATGTGTCAGGTGTGTTTCATTTTTGGTCGTGGATTATTGTGCACGTGGTACAATAGTTGCCTTGGGCCACAATTTTGGAGGAGGAAGCGCTTTTGCACTTATGTTGATGTCTCCACACTTCTCCTAAGGTTGGAGGCTCATAAATACTTTTTGAGGGGATAGGACATCTCCTTTGGGTAGGAGGCTCATAAATACTTGTTAAGGGGAAGGATTATCCTTTGGGTAGGAGGCTCATAAATAATTGTTGAGGGGAAGGATTCTCCTTTGGATAGGAATTTCATAAAAATTGTAATAGGGAAAGGATTTCCCAAGAACTTTATTGAGAAAGATTTTAATGAAAATATTCCTGTGGATGTAGCCCATCTTGGGTGAACCACATTAAAATGGCTCTTCATTTTGTGTTGCTTTTTGTGATGGTTAATGTTATGGTGATGCCACTGCTATCTAGAGTAATTTTTTTTAAATGCATGCATATTATACTGTTCACCCCCCCTATTAGTATAAGTCTATGTTCTTCATCAGTATAAGCACATGTTCTTCAATTTGTATCAGAGTGGGTCTCTCCATAAAAATCCTAACATCTTGGAGAAGGATCCATCAGAAATACACATTTTAGAAAATGAAGAAGAGACCATGGTTGATATAAAAGAGGAATTCTTCATTACTCCTAGGAATTTGGAAAGGATTAGAAAGAAGAACTCAAGCTTGAAGGAATAAATTCAAGAATATGAGGAAGCAAAAATGGAACTTCTACAGAGTTTCACAAAACTCAAGATAAAGGTAGAAGGAAAGAAAATTGAATAAGATATGACAGATCTATTAAGAGCAAGGGAAATAGAGTGTGAAATATTGGAAGCAAAAATTGTATCTCTAAGGCATGAAGTTGAAAATACCAAGCTTCAACAAGATATAAAGTTAGGGAAACAGAAAGAGGAATCCAAATTTCAAGAAATAGAGACATCAAATAGATATAAGCTCTCTACTCATACTTCAAAAGGAAAGGACATCAAGAAAGAAGAAAGCAAAGAAGAACCATGGATAAGAGTCAATCACAAAAGGAAAATCACTCAACCACATTTTCAAAGACATCCAAACAGGTTACATAATATCTTCCATGGTTATTGTTTTTCTTGTAACAAATATGGTCATGGAGCTATACATTGCACTGGTTATGTGAAAAATGATATCAATAGAAATTTCAACTCTTTTGTACCTCTTATGAATGATGATATCATATGTTACAAATGCAATAATTTTGGGCACAAGGCTATATGGTTTAAAATGATACTGATTCTAGTAAAAGGAATACAACTTCAACAACTAGGAAAGAGAAAAAGGGGAATGAGAAGGCTAGATCAATGTTAGTTCAAACAACTCTTCATGCTCAGGATAAAGAAGAACAATGGTTTCTTGATAGTGGTTGCTCTAGAAACATGACAGGAGATAAAGAGAAATTTCTTGTACTCAAATAAACTAATAGAGGATCAGTAGTTTTTGGTGATAATGGATCAACGAAAATTGGTGGAAAAGGAACTCTGAGTTTAGACAATGGGAAAAAAAGAACATAAAATGTACTATATGTCAAAGGGTTAAGACACAATATAATAAGTGTAATTCAACTTTGTGACCAAGGTCATATGGTTACATTTCACCCAAATAGATGTGAGATAAGAAAGTCAGAAACTGGAAAAGTCATTGCAAATGCAAGTAGAACTCCAAACAAAATCTATATGCTTAGTGATATTAAAGGAGAAAAGTGTTTTCTATCACAAGAATATGGGAGTTGGTTGTGGCATAGAAGAATTGATCATTTTATTTTTTACAACATAGTAAACATAAGCAATAAACAAGCTGTCAAAGATTTACCCAAGCTAAAAAGGCCATAAAACACAATTTGTGCACCTTGTCAACATGGAAAGCAAACTAGAACAAGTTTCAAATCAAAGGGATATATGTCATCAGAGCCATTAAAGCTAATACATACTGATTTATGTGGTCCTACCAGAACATAGAGTATTCAAGGTGAAAGTTACTTCATATTGTTCATAGATGATTACTCCATAATGACTTGGGTAGCTTTCCTAAAATATAAGTCGAAAGCATTTGATAAATTCAAGGTATTTAAATAACGGGTCAAAAATAAAACTGGTAAAAGGATTAAGTGTTTGATATATGATAGAGGAGAGTTTACCTCAAATGAATTTATATATTTCTGTGAACAACATAAAATCAAGAGAATACTCAGTTGCAAGAACTCCTCAACAAAATGGAGTAGTTGAAAGGAAAAATGACTATTGAGAATATGGCTAGAGCTATGTTAAATGAGTCCAAGATTTCATATGGATTTTGGAGGGAAGTAATCAACACGACAGTATATATAATAAATAGGGCTCAAATGAGGGTAAACCATCACAACTCCATATGAGCTCTGGAAAGGAAGATCGGCCATTGTAAAACACATCAAGGTTTTTGGAAACAAGTGCTACATAAGATGGGAAGAGCAAAACTTGGGCAAGTTTGACACAAGATGTGATGAGGGAATATTTCTTGGTTATTCTACTAAGAGTAAATATTATATATGCTGCAACGAAAGGACACCCACTATTATAGAAAGTTAAATGTAACAGTTGATGAGAAGATAGATTCAAGAGAACCAGTTCAACAAATTATGTATCAAGAAGATGAAAGTTGTCAAGAAGAGTTTCTATGCAAACAAGACAAGTAAGAGCTCAAGTGATAGTGCTAAAAATTACTCAGATAATGATAAATATGAATTACTATTTCTAGAAAAATAAAATGATGATGTTAGAAAAATAGAACCAATGATTCTCAAGTGTTTTAGATGTGGTAACTTTGGTCATCTTGAAGATAGTTGTACTATTGGACATTTTGAGCTCATTTAGTTGTCATTGATGTCAAGGTGAGAAGTTGTCATTGATGCCAAGGTGAACACATGAAGTTGTCATTAATACCATGGAGTACACCATCATTGACACCAGGAGCAATGCGAAGAGTTGAAGAAAAGTTGTCAAAATATTGTTTTATAAAGGTTTTTGTTAAAACCATGGTGGAAAATTAAAAGGTTTTTATTAAAACCATTATGAGGATATAAAGGCTTCCTTAAACATTGTAATGGCAGAATTAAGGTTTTTATTAAAACCATGGTGGCAGAATAATTTTCATCAAATCAGTGAAGTACAAATGAAGGTTTAAATTTTATCTCAAGGAGGCTTTAATTTTTATTAAAGTCAAAGGTTTATAAATATAATTTATAAAATTTAAATTCTTTTAGAATTTAAATAATTTATAAATTATAAAGGTTATAAAAGCGTCGACGTCATCAAATTTAATGGAGCGTCGACATCTAAGCCATATGGTGAATTTCGTGTATAAATAATATGCCAAAGGGGCATTCAAAACTTACCCTTCTTCGATTAATTTTTCATGCGACCAAGCAAAGAGTATTTTTGTGCAATCATTGAGGAAGAAGACAAAGAATTCATTTTATCTTTTAGTGCCAGGAAGAAGACGAAAGGAGAGGGCTTAAGGCCTCACTCACATTGGATAGTGTGGTCCATTGGCAGTGCACATTTTGCAAGAGCGTTGGGAGTGGAAGTGACCACGATCGATTCACGTGGAGGTTGTTGGCATGTTTGTCTTGAGAGCTCAAGGAGAAAAACTTTTGGCATGCGCTCATTTAGAGCATGAGACTTGGAAGAAAGAGCACAAGGTGCTCTTAGCCTTCCAAGCATGCGTCTAGCGCATGCGGTGGGCAAGCCCACGGCTAGGGCGCACGAGGAGGCAATGATTGGGGGTTCGAATCCCACTAGTGGCAAAGGTAATTTTTATTAAATATTTTATTTGCCTAATGTTTTTATAAGGTGTTATTTGGAGTTATAAGGGTATATGAAAGGTTTCTTGTTTGGTAATTGATTTATGTTATTGGAGTTATAAGGAAAGTGGATTTGATTATTGCCAAAGTTCTTCTTGCCATTAAAATTTAATTAAAGAGGTTTTTGAGTTAAATTTTGGTGGATGTTAAATTTATTTTAGTTGGGAGATTATAAGGTGTTATTGGAAAAATATTTTATGTATGTTGATGGTTGTTTTTATAGATGGAGTGATAAGGTGTAATTGAGTTTTTGCATTACATTGTGAGAAAGATTTATCTTCTAACCTCTTTGAGTTTGGCATAGAAGTGGTTGTGATTGTGACAGATATTTGAGGTTCCTTCATCATCAAGAAAAGGTATGAGCACATTCTTCCATAGTTGAGTTGATTGATTGGTTTTCTAAAAATAAGTTTGGAGTGAAAAGGATTTTGTTAGGGCTTCCTTATTGAGTGTGTTTGAGTTAATGCTTCAAGGTTTTTTGGAATAAAGAGTTGTTATTAAAACCTTGTTTTATAAGCATTATTGTTGAAGCTATTGGTTGAGCAAAGAACTAGGGTTTGAAAAGAACATGAGTATCATTGTTATGTGAGAGTTTTTTTGTAAGCATTGTTTTTGAAGTGAGTTGTTGAGCAAAGAACTTGAACTAGGGTTTGAAAAGAACATGAGTATCATTGTTATGTGAGAGTTGTCTTATATGAATTGTTGGAAATATTTTGAGTGAAGAATCATATGCTTGGACTAGGGTTTGTGAGCAAGGATTATTTCATTGAGTGATTGGTTGAGTAGAGTTGGTTGAGCCTAGTCAAGTGGGTGTGTGAAGTGATTGTTCAAGTTCCATAAAATAAACTATTCTATATTCTGAATTGAATTGAGAAAGTGATTGAGTTGAAGTATATTGAGTCTCTAAAAATTCTTTGTATATTTATGAAAAAGTGATTGAAAGTGATTGAGCATTGTGATGAGTATAGAGTATATTGAGTATCTAACAATTATATTTATGTTTCTATGAGATTGGACAAGTTCTAGTGTGGACTTGTTGAGCAGATTTGAGGTAAGTCTTTGAGAAGACTTGTGGATAGATTTGGGTAAGCTTTTGTGGAAGCTTACAATACAATTTTTGATCAGATTTGGTAGGTTCTTGTGAGGACTTATTGAGCAGATTTGGTTAATTTCTTGTGAGGAATTATTGAGTAGATTTGGTTAAGTTCTTGAGAGGACTTATTGAGCAGATTGGAAAAGTTCTAGAGAGGACTTGTGGAAAGATTGGTGTGAGATTTTGTGGAAGCTTACAAGATATATTTGAGACAGGTCTTGAGAAGGCTTGTGAGCATAATTGATTGATTTGTTCAAACCTTGAGTTAAGGTTTGGGGCAGATCTAATAGAGTTGATTTGAGATTGATTCAAGCTTTGAGTTGAGGCTTGAGGACAGATATTAAGGAATAATTTGTGCTAGACCGAAGGACTATGTTTAGTATAGATTCAAGTATAGAGTTTGGTGCAGATTTGAGGATAGATTTGTGCCAGACCAGAGATAAATATTGAGGATATATTTGTGCTAGACCGATGGACTGTGTTTAGTATATATTTGAGACAGAGTTGAGTGTAATATTTGGAGGTGATAGAGTATAGAGGACAATAGTTTCTAGTGGATAGATATCCATTAGCCATGGTAGTGAGGATAGGTCTTCTGAGTGGGGATAAGAGTCTTTAGTGGATAGAGATCCATAAGCCAATGCAGTGGAGGTAGTAGTTCTTCTAGAAGATCACCAACCAAAGCTAAGGATAAAGGAGTTCTCCTATGGATAGAGATCCATGAACTTGATTTAGGGGATTGGTATCTCCTTTGGACAGAGGTCCATAAACATTGTAATAGGGAAAGGATTCCCAAGAGATTGATTGAGAAAATTTTAGTGAAATATTTTCTTCGTGGAGTAGCCCACATTGGGTGAACCACGTAAATTTTGGTGTCTCTATTGTGTGTGTTGATTTATGCATTGCTTTGGTTACTTATTTTGATATTGCTATCTTTACATTGCATAATATTTATTAGAAAGAAAAGTAAAAAGTGGTCTTATATTGTTCACCCCCCCTCTCAGTATAATCTAGTTTTCTTTAATTGGTATTAGAGTTGGTTCCTTCGAAAAGGGTTTAACAACTTGAAGGAAGATCTTAAAAGAACATAAATGGTAAATAAAGGCAAAAGTAGAACCATGCGACACAAGAAGAAAAGAACACACATGGTCATGAAAGAAAAGGAATATGAATACAATATTGTTCTTTTAGGAATAAGAATGGAAATAGATTCAAGATATGAATCAAGCAATGGAGAAATAACTAGGTTGATAAATTTTTGTACCAGATGTAGGAATATAGGTCACCATACACTTATTGTCCACAAGAAGGTGAAGAATATTTTGTTTGTGGTCAACTCGGTCATGATGCAAGATATTGTCATGGGTTTAGTAGTAGTGAAGATGAAATAGATCTAAATGATAACAGGGACAGTAAAAATAGGTATGAAGAAGAAACTCTACTTTCAATAATAGAAGAAAAAGAAGATGCTCCTATAGAATATCAAATAAAGAAAGAAGAGGAAGATTCAAAAAAATAAAAAGAGGAAGCCACTCTTAAGGAACTTGTTGAATTGAAAAAAGAAAATTTAGAATTGAAGGCTCAAATACAAGAATATGAGAAATGTAAGACAAAGCTTCTACAAGATCTCTCCGACTTGAGAGATAAGGTTGAAAAGGCAAGAAGAGTTGAAAAAGGTATGGTTGAACAATCAAAGGTAAAAGAGATAGAATGTGAATAAATTATGGTTAATATTAGAGAATTAAAAAGGGAGAACTCATGATTAAGGGTTCAAGCTCAAGAATATGAGAAAGCAAAAGCAAATTTTCTACAGGAACTCACCAACTTCAAAATAAAAGTTGAAGAGGCAAGAAAAATTGAAGAAGGTATGGCTGAAAAATTAAAGATAAGATATCTAGAGTGTGAAAGATTAGAGCATGAGATAGTTTCACTAAGGATGGAAGCAAAAAGGTTCAAATATAAGTTAGAAGTAAATATCTTTGTGTAGACACCAAAACAACACCAATCCGATTATGTGACAACAAGCGCTGATCGCATTGACACAAACAGCCCCTAGGGCAGCCCCCAGAGGTTAAACAGTGGTCCTAACCACTCCCAAAAGTAGTTTGGAAGGTCAAAGGTCAATTTGGCACCTTTTTGGCACCTTGCTCTCTGCTCATCCCACCCCGGGATGAATACAAACTGGCATTCATCCCACCCAGGGATGAATAGCAGCATTCACCCCAGGGTGAGGCGAATAGAAGGTTTGACTGGCAAAAAAAGTCAAACCTCGGCAACTCCGCCAGTTAACTGAGGCTTCAGGCCATGCAATTGCGAGGAATAGCTTTTATTCAAGAAGAGAGACTTCAGTCATGCATGTATTTATTTTAGAGACCTCATGCAAGGAGATTCTAAATCAGGGAACTAGCTTTTCTCTGAAAATAGGACAGTTAACTCAAGTGGCGCCCTCGCATGCGCAATTCAAACAAGGAGACCCTAAGGTCTATAAATTGGGGAGTTTTCCCACCCAAAATATAGAGAGAAGGAGCATTTGAGCAACGAAGTGCTGCCAATTTACATACCTACTTGCGATTTGTGCTTTTACATCCTTAATCTCTCATTCGAAAGGGAGGTTATTGGGTGACTATTAGAAGCACGAATCCGGACCCAAAACCCAATTTTTGGCCACAAAAATTCCCAAAATTTGTCGAAAACACCCCATAACCAGTTTTGGACCCATCCCAAGTGGATTGGTGCCAAAATAGTGCCTCAAACGGTGGGCGTCCTGCCCCCGGGCGCTCCCCAATCTATCACAGTCAAATTCGCCCCACCCTGGGATGAATAGAAATATGTGATATATTTCTCTAGTTTTTCTTTTGCATTTTATTCTAGATAGGTTAAATAGGTTACAGTTCAAATTTCATTTCATTCTGAGCAATTTTGACTAGGTTTTTGTCATTTCTCGCCTTTACTAACTTGAGATGGTACCAAAATATGGGTGTTAGAGGTAAATTGGAGAAATATGACCATCTAGGTCTTCCCAAAACACCCCCAATTAGCTAACCCCAAGTTTGCAGGTCATTTGGAGCTTCCAAGATAGGACATTGAAGAGGGTGCTTTTTGACAGGTTATTGTAGGTCTATTCGTCCCACCCTGGAGCGAATACAAATATGTGAGGAATTTCTAGATTGTTCTTTTTGCAGTGGTCTTCTATTAACATATTTATGCTACTGTGAAATTTTCAGGTCGATCCGAGGTCATTTCATTATCGTTTTAATATTTTCATGCATATATTGACATTAGGCCTTGGGAAATACATGCTTCATTCTGTCTGCAGGTGCTACTAATATTTTCTATTTCTTTGAACGCAGGTTTCTGACATCAGAGGAGCAGGAAAGAGCAAATAATCATATACACAAGTGGTGGTGACGTTTTGGTCCGCCCATCTTACATGTGGGCACGCGGAAGAAGGATTGTTATCCATGGATGTTGTGACAAGAAACACATTTGACGCTCCTATCCCCTAAAAAGGAAGGAGACGTATTGTAACACATTTTGAAAAGCATATCAATAAAGAGATTACCATATTTCATATTGCTTTTATCTTGTGTCAATTTGCATATGTCCTTTCTTGTTCTTTCTTGTGGCATATTCCTTTTTGTTTCCGTATCCTCGTGCTTTCAATGGCGATCACGGTGGGACCTGTGTCCCTTGATTTTTAAGATTAAAATTCTGATTAAATTTTCTTGTTTTGTTGCTTGCAGGTACCAAGTTTTCAAATGCTAGACTATTTCAAGCAGAAATTCAGAGACATCCGATTTAGGCAGAGAAGAGGTAGGGGTTTTAAACACCCTTTGTCAATTTTCTGTTTTCTATTCTCTGATTTTTTCTTGCATAGGAGAGTTTAGAGGCTTGCTTGTTTCAATTTTGCAACTTAAAAAGAACCCCACACACCACGTGGTATTTTAAACACAAGGAGTTGGTCGTAAAACCCCAACCCTTGAGCAAGACCAACGGTGGATTTCATCATCACCTTGGCTTGAGATATTGCATCCATAACCCCGATCGTGATTATTGCTAGACGTAAATCCTGATGAAAGCTGACCAAGTGTAGCTTGGGGTGATTCCCAGTGCATGAGGATAAGTCTTCTATGGTATGTGTCATAAACAGAGTGATTCCCCTTCCGTACCGCCTATGTTCCATGTATCATCTCGCTCTCACGTACCTATAGTCTCCCTCACGTAAGGGCGGGTATATAGAGAGGTTGGTATATCGGTCCAGCAATGGTATATTGAAGGGGCGACCATTTTGGGAGTCATAAGAGCCTTCATAATTGCATTTAAATGGTTTTCACAAAAAGCTTTCAAAAACAAACAACAAAACACACTAAACCAGATTTAGGGCACACTTTTAATCTTTAAAAGAGATAATCATTGCTTGTGTGTGTATGCTATTTTATGTTTAGTGTATCAAAAAAATCATAAAAAGAAAAATCCAAAAAAATAATCTACGCATCTTTAGGTAAACATCACCATGGTGTACACCCGTAGCCGAGCCCGATCACGGGCAGAAGCTATAGAGAGTGCACCAAGGGGGACAAGTCACCTCCGATATAGTCTTGAGGACTTGGTCATCCCACCTTGGTGGCAGGATACACAAGTTAGTCCCCATCATGCCATCACCGAACAAGACTATAGAGGCACCCCCTTGAGGGGCACACCCACTCAACATAGAGACACCTCCTTGAGGGGTACCCCTACTAAGCAAAGATCCTTTCAAGAGGAAAACCTACATGTAGCACTCAACCTAGATATGAGGCCCCCCTTGGAAACTCGTTATGGGTGGCCTAGTGATGAAGTGCTTGAACAACATAGGGTCCACAAGGAGGAACCATATGATTTTGTTACTCCTAATTTACCCCTGATTACTGTCAGAAACACTAGACCATATCCAGAGTATCAGGCTTTCCAGACAGGGCAAGACAATTCTGCCCGCACCTTTTATGCATATAACAGAGAGTGTGAGGAAGATCACTACGTTCCTCAAGAGCGATACACAGCATGGGAATGATGCACGTCCGCACCCACTATGTATCAAGATCACTCATTGAGGCCAGAGCCTCAAGTGAATGCCGCTAACCTCGATAGAGGGAAGCAGCCCATAGGGGTCTCAGATCACCATGACCAAGAAAGACATGTAGGAGAGGCATCTAGGCCTCCTAAACAAGAGACGATGGAACAAATTGACTTGGCATTTGCCAAACTAGCCGCCCACCAAGCGCAAATCACGCGGCTCAGGCAAGACCAACAATAATTAGAACATTTGTGTCGCCTTAACCAAGAGCACATTCAGCGTCAGACAGCTGAATTGCTTCACAACAATGTGCCTGAGAAGGTCCCAGTCCCTCGCGCACATAAATCTGAGATGTATGAGAGGCACAACCCCTTAGTGCGAGACAGGTCTCCACGACCTCATCAAGCATTGCCTCTAAGACCTCCTAGACCTGAGCGGGAGGCCACTCCTAGAAACTATGATGGGCACCCTCCACGGGCACCCATCAATGTTTACAGGCCTAGGCTAGACACTCCTCAAGAAGCTTATGAGGATTATGAACAAGAAGAAGAGCGGGCTGAAATGCCCTATCAAGGCAGAAGGGGTGCTACCCAACTATCCCTCCAAAGGCCTCAAGTTCCCCACAACCCACAGCGGGAGCAAACCAAGGAGGAGGAGATCAAGTCCTCCGATGCATATAAAGTGTTGTTAGAACGCTTAGAGACTATGGAGCTCAAGACTTCTGGGCCCCAAAAGCCTACTTTATGCCAACTCCGTAGTCATCCTGTGCATCCGTCAGTGCCGACACCTCCATACCCCGAACACTTTAAGCTGCCTCAGTTGGCACTCTTTAGAGGGGAGGAAGATGCCCAAGAGCATGTGACTCGATTCCTGAGCCAATGCTTTGGCATTCAGGACAATGATGCTTTGTTATTAAGAACATTTATAACCACATTCGTAGGCCCTACCTCGGATTGGTTTACTCAATTACCAAAGCATAGCATCTGCAACTTGGATCAGCTAGTGGACGCGTTCCTAGAACATTTCACTTTCAACACAAAGAAAAAGGCATCACTAAGCGATCTAGCTAGCCTCAAGCAGTATGAGGAGGAATCTATGGTGGCATATGGGAACCGGTGGAGGACGTTGCTTTCAAAGCTACCCTACCTCCCTCCTATGTCTGACTTAACTCAAATGTTCGCAAAGAGCTGTTTGCGATCGATCTCTGTGCTATTGCAGCTGCAGCAATATGCCACTTTAGAAGAAGCTCTGGCGCAAGCTAGAATCATCGAAGAGATCAAGATACAGGATGGCAAAATTGCCAAGCCTAAGAAAAAAGAATGGAACAAGAGCACTAAAATAGGGACTACGCAACAGAAACCCACCATGGTCAATCAAGTTGCTATCAACGCCCCTAAGCCTGCCCAAGCAACACAGCCTCAAAAGGCTAACTATCAGGCGGTGCCTCCAAACAATTATGATAGAGAAAACCAAAAGCAGGAACAAAATCAGCAGCGTCGCCCTAGGCAACAATTTACACCATACACAGAGTCCAGGGACTCCTTGTTTGACCGTTTGTCAGCGATAAACTTGATTAATCTTCCAGAGATTCAAACGATAGATCCTAATGCGCCAAAGCCTAAGGGGTACAGGGAGGACTTGTATTGTAGGTTCCACAGATGAAAGGGACATGACCTTAACGCTTGTTGGAAGTTCAAAGGTTTGGTGCAAGACCTCATTGACAATAATACATTGGCAGTGGATAACCCCATAGCACCCAACAACCAACAAATGGGCATTTTTAGAGACCCTTTGCCCGCACATGATGCACAAGCAAAACCCCTTCATGTCAATGAGGTGCAACAGAATTGCCCCATGGAGGGGTATGTAGGGATGATAAGCATAGTGACAAGGAACAAGAGATACCCAGGAGCTGCCCCTGCGGTAGCCACAAGAGAAGTTCCATCAACGTCACAACCTCAACCGAACCCTACACAGCTTCCCCCGCCTAGACCAATGGCCACGATTCGAACTAGACTTACTCAAAGTCTAAGGACCACGTCGGCTAGGCTCTCCATATATGAGCTTATTCAACAATCAGCGCCCCATCGGGAGGCTCTCATGGAGATATTAAAGGCAATTGAGTTGCATCCCCATGAAGCAAATTCTTTCAACAACTTCGTGGGCCATGTGAAATAATGTACGGAACCAGTCATCACCTTTAGAGAAGATGAATTAAAATCGGTGGCTGGTGATGTGGCGGATCCACCCCTACACGTTATTGCATGGGTCAATGGGATTCCATATAAGCGGGTGTTGGTAGACACTGGTTCGTCCAGTAACATTATTACAACCGCCGCATTAAAACATTTGAAGTTGTCGGCCTCTCACATCGTACCTTCCACTTATACTCTTCGAGCATTCAATGATGCGATATGCTCGATAGTTGGCACAATTGTCCTACCCATACAAGTGGGACAAAAGACCATTCATACATTGTGCCACATTTTAGAAGGTGAGATGGCTTACAATATCTTGCTGGGGCGACCTTGGATCCGGGACATGAAGTGTGTCCCTTCAATTGCTCATCAATGCTTGAAGTATACATTTGAAGGATAGGTGCATGTAGTCCCCATAGATTTAGAGCCTTTCAAATACTACAATTCAATGCAACTAATGCCGTAGTCGACCCTTCCATCAATGCATTTGGATTTTTAGTTAAATCCATCTAAAAGGGGTCCGATTATGCAGGAATCTCCATTACCAAGGCAATCAAATTCCCAGGTGGGTCCATCTTCTTCATCTGGTCCTCCCACAATGATGCCACCTATGGTGGCCACACCAAAGGACAAGGGAAAGAAGCCCCTGGAAGAGGAACCACCCTTAGTCTCCAACATCTCGACAGAAGAGAAGCCTAGTAGAATGGAAGTCGAGATGCCTAGTTCACCCCACATGGAGTGGACTCAGGGAGAACTTCCATTCGCTCCCCCTCAAACGCCAACAATCATAGTTGAGATGGCCAACATAGGATTGGGGGAGTATCTAGTGCAAAACATTATAGCAACGCCCACACTTGAGTCCATGCAAGACATGGGGAGACCTCGACTCCCCATCGGCTCTGTGGTTCCTCTAGGCTACCCACCCAATCAGACAAACTTTATTTATGGGGGCCTGGATAATGGCGTTGAACCTTCCCTACAAGAAGAGGAAGATGAAGAGCCCTTTGTTGAGGATGTCAATTATCTGTCTAACCCAGACTTCGCATTGAGATATCTTAGCCAATGCAATTGGCATGGATATGGGTTGGGCAGGTATGAACAAGGAGTGCGTGTTTTGTGCCAACCAAGATACCAAATGCCTTATGACAAGTCAGGAGTAGGGTTTAATCACCCTTTGCCCCTCGACATCTTGGTCAAAAACATGCAAGGCCTAGGGATAGGCAACAAGGATGGGTTGGCATCAGATCCATATGCCAATCCAAATACAACTTATACATTGGGGGATTATTTCCCATTACACACAAACAACCTTGTTGACCTCAACAACCCTTTCCCTTCGGTCACAACGGGAGACAATTCAAGGACTCACCTCCACGAAGGGTATGGACAAGACCAAGAAGGGTCTTCGGATGATGAGTTGGAGTACGAGGTAGCACCTTGGGATCCTCTTGAGTCAGGAAGCAATCATTCCCACGTGCATCCCATGGATGATTATCAAGAAAGCTTCCTGACCATGTTCCCATTGGATGATCCAATTGAGCATATGCCACCTCAAGAAAATCAGGTCCCCCTAGAGAGCGGAACAACCTCAATGGGACCATATTAATTTGCTTGAACAAGATGAGCTTCATCTGTCGCAAACATGTTGTAGCAAACGAAGGCCTTTGGATCTCGATGGGATAAGAAGATGAAACGAGATGGCCTATCTCAACCACATGCGACAAATGCAACAACAGTATCCCTTAGGCATAGATGACATGTTTGAACACTTACACATAGGTCCAAGACATAGGTGGCACCTCAACCCAACGTAGTTATAGCAATTACTGCACCCGCCACTCCAGGTACACAGAGAGCATCTTTCCACTGGAGACCCTATCAAACCATCAGTGCCTAGGGCAGACCCTATCCTCTTGTACGCACATAGGGCTGATCCCTTTGTGCCAGTGCCTATAGAGCCAGATCCAAAGCATCAAGAACATCCAGAATGTCAGAGTTATCACACCTGCGGTAATGGAGGTTACAATCATTTCATCAACATGATCTCCATTGACTTGACCGCCCCCATCCATGATCCAGCCGACCCAACACGGTCATTGCATCTAGACATAGAGGCTATAGATTGGGATCACGCTGACACACCACCATCCCCATCAGAGTATTGGCCTTGCGGTGGGATGTTTCATTTCACTCCAGGACAGACTCAGGATGTCTTCCATGCTTGAAGAGGAACCTGACGTTCCTAACGATGATCTTAATTCAGCAAATGATATCCATCTGATCCCAACTCCACACCAGTTGGAGGACGGATCCCACATGTCGGTCGAGGCAACGACTGACGTAGACATCGGCACAGATCCAATGAATCCATGGATTCTCAAGCTGGGGGTAAGTCTCTCCCCCGAAGAGCAAGCCGATTACATTGCCCTTCTCAAGGAGAAGAAGGAGGTTTTTGCATGGTCATACAAAGACATGTCGGGGCTAGACCCATAGCTAGTCACGCATAATTTAATGCTGGATCCGACAATCAAGCCAGTAAAGCAAAAACTATGCAAGATGCACCCAACAGTGGCCTTAATGGTCAAAGACGAATTGCAAAAGTTGTTGGATGCACAGTTTGTCATCTGCATGGATTATCCACCATGGTTGTCTAACATGGTACCCGTCAAGAAGCCCGACGGGAGGATTCGCATATGCACCGATTTTTGAGATCTAAACAAAGCGAGTCCTAAGGATGATTTTCCCTTGCCTAGCATCGACGCATTGGTAGACGCTACAACGGGCCATGAAATGCTTTCCCTCATGGATGGTTTCTCGGGATACAATCAGATTCGTATCAATCCCGAGGACCAACTAAAAATGGCATTCACAATGCCTTGGGGGACATTTTGTTATAAGGTCATGCCTTTTGGCCTTAAAAATGCTGGTGCCACCTACCAACGTGCCATGACGTACATCTTCCATGATTACATGCACAAAACTTTGGAAGATTACATGGATGATTTGTTGGCCAAATCTCTTTTGCGCCCCAATCATCTCGATGACTTACGCAAGATCCTTGATCGCCTCATTGAGCATAAAGTCAGACTAAACCCCAAGAAGTGCGTCTTTGGCATCACATCTGGAAAGCTCTTGGGTTTCATAGTCTCCAAACGAGGAATCGAGGTGGATCCAAACAAAGTCAAGGCAATCCTTGAAATGCTTCCCCCAACTACCATCAAGCAGCTCAAAAGTCTACAGGGAAAGGTCGCGTCGATCAAACGCTTCATAGCACAGTTATCTGACAAGTGCCGACCCATGAATAAATTATTGCACAAGGGGGTAGCCTTCCATTGGGATGACGAGTGCCAGTCAGCCTTTGACGATATTAAATAGTACTTGGCTTCATCGCCAGTATTGGCACCACCTAGACCAGGAGTGTCGTTCTACTTATACATCTCAGCTACTGAGGTGGCACTGGGTGCCATGCTGTCCCAACACAATGAATTGCACAAAGAACAGGCTACTTACTATCTTAGCCGCACCCTGGTCAGTTATGAACTTAACTATGCATACGTCGAGAAGCTCTGCTTGGCGGTGGTGTTTGCTACCAAGAAGCTATGCCATTACATGCTGAGCAACAAGACTGTATGTTGTGTCTAAGGAGAATCCATTGCGATACATGATGAGTCATACTTATCATAGTAGCCGCACGGCGAAATGGATCATGTTGTTGATGGAGTTTGACATAGAATTCATTGGATAAAAATCCATAAAAGGTCAAGTCATCGCCGATCAACTGGCAGAGGCTCCTCTTGAAGATGATCAGCCTCTAACCTTCGAACTACCTGATGATGGGGTCTTCCATGTTTCAGAATCGCCAGATTCTGATGAGCCTGAGTCACAGGCTGACATAACCCTATTCTTCGATGGTTCTAAGTGTGAGCAAGGAGGTGGCACGGGAATTGTATTCTTCACTCCACAAGGGGCTCCAATGCCTCTGTCATTTAAATTAGACTTCCCGTGCACCAATAACAATGCAGAATATGAAGCCTTGCTCATAGGTCTTCAGACAACAATCACCATGAACATTAAACGATTGAACATCTTTGGTGATTCGCTGTTAATTGTCAATCAAGTTAAGGGGATATTCCAATGTAAATGCCCTAGTTCTGCAGGCCTATAAAGCCCTTGTGGACAAATTCCTGGCACAACTTGAATGGTATGACATCGAGGCACTCCCTCGATCATCGAATCATTTTGCGGATACTATGGCCTCCTTGGGGTCACTAATCCCGCAAGACCCTTTCGGTGAGATGACAACCATTCAGGTCAAGACATTATCACAACCCACGATGGAGCGTGCAAGCTCTGACCTCATGCCAGGAATCCACTTGATCCAGATTGAACCATCTCCGGATAGGTTCTCTCGAATCCAAGATTGTTTGACTCAAGCCAACTAGGGGTCCTTGTTCTCCCCTACCCCTCTTAATAGCAACACAACGCTATTTTTACAAGTTCTTTCCCGCTCAGCTTTTGCTCGGGATGAACTTCAAGAGGGATTGGTTGTTCATACCATCGAGGTTTCTGATCAGCAGGATTGGTACACACCCCTAAGGGATTACCTCAAGCTAGGTACTCTCCCACTTGGATTGACACAAGCCATGAAAAGATCATTCAAATAGAAAGCGGCAAAACATGTCTTGCTAGGAGACATTTTGTATCGTCGAAGCTATGAAGGAATCCTCCTCCGTTGCTTGGACCAGCAGGAGTCCGCTTGGGCGATCACCCAAGCCCATGATGGTACATGTGGTGGCCACTTCAGTGGTATGGCCATCGCAAAGCGCATTCTCCGCATGGGTTATTATTGGCCATCTTTAGAGCGAGATTGTTGCGCATATGTGAAGAAGTGCGTGAAGTGTCAACATCATGCCAATTTGACACACGTACCTTCTCAGGCCTTGCAACCGATCCAATCAGCTTGGCCTTTTTCATAGTGGGGCTTTGATCTAATCGAAAAGATCTCCCCTACGTCGTCGGGTCATCACACATTTATCATAACAGCCACAGAGTATTTTACCAAGTGGGTGGAAGCAATTCCGTTAACCTCTATGATTGGACCCCGCATTGCGGAGTTTATTTTGCATAATATCATATGTCATTTTGGTATTCCATCCAAGATCCTCTCGGATAATGGGATGCCCTTCAAGAACAAAGATGTGCATGCTTTGACCACAAAGTACAAAATTCAGCATAGTTTTTCAACACCCTATTATCCGCAGGCAAATGGGCAAGCAGAGGCATCTAATAAAATGCTAGTCACCATCCTCAAAAAGACTATCGTAGATAATCATAAGGATTGGCACATTCAGATCTCGCTTGCCCTATGGGCTTATCGCACTAGCATTCGGACGCCCACTGGGGCAACTCCATTTTCGTTGGTGTATGGCTCCGAGGCTGTCATGCCTCTTGAGTTGGAAATCCCTTCCCTACGCATATCAATGCAAGAGTTCATCGATGATGACACTGCATGGCAGGCCCGGTTAGATCAACTTACGTTGCTTGATGAACGACGCATCAATGCTCTCGAGCATTTGCGTATCTATCAAGAGCGACTTAAGAGAGCATATAACATGAAGGTTCACCTAAGGGATTTTCAGGTTGGAGATTTGGTCTTAAAAGAGAACCAATAGAATTCTAATTTGTCATCCCATCTCCGAGACAAGTTCACGGCAAACTGGTTAGGTCCTTATGTGATTGATAGTAAGATAGGACCTGGAACATACCGGCTCACCTCTCTTGAAGGAATCAAGGAGCTAGAACCCTTGAACATCAGTCATTTGAGGCCATTCTACATTTAGAGAGCCATAGTCCAACAAAAGCTCCAAGGATTTCCACAATCGCTTGGTCAATCCCAAAATGCCCCAAAGGTGTCTATAAACCCTTTGGTCAAACCAAAAAGCTCCAAGGATTTCCACAATCAATTGGTCAACCCAAAATGCCCCAAAGGTGTCTATAAACCCTTTGGTCAAACCAAAAGCTCCAAGGATTCCCATAATCGCTTGGTCAACCTACAAATGCCCCAAAGGTATCCATAAACCCTTTGGTCAAACCAAAAGCTCCAAGGGTTACCATAACCGCTTGGTCAAAACAAATATTCAAAAATAAACAAAAACAATAAAATCATCAAAAATAACAAAAAAATTGCATCTCCATTCCATGCATACTCATAAAACATCAAAAATACAAAAATATAGGTTGCATTAGGCATCACATTCATACATTGCATATTTGTTGGTTATACAAGTCAAAAGCACCATAGACTGTCATTACTTGGCAATCCCATCATTTTTCACATCAAATCAATTTTATCAATGCATACATCCCGCATCACACCATCCCCATTTTTAGCAAAGTCAGTTGTCTCCTAATGTATTTAGGGTTTTCGTCATTCATTTGTCTTTAACTTTCTAGCCAAAAATTGTACAAAGTCAAACAGATTTTACACAGGAAAGTTTTACTTGGGTCACGCCTCGTTATGTAATATCCCTACACAAATTAAAACACATAAAATAATTCCTAAGTTGTGTGAACGCAAGAGAAACCTACAAAGCAGTCTAGGGTACCATAGGTGAAAGATTAGCCTGTTCATCCCCCTGTGCGAATGGTTCAAGAATGCTGAGAATTGACAAAAGGACAAGCTCTTCCCCATCCATTCCTTCTAATCAATAGTGGTTTTCATCACTAACAAAAATTCAAAAATCACCATTGGTTCCTAAGGTTGTAAGGATTCGTACTACACGTCCCTGCCAAGGATGGGTAGTCATCCCCAAGGCCTAAAAGAATCAATGACCATTCAAAAACAAATTTTCCAAAGACATCATCACAATCACCTTTGGTCTCTCAAGTCGTAAGGATTCGTACTACACGTCCCTCCTAAGGATGGGTAGTCATCCCCAAGGCCTAAAATATCAATACCCTTACTTCATAATCTCCATACTACCCTTTGGTTCCCAAAGTCGTAAGGATTCGTACTACACGTCCCTGCCAAGGATGGGTAGTCATCCCCAAGGCCTAAAAGGATCAATGTTATTCACCAATCACAAACATACCAACCTTACAAAGCTCAAAAGCCAAATCAAATAATAGTGGTTATCACCACTATTCAAAATCCTTGCTCCAAAAAAAAAAAAAAGAACAAAATAAACAGTGATTTTCATCACTTTGTATACGAGCAAATATCCTAAACCATTGAGCCAATAAAAATCCTGAACTTGAATCCCTGGAATTCTCAGTATTCGAAAACCATCTAGGTGATCCTCATTACAGGTTTGGTGGACAGCCTACCTGGCAATGGCGGTATCCTACCCGCATGACGATATGTCTGTCACATTAGCTTTGCGTGTGAGCGGACCAATGTTTGCATGTGGATGAGCTAGCTTATGGTACCTTAGATTGTCCCGTGGATTAATCTTGCTAAATACAACAATGGAGTTAGTGGAGCTAGTTAGGTGATCCTCAGTACAGGTTTGGTTGATAGCCTATCTGGCACTGGTGGTATCCTGACAAATACCACATAAACGAACTCAATTGCACACACAGGGATGTGAAATAACTTGGTTAACCTCCAAGTCGGATTTATACCTTGTTCAAAAGTCTTGCGAGATAAATGTACAGTCTTGGCTAGTTAGTTAAAATATCTGAATCTCAAAAAAGCTTAACTACATTTTAAAAACAACTGGTCCATTTCATTCCATACATCACCACCAAAAAAAATGCAAAATACAAAAACATAGTTGTCACATGCAACGTCATTCCACAAAGTCATCCCATAAGTACAGTAAATCTTGTACAATCTATGGTGCCATCGACAAGTTATCAACAAATCATTTCATTCATTCCATATGCATACATCATATAATTAGCAACATCACAATCATAATCCCACATGCATACATCATCATAAACAAACAATATTAAAAACAACAAACAAATGCACAAAAAAGAGCAATAAAACTGTCCAATGAGAGTGCTTTTGCACTTGACATTTCGGGCATGCAAAATAGATGTCGGGGTCACAAATCCTCACTATCCTACTCCCTAAGAAGGCTACCATAGCCGGACCGCTCCACGGGAGGACGGATTTTTGAGAATTTCATCCCCAAATGGCGTCACAAAAAGGGTCAAAACCCACCCAAAAATAGCAATAACATTGCCGAATGAAGGCGCATTTGCGCCTGACATTCTTGGCATCCAAAATAGACGTTGGGGTCACAAATTGTCACTATCCTACTCCCTAAGAAGGCTACCATAGCCGGACCGCTCCACGGGAAGACAAATTTTTGCCAATTTCAGCTCCAAAATGCATCACAAAAAGGGTTAAAACCCACCAAAAATAGGTCAGAATGTTCGGAAACTGCTTTCGCATTTAATGGTAAAACAATTGAAGGCACCCTTACCTAAGTCATCTTGGGTCAAGTGACTCATCACTTTTCTCATGTCGGTCATTCCCTCATCGATTCGTCGCTTGAGGGGGTAGTCACACTTAGTCGCCAATCAACAACAACATACCCAATCTTGGAAATGACACGCATTCAAAGGATCATTGACAAAGACAATCACGCCCCTGCTTGGGGCAGCAAACAAGCAATAATCACAAGCTGATCAAACACTTGGCATTCGTGAATCATGAACTCAAGGTTCCCATAGACAAAAGGTTGCGCCCTTTGCCTATTCATGACTGATCAATGTCCAAGCTCAAGTAACACCTCACCGAACAAGGTTAACACTTGAATTAAGTTCCTTAGCTCGTCAAAGGCAAGGATTCAAGAATGCGTGCCCTTTCCATACTTGGGGCATCAAGAGTTGGTTAGGTTACTGAGAAACCCTAATCATTAGTGCTTTGGTTATCTATTTTTGCTCGACATTGTGCCTTGCACAACGCTTCCCAAAAAGGGGCATCTGTAGACACCAAAACAACACCAATCCGATTATGTGACAACAAGCGCTGATCGCATTGACACACACAGCCCCTAGGGCAGCCCCCAGAGGTTAAACAATGGTCCTAACCACTCCCAAAAGTAGTTTGGAAGGTCAAAGGTCAATTTGGCACCTTGCTCTCTGCTCCTCCCACCCTGGGATGAATACAAACTGGCATTCGTCCCACCCAGGGACGAATAGCAACATTCGCCCTAGGGTGAGGCGAATAGAAGGTTTGACTGGCAAAAAAGTCAAACCTCGGCAACTCCACCAGTTAACTGAGGCTTCAGGCCATGCAATTGCGAGGAATAGCTTTTATTCAAGAAGAGAGACTTCAGTGATGCATGTCTTTATTTTAGAGACCTCATGCAAGAAGATTCTAAATCAGGGAATTAGCTTTTCTCTGAAAATAGGACAGTTAACTCAAGTGGCGCCCTCGCATGCGCAATTTAAACAAGGAGACCCTAAGGTCTATAAATTGGGGAGTTTTCCCACCCAAAAGATATATAGAGAAGGAGCATTTGAGCAACGAAGTGCTGCCAATTTACATACCTACTTGCGATTTGTGCTTTTACATCCTTAATCTCTCATTCGAAAGGGAGGTTATTGGGTGACTATTAGAAGCACGAATCCAGACCCAAAACCCAATTTTTGGCCACAATAATTCACAAAATTTGTTGACAACACCCCATAATCAGTTTTGGACCCATCCCAAGTGGATTGGTGCCGAAACAGTGCCTCAAACGGTGGGCGTCCTGCCCCCGGGCGCTCCCCAATCTGTCATAGTCAAATTCGCCCCACCCCGGGATGAATAGAAATATGTGATATATTTCTCTGGTTTTTCTTTTGCATTTTATTCTAGATAGGTTAAATAGGTTACAGTTCAAATTTCATTTCATTCTGAGCAATTTTGACTAGGTTTTTGTCATTTCTCGCCTTTACTAACTTGCAGATGGCACCAACAAAATCTGGGTGATAGAGGCAAAATTGGAGAAATATGACCATCTGGGTCTTCCCAAAATACCCCCAATTAGCTAACCCCAAGTTTTCAGGTCATTTGGAGCTTCCTAAGCAGGACATTGAAGAGGGTGCTTTTTGACAAGTTATTGTAGGTCTATTCGTCCCACCCTGGAGCGAATACAAATCTGTGAGGAATTTCTAGACTGTTCTTTTTGCAGTGGTCTTCTGATAACATATTTATGCTACTATTAAATTTTTAGGTCGATCCGAGGTCATTTGATTATCGTTTTAATATTTTCATGCATATACTGACAGTAGGCCTTGGGAAATACATGCTTTATTCTGTCCGTAGGTGCTACTAATATTTTCTGTTTCTTTGAACGCAGGTTTCCGACATCAGAGGAGCAGGAAAGAGCAAAGAATCATATACACAAGTGGCGGCGACGTTTTGGTCTGCCCATCTTACATGTGGGCACGCGGAAGAAGGATTGTTGTCTATGGATGCTGTGACAAGAAACTTATTTGACGCTCCTATCCCCTAAAAAGGAAGGAGACGTATTGTAACACAACTTGAAAAGCGTATCAATAAAGAGATTACCGATATTTTATATTGCTTTTATCTTGTGTCAATTCTTCTATGCTCTTTCTTTTTATGCACTTTGCAATACATAGGCTATAAGCGTTAAGTTGGGTTTTAAAAGCATCATATTGGGCACTTTCCTTTTTGTTTCCGTATCCTCGTGCTTTCAATGGCAATCACGGTGGGACATGTGTCCCTTGATTTTTAAGATTAATATTTTGATTAAAGTTTCTTGTTTAATGCTAGGTTCCTTTTGAAAGCACAAGGTTTCTTGTTTAATGCCAAGTTCATATTGGGCACTTTCCTTTTCTGATAAAATAAGATGAACAGAAATAGGAACATGGATATGAACAGGAACAGGAACCTGGATATGAACAAGAACATGAACAAGAATAGAAACAGGGACAAGAATGTAGACATTGACAGGAACATAGACATGGAAATAAATAGTTAGAGGAATAATAAGAATCAGATAAGAAGAAAATGGGATAAAGGTAAAGAACAATGCTTTATGGGAGTAGAAATACTCCCATCCTAGGATTAACTACCTTAAGAGAAGGTGGGGGAGGGGCTAAGATAAGAGGCTCATTCTTAGCCCCAATCCCCAAAGGTGACCCTTTGTCATTGACATCAAAGGGGGAGATATTTGAGTAAAGGGGAGAGATTTGGTATTTGAAAAAAGAGAAGAGAGCATTAAGCTAGAGGGAGCAATGTCATAGGGGGAGCAGGACAAAGGAAAGGTTAAGTTTTTGGTAAAAAGAATTTGGGTTGCCATCAATGATAAAGGGGGAGATTGTTGGACATTTTGAGATCATTTAGTTGTCATTGATGTCAAGGTGAGAAGTTTACATTGATGCCAAAGTGAACATGTGAAGATATAATTAATACCATGGAGTACACCATCATTAACACCAGGAGCAATGCAAAGAGTTGAAGAAAAGTTGTCAAAATATTATTTTATAAAGGTTTTTGTTAAAACCATGGTGGAAAATTAAAAGGTTTTTATTAAAACCATTATGAGGATATAAAGGCTTCCTTAAACATTGTAATGGCAGAATTAAGGTTTTTATTAAAACCATGGTGGTAGAATAATTTTCATAAAATCAGTGAAGTACAAATGAAGGTTTAAATTTTATCTCAAGAAGGTTTTTAGAGTGCTAGACTTGGAAGAAAGAGCACAAGGTGCTCTTAGCCTTCCAAGTGTGCATCCATCACACGCGATGGGAAATCCCACAACTAGGGCACACAAGGAGGCAGTGATTGGGGGTTCGAATCCCACTAGTGGAAAAGGTAATTTTTATTAAATATATTATTTGCCTAATATTTTTATAAGGTGTTATTTGGAGTAATAAGGGTATATGAAAGGTTGCTTGTTTGGTAGTTGATTTATGTTATTGGAGTTATAAGGAAAGTGGATTTGATTATTGCCAAAGTTCTTCTTTCCATTAAAAATTAATTAAAGAGGTTTTTGAATTAAATTTTGGTGGATGTTAAATTTATTTAAGTTGGGAGATTATAAGATGTTATTGGAAAAATATTTTATGTATGTTGATGGTTATTTGTATAGATGGAGTGATAAGGTGTATTTGAGTTTTTGCATTACATTGTGAGAAATATTTATCTTCTAACCTCTTTGATTTTGGCATAGAAGTGGTTGTGATTGTGACAAATATTTGAGGTTCCTTCATCATCAAGAAAAGGTATGAGCACATTCTTCCATAGTTGAGTTGATTGATTGGTTTTCTGAAAATAAGTTTGGAGTGAAAAGGATTTTGTTAGGGCTTCCTTATTGAGTGTGTTTGAGTTAATGCTTCAAGTTTTTCTAGAATAAAGAGTTGTTATTAAAACCTTGTTTTATAAGCATTGTTGTTGAAGCCATTGGTTAAGCAAAGAACTAGGGTTTGAAAAGAACATGAGTATCATTGTTATGTGAGAGTTGTTTTATAAGCATTATTGTTGAAGTGAGTTGTTGAGCAAAGAACTTGAACTAGGGTTTGAAAAGAACATGAATATCATTGTTATGTGAGAGTTGTATTATAAGCATTGTTGGAAACATTCTGAGTGAAGAATCATATGCTTGGTCTAGGGTTTGTGAGCAAGGATTATTTCATTGAGTGATTGGTTGAGTAGATTTGGTTGAGCCTAGTCAAGTGGGTGTGTGAAGTTATTGTTCAAGTTCCATAAAATAAACTATTCTATATTCTAAATTTAATTGAGAAAGTGATTGAGTTGAAGCATATTGAGTCTCTAACAATTCTCTGTATGTTTCTGAAAGAGTGATTGAAATTGGTTAAGCATTGTGATGAGTATAGAGTATATTGAGTATCTAATAATTCTATTTATATTTCTATGATATTGAACAAGTTATAGTGTGGAACTTTTGAGCAGATTTGAGGTAAGTCTTTGAGAAGACTTGTGGACAGTTCTGGGTAAGCTTTTGTGGAAGCTTACAATACAATTTTTTAGCATATTTGGTTAAGTTCTTGTGAGAACTTATTGAGCATATTTGGTTAAGTTCTTAAGAGGACTTATTGAGCAGATTGGAAAAGTTCTAGAGAGGACTTGTGAATAGATTGGTGTGAGATTTTGTGGAAGCTTACAAGACATATTTGAGACAGGTCTTGAGAAGGCTTGTGAGCAGAATTGATTTATTTGTTCAAACCTTGAGTTGAGATTTGAGGCAGATCCAATAGAGTTGATTTAAGATTGATTTAAGCTTTGAGTTAAGGCTTGAGGGAAGAGATTGAGGATTGATGTGTGCTAGACCGAAGGACTATTTTTAGTACATATTTGAGGATAGAGTTTGGTGTAGATTTGAGGACATATTTATATCAAACCATAGACAGAGATTGAGGATAGATTTGTGTTAGACCGACAAACTATGTTTAGTATAAATTTGAGACATCTAAATGCAAGATTTGGAGGTGACAGAGTATAGAGGACAATAGTCTCCAGTGGATAGAGATCCATTAGCCAGGGTAGTGAGAACATATCTTCTAAATGGGGATAAGAGTCTTCAATGGATAGAGATCCATTAACCAGTGCAGTGGGGGCAACAGTTCTTCTAGAAGATCACCAGCTAGAGCTAAGGAGAAAGAGTTATCCTATGGATAGAGATCCAGGACATTGATTTAGGGGATTGGTATCTCCTTTGGATAGAGGTCCATAAACATTGTAATAGGGAAAGGATTACCAAGAGATTGATTGAGAAAATTTTAGTGAAATATTTTCTCCGTGGAGTAGCCCACATTGGATGAACCACATAAATTGTGGTGTCTCTATTGTGTGTGATGATTTGTGCATTTCTTTGGTTACTACTATTGATATTTCTATATTTACATTGCATAATATTGATTGGAAAGAAAAGTAAAAAGTGGTCTTATACTGTTCACCCCCTCTCAGTATAAGCTTGTGTTCTTCATGTACAAGGAATGGATTCAATTTTAGTGATGATGAATATGAAGATACACTTGAAGGACTAGAATAAATTTTACTTTTGGCAATAGAGGAAGAAAGATGTGATCCTATTGAAGATAAATAAAAAAGGAATGAAGATGATCCCAAAGGTAAACAAATAGAGGAAGAATAAAATAAATGAGAAGTTGATCTTGAGGGTGAGATTATTCATGCCCTTGATGCATTAAGGGAGGTAAGAAAGCAAAACTTAAAACTCAAGATTAAATTTCAAGAATGTGATGAAGAGAAAGGAAAGCTTATAGAGGATCTAATTAACTCAATAGCTAAGACAAAGAGATTCAAAAAGAAGTTAGAAGCAAAGGTTTTATAATGTGAAAAGTTAGAGCATGAGGTAGCTTAAATAAGGAAGGAAGTAAAAGAGTCTAAGGACAAGTTACATAGGTTTGGAAGAAGCTTAAATAAATTGGATAAGATTATCAAGACACAAAAACTTACATCAAACAAGACAAGTCTTGGTTTTGAACAGGTACAAATAAAACGGGGAGAGGAGTCAATCTCAAGCTCTGAAGAAGAAGAAGCTTCAGAAGAAGAGAGTGTAAGAGAGAGTGAGACCTCTGAGGATGATTTGGAAAATAGAAATTTCAACAAGGAAAGGAACAATGCACAAATGAGAAACAAATGGAACATGAACCAACACAGGGTAAAAGAAACTAGGAGACCAATAGGGTCAAGACAAGGTCATTTCAATAGATGATGCTTCTCATGTCACAATTTTGGGCACAAGGCTATACAGTGCATGACACATGAAAGATAGGAATATGGAAGTTTCAAAAATAGGCAAATTTTTCAAAGGTATTTCTACTCTTGTAATCAGTTTGGTCACAAGGTAGTAAAATGCAGGGTTCATGACAGGAATGGATATGGCTTCACCAGGAGAAACCCTAAGATATTTTCACCTTTAAGAAATAACAACATTAAGTGTTATAAGTGCAATAATGATGGGCATCTAGTAAAGTGGTGTAGAGAAAAAATCCCAGAGACAATTAGGAACAAGAATAGCTAGAGAAATCAAAAGAATCAGTTGAGAAAGAAAGTGGAAAAAGGTAAAGATTAGTGTATGTTGGGAGTAGAAATACTCCCACCCTAGAATTAATTACCTCAAGAGGATGTGGGGGAGGGGCTAAGCTAAGAGTCTCATTCTTAGCCCCGAGCCCCAAAGGTGACCCTTTGCCATTTATTACAAAGGGGGAGATATTTGAGTTAGGGGGAGAGCAGTCAGTCAGGGGGAGCAATTTTTCAAGGAAAGCAGCTTTTGAAAAAGAAAAAGGAATGGTAAAAATAAAAGGGTTACCATCAATGACAAAGGGGGAGATTGTTGGAAATTTTGAGTAGTTTTGTTGGCATTGATGTTAAAATAATATTGGTTTAAATTCATTGTCATTAAGGACAGTAAGTGGTTTTTCCAAAATCAAAAAGGTCTTGGAAAGGAATAGGATATAATATTTATTTTTAATATTATATACCTAAAAGGGGCCCAAAGGATGAAGATCCGAGGAAGGAGAAGTGAGTTTAAATTAAATAATAATATTCTATTATTATAATATTTTGGGCCAAATAACAAGGTGAAGAAAATTGAAGTTCAAATTGAAAAGACCCATGAGCAATTTTCAAAAGGTTTAATTAAAATTAAAATATTTTAATCTTTGTTTAAAATTTTAATTTAAATTAATAATGGTGGCAAAGGTTTTTAAATTTAATATTTAAAAACCAAATTCGAATTTTTAAATTAAAAAATGGACCGACGTGAGAAATCAAAATAAAATGTGCATTTATATAGGAAATTATTTCCCTTTCCTAAAGTTTATCTAACACATCTTCGAATGCAAAAAAGAAGAATATCGAGCGTTGCGTCTAAGAAAAAGATAATTTGTATTTCAAAGAGCTTGGAGGAAAACGAGGTAACAAAGGTCACGTAGTGGTTTGGCATCCCACCAACGATGGTAGCATAGGCAAAATTTGGGAGAGTGTTAGGGCTTGCATGGAGGAGATCACGATTCGATCCATGTGATCGGCGTTTTTGAGGAAGAGACCTTCGTTTGACTTATTCGATGTTTTTGTGAGGCTATTTTTTGGGACAATGTGCACTGTGTGTCTTATGTGGGTATGCAACCCACTTGGTGGCCTAGCTTGGAGCTAGGGTGTTGGGAGTGCAAAGATCACATGGTCGAATTTGTCGAAGTTAGTTTTTAGTGGGCAAAACAAATTAAAGGTATGCCATTCGATTTTATTTTCTAAGGTGTTGAAAATTAAGTGCTTTGAGATTATCATGAATGTTAAGTGCTTAGGGGAGTTATAAGATAAAGAAAAATTAAAATATTTTATTTTGATTTTTGGTGATTGAAATTTATAAAATGTGGAGATTATAAGGTGTATAAGGGTTTTTCTATGCATGTTGTTTTAATGAAATTGTTGAGTTAGATATTGTGAGTTTGGAGATTATAAGGTGTGCAAGGGAAATTGTTAAGTGTTTTGTTATGGTGAAATTATTGAGTTAAATATTGTGAGTTTGGATATTATAAGGTGTACAAAAGGATTTGATATTTTTTATGAAAAATAATTTTTGAGAAAATTATTTTGTGGAGATCTTGAGATAGGTTGTGGTAACCTAACCCTAGTGTTGGTAAGGAAAATTTGATTGTGGTGAAGATAGGTTTTGAATACATATCTCCATAAAAATAAAAGGTATGGGTACATCTTCCTTGTGAGTAAAATATTGTTGGATTGGATATTATGAATGCTAAGTTGGAGTGAAAAGGATTGTTTTGATGAGCATTATTGAGTTTAGTATCGAGATATCCAATATTGATTGATGAAGGTTTTTCTGGAATAAAGGTTGATGATAGAAACCTTGTTTGATAAGCATTGTTAGAAATATTGAGTGAACCTTCATGTGCATGATTAGGTTTTGTGAAAGATCATGAGTATCATTGTTATGTGAGGTTTGTTTGATAAGCATTTTTGAATGAGATTTCATTGAGTGTTTGATTGAGTTGAGTTGAGTAAGCTTTTGTGGAAGCTTACAATGTAGAATTGAGGTAAGTCTTGGTGAAGACTTGTTGAACAAATTGGACAAGTTCTAGTGAGGACTTGTTGAGCATATTTGGGGTAAGTCTTTGAGAAGACTTGTGAGCAGAGTTGATTTGTGATTGAGTCAATCTTTGTGTTAAGGATTGAGGATAGATTTGATGATAGATTTGAGGATAAAGTTTGGTGCATATTTGAGGATAGGTTTGTGCCAGACTAAATATAAATATTGAGCATATTTGTGATATATTGAAGGATAGTGTTCAGTACAGATATGAGATAGAGAACATAATAGAGTAAGAGCAGACTTTGGAGGTGATAGAGCAAAGGATAGTAGTCTCCAGTGGATAGAGATCCATTAGCTAGGGTAGAGAGGTTAGAGGTCTTCAGTGGAGAGATATCCACAAGATAGTGCAGTGGAGTCAGTAGTCTTCTAGAGGATCACCAGCCAGAGCAGAGGATAAGGAGCTCTCATGTGGATAGAGTTCCACAAACTTGATTAGGGGATTGGTGTCTCCTTTGGATAGAGGTCCATAAACATTGTAATAGGGAAAAGATTCCCAAGAGAACTTATTTGAGAAAAAAAATTAAGGAATATTTTCTTCGTGGAGTAGCCCACATTGGGTGAACCACGTTAAATCATGTCTCTCATGTGTGTGATGATTTGTGTAATATTTACTGCTTTAATATTGCTTATGTTATCATATGGTTTGAAAAGTAAATTTTTTTATCTTATACTGTTAACCCCCCTCTCTCATTATAAGCACATGTTCTTTACAACACTTAAAGCAGCAAGTAAGTACCATGAAAACATTGATTAAGACTACAAAAATTAGTGTGACTAATGCTATTGAAGTGAAGAAAATATTACAATACACTATTAGAGAAAAAAATTGGTTGAAGAAGTTTATCAAAGATAAGAGTATGGATGTGGATGTTATATTAAAATAAAAGGATAAAGAACTAAATGCACCTTTTAGAGAAGATCCAACGAAGGAAAAAGGTTTATTGCTATCAGGGATAAACACTACAGTTAAAATTCTGGTAAGGGCTGGTGTATTGGAAGCAAAGGATATTAAGCAAGATGTAGCTAAAACTTCAGGCACCATGTAGAAATAAAAGTAGAAGACTATTGATTTTTAGTTTGAGAAGAAACCAAATATTGCATAGATTTTTTGTAAATTGTAAAAGAACGGTATCTTTTTTAAATCAATAAAAGAGAAAATTTCCAAGAATTTTGTATTATCTTTTTTAATTTTTGTTTTAAATATTGTGATGTTTTGATTAGTTGTGTGGATGCAGTAAGTAATTTTGAATTATATGAATGCAATAAAATGTTCTTTTATGTATTATGAAATAATTTGAAATTACTGAAATGCAACGCATATATTTACTTTACCATAAATGGTTTATACAATACAAATATACTAAATAATTTGAATATCATAGACTAATAATCCAATAATAAGGCTTAAATAACATGATATACAAAATATTCAATAACAGTTATATGATATAAAAATAATCCAGTGTTCCATAATCAACATATCTGTAACAAAATAATCCAATTTCATCCAAATATACATAATCAAATCAGAGGGCTATGATATACAAAATATCTAATAGCACATCTAATCTCATATTATATGATTAATGATATCAAAAAATACATATCTCAAATTATAATCAAATCTCAATATTTTTTAAAAAACTAATAACATAATATGTGAAATCAAATCAAATGAAAGCATTCTTGCATAATAATGCTAGAATATGGAACAAACTCTTTTTAGATTATACAAATTTTTTTATACTTATACCCAAAATTTTTGTCATCACAGTCTGATTAGTGTTACCATTATCCTCATCATCTTGAGTATTTGTGACATCTCTTTTCTTTGCCAAATATTTCCAATATGCCAAAGCTCTTTCAGAAGGAAACTTCTCCACCTCATAGGTCAACACATATACTCTCAAACAATTTTCCAAATTTTTGTACAACCTATTTCAAACTTTAGATTTTACATATGATAATGCACTGGATATCCTTTCATATTCCACAAATCCTAAAATAATTGTTTGACATAATTTATATAAGTGCAAATATTCACTTGTAGTATGTTGTAAGATACTACTGGGATGTAATATTTTCCACAAAAATGAAATAAATCCTGTTTCATGACGGTTAGTGAGTTGTGAAACTTGAGAAAACATTGTTGTTCCAAAATATTGTTGTTCCAAAATAGTTTGATTGTTTTGTCAAAAGATCTTTGTTGAGAATACCATTGATTTCAATACCATTTACTACCACACATTTAGTGAAATGGCTAGCAAGAGTGCCCATGTATTTGAGAAAAAAACCATTTATAGTTTGGTATTAATTACAAGGATTCCAAAACATCGAGTTAACCACACCCATAGCCTCAAGAAATTCATCTCTTTGAAAATGGTATCTTATTTCTTTTGTCAATGATTCTGCTATTTGTTTTAGTTTAATTTTTGTATCATGTACAACTACATGAAATCTATTGTATGTTATGGATATTTGTTCAACTTTATTTGTAGTTATATCCATTCACTGACCAAAATAATATAAAGGTATTTTATTTCTATGGATATTAATACATAGATGATAATTTATGTTGAACTTAAAATAGTTCTAAGGATCATTCATGTTTGTTAGTGCTCTCCAACTCTCAAACATGGGATCCATAAAACTTTGATCAAATACGTACATCGTATCAATATGTATGCAAATTTGTTTTCTCACCCTCAGGAAATCCACAATATAAATCGATATTTCATTTGCAATTTTAATCAAAGTATTGATTTCTTCCAACATTGGAAGAATACCACACAATGTGAGAAGTGTTTCAAATTCACTCATTCGAAATAGCAAATATTTAGCCTTATCAATTTCCCTATGATTTACATACATAAAACCTGTCAAGGATTGATATTATTTGAAAACTCTATAATGTTGGTTGATACATCAAAATCCACCTAGTATCTACATATTTTAAGAGTTTTTTACCTTCAATAACCCCTAGTGCAAACTATTGAAACTCTGAATATATTTTTGGACTGCATAAAAAATAATCATGAATTTCACGGACAAGCTCTTCCACTCACTAAATTTGTAAACGTATCCATAATTTTATATGTAAGATTCATTCTATGAGTCATGTAATGAATAGGGATCAAATAATTGGCAACAAATGTTTTTAGTCAAACACAAAGACCATTCCTATATCCTTGCATTTTAGCAACTCCATCAACTTTAATACATATTAACTTAGTGGATATTTCCTTTAAACTAGTTACAACAACATTGTAAATGTGTTCTGCATTGCAATTTTCCACCATCTTGTGTACTTTGAGTAAATGAGGTTGCATTAAATGATTTTCCAATTTGTAAACATGCATGAAAATCCAAGATGTGTTGTCAACAACAGTCACCTCATCAATTGAAAGTGAAATGAATTTGGCTTTTTTTACTTTCTATTTAAGGTCATCCTGCTCAACCAATGAGAGATATTTTACCATTTCCCAATCACTTCGATATGACCAATGGGAACTGGGTAAGTTCTACACATCATATTTTAGAAATATATATTTATAATCAATGAAATCAGACATGGATCTACCCTTTTAAAGAATAGTGAGTACAATAATAAACTGCAAACTTTTTGAAGCTAAAGTCAACATATTCATTTTTTGAAATTGAGCTTGACTTTTTGCACCTTTCTCAACCAAATTTTGGTTGTGTTTCATTTATTTATCATATTATTGTGCATATCTCATACTTGTGCACTTTGATGCATCCTTCAATCTATAATTTTTTTGTATTGGTCCATTACTTTCTTTTGTTTTTATATAAACCTTTCCACAATGTTTTTCTATTGTATCTTTCTTAACTTGAAATCTATGATCATTTTCATGTTTCCAACTACAAATTATGCATCTCAATTATGTTATTTTCTCACTACTATTATTTGGAAGCACTGGCTTAATAAATGGAAATTATGATACCCAATCAGGCTAAAATGATCTATTAATTGTCCACCTAGATAACCTTGCATATTTATGTTTTTAGAAGAAGATTCTTCGAAATTAGAGACTGCATAAGAACTATTATTTTCTTTTCCATTTGGCATGTTAGTTTTATGAATATATTCAATTTTTTGTTCCATTTCATTAAGAAAATTTTCATCTGTGGACTTTTAATTATTATAGATATGTGGAAGTGGAGGCATACTAGGGTCAATAGTATTTTTTGTAGAGAAATTTTTTGCATATCATTATTGCATTTAAAAGCATACCTTCTATTAAAAAATACAGATAAACAATGGACAAAGCCATCAACCAAAAAGCACCTTTCTTAATGAACGAAGACATTATATATAAAATTAACAATGTATAAAAATTAACTGGTTAATAAGTAAAGGTGTTTATACCTTCAATTTGTGTAGATGTTGATAGCTTACTGGATTTTAAATTATTATGAAAGTATTTGAGGATACTCCTTTTATCGGAAGACTAAACTCCCTTCTTTCAACTGCCAGTAGGTGACCAAATACCTATATAAATAGAAGATTAACATGAACATAATTTTTAAAAATAAAAATAACTAGTAAAAGAGAACTACTATTTAAGACAACAAGATGTTTGACCCAAGCAGGCTTGATATTGGTACCCAAATATTAGGAAAACCTTCTTGTTGAGTGTCCATGAACAAAATGTTTAAAAAAGGAAAATCAATGGTAAAATAAACTTACCAATAAATGGTTGTCATTGTATGTCAATCGTCTTCTACGACATGCCTTCTACCACTCACCTTATGCTAGTTGTCTTGTTTCAATCACCTTCTGCAACTTGCCTTGTGCCACTCCCCTTGTGCCACTCATCTTGTGCCACTCGTCTTGTGCCACTCACCTTGTGCTACTCACCTTATGCCACTCACCTTCTACCAGTCACATTCTGCCAATCACTTTCTACTAGTTGCCTTCTACCAGTCGCCTTCTGCTAGTTGCCTTCTACTAGTCATCTTTTGCAAGTTACCTTCTACCAATTGCCTTGTATGAGTTACTTTATGCCAATCACCTTATGCGAGTCACCTTCTATCTCTCACCTTGTACCAATTACCTTATGTGAGTCACCTTCTATCAGTCACCTTGTGTTAGTCACCTTGTGCCAGTCACCTCGTGTCAATTGCCTTGTGCCAGTCATGTTTTATCAGTCGCATTGTGTCAGTCACCTACTTTGTATCGCTTGCTATCAAATAAAATTAATGTTTTAATTGTATGAGTGTCACTATCATGTTATCTATATATAATGGGGTATAAGAGGTGAATTTTATGGGATAATTTTTATTAATAATTTGAAGGCAAAAATTAGGTGGTAAACCTTATGATATCAAGGTGAATTTACCCTAAAAAAAATTGATCCCAAAATTTTTGGGTGAATAGGCCAACCTCTAGGGTCCCAAAATTTGCAAAATTAAAATTGTGAAAATCCAAATATTCGTGTTAATTTACGAAATTTTCCCCTATGCATAAACCTGAGAATAATAATGAGATAAAATGTCTAGATTTTATTTTACTCCACTATCCAAAATAGTTTTATCAAAAACCAACTCCAAAAATATATTTTCTATAAACAAACTTCAAGATGATATTCGGATGATAAACACCCTCTCAAAAAGCATACACTTTGCTTGCTTTTGCAAATGAATATACATCACTAAATGTATACGATTTTAACATAAACAATTTTAAAGATGTCTATTATGCATATTTAATATTCTGAAACCAATTACAGGTATCCTTGAAAACAAAAAATAATAATAAGTTTTTTGAGCATAGATGTATGCTCTACTGGTGGTTACTTAGAGTTTCCTTTATTTTCATGGCCTCATTACCCAGGTGTTGTTCTCGAAACCTAGCTATAATAGTATCTCATTTTCAACCAACATGATGGCTCATCCAACTTAAATTTACAAAAGCTATTATGGCCACATGATGCATGAGTGTCCATCATTAAAGTGGGATTAGATTACGGCTCATTATAAGTATGACTACTCATGCATGCAAATTTTTACCAAATAATGATGATTTCCAATCACAATAAACACATACGCAAACATCATAACACCTCTCTGTAGTACATGTAAACAGTAATGCTTTCCAATCACAACAAACATATATACAAACATCATTTCTTCTCACTATAGCACATGTTTGATTTTTTACATGAAATGCTAAATTATTTATGCACAATATTATTTTCCTAGGCTAGAGTCTCTCCAGCATTGAAATACATAAAATACTATTCCATAGCCAAATCATGTGACATGATAAATCATTCACCAAACAATCTGCCTTCAATGCCTCCCAACATTGCAAGACGTTTTATCAGAACAATTATTTTTTTTAATTTTATACTTGATGACATGAAATAAGTGTCTCACTATTCTATCCCTTTTAGACACACCATAGTACTCTATTTTTAGTTTAGGTTTAATTCTTTCAAATCATACACACAATATCAAAATATTCATAAGAATTCAACGACAATACCTTGTTTTCAATTTGAGTTTAATGCTTTTAAACCATACACAACATCAAACAACTACAAGTTTTCTACGACAATTGTAGGGAATGCACACTTATTTTCTTCATATTCAAAGTCAATACTAATTCACACTATCCCAGAAAAAGCAAGCCTAGAGCAACATATATAAGTCACACCTTTTTCTTCTCACTATTGGAGTGAAGACGTATTCTACCAGTAATCAACAACATCATCTACAAAACAAACGTCTCCTTACAATTTAAAAAAAAAAAATACCAAGAACCAAAATCCCATTTTTTTCTTGTAGCTAAAGATACCCCCAAAAGACACAATAACCTATTCCCCGATAATATGAATGCACCACTCCCAACAAGCATCACTTCCACCTTCTTCAGTTTATGTGGTGATGGAGGTTATGAAAGCTAATCATGACTAGAGTACAGTGTACTCAACTTCCACAAGCCTTTACTTCACGTCAAAATAAATTAAAATTTATAATAAATATAGAAAGAGTATTGACCAATATGCACACGCCTTCCAACGTCAAACTAATAGCAAATATTTATAATTTATTTTACATTTATATAATTGTTTTAATTATATACTTTCCTTTCCTTTATAATCTATTTTTGAACACTCAAACCATTATAATTTATAAAGTAATCACAAAAGGTAAAGGCTCCCATGCCTAGACATTTTCATTGCCAATTAAAACATAATATTTTGAAATAAAGCTCACACAAACTTAGCAAATAATTTCATGAAATCTATATCATATGCATATGTGGTGAGCATTCCATGTGCTCATGATCTGAATCATCACTTCCCTCTTATTTTTTTTTCAACCATCCCTAACTTGTCGAGAGCGTATACCTAATCCTATATACATAAAGGACATCAACAATATCTTGTTCTATGGAAAAAGTAATACATTTCATTAATTAATCTATAATCAATCAATGCTGCAAGGAGAGTCATTACATCCTACCCCACTAAAAATAAACATAGTCCTTGTGTTTTATACAAGGTTACCAATAAATATCCTTACACACAATATTTTAAAAATGTCAAAATGAGTATATTGTTTTACACAAAATTAATATTTCACAATTATTATTGATCTAAAATCCATTTCAAAATTAAACATGCAATTAAATCATTCAACCCATCATATTGCATTCATCCATATGTTTATGAGTGAATCAAAACATATATTACTTCATAACCAAGCTACACTACTCGGTAGTTTTAAATACACATACAGGCTACCCTACCATGTTTTCAATCTCATATCCATATACATACACATATGTATGTCATAAAATCATATAAAAATGTTTTTATAAAGAAATTCTATATCTACTCAAACAAATAAGAAAATTGTTGCTGCATTATTGCCATATCCTCTGACGTGGCATTTCTATCTGAGTAGTGGTCCCATTGGTCCCGACATTGCTCTATATTTATTTTCCTTAGATTATTTGTTCTAAAACCAAGTATGCGAATAGGTTGAACCTCAATATTTTGCGAATCGATCATCTGTAATTTGAAAATATCCATTACATGAGTTGGATCAAAAATATATTTTCTAAAGAGGGATACATGGAAGACATTGTGAATTTTGGACAGGATTGGTGGTAGAGCAAGTCTGTAAGCAATAGGGCTTATCTTCGCCACAATTTCAAACAGACCCACATATCTGGAGTTAAGTTTGAAAGATTTTATGGAAATTTTATTTGGTTTCACCCTTAAGGATACCTTGTCTTGCATAGAATATTCCCTCGGTTCTCTTTCGAGGTCCGCATAGCTCTTTTGGTGATCTACGGTCTCTTTAAGCTTTTGTTGAATTCTTTTTAATTGGTATTCCATTTCTTTTACCGTCTCCAGTCCGATCACTATCTGATCCTCATTATCCCAAGATAAGGGAGTTCTACATCGTCTCCCATAAAGAGCCTCAAAAGGTATCATACCTAGTGATGCATGGTAACTATTATTGTATGCGAATTTCACTAGGTATAAATAGTCTTGCCACTTTGTATGTTGATCCATGCAATACATTCTTAGCATATCTTCTAGTACTTGATTCAGCATCTTAGTTTACTCGTTTTTCTTAGGGTTATATGCAATAATAATATTTAGTTTGGTTCCCAATGCTGTATGCAATGATTGCCAAAATTCATATGTTAAGCGAGAATCTCTATTAGAGATTATAACTTCTGGAAACCCAAGCAGTCTTACCACTTCCCTGGAAAAATTACTCACTACTGTAGGTGCGTCATCTTACACATTACCTAGTATGAAATGTGCAACCTTGGTTAACTTATCCACAACTACCAAGATTATGTCATGCCTGAATCTTCTTTTAGGAAATCCCACGATAAAATCCATTGATACCTCTTACCATTTTTGCATAGGTATTTCATGTGGGTACAACTTTCCAACTAGATGTAAATGCTTCGCTTTCACTCTTTGACACTCTAAATATTTGGCCACATAATTAGTGATATCTTGTTTCATTCCTAGCCAATAATATGCTTTTCTTAAATACTCATGCATTTTTACCCGTCTTGGGTGCATAGAATAAGGTGTATTGTGTGCTTTCGTAAGGATTGTTTCTCTCAATCCTCCTGTGCTTGGAACTACCAACATATTCTTATAAAATAATAGATCATATTTATATACAAAGTATGTATACTTTTTATATTCCTACTTGACCTGAACACTACAAGACTGACAAAATTCATCTTTTCCTTACCACACTTTAATTTGATCCAACATATCATAATGACATTTTGTCATTGTAGTGATACACCCTCTCCTACTCAGAGCGTCTACAATATTATTCTATTTACCCTTAATATACTCAATGCCAAAATTATACTCAACTAAAAATTCTATCCAACATCTTTGCCTGACATTCAATAAGGGTTGAATAAATATGTATTTTAGACTCTAGTGATCTGCCTTTAATTCAAATGGTTTTCCCAATAAATAGTGTCTCCAAATACAACCGCTGCTAACTACAAATCTTGAGTGGCATAATTTACCTTGTGCCTCTTAATTTTCTTGGACTCATAGGCAATAACCGCATCATCTTGGGTCAAAACCCCTCCTATTCCTTTAATGGAGGTGTTAGTACATACTATAAACTGCTTATTGTTAGGATACCATCCTAACCATTAATGTAATAACTTCCATGATGTAATAATTCCTAAATAACGTGGGTAGTACCCATGATTAATATTTTGTAATGTTCTAAGTTTTAGCTTATATAGTGCCTATGACAAATGGCACCCTTTTTATGTAACACATGGTAGATAGGTATGTAAGGTGGCCTTGTGCATGTAATTCGAGTGGCATTGTGCATGTAATTCGAGTGGCACTATGCATGTAATTCGGGTGGCATTATGCATGTAATCCATGTGGCATTTTGCATGTAATCCAACCATGGAAGGGAACTCTTTAAATACCCGAGAAGGCACCAATGTATTCATCTTTTTGAAAATTAATGAAGTGTTGAAGGAGGTTGCCCCCTTGAAGAGGCCTATGATTCTATCTTATTGTTATATTGTTCCTTTATGCAAATTTTTGTTATAATGTATTTTGTTCTGAAAATTAATATGATGTTTATGTGAGTTTATTTCCAAGCAATTGTGTGAGAGTGTGTTTATTTGAGTTTATTTTATAGTAGGATCCTAACAAGTGGTCTCAGAGTGTTTTCTAGGGCCAAGTTCTGCTGCAACAGTAATCATTCTTTCTTGTTAGGTATAATCCTTTGTTATTTTTGTGCAATTTTTTTTTACTATTATCAAAAAAAAAATAGACAAATGCCAGTGAAAAAATATATATATATATATAGTATTTTTTAGTTGAGTAGGTAGAAACCCTGTGCCGAGGGTTTTAAAATATCATGAAGTATTTGTCGTTATTGGCTAAGCTAGATAGCCCATACAATGTTTAGTGAAGTGAGGGGTGATCAGGCTCCAATACCCAGGCCTCAAACAGAACTCACGCACGGACTTGAGCTCCCATGCATCTTCGGGTGTATCGGGAGACCATTCTAGGGTTAAAAAAATTCTAATTTTAGTAATTGGTCACAAAATGTTCCAAAATGCCCTAGGGTGCTCATGGACATCAAAAAGAGCTAGAACATATGGAATCCTTAACAAAAGCCATTGAGAATTTGAACTTGGCAATTTTATCCATAAGGGAAGAGGTCCAAGGTCTTCGTCTAGATCATGAGGCCACTAGCGCTCACTTAGAAGAAACACTGATAGATGTGGGTAGCAAGTTACATAAGGGACCACTCAAAATAGAACACCAGGCTAAAAACTCTACAAGGAATGACCATGACCCATCCTTTAAAATGCCAAAATTGGACTTCCATCGATTTAATGGGAAGGATGTTGATGGGTGGTTATGTAGGTTTGATAAATTCTTTAGACTTCATAATGTTCCCATATATCATCGATTTTAGATGGCTTCCTTCAATTTGGAATCTGAGGCTCTACACTGGTTCCAGTGGTTACATAATTCCAACCCAAATCTCTCTTGGGAGGACTTTGAGTCCCAACTACTGACCCAATTTGGGCCTAGTGAGTATGAGGACTTCACAAGGGCCTTGAACAAACTACAAAAAACATCCTCAGTCTGTGACTACCAAAATAAATTTGAAAAATTGGCCAATAAGACAAGAGGATTGACGGAAGGGTTCTTCACGAGTTATTTTATCAGTGGGTTAAAAGGGGATCTCCAAGCTGAAGTAAAGATGTTGAAACCACATTCCATGATGGAAGCTATCAGTTTGGCCCGTCTGGCCAAATCTAAAATCTCAAACCAAAGGCACCCCCCACGGTTTCCTCAAAACCGACCTTCATTTCCTTTTTGAACCCAAAATTCAATGGATAGTAAACCTACTACACCCAAGCGACTGACTACAGAGGATATGGATGCACGTCGTGCCCAAGGATTATGTTATAATTGTGATGAAAAGTTTTTTAAATGACATAAGTGTGCAAACAAAAGACTGTTATTGATAAATATTGAGGAACCTATTAACACTGACCAGAGTGATGACGATGAGGACCCCCTTGAAAAACCTTCTCCACAGGAAGAAGATACATAGGGGTCTGAGGCAGAGATTTAATTCCATTCTCTTGTATGCATTACCACTCCATAAACCATGAAAGTTGTGGGATTTTTCAAGGGCCAACGTCTTACCATCCTTATTGATTCAAGAAGCACAAACAACTTTATTGATCCTTGAGTTGCTAAGCGGGTAAATTGCTATATCTACACTTGTAATTCATTCAAGTTCATGGTAGCCAATGGGGTAACATTACCTTGTAAAGGAAAATGCCACAATTTCAAGCTCAGGATAGGGGACTATGAACTCAAGCAAGACATGTTTACCCTCCAGTTGGGAGGATGTGATATAGTTTTGGGATCTCAATGGTCGAGTATGTTGGGCACTATCAGTTGGAACTTTGTAGAACTCTGGATGCAATTATCCAAAAATGGACAAAAACACTTACTCAAGGGCTTCCCTATAGGAACACATCACCTCATTAGTTCCAATAGTATGGAGAAAGTGCTAAAGAAATCAAAATGTGGGGTCATTTCACAACTCTTCTCCATCCAACCAACCACTTCACTAATGGCTAAAATTCCATCAGACCTACAACTAGTTCTACACAAACATGATGTTGTCTTTGCAGAACCAACTACACTACCACCACATCACTCTCACGACCATGCTATCCCATTACTTCTGGGTAGTGCACCACAAAATATCAGGCCATACAGGTACCCTCATGCCATGAAATTAGAACTAGAAAAATTGGTACATGAATTACTCAAGGCTGGTGTCATCCGGTCTAGTACTAGCCCCTACTCCTCACCTATCCTACTTGTTCCCAAGAAATATGGCTCATGGCACCTATGTATTGACTATCGGGAACTCAACAAGACTACAATCAAGGATAAATTTCCTATTCCAGTGGTTGATGAATTACTCGATGAACTATATGGGACCATGTATTTCACCAAGCTTGATCTCCACTCTGGGTACCATCAGATCCGGCTCAAGGATGAGGACATCCCAAAAACTGCCTTTCACACTCATGAAGGTCATTATGAATTCTTTGTAATGCCATTTGGTATCACAAATGCTCCTTCTACATTCCAAAGTCTTATGAACAACATCTTTCAGCCCTTTCTGTGAAAGTTCATCCTTGTGTTCTTCGATGACATCTTGATTTACAACCGCACATGGGAAGAGTACCTCAATCACATGGATCAAACTTTATAGTTGTTGGTCACCCATCACCTTTTTTCCAAAAGGTCCAAGTGTTCCTTTGGTTTGATTCAAGTAAATTGTCTGGGACACATTGTATCATAGTATGGCATCAAGGTTGACCCTAAGAAGATTCAAGCAGTTCAAGAGTGGTCGAAACCTCTCACCCTCAAGGGACTTCGAGGATTTTTAGGTATTACAGGCTATTATCAAAAATTTGTCTGCAATTATGGGAAGATAGCTGCCCCCCTCACCTCCATGTTGAAAAAATATTCCTTCACTTGGACAGGGCCTGCTGACCAAGCCTTCATTGAACTCAAGCATGCTATGACCACCACTCCTGTCTTAGCCATGCCAGATTTCTTTAAACTATTTGTCATTGAAAGTGATGATTTTTGTCATGGTATTAGTGCAGTATTTATGTAAGAAGGATGACCTATGGCTTTTACTAGCAAGGCACTCTCTGATCATAATCTAGGGAAATCCACATATGCTAAGGAAATGTTAGCCATATTGCATGCAGTCACACATTGGTGAACTTACCTCATTGGGAGTCACTTCTCCATAAAAAATGACCATCAAAGTCTTAAATATTTTTTGGAACAAAGAGTTGCCACGCCTGACCAACAAAAGTGGGTGTCTAAACTCATGGGCTATGATTATGATATCACCTACAAAAATGGAAAGGAGAATATTATGGCTGATGCTCTTTCTCACCAAATGGAGATCGTAAGTATGTTGTGTGCCATCTCAGCACCACTTCCCCAATGGATTTATTCCTTGCATCAAGAAGCATGTTAGGATGTAGATTTGCAAGCTTTGATAGCCTCACTAATGGATGATCTAGATTCTGCACTAGGGTATAATTGGAATGGCCATGATCTACGCTACCATCAATGCCTGGTTCTACCTCATAAGTCCCCACTTCGAGAGCTCCTCATGAAGGAATTGCATGCCACTCCCTCTGTCGGCCATTCAGGGTTCCTTAAAACATATGAGTGACTCAAGCGCACCTTCTTTTGGAAAGATGTGAAATGTGACATCTGCTCTTTTTTTGCTACCTGTGATACATGTCAAAGGATAAAAGGTGAAACAATGCGCTCTTTGGACACTCTTCAGCCATTGCCTATCTCGGATCAGGTTTGGACTGACATTTCCATGGAATTTATAGAAGGGCTCCCTAAATATGGAGGCAAGTCAGTTATTTTCATGGTAGTGGACCGCCTTTCAAAGTATTCTCACTTTTGTACCCTTGCTCATCCTTATACCTCATCCATTGTTGCACATTTTTTTCTTGACTCCATATTTTGTCTTCATGGCATGCCCACATCCATTGTATCTGATCATGATCCCACCTTCACTAGTCATTTCTGGCAAGAGTTGTTTAAGTTGTAGGGGACTCAGATCAAAATGAGTTCAGCCTACCATACACAAATGGATGGTCAAATAGAAGTTGTTAATAAATGCTTGGAAACCTACCTTCGATGCTTTGTTTTAGATCATCCCACTCAATGGGCCAACTGGTCCCTACAATCATCCCTACAACTTCACAGGTGTCAGAATATTGCTACAAAATTCTATGGTCCTTACCAGGTTCTACAAAGGATTGGCCCCACAGCTTACAAATTGGTGCTCCCACCTACTTCCAAGCTTCATCCTATTTTTCATGTTTTTGCTCTCAAGAAAGTTATGGGCACACAGGTACAGGTTCAATCCACACTTTCTGAATTGGATGAAGAAGGCTCCATATTACTTTAACCTGAGTAGTTGTTGGATCGTCGGACTCACACTCTTTGCAACCATACAATTACAGAGATCCTTGTTTAGTGGCGTGGGCTTCAACCTGAAGATGCTACATGAGAATCTCTCCACCAACTCCAGCAATAGTTTCCTCATTTCAGCTTTGAGGACAAAGCTTCTTCAAGAGGAAGGACATGTTAGGATCCCATCCTAACCCTTAATGTAATAACTTCCATGTTGTAATAATTCTTGAATAACGTGGGTAGTACCCATGATTAATATTTTGTAATGTTCTATTTTTTAGCTTATATAGTGCCTATGACAAATGGCACCCTTTTTATGTAACACATGGTAGATAGGTATGTAAGGTGGCCTTGTGCATGTAATTCGAGTGGCGTTGTGCATTTAATTCGAGTGAAACTATGCATATAATTCAGGTGGCATTATGCATGTAATCTAGGTGGCATTTTGCATTTAAGCCAACCATGGAAGGGAACTCTTTAAATACCCAAGAAGGCACCAATGTATTCATCTTTTTGCAAATTAATGAAGTGTTGAAAGAGGTTGTCCCCTCGAAGAGGCCTGCGATTCTATCTTATTGTGAGATTGTTCCTTTATGCAAATTTCTATTATAATGTGTATTTTGTTCTGAATATTAATATGATGTTTATGTGAGTTTATTTCCAAGAAATTGTGTGAGAGTGTGTTTATTTGAGTTTATTTTATAGTAGGATCCTAACACTTATTAGGATTAAGTAATTGCAAAATTGGTGTGGTTTTCAGTCTTTATTTTAGAACTTGAAAAACCTCCTCACACTATTTTGTCTATTTTAAAGCTTTTCCTTTTATTTTAATATTTGTAATAGGTTGGGCAATTCTTGAAAACCCTCTAACAAATCACCTATAATATCCTATGATTCTCATAAAAATTTACACCTCTCACATATTAGTATGTGTTGGCCAATCCACAATTGCTTCAATTTTCTTGGGATCTACTACAATCCCTTATGTGGAGACAATATGTCCTAGATACTGTACTTGTAGAGTGTATAACTCACACTTTGAAAATTTTCCATATAATCAATTCTTTCTAAGAAACCCAAGTACAATTTTCATATGCTAATCATATTCCTCCTTGTTCTTGGAATATATCAGTATATCATCCAAAAATACGAGCACAAACCGGTTCAACTACTCTCTAAAAATGTTATTCATGATTGTGGCTAGGGCATTAGTCAACCCAAAAGGTAGGATACTAAATTTAAAATATCCATATCTTGTTCTAAATGTTGTTTTAGAAGTGTCTTCTTCTCATATTCTCAACTGATGATAACCAGATCTTAAATCAATCTTTGAGAATATGGTTGCTCCTTTTAATTGGTCAAAAAAATTATCAAATCTACGTAATGAATACCTATTCTTGACAATAACCTTGTTCAACATCCAATAATCTATGCACATCCTCAAGGTACCATTTTTCTTCTTAAAAAATAATATAGGAGCTCCCCAAGGTGACACACCTGCTTGATTAGCCCTTTTTTTGACAAGTCTTGAAGTTGCATTTTGAATTCTGGTAGCTCTATGGGAGTCATTATATACGGTTCCCTTACAATAGGTGTAGCTCCAGGTAATAATTCAATGGAAAAATCAAATTCCATCTGAGGTAACCCTAAAAGATCCTCAGGGAACACATACTTGAATTCTCCCTTAGGTCAGGTTCCATTTCAGTGTCTTCTTTCTTATTCATCTTAACTATGAATATCTTTCCCCTCTTCCTAATAACTTTATTTATCTTCATTGTAGATAGTAAAGGTGGTTTAAATTCACCTCGACCATAATAAATTCTAATCATTTGATTAGACTCATCCATAAATTCCACCCATCTCTCTTTAAAATTCAAAAGAGCCTTATGAGACTTTAACTAGTCAACTCCCAAAATGATATCAAATGTGTGCAAAGGTACCACATACAGATGCCAATTAGTATTTCCTTGTGGTAAAGTTATGTGAGGGTCAAATAGATATTGGTTAACTTGGTAGGTTTACCCTAACCCATACTCTACCTTCCAACCATTGGCCAAAAATATCGATCTAATAGGTATATCCCTCACTATTCTAGTGGAAATAAAGCTACCAGTTGATCCACTATCTATCCATTTATTAAGAAATGAGTAATTTTTTACATCAATTTTAGAACTACCTATGGCTGCATAGATCCTGTGGGTGGCCTTCTCTGGTGCTTTCTGATGTCGATCAACTCTGTGGGGGTATTTTTTGGCATAATGAGCTCCATGAAATATATAGCATCTATTTTATGGAGCTCTATTTACCCTACTACTACTCTCATTTCTGTCTAGAGGTGAAGTTTCCCTAGTCTTTTCCTACCTACTATTTTTTGATCCTACATTTTTGAAAACTCTTTACCATCCCTTTTGAGCTTACCCCCCTGATAATTAGGTTTATTTTTACCACTTTACCTATTTTTCTCTCCTCCTTTGGGTTTTTTGTTTTGATATTTATCCCATCTCATAAACCAAACACTTTTTCACTTCTTAAGCACATATTTCTCCTTTTAAGATAGTTTTTTTATAATTGAAATATGTCTTTCTAGTTTCCTGATTGGCTTCATATTTTCTTGCCAAATCAAAGGCTGTAGTTAGGCTAACAGGATTGTGCATGTTTACCACCATCATAATTCTAGTATGTAATCCCAAAATGAATTTTTGAGTCTTCATTTCTTCATTGCTTTCATATTGAGATGCATATTTCAATAATTGAATGAACATTTGGTGATAGTCCCACACTGACATACCTTCCTGATACAAATTGGAGAACTCTCTAAACTTCTCTACATAGTATTATTTTGTTAGAAATCCATCTCTATATTCCTAGATAAAATCCTCCCACCTGAGGTCCGTAACTTCAATATTATGACATTACTTATAAGACTTCCACCAGTACAAAGCTACTTCAGTCATATTCATAACTACTAAAGAATTTTTAGATTCAGATGATAAAACCACTAGGGAGAAGTACAATTCCAACTCATTAAGCTAATTTTTTGTAGTATCACCATATCCTTTCCTGTTTAATTTGGATATCACAATATTCTTTAGATTCCTATCCAATTCTTTACTCACCCTAGACCTTCTCATACTGGATCCCTCAGGTTCTCTACGTGCCTCCTCTACCCTACCCAATCCAATTTATCTTCCCCTAGCTAAGTCTTCTATGACCCGCTATTGTTGGACAATAAATTCTTGTTGTTGGGCCATGTGATTTTTTTGTTGGGCCATCTCTTTCCTTTGTTGTTCCATGTGGATTTGCAATAATTGAACAAATTTGGTAAGATTTCCCTCCTATCTAATAGTTTAATTGGGAGAGGGTTCATTCAATCATTTCAACCATCTTTCACATTGAGGACTTTCTCATCTTATCCCTAACCTTGGTCCCTTCATAGGTCCTTCGGTGGATTCTTCCTCCCTACCTCCTGTAGGATTTTCTATAGATCCACCTTGTAGCATTCGTGTCATTGACCTATAGGTGAAAGAGGTAAATTATTAGTTTTACATTATATTAGACAAGTTTCACAATTAGAGTCTACAACTTAGAATCACTTCTGCTCTGATACCATATGTAACAACCCAAGTCTACTCACTTGGTTGTACCACTAAAAAAAGTGTTATCAAAGGGGCATTTTTTTGTTTTTAGCCTATAGTTTTTTTTATAGGATTACCTTTATGTTCATAGCATAACTCATTTCACCCAATATTCATTAACATAAAATTAAATTAGTACAGGTATATTATACCACTTTTGGGTACAAGACTACTGCAAATAACCACCCAAGTGGATGAGATTGACCAACTCCCATAGAGATGTCATTCTATGGAATCAACTTGCCTCATTTACCATCTCATTTTATGATATGAGGGTCTATCCATGGTAGGGGTTATCCTTTAGGGCCCATAAAACCTAGAGGGGGATGCTTTCTTTCTCCATCCCTTAGCGATTGCAAATGTACGACCTAACTAGTTGGCTCATTCTAACTTTATTTTGTAAGGAATCAACATACATATGCCTTCATGACTAATTGATTGTCTCCTTACCATAGTCAGTTAGTGTCATGTCAATACCCTGATCTTGGACTTGATCGCATATGCTCATTATAACTCTTGATTGTTTATCCCATACCAAATATCGAGGCTAAACTAGCTGAGTCTAATGATACATGGGACTTATCCTAGTACTACTAAGCAACAATTATTTATGTGGCATCTCATACCACCTCTCCTTTTTAGATCTAACCTAGTCACTATTTCCAACTGATTCTGTCAGTCTATAATTGTTCTCGGATCTATTGTGTGCATACCCACACCTCAACAAAATTAGGTGTTTAATATTTCTTCCCACTATTTATTCTTCATGATAAACCATTTCTTGGGTTCTTATATTATTTCTTATAGTTTATTAGGTTACCCAATCTCATGTAAAGTACTAATAAATATCTCTTATTGCCAAGGTCTCCATTTATCTTAACGTTTACTAATGTAAAGCGATTATATAATAGAATCATCTCATAGCATTGAAACAAATAGAATTATTTATTTAAGCATATAATAATAAAGGTTTCCTTACTCTAATATTCACATTCTTCCCAAAGATTCAATTTTCAATTTTCCTCTACAACTTTATCAATTGCTTGTGATAAGATCTGGTTAAAGATCTGGCAAATCTGAGAAGGCTCGGCTACGTTTTCAAAATGTAGTCCTTTATTAAGAGTGGAAGACTCTACAACAGCCATATGGTCGACTGACCATATCATATATCTTCTTCCTTATCTTTTAGAATTTACCTTTTCATAAATTTATCTTCCGAGAATATGGTTTTAGAACTCATAAGGGAAATCCAAAGCTAAATTAAACAAACACATTTATATCTAATTTTTTTAAGTCGCTTTTTGGTTAATCCCATTCAAAAAGAGAAGCTAAAGTCAAATATTTACTAAAATATTGGCTATTAAGGAATTAACACCATCTTAGGTCCAAAATTGCATAAAAAATCCAATGTTAACATATATTCAGACCTACTTTTTAAAACCAAGACCTCTTATCATGGAAATTCAATATTTATCATCTGCTTTTCAAAACCAAAGGTTTCTTTTGTTGAAAGTTTCCATGTTTGGTTTTAGAGACATTTAACTAAACCCAAGGCGGTTTTCCTGGTTCTATTTTTAAAACATAACCTCTTCAATTCATAATTTACTTGAATGGCAGGTTAAAAAATTGGATAGAAGTAAAAAATCTCAAGTATTTTTAGTAGTTTATCTAATATTTTTGTTTCACTAAAAAAAATAGAGTTTTCATTTGTAGAATTCTTCATCTACTTATACAAAAAACTAACACAACATAGTTAATATGAAATCATAAAAATGCTACTCACATACACTCGTAGAGAGAAGAATAACAACAAGAAAAAACTATTAGATTTTATTTTACTCCACTGTCCAAAATAGTTTTCTCAAAAACCAAATCCATATTTGTTTTTTTTTTTATAAATTAACTTCAAGAAGATATTCATATAATCAACACCCTCTCAAAAAGTATACACTTTGTTCTCTTCAAAAATTAAATATACAACACTAAATGTATATGAGTTTAACATAAATAATTTTAAAGATCTCTATTATGCATATTTGATGTTCTGAGACCAATTACAAGTATCCTTGAAAATAGAAAATAACAATAAGTTTGTTGAGCATAGACGTCTACTCTACTAGTGGTTACTCAGAATTTCCTTTGTTTTCATGCCCTCATTGCCCAAGTATTGTTCTAAAAACCTAGTTGTAGTAGTCTCTCATTTCCAACCAGAATGATGGCTTGCCCAAACTAAATTTATAGTAGCTCTTGTGGCCACATGATGCTTGAGTGTCCATCATTAAATTGGGATTAGATTGCGGCTCATTATAAGTATACCTACTCATGCATGCAAATTTTTACCAAACAATGATGCTTTTCCAATCACAAGAAACATATACACAGACATCATAACACCTCTCTGCAGTACATGTAAACAATTATGCTTTCCAATCACATCAAACATATATGCAAACATCATTTATTCTCACTACAACACATGTTTGACCTTTTACACGAAATACTAAATCATTTATGCACAATATTATTTGCCTGGGCTAGAGTCTCCCTGAATTTAAAATACACAAAACACTATTCCATAACCAAATCATGTGACCTGAGAAACAGTTCACCAAACAATCTACCTTCAGTGCCTCCCAACATTGCAAGATGTTTTCTCAAAATAATTATTTTCTTTAATTTTATAGTTGATGACATGAAATAAGTGTCTCACTATTTTATCCGTTTGAGACACACCATAGTACTCTATTTTTAGTTTGAGTTTAATGCTTTCAAATCATACACACAACATCAAAATATTCATAAGAATTCAATGACAATACCTTATTTTCAATTTGATTTTAATGCTTTCAAACCATACACGCAACATCAAACAACCACAAGGTTTCTACGACAATTGCAGGGAATGCACACTTATTTTATTCATTTGTAAACTCAATATTAATTCACACTATCCCAAAAAAAAAGAAATCCTAGAGAAACATATAGAAAGTACACCTTTTTATTCTTGCTATTGGAGCCAAGATGCATTCTACCAACAATCAACAACAACATCCATAAAACAAACATCTCCTTCCAAAGTTTCCAAAAATAATACAAAGAACCAAAATCCCTTTTTTTTTTTCTTGTAGCTAAATATACCCCCCAAAAGACATAACAACCTATTCCCTGATAAAATGAATGCACCACTCCCAACAAGCATCACTTCCACCTTATTCGATTTTCATGGTGATGGAGGTTATGAAAGCTAATCATGACTAGAGCATTACGTAACTCAACTTTCACAAACCTTTGTTTCACATCAAAATAAATTGAAATTTATAATAAATCCAGAAAGAGTATTGACCAATATGAACATGCCTTCCCACATCAAACTAATAAAAAAAATTATAATTTATTTTACATTTATATAACTATTTTAATTATATACTTTCCTTTCCTTTATAATATATTGTTGAACACTCAAACCATTATAATTTATAAAGTAATCACCAAATATAAAGGCTCCCATGCCTAGACAATTTTAGTGCCTAAGGCTCCCATGCCTAGACATTTTAATTTCTAATTAAGACATACAATATTTTGAAATAAAGCTCACACAAACTTAGCAAATCATTTCATGAAATCTATATGATATGCATATGTGGTGAACGTTCCATGTGCTCACAAGCTGAATCATCACTTCCCTCTTACCTTTTCCACAAACCATTCCTGACTTGTCGAGAGCGTATACCTTATCATGTAATACATTTTGTTACATGTGTCCATTCTGTTTGGATCTCATTTATTGTTCCATGCTAACATAATTAACTATGTTTGTTCCAAAGGTCAAAGGTCATTTTATTTTGAACGATCAACTAAAAGGACCTAGGAGGATTGATTGTTGCATTTCCAAGCTTAGTCTTATAATGGTCTAATCAAGCTCCCAAATGCTGACCATATTTTATAGAGTTTTTGTGAAGTTATTTTATAGATTTGAAGCTGTGGGAAATTTTGAACGTGAGATAAAGCTTGGATAAAACACTAAATTAGATAAGTACCCTAAGTAAATATTTTAGGTTGTGTATTGTGTGATTTTGTTATTCCCGTCCATAACCTACGTTACAAATAAAAGGGCAAAACATTTGATTTCTTTCGTGGCATAAAAAAGGAAAAAAACATATACTTTTGCATATAGGGTTTAGTCTTGTTTGTGCACTTCCTTGGTCCCTTGTTCAAAGAAAATAATTTTATTTCTTGCAACCTAGGGTTAGATATCATTGAATCAAAGAATCACATTAGGGTTGGTTATTATTTTCTTGCATCTTGTGTGCTTTGCATTGTTATTTCATTTCTATAGTTTACCATAGAAAGGCCAAACATAGGTGTTTTCTTAAATCACACATTAAACATTTCCACCCTAGACTTGGAGTGAGTCCTAAAATCATTCTTGGTGAACCCATTTCTTTTTTTTTGAGTGTAGAGATATAACACACCTCTACGGTTACCTTGGTTCCTAGTAGATCTAATAGGGAATCATACATGACAGGGGCATTTTTCCCCTCTACATATTTGGTGAACTTGATGTGAACATACATATTAGTGGCCAAGATAGGAAGCCTCTTCCTTTGCTTTTCTCTTGAAAATTTAAATAATACCACTTATTTTGTTTGTTTAGAATATAAAAAATTTTAAAACATGTTAAGAATATTCTTGTGTCTTTCCTTGGTTTTCTCTTCTATCCTTTCATTTCTCGTAATGTCTTCGTTCCTTAAGATTTAGTGAAGGTGCTTAGAATCTAATCAAATTTATCAAGAATATGATCAAATTGTTAGGTAGAATCATAATATTGATGCAAAAGAGAAATAACATGTGGAAACTAATACTAACTATGATCCTTATGAGGGGCCTAATGGTGGCTTCACTTTTACATTATTTGATCATCTATGGGATTTTATGAAGCTCCACAAGGAGGCTTTGGTTAAGGCTATGGTAGAGGAAGCCCAACCCAAAAAATGTGGGATGCATCCTCCTCCTACCATATCTCCTAGAAATATTCATAACAACCCCTTGTTTTAATATTCACATCATGTTAATCCTTCTCATCAACCAATATATTCTACTACTACAACCGCAAATGTTGGAAGACTATTTAGGATAGTATGCCATGCTATGATATATATAGAATATCTAATTGATAATTTAAGAATGTTGGATAGTATGCCATGCTATCATATATGATGGTATGTTGTTACTAAAGACGTTTTTAAGAGCCTTGGTGGTATGACGTTAGAGTGGTATTATCAACTGCCTAATCATTATTTGAGGAATTTTGAAGAGGTAGCTAAATTGTTTGTTCAACAATTCAAAGCTTATGTTGAAAACAATGTGAGTATGAAATATCAAGGATAAGTTACTGTCTTGACAATGCTAGAGTACTTTCTCTATATTTTATGTAGCTTCTTCAAAGTTTTCACCATAGATGATGAAATAATCCATGTAAACTTCTATAGTTTCTCCTATCATGTCTGAGAAAATATTGAGTATTACCTACTAGAAAGTCATAGGTACATTGCATAACCCAAAAGATAAAACATGATAGGCAAAGTTTCTCCATGGACATGTAAATGTGGGTTTTTCTTGGAATTAAAGTAAGGTAAGAATGAAAGCTTTTCAGAATTCTTAATCTTGTTGGAGGATTCTAGTTAGATGCTTGAGATATACCTTACCTCCTAGAGATATGCTTGAGATATTTATTGAGAATTTACAAGAGAAAATATGTAATGAATTAGAAACTACAACTATCACCTCTTTTGACCAAGCAATAGATTTAGCAAGAAGAGTAGAGCAAGACCTTATTCAAAGAGGATAAATTAAGATAAAGGAATATAGGACCATGAAAGCATAGTATAATAATAAGCATGTAGTTGGTGATGGGGTAATGAATAGTAGTCCTATTAATAGTGTTGTTAACACCCTAAAAAATATGGTGCTTCGCTAGCCTCAAAAATGCCTATCAAGAAATTTTACAAAACTCAACACACCCATGAATGTGGTCCTACAACAACTTTTGGAAGCTAATATGATTGAGTTGCTTTCCATAAGGCAACCAGATACCATGACTGGTTGGTATAAGCCTAGGTAACATTGTGAATATCATAGGGTGGAGGGGCACATGACAAATGGATGTAAGAGATTTGAACATGTGGATCATGACCTAATTGATGAAGGATGCCTTGTTATAGAAGGTTCTCGATCTAACCCTCTAACAAACAATCAACATCCTACTCAATAAGTACCCACAACTAATAAAGACATGGATATCTTCTAGGAACCCTCCCTAATCATGGATAGCAGGAAGCTAATCAAGTGTCATATCATAATGTGCCACCTCCCTATGATAATATGGTCGATATGATAGTAGTAACTATAAGGTGACAAGCATAGATTCAATTGACTCAATATTCACAATAGGAGATGAGTCCTACCTCTAATCAACCCTTAAAACCCACCTTAGTTTTGAAGAATACCCAAAAAAGGAGCATAAGGGTAGAAATCCCACCTTTAGTGTTGAAGCCACAACCTAAAGTCTCCTTTGAAATTCAATAGCAATTAGCTAGTACCTCAACTAAGATCTCTCTCTTAGAACTTTTACAAACTTCTCCTATTCATAGGGAAGCTTTGTTGAAACTTCTAAGACAACAATCTATTACTCAAAATATTTCCCCTAGTGCTATAGCTAATTTTTTGAGTTCTCTTGGAATACATCATATATCATTTTTAATTACAATATTCCTCCCTCAAATCTACATGGGTATTCTTACCTCTATATCATCGTGTTTATTGGAAAAATGTTTATCAAGTAGATTTTGATAGATAATGGTTCTTCCCTAAAGTTATGCACTTATCAAATTTTCCAAATATTTAGATTAAAAGAAGAAGATTTAACTAAATCCAATATCATCATCAAAGATTTCAACAATGAGTACCAAGAGGCTTATGATGTTATATCCCTTCCCCTTAGGGTTGGACCCAATATCATAGATACCTTATTCTATGTGGTGTCTTACCCTACATATTTTAATCTTCTTCTTAGATGCCCTTGGATTCATGTGATGAAGGTGGTCCCTTCTATTCATCAATGTCTAGAATCTGAATTTAAGAATCAACTTATCACCATTATGGGTGACCCTCATCCATTAAAATAATATTCAATGGTTGAGCAAGCTCAATTTGATCTCAATATATGTCCATCAGTATCCTCATATCACATAACTAAGCAACTGGAAAATCTAAATATGAGTGAGGAAACCCTCATCAATGTTTCATCAAAGGATCACATTAATCATTTTATTTCATAATCTCTTTTAGATCTTGCCAAGATACCACCTTCACCATGGACTATGGGTTTACACTATAAGAAGGGTGAATTTGTACATATGGGCACATGTACCTTTATCTTCACAAGGGTCTCCCTCGAAGAAAATATCTATGGTAGAAATCCTCTTCTTATAGAGCATTTGTTTTCCAATTATTACATATCCAATGATTATCGACACCATAAATGGATCTTGTCTAGTATAGGATATGTAGGTAAAGGTTTGGGGCCATTATAGAAAGGTATTCAAGAGCCTTTAGCAATTGAAATTTGGTCTGGGTGATGTGGTGTAGGCTACATCCCTAATAAAAACCAATATTTACCATTTGATAATGATGATCACCTTGTTACTCATATTGAATATTTAGATCATCAAGGCTTGGAGTGGAGTGATGAGAATGATAAGCATACTTAAAGGGAGACCCCTTATGACATAGCTCATGAGGATATCCTCTATAATAGCATCTTATTTAACAAGTCTATCCCTTGTGTTGCACATACTGAGTCTTCTCATTATCAAAGGTATCCTATTCCTCTATCTCATAAGGACATTGTAAAATTGGGAATCTTTCATCTTTTATCAAAAAATATGGCACAATCAAAGTTTGCAATGAATTTTGTATAAAAAATATTGGAGAATATGTTGTAGATGATCCACTTTGTGACGATATTCTTGAAGGTATCCTCCATAATAGCCCTTTCTTTTATGGGTTAGCTCCTTGCACTACCATATTATTTGTTAATATAGGTGGCACAATCAGAATTTGTGTTGAATTTAAGAACTTAAAGCACTGATAAAAAAAATGATTAATTTGCATCTTCATCTTGTTTAGTTCGCATATTACATCCAATTTTCTTGATTCATACTACATAATTGTTTGTTGTTGATTGTGGAGCCTAATTAATTTGTAGGCCTTGCTTTCATCCGCACTTGGACCCACCACGTGAAAGATGGGGGGTGTAGGGGGAGCATCAGCCCCCCTACTTATGTCCGCTAGGGGGGTCCATGGGGGACAGAGACAGATTTTTTTTCCTCTATGTAAATCTGGACCATTTGTTAGTAGGTCAGATCAGACGATAGATTGTAGGCGTGTTTTTGCCTTAAAATTGTAATGCACTTTTATAAGAGGATGTTGTATGGTGACTGAAATGTAATGTTCGGTGTGCGGCTATGTACAGAGGAGTTTTCTAGATGGAATACAAGGCCTATTTATTTTCTCCATGGACGTATCCCACATTGGGTGAACCACGTAAATTTGTGTCTATTGTGTATTGCTTTATTTCTTCTGTGTTTTATTTCTGTATTTTATTGCTTGTATTTTATGGTTTAATCATAACACCTATCATATTTTGTATGCTTGGTCTAACATTCTATCCCATTTGCATTTTTTTCTTGTCATACAATTGCATTACTACTTGTTCATACTTGCATGACTACTTGATCAAATAGATTCTTGGGAATTTTGTGACCATGGCAAGTTATGACACCTAGTCAAGTCGTGGCTCACATGCATTGCACTTAGACTAGGGTTCTAATGCCTAGCAAATCCTCAATCTAGGGCCCATTTTCTTGAATTTTCATCACTGCATTTTCCCATCCCATATTCTCTTCTTATTCTTTCTTCCTCTTTTATATTCCTTGACCTTGAAATTTCTTATTGTTTCTATCTCTCCAAATTAAGGGATATAGTTCTTTTGTATATCCTTGACCTTTGCATATTTTCCTCTCTTCCTTTTGTCAATACAAAGATATATGTTCTTCTATCTGCTCATTCTTGCTTTCACACTTCTTTCTTATTGATTTTTGATGGTTAAGCGACCCTCATGGGCTAGGATAGATATCACATGAATATCACTTGTGGTGTTCATATAACCATTGACTATATTACACAAACTTATTAACCATTGAAACTTCAAGGTAGATACACACTCACCTCATGTTCTGATCTATTAGATTTGTCCATACACCTTATTGCACACACCATATCCATACCAGGTAGTACTCGTTTTGGAAAATCAATAAACAATTTCATCCCATACATGATAGCTTCATGGTCATGAGAACGGAGTAGCCTCCATTTGATTATTTGGTAATGAACACTACATCCATAGCAAGTATTGCTCCACACTTGTCCATATTTTTGCAAACATAACACCCTTATAGGATAGCTTCATGTCCACATTTTAGGGGCAACCTCCATCTCGATAATTTGTGAGCATACATCCTTACAGGGTTCTACTCCTTTTTTTCTTTTGCTTAGCCTTTTGGAGCTTTGTTTTTATCTCTTTCTTCTTCTTTGTTATTTGTTTTCTTCTTCTTTCCATCCATTCATCTATGCATTTCATGTTGCATTTCATTTAGGTTTGCACTTAGATGTTTTCATTAGATTCATGTCATTCATTCATTTAGTTGCATTCATTGCATTCATTATGTTTGTCATTAACACACATAACAAATAACTTAATAAAAATTAACGTAATGCACACACTTTCACACTATAACATAATAATAAAAACTGTAATATGATATTAATTGATAGTAGGGAATACATGACAATTGGGTTAGTGTGCCATAGTCCAAGCTCGATGCACTCGATCACCCCAGAGATGCATGTCATAGTGTAAAATTGGTATGTCATCCCTAGCTCTATGAGCCTACCTTATCCACTTTACCTATTGGTGGTGGTTGTAGTAGGGGTATGTTCATAGACTACAAAGTTATCCATGATTAATATTATGATTAGCTTTGTGACTAAAAGGATGCTAGTGGAAGCACCTTCTAATACATCAACATAATCTAGAAGTACAGATCCTGGTAGAAGGTCTTCCTTTTTACCACTATGTATTGCCTCTCCTCTACCCTCTATAGCTTCTCCTATAGTAATAAAATCCCCTTGATTGGTTGGCTACTCATCGCAACAACCATCCCCTTAGCCTAGTCCTACTAATGCTCTTACTCTAGTCAGTTCATATCCCCTTTGAGGTAGCTTTCCTTAGCCCTCATTGTGTCTTGTTATATCATGACTTGGACCAATTGTGTATAAAGAGTGTCTATCTCTCCCTATATGGTGACCACTCTATATGGTAGCCCCTCTACCACTCTCACTAGGTCTCCTTAACCCACAGTTCCACTTGGTCCTATCTATGCCGCTATGGGGATACCTTTGAATGTCCTCCTCACATTTGACCCAAATAGAGTGATGGTGGTCCTTATGGCTGCCACTACCTCTACCCTGACATATAACCTGACTTGTCGAAGAGGCTATGGCATATTATCTTGTTGCTCTATTGCATGTTGGTTAGCCTCTCAGAGCACTAGCTATACTTGTCAGCCCATGACTTGGTGCCTTTGCACTGGTACTAGTGGGGAGATCCTTGGGATCATAATAACCTTATACCATCTCTTATATTCGAGGGCTATCCAAACATCATATACTCTAGGATCGATGTAGAGGGGATCATCCAGGTCCTCCTCCATGAATCTAACCATATTAGGGTCCCCTTTGACTCCTAGTGTATCTCACATCACTCTTCTATACCAGTAAATCTCCCAGGTTTGGTATCTCCTAGATAATATTGAACTGTCGCTACACTCGATCAAACCAATAGAGATCCAACTCATCCTTATTTTTGGTGACCAATCGAACCCTCCTAATACGTGATAGCTCCTTCACATCCTCATCCCACCCACGGTGTAGATGCCATGATCACCATATGGCATGATGGTCCTGTAGTCATATATGACCTATATCCTTAGTGGTAAAATACCTACATACGGTCTCTATGTATGCTCAACATATCAGAACCACTTGTATATTACTAGTCACTCTGGGTCAAGTAGTGGTCCTGGTAGTTTCTCTGGAAACCTAATAACTATGCGCTCCTAGCACCACACCTAGAGAAAAGTCATGCATACCAAACCTATATATCATTTGTATACAACATTGTACAACATCCTATACAAACAAACCAACAAATATGAACCCCACAAATTGCACCTACTGATCTCACATATCTATCACTACTCCTACCAGTACCCATGGCAGACATTATCAACTCATGTTGCACACTAGAAATCCTACCACCACTCCATAGAGCATAGTTGTTAGTTCTCTAATCCCATGTCATCGCAAAATTTCATCCAAACGGAATACATTGTTGTGTATCTCATGTGATGGATCACCCGTAAATATCTATGCTATCGTTTGATGCACCTATACCCTATAAACCATCCTCCTCCTAATGGGTATCCTCAAGATGTGCCACATGTCCTCTAGTGTGACAATCATCTTTCTCATCGATAACTAAAATATGAATGATTCGAGTACCACTACTCTACCAACATTGTAAATAACGCTATGTCAACCTCCACTTGAGGCAATTATACCAAGTGTAGAATCTCCCTTTCTCTCAGTGTGTGTCTCTCTCCTAGCGTGAGCTACTATAGTGCCTCTTCGAGGGTACTCGATCGTTATTCCCTGTTGTCAAGGACATCATAAAGGAAATCATGTTACAATATATATATATATATATATATATATATATATATATATATATATATATATATATATATATATATATATATATATATATATTGTAACATGATTTCCTTGACAATATATCTATATATATATCTATATATTGTAACATGATTTCCTTTATATATATATACGTTATTCCCTACTGTCAAGGAAATCATGTTACAATATATATATACATAAACACAAAAATTAATTTCATCACATAATCATAAAAATAATCAACATAAGAATGCTAATGAAATTTTTAGACTAAGAGCACCTACTCCCTTCTTCTATCCTTCTTTTTTTATTTTTTTCCTTTCTTTTTCTATTTTCTTTTTCTATCTTCTTTCTTCTCTAAATTCATGCCTTGTATCCTCAAGGACATATATTCATGAATTAATACCCTGTATGGTATGGGGTACGAATTCAATTGCTAGCAAGGCCAACCAGATCCATGATGATCGTCAGATCCGCACCTAGGTCCTGCACGACAAATTCTACTTGAAAACATAAAATATTCTATAAACTAAAAATAAACTAAAATCTAAATGCTACCTGGAATTTTAGTTCTTACCCATGCTTGGTCTATTTTTGCACCCAGGGTTATGCATAGTGGCGAATATTCGCCATTTGGGAGAATATTAGGATTTTCAAAATTAAAAATTGGCGAATATGAGGACCCTCGATGTCGGCCCATTCGCCTAAAATTTTTAGGACCAATTTTTTGCTTAGGGTTAATTCACCATAATATATATCCAAACATAGGCATATTTGTACTCGTTGGAAAGATCTTTTTGAGCCTGATCTAATGGTGGTGTTTGTATGAAGTTATAAGGTGATTTAATAGGTCAAAATTTATCCTAAATATGACCTTACTTTTTAGGGCTTCAAATACCCTAAATTTTGGTGTGAAGATGATTGATTTGATTTGCTTTGGATTCGCCATGATTCACCTTGATTTTGATTAGGATTCACCATTTTTTTACAAGTACATTTTGAGTCCAACCCCTTATGCATAACCATAGTTGCGCCAACATCACCCCTCACTACTACCACTTAGTGTGTGGCAAGTGACATTCTCTTCTTTTCTCTAGATCTCTCTTTTGTTTTCTTACACAGTGAAAATAAATTAGGGTTTTCACCCTTTTTATTTTTTATTCCTCATTTTTCATTTTTTGTCTTCTCTTTCTCTCCTTTTTGTGCATTTTTCATTGTGTGTTGCTCTCTTTTATTATAAGTCTATCATTTTGAGTTTTCTTAGGAATTTTACATTCCTTTCGAAACATGAGGGGGTACCATGGCTTGAGAGGCATTAATGTCCTTAATACCTCGATTTACATGCAAAATTTTAAAGTGTCTAAAATGACACCACTTATGCATCACCCCTTTATTCTAAACATACAATCCCTTTTTCTTTATGTTTTTTGTCCTTTTCACCAATAAATAGGTGTCTACATATTTTTTGAATGTATTTATTAGGCCATAAATACATCAAAGAGGGGGTAAAATTTAGACATGGAAAATTAACCCACCCAAATGTGTTATTTTTCCTAAGGTTCCTTTGGGAGGCTCTCAAACTTTCTAGGAGCAAATTTGACTCATTTTTCTTGTGTTTTACCTTGCTCTCCTTAACCTTGATCGAATTCATACTTGGTAAATTACGAGGCACATATTCGGTAAATTTAGGGTTTTTATTGAAAAAAACTAAATTGTAAGTTGACATTTTTGGGTGTTGACTTAATCAATGTGAAATTTCATTTTATTTCCTTTTAGCCCTCCAAGACCTATATAAATAAAGCGATTGGATCTCATTTCTTTGTCCCTAGTTACTAATGATAATCAAGTGTCAATCTCAGAAAGTTCAAGCAAAATAAGAATTATTTTGGTGCTCTTGGTGCTTTGGGGTTCTATTTTTGATGTGTTCTTTGTGATTTGCAAGTGGAGAAAGCCTTGACGATAACTTATCTTCTTGAAATAGGAGAGGTCTTCCACCTTTGCTCCTTCCATAATATCTCTAGGTTGTTTCTTTGCATTCATTAGTTTGTTTATTCATCTTAGTTCATGTTCTATTGCATATTTGTTATCTATTTTGGGTTTTATAACCCTCTGTAAAAATCTGTACCCCATCTGCTATAGGGAACATATTCGATGAAGATCCTATTTTTGCCTATCGTGTGTTCTGCGCTTATTTCTCTCTTTGTTACTAAATTTGTGCTTAGTAATTTATAGGGCATGGATTTGGTCTAGTTGGATTTTTGGGTCGTTATTCATCCTCAAATCCTAGGGTTTCAATTTGCATGCCCTCTACAAACTATTTCATCTTTTTTTGCATTATTTTTTGATTGTTATAAATTTGTTTTGTGTGCGTTTCATACTACATTAGCTTAGGGGCAATTACTTGTTCCCAAATTCTAGTGTTCAAAGTTATATTTATGTTCAAGCATTGTGTCCATTCTATTTGCATTTCATTTACTGTTCTATGCTATCATATTTCACTATGTTTATTCCAAAGTTCGAAGCTCATTTTATTTTGAATTATCAACTAAAAGGATCTAGGGGGATTGATTGTTGCATCTCCAAGCTTAGTCCTACAATGGTCTAAGAAAGACCCCAAATGCTAACCATACTTTTTAGTTTTTGTGAAGCTATTTTATAGATTTGAAGCTATGAGATATTTTGGATGCAAGATAAAGCTTAGATCAAACACTAAATCAGATAAGTTCCCTAAGTAAAGCTTTTAGGTTGTGTGTTGTTTGCTTTTGTTATTATTGTTCATAGCCTACGTTGAAAATAAAATTAAAAAGAATTTGATTACTTAGTTTTGCATCTTGGGTTTAGTCTTGTTTGTGCACTTCCTTGGTCCCTTGTTCAAAGAAAAATATTTTATTTCTTCCAAATTAGGGTTAGATATCATTGAATCAAAGAATCACATTAGGGTTAGTCACTGTCATCTTGCATCTTGTATGCTTTGCATTATTTTTTCATTTTCATAGTTTAGCATAGAAAGGCAAAATATAGGTGTTTGCTTAGCTGAAACATTAAATATTTCCATATTGGAATTGAAGTGAGTCCTAAAACCATAACTGGTGAACCTATTTTTTTGTTTCGAGTATAGAGATATAACATACCCCTATGGTCACCTCAACTCCCAGTAGATCTAGCTGAGAATCGTACGTGATAGGGCAATTTCCCCTCTCGACAACCTTCTTTACAACTACCTCTTTTTTCAAGGTATCTATAAGGGTGGTCATATTTTTAATCACATCCTTCAATCTAACATAATAATCACCCACACTTTTATCCTCTTTCATATGTAGATTCTCAAAATCTTTCTTCATGGTCTACAACTTAATCATTCTCACTTGATCACTTCCTTGGTAAGCCTATTGAATATATTTCCAAGCCTCCTTGTATGATGTAGTAGCATCAATACATGGAAATAAAATATTGTCAAGAGCATACTGAATATGGTAGAGGGTTAATGAATTCTTCTTCTTTTTATATAATAAAAATTAAATCAAATCAAGTTATGTATATAATAAAAATTTGTCTTCCTGGAAAACATAGCCGACAACTATGTTTGGATCGTAGCATGACTCCCCTCCTCGGAAAGCTTTGTCCTCAAAGTTGAAAATGTTTGGAAAATAATTTCAGGTTTCCATGTAGCATCTTCTTTGGGTAAGTACAACCATTTGATGAGCTTGGATGTGACGAGATCTCAGTGTGCGTGTTCTAGTTTGTAAAATTGCCTATGGCTGGAGATATATACGCCCTTCTTCATCAAGTACTGGTAATTATAATTGAGAGTGTACTTTCTGATCGATCACCTTATTGAGACAAGAGACATGAAATACTAGATGTATTTTTGATGAATAAGGCAACTCTAATTGATATGCCACTTCTCCAATGCAACGTACAATTTTGTAAGGACCATAAAATCGAGGGGCCAACTTCTGACTAGAATTGATATTCAATGACAACTTTTTGTAGGGATGAAGACGTAGGAACACCATATCACCAATATTTAATTCCCTCTTCGAACAATGCATGTCTTGTTGCTGCTTCATACGATTTTGTGCTTGGACCAAATTATATTTCAGAATAGTGAGCATTGATTGTCACTGCTGAAACCAATCATCTACTTGGGCCACTTTGGAGGATATTGGTACACAATATGCTATTTTTGGTGGCTTAGTTTCGTATAGTTCTTCAAAAAGGGACATCTTGATGGAATAATGGTAAGAAGTGTTGTACCACCATTCTTCCAAAGATAGCCACTGACTCCGTTGATATTGTTTATCTTGAACAAAACCTCTTAGGTAGGTACCCAAACATTTGTTAACTACCTTTGTTTGACCATCTTCTTGTGGATGGTATGCAGAAGACATATTTAATTTGGTACCACTAAGTCGAAACAATTCTCTCCAAAAATTGCTAGTAAATATGGGATCTTATTATTTACAATATTTTTCGGTATTCCATGCAATTTGAAAATTTAATCCATAAATACATTAGCCACTTTGCTTGCTAAAAATGGATGTTGTAAAGCCTGAAAGTGGGTGTAGAGACGATCAACCACCATGAAAATTACTATTTTTCCTTATGAATTAGGAAGACCTTCAATAAAATCCATGGAAATATGTTCCCACTAACGATCTGGAATAGGTAATAGTTGAAGCAACCCCGGTGATTTGACTATTTCTCCCTTATTGTGTTGACACACTTCACATTCAACTACCCATTGCTTGACTTATGATTTTAATACTTTCCAACAAAAGGATTGTTTAACCCGTATATAAGTTTTCAAAAAACCTGAATGTCTTGCTGATGGGGAAGCATGTGACTCATCTAGAATCCTTGATTTGATTTTTGAATTGTGTGGAATGTAAATGTGATTCTTCTTTTGTAATATGTTGTCATCATAGGAAAAAATAGGATGATTAGATGAACCCATTTACAATTCCTAAATTATTTGAGCTATTTCACTATTATACAACCATTCTTCTTGTAACTAAGACACCCATTGAGAATAAGGACCAGAAATAGCATTGATGACCACCTCATCTTCGTATTTTCTGGATAATGCATTGGATGCCACGTTTTCTTTCCCTTTATTATAATCAATAATGAAGTCGTATCCCAACAATTTAGTCAACCACTTGTTTTGTTCGGGATAATAAAACCTTTGTTCTAAAAAAAGCTTGAGACTATTGTGATCTATTTTTATAATAAAATGGCTATTGATTAAGTAGTGTCTCAATTTCTCCACTGTGTATAGAATAGCCAATATTTCTTTTTCATATGTGGATCTACCCAAATTCTTCCTAAAAAGTTGTTTACTTTCAAATGCTAAGGGATGACCTTCTTGCATTAATACTGCCCCAATACCTATTCCTGAATTATCACATTCAATGACGAATGGTTTGTGGAAATCCAGAGTTGCCAAAACTAGAGTAGTACACATTGCTTATTTGAGATCCTCGAAGGCTTGGATGGTTGCTTCAGACCAATGAAAAGCATCCTTATTTGTGAGTGTTGTGAGAGGAGCTGTAATTTTACCATAGTTATGCACAAATTTGTGATAATAGCCAGTGAGACCCAAAAAACTACGAAGTTTCTTAATGGTTTTAGGTAAAGGCCAATCTTGAATTACCTTAATCTTATTGGGATTCACTTTGACACCTTCCTGAGATACTATATGACCCAAGTAATCAACTTCTTGAAAACCAAAGGAGCATTTAGATCGCTTGAAAAACAACTTTTTCCTGTGTATAATATAAAGAACGCTTCCCACATGTGATAAATGATATTTCCAGGTTTTACTATAAATGAGTATATCATCAAATAATACTAGGACAAATTTGTGGAGGAGTGGGCAAAACACATGGTTCATGAGACTTTGGAATATAGAGGGGGTATTAGTGAGACCAAAGGACATGACCAAGAATTCATAATGGCCTTCATGGGTATGAAAAGTTATTTTGGGAATATCCTCATCCCTAACTATGATTTGGTGAAACCCTGAACGTAAGTCCAATTTGGTAAAAAAATTTGCACCATGTAGTTCATCTAATAAATCATCAATGACAGGTATAGGAAATTTATCTTTGATGGTGATTTTGTTGAGAGGACGAAAGTTTGGACACATATGCCAAGAATTATCTTTTCGATGAGACACTACTATTGGTGAAGAATAGGGGCTAGTGATGTGAGGAATGACACCATGTTCAAGTAGTTTTTGGACAATCTTCTCAATTTTTGTTTTTTGGGGTTGGGGATATCGATAAGGACAAAAATTAGGTGGGAGACTTCCTGGAACAAGGTGTATGGCATGATCATGGGATATTTTTTGCGGTAGTCCTTTTGGTTCTTGAAAAACCTCCTCATAGTTGGTAACAATATTTTGCAGATATTTAGCTTCGATTTTTGGCATAGCTTGTGCTAATTTTTCCATGCAATTAATTTGGGCTATGAATCCATAGCCATATTATTTTAATATATTTTCCATGATATGTAAACTTACTATTTTTGATGGAGGTGTTGGCATTCCTTGAAGGCAAATGGTCTTCCCATTCTCTTGCCATTCCACATAGTGTTGCTTGTAATTAAAACCAACCGTGGTTTCCAGTTGTTCCATCCATGCAACGCCCAAAATAACTTATGAATTCCCTAGTTCCATGACAAAAAGGGGACCCTGCCAAATATAACTACCCATTTGTAATAAAATTGAAGAGGTCTTACCTAGACATTGAGAAGTTTACCTGCTTGCAGTTCTAACCTAAAATCTATCTTGACTCGAGGAGTAGATGTGCAAGTTTAATACCCTTGCAAGTTTTGCATCAATAAAATTATGAGTACTTCCTGAATCAATTAATATTGTTACCTTCCTTTTCTGAATGAATCCTGCTACCTTGATTGTATGGTGAGAGGATAACCCCATAAGAGCATGTACTAAAATAGTCATGGTATCTTCTTCAGCTACAACCTCCTCGTATTCACTCTGGTCATCAACTATGGGATCCTCAGGTGAACTGTGTTCCTCTACATCTTCCTTGTCAGCATATTCAATTTGAAAGTTCTATTATGGTATACATGCTTGATATTTTGGATGATAATTACGATATTTATAGCAGAAGTATCTTGATGGTTGATTATTCCTGTGAAAAGAGTTATTTCAGAATTGAGGTCGACCATATGATTCATTTCATGTGGATGTACCTAATTGCACCTTCGTCTCCGCAATTTTGGCAATCCTTATACACTCATCTATCTTGGATGGGTTTTGTAGGTCCACTTTGACTTTGATATTCATTTTCAACCCATTTTGAAAGGCTTCTACCACCACCTCTGGCTGTAAGTCTATTGCATAGTGAAGCATACTAGTAAATTATGAGATATAGTCCCCTACTGATCCAGTCTGTTTAAGAGATAACAGTCACACTATGTAGGAAGCTATGGGACCTTCATCAAATTTGTGAAGAAAGGCATCCCTAAAATTATCCCAAAAGAGAGCTTGGTTGTCATTCTCACATTTGTACCATGTAAACCATTGATAAGCTTCAGTGCCCAACCTGGTTGCAGCAAAAGGGAATTTTTACACCTCACAGAATTGATATAATTCTAAAATGCCTTCTATTTTGGCTATCCACCTATGTGGATCATGAACCTCAAAAGTGGGTATATCAATGCATGAGAAATTAACTCTAGTAGGATTCCTTTTATGGTAAGCATTATGCCTATCTTGGTCCTCATTATTCTCTTGTCTATAGTTACGATTTTGGTATGGTCTACCAAAACCCTTTTGTCGCTCAAAAACTTCTTCGTTTCCCATATCCTCATTATTTCTTTGGCCATTGAGATTTGGGGAATGACCATTGGTACCTCTGTGGTGTGTATAGTCATCGTACTGATGCTTCATACTCCAATGGTTTGGATTAGGAGGATTTAGTTGGGATTTCTTGGGGACTAGTAGGGATACGTTGTCAGTCATTTTTTGAATAGTATCTATTAAGCGAATTAAGGTCTCATCAGAAACCTTGGGACTTCTTGTTTCCACTTGAGTGATGTTTTTATGGAAGAATTGGGGGAGGTATTGGATGCCATTTTTTTAATCAAAGGATGACCCAGGTTATAGCTAAAAATTCCTACAGGAGAAGAATTTTGTGTATCTTTGCTTCTATGAGGTCTTCTTGGTGATTCCAAACTCCTCTCGGTTGGATCCTCGAAACTTCATAGTCGCTCATCTGGTCTTTTTTTCCACTTTCCGCTCATGTGCTAGTAATTGCTTTGACCCTATTTCGCTTTTGATTCTGCAAAATACGTATGATATTGGGCAAAAATTTTGGTTTAATTTCCGCTCTCAATGTCGCTCCAACTGCGACACGGATGTGATGGGTCTTCGTGCAATCTTTTATTTAGCAACTTTTTGATGACTTTTCGATGATATTTGGTTAGCAACTTTTGGATGCACAACTTTTTGACAACTTTTGGACGATTTTTGGTTAGCAAATTTTGGACGACTTTTTGACAATTTTTTTTTTGTTAGCAACTTTTGGATGACTTTTCGACGATTTTTGGTTAGAAACTTTTGGATGCACAAATTTTTGATGATTTTTGGTTAGCAACTTTTGGATGCACGAACTCGACTACAGATAAGACACATGAGTGAACATATGAGACCAACTTGAAGCTTGAAGACAACTAGGATCGACACATGGACAACTGAAGATAGCTAGGACACATGGATAGTTGAAGACAACTAGGACACGATGCAAGCAACGAGGACACAACTTAAGACACATCACTGACATACGACGAGGACATGAGGAATGGTGACTCAACACAAGACTCGATAGGATGCAAAAATTGATTGATGATACAACGAGGACACAACACGATGAGGATACTACTAGGATCGATACTGACACACGACGATGACACAAGGGACACCACAATAAGGGGAGAAAACAGTGCTGTGTGGACCAATAAGGATGGCCAAACAATGATACTTGGACCAATGAAGGATGGTAAAAATTACGATGCACAAGAAGAATCTATGGGCATGTGGCCGAAGTCACACATTTAAGGGTGTGATGTTCGTTTTTAAAGATTTACTCTACTCGTGACACACTCAATATGGGATAATAATCCTAGAACCCTAAAAATGATTTTTTTAAAAATAATTTTTGTGATTAAATACCTTAGATTATGCGAGGATTATAATGTTTTTTGTACATTCCTATTGGTTGCATATTGTAGAAGTGTTGATCAATTCTGTTCGACTGGTATGTATGAATTTGAATGTGCTATCCTATGATTCTACCATGCATATTCTGACCTAACGATTGTGGGTATTCCCGTCTATCGTGCGGTGACTATGAGGGACAACAACAAGCATGGTTATGAGTATTTTTGTCTATCACGCGATGACTGTGAGGCACAATAAAAATCCTTGGCCTTCATAATATTTCAGCTAGAGTACTCTTGTAAGGAGTCTAAAATTTAGACGTTTAGAGGTACAGTGTTCGAGCACGATGGAGTGTTTGGTGTGAAATATTTTACCACAGTCCGAGTAATTGGTGATCTTGATACCACTTGCTAAGGTACAGACACCCCTGATAAATTTCACCTTCCCTAATATGAACTATTTCAATCAATAATAATTCATATAATAGCAGCAGTGAAAATTATAATTCAATTGCATGAAAACCAAAAAGAAGTTTAAAGACGATGAATGGGAATCAAACTAAAGCAATTCCTCTTAAGGAGGGCAGATCCCCGTCGTGAAGGCAAGTGCGATATTCACAAATGAACGGATTAAAAACAAGATGATAGATGATAAAATTAAATCAAATCAAGTTATGTATATAATAAAAATTTGTCTTCCTGGAAAACATAGTCGACAACTATGTTTGGATCGTAGCAATATCTCACAATAAAATATTCACTATTATATTCAATATATCAAGATTATTTAGGGGATTACATTGCATGGAATGTTGTCTCTAATATATAACTTTACATGACTTTTCAATACTCTGACTATTACTCTCCTCGAACATCATGGAGATGCATCCTTTCATATTCCTCTCATTAAGATAAAACTTCCATGAATATTTATTTTACATATTGCTACATATCATGTGACTCTTCACTCTCTCTGTTAACACTTTGCTCTTTCTCACATTTTGACACACACATGAGATAAAATATAAATCATACTTCCAGACTAATATTTACAAGGGGGTTAAATAAGATAATACGTCCAAAAACTCTAGACTTTTGATCACTTATCTCTCTCTCTTGATCACATTGTATCTTGGTACTCTACTTGGAAGACTTGGAAGTTCTCTTGGTAGTCTAGGACAACACTCCTCTCTCCTTGCTTGTTGTCTTTCTTCCTCTAAGATTTATTCTTAATGATTGTTATCTCATATTAATACTAACAATTATTTTTTAATCTTATATGCCTATATTTTTTTCTTCTTCACCTACTAATGATTGTGTAGCTATAGGTTGTTAGAGAATATTGCATTATTTGATACATGCCAATGTACCACCTTGGCACATTATTGTAAATATTAGATTAGGGTTGTGTCCTAGATTAGTGTGTGAGTAAATATTTTATGTAATGCAATAATATGCAAGAAATACATAAGTTTCATGTAAATATGTGTGCAAGTGTTATGAGTGTAAATGTGCACAAGTATCCAATATGTAAGTGTGCACGTGTCCTTAGATTAGGAAGAGTTATATGAAGAGTCAAGTCCAAGTGTGCATACAAGATAGTGTTATGTGTATGCAAGTGTCAAGTAAAGAAGCCAAGAGTCATAAGGCTTGGCATATGGAAAGGAAGAGTCATGGTAACCAAAGAGTCATCATAGAAAGGCTATATATTACTCCATATAGGACATCATATCATATCATAGTCTACATTGTCTACAAAGAAAGTTTCTATGAGATATTTGTAGCATAAAATTGAGTAATACAAGTTTGTTTACATTGAGTAACTAGTATTGTAAGTGTTGTTATATTGTATATTTCAAGCTTTACATTCATATTTAAGCATATTATTGAATTTTATTTGACATCTTGTTAAGCCTTGATAATACATATTAGTTGTCTCATTTATCTTTGTTACAATATTATTATTGGGTCCATTATATTACAACTTCATTATATTTGATCCTGTGATTATTTTCCTATGAGATTTATATTAAGTATTATAGCATCAAAAGCTAACACAAGTTTTAGTCTAATTTTATTCTCCTAGCCTAGATAGTTTAGTAGGAGACCCCATTCTAAGCCCTATTACCTTAGACACAATTTACACATGCAAAATCATAGCATATTCTAAGAAGGCATGATTACGAGCCTAGTGGATTTAGGAGTAAAATCCTATACTTTCTACCTGTTCATCTTAAAACATATTTTCTTTTTCACCTTGAACCATTTCCCTACATTCAATAAACTTGTTGGTAGCATTGTGTTTTCACCCTATTTCTCTTTTTTATTTCTAGGGAAATATTATTTTCAAGTCTCTATTCACTCAAAAATTGACTTTTGTATGACAATCCTCTTAGCAAACCCTGTAGTGACTACTACTGACAACTATTATGATTGAATTTTGTAAATCATTATTTTTTATGACTATCTTGGAAGACTCTATTACTGATAATTCTTTGATTGTTATGATTCCCAACTAAAATAAACAACTACATAGGTATACTCTATCTTGATTGTTACTGACTATAGTCCTAGCTAAAATGATACCTGACTATTACTGATAAACCCTATCTTGACTGTTACTCCCCATACAATTTTTTTTATCTGTTTTAGTTTAGTCTATTATGTAATAGTGTAATCTCTTTAGTATGTTCAATTTTTGTGGTAGGATTTTTGCATTCAAGTTAAACATTCAATAAAAATAGGGTAATATAGGCCAAGGTGTATTCATTTTCTATAGCCCCCTATTATACCACAACTATGAATGACAATGCTCAAACCAATATTTTAAGTCAATAATCAAGGAGAATTCACCGCATACCCTTGGGTGCACTACCCACCTCTCTAACAGTACATGAGGGTGATCTTCTTGAGTACTATGCTTGGTGTACTATGTATAGATACACAATCATAAAGCTTTCTAGGTCTAAAGGTTTCTCCTAATCCTAATGGGGTCTCTTGATATACTTGAAGATATATGGGAGCTCATGTTCATATATGGGTGCTAATTGAGGCCTAGTTATTGGAACTTGATCACCCTTCACTTGACTAGATGTTTTATGAGCAATCTAGATTAACCAATAAAAACAACTCCATGATATTTTAAAACCCCCAACATAAGGTTTCTAACCTATTAAACTTAAACAAAAAAATATATATTTTTTAATAGGATAGCAAGCAAAAAAATGAAAACACAAAAAAAGTATACCTAATAGTCAAAATGATAAGGCAAGAAGTGTTGAAATCGTAGCGAATCACGACCTTGAAAAGTTCTCTGACACCACTTGTTAAGAACCTTCTAATTAAAATAAACACATCCACATTAATTTTTTAATAAAAGAATAATTCATGAAGAACAAGACATTGCAATACGAAATGAAAATGCAAAAATCTATATTAATCTCACAAAACCGTAATATATAATCACTAGCCTCTTTGAGGGACAACCTTCTTCAATGCTTTGATTCAATACAAAGAAGATACATTCTTTTATGTCCCTTGTCTTTTAAAGATGTATTTCATGTAATCCTAACCTAATGTTCAAGGGTTGGCTTACATTCAAAGTTCCACCCAAGCTAGAATATTTTACCAAGCAAACATTTACATTCTTTATAATGCTTACATGAAATGAGACCACTTTTCTAGGCACCTCAAGTGCCACATACCATGACAAAATAACATTAAATTGAGGTCCCTACATTAAAAAGTAAATAATATTAGGATGGAGTCTAAATAATAGTCTTTGGGATGGGCTTGTTAGAACCCCAAAGGTTCTAATAAAAAATTAATAAAAATCATTCATCCAAATCTCTTGCCACTTATAAGGAGCTCCCTCCTTAAAACATTAAATAATACATTATTATTCTTTTTCTTTTTAATTTTAATTATCGCTTGTATTCATATTTATATCTACCCTAACCTTGACCCTACGTCGATTCATATATGACAATTAAATATAATTATTATTTATACTATTAATAATTAATAGTATAATATTAATTATATAATTAATTATACTATTAATAATTAAATTAATTACACCATTATTATTAAATAAATAAAATGTTAGGATATGACATCCTAACATGCCATCCTTCCAAGAAAAAACTTTGTCCTCAAAGCTAGAAGGAATTTGCTATAAATGTTGTTGCAATAATTGCTGCAAAAATCATCGCATAAATTATTTTCGGATAATTGCTGCAAAAAGCGGTGGCAAAAGTCGTCGTCCAAAATTTTAATTGGTGGTCCACTAAAAATTTGTGTGAGTCTCCAAAGTTTAGACAATTTTTTGCCTTATCCTATTTATTTTTCTTTCTATCTATGTGCTATAGGTTTCTATTGTAGAGAAGCCCACACCATTGGTTTTTCTCACTGTGATGGATTTGTGGACCGTTTGTAGAACTACAAGAGAACTAATCAGCCAGATCCACGGTTGTTGAAAGCTCTGAGGATATCATGTCCTCCAACAGGTGGCAATATAGACATCCTTTCACCCTTTGATGTAAACACAATGTCAATTTCCTTCACTCCAAATTCCTCCATAATTTCCCTAAAATCAGGTTCTTCAACACACTTTCTAAATAGATCCCTCAAGATATTTGAGATAATAATGTTGCTCCCATAGCATTTTAAAAAACTTTTTAAAATTTTCTCCAAATGCAAACTCAAATAGAAACCAATGCAGCCTTGGTCGCACATCAAAGATGTCCTCGTAGTAACAATATTTATTGTATAACAGACAAAAATATAAGAACATCACTATAACTATAGGTGATGTTAAAACAACCGTTATCTTTTGTATTATGTTTTATTGTCTTATCCTCCATCCATTGTTCCAATTGTTGTTTATTTTTTAAAGTTTTCGTACTGTGGCCAACTTCTTTTACACACTCTGAAATGATTGACTTATTTCTATTAAAAACCTCCAAATAGGATTTCGACACCAATATGTAATGACTGGCTGCAATGTATTATTTAATATACTTCCACTATAAAGTTCCATTACTATTCCAAATGAATAGAAATTAATATTTTTAATTACTATGCCACTTGGAAGTGTGGGTGCTGTTCTCGGCAATGTTCCTCGTTTTCCAATAGTTTGACAAGAAAACATAATTTTCTTCCAGTTGTCTTTGCTCAAAATATGAGTCTTGTTTTTCATTAATTTCAAGTACATGGGGGTAATGATTTATTTATCACCTTCCTCGAACATGGGGTAGTGATTTATTTATCACCTTCCTCGAACCATAATGTGCATTTACAGCCATATTTGGAACCTCCAATAACATAGCACAAATTAAATGGACAACTTCCATCATGAAGTCAGTAAGACATTTGTCGCCTCCTTTTTTAATGTTTTAAAAAGGCCTGGTGTAGGTGAGATCTTGTCCAAATTGACTAAATACGATTATAAGATTGTTGTTTTCACCACGGCCATTAAGGAGTATTCGGATTTGATCCTGGACAAGATTGATGTAAACTATGCTGTGTGTCTTCGTCTGTACAATGACTCATGTAGGAGCCATGAAGGTGGCCTTGTGAAGGATATGGATGTTCTTGGCAAAAATTTGAGGAATATTATTATTGTGGACCATGATCCGGTTTCTTATAAATTTCAGTCGAAAAATACGTTTACAATATTGTGGATTTTTCTGGTTAATTTAAAACCATTGTTTTGTAGGTCTGGATAACTGATTAGGAAATCTACTGCAACATATTTTGAATATAGAACCTTTTGTAATTTAATCATATGACCACTTTCATGTACTATTTTTACTTCACCCTTGTTTTTTTTCTGTATAGCTAATTTTCCTTCAGGTGTTTCTACTCATTTTTTAACGAAGTCCAAATCAATTCTTGTAATAGTCCACTTACATCCTGTATCATATATTGTATCACATTCTCTACCTCCGATCCAAGTTCGAGCTTTCAACACACTAAATGTTTTGTTTCTCCTTGCTATCAACTTGATATGAGTCAATGGAGATTGTACGGTTGGTCGCGTGTTCCCTGTCATTTTTGCTACCGAGGACTACATGTCTGACAGCAGTTACAGCAACTCCAGAGATGAAGGTCGAATATCTTTGGGGCATTCATTGCAGTACTGTCGACTACCAACCCTACTATTTTTCACAAAAATATCAACTTTGTTTTGGTATATTTACGGAGCAGCTCATGTTAGGAAAAAGATATGCTCGTAAATATTAGTGTGGAAGCTGACATGGATCCGATCCAGCAAGGCGGCATGGACCCAATTCAATCCAAGAGTGCATTCATGGTGTAGGAATCACCGCAAATATCGGTCCATGCACACGGATGTTTGCCAAGACGAAGGGAATAGCCATCGTTACATCCATTAGAATCCCTGTCAAACCTTCCACGCTTAATGCGATACCTGTATAATCAGGTTTATTTATTTATTTTTGTAACATAACTTGAAATCAATATGATTTAATTTGTGATACAATGCTGAAATCTAATGACTTTTTAAAATATGTAAAAACCAATTGTAAAATTAACTCGAGGAAGAGCTATCGGAAGGACTCAAGTCTTCTTTGCTTTGTGAAACTGTACGAATCTCCTTGAATCTATAACCCGAAAGACTGCTTAGCTCGTCTGGGAAATTCGGAGGCGAAAAAATGCTATTGAAAATAGACCTTTTCTAGGCTTGGATATCGGGGACATAAGATTCCAGGTACATATAACGACAAAGGATCTTCCCGGCAAGGTCCGTTATATACAAGAAAAATACCTTGAACTGGGGTCCATAATCCAGAGAAGACACCTTTGAGTCCTTCACGTAGCTATTCAGCAGCTTCACGTTGCCATTGTGGGAGTAAATGCAATTCAAAATGCAAAGAGCAAGAAACAGGTGTTTCTCTGTTAAGATGTGGTCGGAGTCGTGGCTCTTCATGTAGACCTTCACCAACTCTTTCACTGTATAATGGATGTGTGAGTTGGATATATTAGTTCAAAAAATATTTCTTCGGACTAATGGTGGCGACCATGGTGGAGGGCGTTCATCTGAGAGCAGCATGCAGGATACGTCCTCTCCCATCGCTTTACTTATAACATATATTTCCATCGCTTTACTTATAACATATATTTCCTGCCAACCATGCATTGTTTCCCTTTGAAAGCCTAAATCTTTATTTTTTACGTAATGCTATCAACGTGTACTTGTTTTATCAAACCCAATTCTAGAGGAATGTTATCATTGTGAAGATTTTAACTGAGTTTAAATCATTTTAAATTTGGAGAATTGCCAAGTTCTACTGGTATTTCTCCCTCATAGCTATTGTTCGTCAAATCCAGGGTTATATAAGAGCTTGATGTAATTAAAGGAGTCATGCTTCATGTCAAGTTATTGTTGTGTAGCGAAGGATCTGTGAAATTGACTAATTCATCAATATTGTAAGGATTTGAGCCACTAAGCTCATTATTGGAGAGATCTAGTTTTTCTAATATGGATTTCTCTTCTTCTCCATGGAAAGAAGAAGACAAACATTCATCCAATTGATTGGCATTCGTATACAAAAAACTATCATCAAAGTTTCTTAGGTTTGCGAAGGGTTTAGTGAGGTTTCTCAGGTATTTGATGTCCCTCTTAATATTGTAAATACATTCCTTGAATTCTTGATCAAATCCAAGCCATCTTGTCATCTTGTCAAGACATGACTCCTGTAGCACCCTAAAATTGGCGCAGTAAAACCTTAATAATTACAATTACTCTAGTAAATATTCAAATTCAAATTTTAACCCCCAAAACCGCTCCCAAACCGCCGCTTAATCCGTTTCCTCCTTTTCTCATGCCATTTTTAGAGTTTGTTTTGACCGTTTGACGATATCGTCGCCGATCAGACGATATCGCCTCAGATCGAACGATTTCGTCTGGGCTAGGACGTCCAGACGATCTTGTCCCAAAACTAATTTTTCACAATTAGTCTTTGTTCCAACGGTGTCTCTAATCCGGGCAGAAGCGTGTCTGCACCGTTAGAGACCCTCCCCGTTGGAGATCTCCCAAATTGGGATGATCTCCAACCTCCTAACCTCCCTCCTAAGCCTATTTAAACTTAGGCCCTCCCCTTAGCATTCCCCTGGCTGAATTTTCCTGTAAATCGACCTTCACACGCATTAGAATAATCTGTATTACCATCTACATTTGTTGCATCCAATTTTCTTGTAGGAACCTTGTCATTTTTCAGCCGGAGAAAGCTTACATCATCGTAGATGATCCTGTTCAGATCGGAGACGATCTTGTCAAATCAGAGATGATTTCGACTGCAATCATCATTGGGGGCAATCAGTGCCCAGAGTTTGCATTTTCCTCTTTTCATCTGTTGTTTTATTCTGCAACTAGCTAGTTTATTTATTATTTTCTGCTATTCTGCATCTTGGAGTTCACCCATATAGCTTAATTGCATAATAAAGTCATGATTAGCTATTAAAGTATTGCAATTCACTTGCATTTCTATTTGGGATTATTTGTTAACATCCTTATTGTCATTTTACATCATTATCCTCTATTAGCATTGTTGCATTTTTTGTATTTTGTGTCTATTTCTCTGTTTGCAGGTCTCTGACGAATTCGTCTGACGAATTCGTCAGATCTCAGACGATCCTGCAGGTCGGAGATGATTCCGTCAAATTCCAGACGATCCTATCTGCTTCAAGAATCAGAACCTTCATCAGACATCCGGATCAGGTATGGCTCTGTAATTTAGCTCTTTCTCTCTATTTTTGTTCATATTTGTCTATTGTATTTCATCTAGTCTGCATTTTCATAATAGATCAACTTAGATTCATTTGGCCAAACCTAGGACCCGAATGTTTAAAGCTAAAACTGAACACATTAAACACATTCCCAACCTAGGCGTGGAAACTACCATTCAAACGTTTCCTGGTGAACCCACCATCCATCGAAAAATCACCATAATACACCTCCCCGAGAGGCGGGACCTTCGCAAGGCCTCTCAGTCCGAGGTACTGCGCCATCCTTTTCACATCCCCCTTCCGGGCACGGATCCTATAGCTTGAAGGTAAGGGTGTGAAAAATTTGGAGCGATACATTTTGGTGAACCCGACGTGAATAACATAGGCATCTTTCTGATTCAAAAATATAAAAAAAAAACAAATATATATATATATATATATATGTATACAAGAAAAACAAAAACAAAATCATCATTAGTTCAAGTTTGCATGTTTTAGATTCAATTCTAAATAGTAGATACTAAATATTACTTTTAGAAGTACTAAAGAAACCATGAGTTTTTACTCAAATCAATATGAGCCCATTAGTAATGTTGGAAGAATTCAGCCAAATAAATTTGTTGATTATGACCAACCTCATCCCTATTCAACACCACCTCCATCACACTTTTCTCATTTTTCATCCTTACCCCAACAGGAAAATCCCTTTGCCAATCCTCTTCATAACGATATTATCTATTCTCCCATATATCCATATTATGTCTATCAATCCACATACAATCCTCCTCCACCCTTTCAACATGCTTCTTTCAATACAACACATCCATTTCAACAAGAAAATACTTATTCTTCCAATTCTACCATGCACTCACCTCATACTTCGCAATCTTCCTGTCATCATTCTACCCATAATAAAGAAAGTAGAGGTGAGAAACCATTAGGTCCTTTTATGACTGAATTCCTAAGGCACGTATCAAAAACCTCTCGAAAACCTTCATCACGTAAATTTACTAAGCTCAATCAACCAATGGATATAATTCTCAAGTATTTACTTGACACAAATAGGATTGAACTCCCTTCCATAAGACAACCTGATACCACAACAGATTGGTTTAAACCTGAGCTACATTGTGAATATCATAGAGTAGATGGACATATGACACAAAAATGTAAAGACTTAAGATGTTCAATTCAAGATTTGATTGATGAGGGTCTTTTTAATATAAAGGAATTACAATCTACAACTGATGATAAATCTCCAGTAAACAATCAAACTCCTACACAACAAATACCAATAATCAATCAAGACATGGGGATCTCCCAAGAACCCCTATTCAATTATCAACAACAAGAAACCAATCAAATATTGCATGTTAATGTGTCCCTTCATGATGATATTACTAATATTGTAACAGAAACTATAAATGAGCAACCTCAAGTTCAATCAACCCAATCTGATATTCAAGAGATGGATTCCTCATTTGACCAACCTTCAAAACTATCTTTGGCTCTAGAGAATGATCCAAAATGGAATGTAAGCATAGAAAGCTCATATTTAGAATCAAAATCTCAATCTGAAATCCACTTTGATAGCCAACAACAAGTGATTAATCCTCAAGCAAAGATATCCCTTTTAGAAGTATTACAAAGTTCTCATAAGGAAACTTTGTTCAAGATACCTAGCCAACAATTTGTTCCTCATCATATTTTCTCTAAGAACATAATTAATGGTGTAAGCCCTCTTGAGGTTAACCATATTTCATTCTATGATGAGGAGATTCCTTCCTCTACTCCACAAGAAGACTACTATCTTTACATTACAGGATCTAGTAAAGAAACACTGTTAAAACTATCATGGTAGATAACGGCTCCTCTCTTAATTTATGCACTTATCAATTATTCCAAAAACTCAAAATAAAGGAAGAAGATCTTAATGAATCAAATGTTATTATAAAATCTTTTAAAAATGAAATTCAAGAAGCTCAAGGTACTATAATTTTTCCCCTTAATATTGGACCCAATATTCTGGATACTTTGTTTTATGTAACATATTGCCCTTCACCTTACAACCTACTTCTCAGAAGCCCTTGGATTCATACGATGAGGGTTGTCCCTTCCACTCTTCACCAATGTTTGAAGTTTGAAATTACAAATAAAATTGTCACCATACATGGTGACCCAACACCATTTGAAGAATATTTAACGGTTGAAACATCAAGCTCTATACATTCTCCATTGTCGCAACTACTTTTTATCCATCACTTTTCTTCATTCATATATGATCATCCTTGTTTGCCAAATAACACCCATGCATATATTTTATATATGCTCCCTCCATCTTATCAAGACTTGGAAGATAGTGATAAGAATGAAGAACTTTCTTATCCTTCTGATATTTTATTTTGTAATATGATCAATTTCATACATATAAAAGTCAAATCTTTTGCTACATTATTTTACATTATAACAAAGCTTGTGTTATCGCTACCTTTTATTCATCACCTTTTGTTCTTACTTTCACCACAACCAAATTATCCTTCAAAACCTCCTTTGATTTTGAAGCAACCTTAGACATGCTATACTCAAATAACCTTATATAATGTATATAGATCATCTTGTATATACCACAATTCCATCATCTAAAAAATTCATATAAAATATAAAAGTTTCAAAAAAAAAACAATCACATTGTATTTCTTTCAATTCATCAATTAAAATCAAAATATAAAAACATCAAAATCATCAAAATCTTCAAAAATATTTGTTGTATTTATTTATGGCACTTGTTAATTCTTTCAAAAACAAACAAAAATAACAAAAATAAAAATAGCAATATTCTTGACTCTTCCAAAACCAAAACAAAATAAAGAAGAAAGAGAGAGTCAAAATTATCAAACTCCTCAAAAATATTTGTTGTATATTCTTGAAGTATTGCAGTTATATTTTCAAATTATTATTGGATAAATTAGCATTTATTTGGAATCCCTCACTTTTGCAAACACAAAAATAAATATCTTGATTTTATCTGGCATGATTACTAATCTCTCTTATATCAAAGTCCACAAAATTCAATTAAATAAAGTTTGAGCACAGAGAATTGATCTTGTTATTTACTTAAACCAAGCACATCCTTTCACAATAAAATGATTATATTTGTAATGTCCATGCTATGCTACATAGTAGAAGTGGTTTCTTGAGCGAAAAGTTTCCCCTGCTATCCTATCATGCACATGGTCTAGAATCTTTGAGAATTGGCAAAAGGACAAGCTCACCCCTACCCAGAATAAAAATCCCTTGCTCTACAGACTAATCCGAGCAAGTATCCCTAGCATAGGAAGAAAAGCAAAGTTCAAGAAAAAGAGAAAAAGGAAAATGTTATTTTATATCATTACAACAATGTTCCAAGCATTATCAAGCAAAAATACAAAAGAAAGCAAAAGAAAAGAAAAGAAAGCAAAAGAAAGCAAAAACAAAAGCAATAAAATCCCTTTCCCTACCCTTTGAAAAGAAAAGAAGGGTTGATGAGCTTGAATCCCTGGAATTCTCAATTATTCGAAAAGCGTGAGGTAAGCCCCATAACAGGTGGTTTGTGCCCAACCCGCTTGGCCTTGGGTAACTCCTAGCATGGCGATATGTCTGTCACATTAGCGACCTTCTTTTGTATAGACCTATGTCTGCTTATGGATTAGCTAGCTCTTGATAATCCGACTTACATAGTAGTCTGGTATGGTTATATGCATCTAAATCATGGTTAATGAACACTTATTTGGTTCATTCAAATCACTTGTATCAAATTATCTTGCTCAAAAGCTGGTAAATGAACAAAGCAATTGCACACACATTTGTATTTGAGAGATTTTGTGTATCATTATGATAAATCAAGATTGGAAATGAACTCACATATGCACATGGGATTCCTTATAAATCTAACTTTTGTCTTTAAGATACTTTGAAATATTTTTGCAAATTGTCTGGAATAATTTCATTTTCTTATTTGAGAATAGTTGTTTAGTATAAAGACAACTACATGCATAATAGAAAAAATCAAAATTTCTTTCAAAACCATACAATCAAAACACACACATATATATATACATATATATATATATATATATATTGTCGACTTTCGCGACGATGGTATAGTTCCAAAACCAAAATTGGAATTTTATGCCTAGCGCAAGTCCTCATCTTCATATTTTCTGTTTATTAAAAATCAACCATGCAATAAAACTATCTCTTTTTGGATTTCGCGATGATGGTATAAGTCTATACCTAAATATTCTATGCCTAGCGCAAACCATTGTACCAATTTTTATTCCCCATTTATTTCAAAAATTCATCAAAAACATATGACTTAAATCATTATGTTACACAATTATGCTTTCAAAAGAATGAACATTATCACTATTTCATGTCATTATGTCAACCTTCAATTTTGCAATGATGGTATAATTCCTAGGGAATTATCCAAAAATTTTATCACACTTAGGAATTTATGCCTAGCAAAAATCATTTTAACATTATTTCATGCATAATATTTTTATGGAAATCTGAAAACAAATCATCATCATCATCATCATTTGCACCATTGCACCAAAGTCTTAAGACAGTCTCTTAAGCACTCTTTTACTTTTTAACAATATTTCTATACTGGGATTAGCTTGACGATCGAGTGAGCGGCGACTCCATGAAATGGTCTATAATAGCGACAATGTCCTTTGAAATTATTGTTAAAAGTCTTTTTATTTTTATCAAATCATCACATCACAAACAACCAATTTGTTACATCAGATTATTTCATTTAAATTTTTAAAGCATCTATTAAAAACCATACATATTTCCAAACGACATAATTACATGAATCATCAAATCAAATCACACATCAAAAATATTGAAGCATCATAAAAACACATAAGACAAGTCATATGATCAAAAATATCTCATCTATATATATATCAAATATATGTACATCATATCAAACCTGGATTGGTATGCCACAATCTATATCTTGGCATACTCAATCCTCTCAATCATGTATCCTCTGTGTCATGTCTCGAGAACCCCTCGAGCTCTCAGCCTCATCTCCTCCCCCGCCCTGAGGTGGAGGAGGTGGCCCCATCGTAGTCTGTGTGGTACCATGAGTCCTAGATGCTGATCGTGATGATGTCCTAGATGACCCCATCATGATAGGCTCTACAATATGAGCTGGTAATGGCACCCTCTCCTCTACTGGCACCGCCTGGTGATATAGAGCCTGATAGAAGGCAATCTGGGCCATAGCGCATGCTAAATCTCGAGTGCTCGCTCCTCCGCCCCGTGCTCTAAGGCATGCAATCTCATCTCTGAGCTGTGTAACCTCAGCTCGGTGGCATGCAGCCTCATCCTGCAATGTCTGCACCTGTGCCTAGAGACGAATCGTCTTCGCTCGGAGAGTCGCTGTCTCGCTGCTCTCCCTAGTGTCAACACCCTTGCCCTTATCGGGCGATGGTGGCCTCTCTCTCTATGGAGAAGGGGGTCTCTCCTCCCTCCTCTCCCACTGTCGTGGCCTCTATTGCGCTTGTGGTCTCCTCTACTCTCTCCCGTCGTGACCCTGTGTCGCCTCAATGGCCGCCTGGCACCGCCTCCCCATCCGACGCACAACTACGTGAATCGAACCCTGAGCCCTCGTCATCCGAGGAGGGCGGATGCTTGTGTACCAGGCATCGTAGCCGTCGGCTACCCCAGCGTCGTCCCCATCCATTGGCTGAATGGGGGCATCATCTGCATCCTGACTCCAGAATCGCTGCATATCTGGAGCCCCGCTAGCTATAGTGTTATCCCAGACAGTCCGAGAAAACTCGTAGTCTCTCAGAGATGGGATCCCCTGCTATAGATCGAACTACCTCAAAACTTGGTCATACCGGTGGAGCTCCACCTCTCCCCTCTCCATCCTCAGCCAACAGACTCGCCTGATGCGAGCCAGCTCTTGTCCATCCTCGGCCCACCCTGGATGATCTCTCCAAGGCCTCCAGGTGATTTGGTCGGAGACAAGGTCGTCTAGTAGTCTCCAGGATGCTGGCAGATCTATCCTCCACTATGCCCCTCTCTGGAGCCACTAGTAGAAAACTCAATCCTCAGTGGAAGCCCTACCGGCCTCCGCACCGTGATGTGCTCCTAGCACCAAACCTGTAGTAGCGATGTCATAACCAGACATCGGTCGCCCTTGTACACGACCCCATGCAGGATCTTGTACAATCGACAGAGAACAAAGCTCCCCCAAGCAAACCTATACCCGTGGTCTCTCATGTCGCAGACCACATCTATCAGTACCCATGGTATCCTGCATCCGCTCTGGTGGCACAGCAGAAGTCCACCTACCACCCCAGCCAAAACCCGTGTGAGTCTAGATGCCCCAGGCATCTGACGCAACGACTCGATATTCACTTCGCCCTTCTCCAGGGCGAAGCTCGGATCGCCACACAATCGCATCATCGTGTGGCCCTGATTGGCCGTGGGAGTGATCAGTCGTCCTTGTATGGGGATCCTCAAAATCCTCCATACATCCTCCAATGTGGGAGTCATCTCCCCTGTCGGTAACCAAAAATAGGAAGAACCCGGATACCACCTCTCTGCTAGGGCTGTCAATAGCCCCATGTCTGTAGAAACTTGTGGCATGTCTACCACATGCTGCAAGCCAACTTGTGCCAACTGATCTCGCTCTGCTCGAGATAGGGCGGCCAAGTCATCCCTCAACCCGCCATATTTCCATTCTCTGCTCTTTAGTAATCCTCTCTGCAACATAAACAAAATCAACAATAAAAATCATTAATCAAACATTCATTAAAAAAAAAAATTCAAGTCAAAATAAGTTCAATTTTATAAATGATGATATCGTCCACAATTGGACGATATCGTCCCAAATTTGAGCAAATTCGTCTCCGATTTCGCATAAGGGAATCGTCCCTTATTGGACGAAATCGTCCCCCTATCGCCGATTTCGCCCTTGGACGAAATCGACGATCTTAAGACGATTTCAGCGAAATCGAGATGATTTTGTCTCGACGACGTCGACGGCCCAAAAATGGCCGCGATGCTCAAAAATCAAGAAAATCTAGTCTAAAAAGCATTAAATTCTACATTAAAGCATTCTAAACTAAGTTTAGACCCTTACCCGTAGCCCGCGCCGGACCTCTGTCGATCTGTGCGTTGTCTCGACCATTTTTGTCTCCAGAGCTCTAAAAACCAAAAAACTAGAAAAATGAACAGTAACAATGAATTAGGGTTTTACCCTATTTTTCTTAATTTTATTCAAAACACAATTAAAAATATTTTAAAATTTTGCTTTTTCGCGTTTTTACCTCAAACGTTCGATTTGGGTAAAAACACGGAGGGGGCACCATAGTAAGTCGTCGTACGATTCGACCAAGAATCGTCGCCTAAAAATGGGAATAATTTTTGCTTTCTCGTAGATCGAGAAGAACTCATATTTAACGCATTTTCTTCGAAAAATTCGCTAAAGAGGGGGCAAAATGTAGCACCCTAAAATTGGCGCAATAAAACCTTAATAATTACAATTACTCTAGTAAATATTCAAATTCAAATTTTAACCTCCAAAACCGCTCCCAAACCGCCGCTTAATCCGTTTCCTCGTTTCTCGCGCCATTTTTAGAGTTTGTTTTGACCGTTTGACGATATCGTCGTCGATCAGACGATATCGCCTCAGATCGGACGATTTCGTCTAGGCTAGGACGTCCAGACGATCTTGTCCCAAAACTAATTTTTCACAATTAGTCTCTGTTCCAACGACGTCTCTAATCCGGGTAGAAGCGTGTCTGCGCCGTTAGAGACCCTCTCCGTTGGAGATCTCCCAAATTGGGATGATCTCCAACCTCCTAACCTCCCTCCTAAGCCTATTTAAACTTAGGCCCTCCCCTTAGCATTCCCCTGGCTGAATTTTCTTGTAAATCGACCTTCACATGCATTAGAATAATCTGTATTACCATCTACATTTGTTGCATCCAATTTTCTTGCAGGAACCTTGTCATTTTTCAGCCGGAGCAAGCTTACATCGTCGCAGACGATCTTGTTCAGATCGGAGATGATCCTGTCAAATCAGAGATGATTTCGACTGCAATCATCATTGGGGGCAATCAGTGCCTAGAGTTTGCATTTTTCTCTTTTCATCTGCTGTTTTATTCTGCAACTAGCTAGTTTATTTATTATTTTTTGCTATTCTGCATCTTGGAGTTCACCCATATAGCTTAATTGCATAATAAAGTCATGATTAGCTATTAAAGTATTGCAATTCACTCGCATTTCTATTCAGGATTATTTGTTAACATCCTTATTGTCATTTTACATCATTATCCTCTATTAGCATTGCTGCATTTTTTTGTATTTTGTGTCTATTTCTCTGTTTGTAGGTCTCTGACAAATTCGTCTGACGAATTCGTCAGATCTCAGACGATCCTGCAGGTCGGAGATGATTTCGTCAAATTCCAGACGATCTTGTCTGCTTCAAGAATCAGAACCTTCATCAGACATCCAGATCAGGTATGGCTCTGTAATTTAGCTCTTTCTCTCTGTTTCTGTTCATATTTGTCTGTTGTATTTCATCTAGTCTGCATTTTCATAATAGATCAACTTAGATTCATTTGGCCAAACCTAGGACCCGAATGTTTAAAGCTAAAACTGAACACATTAAACACATTCCCAACCTAGGCGTGGAAACTGCCATTCAAACGTTTCCTGGTGAACCCACCATCCGTCAAAAAATCACCATAATACACCTCCCCCGAGAGGCGGGACCTTCGCAAGGCCTCTCAGTCCAAGGTACCGCGCCATCCTTTTCACATCCCCCTTCCGGGCACGGATCCTATAGCCTGAAGGTAAGGGTGTGAAAAATTTGGAGCGATACAACTCCGATACCAAATGTTAGAACCTCGAAGGTTCTAATAAAAATTTAATAAATAAATTAATAAAAATGATTCATATGAATCGCTTGCCACTTATAGGGGCTCCCTCCTTAAAACATTAAATAATAAATTATTATTTTTTTCTTCTTGAATTCAATTATTGCTCGTATTCATATTTATATCTACCCTAACCCTAACCCTACGTCGATTCATATATGATGGTTCAATATAATAATTAATAATATAATTAAATATACTATTAATAATTAATAATAATATAATATTAATTATATAATGAGTTATATGATTTATTATCTTATTAATAATTAATAATTAAATTAATTACACCATTATTATTAAATAAATGAAATGTTAGGATATGGGATCCTAACAGGGCTCTCCATCAATTGTGTGAACCTCTAGTGACAACCTATCCTAACTATCCAAGGAATCCCTTTTGCCCAAATCCCTTAGATACATACACAAAAATTCTATAAAAGGGTATCTCTACAATGGCCAACTTATTTGCTTGATTGACTAGGGATTGACATCCTTGGGATTATATCAAATTCAAATTTAGAATTACCTCTATCGATAAGGAAAAATTTGAGGCAATTAAAGCAAATATACCTAATTCTATGCTTCACAAGATCATAGTGCACTTCTAGTGTCCTTGGTGGAAGAACTGACAATGGTATTCATAAACACCCCTTCTTAATTATAATTAGGCTCGATTGGGTTACGAATGGCTATTGCAATACTTGCCCATGTTTGACAAACTAAATAATCATTTGACCCTCTCTTCACCTAGTTATATTTGGACCCATCATTTTCACAAAGCTTGGTCTCCTTATCTCGAACCCAAACAAGCTATATTCACCTAGAGTTTAATTCAACAAGACCTCCTACTTGGTAAACAACTTATCTACATTGGGATTCCCAACCCACTGTGTCCATTTTGCCATGAACCTAAAGGTATTCATCTCTCTTAGAGATGTTTAGAATGCCTGAAAGTGGATTTTTTATTTTTTCTAGCCTATTTTCCTATATTGGTTCACATGCCAATAGATTCTCCTTAGAGACGCTCCTCTCTTCCCTCTAGTGTTTCTAGAAGTTTGATACCTCTTTAGAATTGGTATTTTTTCTTTAAGGAAAAGCTAGAAATGATTCCTTATTCTTGTAGGCCTCTATTGTTTCATTCTACAGTGTTATTGATAGGGTCAATGTTGTTTCTTTTGTACCATTATAGACTTTAGTATAGGCCAACAAAATGGCAATGAAGTTGTCTCATTTTCAAGAATTGATTGAACACTATGGGAATGCTTCCCGCACTAGCTATTTCTTTGGCTAAATAGATAGAGTTTGAGATGAAATGTGATAGGTTTGGCCATTGAAGTGACTCGTCCTCTATGCGATGTTGAAACACATACTATAGAGGGTAAGTGATGATTAGGAAATACAAGCCTCCATGGTCTTGGAAGATGTGATAAAAATAGTTAGTTGTTTGAGGTATATTTGGCCTTTATTTTTTATGAATAATTAATGTCCTATTTGTAGCAATTGATTGAGCATGAGAGGAATGCTCCCCGTATTGTTTTCTTACATTGGCCATTTCTCTGTCTAAATCACAAAGCTTGAGACTAAATGTGGTAAGTCTAGACACTAAGATGATTCATTCCCTACATCAGGTTACAACACATGCTATAAGTAAGAAGTGACGACTAGGAGCAATCTACCAAAGACAAGCCTCCATAGTCTTAGTAGATGTCATAAATCAATTGGTAGTCTGAGATATGTTTGGCCTCCATTTTTATGAACAATTGATGACTATTTTGGGGGTGTAAATATTAGGAACCTTCTCATAAAAATACACACACATAAATATTACAATAAAAATAAAATTTCATGAAAGAAGATAGTATTGTGATACAAAATGTAAATGCAAATTTATTACAATTTCACAAAACAACATAGAATCAGAGGTCTTTTTGAGGGGGCAACTTCCTTCAATAATTTCATTAATTTGCAAAAAGATACATTTGTTTATGGGCCTTTGTCTTTTAAAGATACACTTCATGCAACCCTAATCTAATACTCAAAAGTTGTTTTACATACAAAATGTCACTCGAGCTAAAATTTATTACCAAATATTGGTTACATTCTTGATAATGGTTACATGAAATGACCCCACTTGTCTAAGTACCTCACTTACCACTTACTATTACAAAGTATTACAAAATAACATTATAAAGGAATTTCCACGTTAGAAAGAGTAATTACATAATCATATAAAAATTACAAAAATAATATTAAGATAAAATCCTAACTATACATGTACACTTATTTTTTGTTGACTATAAAATTATTACATTTTAATTAATATTATTAAAAAATGCTATTTAATAAAATTGAAATTTATAGTCCGCGAGGGCTAGGTAGATTGGTAAGACGTTGGGCACTTACCAAGAGGAGACCTAGGTTCAAATCTCGCGGGCATGCCCACTCTAGGACAAAGGTAGTAGTCTGACTAGAATCTCCTGAGTGTGCACCAGCTTGATGACGACAATACCAACCCCGAGCCACCACTCCGTGTCGTGTTTACCAATGCGAGGTAGGGCTTATAATGGTAGCTCCATGATTTGACGCTATGACCAAAGACAATGTGATTTGACCGTGTGACTAATTGTTCAAAAAAGAAAAGACAATTGCTAATTTCCCTATGTATCAAAAAAAATTAAATTTATTAGATTTATATTATAACTCATCTTTACGAAGTAAAACAATCCGAACGCATCCACTTTGGTTTTAGAAATCTCTAAACAAAATATTTAGTGTATATTACAATGCTCATGAAATATACTCCGTTCATACCTATGTCTAAGACTTATGTGACCTGCCCACTAGTACATATCAAGAAAAAAGGTGCCACGTCTTGAGGTTGCTTATCATAACACCTTTTTCACGTCAAAGTTTGTGCTATATGCAATTTATGCCCTACATCTAAGACACGAGCGTTTACTTGAACTATGCCTAAGCCTAGGACACGAGCGAATACTCGGTCTAGAACACCAGCGTTTACTTATACTCGGTCCAGGACACAAGCGTTTACCTGTTCGTATATGATTCGACATCGTGGAACGCATGTTTCTTTTTTTCATACCAACCACTTTCCTTTTTTTTAATTTTTAATGTGAAAATCAACTACTACCTGTTCGTTCCACATCGTGGAACGCATGTTTCTTTTTTTAATACCAACTACTTTCTTTTTTTTAATGTGAAAATCAACAACTATTTTTTTTTCCCTTATCAATAACTACATTTTTTTGAACAATTAGACACAAATCAAGTGGCATTGTCTCTCATCGTAAGGTCGTGTTCTTCATTATTATTTATTCCACGTGGTTACTTATGGAATAATTTATTCATCATTATTTCAATTATTCCAAAATTTTTTATAAATAAATAAAACTTAACGATAATTACAATTTATTTAAAGTATGATAAGTCTTCAAACTACTATATTTAATATTATCTTTTTATAATATTTGATAATAATATCTAGTATTTTATAATGTATGAGGTGTTAATATGTGGTGTAAACATGAAGGGTCAACTACCTTCACACACACCTAACTTGGTGTTAATGGAGATTATATGAGCAAAATTAAGGCCTTGCAACTTTAAATCGCAAAGAGTTTAACCAAAATTTGATAGTGGTAGGATTCTTGAACCACTTAAATCATATAATTCAGTGAATGTGAAATTACTAACACATGATAGTGAATAAATAGAAGAGGTATTAATGTGGAAAGTAATTTCATTATAAGAATAAGTTATTGAAAATAAATAATTTATATAAAAAAACATTGTAATAAATCAATTTAAAAACATAAGAACTAACTACCATCATAACTTTTATACTACTGAAAATAAAAACTTATATAAAAAAACATATTAGTTAGAAAACCAAAAAGCCCACTATATAAGTAAAAAATCTCACATTAAAACAAGGTTTTAAGGTGTTAAAACCTGCTACTCTATTAATAAAAAAAATATTACAAATAATAAAGACTCATAAAACTAAAATTCATCCCTCACATGGCATAAAAAAACACACCGAAATTGTCCTAGGTTCCACAATGCAATCCCATCATCCTTGGAATGGCTAGTCCAACTCCAGCTTTTCTACTTTTCGTCGTCAATATATTGACCGCGAACGTTAGCTTGAACGGTTCAATGCCTAATCACATGACTTCCACACCAATCACGATTTCCCCACACATTGTACGTGTGCCTGTCCTAAAATTTACTAGACCCGATCTACCGAATACGTCCTTTTCTACGTCCCTTGCTTCTATAAATAGCAAATGGCTTTTCTTTGATTTTCAACCCCGTTACAATGGCTGCTCTCTCGCTTAGCTTGTGCTCTTCTACTATATTGTTTAGGTACAAGTCTGGCAATGGCCTTACACTGTCTACGAAAGCATTCCCAGCATTGTCCAGAAAGTATGGGCGTGAACTTTCTGTTTCTCCAATTATCAATAATGCTTTGACGAGTAGAAATTCAGGTGTAACGCGACGTTCAGGCAACCATCATAATAACTTGTGGGACGATGAGTTCATACAATCTCTTTCAAAGCCTAAGCAGGCAAGCTAACTTTAAGATCTTGTGTTGTTCACACTCTTATTTCGTTTTTGTTTTATGTCTGTTAATGGATCTTGTGTTGTTCACACTCATATTTCGTTTTTATTCTTATTTGTTTTATATCTGTTAATGGAAATTGTTGGTTCACAGGCTCCTCTTGAGGTTGAACGGGTTTCGACGCTGATTAGGGAGATTAAGAACATGTTCAATAAAATGGCTGTTACTGAAAACGGTTCAGCCGTTGACGATCTGATTGAAAGACTTTCGCTGATCGACAACGTTGAACGCCTCGGAATTGATCGACATTTCCAAAATGAAATAAAAGTAGCCCTTGATTATGTCTACAGGTTTGATGCTTGACCCTAAGCATGCTAAAATATAAGATCTAGCTTATTTGTGTATTTTAAGATATAAAGTTAATAACAAAGCATTAATTATGTAGCAGGTATTGGAATAAAAAAAGGCATTGGACGCGGCAGAGACAGTTGTCCAGATCTCAATACGACAGCCTTGGGACTTCGAATTCTTCGATTGCATAGATATGACGTTTCTTCAGGTGTGTATTCTACTTTTCTGATTAAAATAATTCAAATGTTGACGAATGACTAGAACTTTTGGTTTTTAACTTCATGTTGGTAATTTTGAAATGTAATGGCAGACGTGTTGGAACACTTCAAAGGAAATGATGGACAGTTCTTGAGCTCCACCTTTGGATCCGAGGAAGCGTTGAAAAGCTGTATAAATTTATTTCGGGCTTCACTTATTGCTTTTCCTTGGGAGAGAGTTATGGACGAGGCCAAAGACTTCAGTGCCACATATCTTAAGAAAGCTCTTCCAAAGATTGAAAGCTCCTGTCTTTCACGAGAGGTGATGAGAAACTCCATTTATACCTACTGATCTGGACATGAAATTGGGCTAATACTTGTTTTTCGTTTTTTGGTCAATCAGATAGAATTCATTCTAGAGCATGGTTGGAACAAGACTGTGGCAAGACTTGAAGCAAGGAACTATATCGACATATAGGGAGAAGACAATTCATGAACGAGAAAACAATGAACAAGTAATATTTAGTATCTTACAACTCTTCAGCTGTTGTAATGTATGACGTATATCGAATAAAGGAATCCGAGCAAAAAATGTTAAATATTTCAGTATCACAATATTTAATTTGCAGGGCGCTGGACATGAGCAATAAACAACTGCTGGACCTGGCAAAATTGGACTTCAATATGATCCAGTCGTTGCAATTGGAAGAACTTCGGATCCTCTCAAGGTGATAAATTTAAAGCAGTAGGACTGTAAATATACCCAATATATTTTTGTAGACTAATAGTTAAAAAATAAAAAATTTACACTAGGTCAGCTTAGAAGATCTCGTGTGTTTAGATGGTGGATAGAGTCCGGTTTGCCAAAACTGACGTTTGCTCGTCATCGTCACGTGGAATATTACTGTTTTGCGGCTGCAATTCGCGTTGAGCCCAAGTATTCTGCTTTCAGAATTGGGTTTGCAAAGCTATGTGCTCTTGCAACTGTAATAGATGATATTTATGACACATACGGAACTCTTGAGGAGCTCCAACTCTTCACAGACGCTGTGAAAAGGTAGAAGTGATTTCACAACTGAAGAATTACCTGAGCATGGTCTTATATAATGGTAGATATTATTATATTTCTTTCTCCAGGATTAGTAAATCGGTGCCATTGTTGTGTTTGTCAGGTGGGATCCCTCTGCCACAGAGTGTCTTCCCGAGTATATGAAAATTGCATACATGGCACTTTATGAGGCAGTGAACGAGCAGGCACGGGAGGCAGAGAAGACTCAAGGCCGTAACACTCTCCACTACGCCCGTGAAGCTGTATAAATAAAATTTGTACAACACATTATTTTTTTGCCAGATTTATTTTTTTAACACAAGCTTATATGGAGTTCGATTAAAACAAATTAATTCCGTTCATGTGATGTGGAATTTTGACATGCAGTGGGAAGCTTGCATAGAGGCGCAAATGCAAGAAGCAAAGTGGCTTGCTGATGGCTACATACCAACCTTGGAGGAGTATTTAGAGAATGGTAAAGTGAGTGGTGGTTTTCGACTAGTTGTCTTACAACCCGTATTGACATTGGACGCACTTCTTCCTGAGAACATTCTCCCGAAAATTGATTATCCATCAAGGTTCGATGAACTTCTTGGTCTAACCCTGAGATTGAAAGGAGATACCAGAACCTTCAAGGTATCATATGTACTCGAGCGTTCTAGCTTTCTTCGTAAGTGGTTGAGTAGAAGTTGAGTAGAAGCAGACAGTGTCATTTGTCTTATTTATGAATTTTATCGTTGTTTGATTGTTTGAAGGCCGAGGCAGAGCGGGGAGAAACAGCGTCGTGTATAACTTGTTACATGAGAGATCACCCAGGATCCACCGAAGAAGAGGCTTTGAATTATCTCAATGCTTTGTTGGAGAAACTGCTCAAAGAACTAAACTGGGAGTGTCTGAAAGTGGACAACGTTCCCACCATTAGCAAGGATTGTGGATATGCCATATTAAGAGCCTTCCATCTGTTATACAAAGAGCGTTGTGGTTTCACCGTTGCCACCACATATACAAAGGATTACGTTACTAAATTACTCATAGAGCCTGTGATCATGTAACATTATTGTAACTGTCACGCAACCTAAATGTTAGTAATGTAGCGGTCTCCAGAATTTTTCGAGTCTCCAAAAGTTTATTTTAGATGTTTCTATTGGAAACTTATTGATTAAGACTTCAAGCCTATAAATACTTGATTAATGTAATCATTTTGTCAATGTAATAAATGCAATGTAATAGATTGAATAAAGATTGTTAATTGCAGCAGTAATTAGAGTGCCCTATTTTTATATTTTATTTATGCTTTACTTTGTTTATTGGATCTTTCTAAAAATTAACTTTTGGTATCAGAACTAGGCTTTGTACGGGTTTTTCTGTTGCTATATGTCACGATTAGTTTTTACTCAGAGATCTATAGCTTTGCAAAGTTGTGGTTAAAAGTCCTTGGTCACGATTAGTTTTTACTCAGAGATCTATAACTTTGCAAAGTTGTGGTTAAAAGTCCTTGAGATAAGGGGCAATGAGTACCAAGAACTGTGTGCAGCCAATTTATGCCATCACCAGAGTGGTAGGATTGGAGTTGGGTGAGCATCTGATTCTTCAAGAGGATTCAAAATTTTTATAGAGGAGAAGTTGGAGTTTATCAAATCATGATCGAGCAAAGCCTAGATGTAATTGTTTTGTGGGAGGTTTAAAATATTGAGTACAATATTTACAATTAAAAAAAAAAAGTATTTTATGACTGCAAACAACTTAAGTCTTTCTCAACTATAGATCCTTTTGTTCAAGAGGGAGAATTATGACTTCTAGAGCATAAAAATGAAGACTCTTTTTAAATCACGACACTTATGGGATATAATTGAAAATGGATATATAGAGCCAACAAATGCTTAAGCTCTAGCCACATGGACATAGGCAAAAAAGGATCAATTAAAAGAGAAACAAACAAGGGATTCAAAAGCCCTATTTTTTATTTAGCAAGTTATGGATGAGTCCATATTTCCTAGAATAGTTACAACCACAAAGTCAAAGGAAGCTTGGTATTTTGTAAGGTTCTAGCAACTTAGAAAGAATTTTGAATTTTTATTTATGAAGGACACTATGTCTATACAAGATTTCTTCAGTCGTGTTATAGGTTTAGTAAATCAAATTCGATCCCTTGGAGAAAATATAACAAATCAAAAGATTGTAGAGAAAATTTTAAGAAGCCTACCTCCAAAATATGATGTTGTGGTAATTGTTATTGAAGAATCAGAAAAATTATCATAGCTATCAGTCAGTGAGTTAATAGGATCACTTTTAAGTCATGAACAAAGGATAAATAGGTTTGTAGATATGCCAATTGAAAATGTTTTTCAAGCAAAACTTAATATTTCCAAAGACAAAGGAAGAGAATATGAAGGATCATCCTCAAATAGAGTTAGAGAAAATTTTAGAACAATAGGATATGGTGGAATAGGCTCAAGTAAAGATGGAGGAAGGAACCAGCGTGGCAGAGGCAGAACAAACTATAGAGGAAGAGGTAATTCTGATAAATCTCAAAATTAGTGTTATTACTGTAAAATATTTGGTCATTATGCTTCTGATTGTTGGAAAAATAAGAAATAACATGCTAATAGTTTTTAAGAGAAGAAAACACAAGATAATTTATTTTTGGCATGTGATATAGCAAAAGAAATATTTGATGATGTATGGCTCTTAAATAGTGGGTGTAGTAGTCATATGATTGGAAATATGAACATCTTTGCTAAATTAGATGATTCTATTAATTCTCAAGTAAAACATGGAGATGGAAATGATGTTGAAGTCAAAGGCAAAGGGACCATTTCAATTAAAATAAGATAGGGGATACGAAAGTTTATTCATGATGTCATTTATGTATCTGAGTTAGCCAATAATCTGTTAAGCATTGGACAACTTAGGCGGGAGGGGTATTTAATTATTTTTTAGAATAATGAATATGTCATTTATGATAAAGTTGGTAGCAACCAGATTGCAGAAAAATTTAGTATGCTACCTAGCAAAATCTTTCCTTTTGGATTGGTATATGCACAAACTCAAGCCTTGAAGGTTGTTTTAGATAATAAATCTTGGTTGTGGCATATGAGATATGGGCATCTAAATTTTTTAGGGTTGAAGTTTTTGTATCAAAAGCACATAGTGAATGGTCTTTCGTTGATTGAATGTGATGATTAGATTTGTGAAGGTTGTATTATTGGAAAACAACATCAAGATTCTTTTCCAGCAAAAAGAGCTTGGAGAGCTAAGGACCCACTTCAGCTAGTACATGTAGATATTTGTGGTCTAATGCAGACCTTGTCATTGAACAAAAACATGTATTCTATCATTTTTGTTGATGATTTCAGTAAGAAAACTTACAAATTCAAAGCTTTATCTATTTTTCAACAATTTAAAGCTAATGTAGAAAAACATAATGATTATTTTTTAAAGACCCTAAATTTACCTCCAATGAATTTTTATATTTTTATAGAAAACATGGTATTTGTATTTGTAGGCAGTTGACTGCAAGCTATACCCCACAATTGCAGAACAGAAAAATCAAACCATTGTAGATATGACCAGAAACATGCTTAAAGCAAAGGGTTTTCCAAATTCTTTGGGCTAAAACTGTAGCTACTTCTGTCTATTTGTTAATAGATGCCCAACAAAATCTTTAAAGAATGACTCCTCTGCAGAAGGTAGTTTTGCTTCTTAATTGTCTGACTGCTTAAGGCCATACAACTATCATCATAATATACAGCGTATGGCTGAACAGGTTAAATGCTCTTTATGTTTAGCCCAACTGAAATCCACAATCTGTATTGAAAGTTGAAACTCTCTGATTTGCAGCACATGGGGTGCAGGGGGAGCAACCGACCATAGGGGTTGCTGCCTACATGGCGTTGGGAAATCAACAGCATTTACGGCGACATTTAATATACACAGACAATATGTGGGGTGCTGACTGCACCACAACGAACCGTTAGAAAGCTCATTAATAAATATGAGTCGGACTGCACTACAAAACGTTAATATCTGCCCATTAGAATCATTTAGAGGTACCTTAACCATTGTTCTATGGTTGTTCTGGATTATTATTATTTTTTATGAACATTAGGAGGTTGTACCTACTACACCAACTTAAGTACGGGAAAAATAAATGCTCTTTACAGAATGAAGCTACTCATGGGCTGGAAAGTAACATATTTTCAGTAGCAGTGCTGGAATTATACGTTTAAATAGATTTATGTTTTTTTCCTCAAATTGTATAGACTTTAAATGATTTTTTATTTGATAGCCGCTCCGTGCCGTAACCTGAGGCAAACAGAACGCCGTTTTTTTTTACAATTGTTGACTTGTTATCGTAGTTCGGTTTAGTCGTTCCAAGATCATTGGCTCATTTACGTACCATCTTGGTACAAGATGGTGAAGCATATTAAGAAGAAAACGAATAAAAGGAGTAGCTGTAATCAATTTACCACCAAAATTATTTCGAGATTTGTGCACTTATAGGTAGTGATGGGCCTGGAAATGAACTTCATTTCAATATTAAATGCATTTACACAGTATACTTTCTGGTGTGCAATATATATTATATATTTTTATATAAAATAAAAAAAATTCTCCGTTGTTTCATAGTCACCTTACCTTTTGAGTGCAATACTATATTTATTTATACTGTCAAAGTGTTAGCAAACTAGCCCAAAGATATCACAGGTCAAGTTATTAGGAGCGTAAAATCACTTGCAAATAATCTCACACTCATAATATTAATATTGTACAAAATAAAATTTTATTGATAATCAAAATTTCCTTCATATAATTTTTTTTGTATTATATAACACAGAGCTTTGTTTTAAATTAATTTTGATTTATCTTTCTAAAACTTTCCGAAGATATAATATTTCATATGTCTTTCTTATATTATAAAAATTATATCACATGACACATAACTTCCTACTTACATTTAGGATTTATGACTTTTTACTTGCACACTTGACAATTATATCTCATAACTCACATGACACATAAACACTCTTCATAACTTGACACCTAACTCACATGACACATAAACACTCTTCATAACTTGACACCTAACTCACATGACACATAAACACTCTTCATAACTTACACCTACTATTGAAAAACCAGTTTTTAAAATTGTTCAAAAAAATTATATTATATGATCTCCAAAAGTTTACAAAAAATGAAAGATTCTAGATATTTTTATTGGAAACTTTTTAATTAAGACTTCAAACCTATAAATACTTGAACAATGTTGTCATTTTGAAAATGTAATAGATTGAATAAAGATTGTTAATTATAACAACAATTAGTAAATTATTTATCTCAATATCTTTTGATCTCTATGAAGTTGCATATTTGTGTCATGATAAAAATGGTTCCCATAAAACCTTAAAAATATTCAAAATGTAAATGAATTTATAAAATTTATTTTTTTAATATAGTTTATTTTTATTCTTTTAAATGTAGAGTTTTGAAAGGTTTTTTTTTTTTTCCTTTACATTAATTTAGTCACATTAGGTTATATAGACTATTTAGTGTCATCGATATTTGAACCTTGGTGTGATTAAGGTCACCCATATTAGGTTATATAGACTATTTCCCATATTAGGTTATATACACTATTTAGTGCCATCGATATTTGAACCTTGGTGTGATTAAGGTCACCCATATTAGGTTATATAGACTATTTAGTGCCATCGATATTTGAACCTTGGTGTGATTAAGGTCACCCATATGTCTCAAATCAACCACTAAACCATAGTGTCATTGAAAAAATATATAGCTTAATTATAAAATAATAAAGTTTAAAATTTTTTATTTTATTTATTTAATATAAATATATTTAATATAATATTAAATAAATTATTTTTTTATAATTTTAAATTTAAATTAATATTATAAAATTAAACTTATAAAATAATATTATATTATTTTTTTTTTTGTTAATTATAGTGTTTGTATTTATAGCGGGTTTTAACAAGGATCCCAAAACCCGATTACATAAGAAATGGGCCTAGGGCATCAATCCCTTGAAACTGAACACCAAAACAGAAATCCCGCCTAGCGGTAACAGTAAGCATGAAACAATCCCTCTCAGCGGGAAACAAACAAATAAGAAAGAAAGAAGTTTTGGAGATCCCGCCCAGCGAGGAGTAGCCAAAAACCACCATCGAGAAGATCCCGCCCAGCAGGAAGCAAAGAAAAACCGTTACAATAAAATCCCGCCTCGCGGGAAGCAGTCAAAACCACCACAAACAGTCCCGCCTAGCGGGAAGCAACGAGGAAATCCCGCCATCCGGGAAACCAGCAGAAAAGAAAGGATCCCGCCTCGCGGGAAAACCGACGGATTTGGCGGATCCCGCCCTGTGGAGAAACCATCCCGCCCACTGGGAAAACATTTCGTTCAGCGAGAGCCATCCTGCAGGAAGCCGACAGCCAGCACAGAGAGGATCCAGCCCATCAGGAAGTGACCAGAGAGTTGCACCACAAGGAACCCGCCCGGGAAAACGAGAAGAGGATCCCAGCGGCAGGGACCAAGAATCCCGTCCAAGCACAGAGCCCGTCGAGGATTCACAAGAAAAATGGGAAGCTGTCCAAACCCTAAACCGTCACCTCCACCGCACTGAGAAACGCAGGGGACCAGATCCATGTGAATAACCTGCAATAAACCCCAGGGGGAAGCCTGAGGGAAAAAGGAAAGGGATCCCCAACCAAACAGGGATCCCTGGGAAGCACCAGTCTGAAAAAACAACCAAGGAAACCCTAGCCGGCTGGGAGGGGCGCAGATAGTGGAGAAGGATCTCCCCCAGGAGATCATCTGCAAACAACCACTCCCCGGGAGGGATGACCTAGATTGAGCCAGGGACTGGGCAGGAACCAGGAGCCATGGGAGGGACCAGAGCCCTCCCCTCTCTACTTTCTTCCCTCTCCCACCCCCAATATTATATTATTTTTATATAAGTAACTATATTTGGTTTTTTAAAAATAAAATAAAATACTATGGATTAAATTTTGATAAAATTACCATTTAAAAAATAAATAATTGTCTCGCGGAACAACATTAACAAAAAAATAATAAAAAAAAAACATATCATGCAATGCTATTTTTTAATAAGAAAACGAAGAATTTGGGTCAATGTTTTTTACTTGCAATGCAAACCACAAATGTTCAAAAGATGTTAAGTTTTTAATTACTAAATACAACATTCACATTCACATGATGGGGAATAGAGTAATATGTTTTAATATTGGATGAGTGAAGTTGTAAGGAAAACTTGAAAATAATAACCAAGTTTAGTAAAAAGACAAAGGGTCATCTCAATGAATACAAAGAAAGGTGAGAAATTATTTATTCCACATGTTTATTGTGTTCCTAGTTTAAAACACAATTTATTAAGTAGTTGACAAGTAATTCAAAGAGGTTATCTAGTTATTTGAATATACTAATACATGCAAAATTTAAGATGAAAGTGGTAAAAATGAGTGTTTGTAGAGGTTGTCATGACAATGAAGTGCATATTTTCCTTAAAAAACTAAAATATTCATGATGTGCCATGATAACGAATTACATGTTTTTAAAAAATAAAATAAAATATTCATGATAATTTCAAAATTGTTTTAGAATACAAGTCTTGCTTATGGTATTTAAAATATTAAAATTTAAATTTTAATGGTTTGCATTTACCTTGTAAGAAGAATATAGTGAAAAGATTTTTAATGATGAATTTTTGGAAAATAACATAGAGACTTCTTTCCAATTAGAAGATCTTAGAGATCCAAATTATCACTTGAATTAGTCTATGTTGATACATGTGGTCCAATGCAAACTTCATCACCTAGTAATATTATATATATTCATTAATTTTATTGATGACTTTAGTAGAAAAACATGGGTACACTTTCTCAAGCAAAAAAAAAAAAAAAAATCATTCTTTTTGATAATTTCAAGCTTATGTAGAGAAACAAAGTGGTTATATTTTTGAAGGTGTTCTAAATAGATAGGGAGGTTAGTTTATCTCCAATTAATTTCATAATTTTTGTAAGGATAATGAGATACAAAGACAACCAACAACAAGTTACACACCTCAATAAAATGCGATGGAAAGATGTAAAAACAAAATAATTGAAGAAAGGGAAAGGAGAATCATAAAGGCTAAAAATATTCTAAATTATTTTTAGATAGAAGTTATAGCATGTTCAATTTATTTGAATGAATATCTTACAAAGAGTGTGACGACATGACATCAAATGAATCTTTTCCAAGAAGAAAGTTATGTGTGGCTCATCTTAAATTTTTTAGGTGTATTGTTTATTCTCATGTATCCTAAGGAGAATAGACAAAAAACTTGATGATAAAAGTGCAAATAAATTTTTATTTCTCATAGTGAGGATACAAAGGCTTAAAAATTGTATAATCCCATAACAAAGAATGTAATAATTAGTCGTAATATAATTCTTGACAAGGAAGGAATATGACAATGGTAGAAAAGTGTACAAAAACAAAAAATAGTAAGTATAGAAAAAGATATATCAAAATATGATGTGACCACTTAACCAAAAATTTGTAGCAACAACTAGAGTGCCATTGGTAGGACAATTTTATCTCGAATAAAATTTCCAAGTATTAGTTCAAGATCAAGATCATGTTTAAGAGCATAAGGAAAGATAAAAAGCATTAATGGAATATATCAATAAACTTGGAATGTTGAAGATAGTGATGAAATTGTTAACTTTGCTTTATTCTCTAAAATTGAAGTTGAACCAACTTGTTAAAAAAATGCAATGAAGCATGGCATATGGTTTAAAGCAAGGAAGAATAAATATATGCAATTCAAAGAAATACAACTTGGGAGTCGATGGATCTTCTTAAAGGCTTACAACCTATGGGAGTGAAGTGGATTTATAAAACATAATATAAAGAAGGAAGATCAATTGAAAATCACAATACAAGAATGGTGGTGAAAGGATACTCACAATAACTAAGTATAGACTGCAATAAACCTTTGATCTTGTTACGAAATTAGATATAATAAGAACCATTTTGGCATTAGAAAATCAATTCAAGTGGTAAGTTTTCAATTGTATATCAAGTCTACTTTGTTAAATGATTTACATAATGTGGAGGTGTTTATGGAGTAGCTACAAGTTTATGAAAATGTACACAAAGAACATAAAGTTTAAAAATTGAATAAGGCATTGTGTTAGCATATGTGTTTACTTTAGCATATTGTTATTATTACATTATTTGTTGTTAGGTTGTTAGCTATCCGTTGAGCGACATCCTGTTGAGATCCGCTTTGCACGGGCTAATTTAGTCCTAAGCATTGTTATATATTCTTAATTATTATCAATGCAGATTACTGGTTCAGTTGACATGGTATCAAAGCCCTCAGTTGTTGTCGAGGCTCATTTGGTAGCTTGACATCTTGGTGAATGATTCATGAGGGCAGTGCATAGTTTTTGTCCTTGGTGGCAATTCTCGACCTAGGGATAGCGCAGGTACTAGGATAGCGATCTGAGTATCCGACTCAGTTGCCAATCGAGTTAGCGCACTGTCAACGAAGCCAACAGGCTGACGTGTGGAGTCGATCTAACCCTACCCTACTAGATGGATGTGTGACACATCAGACCACAAAGTTGACAGTGGACACCTAAGCACACCTACTTGGTGAGTTGATGGACGAACTGGACGGACACGTGGACGTATTCTGATGTGTCATTGGACAACCCTAGACTACATATGTGGACGATGTGGTTTTCTACCCAGACAAGCACATAATCTGCCTCAAAGACCCTACTAACACCTAAGCACGCTGATTGGTTGAGGGATAAAGAAAGGCACGTAGGCCAAGAGGGAGATCTACGTGGAAGGGGTATGCTTGATTAGTGAAGGACAAAAGGTCAAGTGGTGAACTTGACTACTTGAGGGTAGTCATTTAACTTGGTGTTTATTCTTCTTTTTAAACACTGTACTGACCTCCCGTGACCATGATGTGGGACTAAAACAACGAAAAAAAAACAAAACAAAATTATCTGTGATTGCAGAGATCTGTAGTCTAGATCATTTGGCAGATTCTCTCTGCATGTAGTCTGTTCATAAACATCGCATAGAGGCAAAGGCGTCATTAAATGGCATTGTTGATACGATTATCAAGTGATTTTCATCTGTGTTTTGCAAGAAGATTTTGTTCGAAGAAAATGTGCAGACAAAAATCAATACAGTGACAATCCCAATCCGATTAAGGAATGACATTAATCGAATAGAATATCTGGTTAATCACCTATGTTTTGGTGAGACTTCGATGCAAACACGATGTAGCAAGATAGTATCTTTTGCTTACTATGTTATGGTGGAGATTTTTTTTTCTTCCCCATAAAAGTCTCAACAAAAATTGGCAAGTATAGCTCCTATCCTTTCTGCTTCTACCACGGAGACACCATTTCGTGTGTCCCAAAATATTTAAGTTGCTTTATCGAGAGAACACAAAGATGTCGTTTCGAACCAATGCACCAGTTGTAGATGGGCATAATTTTGATTACCGATTCATTTGAGCAGCTTAACACCACAACACCTATTACACCATAATAGAAGACAACGACATCGAGTTTAGCAGATCCATCACCTATTGTCTATAATTCAAATGGTGCTCTGTGCATGATTGTTGCATGAGGATTTGACGTTGCGTGGAAAGTTGGTTAATGGGAGTTGGTTGTGCTTCCAAAATTCATCAGGCGTGTGACATCGTGGAGGAGGAACCACTGCTGTGCACCATGGAGAGGAGCGCCACCCAGTGCTACAATTCTGCCTCTCTAATGAAAACAAATATACTTGCTATTAGGTTAACGACGTGCAACCACTGTTGGAGAGGAGCGCCACCGAGAGAGGTGGCTAGCCAGCGTTCGAACTACTCTCGTAGAAGGGTCAAGTTAAAGGGCTTTTTCCCTTTGGTTCACCGGTAAGGGTAGCCAGACCGGTTACTTGGGCGTGTGGTAAGGCCCAACAAGCCTACAAGGTTGGGAGTTCAACTACCTCGGGTGACACAAAAAAGGTATATTTTATTTTATTTTTGGAGTGTTGATTTGTAGTTTTTTAATGATTTCAAAAAAAAATTAATTAAATATTTTTTCTTTTCTTAAAATTATTTCCTTTGAAAATTTTATTAAGAAAAATTATATTTAATTAAACTTTGTTTTGTTTCATTAAAACAACTAATTTTCACTTCAAAATTAAAACTACCTTTCATCCAAATTTTATTTTGCCAATTTAAGGGGGGACATTTTGATGTCCAATTTTTTGCATCATTGTGCATTTTTTTGCAAAATTTTATGCAACTTATTGTAATCACTCAATTTGAGTGAATTTGGAAAATGCGTAAGAGGAAACATTTGTAAAACGAGGGGGGATATGTTTGCATTAAGGGGGAATAATTTTTTTCTCTCCACCATCTCCTATATTGCAAACATGTGAGATATAATTTTGCAAGGAGAAAGACTTATAAGGGTGCATTTTTTATAGTGACCGACACCTTAGTCAGATTATTTTTGCAAAATTCTTTGTAAAAAGGTGTATTTTTGGCAGATACTGACACATTAAAATGGGTAGATCAAAGAAAAAGCAATCCCCTAAACAAACTGATGCTGTTGAAAAATTAGTTAAAGGTCCTTACTTTCCACCAAAAATGGAAGGAATGAATTTTTATGAGGATGAAAAATATTCTACACTACGCAGTGGTGTAAAATCTATTCTCAAAGATTCTAAAGATTCTAAAGACCTTCAGAAGAATGGTGTTCAAATCCCTATAGGCGTCATAAGGGCAGTCTACATATCATTGATTTCTATTGATATTGCCCAACGTAAAGTATACAGGGACTTTAGTGAGGAAACAGAGGTCAAACCCCTAATGGTCGATGCTTGTAGTGACACAAGTGACCTTCAGTCCATGGTGGCGAATGCTTGTTGTGACACATGTGACCTTAAGCCCATTATGGCTAATGCTTGTTGTGATACAAGTGACCTCATGCCTATGATGGTATATATCAGTTGTAGCACAAGTGATCTCGTCACAGTAGCAGATTTTGCTTGTGACACTAGTGACTTAAAAATTGAACCTCCTAAAAATGAACTTCATAATCTCATCAATAGTGACAAATGCCATATTGTTAAAAACATTGATGAATATGATGAAATTGGGTGTTTTGAAAAACACACCAAAGGATTTGGATCCAAAATGATGAAGAAAATGGGATTCAATGGTGAGAGATTAGGTAAACAGGAACAAGGTATTAAAACTCCTATAATGCTAAATAACAGGGCAAAGCATGAAGTCCTTGGCTATGCTAGACATGCAAGTATCAGTAATTCCATGTTTGTAAAACCTAAATATGCTCCATCTTCTAAAAAGCATTGTTGCAATCATTGTGGAAAGACAAAATATGTTACAACTAAGTGTTGGAGGTTACATCCTTGTGATTCTTGTGGATGTATGAATCACTCTTCTTCTATATGTTGGTACAAAATGAAAATGGACAAAAAGGTTCATATGGGTTGTGGATGGACAAATCTCACACAATGGACCATGATGAAAGAAATTTTGTATGGCTTCTACCAAAAAGGAAAAACCTATGGTAGACCCCGAGGCAAATCCAGTGAAAGATCGGGTGGGAGTCCCAGAGATAATGACCCAGAGACAAACCTAAAGATAGACCCAGAGATAAATTTCCAGAGGTAGATATATAGGTAGATCCAGAGGCACTGATCCAGAGGCAGATTCACCGACAGATCTAGAGATAGAGCCGAAGACAAAGCATGAGCCACCATTCTTTCATTTCTATTCTTCTTCTTCACTGTATTGGGGCAGTTATATATTTTACCCAAATATTGTTGTATGGGGGGATGTTAACATAGCTAGTAGTTATATTATTACCCAAATAATGTAATAAGGGGGGATGTTAGCATATGTATTTACTTTAGCATATTGTTATTATTACATTATTTGTTGTTAGGTTGTTAGCTATCCGTTGAGTGGCATCCTATTGAGATCCTCTTTGCACGGGCTAATTTAGTCCGAAGCATTGTTATATATTATTAATTATTATCAATGCAAATTACTGGTTCAGTTGACACATTGCATGAATTCAAGTAACCACCTAGAGTTAGGTCAAGTAGGATAGATGGATTCCTCTAAAGGAAATATCTTCAATAGAAGACCAAATAAGCCTACCCTCGTCAAGTCAACTAGAAAGGGTGATTTAGTGATAGTGTGATTATATGTTGATGACATAAGTTATACTCAATAATAAAATAATAATGGACGAGTTTAAAGAATGCATAATAAGAGAGTTTGAAATGATAGAATTAGGTCTAGTTTATTATTTTATTTGCATTAAGATTATATAGTTGCATGATGATATCTTTATTTCATATTAACAATATGTAACTGATTTTCTTTACAAGTTTAGATGGTAAATTGTAAACCGATTAGCACACCTTTGGCTTGGGATAAAAGCTAGTCAAATATGTTTCTAGCAACAACATAGATGCCACAAATTATAGGAGGATGGTGGATAGTCTCATGTATCTCACTACCAATAGATCAAGTATAACATGTGTAGGGATTTTAGTTTTAAGGTTTATGTGAAACCCAATTATGATTCATTTTCATGCAGTGAAGGGAGTACTGAGGTATGTTACTAGGACAAAGAACTTTGCTATTTAGTATTTTCCTTCTAATATTGTTGTTTTGTTGACTATGTAAAAAGTGATTGGATAGGATTTGTTGATCATCATAAATGTAATTTAAGATATGTTTTCAACATGATACTAGGTTTTATTTCATGATATTTAAAGAATTAACCAACTATTTCATTATCCTCATTAGAGGTAAAACATAAGTAGTGTGGGTTAGAAGAGTATTAGTAGATTTAAAATAAGAACAAGATCCTACTATCAACTAGAATATGTATTTATAAAGGTATTATCAATAAAAAGCTTTGAAAGGTTGAGATAAATATTAAAAGTAATCAAATTGGTATCATGGGAGGAAACCATTTTGAGTCAAGCTTAAGGGACAATGCCAAAGTCAAATTATTGATTTAGCCTACATTACTAGCATTAGGTATAAGTAGTTACATTGTCAATAGATTCCTTTCAGTTATTGCTTATGTTAGCATTTATGTAATATTGCACTATATGTACTATGTAATGAATAAGTGTTATAGCATAATATGGATAATTATTGCTAAGTATTATAGTTTGTATTTTGTAATATGATGGTAAGAGGTATGCAAAAGGAATTTTTTTTATATTGATTCATAGCTAGGAAATTTTGAATAAAAACTATGTTTCAATCTATAAAACTTTGGTCCATGTGGGACATTTCACAATAAGCTAATTACTTTGATATTTAGAGAGTAATTTGTTTTGTTTTAAATTCTATTAAATATTGATCTCCCATGTTCTACAATATAGCTCCCTTATTTCTAAAAAAGTATTTCCATATGTGAAAGCACGAGGATACGAAAACAAAAAGGAAAATGCCAAGTACGATGCGTTTAAAACCAAACTTAACGCTAAAAGCCTATATATTGAAAATGCATGAAAGGAAAGGACATAGACGAATCGACACAAGATAAAAGCAATATGGAATACGGCCCTCTTTATTGATATGCTTTTAAAGTCGTGTTACAATACGTCTCCTTCCCTTTTAGGGGATAGGAGCGTCAAATATGTTTCTTATCACATCCATGGATAGCAATCCTTCTTCCGCGTGCCCACATGTAAGATGGGCGGACCAAAACGTCGCCGCCGCTTGTGTATATGATTGTTGACTCCTTCCTGCTCCTCTGATGTCGAAGACCTGCGTTCAAGGAAACAGAAAATATTAGTAGCACTTGTAGATAGAATAGAACATGTATTTCCCAAGGCCTACTGTTAGTGTATGCATGAAAATATTAAACCGATAACCAAATAATATCAGAACGACCTAAAAATTTGATAGAAGCATGAATATGTTACCAGGAAGCCACTACAAAAGGAACAGTCAGGAAATTCCTCACAGATTTGTATTCGCTCCGAGGCGGGACGAATAAACCTACAACAAATTGTCAGAAAGCACCCTCTTCAATGTCCTATCCAGAAAGCTCCAAATGACCTGCAAAGTTGGGGTTAGCTAATTGGGGGTATTTTGGGATGACCCAGATGGTCAGATTTCTCCAATTTGGCCTCTATCACCCAAATTTTGATGATGCCATCTGCAGGTTAGTAAAGGCGAGAAATGATAAAAACCTGGTCAAAAATGCTCAAAATGAAGTGAAATTTAAACTACAGCCTATTTAAATAACCTAGAATAAGATGCAAAAAGAAAATAAAGGAAATCTACCACAGATTTCTATTCACTCCGGGGTGGGGCGTTTAGAACTACGACAACTTGGGGGGCCCTGAGGGGGGGGTTTTGGGATTTTTTTTTTGGGACCAATCCACTTGGGATGGGTCCAAAACCTCTTATGGGGTGTTGTCGACAAATTTTGTGGAATATTGTGGCCAAATGTTCGGGTTTGGGCTCCGGATTTGTGCTTCCAATAACCACCCTATGACCTCCCTTCTAAAGAGAGATCAAGGATGTGAAAGGCACAAATCAAAAGGTATGTGTGTGGATGTAAAATGGCAGCACTTCGTTGCTCAAAATGCTACCTCTCTCTCTATATTTTGGGTGAGAAAACTCACCAATTTATAGACCTAGGGTCTCTTTGTTTGAATGCGCATGCGAGGGCGCCACTGGAGTTGCATGTCCTATTTTGAGAAAAATATTATTCCCTGATTTAGAGTCTCCTTGCATGAGGCCTCCAAAAATCTAAGACATGCATGACTGAAGTCTTTCTCCTTGATTTGAAGTCGTTCCTCGCAATTGCATGGCTTGAAGCTTCAATTAACTGGCGGACCTCTCGAGGTTTGACTTTTTTTCCAGTCAAACCTTCTATTCACCTCACCTTGGGGCGAATGCTGATATTCGTCCCTGGGTGGGACGAATGCCAGTTTGTATTCATCCCAGGGTGGGACGAGTAGGGAGCAAGGTGCCAAAAAGGTGCCAAATTGACCTTTGACCTTCCAAACTGCTTTTGGGAGTGGTTAGGACCACTGTTTAACCTCTAGGGGCTGCCCTAGGGGCTGTGTGTGTCAATGCGATCGGTGCTTGTTGTCACATAATCGGATTGGTGTTATTTTGGTGTCTATAGATGCCCCTTTTTGGGAAGCGTTGTGCAAGGCGCAACGCCGAGCAAAAATAGATAACCAAAGCACTAATGATTAGGGTTTCTCAGTAACCTAACCAACTCTTGATGCCCCAAGTATGGAAAGGGCACGCATTCTTGAATCCTTGCTTCTGACGAGCTAAGGAACTTAATTCAAGTGTTAACCTTGTTTAGTGAGGTGTTACTTGAGCTTGGACATTGATCAATCATGAATAGGCAAAGGGCGCAACCTTTTGTCTATGGGAACCTTGAGTTCATGATTCACGAATGCCAAGTGTTTGATCAGCTTGTGATTATTGCTTGTTTGTTGCCCCAAGCAGGAGCATGATTGTCTTTGTCAATGATCCTTTGAATGCATGTCATTTCCTTGATTGGGTGTGTTTTTGTTGATTGGTGACTAAGTGTGACTACCCCCTCAAGCGACGAATCGATGAGGGAATGACCAACATGAGAAAAGTGACGAGTCACTTGACCCAAGATGACTTAGGTAAGGGTGCCTTCAGTTGTTTACCATTGAATGCGAAAGCAGTTTTCGAACATTCTGACCTATTTTTGGTGGGTTTGAACCCTTTTTGTGACGCATTTTGGAGCTAAAATTGTCAAAAATTCGTCCTCCCATGGAGCGGTCCGGCTATGGTAGCCTTCTTAGGGAGTAGGATAGTGACAATTTGTAACCCCAACATCTATTTTGGATGCCAAGAATGTCAGGCGCAAAGGCGCCTTCGTTCGGCAATGTTATTGCTATTTTTGGTTGGGTTTTGACCCTTTTTGTGACGTCGTTTGGGGATGAAATTCTCGAAAATCCATCCTCCCGTGGAGCGGTCCGGCTATGGTAGCCTTCTTAGGGAGTAGGATAGTGAGGATTTGTGACCCCGACATCTATTTTGCATGCCCATAATGTCAAGTGCAAAAGCACTCTCATTGGACAGTTTTATTGCTTTTTTTTGGTGCATTTTGTGCAATTTTGCTATTTTTGAAATTTTTGCTCTGTATTCATCCCTGGGTGGGACGAATACCTGGTTAGTAATCGTCCCAGGAGGGACGAGTGCTAACCAGAGTGCTCGTCCTAGGGAGGAATGATTACAGGCTCAAAAAGCCTATTTAAGGGCCAAAACTGGGTTTTGGGCTCATTTGCATTTGTTTTTCCTGGCGATTTGGAGCTCTGAGGAGGAGGAGGTCAATTCTGCGAAGCGAAGCGCTGCCAAATTTTTCCGCTACCATGAGTTCATGGACCGGATCCTCAAGCGATGGAGCCGAAGCGAGACCAGTGAGTGTTCTTCCTCTTTATTGTTTGTTTGCTTTACAGTTTTAAAACCGCAAGTTATTTGTTTTTTTGTCTTTTGTATTTTGTTTTTCAAATTAAAATGAAACCCTAGACTATCAAAAATTAACACTTAGCTGAAAACTTAGTTGAACCCTAGTTAAACAAAGATCAAAAGTTTAGGTTAAAACTTAGCTGAAAAACTTAGTTTAGAACGGAACTTAAAAACTTCGCTTAACCCTAATTTAACAAAATTAAAACTTAGGTTAGAAACGTAGGGTAAAACTGAGCGTAAAAATGTAGCTTAACCCTAGTTTATTTTTTTGTGGCTGTGTTTTTGTGTTTGTAATTGATCAGTTGACCTTTAGAGTTAAAAACCCTAGGATGACAAATAATTTTTTTGGATGTTTTTGTTTAATTGTGGTTAATAATTTTTTTTTGTTTGTAATTTATCAGGTAGAGTTAAAAACCCTAGGCTGACAAATTTTTTTTGATTTTTTTGTTTGTTTTAATTTATCAGTTAGAGTTAAAAACCCCTAGAACTGAAAATTGTTTTTGAATTTTTATATTGTTTGTAATTTATCAGTTTAGAGTTAAAAACCTAGGAAAATTGTTTTTGTTTTTTTTTTTTTTTTTTTTTTAGAGTTAAAACCCTAGAACTAAAAAATTGTTTTTGATTTTTTAATTTGTTTGTAATTTATCAGGTTAGAGTTAAAAAACCTAGAATGAAAATTGTTTTTGAATTTTTGTTGTTTTTTGTGTAATTGATCAGTTTAGAGTTAAAAACCCTAGAACTGAAAATTGTTTTTGAATTTTTTTGTAATTTATCAGTTTTTAGAGTTAAAAACCCTAGAAATGAAAATTGTTTTTGAATGTGTTTAATTGTTGTATATCCATATTTTTGTTGTACAATTTTTTATGGTGTTTAATGTTTTTATGTTGTTTTCTTTTGCAGGTTGTGAAGAGCCGGTATCGTGTGCCCACGGTTTTCACTGAAGCGCGTGAGGCGCTGACTTTGGCTGATTGGGAGTGGCTTGATGCCCTTGGGCTCAAGCAGGTGACTCGACTAGAGCCTATGGTCGGGGATCGGGCCTATCTGACGGCCCTGATCAACTTATGGGAGCCCCGGACCAACACCTTCCATCTCCCAATAGGGGAGATGATGGTGACTTTGGAGGATGTCTATCGGATTCTTCGGATTTTGATAGATGGACTACCGATCAGGACGACATCACGGGATCAGCGAATAGTAGTGCTGAACCACTACTTTGGGCATGGGGAGGCATTGGGTGTGGATAGCCCAGTGGAGAGGGTAGAGAGCGACTGCTCGATTGGTGGCATTTTGGTTCGATGGTGGCTTGAGATGGGTGTGTTGGGAGTGAGGCACGCCGTACTGATGGGCCTCATTTCCAACATGTTGCTACCCGACTCTTCGGTGCGAGGTTCCCATGGAACCTATTGGAGGTGGTGTTCAAGTTGGTGGAGTGTCCTACGGATGCACCTATGATCATGAGATGGGGACAGACTCTATTGGCACAACTCTATGATGAGCTGTACGAGGTTCTCTCGAAGGCGAAAGGGGATTGGATGCAGCTACTTGTTGCAGTGTTGGGCTTGGCAGCACATAGCAGTGGAGAGGCCGGTTGGGTTGCCATGGATGACACGAGCGGAGATGGTAGATCGAGAGATCGGATACGGGGCATTATGGTGGAGATCTGAGGAGCAGGGTCAGAGTCGATGGTGGGCAGGTGTCGTAGGGCACTATGTCGATGCCTTCGCTCGACTTACTCCAGGGGAGGTTTTGTGCCCCTACCGGGACTGTCCAACCTGGCCTGAGGTTGGAGAGTGGCTTCGGTGGGTACGTAGAGGACGGTGGCTGATTGGGCGACATGGGACTAAGCAGGAGTTCTTCCCTTATGGTCGGGTTACATGATAGTTTGGGGTGCGCCAAGGGTTGCCTGGTGAGCCCGTGGTCTATCAGTGAGGGGGGACGAGAGGACTCTAGCTTGGCCAGTCATTGCACCATTGGGTGAGGATTCGGATACCATGATTGATGCCCCGGATGTGGATGACATCGGGGTTACCACTGAGTATGAGCAGTGGTGGACTCTACGATGATGGCGAGGCGAGGGGCCTCTAGGCGATGCAGAGGCGGTAGTAGTAGGGGATGAGGGTGTAGAGGCACCAGGTGATGGTTGGGGTGTTCGTTGGATGATGCGGACATGGTGGAGGTTGAGGATGTGGGTGTGGATTTTGGGGTTCTGGATCAGCCGGAGACACAGGACGTCTCGGAGCAGTGGGAGCCAGAGCAGGCTGCTGTTCTAGAGATGTCAATGCCTCAGGTAGGCATGGAGGACACGGAGGTAGGGGTGCGCATTGAGAATGCATGATTGGTGGGGCTACTTCGGAGGTGAGATGAGGAGCTGGGGGAGGCTCTAGGAGAGGGATCTCCTCGATCTAGTGGGAGGGAGAACGCATGGGTACCACGATAGGATGGGGATACAGATGTGGCATGGGAGAGGGATCTCCTACGAATGTAGCTGGCGTAGTGATGATGTAGTAGCAATGTACCATCGGTGGGAGGCAGAGTGGTGTCGGAACTAGATGGATCTAGAGGGAGAGATCATCCACCTCGAGGGGTGGGTACCGAGCCCTCTGGAGGTGGGTCTTCACGTCGGACGAGGGGCAGTGATACTGAGCAGTCAACATCATCTCGTCGCAGGCGATTGGATGAGGGGGGCTCTAGTAGGCGTGATGCGGGGGCTAGCAGCAGCCACCCTGAGGGGTCCCATAGGACCCACACCATGGGGGTAGTTCCCGTCGCACCGATCCTGCATGATCATGGTGGCCGACGCCCTAGGCTTGGGGGTTTTTGAGCTTTTGGTTTTGTTGCGAGGTCAGAGGACCGGTTCATTGTAGCCTACGGGCATTTTTGATGATATATATACAGATGACTTTCTTTGTGTTTATACACTTTTCATGGTTTGTTTTTCTGTTTATGCATAGTTATTTATGATGATGTATGCATGTGGTATTATGAATGCGATGTGTCTAATTAGATGATGTATGCATATGGAATAAATGAAATGATTTGTTGATAACTTGTCGATGGCACCATAGACTGTACAAGATTTACTGGCTTGTTGTACTTATGGGATGGCTTTGTGGAATGACTTTGCATGTGATAACTTTGTTTTTGTATTTTGCATATTTTCTGATGGTGATGGACGTAATGAAATGTACTAGTTGTTTTTAAAATGTAGTTAAGCTTTTCTGAGATTCAGATATTTTAACTAACTAGCCAAGACTGTACATTTATCTCGCAAGACTTTTGAACAAGGTATAAATCCGACTTGAGTTTAACCAAGTTATTTCACATCCCTGTGTGTGCAATTGAGTTCATTTATGTGGTATTTGTCAGGATACCGCCGATTGCCGGATAGGCTATCAACCAAACCTGTACTGAGGATCACCTAATTAGCTCCACTAACTCCGTTGTTGTATTTAGTAAGATTAATCCATGGGACAATCTAAGGTACCATAAGCTAGCTCATCCACATGCAAACATTGGTCTGCTCACACGCAAAGCTAATGTGATAGACATATCGTCATGCATTTAGGATACCGCCATTGCCAGGTAGGTTGTCCACCAAACCCGTAATGAGGATCACCTAGATGGTTTTCGAATGCTGAGAATTCCAGGGATTCAAGTTCAGGCTTTTTATTTGCTCAATGTGTTAGGATACTTGCTCGTATACATAGTGATGAAAATCACTGTTTATTTTTCTCTTTTTTTTTTTTCTTTTTGAGCAAGGATTTTGAATAGTGGTGATAACCACTGTTATTTGATTTTGCATTTTGAGCTTCGTAAGGTTGAGCTTGTAGGTTTGTGGCTTGTAAATGGCATTGATCCTTTTAGGCCTTGGGGATGACTACCCATCCTATTCAGGGACGTGTAGTACGAATCCTTACGACTTTGGGAACCAAAGGGGATTATGGAGATTATGAAGTAAGGGCATTGATCTTTTAGGCCTTGGGGATGACTACCCATCCTTGTCAGGGGCATGTAGTACGAATCCTTACGACTTTGGAGACCAAAGGTGATTGGAGATGATCATGATGATGGCTTATGGGGATTTTGTTTTTGAATGGTCATTGATCCTTTTAGGCCTTGGGGATGACTACCCATCCTTGGCAGGGACGTGTAGTATGAATCCTTACAACCTTGGGGACCAACAATGATTGGGATTTTTGGTAGTGGTGAAAACCACTATTTATTGAGGGGAATTGATGGGGAAGAGCTTGTCCTTTTGTCAATTCTCAGCACTCTTGAACCATTCGCACAGGGGGATGAACAGGCTAATCTTTCACCTATGGTACCCTAGATTGCTTTGTAGGTGTCTCTTGCATTCACACAACTTGGGAATTATTTTATGTGTTTTAACTTGTGTAGGGATGTTACGTAACGAGGCTTGATCCAAGTAAAACTTTCCCTTGTAAAATCCGTTTAACTTTGTACAGTTTTTGGCTAGAAATTTAAAGACAGCTGAATGACGAAAACCCTACATACATTAGGAGACAATTGACTATGCTAAAAATGGGGATGGTGTTATTCTGGATGTATGTGTTTATAAAATGGATGGAATGTGGAAAATGAAGGAATTGCCTAGCAATTACAGTCTATGGTGCTTGTGACATGTATGACCAGCAAATATGCAATGTATGGATGCGATGCCTAATGCAACCTATATTTTTGTATTTTGATTTTTACGAGTATGCATGGAATTGAGATGCAATTTTTTTGTTATTTTTGATGATTTTATTGTTTTTGTTTGTTTTTGAATATTTATTTTGACCAAGCGGTTATGGTAACCCTTGGAGCTTTTGGTTTGACCAAAGGGTTTATGGATACCTTTGGGGCATTTTTGGGGTTGACCAAGCGATTGTGGGAATCCTTGGAGCTTTTGGTTTGACCAAAGGGTTTATGGATACCTTTGGGGCATTTTGGGTTGACCAAGCGATTGTGGGAATCCTTGGAGCTTTTTGGGTGGACTATGGCTCTCTAAATGTGGAATGGCCTCAAATGACTGATGTTCAAGGGTTCTAGCTCCTTGATTCCTTCAAGAGAGGCGAGCCGGTATGTTCCAGGTCCTATTTTACTATCAATCACATAAGGACCTAACCAGTTTGCCGTGAACTTGTCCCTTAGATGGGACGACAAATTAGAATTCTGTTGGTTCTCTTTTAAGACCAAGTCACCAACTTGAAAGTCCCTTAGGTGAACCTTCATGTTGTATGCTTTCTTAAGTCACTCTTGATAGATACGCAAATGCTCGAGAGCATTGACGCATCGTTCATCGAGCAACGTAAGTTGGTCTAACCGGGCCTACCGCGCAGTGTCATCATCGATGAACTCTTGCATTGAAATGCGTAGGGAAGGGATTTCCAACTCGAGAGGCATGACTGCCTCGGAGCCATACACCAGCGAAAATGGAGTTGCCCTAGTGGGCGTCCGAATGCTAGTGCGATAAGCCCATAGGGCAAGCGGGATTTGAATGTGCCAATCCTTATGACTATCTGCGATAGTATTTTTGAGGATGGCGACTAGCATTTTGTTTGACGCCTCTGCTTGCCCATTTGCCTGCGGATAATAGGGTGTTGAAAAACTATGCTGAATTTTGTACTTTGTGGTCAAAGCATGCACATATTTATTCTTGAATGACGTCCCATTATCCGAGAGGATCTTGGATGGAATACCAAAATGACATATGATGTTATGCAAAATAAACTCCGCAATGCGGGGTCCAGTCGTAGAGGTTAGCGAAATTGCTTCCACCCACTTGGTGAAGTACTCTGTGGCCGTTATGATGAACGTGTGATGACCCGACGATGCAGGGGAGATCTTTTCGATTAGATCAAAGCCCCACTATGAAAAAGGCCAAGTCGATTGAATCGGTTGCAAGGCCTGAGAAGGTACGTGTGTCAAATTAGCATGGTGTTGACACTTCACGCACTTCTTTACATATGCACAACAATCTCGCTCTAAATATGGCCAATAATAGCCCATGCGAAGAATGCACTTTGCGATGGCCATACCGCTGAAGTGGCCACCACATGTACCATCGTGGGCTTGGGTGATCGCCCAAGCGGACTCTTGCTGGTCCAAGCAATGGAGGAGGATTCCTTCATAGCTTCGACGATACAAAATGTCTCCTAGCAAGACATGTTTTGCCGCTTTCTATTTAAATGATCTTTTTACGGCTTGTGTCAATCCAAGTGGGAGGTTACCTAGCTTGAGGTAATCCCTAATGGGTGTGTACCAATCCTGTTGATCGAAACCTCGATGGTATGAATGACCAATCCCTCTTGAAGTTCATCCCTAGCAAAAGCTGAGCGAGGAAAGAACTTGTAAAAATAACGTTGTGTTGCTATTAAGAGGGGTCGGGGAGAACAAGGACCCCTAGTTGGCTCGAGTCAAACAATCTTGGATTCGAGAGAACCTATCTTGAGATGGTTCAATCTGGATCAAGTGGATTCCTGGCGTTAGGTCAGAGCTTGCACGCTCCATCATGGATTGTGATAATGTTTTGACCTGAATGGTTGTCATTTCACTCGAAAGGGTCTTGCAGGATTAGTGACCCCAAGGAGGCCATAGTATCCACAAAATGATTCGATGATCGAGGGAGTGCCTCGATGTCATACCATTCAAGTTGTGCCAAGAATTTGTCCACAAGGGCTTTGTAGGCCTGCAGAACTGGGCATTTACATTGGAATACCCCTTTGACTTGATTGACAATTAACAATGAATCACCAAAGATGTTTAAACATTTAATGTTCATGGTGACTATTGTTTGAAGACCTATGAGCAAGGCTTCATATTCTGCATTGTTGTTGGTGCACGGGAAGTCTAATTTAAATGATAGAGGCATTGGAGCCCCTTGCGGTGTGAAGAATACAATTCCCGTGCCACCTCCTTGCTCACATTTAGAACCATCGAAGAATAGGGTCATGTCGGTCGATGACTCAGGCTCATTAGAATCTGGCGATTCTGAAACATGGAAGACCCCATCATCCGGTAGTTCTACTGTTCGAGGCTGATCGTCTTCAAGAGGAGCCTCTGCTAGTTGATCGGTGATGACTTGACCTTTTATGGATTTCTGTCCAATGAATTCTATGTCAAACTCCGTCAACAACATGATCCATTTCATCGTGCGGCTACTATGATAAGTACGACTCATCATGTATCGCAATGGATTCTCCTTAGACACAACATACGTCGTGTTGTTGAGCATGTAGTGGCATAGCTTTTTGGTAGCAAACACCACTGCCAAGCAGAGCTTCTCAACGTATGCATAGTTAAGTTCATAACTAACCAGGGTGCGGCTAAGATAGTAAGTAGCCTATTCTTTGTGTAGTTCATTTTTTTGGGATAGCATGGCGCCCAGTGCCACCTCAGTAGCTGAGATGTATAAGTAGAATGACACTCCTGGTCTAGGTGGTGCCAATACTGGTGGTGAAGCCAAGTATTGTTTAATCTCATCAAAGGCTGATTGGCACTCGTCATCCCAGTGAAATGCGACCCCCTTGTGCAATAATTTATTCATGGGTCGGCACTTGTCAGATAGCTGCGCTATGAAGCGCTTGATTGATGCGACCTTTCCCTACAGACTTCTGAGCTGCTTGATGGTAGTTGGGGGAAGCATTTCAAGGATTGCCTTGACTTTGTGTGGGTCCACCTCGATTCCTCGTTTGGAGACTATGAAACCCAAGAGCTTTCCAGATGTGATGCCAAATACGCACTTCTTGGGGTTTAGTCTGACTTTATGTTCAATGAGGCGATCGAGGATCTTGCTTAAGTCATCGAGATGATCTGGGTGCAAAAGAGATTTGGCCAACAAATCATCCATGTAATCTTCCAAAGTTTTGTGCATGTAATCATGGAAGATGTACGTCATGGCACGTTGGTAGGTGGCGCCAGCATTTTTAAGGCCAAAGGGCATGACCTTATAACAAAATGTCCCCCAAGGCATTGTGAACGCCATTTTTAGTTGGTCCTCGGGATTGATACGAATTTGATTGTATCCTGAGAAACCATCCATGAGGGAAAGCATTTCATGGCCCGTTGTAGCGTCTACCAATGCGTCGATGCTAGGCAAGGGAAAATCATCCTTAGGACTCGCTTTGTTTAGATCTCAAAAATCGATGCATATGCGAATCCTCCCGTCGAGCTTTTTGATGGGCACCATGTTAGACAACCATGGTGGGTAATCCATGCAGATGACAAACTGTGCATCCAACAACTTTTGTAGCTCATATTTGACCATTAAGGCTATTGTTGGATGCATCTTACGTAGTTTTTGCTTTACTGGCTTGACTGTCGGATCAAGCGTTAGATTATGCGTGACTAGCTGTGGGTCTAGTCCCGACATGTCTTTGTATGACCATGCAAAAACCTCCTTCTTCTCTTTGAGAAGGGCAATGTAGTCGGCTTGCTCTTCGAGGGATAGACTTACCCCCGACTTGATGATTTGCAAATTCATTGGATCTGAGCCGATGTCTACGTCAGTCATCTCCTCGACCGACATGTGGGACCCGTCCTCCAACTGGTGTGGAGTTGGGATCAAGTGGATATCATTTGCTGAATTTAGATCATCGTTCGGAACGTCAGGTTCCTCTTCAGCATGGAAGACATCCTGAGTCTATCCAGGGGTGAAATGGAACATCCCACCACAAGGCCAGTACTCTGATGGGGATGGCGGTGTGTCAACGTGATCCCAGTCTATAGCATCTAGGTCTAGATGCAATGACCATGTTGGGTCGGCTGGATTATGGATGGGGGTGGTTAAATCAATGGAGATCATGTTGATGAAATGATTTTGGTCTCCATTACCATGGGTGTGGTTGCTCGGACATCCTAGATGATCTTTGTGCTCCGGATCTGGCTCTGTGGGCATTGGCACAAATGGATCAGCCCTATGTGTGGATAAAAGGATAGGGTCTACCCTAGGCACTGATGGCTCTATAGGGTCTCCAGGCGGAAGGTGTTCTCTGTATACCTAGAGTGGCGGGTGCAGTAATTGCTATAACTGCATCGGGTTGAGGTGCCACCTATGCCTTGGCCCTATGTGTAACTGTTCAAACATGTCATCTATGTCCAAGGGATATTGTTGTTGTCGCATATGATTGAGATAGGCCATCTCAGTTTCATCTTCATAATCACTGTCGGAGATCCAAAGGCCTTCGTTGGCTCCAACAGCTGTTTGCGACATATGAGGCTCATCTTGCTCGAGCAAATTAATGTGGTCCCATCGAGGTTGTTCCGCTCTCTACGGGGGACCTGATTCTCTTGAGGTGGCATATGCTCAATTGGAGCATTCAAAGGGAACATTGTCAGGAAGCTCTCTTGATAATCATCCATGGGATGCACTTGTGAATGATTGCTATCAGATTCGAAAGGATCCCAAGGTGCTACCTCGTATTCCGACTCATCTTCTGAAGACCCCTCTTGGTCTTGTCCATATCCCTCTTGTAGGTGAGTCCTCGAATTTTCTCCCTTTTTGACCGAAGGGAAAGGGTTGTTAAGGTCAACAAGGTTGGTTGTTAGTAATGGGAGATAATCCCCCAATGTATATGTTGTGTTAGGATTGGCATATGGATCTAATGCCAACCCATCCTTGTTGCCTATCCCTAGGCCTTGCATGTTCTCTACCAAGATGTCCAGGGGCAAGGGGTGGTTGAACCCTACTCCCGACTTGTCATAAGGCATTTGATATCTTGGTTGGCAAAGAACACGCACTCCTTGCTCATACCTGCCCAACCCATATCCATGCCAATTGCATTGGCCAAGATATCTCAATGCAAAGTCTGGGTTGGACAAATAGTTGACGTCCTCAACAAAGGGTTCTTCATCTTCATCTTCTTGCATGTAAGGTTCAATGCCATTATCCAGGCCCCCATAAACAAAGTTTGTCTGATTGGGTGGGTAGCCTAGAGGAACCACAGAGCCGATGGGGAGTCGAGGTCTCCCCATGTCCTGCATGGACTCAAGTGCGGGTGTTGCTACAATGTTTCTCACTATATACTCCCCCAGGCCCGTGTTGGCCATCTCAACGGTGATCGTTGGCGGTTGAGGGGGAGCGAATGGGAGTCCTTCCAGAGTCCACTCCATGTAGGGTGAACTAGGCGTCTCGACTTCCATTCGGCTAGGCATCTCTTCGGTAGAGATGGTTGAGACTAGGGGTGGTTCCTCTTCTAGGGGTTTCTTTCCCTTGTCCTTTGGTGTGGCCACCGTAGGTGGCATCATTGTTGAAGGACCAGATGAGGAAGATGGACCCGACTAGGGATTTGATGGACTTGTCAATGGGGATGCCTACGGAATCGGACCCTGTTTAGATGGATTCAACTAAAAATCCAAATGCGTTGATGGAAGGGTCGATTGCGGCATGAATTGCACCGTATTGCAGTACTTGAAGGGCTCTAAGTCTATCGGGACTACATGCACCTATCCTTCAAATGTGTACTTTAAGCACTGATGAGCTATAGAAGGGACACACTTCATGTCCCTGATCCAAGGTCACCCCAACAAGATATTATAGGCCATCTCACCTTCCAAGATGTGGCACAATGTATGAATAGTCTTTTGTCCCACTTGGATGGGTAGGACAATTGTGCCAACCATCGAGCATATCGCATCATTGAATGCTCGAAGAGTATAGGTGGAGGCCACGATGTGAGATGCCAACAACTTTAGATGTTTCAATGCTACTGTTGTAATGATATTACTGGATGAGCCAGTGTCCACCAACACTCTCTTATACGGAATCCCGTTGACCCACGCAATGACGTGCAGGGGTGGATCCGCCACATCACCAGTCACTGATTTCAATTCATCTTCTCTAAAGGTGATGACTGGTTCTGTACATTGTTTTACATGTCCCACGAAGTTGTTGAAAGAGTTTGCTTCATGGGGTTGCAGCTCGATGGCTTTTAATATCTCCATTAGAGCCTCCCGATGGGGCACTGATTGTTGAATGAGCTCGTATATGGAGAGCCTAGCCGACGTGGTCCTTAGACTTTGGGTAAGTCTAGTCCGAATCGTGGCCACTGGTCTAGGCGGGGGAAGTTGCGTAGGGTGCTGTTGAGGTTGTGACGTCGATGGAACCTCTCTTGTGGCTACCGTGGGGGCAGCTCCTGGGTACCTCTTGTTCCTAGTCACTATGCTTATCATCCCTACATACCCTTGCATGGGGCAATTATGTTGCACCTCATTGACTTGAAGGGGTTTTGCCTACGCATCATGGGCAGGCAGGGGGTCTCTAAAGACTCCCATCTGTTGGTTGTTTGGCGCTACGGGGTTGTCCACTACCAACGTCTTGTTGTCGATTAGGTCTTGCACCAAGCCTTTAAACTTCCAACATGCATTAAGGTCATGTCCCTTCCATCTATGGAACCTACAGTACAAGTCCTCCCTGTACCCCTTAGGCTTTGGTGCATTGGGGTCTATGGTTTGAATCTCTGGCAGGTTGATCAAGTTCGCCATTGACAAGCGGTCAAATAGGGAGTCCCTGGACTCTGTGTAAGGTGTGAATTGTCGCCTAGGGTGATGCTGCTGATTTTGTTCTTGCCTCTGGTTTTCTCTATCATAATTGTTAGGAGGCACCACCTGATAGTTAGCCTTTTGAGGCTGTGTTGCTTGTGCAGGCTTAGGGACGTTTATAGCAACCTGATTGACCGCAGCGGGTTTCTGTTGCATGGTCCCTATTTTGGTGTTCTTAGACCATTCTTTCTTCTTAGGCTTGGCAATTTTGCCATCCTGTATCTTGATCTCCTCAATGATTCTAGCTTGCGCCAGAGCTTCCTCTAGAGTGGCATATTGTTGTAGCTGCAATAGCATGGAGATCGATCTCAAACAGCTCTTTGAGAACATTTGGGTCAGGTCGGACATGGGAGGGAGGTAGGGCAGCTTTGAAAGCAACGTCCTCCACCGGTTCCCATATGCCACCATGGTTTCTTCCTCATACTGCCTGAGGCTAGCTAGGTCACTTAGTGACACCTTTTTCTTGGTGTTGAAGGTGAAGCGTTCGAGGAACGCGTCCACTAGCTGATCCAAGTTACTGATGCTATGTTTTGGTAATTGAGTGAACCAATCCGAGGTAGGGCCTACGAATGTGGTTATAAATGTTCTTAGCAACAAAGCATCATTGTCCTGAATGCCAAAGCATTGGCTCAGGAATCTAGTCACGTGCTCTTGGGCATCCTCCTCTCCTCTAAAGAGTGCCAACTGGGGTAGTTTAAAGTGTTCAGGGTATGGAGGTGCCGACACTGATGGATGCACAGGATGACTACGGAGTTGGCGTAAAGTGGGCTTTTGGGGCCCATAAGTCTTGGTCTCCATAGACTCTAAGCGCTCTAGCAGCGCTTTATATGCATCGAAAGATTTAATTTCTTCCTCCTTAGTTTGCTCCCATTGTGGGTTGGGGGGAACTTGAGGCCTATAGAGGGGTGGCCGGATAGCAGCCCCTCTGCCTTGATAGGGCATTTCAGCCCGCTCTTCTTCTTGCTCATACTCCTCATAGGCTTCTTGAGGAGTTTCTGGATGAGACCTATAACCATGGGTGGGTCCCCGTGGGGGGCGCCCATCGTTGTTCCTGGGAGTGGCCTCCCGCTCAGGTCTAGGAGGTCTCGGAGGCAGCACTTGGTAAGGTCACGGGGACTTGTCTCGCACCAAGGGGTTGCGCCTCTCATACACTTCTACTTTATGCATGCGAGGGGTTGGGACCTTCTCAGGCACAGTGTTATGAAGCAATTCGGCTGTCTGATGCTGAATGCGCTCTTTGCTAAGGCGGTATAGATGATCTAACTATTGTTGATCTTGCCTGAGCTGCATGATTTGCGCTTGGCGGGCGGCATGTCTGGCAAATGCCAAGTCAATTTGTTCCATCGTCTCATGTTTAGGAAGCCTAGATGCCTCTCCTACATGTCTATCTCGGTCATGGTGATCCGAGACCCCTATGGGTTGCTTTCCTCTATCGAGGTTAGCGGCATTCACCCGAGGCACTTGGCCTCAATGGGTGATCCCGATATATAGCGAGTGCGGAGGTGCATCGCTCCCACGCTGTGTACTACTCTTGAGGAACGTGGTGGTCTTCCTCGTACTCCCTTTCGTATGTGTGAAGGGTGTGGGGAGAATTGTCTTGCCCTTCCTGGAGAGCCTTGTGCTCTGGATTTTGTCTAGTGTTTCTAACAGTAATAAGGGGTAAAGGAGGGATGACGAAATCATGTGGCCCCTCCTTATGGACCCTATGTTGCTCTAGCACTTCATCACTAGGCCACTCATAATGAGCGTCTAAGGGAGGCCTACTTTCTATGTTGAGTGCCACGTGTAGGTTCTCCTCTTGAAAGGATCTATGCTGAGTGGGGGTGCCCCTCAAAGAGGTGCCTCTATAGTCTTGTTCTATGGTGGCATGATGTGGACTATCTTGCGTGTCAGGCCGCCAAGGCGGGATGACCAAGTCCTCAGGACTATATCGGAGGTGATTTGTCCCCCTTTGTACACTTTCTACAGTGCTTACCCATGATTGGGCTCGACTACGAGTGTACACCATGGTGATGTTTTCCTACAAGATGCATAGATTTTTATCTCTTTTTATGATTTTTATGCTACACTAAATAGAAGGGAAACACACACAAAGCAATGATTATCTCGTTTAAAGATTAAAAGTGTGCCCTAAATCTAGTTTTAGTGTGTTTTGATTTTTTTTTGTTTTGAAAGCTTTTGTAAAGAACATTTAAATGCAATATGATGGCTCTTATGACTCCCAAAAATGGTCACCCCTTCGATATACCATTGCCAGACCGATATACCAACCTCTCTATATACCCGCCCTTACGTGAGGGAAACTATTGGTACGTGAGAGCAGATGGTACGTGGAACATAGGTGGTACGAAAGGGGAATCACTCTGTTTATGACACCTACCATAGAAGACTTATCCTCATGCACTGGGAATCACCCCAACTACACTTGGTCAGCTTTCATCAGGATTTACGTCTAGCAACAGTCACGATCGGGGTTATGTATGCAGTATCTCAAGCCAAGGTGGTGATGAAATCCACCGTTGGTCTTGCTCAAGGGTTGGGGTTTTACGACCAACTCCTTGTTGTTTTAAATTACCACGTGGTGTGTGGGGTTCTTTTTAAGTTGCATAAATGAAGGAAACAAGCATTCAAACTCTCCTATGCAAGCAAATAACCAGAGAACAGAAAACAGAAAGCAAAAATTTGACAGAAGGTGTTTAGGACCCCTACCTCTTCTCTGCCCAAATCGGATGTCTCTGAATCTCTGCCCTAAAATTGCATAGAGAGCTATTCATCCCGGGGTGAGATGAATAATAGATCTATATTCGTTCTAGGGTAGGACGAAGTCCTATTCGTCCCTGGGTAAGATGAATTCCAGCTCTGTACTCGTCATAGACTGAAACGAACAACAGTCCAACGTTTGAAAACTTGGTACCTATAAGCAAAAACAAGCAACTTTAATCAGAAATTTAATCTTAAAATCAAGGGATAGAGGTCCCACCGTGATCACCACTGAAAGCATGAGGATACGGAAACAAAAAGGAAAATGCCAAGTACGATGCGTTTAAAACCAAACTTAACGCTAAAAGCCTATATATTGAAAAATGCATGAAAGGAAAGGACATAGACGAATCGACACAAGATAAAAGCAATATGGAATATGACCCTCTTTATTGATATGCTTTTAAAGTCATGTTACAATACGTCTCCTTCCCTTTTAGGGGATAGGAGCGTCAAATATGTTTCTTATCACATCCATGGATAGCAATCCTTCTTCCGCGTGCCCACATGTAAGATGGGCGGACCAAAATGTCACCACCACTTGTGTATATGATTTTTGACTCCTTCCTGCTCCTCTGATGTTGAAGACCTATGTTCAAGGAAATATAAAATATTAGTAGCACCTGCAGATAGAATAGAACATGTATTTCCCAAGGCCTACTGTTAGTGTATGCATGAAAATATTAAACCGATAACCAAATAATATCAGAATGACCTAAAAATTTGACAGAAGCATGAATATGTTACCAGGAAGCCACTACAAAAGGAATAGTCGAGAAATTCCTCACATATTTGTATTCGCTCCGGGCGGGACGAATAAACCTACAACAAATTGTTAGAAAGCACCCTCTTCAATGTCCTATCCAGAAAGCTCCAAATGACCTACAAAGTTGGGGTTAGCTAATTGGGGGTATTTTGGGATGACCCAGATGGTCATATTTCTCCAATTTGGCCTCTATCACCCAGATTTTGATGATGCCATCTACAGGTTAGTAAAGGCGGGAAATGATAAAAACCTGGTCAAAATTGCTCAGAATGAAGTGAAATTTAAACTACAGCCTATTTAAATAACCTAGAATAATATGCAAAAATAAAATAAAGGAAATCTACCACATATTTCTATTCACTCTAGGGTGGGGCGTTTAGAACTACGATAGCTTGGGGGCCCGGGGGCAGAACGCCCACCGTTTGGGACTCTTTTTCGGCACCAATCCACTTGGGATGGGTCCAAAACCTCTTATGGGGTGTTTTCAACAAATTTTGTGGAATATTGTGGCCAAATGTTCGGGTTTTGGGTCCAGATTCGTGCTTCCAATAATCACCCAATAACCTCCCTTCAAAAGAGAGATCAAGGATGTGAAAGGCACAAATCAAAAGGTATGTGTGTGGATGTAAAATGGCAGCACTTCATTGCTCAAAATGCTACCTCTCTCTCTATATTTTGGGTGAGAAAACTCACCAATTTATAGACCTAGGGTCTCTTTGTTTGAATGCGCATGCGAGGGCGCCACTGGAGTTGCATGTCCTATTTTGAGAAAAATATTATTCCCTGATTTAGAGTCTCCTTGCATGAGGCCTCCAAAAATCTAAGACATGCATGACTGAAGTCTTTCTCCTTGATTTGAAGTCGTTCCTCGCAATTGCATGGCTTGAAGCTGCAGTTAACTGGCGGACCTCTCGAGGTTTGACTTTTTTTGCCAGTCAAACCTTCTATTCGCCTCACCCTGGGGCGAATGCTGATATTCGTCCCTGGGTGGGACGAATGCCAGTTTGTATTCATCCCAGGGTGGGACGAGTAGGGAGCAAGGTGCCAAAAAGGTGCCAAATTGACCTTTGACCTTCCAAACTACTTTTGGGAGTGGTTAGGACCATTGTTTAACCTCTGGGGGCTGCCCTAGGGGCTGTGTGTGTCAATGCGATCGGTGCTTGTTGTCACATAATCGGATTGGTGCTGTTTTGGTGTCTACAATATGAGATCTAGAATCATTCAAAAGTTTATCAAATTAGTTACATATAAATTATATATAATTAAAAGAACTCATGTTCACATTATACCTTTACTTATATTTGAATTTGTAGTGATTTGGACTCCAAAAATCTTTGTATAACATCCTTATAATTATAATATAAATTCACCTCAATTATCGATTGTAAAACTTCAAAGTCATCCTTTTTTTTATATTATTTTTTAGCAATATCTAGGTTAGTTCTTTAGATTGATCATGATAGTGTTTCATCTTCATACTCATTTGAACCATCTAGGAATCCATCATTTATATGATGGATTCCTAGTTTTGTATTCTCATCTCTATAGCTAACATTATTTGGTTTATCTTCAAGAAAATAAAATTAGTATTCTCATTGTATAGATTTAATGAAAACATCCATTTTTTACTATAAAAACATTACTACACAAGGGAAGAATGGAATTTAGCTAAGGATCCTCCCTCCATATTTGATAGGTACCTAATTTTTTGAATGTGGGGATGCAATATAATATTTTATTATGGCATGTATCACACATAAAATTATAATAATATATGACATAGTGCCATATTATAATATTAAGCACTTTGTAACTTATGGAAGATGAACCACCACTTGGGTGACCTTCTAACTCATAGAAGGTAAACCATAACATTCTTGTATAAAAATGATGTACCCCCATTGTAAAAGGAATCCATATAAAGTATTCTTGGTAGGAGTCTTGGATTGTGGAGTTGGATATCTTGTAGAGTGATTCCTTCCTTAAGGAGTATTCTTGGTGTTGACCTACCTTAAGGGTAGTATGTATCTCTATTTTATTGTGTGGATTGTTATTGTGAAATTTATTGTGGATGCATATTTGATATTTTTACATATTAGTGAATGATTTCTATTATTTAGAAGAAAATTTCATAACAATTGGTATCAAAGTAGGCAACGTAGGGTTGTTTTTGTAAAGCTAAGATACATTTTCGAAAAATATCATGTCTTATTGGGGGCTATATCATTTTTTCAATAGTCATTTTTAAAATATATTTGTTCCAAGAAGTATCATTTTGAGTACTACAAAAATGACTTCTCATTTGTTAAATTTTGATAAGTATTGAGAAAGTTGTGATATTTGTACTATTTTTTGTTTGAACATTGTTTTTTTTTTATTTGTAATAATTTTTTAAAAGTCATTTTTAGAAGGTTTTTGCACCAACATGTATATTTATTTGTATAATACAAAGACAATTGCTCACTTGTTAAATTTGGATAAGTATTGGGGTAGTTACAACAATTGAAAGTTGGGCTTGTGAAGCTTTTTGTATGCTACATGAAAAATTTATGCGAAGAAAAAAATTCATATCTCCGATTTTGAGTAAGCAAATTAGTTGCCATTTATTCTATTTTGAAGAAGGGAGTAAAAAAGATTTGAGAAATTTTATTCTTGAGAAATTTTGGTAATTTAATACCCTAATTGCTATGGAAAAAATAAAACAGGGGGTCATGGAGTTACATATATTAAATGATAAGGGTGATAGTGATGTAGGCAATGGTTGATGAAGTAGTAAAAAATTCTTTAAATTTTCTAAGATAGAATAAAAAGTGAAAATTTTGGAATTACTTGAAAAGATAAGTTTATTCTTGGGTTTTAAGCTTTGCGCATGCTCATAAATATATATACACATAGGAAGAATTTGAAGTTATAATTTTAAGCAAATGGAGATCACAAGAAAATAATAATAATATGCAAGGCTAAGGAAACCACACTTTTTGTGTCAAATAGTGGTCAAAAGGAATTGTTTGAATCTAAAAATTCTATTTTAGAGGTTCATGGTTGCATTCAAAATAAAAAAGTTATTGTTTCCATTAACTCTAGTAGTAGATATAATTTCATTAATATTGCTTTGGTTAGGGGGTTACAAGTTTAGAAAAATAAAATAAAAAGCATATAGCTTAAGGGTGAGAATGTTCAAATTTTTGAATATTTGATGATCACCATGGATAAATATGTTTTACGTTCAAATTTTTATGCTATTGAGATGGATGAATCAATAAACATTTCACTTGAATAGAAGGATAATCAATATTGGAACCAATTGACATATTACTCTTGGTTATCCTTGGTTGTACTCTTTGGGCACTATTAAAATAAATGTGCAAAAGAAATTTATGAAATTATGGTATAAAAAGAAGAAGATAACTTTGCAATATATTTCTCAACTTAGACAATAAGGATAAAGGGAAAACCAAGAAATCATTATAGGAGAACAAATTGAGGAATACGTAAAAGGGCTTGAAATACAATCTAAGGAGGAATGGGAGCATATTGCTATCCACATCACCATGAGAGATAACAATGATGGAAACAAGGTTTAAGGCAATAGTACAACTTCCTTGTATAATTTCTACAACTATTAGTCTAACATCACAACCTAACTTGCTTCCAAAAAAAAACTTTTGGCACTTTATTTGGAATGGGAAGCCCCATCACCAAAGGATCATCAACATTTAACACACATACATCTCCAGGCCTTGTACCAATCAAAAGCTCCAGGTAGTATATACTAGAGACCTTAGAAATATTTGCAGGAATGCTACCTGTCAACTGGTTATTTTATAGTCGAACTCTTTTCAATGAAACACAACTTTTGAGAAGTGCATAAATGTTTCCTACGAGCAAATTATCAGAGAGATCAAGAGTCTCAAGTGCTTTGGCATTGCATATTTCTAGTGGAATAATTTTGGTTATTCGATTGAAACAAGCATCTATCAACATCAATTTGCTAAAATTCCCTAGTGTGGGAGGCAAAGGACCTTCTAATCTATTTTTCTAAAATTTATCTGGGAAATATTTGGAAGAAAACCAATTCCCTTAGGCAAGAAGTGATTGAATTGATTCTACGATAGATCTAATATGTCTAGGCTCTCAAGATTTACAAATTGATGTGATAAGATCGTTGTCGCACAAGTCTTGGTAGACATAACCAGTTTTGTAGCTTTGCTTATAAAACCAAGAGAATGAATTCAACATATCATTTCCTCGTATATTAGACAACCATCGCTATTTTTTTAATTTTTTTTTTTGATGTATTAAAAATAATTAGTAACATTATCTGTGTCCTCATTGTAAACTTTGGTTGTTTGGACTTCTCCAAGGAAGGGCCAAGGTTCCTTGTACCTATGCAACGATGGTCCATGCCCTAAAGGTTTTATACTCGATCTTCGTTGCTATCAAAAACTGAGAGGTAAATTAAATCTGGGTAAGACCGTCCATTTAGAATGGTAAATTTTCTATAGTATTTATTCTATGTATATTTGAAAGTATAAATTTTGTTTCCAATTATGACAAACGGTTTCTTTTTAAGGAGCTTTGGTTAAGATCCTTTGAGTCTGTTTTTGTTTTAGATAATGGTTTTTGTTAAGGAGTTTTCGTTAAGATCCTTTGAGTCTATTTTTATTTTAAATAATGGTAAATTATAGTGGATGAACTGTTATTCCAATAGTTGCTTTCTAATTTGGCATTTATTGCATTATGCATTGCAAGGGTTTCGTAAAGCTGGGATGAACCCTTTAACAAATTTTAAAACTTGTATTGCAATATTCGACACATAGATCAAGTTGTTATTTCTAATCCAGGATTATGAAGTCTAGTATACAATGGAGGCTCAACACAATAGAGACAAAAAATCCAAACCTGAAACAAGAACCTTGTGTAGCTTTCCAGGAAGATCGCTCTGATACCAAATGTTAGAACCTTAAGATTCTAATATAATTTAATAAATATTTGATCCAAAACTATAGAAATTTAATAAATAATTGATATGAATTTAATAAATAAAATTAATATGAACTCTGAAGGCCACTTAAAGAGGCTCCCTCCTTGGAATCACATGTCATTTTGAGGGGGCTCCATCCTTAGAACCACAGACCACTTCGAGGGGCTCTTCCTTAACTTTAAAACTATATATTTTCTCTTTTTGATGTCTTTACAAATATTTCTCGTACACATATTTATACTATCTTAACCCTAACCCTACATTGGTTCATATATGACGGTTCATAATAATTAAATTAATTATACTATTAATAATTAATAATATAATTAATTATACTATTAATAATTAATAATATAATTAATTATACTATTAATAATTAATAATTAAATGTTAGGATGTGGGATCCTAACATATATACTTTCCTCAATGATTCTCATCACTCACTTATCTTCTTTGGTGATACTCTTTTTTATGCTCTTTCTCTTACAATGTAGCTTCTACTTCTGCTTGTATTCAATTATTACTTTGGTTCTCATACTCTATTAAAGATATGGATCAACTAAGACTCGAATCTAAGATCTTCATCTATTAAGGTTGCTTTGCCTATGAGCTTTTAGCTCCTCCTTGAACTAGCCTATGATTCGGATGTAGGATTGCTTCTACTCATTTCTCCAACACCCCCCTAAACCATTTTGTGGGTGCTTGGGAATCCTAGCTTCAACACCAATTCTAAGCTTTAACACTGGCTATGAGACTAATCGTATAAATAGAGTGCTCTAACGAGTACTCTAATATCAAATGTAAGTTTACAGAGAAGGAAAATAATTATGTAGAACAAATACAAATAGAAAATTTAAAACTTGAATTGCTCATACAAAAGATTAATTACTGCTACAATACATAGATTTTTTTTTTTGATTAATTGAAAGGTGAGGGTTTTGAGAGGGTCCCACAACTTAAAACAACCACTCCCATAGGAGGTAAAAAAGGAGCCAAATATCCCAATAGGGACCATCAAACAAAACAAACAGAAACCCACCAAAGTCAAAATATCGAGAAAAAATCTAAATATAAAAAAGAACACTCCTAAGCCACCTCAAGGCGTCACTTGAGATTTATCAAAAAATTTCATCCCTGAGAAAGCAAACTCTAAAAGACTTTCCAAGAGCCGATTCACATCCTCTGTGAAGTCAACTACTACTTTGAGGATGCCCAATATAGACCTCTACTTATCGTTAATAACTTTAATCACCTGGGTGAGATTATAGCGGGACTCCGCACTACGAGTATCAAGAAAATCCACCTCTTTAGACCAAAAATGCTTCTTCATCGCAGGAGGGTCCTTTGAATCAAAATGGACCATCAAAATTTAGGTATCCTCCTTGATATTTTTCTTCTCAAAAAATCTCCTAGAGCGCTACCTCGTACCCCTTTTGAAGTCACAAAGAGACCTCCATATCTCTTGCTAATATTAGCCATTCTGAATGAGTCAGAGGGGCTCTCAATATGAATAGATTCCACGTAGATGAAATCTGATTTTCTAAGGCTGCAAAATTTACCACCCCTTACACCCTTAGAGGAAACTAAAAGTTCCCTAGACATTCGATCTGATTCATTAAAACTGAGAGTTTCCTAGAAGAAAATTGAGAGTTCCCTAGAATTTAATTTATTGATTCTACCTTGCAATATAATAGTCTTCGATATATTTTGATATTTCAAACATTTTTCTTGATGTTGTTGCACCACTCTAAAAGCCATAATAATAAAATCCATACAATCTAATCCAACTATAAATATGTTGGATGATATACCCATGGATAGATAAATCAATTGGTGGGAATAAACCAATATATAGGATTATTACAATGATAATAATAATTTATTAAGTTATTCTTTTCTATTTAGAATTTTTATTTTTACTTTTGCATTCATAAACAAAAAAATAATAAAAAATTAATCTTTTGTATCTTACCACTCTTCACCTATTGTAATGTATTATGAATACAAAATAATAGAATTTGAGCAAAAAGTGTTAATATTCAATTTTATAATATTTGATTTGTAAGGTGTTGGACATGAACAATAAAAAACTACTAAACTTGACAAAATTGGACTTCAATATGATCCACTCATTACAATTGGAAGAGCTTTAGATCTTTCAAGATGATAAATTTTAAAGTAGTAGGATTGCAAATATACCAAATATATTTTTGTATATTAGTAGTTGAAAAAATAATACACAAAGTCAGCCTAGAAGATCATCATCATGCACAATTTTACTATTTGGATGGTGCAATTCATGTTGAGCCAAAATATTATTCTTTTATAATTGGATTTGCAAAGCTATGTGCTCTTGCAACTATAATAGATGGCATTTATAACACATACAACATTCTTATTAGGAACTCTAACTCTTCGCAAAATTACATAAATTTATGTGTAATTCTTCTTAGAAAACTCCAACTCTTCATAAAAATTAGATTTTATTTAAATATTAGAGAACCACATTTTCAAACTATTAATAAATATTTTTAAGTATAAATAATATTAAAATAATATTAATAACTTATAAATGTATAATTATATAACATTTATAAATATATATACATTTATATTTAATTTTTTTTTTAAATATCTTTAAAAATAAAAATTCCATTTTTAAGCTAATTATGAAATGCATATTTAAATAAGTAATTTTATTGTATTGAATTCTTAATAATAATATCCATTACAAGACAATTCACATCAGTCACTTTTAAGATAAATAAGGTATTTATCCTTAGCTTTCTACCAAATTATAAGACAATTCAAAATATAATAAAAAATATATATTTTAAATAAAATGATAATAAATAAAATTATTTTAAATAAAATATTATATTATAATTAAGTTATTTAATCTAAAATTCAACAAATAAATTATAGTTTACTCTTATCTTTTGTTAGGACCTTCAGTTTCTTTGGCACGAGTTTCTTTAGTAATTGACACATATATGATTTTTTTTTTAATAATAATAATAATAATATCTTCACTTTATTTTATTTTTAGATTAGTTTTTTAGGTTCACACAATTTTTTTTATGAAAAAGTTATTATATTAATGAAAAAATGTTTAAACATATAAATAAAGGCCGGTGGGTTTAGCATATTCCGTAAACCAATACATTAACCATCGGGGTTAGGAGTACACAAGAGTGTCAGAAATAGTTCGCAAAAAGCTAGATAAAAATCGTCAAAACAATGTCAAATATGCATTCGAAAAAAAAAATAAAGGAGCTGAGAAATCACTACCAGGTGAAAGGCTTGAAGTTTTCCTCCATAAAGTCATAAGTCCATCTAACAGTTAAAGAAGCTGAAGCCCCCTAGCTATCAACAGTATTACCACTAACAGTACAAGTTTGTGCATTTAGTACAATTTCACCCCAACCAAGGACATCATCTTGCTTAGGAGGCCAAACATCCTAACCAAAGGTCGGACAAATGTTTTATATTTGGAAGTTCCATAATAGAGATGTTTTTTTCTTAGCAAGATGTCGGACATGTCTTCTCTGTTACTGATAAATATGCTATATTTTTTTATTGTTGGTTAAAGATTCAAGTACAGGTTGAAAAAGTACGTGTGGAGCTGCAGTACTTACGTACTCTCATTGATCATTGAGAGAATGTTGTGTACCTCTTAATTCCCCTTCCAAGCCTTAGTTGTAGACTCATTGGGGAACCCATCACCGACCATAGCCCTCTGCTAACAAACACTACCTCTACTACTAGACATGACACTGGTCACACCCTCTCAACACAGTTAGGAATACAGTTAGGAATGGTTTGTTATTCTTTGGGTTGATATCATTAAATCAATCTAAAATTAAAGGAGAAAAGATTGTCTGTTCTAAGATGAAGGCAAGAAGGAATCCCAGTAAAGTTTTTTGATTTTGCAAGTTTGATGCAAATTTTGCCTTCGGATTCCAGAAGATCTTGTAAGATATTTTTTGGAGGTTTATACTTCAACTTCTATTTCTGGAAACTTAGTTAGGGTTGACGGACGAAAGCCCTATATTGATGTTTGGATGGTCGGAATGTTGACTAAAACTCTCCAAATCTCTTTCTCTCGTTATGGATCTTGCTCATCCTCTTTGAAGTTATTGGTGTGTACAGTTTTTTTTTTGGTAAAATAGATGAAGTGGAAGCTCCTCTCTTATGACAACTTTCTTGTCATTTGTAATTTTAAATTTGCAAATGCACGGATGGTCTTTGACTTTTGTATTCTTTTATTCCTCTTATCTTATTTCTTTAGACTGGGCTTTTCTCTTCCCTATAATCTCTATTCTACTTAACTGTAATTTATTTGCTGAACTAATTTATCTTTTTTAAAGGTTCTACTATTCCTTTTAAAACCTTTTCTTTTATCTATTTAAAAAATAGTTTCGACTCTTATTTAACATTTATTAAAATAAAAAAAAACTTCACTTTCTTTTATCCTAAAATAGTTTACATTCTTAAAATTCTTTACGATTTTTTCTTTTCCTAAGTAAAAATTTAATATATATAAATATAAAACAGGTGTATTTTCCATTCTTAAAATTCTTTACAATTTTTTCTTTTCCTAACTAAAAATTTAATATATAAATATAAAACAGGTGTATTTTCCCACCCTGTATTAATCCATACGTACACTTCGCTTTCGTTGGATTCTTGTGTCACCTCACAATCAAGAATTTCCGATTCATTGACTACAATTTTTTCATGAAAGTGCTTTTGAGAGTAAAACGTAATTATAAGATGGCCATGGTATTCAAAGACGATAAGATGACATGATATTAAGATGCTGCACTGGACGAGTTGATGGGAGTGAGACGGAAATATCCATGAAGTCGAAGGTATTTGATTTAAGCAAACAGTCGTATTTCTTTATCATTATGTTAAATTTAAAATTAATTATTTCTTTGTCATTATCGTAAGTTTATAATTATCATCCAGGACATAGATTATTAGAAGTAATTAAATTTAAGAAAGTAAGAATGATTAAAGATATTTTTAATGTTTGTTTTAGGGTCATAAACCAAATTATTAATACTAAAAAATTTAAAGTGATCTTCTTCAATATTTGATTGAAGGTTTCACGATAGAATTTTAGAGACCTTGGGTTCAGTAATTTATAAATTTTCTATGTGTGGAAAAAATAAATGGCTAATTTGTTTTATGGGAAGGAGATCAAAGGTTTCTGAATAGAATTTTAGAGACCTTGGGATTCATCAACTATAAGGAAGAATCTTTTATATAGTATAGTAACAAAGAAAGAATTAATTATTGGTTTTACAAATGGTTAACCTTGGGGTAAATTAAATTTATAGTTAATGGTTCAGACAATGAGAATTTATAAAATAAAATTCCTTGTTGCCCCCACATACCATTAAGAAAGAGTAAATGGCTAAAAAAAAATTATGAGAAAAAATAGGTCTTAGTAGGTTGAGAGAAAAAACCCAATGTGATCAACATCCATCTATCAATATCCAATGTGTTTCATGCTACACCAGCCAGGAAAACTGATGTTTGAGTGTTCATTACAACTATGGTTTTTAGCTTATAAAATTTGAACCAATAATAATTTGAATCAAATTAATATTTTGAAAAAAATTGAAAGAAAAGTAAATTTAAATTTGAAGCTCTTCATATCTAATAAAAACTTAAATTAAACTTCAATTAACAAATATAATTAAAAAAATGAAAAAAAAATCCTTATATGACATCTCATAAATCATATAAAACAAAATTATGAAAACTGTGACAATAGATGCTACTCGTCCAATGCAGCCTCTTAATATCATGTCATTTTATCGTAGAAATTTCACTCGGCCTTTGAATACCACGACATCTTATAACCACCTTTTCCTCGTAAGAATACTCGCATGAGAATTTTGTGGTCCATGAATTGGAAATTCTTGATTGTTAGGTGGCACAAGAATAAGATACTCGGATTTTCTTTGAAGTATATGTATAGAATTAGAACAAGGGTAAGAAAATACCCCTCGTCGAATGCGTCATATATAATTATTATTTATTTGTTAAAATAAAGCTTTTTTAAGCCTGAGAAATCGAGTGTATAGCATTTTAAGAGATAAAAGAATATGAATTTTTTTTTAGTAATGAAGATGATAAAGAATCAATTACTATCCCCCAAAAAAAAAAAAAAAAAAAAAAAAAAAATTGGTCAAGGCGGCCCATCGAAAACATAAACTATAATTTGTAATTTATTTGTTGAAAATTTAACTTAAACATAAGATTAAATATTTCAACAAAATACAACAATTTATTTAAGATAATTTTATCTTATTTTTCATTATTTAAAATATTTTTTTTGTTGATTGTATTTTGAATTTTTTTATAACTTAGTTTTACTTGGTAAAAAACTAAGGATAGTGGTCTGAGGTATAAATCAATTGGTGTGGCAAAACCGTAAGAGGGACATACGTCCAGGATTTAAATCTTGGGCCTCGTTGAATTGAACTCTTGTCCCTTTGCTTTAATTGGCATAAAAGGGTTAAATTGAATATGCCATGGTGGTTATAAGAATGAACTACTAACAACAATCATACAACTATAATAACAAAAAGCGTGCCCAGAAGATCGTTGTGGCTGGTGATTTCACCAGAACTAAGGACAATTTGCCTATTTACCTAAAAATAAGTGGATGTGTATTGTCTTGCAATAATTGCAATTTAGTTAGAAATTAAGGATACGTAAATTATTTACATAGATATACATTTCATAATTGACTTAAATAAGATTAATATTTATATATTCTTAACATCTTATAAGTTTATTTTCAAAGACATTTAAAGTTTTATAATATATAAATGTTAATATAATTACATATTTATGAATTATTAATATTATTTTAATATTGGTTTTTTAAAAAATAAATAGCTTCAATGTTTTAATAAAGATTATTTTTTATGGATAATTATAATAAAAGTTTACACATAAATATATGTTTTGTGCATATAAGAATATTTATATAAAATTTATCAAATGACATAAGTTTAATTGATTAAATTTCTCACTTTCAAGGAGGAGAGGAGACCCATATTAAAATCTTGCCAAGTGAGACATATATAATTGTCAAGGTATTGTAATACCATTTTCTGATTATGATGTAATATAGGTGGGGCTCATTTCGATCTCATATAACCAATTAAAAAATGATAATTACATAAAATTTATATATACATTTTTTAAATTAAAGATTTAGACTTGTTTTAAAGTTTTTTAATCCATTGCACATAATTTTTTTGGTATTTGTAGACACCCAAAATTCGTATATTGACCCTCTCATATTCATGGTCAATCAATTTGCAAAACCCTCGAAAATTGCATAAATTGGCTCAAAACACTATTCATTTATCAAAATAACTATTCATCATCTTTAACCCCCTTGGGCTAGCTAAGCCCCTTCCTATGCTTAATAGTAAGTCCTCATGTGACCTCCATCACAACTCAACTAAGGTTGAATTCTTCACCATGGTCAAAAAGCACTTTATGGCAAAAAGTCAACAACTTTAGTCAAAAATTGCTTTATGGCTAAACACATGCTTAATTAGATCTAATCATGATTTAATCTAAGCCTGCCACCTCGCATAGTCTACTTTGAATAGCCTAGCCTTGCCACTTCTCATCCAAATATTTCTTCACCTCACATTCCCTTGGGCCATAAATGAGAAATGGAGACTTTTGCACACAAAAAGTAATTCTAAATTAGAATATATTTGCAAAAAGGTTTCAATAAATGCCATTTGGAGACTTTCCTCCAAGTCATTATGACTTGTAGATGGGTGAGGGATTATCTCACCCAATCTCATTTATGAGCTAGGACACCTCTTAGGTGGACACCTCACCACATACACCTCACAGGGGACACCTCATGGGACACCTCATCCCCGCCCCTAGCCTTGGCCATGTCTATAAGTAGAAGGTCATTTGCACCATTTTAGGGATTTCAAATTTAGCTTACAAAACTCTATAGAAATCATGCTAAACTCATAACCTCCATCACACATCCATCACTTTCACATAGCAATAGTATTTTGGTCATATCCATAGCATTCCTTATAATCTAGATAGGTTATCAACATCAAAAAGACAATTTTGAAGGTGATCCATCAAATCAACAAAGGAGCAATCACATCAAAAAAACCCAAAAAAATTATTGTGCAAGTTTAGCTAGAAAAATTCGGGTTCGCACGCCATCGTGCGAAATTCCTGGCTCAAACCAGGTTCACACCCACTTGTGTGAGCCTCTGCTACAACAAAACAGAGTTCACCAGACAGGTAAATATGGCTTATTTTAAGGCTTTACATCATTTTATACAACTTTCTTTATGTCTTGAGCTAGTTTAAAGAGTCTTTGTCTTCATAAACATGAGGTTTGACTGAGGCATGCCCCTTAATGCTCTAATTAGATTTTACAGGTCTAATAGGTACAAAGAACATATCAAACCAATGGTGGCTCATGAGCAAGAAGTCCACCTACACTTAGGAACATCCAAAAGAGATATCTTGCTATTTTTGGAACACATATAAGAGGGTTTTTTTTGGGAAGACCCAATTATAGCCTATAGCGCAAGGGTTGCAAAAGGAGATTTCAATCTGTAATATCTTCTTTTATTTTAATAACAAAGCAATGGATCACTATAATTTTGAATGAAATATTGTTGTGTAATTATCTCTTTTGCATTGTTTCATTCTGACACGTTCGGTGGGACCCCCACCAAGCATTAGCTTAATCGTCATCTAACATATCTTGTAGACTGTTTGTGTTTGGCAGGTATTTATCAAATTTGAAAAATCCCACATCAAATACCTTGAGACACAGTTCAGGCCATGTCACAAAAGTTCATTGGTGCACCAACAAGCTTCAAAGAGGTTAGAGAGTACACACTTGGGCATGTGAACTTCTCAATCTACCTCAAAATTGGTCCCTGAAGCACAAGTATTGGTTTCAAACACCCCAACAACTAGTAAGGTAAGTTAGGGGAGGTTAAAAGCCTCATGTTCCTAGGGATTGTGTGCCCCCATACCTAGACCCCAAACCACCTCTCACCACGGTGTATGCAAGGTGAAATCATTCCTTGTATTTTTATGCGGCACCTAGTTAGTTTTAATTTCTAGTAACTTGTTTATTCCAAGTGTATGCGTGATATCTGGAATTTTTTGTATTTCTATTGCATAAATATTTGACTTTTGGATCTTTTTTGTGTAGGTAATTATTCCAGGAGTATCCAAAAGCTGAAAACAATTACAAGAATCACAAAACCAGACAGCCCTATTCTTGATGGCAGGTTTGTATGGCCCTGTGCAAACTTCCAAGCAAAGGATAGGTTCACACCTAGGGGTGCAAACTTACCACACAGATACAACATTGAAGAGGAGAGAGAAACAAATAACTCTTCATGCACCTCGATGCAAGTATTGTGCTAGTATGATGTTCATCTTTACATTTCAAGGTTAATCTTATCATTTGGGTTGTCATTTGATCTTTCACATACATTTGGTTGCTTTAGTTAGTCTTTAAAACTACTTTCTAGACTAGTTTCAATTCTTGTCATTTCAATTCCAAAAGCATTAGATTAATTTTTTTTGTGAGGATGCACTTAATATAGATTTCAATTCCAAAAGCATCCTAATCTAGATTTCAATTCCAAAAGCATCCTAATATAGATTTCAATTCCACAAGCATCCTAGTCTAGATTTCAATTCCAAAAGCATCCTAATCTAGATTTCAATTCAAAAAGGCATCTTAGTTTAGATTTATTTCAAAATGGAACTTAGGGAAGCTTTTCTTTTGAAATAGTTTACGCAAAACACACACCCACACACTCACGTAACATAAACAGTGTAAGGATTATATTTAATCACCAATCCCCACTTGAACTGATGATGTGATTTCATATCCTTACACTAGTTCACCCTCATTTAGTCATAGTAACCCCCCAGGAGTGGTTGTTCAGCCTTAATCCCCGAGCGATCCCCACTTTCGAGTGTTGGTTATCCAAATTTAATCATTGGAAGGTACCTTCAAAGTGGGTAGTTTTAGAAATACCATTTACCATAGGGCTTTTAAAAATAATTAGTGGGTGCAACTGATAATTATTATGCATGCCTTAAATGTGAAGGTTAAGCGAAATCCAGGCTTGGTTGGTAGCAGCACATTGACAGTGTGACCTCTCTTCATGAGAGTATATTGAATCTTTTGAGTATCTTGAGTATCCTCCCTTTGGATACCATTTTACTGTACCAGATTCCATTTAGGTTGCCACTCACCCGTTGGAAACATAGTTCTATTTTGCATGCCTTTGGGTGTTGTAGGAGGTTCTATGCTACGACATACCTATTTCAAGTAGAATTCACCCATTCCTATGGTTTGTTCTTAGGAAAAATACAACACTCTCATAAAAACACATGAAAATAAAATACATTTGCTTATTATTGAGTCTCAAAAAGTGGTTACAACAACATATCATAATTATGCACAATTTACTTGCTTGATTGTTCCACAGTTTCATTTTCAAGCAGCATTGCACAATTTAATTTCAAATGGTTTGCACCCACCATGCAAACTTCTCAAATATAGATAAATTCGCATCCCATCATGTGAACCTAGCTTCCAAACTACAAAATTGCACAGAATTTGATACACAACACATAGAGGATATGCACAAAAAAAATACACCCTATGTTCCTATTTTCTTGAGGTTCGTACCCCCATGCAAAATTTTGGGTATAGAAGAAATCTGCACCCCATTGTGTAAACCTATTTTCCAGGTCACAAAATAACACCAAAATTTTTGCACTAGACAAAAATACCCCACATAGCACAAATCCATCATCTGTCTCTATTTTCTTGAGGTTCACACCCCCCGTGCAAATTTTTGGATATAGGATAAGTTTGTACCCCACTGTGTGAACTTACATTTTTTAGAACAGTAAGTGTCAAAGTTAGTCACAGAGCCTTTTAGAGCCCAAATCCCACATATTTTGGCTGTTTCGACACCAGTACACACACCACCATGCTTGTTATGCATAGTCAAATGTGTGAGGCTCTTCACCGTGTCTTTGAGGCTACTCATCACATTATCATGGCTATTGGTGCCTCCTCTCAAACCAATGATCTACCTTTTGAGTCTGAGAATGTTACTTTAATAGCTCCATGATATTTGTTGATTGGGAAATTCATGCCAAAGGTAAGTTCCATATCTCAGATTGCATCTTCCACTCCATCCCATTTAGAGGATGAGACCTATGAGGAGTCTTCTCCTCTAGACGATATCTCTTTCGCCAATCCACCATTGCCTTATTACCAGAATTTCATCTACACTATGTTGGAAATTACGGGTGGTAAAAAGTGTTTTACCATAGTAAGTTTTGGACCTTACCTTTTTACCTCATGGACGACGGAGTTTGGACGGCATGGGCGACAGAGAGAGTTCAATTTCAATTTCCTTTCCTCTTTTCCTCCATATTTTCTTTCTCCCTATTCTCTTCCCCTAAGTTAGGCTTATGGTTTATTTTATCTTTATTTAAACCTTGTAACATATTATTTTATGTTAATGATTAATGAATATTATTTCTGACTCCTTTGGTTTCTAACCCTAAGCTCCTAATTTCAATATCTGGTATCAGAGCAGGCTGGAAGCGAGGCTGGAAGGCGTTGCACAGGCGAGGCATGGATCTCAAGGAGGAGGTTAGCCCGTAGCACACGAATCGAGGTAGGCATGGATCTCGAGGAGGTCAGCCTAGCCCATAGCTCATGAATCGAGGTGACCCTAGAGGCACGTAAATCAAGGAACAAACCAGAGGAGGGCATGTGGTGGACAGATATGTGGCGGACAGATGACATAGGATAAGTGGCGGACGAAAGATGCAGGACATGTGGCGAGAGGAGACATGACGCAGGACACGTGGCGAAAGGAGGAGTGGCTCGCACCGGAGGAAAAAAGCGGTCTTGATTTCCCGTAGGCAATCGAGAACATACCTGCGCCCAAGGGTTTTTAAACCCTCAAAGCATCATCCGCACTGCGGATGTCGGACTAAAGTCCCATGATTTTTTTTTATAAAATTGAAGCGTCAGGCGATTCAAATACATTGTAGCTCCCTGTGGCCTTTGGATCAGCCACAGGGGCCGACTGGCATTTGAGCGCCAGCTAGGGTGCTCTCTCCCGCGAAGACGCGGGATCGAATCCCCGCGGGAGTATTAAATTTTTTAAAAAGAAAACCTTAGCATATTTAAAAAATATATAAATTTTTATATATTAAAGTTTTTTTTTAAGTTTATTTTTTGATAAATTAAAGTTTTTTGATATAAAAATTAATTTTATTTTTTATCAAATTAAATTTATTATTAAAATATACTTAAAATTAATATTTTAATACATTAAAATTTTATTTTAAAAGAGGTTTTTATTTATCAAATTTGTGATAAAATTATTTCCTAAGAGGAAATATATGTAAAATATTTTCACGCTTTGAAAGGTGAAAATTTAGAGAAGTTTTTTAAAGATATTTCCTAAGAGGAAATAAGTTGTAAAAAGAAAATTTCAAGGAAATTTTCTATAGGGTAGCTAGATGATAAGGTCGAATGGATGTTATCATGCTCTCTGTAATTTGTTACTAAGAACGAACACCGAAAAATTTGATGAACATGTGCGTACGCTTGGCCTAAATACTATATTTTCTCAGTTACAAAATGTAGTAATATCACATCAGAGGAATCCTGATTTAGGCTACGAAGCAGACTCAAAAAGTAGATTTGAACAATCTGAATCAATCCCAATTGCTCTAGAAGAATCAAAATATACTCATTATAGTAATTTCATAGAAATCCTTGAACCCACATCACCAAAAATCATCTTGATCAGTGACGACGAGGAAGAAGTTGCTGACAATTTTGTGAATCCAGAAATAGCAGACTCTCATCGAGAAGAATAAGCTATTTGTGAACGAGTAAATCAAGCAAGGCTTGATCTTTGTATTTTCCTTTATTTTTTTTGTAATTGCACAATAAAAGTAGTTTTTTGTTCTTGATTGTAATGGCATCAAACTACAATCTACCTATCCCTGAATTTGATGGGGATGATTATGAGTACTGGTCCATAAAAATGAGGACATTACTCATTGGAAAAGTCTTATGGGACATAGTAGAATAAGGCTAAACAACTCCAACGAATTGGACTACTTTGAGTGCAGCTGACAAGAAAACCCTAAAAGAAGCCCAAAAGAATAATTCTTCTGCCCTATCCCTACTTCAAGCGGCATTAGTTAAAAGTATCTTTCCTAGGATTGCATCTAGCACAACTGCTAAAGATGCATGGAAGGCCTTGCAAGAAGGTTTTCAAGGAAATGATAAAGTGAAGCAAGTCAGGCTTCAAAAACTGAAGAGAGATTTTGAAAATCTCAGAATGAGAGAAAATGAAAGAGTCGAAGATTACTACGTGTGAGTCAAAGCTGTAGTCGATATGATGCAAACCTTGGGTGATGACACAAAACATGAAATAATGGTGAAGAAAGTGTTGAGAACACTTCTTCCTAAGTGGAATCACATAGCAATCATAATCGAAGAATAAAAAGACCTTGCTACTCTCACATTTGATAACTTAATAGGATCATTAACCTCTCATGAGGAGAGGTTACAAGGGGCACCTTCAACAAGCTATGGAGGTGAAGACAATGCCATCACTTCTAACGAAGCTACAGGGTGAGGATAAGGAAGAGGCAGAGGCAGAGGACAACAAAAAAGAGGTAGAGGTCGAGGCAACTCAAGAGGAGCTAACTCCTATAGAGGAGGTAATCAGAACAGAGGAGGTAATAAAAATAGAGGAGGCAACCAGAATCAAGGCAACAATTCAGGTCGTGGTGGAAATCAAGGATGAGGAAGTACCAAGTCCAAAACATCTTGCTTCAATTGTGGCAAACCAGGACACTTTGCTTGCGATTTCTGGTCGAAAACTTCACAAGGACAAAGCAATCAGTATGGTTCCTTCTATGGAGAAGAAGAAGACCCATCTAATATTTTTCTTTCTTATGGACAATCATATCAAAATCTAGATGATACATGGATTTTGGATACTGGTTGCTCCAATCATATGAGTGGTAAAGAAGAATTCTTTGCTACTTTAGATTCAAATTATAAATCCCATATTAAGTTAGGGGATGATAAAATATTGCAAGTAGAAGGCATTGGAGCCATGGAGGTTCCAACAAAAGAAGGACTTAAAAAAGTGAATGACATTTATTTCACTCCAAAGCTCCAACACAATCTGCTAAGTGTTGGTCAAATTATGGAGAAGAATTACAAACTTGTTTTTTACGAAGACAGATGTACAATACTTGATAAAACAATTGTAATAGAGTCATTACACAAGTACCTATGACCAAAAATAGGTTATTCCCTCTAAAATTTGGTGAGCCAGGGGGAGCACAACTTGCGAATGTTGCTATTTCCAATCCAAGTGTATTGTGGCACTTGCGATATGGTCACCTTAATTCTGCTAGCTTAAAATTGTTAACTTCTCAAGCTATGGTGACAGGACTTCCAAAAATTCAAGATCATAAGAAAGTGTTTTGCGAAAGCACTCAAGATCGAAGTTTCCAAAAGGACAAGCCTGGAGAGCCAGTTATCCTCTTTAGCTAGTGCATTCGGACATCTGTGGTCCTATGCAAACTAAAAGTCTAGGAAACAATTCATATTTTCTTACTTTTATTGATGATTTTTCCAGAATGTCTTTGGATTTATTTTCTCGAAACATAAATATGAAGCATTTGATTGCTTCATAGATTTCAGAAATAATGTAGAAAAACAAAGTGACTACTATGTAAAATGTCTTCGGACAGATAGAGGAGGTGAGTACTCCTCTAATGAATTCTTGCACTATGTAAATAAAATGGGATTAAAAGGCAGTTCACCACTGTCTATACTCCACAACAGAACGGTGTGGCAGAGAGAAAAAATCGCATCCTTGTTGAGATGGCAAGAACAATGCTTCAAACTAAGCATCTTACGAACACATATTGGGAAAATGCAGTTCGAACAAGTGCATATATTATAAATAGAAGTCCAACTTCTAGTTTAGATGGTATCATTCCTTATGAAGGATGGTACGGCAAGAAGCCAAATGTAAAGCATTTCAGAGTCTTTGGTTCTTTAGCCTATGCACATATTCTAGAAGAGAAAAGAAAGAAGCTTGATCCCAAGAGTCAAGCCTGTATATTTGTAGGGTACTGTGAATCCACAAAAGGATACAGAATTTACAATCCCAAGACCCATAAAATAATAATCTCAAGGGATGTAATTTTTGATGAAGGGGGAGAATGGGATCACCAAAAATTTGTTGATGTAGGATTTAATTCTGAAAATTCCTCACAATTACAGCCAAAGAATAGTAGTGGTACCCCACCATAAAGTCCTCATAAGGAATCTTATTCGAGTACATCCAATGGTACACCAAGTCCAAGCAGAACTCCTTTGAAGGCACCCCCGAATTCTTCGAAAAGATTTCAAAGATCTGTTAGTGCTCCAAGTCCTATGGATATTGATCCATATTCTCAAAGTAAAGAGACCAATAAAGGAAAGAGAACACTACAAAGTCATCCATATTCTCAAATGTTGGATAGGAATTCCCAACGAAGATACACTAGAAGTCAAGCTATTGAAATGGATGACATATTATCCAGACTTGAAAATCTACACATGTCCGGAGATGATGAATCTCATGAACCAAGAGGAGATGTAGTCAATTATGCTTTATTGGCTACTGCACAACTAGACCCATCTAGCTATGAAAAGGCATGTACATAAAATGTATGGCAAGATGCCATGAAAGAGGAGATATCCTCTATAAACAAGAATGATACTTGGGAGCTTGTGAAACTTCCCAAAGGTAAAAAATGTGTTGGTTGTAAATGGGTCTACAAGACCAAGTTCAATGCTGATGGAAGCATTGAGAGACATAAGGCAAGACTAGTTGCAAAAGGTTTTACTCAAAAATATGGTATTGACTATGAGGAAACCTTTGCTTCTGTAGCCATACAGGAGACAATTAGAACAGTTCTTTCCTTAGCTACTCACAAAGGATGGGCAATACAACACATGGATGTTAAAAGTGCATTTTTAAATGGATACTTAATAGAAGAGGTGTATGTTTAGCAACCTCAAGGTTTCGAAGAACAAGGAAAAGAGAACCTTGTTTATAAATTGAAAAAAGCACTTTATGGCCTCAAGCAAGCACCAAGAGCTTGGTACTCACGCATTTATGGCTATTTTAATGAGTTTGGATTCACTAAAAGCAAAAGTGAACCAACTTTGTACTACCTCAAGAATGGAACAGACATCCTCATAGTTTGCTTATATGTGGATGATCTCATATTTATGGGTAGCAATAATAAAATGAATAGGGAGTTCAAAAAATCCATGATGAATCAGTTTGAGATGAAAGATATCGGGTTAATGTGATACTTCCTAGGCATGGAAGTACACCAATCAGAGAAAGGGATCTTCATATGTCAACATAAGTATGCTCGAGACATGATAAAGAAATTTTCCATGGAGTAGTGCAAATCACTTGCAACTCCAACAGGACATGGAATCCAGCTGAGCAAAGATGATGGAGCACCAAAGGTTGACATGACCACTTTCAGGAGCATGGTTGGGAGTCTGATATTTCTTACCAACACAAATCCTGATATACAATATGCTATTTCTCTAGTTTCAAGGTTTATGGCAAGTCCATCTGAGCTGCACCTTCAAGCAATTAAAATAATTTTACGATATGTAAAAGGTACAATGGATTTTGGAATCCATTACCACAAATGTAACTCAGTGAAGTTAGTTGATTTTAGTGACAGTTATTGGAGCAGCAATATAGATGACAGAAAATCTACTTCAGGGAACTGTTTTAGTCTAGGTTCAGGACTAATAACTTGGAGTTCCAATAAACAATCTGTTGTAGCTTTATCATCTACTGAAGCAGAGTATATCGCCATTACACATGCTAGTACTCAAGTCCTCTGGTTGAGGAAAATCTTTGAAGATATTGGTGAAATTCAAAGTGGTCCAACAAAATTGAATTGTGATAATATTAGTGCCATTCAACTGGCATATAATCCTATCCACCACAAAAGATCAAAACATTTTGATATGAAGTATCACTTCATACGAGATATGGTGGAACAAAATATTGTTGAGCTTAAATATTGTAACACTTTGGATAACATTGCTGACATATTCACCAAAGCAATGGATAAAGCTCAATTTATAAAGTTGAGAGACTGTATAGTCAGTCCTCTCAACTTTAAGGGGGAGAATGTTGGAAATTACGGGTGGTAAAAAGTGTTTTACCACGGTAAGTTTTGGACCTTACCTTTTTACCTCGTGGACGACGGAGTTTGGACGGCATGGGCGGCAAAGAGAGTTCAATTTCAATTTCCTTTCCTCTTTTCCTCCCTATTTTCTTTCTCCCTATTCTCTTCCCCTAAGTTAGGCTTATGGTTTATTTTATATTTATTTAAACCTTGTAACCTATTGTTTTATGTTAATGATTAATGAATATTATTTTTGACTCCTTTGGTTTCTAACCCTAATCTCCTAATTTCAATACACTACACTAGGTAGGCCTCTCCCCACCATCATTTCTTATGATCCTACTCCATATCCATCCCCATACACTACTCACCCCTTTCTAGAGCATTCATCTCATCCACTCTTAGGGGACGACTATAATGTCATCATTTCCCAAATCATTCCTGATGTCATCACTACTGTCCAAACTATAGGTATGATTTCTACACCCCATTCTTCCACACCACCCCCTACTTCATATTCATCCCAAATTCTACATTCACAACAAGCTTCATCAAGTTTACAACCTCCATCCCAACCATCATCATCATTTCCATCTTAATATTCTCAACATCCACCTCAATACTACTAGATACCATTACAACATCCATCCATCCTTCTCAGCAATTTCAACAAGTCACTGTATCTCCACAACCACCCCCCTTCGCTCCATAATTCACTACCAATTATCGTACTAGCTACCCACCATTCTCATAATATGGATATTTTTTGGCACCTTCTTCATCATTTTGCTTACCCCCACCACCTCTGTTTTGACTACCACCATCGATCCCATATTATCTTGCCAATCCACCTCGCTATTCAGTCTAGCCCGAGTCTTTGCTTTCTATTCCTTCTGAACCACCACAAATCTCATCAATTACCATTCCACCTTATAGTCAATTATCTTTCTCTACATCATCTCTCCCACCACCATCTTTTACATCCCCTACTTTCTTCACTTCACCGCCTACTTGGTCCTCTACCACCACCGCCTAGGTGCATCTGAATTTATCATATATGCATCAAAATTAGATGCCCATGCATGACCAATATATCCTTGGATATTATGATCAACAACAACAACTTGCATTCTAGTATTCATACCTTTTACCACATTCATATCAGGTTCCTTCCCCACAATATCAAGCCATGTCGGCATCTGAACCACAATAGGCTTCTTACTATAATAAATAGGAAGAGCAAAACTGTAATACCCACCACATTTGGGTTATTCATAGACATAATTATAGCCACTCCATCCACCCTCTTATGCACATCCATTTCCATTTACACCAAATACTACCAGGGTGCTCTCTAGTGAACTCCAAGCCATGCAGGAACAGATCAAAATTTTATATTTGTGCACGATTGGTTATGGAACTCAAAAACCCACATATGATGAGTTGTGTAATGAACCAATTAATTCGTTTGTTCCTATGCATCCTTATCCTTATCGGTTTGAGATCCCTAAATTTGACAAATTTAAAAGTAAGGAAGATCCTAGAGAGCATCTTAACAATTATCACTTCGCTTGTTACCAACTTCATGGTAGTGATCCCCTCATGCTTTGCACATTTGCACTTTCTATTAGGGAAAAAGCGTTATATTGGTACAACCATTTGCCTCATCATAGTATTTTCAAGTTTGAAAAATTGGTCAAATCTCTTTATTGAAATTTTTCAATCAACATCAAAATCAAGATGATATTATCAGATGTCTATGCTTTACACCAGTTTGATGACAAGTTCATTACTGATTTTATCTCTCGATGAAGGATGATCATTCACGATCTTGATTTTACCCTTACACCTACAGAGCTTGTCAAAATGTTTGCCAAGAGTTGTCACAAGAAAATATCTCAAACTTTGCAAATCCATCAGAGTTGCATATTCAAAGATGTTATTGCTTAAGCCAAGGTTATTGAGGACATCAATATCCATACGGGTAAGATCAAGGTTCATCCCAAATAACCCTATCCATCCAACTATCACTATAATCACAATACATATGTCCCACCCACTTCCAAACCACCTTAGACCAATCAGGTGCTCCTCACTTCTCCATCTCCATCACCCCAATCCACACCATCCCAACCTCCATAGTCAGCACCACCCCGACCTCCACAAACTCCATACCAAGTCAATCCTCCATCACCTTCCAATCTATACCTAGGGCATAATCCTCACCTTCCTCATACACCATGCAATTGGACGCCTTTGTATGAGCCCATGCCTACTTTATTCTATTGGTTATTTTATGGAGGCCTCATCACCTTGCCTAACATCCAACCTAATGATCTAAATCATCCTCTCCTTTAGGACCATAATCTGTAGGCATTTTGTGATTTTCATCTCCAACACGACCATTCTCTCGATGCTTACCACATATTTTGATATACCATTCAATATCTTATCGACCGTGGCACTATTTAGGTTTTTAATCCCCTTGCATCACAAAATCAAAACTTGGATATCTATCAAAATCCATTGCTCAAGCATGGGAGTAATACACTTTAATCCAATATTTGACAAGTCAATCATGTCAATCGTTATCCTTCCTAATAGGGGTTTGTAGGTATGATCAACATCACTACCCGTAACCTACACTACCCACCTCTTACTGAAGCCCAATGCCCTTCTACTTCTCTTCCACCACCTTCTTTGAATTCCCTAATTCCTCTACCAACTCCTGCTGCCATACCACAAAATGTCATCACTACTCATGGTAGTATTTATCATAAAATCTGCATTGCATGTGTAAGGTTATCTATATTTGACCTTTTACAGCAATCCTAACCTCAACGAGGCCCTCAATTCCATTCTCCATTCTCTCAATATTGAGACTAATGATACAAATACCTTTGCCAAATTTATTGGTAATGTTCAGATATTATTGCAACCTTCTATCAACTTCCATGACCACGATATCATTGAAGTTGTAGGCAAGGGAGTGAATCCACCCCTGCATATCCAAGCTTACATCAATTCCATCACTTACAAGCGTATTATTATTGATACTAGTTCATCCATCAGCATCATTTCTACCGTCACCCTTATCCATATTCACCTCCCTCCTACTCATATCACTACTCCTTTTATTAACCTTTGTGCCTTTGATGGCTCTATGCACCCTACCATAGGCACCATCGTCCTCCCCATTCAGGTCGAGGCCAAAACCATTTCCATCGTATTCCATGTCATTGAAAGAGAGATGTAGTATAATATCTTGTTGGGACACCCATGGATTTAGGATATGCAATGTGCCTCTTCCATGCTACATCATTGTATCAAATATGTTCATAATGGATTGGTCCACTACATCCCTACTGACGGTGAACCCTTTGAATTATGCAACATTGTCACTCTTCCATCGGGTCCACCCCTATCATCTACACAGTTCACTCCCACTCCGTGGCGTTCCCTTGATACCACTTATCCATCATCCTCATCTTCACATTCCACACCCAATTTGAGCAACATAGCATCATATTCATCACACATGCCTTCGATTACTTGTGCTTCCATTACCCCCATATTTTCACACCTTCATCTTCTTCTACACCATCTTCTTCCCATGCACCATTTCCCCATTCACCTTTTTTTTACGCCATATCTAGGTTCAAGTTCCACCACAGCTCCAATTATTCCTACCCCATATACATCTTCCCACTACTTTGTACCCCATTTTACATGGTCATGAGTCATCCCTACCACACTAGTAACATATTCTATTCCAACATCTCAGTTCATCCATGCAAATCATCCTATCACCATAACACCTATTGAATACTATGAGTGAATACAATGTGCCGCTCATCTTGATGATCAATTATCTCAATTAGATTCTCCTGATTTATCCATTTTACCTCCCTCTCCATCCACATCCATACCATTACCATATTTTCCACCCAAGGGGTCCTTCCCCAAATATAAGCATCAGGTCCCTCCTCACGTCTCTATACTCATGACCACACCTGGTCCTAGTGAGTATCATATATGCAATGCTCGGGTTATCTCACCCACCATCTAGTCCACCTATGACTTTGGAAACCTCATGATGTACCTATGAATTTTGAGGTAGTTGTCCCTCTTGGTCTGCCCAACAATTGCACACATGTCATATATGGAGGACTTGACTCATATATGGAGCCTCTAGTACCTCCACCACCATAAACTAGATTTTACGGTAATCTTGATCATATGTCAAATCCTGCTTTTTCCTAGAACTATATTCGTATGTACAACTGGTATGGTTATGAACTAGGGAGATACGAGCAAGGGTGTCACACCCTTATTAATCCTCCTTTACAAAAGCCTACCGACCAATCTAGAATTGGTTACCACCCTGCAACAATCAATACCCTCAAGTATGATTTGCATCATCTCAATCTTGATCCCCTCAAGGTCCTTTCTGATGATGAATTTGAGCTCAATTTTTCCATGGACTATTCATCCCCTCATTTTAAAGTTGACATTCCATCCACTTTCTTCCATTCATCTCCATCGCATGCAAACCCTCCTTCTTGTAATATTGAAGATCTTACTGATCAATTTACTGATTTATCACTCAATCCACACTTATCTATTGATACACCTTCTTCACCTTCACCAACTATTCCTTTCATACCTTTTTGTGTGATGCCACCTATCCATCGCTCCTACTCTCGTTCTCCTTCCTCGCCCATCGTATTGCTTCCTGGTCACCACCAATAATTTCCTAATTCATTACTGTCCTTTTTTTATTCTTCGCCACCATCATCTCCAACTTCTACTATATCCAGCATGTCTTTTAAAATGATATTTATTGACTTATACACCCTACTTTTCTATCCAAATAATCCTAATTACATCCCCCACCTAGTATGGATTTTGTTGATTTTGATAATATTTCCTCCAAACCATCGCCCACTGAGTTCCTCCCATCGTCTCAATTATTGTGGTCTGCCAATGCACCTTTGCCTTCTATTCCATCCCACCTACCTTGGATTAATCATACAAATTTTTATCAGATGATAAATTCCATCTTCCTAATGTCATCGATGACCTTCACCTCATCCTAACGCCTGCTCAACTTCATGATGGTTCTCACATGCTTGTCGAGGACACCTTGTATCCAATATTTTTGCTGATGAACGTGTCCTTTTCACCAATTTTCTTTGGAAGTACATAAAGGTGTTCGCATGGTCCTACATGAACATGCTTGGCCTTGATACATCATTAGTTGTGCACAACTTGATCTTGGATGATAATACCAAACCTGTCAGACAAAATTTGCATCGAATGCATCCCACCATTGCTCTAATGGTTAAAGAATATTTATAGAAACTTCTCTATGTCAAGTTCATACAACCAATTGATTACCCTGAGTGGGTTTCAAACATGATTCCCATCAAAAAACCCAAGTGGGGTATCCACATTTGCATTTATTTTAGGAATATTAACAAAGCCTATCCCAAGGATAATTTTCCACTCCCTAATATCAATACATTGGTCGATGTCATAGCCAAAAACGAAATGTTATCATTCATGGATGGTTTTTATGGTTATAATCAAATTCGTGTCAACCTGGACGATCAGCGTAAAACATCTTTCATGACCCTCTAGAGGACATTTTGTTACAAGGTCATACCTTTTGGTTTCAAGAATGCTGGGGTAACCTATCAACATGCAATGATCTACATTTTCCATGATTTCATGCACAAAACTGTTGAGTACTATGTTGATGATCTTATTGCTAAATCCAAAATGTGTGGTCAACATATCGAGGACCTTTGCCAAATATTTGATCACCTCTTGGAACATAATGTATGATTAAATACAAAAAAATGTGTCTTTGGTGTTACCTCAAGCAAAATCTTGGGTTTTATTGTCTCAGAATGTGGTATCGAGGTTGATCCTTAAAAATTCAAGGCTATCATTGATATGCCTCCCCCTACGAATCTAAAAAAGCTACGCAACTTATAGGGAAAAATCCAATCCATTCGATGATTTATTGCCCAAATTTTTGATAAGTGTTAGTCATTCAACCATTTTATCCAAAAGGGGGTCCCTTTCAAATGAGAAAATCAATGTCAAATCACTTTCGATGCAATCAAATCATACCTCACATATCCACTGGTTCTATCATCGCCCCATCTCGACTAACCTTTTCATTTGTACATATCCACTATTGATTTTGCCTTGGGTACACTTCTCACCCAAAAAAATTAAATGAACCAAGAACATGTCGTATACTATATCATTCGCACATTGGTAAGTTACAAGACATGGTATGCTTACATGGAAAAGCTTTACCTTGTTGTTGTCTTTGCCACACAAAATTTGAGATATTACATTATCAATCACTATACTTAGTAGTTGCCCATGATAATCCACTTCTCTACATGATGGGTAAGAGCTCCCATAATAGTCGCACGACCAAATAGATTATGCTTCTCACAGAATTTGACCTAGAGTTCATTAGTCAAAAATCCATAAAAGACCTGTTGGCAATCGAATCAACCTAGATATATATTTTCTAAGTCTAAAATATCCTAGACCCACTGCTAAGCATTGAATGACCGAAGGAAATAAATGTCTTCCGTGCTAATCTCTAGTAGGACTGGTTTCAAAAAATAAATTAAAAGTGGTTGAGATAAGAGTTAGACAAGATGTGTAAAGAGAGGTAAATAATTGAAAGAAATGGTGAAAGATACTGAAAGCCTAAAATGTGGGGGTTATGGATAGGAAGCATGATACACAAATTTCACTCGAACCAACAACAATCAAAACAATAGACTTTTAACAAAAACCAACACTAAATGCTCTTAGTCACATAATCTCCAGGGGTACTCCAACATTAATCCTTCATCAATAGCTAAATCTGGAAACAGAATTCAAGCCGTATGAAAAAGTGACCATCTTAATAGAAATAACATGATAGAAGGCATACACAAAGACAAAATATTCAAGACCAGAACCAGAAGTCTGTGTTTTAGAAGCATATTTCAAGATATACAACTGCTTTTCTAGTAGAGATTTTTCATCCGTAGTTACAGTAAAAATTCTAGTTTTTATAGAGGATTCTGCCTCTCAAAACATTAAGTCCCAACCACTTTTATGATTGTGGCATATATATTTGATTCGAAACTGACTTAATATCATAAATTTGATTTTGTAGATAAATTAGCATTGAATGCAGAAGGTTCCTCTAATCTGCCATGATCGAATGACTCAAAATGCAACTTTGGTGTCGGTTGGGCAGCCAATGATGGTTCTATGCAGCTTTCACTACACTTGGGGCTTGCATGGATTTTACCTCCACAATTGGAGCAAAAGTACTTTTACTTCAAAGGTGGAGCAAAAGCGTCCCTTTGCTTTGTTTGAGCCTTTGAGCAACTTTACTTTTTTGCCAGCTTTTTCTCCACAAGTGGAGTGAAGATGCTTTCACTCCACTTGTGGAGTGAAAGCACCCTTGGTCTAATACTTAAACACGTACGTTTTTACTTGAGATTCCCTCCACAAGTGGAGTGACAGAGAGGTTTGCTCTACAAATTGAGCAGCACCATATTTGACCATGAATTTGACTTGCTTTGCACTTTAACTTTACAACTTTCAAGAAAGGGCTTTCGCTCCTCCTGTGGGGTGAAAGGATTTTGTGCCTTAGCCAAGACTTAGAATATTTTCCTCCCTCCTTTAATAGGAACCTTCACTCCACAATTGGGAGTGAAAACACTTTCGCTCCACCAGTGGAGTGAAATTACCCATTTCTTGCATTCGAAAGGGATGCATGCTCTGTAAAAGAGCGAAAGTTATTCAAGTCACCAAAAATTTTTATCACGGGAAAAGAGTGAAATGAACCTACATAAATCAGATTTTAAGGAGAAAAAACTTCCATGACATCATCCCATGCCAATACATTCATAATTTTGCATGTGAAACAATAGGAATTGCATAAAAAAACCAGAGAAACCATAGGACATGAAAGAAAATAGCTTTGAGAAATAAAGTGAAAGAAGACAGTTTGTGAAAACACAACAGACATAACATCTTAACCATTATCGATGGAAAAATAGAATTTTTACAATGATAACTCCCAAAACTGCACACAACTTAAAATTTTATAAAATGTGGTAGGAAGGCCAACATATTTGGTGGCTCATGGGGTATTGAGCTTGCTTCAATGCAAAGATACCAGGCCTTATCCTTGGGTTGTAAAGTCATATTCATTTTTAGTATCCTCGGACTACTCATCGCTACTACCTGGTAGTTCTTCAAGTCTGTAATTTTCCTCTTCTTTCTCTTGCTTGCCTTCTGCCTCCACCTTGAAATCTAGCGCATGCGATTGGAGGAGAAATATTTCTAGAGAGCTCTTAAATACATGTTCGTACATTGCAAAATCATTGAACCAATGGTTGGGGTAAAATGTTGGCTATTTTTGGAGCTCCTAGATCAGGTAATGGAAGGTCTCAATTCGCTCAATATCAACAAGATCCAGCCTTCTATTAAACTCCTGCAAGCAAGACTCGATTGTGGTATATTTCACCATGAAAGGTATCACTTGTGAATCTGAAATTGAATCCTCCCAAGCATCAATATATGAGGTATCATTGATAAATTCCACCCATATTGGCATTAACTGCTCGAGTAGTGGAATGGCTCCTTCATTTCCTGTGAATATAGGGATGTCGATTTATGCGAGGGCATTAAAGTATTGTAGTGAAACATATCTCTCCTGCTCGAAGGTGTTTGAGAGCTTATGAGCTTCTTTGGCAAACTTAAGCTTCATGAAGAAATAACGTAGGGTCATCTTTGTTATTGCTTAGGATCAAGCTATGGGGCTCATGGGAGTAATATGGGCATCCAAATTTTTAATTTTCTTGAGTTGCGTGGCTAAGTCTAGCCAAAGATCAATATTTTTTTGAGCAGCTTTTAAAACGGAGCTGCTAGTGGCAACTACCTCCTGTGCCTCCCTAAAAAAAGTCAAAATTGTGACCCCCATGTAACCCTTATCGGGAAATTTGTCAAGAACTACATGTGCATATCCTTGATGCGATCAGAGAATGCGACAGTCTATGATGTCCTCTTTGATAATTGGACCTACAACTATTGGACCTAAATATTTAGTGCTTATATCTATTGATCTGCTTGGGTGCATGCCTTGGAATGTTCATCGATCTCTACCTCTAGCGAAACCACATGCTGTCTCAACTACATGGCTTTAGATTCAAGCATTTCCAGCTATCACCTTGCCTTCACCAAGGCCTCCTCAATCTTGAAGTTCTTGGTCTGCACTTCAAATAAGCACTCCTTGTAGTGCTCGCCATGAAAATATATGGATGTCATTTTTACTTTAATGTTGCCCATCTTCTACACTATATTAATCCTTGTCACATCCTTCATGGTATGGTGGTAAGTGTAATCATCCGGGGTCATATTCCCTAGAGGCTTCTGAATAATGAGCACCTTCTCAACCGTGTGGAGCTCTATCCTTTTTGTATCAATAATGGATGCCTTCTCAGCTAGCACCAGAGTCTGTACCTCCTTCCTCCTATGATCCCTCTACCAGTGTGATGAGCTATGATGCACCTTGTGAATGATCTCCGTGGCTTCTAGATGCTGCATCATCTCCAACTCAGACTTGAGTAGCTCCTGAAATTCGATGATCAACATGTACAGAAAGAGAGGATGTTGTGGCTCAAGTTTAGACAAATCATGTGAAACATGAGGAGAAGTGTTGAGTGTTAATTTTACCCAATTGTGAAATTATACTTTCCCTTAGGGTTTGGATCTCAAAACCCCCTCTTGCAAAGAAGTTAAAGAAACAACTTCTCCAAGGTCTCCGCTATATTAGCATTTGCATATGTGTTTTAGTTATCTCAAATAAAGATGTATCAATTCAATGCTTGAAACAGCTTAGTGATTGCAAGTAACTTTAAACAAGGGGCAATGTTATGTGTAATAGTTATCTCAAATAAAGATGTATCAATTCAATGCTTGGAACACCTTAGTGATTGCAAGTAACTGTAAACAAGGGGCAATGTTGGTTTATTTTACCATGCTACTTTAATTATTGTTCATGAAACCAAACAGAAGTAAATGTGAATTGACCCTCATATGACCACGATGTAACCTTTTTTTTTTTTTCTTAAGCGAAAACCCCCTTGTGGGGCCGCCTTAGTCTGAGAGACCACGAACAGGGGGTTCTACACCGTCAAAGTTACTTGGGAGTTGCACCCGACCCTGCCCACACCAACATTATCAATTGGATTTTGGATACCCAATTCAGCTTTTTGGTAGGGTGAAGATTTGAACCTGGGACCTCCCTTGGAGGATTGCCCTCTCCTCTCTAACTCACCTACAACACCTGGGTATCGCCATGATGTAACCTTAATTCCTTTTATCTTGAGGGTTTTAAGATAGATATTGTCTTCCCTTATTAAGTAGATTTTGATCAAGTTTTATCTTGCATTAAATCTTACTTTAAATGTGAAAGTAAATATCAAATCTATCTATGAATATAAATCCGAAATGATGAATAGGCTCCTTGAATATAGCTTTTTATCATGAAGATAAAGATAGATTTTGATGTGAATAATAAACTATCCCTCTTTGGTGAAATTGAAATTTTCACAAAGAGACCATAATTTATAGCCTTAAAATAAGGGCTTTAAAATGTCATTTAATTATCCCTCTTTTATGAAATCAAAATTTTCATAAAGAGACATAATTTAATGCTTTAAAACACTATCTTTTGATGTGATGACAAATTACCCCTCTTCAATGAAATTAGAATTTTCATGAAGAGAAGTGCATTTATTGCTCCAAAAATGATCACTTATGAAACACCATATGAATTTCCGAAATTATAAAAATCTGCATCAAATAGTTATTTTCAAAAATTAATATAAAATCAACATGATCTCGGAATGAGTCTAAATCTATGGCGTATCTCGGAATGAGTCTGAATCTATTGCGTATGATAGATTTTACATCATTCTTCACAGCCATATAATTATTTTTATCATTTTATTTTTTTACGATTTATATTTTAATGCCCGAAGTTTTAAAAAAATGCAAAATGAAAAATTCGAAAACAGAAAATAAAATATAAAAATAAATTTAAATGCTGAAAACAAACATATGCAAAGCATTTCCAGTTTTATGGCATCCCCTCCTGCAAAACCGAAGCTGTGAGAAACTCTTACATGCAACATATTATATTCCGACCTGCATTCACACAATCGAAATAACACAGGTGCTAGCTCCTAAGGTACAAAAATAAGTTTCAGATTTCAAACATTCACCTAATGTAACCCAAAAAAAATGGCATTAACATTATCTATAAATTCGAAATCTGAAAACAGAAAAATAAGACATGAAAATTCAGCATGCAGAAAATTTTCTCCTCCTATCTTGACAAACGAAATCCAAATTTCTAGAAAAACGTCTTTACATTAACAAAATAGATCATTTTATATTTTGACAGTGCTTGGCTTTGCCAAAAAGTCCAGCCCTTTTTTCTGTTTTGAAATGCTATATTTAACATGACAGAAAAAACTCTTTGTTTCCATTTCCTCTTCCCTGAAAACCCTTCATTTCGTTTTCTTTTGTTTCATTTCCTGTTTTTTTCATTTGAACCTCGAAAGGTTTTCCTTTTGGTTTCTCTTCGTTTCCTTAACATGCATGCTTTGGTAACCGTCATAGGCATCATGGCAAGAATGGCCATTCGTAACGGCTATACTTCATTACATTTCGTCATGCTTTGCCTTTACGAACCCACATAATTCCTTGTATGCCTTTTTAAAATACCACCACACCTTTTCCATTTTCTAAATCACCAATGTACAGGGGAATTTAATTAAACATCATAGCTTTCTACTTCTCCGGGTCCCCTTTTCGTATATGTATATACTTATTTTTTTAAATAAGTCCCTTTTGTCCTTTCTAAGGATGCCTAAAAAATCCTTTTATCTTTTATACGAATGCCCATATGAACATGCGTCCAATTTATACAAGCTATTCATCATAGTAGGCCCTCTCCCTATATTTTGGCATGCATCGCTGTCCTGTTGTGCTATGAATCCGCCGGTGGTTTCACCATTCTTCGGTTGCGATACACTACCGACGTCAATACTTTTCCCAAACGCGTTGGCCACGTCGATGTTATTCTCTGCATTTGCAATCTTGTCATCGGTGAAGACTACCCATCATGTAGAGGACAATATCCTCCCTTCGACACCAATCACGATGGAAGACGTTTGCATGGCTATTGGTCTGCTGTTTCAAACTGTCACGGTGCATCGTGTAATTCAAAATCTCGTCGAATACCTGGTAATCTTCTGCCAAATCTCTCACTACACTGTTGTCCGTTATGGTTGTCCTTGCTTAGGCTTACCCATATTAGTACCGCATCCATCCACCATTAAAACTCTCGACCTCACTGTTGATGTGCTCCATAAAGGGAAGATGCTGTTGTTGATCATAAGAGGTTTCACCCTCCATTGTGATTCGAAACTTCATAAATCATTGCGAAAGCAGCATGGGTAGTCTCCTTAGCATTCTCGAGCTTCTGATTATGACTCGGCTTCGGTATAACCATGGGCCTTCAAAGTGAAACCTACAACGAATGTTTTCTTCCCCTTCTACTGAGCTGACGTTGTCTACTTTCTTCGGTACCCTTTCTCGCGGTTACGCCCGGTCTGTCAAAATTTCAATTTGCTCGACCACTGCGCCTCGCAATGGATTCTCACTCAGTCTCACCTTATAAATCTCGTCGCAGTCTTATCTATCATGGTCTTCACTTGGTTAATGATACCCATTCAGAACACCCACTACTACCATGTAACATCGCATGCCCTATGTTGTTCATCCTTATCAACTCTACCGCGTTGTCTTCGGCCACGTCTCAACCATCCAACTCCGACTGCCCGTCCGACGAATTCGGTCAAATATCTCATCTATGTATTCTGTTGGAACTTTGTTCCACTTTAATGCCTCTGCTTCACTGCACCGGTTCTACCCTGTAACCGGTCGTTCTCTGTTCGTTGCCCTGGACTTATCCCTGCGCTATCCTTTGGCATGCGCTCATCTTGGATTCCATCCGCCGTGCCTGTAACTACTACACCACGCCATCGCGGGCCCGAAGCTGTCCTTCCAGCTATCATATTCATATTTGCTATTCGGCTGGCCAGATATCGAATGGACTACGAATCTGCTTGTATAGACAATGCCCAAACACACATCCCCACTCTGCCTGCACATTAGTGAGATGCTGTTGTTATCCACACCCTATATAACTCCTCCATGAGACTTACTGAATCTTGCACGAATCTGGCGATAGCTGTGCACAGGCTAAATGCAGTCTTCAACCTTCAACCACTGTGATATATCCACGTAAACCATTCTGTCTGCATCTTCGTTGGTGCTGGTGCTGTATTTGCTTCCTAAGCACTGCTTTTCTATATTACGTTATGCTACTCCGGTGTCTCCAAACTCAGATCAATCATGTTTGCCAAGATGCATCGGTGGTGCCTGTCGTCCGCCTATTATTGGAATCCTCCACTGTTACAATATACTGAGCTGAAAGAGGTACACATGCAGGGTCCTATTTCAAAAGTTAGAAAAATTGCAAATATGAATGTGCATTATTATTGCAATGACAAATGATGATCCCTAGAAAAATTTACCTTCATTCATGTAATGACCTAGGTTCATGAACTAATGTGGCAATAACTAGACTATCAATGGCAGTTATTTTAGAAAGTGCCTTGAGCAATGAATTGGACCACCAGTAGCCAATAAATTTAAAGCATGAAGAAATTCCGTTGGTTGGCAGTGCACCTCTCAAGAATGTGCATTAGAGATCTCATAAAAGGTGACCATTCCCAAGAAAAATCCTCCTAGACATGCACGATCTTTCACATGTAAACAATAATGGCTCCAAATCAACTAGACCTACAAATGAATGTTATAAATAGAGATCTATCCTCAAAATATTACCACTTTGCTAAAGTTGTAATTGTAAAATAGAGGCGAAGGTTTTAGTAAATTAAAGAGAGTAGTCACAAGAAGCAAAGGCACAATTTTTAGAATTAGCTTGAGGAAAGAAGAGCATAATGATACAAAATACGTCAAAAGAGCTATAGGATAGGATGATGGGCACTTATGATAGAGTAATTATAGTCAAATTAAAATAAAAATCTTTTGGGAAGGGTCAAAGGCTAAAGGGAAGAAATTATTGATAAATCACTTAGTTGGTGTGGTATGGTGTTTAGGGGTAACCAGATTCATGTCCATATTAGTGCATCTATGCCCAAAAATCATAACGATGATGGTAAAATATTACAATCCCTACAAATCCATTATCTACAATTCAACATTAAATCCATTATACCATAAATAGAAAATATGTGGTTGAAGCATTTGTAGTCAAGGACATCCCTTGAGTTAAACTGAAGAGAATTAATTTGGAGGAGGAGAGGTTGTATTTAGAAAAGGATATGATTTGGACATGGCTCATCGAGGTGGTAAGAATATTGCTAGTGAGGGGAATTCAACTCACATGCAAAACCAATTCTGTCAATGTTAGCAATAATATTGGGTTGAAGGATAAATTTTATCATATACCCATATCGTATGGGTATGGCAAATGTAGTAATGGTAGCTTTATCCTTCGTCATACCAGACTAGGATGAAGTTTTGACCAGAATCATACATGAACAAGTGGTGTCCATGAAGAATGAGCATTATGAGATATTCACATACATGTCATATTTTACATGGCTCATTTTATTTTACATGACCCTAAAAACATGACATTGAGGTGTAGATGATGTATGAGAACAATCATGTGCATCATGTAGTAGGTTTGACCCTTATTTTGAGGGAAATATCCTCATATCTGGATTTCAACAAGTAATTTCTAGGACCTACTTTGATAATAATTTATGGAAAATGTCCTTGAATCACATCTAAAGCCAAATATTTATTAAGAGGAAACAAGCGAGAATTGGGAGATTAGTTCTTCCTAGAGTAGGGAACCATTATAAGACTATATCACCAATTGGTTTTTTAGATTAAATTATTGTAGAAAAAAATATATAATAGAGCAAAATTTTGACCTAGGTACTAAGAAGACTATAATTTTTTGACTTTCTATCAAATTTGAATGCATTACTATGTCCAAGAGAGATTTAGAGTAGTATCGCAACATAGAATTCTAAGTTGGTAGCTCTATAATTACCAGTGGTGTCACATATGTGGCACTATGACCTGAATGACATATTTGAAGAGAAGCTATCAAAAATAAATGTTAAAGTGACTCCATTTAAACATGTGTTGCACCCAAAATTTAAATTTTAAAAAATTTAGTGAAGGACCAAGTGACACCATTTAACTATATGGCTATGCAGGAGAGGCTACCATGGAGAAAACATTCTGAGTTTAATAGGGATTTTAACCTGAAAAGAAATGAAGATCAATTGATTAGTTTAGATTTGATTGAAACCATTAAGGACAAGAAGGGATGGGAAGAGCACACAATAGAAGAATCTTATCTTTGATCCCCCTTTCGATATTAAATAACACTTCCTTGGACTTGATTGGATTCACTTCCTAGCCTGTGGCTTCCAAATAAGTACTTAAGGTAGCTTTGAGTGCTCTTCACTTCTTGACATTGGTCCCCCAAGAAACCTTGTATCATCCACAAATTATAAATGGGTCATATTTATCACTCTCACTTGCACTCCTAATATAACTTCTTGTTGAATGTTCCTTCAAAGAAATTTGCATAGTCCTTTAGCAAGAATAATAAATACGTATACGGATATAGGATCTCCTTTTCCAATTCCCCTATAGGCCTAAAAAGGGAACCAAGGGAATACAATTGATGATGATTGAGAAAGAGGCCAAATAGATGCAACTCATGATCCACTTTCTCTAGCCTTGAGAGAAACCAAAGTTCTCTCACATTTGATCCAAAAACTACCAAGGAACTATATCATAGACGTTAGACATGTATAATTTTATAAACATAACTCTTTGACCTTTTTGATGTAATGTGTGAACTGCTTCTTGTACCAATATTACTCTATACAATTTTTTTGAAACTCTACAATTCCTCCTTGCTCTAGAGAGATATTATTATCTAGTACTTTCTTGAGCCTTTCAACCATTAATTTGATAATGATATTATAGACTACATTACAAAATGAAATAAAATGAAAGTCTCCAAGGTTGGAAGCCTCTCCAACTTTAGGAATCAAAGGAAGGAAAGTATGACTCATATTATTTAACATGATTTTATTTGCACGATATTCTTCCATTGCCCTAATTACATCCTCCCATTTATCATCCCAAAAATCCTAGAAAAATTCAATCGATAACCCATTAGGGCTAGGGACTTACTAGTTCTCATATATGTATCTTACATCTTCTAGATCCGTAATTCTAAAGAGGGACTAGTTTTGTTCAACTATTAAAATATGTGGGATACATTTAAGTATCTCTTGTTATGCTACAAGATTAGGATAGATAGAAGCAAAGAAAATATTTTCAAAATAGAAATTTGTAGCTTGTTGCATACCTAGGATAGTGTCTACCATGAAGGTATTTTAGGATGGATAGTGTGTCAGAGTGTCTTCATGTTGGGATCGAGTGATAGAAGAAATTAGAATTTCAATCACCATCTAACAACCAAGAAGTTCTATCTCTTTGTTTCCAATAGATATCCTCTTTTGTTTTTTATACTCTCTAACTCTTTTTTACCATTTCATCTATTTCTTTCAAATCTTCTATGTTTGTTTTAGTTCAAAAGAGTGTTGCTAGCTCCTCCATCCTTGCAACCAATGGAACTCTCTAAATTTTAAAGTCTAATTTATTGTGTCTCTTCTAGAGTTTTAGATGAGCTTTAACATGCTAGAGTTATTTAAATACTCTAGAAAATGTTCTCCCATGAGTACGACACCCCACCACCCACCAATATGGTATTTTATTTCGTAATCTCCTTTTCTAGCCAAAAATTCTCAAATCAAAATGGTTTAGAGAAACATTTATGGTATATTTGCCATTCCAAGAAAATTGAAAAATGGTCTAATTCTATATGATTGAGAATTTCCTATCTAAGTGACCATCTTAGAAAATCCTCTTTAGACACCAAGAATTTATCCAACTTTACCTTCTTGTTAGTTTGTCCAATTATGAGAAGACCCTACACACTGGACATCAATCAAATTGAGTTGATTTACTCTAGAGATCATAAATATACCCCCTTAATCTAAGGATGGGATGGTTCCTTACTAATCCCTAGTTGAAATATTAGCATTAAATTCACCAACCACCTTCCTTTCCTATCCTACTTACTTGTAAAACTGCCCATTGGAGGCATTGCTTCCCCAATTTTTTTGAACCATAGAAATTTGAAGTTAACAAAAGTTATCCTAAACTCTTACTCTTGAAGAGAGATGTAAGAACCCCTCTTCTTGTACCATGATCAATAGATGTCCAGACTAGAGAATTCCAAAAATTTAGTATACCCAATGAAGCACCCTGGGATGCTACAAATATATGCTCTATCTGTCTCCATATTTTATTGGCTATTCTATCCATCACCTCTATTGAATATTTTCTCTATCAAACAAGATTAAATATAACTAATAACCTATGAACAATAAGCTGATGAGATGTGTTGTTTAAGCCTCTAATATTCCATGATTGTAACAACAATTTGATGAGATGGAAATAAGGATGGCAAAGTTAATTCAGTTGGAAGAAATATGCAAGTAGGTGGAAAAAAATCTTTGCCACCACCATACAACTATCAAATGTTGGTTTGACAAGAATGCTATGCCAACAAAATTTAATGAAGGTGACCTAGGTCATAAATGGGATATGAATAGAGCAAATCCTGATGCACATGATAAATTTAATTCTATTTGGTTTGGCCCATATCTTAATGAGCAAAATAAATACTTGAGTGAACTCGAATTGCATCACTTAGATGACTGCATGTTATCAATTTTGGTAAATGGAGAACACTTAAACCATTGTGCCTAAGCCAAGTGGTGTCCTTGTACAGATGTAAATAGAACACATGTACATTCTCTATATATAAAATATTGGTTGACTAAATAAGCTACTATCATGACTAGATTAAAACATGGAAGATCATCTACCAATCTCCGTCTGACGAGCCACCTCCCTTTTTGCTGCAACTCCACTAACATGCCAATTGTAACAACTATTTAATGCTTAAACCAACCAATAGGTTTTTGAAAAGGATCTACCAACCGATGGGTTTCTAATTGTGCATGCCATCTATTTTTGAAAAATACTACATTATTATTGGTTAAAAAAATTGCTAAGTTGAATGTGCATTATTATTGCAATGACAAATGATGATCCCTAGCAAGATTTACCTTGATTCATGTAATGACCTAGGTTCATGAACTAATGTTGCAATAACTAGACTATCAATGACAGTTATTTTAGAAATTACCTTGAGCAATGAATTGGACCACCAATAACCAATAAATTTAAAGCATGAAGAAATTCTATTGGTTTGCAATGCACCTCCCAAGAATGTGCATCAGATATCTCACAAAAGGTGACCATTCCCAAGAAAAATCCTCCTAGACATGCACAATATTTCGCATGTAAACAATAATAGCTCCAAATCAACTAGACCTACAGTTGAATGTTATAAATAGATATCCATCCTCAAAAGCTTACCACTTTGTTAAAGTTATAATTGTAAAATAGAGGTGAAGGTTTTGGTAAATTAAAGAGAGTAGTCACAAGAAGAAAAGGTAGAATTTGTAGAGTTAGCCTGAGGAAAGAAGAGAATAATGATATAAAAGACATCAAAAGAGCTATAGGATAGAATGATGGGCACTCATGATATAGTAATTATAGTAAAATTAAAGTAAAAGAGATTTTGGGAAGGGTCAAAGGATAAAGGGAAGAAATTATTGACAAGTAACTTAGTTGGTGTGATATGGTGTTTAGGGGTAACCAGATTCATGCCCATACTAGTGCATCTATACCCATAACTCATAAATACGATGATGAAATATTACAATCCCAAAAAAGCCATTATCTATAATTCAAAATTAAATCCATTATACCATAAAAAGAAAATATGTGGTTGAAGCATTTGCAGTCAAGGACACCCCTTGAGTTAAACTGAAGAGAATTAATTTTGAGGAGGAGAGGTTGTATTTAGAAAAGGATATGATTTGGACTTGGCTCATCGAGGTGGTAGGAAAATTGCCAGTGAGGGGAATTCAACTCACATGCACAACCAATTCTGTCAATGTTAGCAATAATATTGGCTTGAAGGACAAATTTCATCATATACACATATCATATGGGAATGGAAAATGCAGTAATGGTAACTTTCTCCTTCGTCATACCAGACTAATATGAAGTTTTGACCAGAAGCATACAAGAACAAGAGGTGGACCTGAAGAACAATCATTTTGAGATGTTCACATACATGTCATATTTGGCATGGCTCATTTTCTTTTACATGACCCTAAAAATGTGACATTGAGGTGTAGTTTACGGATGAGAAAAATTATGTGCATCATGTAGTATGTTGGACCTTTGTTTTGAGGGAAATCTCCTCATATCTGAATTTCAACAGGTAATTTCTAGGACCTACTTTAATAATAAGAAAGTTGGTTGGGTAACCAAGAATCAAGAATATGATGTTGAAATCAAAGCCAACCAAGATAATAAGAGGTAGGGTCCTATTTCAAAAGTTAGAAAAATTTGCATTATAAAATGCCAATATGGTGAATGAGGAAGAACAATATACTAAGTTGAAAGAGGTACACATGTAGCCGAATACTTGGATTGAGCAATTGATGAACTATTTCAACTCAAGTAGATGTTTAGATGATCTAACTACATCTTAAATATGGAGACACATATTATAGATAAGTAATTATGTACTAACTGAAGGCATCCTATGCCAAACAAATTTGATGAAGTGCTATTGAGATGTTTGCATCTAGATAAGATGGAAGAAGTACTCCAAGAGTTACATAGTGTTTTTTTGGGAGGTCACTACTCTGGACAGACCATTGCAGAAAAAATTCTAAGAGCCGAATATTATTGGCCATCAATTTATCAAATGCATTCAAATTGGCCAAAGTATGTAACAACTGCTAAATGTTTATAGGCAAAAGCAAGCATCTAGCAATGCCTCTTCAACCAATAATCATAGGGAAACCCTTATAGCAATGGGGGTTAGATTTTATCAAAATTATCAATCAAAATTCATCATCCAAACATAATTACATCATGAAAATGATGAACTATTTCACTAAGTGGATAGAATCTGAGGCCACCAAGCACATTGATCAGGACACAATGATTGACTTCTTGGAAAGGTTGATCATAAGGCTTGAAATTCTAGCCACCATTGATTCAAACAATACCAAATCCTCCATAGATGTAAATACTATTGATTTCATAAGAAAATATGGGATCTACTAGAATTCCTCTTTGAATTACTACCCCAAAGGAAATGGTCTTGGAGAATCTAGAAATAAGAACCTATTAAAAATAATTAAACGTAGTATCAGGCATAACCCCAAAAGCAGACATCTAATTTTGGATCAAGCATTGTGGGATGACTAGATCATAGTTAAGAAATTACTGAAAACATATCCTTATACCCTATTATATGGGAAATAAGTTGTATTTCCTATTAATGGGAAGGAATTTGTATTACCAAATAACGTTTTCTAATTAGAGATCCATCTCCAATAAAAATTGCCTACTAGAGCTTTGTTATTCAATTTTTTTTTGAATTGCTAATCCTCTACTCGATTTAGGCTATAAAATTTTATTCCATATTACTAAAGCCCATACCCATCCTTGGGTTAACTTTTACATAAGCAAGCCCAACTCCCTAAGGATTCCAATCAAAGCTGCAAGGATAGAGAAATTATAAATTGGCATTGTTTGAATCATTGATTAAAGAAGAATCATTTTTACTCCAAAAGAAAGCCAATGATGTGTCCAATAATCTAACTTTCCACCAATTCTATCCACTAGTATTTTCCATTCTACCAACTTTAGCTTCTTATAATGGAGTGGAATCCCTAGGTAGTCCAATGGTAGGAAGGCTTGAGAGAAACCTAAGATGTGTAGAATCTTATCTTTGATCCCCCTTTCGATATTAAATAACACTTCCTTGGACTTGATTGGATTCACTTCCTAGCATGTGGCTTCCAAATAAGTATTTAAGGTAGCTTTGAGTGCTCTTCACTCCTTGACATTGGTCCCCCAAGAAACCTTGTATCATCCACAAATTATAAATGGATCATATTCATCACTCTCACTTGCACTCATAATATAACTCCTTGTTGAATGTTCCTTTGAAGAAATTTGCATAGTCCTTTAGCAAGAATAATAAATAGGTATATGGATATAGGATCTCCTTTTCCAATTCCCCTATAGGCCTAAAAAGGGAACCAAGGGAATACCATTGATGAGGATTGAGAAAGAGGCCAAATAGATGCAACTCATGATCCACTCTCTCTAGCCTTGAGAGAAACCAAAGTTCTCTAACATTTGATCCAAAAACTACCAAGGAACTGTATCATAGGCGTTAGACATGTATAATTTTATAAACATAACTCTTTGACCTTTTTGATGTAATGTGTGAACTGCTTCTTGTACCAATATTACTCCATACAAATTTTTTGACACTCTACAATTCCTCCTTGCTCTAGAGAGATATTATTATCTAGTACTTTCTTGAGCCTTTCAACCATTAATTTGATAATGATCTTATAGACTACATTACAAAATGAAATAAAATGAAAGTCTCCAAGGTTAGAAGCCTCTCCAACTTTAGGAATCAAAGTAAGGAAAGTATGACTCATATTCTATAACATGCTTTTATTTGCACGATATTATTCCATTACCCTAATTACATCCTCCCCTATATCATCCCAAAAAGCCTAGAAAAATTCAATCGATAACCCATCAGGGCTAGGGACTTACTAGTTCTCATATCAAAAACTATGTATCTTACCTCTTCTAGATCCATAATTCTAAAGAGGGACTAGTTTTGTTTAGCTATTATAATATGTGGGATACATTTAAGTATCTCTTGTTATGCTACAAGATTAGGATAGATAGAAGCAAAGAAAATATTTTCAAAATAGAAATTTGTAGCTTGTTGCATACCTAGGATAGTGTCTACCATGAAGGTATTTTAGGATGGATAGTGTGTCAGAGTGTCTTCATGTTGGGATCGAGTGATAGAAGAAATTAGAATTTCAATCACCATCTAACAACCAAGAAGTTCTATCTCTTTATTTCCAATAGATATCCTCTTTTGTTTTTTATACTCTCTAACTCTTTTTTACCATTTCATCTATTTCTTTCAAATCTTCTATGTTTGTTTTAGTTCAAAAGAGTGTGTATATCTCCTCCATCCTTGCAACCAATGGAACTCTCTAAATTTGAAAGTCTAATTTATTGTTTCTCTTCTAGATTTTTAGTTGAGCTTTAACATGCTAGAGTTATTTAAATACTCTAAACAATGTTCTCCCATGAGTACGACACCCCACCACCCACCAATATGGTATTTTATTTCGTAATCTCCTTTTCTAGCCAAAAATTCTCAAATCAAAATGGTTTAGAGAAAAAATTATGGTCTATTTGCCATTCCAAGAAAATTGAAAAATGGTCTAATTCTATATGATTGAGAATTTCCTATCTAAGTGACCATCTTAGAAAATCCTCTTTAGACACCAAGAATTTATCCAACTTTACCTTCTTGTTAGTTTGTCCAATTATGAGAAGACCCTACACACTGGACATCAATCAAATTGAGTTGATTTACTCTAGAGATCATAAATATATCCCCTTGATCCAAGGATGGGATGGTTCCTTACTAACCCCTAGTTGAAATATTAGCATTAGATTCACCAACTAGCTTCCTTTCGTATCCTACTTTCTTGTAAAACTGCCCATTGGAGGCATTGCTTCCCCAATTTTTTTGAACCCAAGAAATTTGAAGTTAACAAAAGTTATCCTAAACTCTTACTCTTGAAGAGAGATGTAAGAACCCCTCTTCTTGTACCATGATCAATAGATGTCCAGACTAGAGAATTCCAAAAATTTAGTATACCCAATGAAGCACCCTGGGATGCTACAAATATATGCTCTATCTGTCTCCATATTTTATTGGCTATTCTATCCATCACCTCTATTGAATATTTTATCTCTCAAACAAGATTAAATATAACTAATAACCTATGAACAATAAGTTGATGAGATGTGTTGTTTAAGACTCTAATATTCCATGATTGTAACAACAATTTGATGAGATGGAAATATGGATGGAAAATTTAATTCAGTTGGAAGAAATATGCAAGTAGGTGGAAAAAAATTTTGCCACCACCATACAACTATCAAATGTTGGTTTCACAAGAAGGCTATGCCAACAACATTTAATGAAGGTGACCTGGTTCATAAATGGGATATGAATAGAGCAAATCCCGATGCACATGATAAATTTAATTCTATTTGGTTTGGCCCATATCTTAATGAGCAAAAGAAATACTTGAGTGAACTCGAATTGCATCACTTGGATGACTGCATGTTATCAATTTTGGTAAATGGAGAACACTTAAACCATTAAGCCTAAGCCAAGTGGTGTCCTTGTACAGATGTAAATAGAACACATGTACATTCTCTATATATAAAATATTGGTTGACTAAATAAGCTACTATCATGACTGGCTTAAAACATGGAAGATCATCTACCAATCTCCGTCTGACGAGCCACCTCCCTTTTTGCTGCAACTCCACTAACATGCCAATTGTAACAACTATTTAATGATTAAACCAACCAATAGGTTTTTGAAAAGGATCTACCAACCGATGGGTTTCTAATTGTGTATGTCACCTATTTTTGAAAAATCCTACATTATTATTGGTCAAAAAAATTGCTAAGTTGAATGTGCATTATTATTGCAATGACGAATGATGATCCCTAGCAAGATTTATCTTGATTCATGTAATGACCTAGGTTCATGAACTAATGTTGCAATAACTATACTATCAATGGCAGTTATTTTAGAAAGTACCTTGAGCAATGAATTGGACCACCAATAACCAATAAATTTAAAGCATGAAGAAATTCTATTGGTTTGCAATGCACCTCCCAAGAATGTGCATCAGATATCTCACAAAAGGTGACCATTCCCAAGAAAAATCCTCCTAGACATGCACAATATTTCACATGTAAACAATAATAGCTCCAAATCAACTAGACCTACAATTGAATGTTATAAATAGAGATCCATCCTCAAAAGCTTACCACTTTGTTAAAGTTCTAATTGTAAAATAGAGGTGAAGGTTTTGGTAAATTAAAGAGAGTAGTCCCAAGAAGAAAAGGTAGAATTTGTAGAGTTAGCCTGAGGAAAGAAGAGCATAATGATACAAAAGACATCAAAAGAGCTATAGGATAGGATGATGGGCACTCATGATACAGTAATTATAATAAAATTAAAGTAAAAGAGATTTTGGGAAGGGTCAAAGGCTAAAGGGAAGAAATTCTCGACAAGTAACTTAGTTGGTGTGGTATGTTGTTTAGGGGTAACCGGATTCATGCCCATACTAGTGCATCTATACCCATAACTCATAAATACGATGATGAAATATTACAATCCCAAAAAAGTCATTATCTATAATTCAAAATCAAATCCATTATACCATAAATAGAAAATATGTGGTTGAAGCATTTGCAGTCAAGGACACCCCTTGAGTTAAACTGAAGAGAATTAATTTTGAGGAGGAGAGGTTGTATTTAGAAAAGGATATGATTTGGACTTGGCTCATCGAGGTGGTAGGAAAATTGCCAGTGAGGGGAATTCAACTCACATGCACAACCAATTCTGTCAATGTTAGCAATAATATTGGCTTGAAGGACAAATTTCATCATATACACATATCATATGGGTATGGCAAATGTAGTAATGGTAACTTTCTCCTTCGTCATACTAGACTAATATGAAGTTTTGACCAGAAGCATACAAGAACAAGAGGTGGACATTAAGAACAAGCATTTTGAGATGTTCACATACATGTCATATTTGGCATGGCTCATTTTCTTTTACATGACCCTAAAAACATGACATTGAGGTGTAGTTTACGGATGAGAAAAATTATGTGCATCATGTAGTAGGTTGGACCCTTGTTTTGAGGGAAAGCTCCTCATATCTGAATTTGAACAAGTAATTTCTAGGACCTACTTTGATAATAATTAATGGGAAATGTCCTTGAATCACATCTAAAGCCAAATATTTATTAAGAGGAAACAAGCGAGAATTGGGAGATTAGTTCTTCCTAGAGTAGGGCACCATTATCAGACTATGTCACCAATTGGTTTTTTAGATTAAAGTATTGCAAATAAATATATATAATAGAGCAAAATTTTGGCCTAGGTACTGTTGTAGTTGTTCCACAACATACCCCAAGATTTGGGGACCCACTTTTTGCTTTGAGTATGGGTGGAAATTTTACCTTGATTGACAATTTATAGGTCTCCTCTGCAAATATCATATGGGCTCTTGATCGAGATACTTTACATATGAACCGTGGCATCGAATTAGTTCTCTCGAATCTTTGTTTGGTGATGATAGTTACTAATTTGGGTCTCCTTGGTCATTCAAGTCCTTGCTTATGCTTGCGTGTTTAGTTTGCTTATTTGGATGGGAATTTTTTTTTTTTGATTTATTAGGATGCTTTAGTTTAAACATTTAAAAATAAATAAATAATAAAATCAAATATATATATCTATGTATACATTTATGTATATATGTTTGAAATAATAAAATTAATTAAATAAATAAAAATAAAAAATGAAATATATATATATATATATAATAATATGTATTCAAAATAAATATAATAAAAATGAATAAACTTAAAGATATATTAATATATATAGTCTTATATATATTAATATTAAAATTGAATTAAAAAAAATTATAATAAAACAAAATAACAAACAAATAAAAAATAAAAATAAATAAATTTATATTTAAATATATTTTCCATATATATATTGAAATAAATGAAAAGTATTTAATAAAATAAAAATGAGAATAAAAAACAAAACAAAAAAATATAAATAAATAAAAAATTACCCTCCTTCGTGTTCATATTTGCACATTTACATGGCATCGAGGATTATTCATTTGCTGTGTGGTGCATCTTGTCCTATGGGAGATTATATTTGATATATGTGAGGAGGTCTAATTTATGTATTGTCATTTTGTGCAGACAATCTAAAATGGGACACGCGATATAGACCCCGATGACATGGGCCATTGCCGAAGCGAGGCCCGTCTGACCTGGAGTGCAAACCCTAGATTCGACGCGGACGATTCGGACGAAGATACACATAGATAGCACCCGAACAAATGGACGTCTAAACATCGGACGAATCGTTGGACTTGACAGTGCACAGCCGGACGCAGTCAAAAACATCACCATGGGCAATTCGACGCCAAACGTGCGATGATGTGGCGTGGAGGAGGAATGTAACGACCGAGAGAGTTTGGGGGCATTGAACGCTAATGCATCCGAATGTGACGTGGACACGGCATTCAAAATGTGATTGTGGACCAACATCGCCGGCGATGACGAGGACGACATAGTAAAGAAGCTGACAGTGTAAGGTAGACCCTGGTATGGTGTTACAGGGCCCATATCCAAAACGAATGCAGAGTGACAGTGAGAAGAGGTATTAAAGTGGAACGAAATTCCAACATAGGAACATATCATTGCTAATAAACAGTTTGTATGGGAACAATAGTGAGGTGATGGTGAGTGTTATTTGATGGAAAGCCAGAACCAGTGAGCATTATTGCTAAGGAGGACAGCTTCAGTTTAGCTGTTGAACCAACAGGGGTAGTTAAAGCCTCACAGATGCTTATTAATGCTATTTATATCATTAAAAAGAAGCTTGATGCTATTTGTTTGTCATCAGATATCAGATACTGAAGAATTGCAGATCAGTTTGGTACAGCGCAGAGATCGCCGAAAGAGAGAGCTACAACAGATCAGCGCAGTGGAACTTTGATGACATCGTGGACAATTTACTGGATGAAGAATGTGTACAAAGAAGCCGAAGTAGATTCCACACCAGTCGTAAATAAACTATGACAATTTACTGAATGATGGAGGTGAAGCAATTTGGTACCGCCGTGGATGCTCAGACAGCGGATGCAGTGGGTAGCCAATCGGAGGATGGACAACAGTGCAACACTACTGGGTTAGCATTGAACGTCGTCCGGTATAGAAGTGCATGTGGGTGGACCCAGAGTTGAAATGCCATTTGGCATTAGGCTATAATAAAAAATAAATAAACGTTACCCAAAATATGTTGAAACAATGAGGCTATGACTACCATGTGAATAAGGACAAAGTTTAAATGAAACAAAATGCCCTAATTAAATGGATTTGAACATATGCTATTATCAAGGAGTCGCGTGTTGTTTTGTTGGTAACGGAAGGGTATGATAAATTATATATTTTTAGAACAATGCCGTTACCAAGTGAGGCAAAAGAAAGCAAAGCATTACCAAGTAAAAAGTTTTGAAGCCAATTTAGCAGAAGATGAAGCAAACGAGAAAACGAAACGAAAAGATGTTCAAAAATTTTAAATATAGTAGAAAAACATGGTGCAGAGCTGGATTTTTTTTGGGAGTTGGGTGCACTATGTTAGTCAGATTTCTGAAATTCTTTTGTTACATTGTTGGACTGTTTTTTTTCACATTATATCTTTTCAGTAGTTTTTTTTATATCTATTGTAAACATTGAATATCTTTCTTTTCTTATTGCGATATAATGAAGAATTTCAGATATGATGTATTTTTAATGGTTAATTTGTCTTTATTTTTATTTTATTGCATCAATTTTTTAGAAGTTCGCACCGCGTTAATTGTTTGACTGTGTAATAGGGTTACGTCAATGCTGGTTTTCTATACAAAATATTCATGTTTGCAAGGTTTTTTTTTTAGACATTAAAATAAAAATGAAAAAAATTCAAAATCCAAAAATAATTGCATAGCTGCGTAGAATGTGCTTCGGAGTTTCATTTTGCACTCAGACATTTTTGCTTTGGAGTCATTTTGAATTTTTAAAAATTCTTCAAAGTTGTTGTTTTATTGCAAATTTTAAAATTTTGAAATCTCAGAGTTTTCATTTTGAGGCCAAATATGATTTTTCCAGATTTATATTTCAATTGCAAACATAAAATTAACTTTCTTTTATGAAAATTTTGATTTCGTCAAAGGGGGTTAAATTTTAATAACATTTCATAGCTACCATTTTTGGAGCCCTAAATTGTCTTCTCTTTATAAAAATTCTGATTTTATCAAAGAGAGGTAATTTTGCACTACATTGAAGGTTATTATTTTAAAGCATTAAATTATTCTTCTTTATGAAAATTTTGATTTCATCAAAGAGGGATAATTAAAATGATATTTTAAAGCCTCTATTTTAAGGCAATAAATTATTATCTCTTTGTGAAAATTAATTTCACCAAAGAGGGACCCAGATGTTGTAGGTGAGTTGGAGAGGAGAGGGCAATCCTCCAAGGGAGGTCCTAGGTTCGAATCTCCACCCTACCAAAAATTTGAATTGGGTACCCAAAATCCAATTGATATTGTTGGTGTGGGCAGGGTTGGGTGCGACTCCCGGGTGACTTTGACGGTGTAGAACCCCATGTTCGTGGTCTCTCAAACCAAGGCGGCTCCGCAAGGGATTTTTCACTTAAAAAAAAATCACCAAAGAGGGATAATTTATTAATCATATTAAAGGTTATCTTAATCTTCATGATAAGAAGCTACATTTATTGAGCCTATTCATCATTTCGGATTTATATTCATAGATAGATTTTAATCTTCATTTTCATGCTTAAAGTAGGATTTAATGCAAGATAAAACTTGTTTAGAACCTACCTAATAAGGGAAGATAAAATCTACCTTAAAATCCTACAAGATAAAAGAAACTAAAGCACTACATCGTGGTCATATGAGGGTCAATTCACATTTACTTTTATTTTGGTTTCATGAACAATCATTAAAGTAGCATGGTAAAATAAACCAACACATGCCCCTTGTTTACAGTTACTTGCAATCACTAAGGTATTCCTAGCATTAATTGATATATATTTATTGGCATTACTAATACACATATGCAAATGCTAATAAAGCGGAGACCTTATAGAAGTTGTTTGTTTAACTTCTTTGCGAGAGAGGGTTTTGGGATCCAAACCCTAAGGGAGAGTGTAATTTCACAATTGGGTAAAATTACCACTCAACAGTACTAGGAAGAATATAATTTTTTGGCTTTCTATCATATTTGAATGCATTACTATGTCCAAGAGAGAGTTAGAGTAGTATCTCAATATAGAGGCTAAGTTGGTAGCTCTACAATTACTAGTGGTGTCGCATATGTGGCAATGTGACCTGAATGATATCTTCAAAGAGAAGCTATCAAAAATAAATGTTAAAGTGACTCCATTTAAACATGTGTTGCACCCAAAATTTAAATGTTAAAAAATCTAGTGAAGAACCAAGTGGCACCATTTAACTATATGGCAATGAAGGAGAGGCTACCATGGAGAAAATGTTATGAGTTTAATAGGGCTTTTAACCTGAAAAGAAATGAAGATCAATTGATTAGTTCAGATCTCATTGAAACCATTAAGGATAATAAGGGATGTGAAGAGCACAAAGTAGAAGAATGGTGGATATCACAGTGTGAGTGCAATAAAATTAAATATGCTTTACCATATGATAAGGTTGATAAAAAATTCATTACAAAAATTTGATAATGAATATATGAGTTGGAAGAAAAAATATAAAAAAAAAAACTCTTTTCAAAAGTTAAAAAACTACCTGAGTCTGATGACTAAGAAGAAGAGGAACCTGAGATAGAAATTTAGCAACAACCAAAAGCTTCCCCTACCACTGAAGATGTTGAAACAACCACAAGAAGAACCATTACCTCAGTCTCATCAATTATTAAAATATATTGTAGGTATTGAGGAAGTGTGACCATCTATCTACACTAGGAAGTCATGTATTCCTCAAATACATGAAGTATCATTAGAGGTGCAACCTAAATCCTTTGGACAAAGCTCTAAATCAAGTTAAAAATAAAAAATGATCCAAATCCTAGAATTTTAGACATAGAAAAGGTTGTAGCCAGAATATAATGAGTGCAAAAACAAATAGAGATAGCTGCATGAAAAGGATAAGAGTTGTAACTGGAGGTGCAGAGGTGTGAAGTAGCAGTTTCACTAGTAGAAGCTAAGTAGGCAGGGAAGATTAAGGTTAAAGAAGCCAAATTTATCCAAATGGAGGAGCTAGAGTAGGAAGTGTAAGAACAAGATACATTCTCTAAAGCCTCCTCACCATATTCTCAAAGTCCCTAATTAGTAGAGATTCTAGCCTCTCCACTCCCTCAAACCCATTCATCATTAGGAATGATCTCTAGTGTTATCAATATTCTATTAGAAGTGCATCTTTCATCACCCATTCTACCATTTTCTTCATTCACCTCACCAACTCAATCATTCAATTTGTAAGAGTCACCATCACACCCTCCATCAATCACTCGACCATCCACAAGCCAAAATCACCAAGAATTGTAGGAAAACATAATCCTTGCAAAAGCAATGATTTCTTATCCTCTTACTCCCTTACCAACATTTCTTGTTATCCCCATAATTCCCCTCACTATTAAAGAAACACTCTTAAAGGTTTTTTCCACCATCTAGACCATATAAGAGAACCAATGAAAGTGGAGGGAAGAAGAGCAACAATAAAATTTGCAAGAAAAGGAGGAGTAAGTAGTCACCATGGCTTATGACACATTAGACTCAATTAGGAGAAAAAGAATAAAGGTGATTGCTCATTCGAAGGTCAAAAAGGTAGTCTTCCAAATGATATCGAAGGACTAACAACTAGAAGAACACAACAAAGATATCTTCAAGATATCCAAAGCAAAATCTCTTTGGGCTATTCATACAGAGGTTGATATACTATTTGTACAATCCAAGAGAACATACAAAAATCTAGAAGTTACTAAAAATAAAATTGAAACTTTAGAAATCAAGCTTGCTAGAGAGAAGGTAGACCAAGATGCCCTCAAGAACAAAGTCAAAATATTTAAATGGATCATTTATGAATCCCCTTATGAAAAGGAGTTACAGTAGATGGAAAAAATAATGAAGAGCTTGGAGATAGAATTGCAAACACAAGGTACAATGCAACAATAAGATTCAAAGTTGCTAGACCTTAAGGTCAAACTACAACAACAAGAGGAATCCTTATTCAATGTCTTGGATGAATTGCAATAGGAGAAATATAAGCCCCATGGCCCCAAAATTTTGGATGATTTTCTCACACGAGTCAAGAGCCACTACTGAGGAAGGATAAAAGGGTGAATCTTACAACCTTTCCCTCATTTTTGTGCTAAACTATGAGATATTGTTACCATATCTCTAGATATTTTATACCTCATCTAGTAGTATACGGGTACCAAAAAACTACCACCTGATAGTCTATAAGAGAAAAGGAAGAAATGGCCAAGTCCCAAGCCTATTGAAGGTCTTATCCTAGAAGTTGAAGTGGATAGGTACAAAAAAGTCTATCACCCAATGACAAAGAGTAAAAAATATGGAAATTTGCCAAGTCTTGAGGTTGCAAAAATATATGTATCAAGGATAGCCATAGAAGGGTACATAAAATATATTGCATGCCAAGAGTAGAGATGTCAAATTGAGTATGTCCTAAACCTGCCAAACATTTTATACCTTATCTAGTAGCAAATGAGTACCAAAATTCCATCACTTGCAAAAGAGAAGTGCTAAAGATTTTGTACCAAGCATAGGCAAGAGTGGGTATAAAACATCCATCACTCGATAATGAAGAATATATACTTGGGCCTCGATAAATCTATACGGGTACCAAAAACCCATTGCCATACAATGGACATAGTTGGAAGTATAAAACGTCTAATAGTTGACACAAGTCAAGAGCTAAAAATTGGCTAAGTCTCGAAAGCATCGAAATGTTTGTACCTAGATTGGGCATGTATAAGTACCAAAATTCCATCACCCATTTGTAAAGTAGAGATGAAAAAATAAGCTAAGTCTCAGAGGTACTAGAACTTATGTACGCAGTTTGGGTAGGTATAGGTACCAAAATTCCATTTCCTATTTGTAGAGTAGAAATCACACAATCGACTATGTCTTAGAGGCACCCAAACTCCTCTACCCAGATTTGGCAAGTATAGGTACCAAAAGTCCGTCACTCATCCGTAGAAAAGAGATGAAAAAATTAGGTAAGTCTTGGAGCTATCAAAACTTCTATACCTAATTTGCGCAAGTATAGGTATCAATAGTTTGTTGCCTATTCATAGAGCAGAGATGACAAAATTGGCTAAGTCCTAGAGCATCGAAACTTCTATGCCCAATTTGGGTAAGTATAGGCACCAAAAGTTTGTCACTCATCCATAGAGAAAAAATGATAAAATCATCTAAGTCCTAGAGGTATTGTAACTTTTGTATCTGTATTGGGCAAGTATAGGTACCAAAAATTTTGTACCTCGTTTGGGCAAGTATAGGTACCAAAAGTCCATCACCTATATATAGAGCAGAGATTAAAAATCGACTAAATCTCAAAGGTGTCAGAAATTTTGTACCCTATTTTGGGTAAGTATAGGTACCAAAAATCCATTGCCCTTCCAAAAAGTAGAAATGATAAAATCGGTAAGTCCTAGAGGCTTTGAAAATTCTATTCCCAAATTGGGCAAGTATAGGTACCAAAATTCTATCAATTGTCTACAGATCAAAGATGATAAAATTGGCTAAGTCTTTGAGGCATTGAAACTTTTGTACCCATATTGGGCAAGTATAGGTACCAAAATTTCATCACCCATCCATAGAGCAGAGATGAAAAAATTGGCTAAGTCTCAGAGGTGCCAAACATTTTGTACCCATATTGGGCAAGTATATGTACCAAAAGTCTGTCATCCATCCTAAGCCTTGCTATGTACCGCTAGCCATGGATCGGTAGAGGCAAATCTAATTCAATATTCAACAATAATATTTTAGTATATGGGTGGTCACCATATCATTTTTCCAATAGGGTAGGATCATTTGTTAGACAATATTAATAATGATATCTCTACCTATGCGATCGTGTGGATGTTAAGGGTGAATAAAAAAATGTTAAAAAAGGATCAACAAACTAGATACAAACAACAAGACCAATATGACTCAAGATGAAGCAGGTTCTAGTCATATCAACAAGCCAAGACCAGGTGGTTAGAATAGGAATACCATCGATTAGCTTAACAAACTAGCAAATATTTTATATAACAACAATCCTCCTTTGAGGTAATGATGTCTTGATAACTAAATATATTGTAAAAATCTATAAATACTAGAACATAGAATATAAAATAGTTGGCTCTTAAGCTTTTATAACTTACATGTACGAAAGCACATTGCAAAGAGAAATACAAGTCAGATTGTTGTTTGGACTTTTGTTCATTTTCTTGCAGAATATATATGTATGAATGGTTGCATATTTATAATATAGGCTAGTTGAGTGAGCACAATATTAATTCTTCTCTTTGGATTTTTGCATGTGTTCATTTTCTAGTTCTAGAATTCATAATCCATTGGATTGTAAAATATATAAGATAAGTTGGTTTATTAGGTAATTTGGTTAATTTTTGGATTTCTTAGCTTCTATATCTCATGCATTTTGATGTGTATTAACCTACATTTTTATAAGTTCTAGCTTCAACTTATTTTATCTCTTTAAACATACTTTTCCTCTTACATTTTAGGAACAACTAGTTAGGACTCCGTAGGAACCAACCTCCTCTAGAGATTGACCACAAAATCCTCAAACTTCTAGGTCATTCAATGTTTGTCAAGGTATTTGGCTGCATAATTTTACCATAGGTAGATTTTTAGACCAATATTTTTTGGCATACCTAGTGGAACATAGTCCCACTATATATATAAATTAGATTTTCAAAGATACTCTATTTTGCAAGATCCCTTTTAATCACTTGGAAACTCCAGGTAAATATAACCCAGATATATTTTAAGTTGCCTTTTTAAAACCCTACCACCTTGTCACTTTATACAATACATGTTCACAAGACAAGCAACCAAAGGATTGGATGAACCATTAGAATTCCTAGAACTACCTCTCCATCCTCATTAAAAAACAAAATTTTATTTCTCGTTATGAATCTTCTTCTTCTTTAAATTTTCCAAAAGAGAAATATCTTGAAGATCACACTCCGTTGAATTTATTTGATACTTCATTACCAATGGATCGAAATCAAAATTAGAACCCTCAAGACTACCCAACTTGGAACCATACAGGGCCTCTAAATTTGGCCATCTATAATCCTATTCCCCAAGCAACTCTAAAAATATTGCCAACATATGACAATATTGAAAAGACTACTTACGAGCACTATCAAGATGTAGCATCACTAATGCTCATACATAATATTCAAGAAGACGTCATGATAAGGCTATTAGTTATATCATTGAGAGAAATGATGTTATACTAGTATAGAACCTTACCAGATCAAACTATAACTACATGGGCCCAATTGGATAGCAAATTAATAGAAGAATTTAATGAACAAGTATATCAATTCTCTCTACTAACATAGTTCACAGTGATACAAAGGCATGCACAATAGGAAATAATGAACTTCACATTAGATTTAGTCGAACATGGAAAAGAGTAACCCAGGGTATTCATCCAACTGAAGAACATGCCATGTATTATTATCTAAGGACCTTCCATTTAGATTTAGGCATGGTTATAAGGTAATCCAATATATTTACATTCCATTATATTTTTCAAGAAGCATTAAATACCGAGAAGGACTTGATTGCTATAGGAAGGCTACCCTAAAAAATGGTAATGTTGATATTCCCATAATTTCCTTAGCAACAAATACAAACCTCTGCTACATAATTCCTTTCTAGAAACCATTATTGCCATAAAATTCCTAACATGGACAACTACAACAACTACTCACACACTCCCTACACCTCCTACAATACCTTTGTTGCTAGCACCTTCTACTATTCCTGCATTATCATCTCCTGATCCTCAAACAATTGTCTTCTAATAAATGGTTACAACAATGAGGAATGTCACCAATGAAGTTACTACCATGAAAAGGAGGGAGGTTGAGAGAAAATTTTAACCAATAAGGTTTCCATTTTTCACAAAGGATCAAGTTACTTCTACTAGCAATCTAGTGGAAAAATCCAATACAATATACAATAATTAAGAAGGTGAACCTTCTATCTTATAATTTGAGTCAATCTACTAGTGTTCAACTTGTAATAACCCACATGATGAAAGCTCATTCATGATGCACCAACACCATATCCAAAAAATTGCAATTGAAAAGATAAAAATGGGTCAGAAAGGCTAGGTAAATTTGTTGAGGGAAATGGACTATAATTTTATGATACCATCTATTGAACAAGTATCGATCCTAACAAGATCAGGGAAGAAACCTTTTCTAGTTGATCCTAAGGTAATGGATCCTTTTAAAGTACCTTCAAATATAAAATACCATCCAAAAAAGTATGTCTATTAGGCTGCCCCAATCCAAAATCTAGTTCAACACCTAAAAAAAGTGGCAAAAGAGGGTGAAACCCAAGAGCAAGCAAGAGACAAAATGAGATACCCTTATATAACCAAGCACCAGAGGGTTGAGGTGTCTGAATAATATAGGATTAAATATGATCAACCTACAAAAGAACAAAAAAATCAACCTAATATTCTTAGCTTTAACATTGTGGAGGAGTTAAAGAAGACTCAATTAAAGACTACTATGTATGATACACTCCTTATTCTAAGATAAATTGATCTATTATAGGCTTCACTCAAGTCTGTAAAGAGTTAAGGAAGACATAAGATGGATATTAGTTTATATCAAGGTCATCCTACCTCAATAACAATAAAAATAGACCATCACCATTTTACTATTCCTTGTAGATGGAGGGATGGGTGGTTCACAATTGCATGATTGACTCTAGAGTAGCTACCATAGTAATGCCCAAATTAGTTTGTGAAATAATGGGTATGGAATATACAAGGATTAGTCATAGTATTCTACAACTTGATCACACACCAGTAAAAATAGAAGTTGTAATCAAATATGTGCCCATGGTGCTACACATATTGCCTTAGATTACTATTATATAGGAAATTGTGGTAGTTGATTTGGAACCTTATTTTGGGATGTGTCTATCAAGAGAATTCACTACCAAGTTAGGTGGTTACTTATCTCTTGATTACTCACACATGGAGATCCCATTTTAAGGCAAAATATTCAAGATATTTTTTGAGAAACCATCATACCTCCATATAGAGAAGCTTGATAAAGAAAATAAGCAAGCTAACACAATCATCATGATAACAAAATAAGTGGATTTTATGGAGGAAATACTGAAATATTTCCAAAATGAGGATCAATTTTATTTAAAGGACTTAAATACTATGATTGAAATAGGAATTGGCACCTATTCGATCAGGATTTCCAAAACTTTATAATTCAAGGAGAGTTGGGTGATAAGAGAGTCGGTTGGGTAACCAAGATTCAAGAATATGATGTTGAAATCAAGACAACCAAGCTAATAAGAGGTAGGATCCTATGTCAAAAGTTAGAAAAATCTGCATTACAAAATGACAATATGGTGAATGAGGAAGAAAAATATATTGAGCTGAAAGAGTTACATATGTAGCCAAATACTTGGATTGAGCAATTGATGAACTATTTCAACTCAAGTAGATGTTCAAATAATCTAACTACATCTCAAATATAGAGATACATATTATAGATAAGTAAGTATGTAATAACTAAAGGCATCTTATGCCAAAAAAATTTGACGAAGTGCTATTGAGATGTTTGCATCTAGATAAGATGGGAGAAGTACTCCAAGAGTTACATAGTGTTTTTTTAGGAGGTCACTACTATGGATAGACCATTGAAGAAAATATCCTAAGAGCCGAATATTATTGGCCATCAATTTTCTCAAACGTATTCAAATTGGCCAAAGTATATAACAACTGCTAAAGGTTTATATGCAAAAGAAAGCATCTAGAAATACCTCTTCAACCAATAATCATAGTGAAACCCTTCTAGAAATGGTTGGATTTTATCAAAATTATCAATCCAAATTCATCATCCAAACATAATTACATCATGAAAATGATGAACTATTTCACTAAGTGGATAGAAGTTGAGGCCACCAAGCACATTGATAAGAACACAATGATTGAATTCTTGGAAAGGTTTATCATAAGGTTTGAAATTCGAGCCACCATTGTTTCAAACAATGCCAAATCCTCCATATATGTAAATACTATTGATTTCATAAAAAACTATGGGATCTACTGGAATGCCTCTTTGAATTATTACCCCGAAGGAAATGGTCTTGTAGAATATAGAAACAAGAACCTATTAAAAATAATTAAATGCAGTATCAGGCATAACCCCAAAAGCAGGCATCTAATGTTGGATCAAGCATTGTGAGATGATCGGATCATAGTCAATAAATTGCTGAAAACACCTCCTTATACCCTGGTATGTGGAAAAGAAGTTGTATTACCCATTAATGGGAAGGAAGTTGTATTGTCAAACAACACTTTCTAATTAGAGATCCATATCCAATAAAATTTGCCTACTAGAGCTTGGTTATTTAATATTATTTTTTGAATTGCTAATCCTCCACTTGATTTAGGCTGGAATTTTTTTTTCCAACTTACTAGAGCACATACCCATACTTGGTTTAATTTTTTCATAAGCAAACCCAACTCCCTCAGGATTCCAATCAAATTCGCAAGGATAGAGAACTTATAAATTGACATTGTTTGAATAATTGATTAAAGAATAGCCATTTTTTCTCTAAAAGAAAGCCAATGACGTGTCCAATAATTTAACTTACTACCAATTATATCCACTAGTATTTTCTATTCTACCAAATTTAGCTTCTAATAATGGAGTGAAATCCCTAGGTAGTCCAATGGTAGGAAGGCTTGAGAGAAACCTAAGATGTTTAGAATCTTATCTTGGATCCCCATTTTGGTATTAAATAACACTACCTTGGACTTGATTGCATTCACTTCCTAGCCTATGGCTTCCAAATAAGTATTTAAGGTAGCTTTAAGCACTCTTAACTCCTTGACATTGGTCCCCCAAGCAATATTGTATCATCCAAAAATTATAAATAGGTCATATTCATCACTCTTACTTGCACTCCTAAGATAACTCCTTGTTGAATATTTCTTCAAAGAAATTTTCCTAGTCCTTTAGCAAGAATAAAAAATAGGCATGGGGATATAGGATCTCCTTTTTGAATTCCCCTATAGGCCTAAAAGGGAACCAAGGGAATACCATTGATGAGGATTGATAAAGAGGCCAAAGATATGCAACTCACGATCCACTCTCTCTAGCATTGAGAGAAACCAAAGTTTTCTAACATTTGATCCAAAAACTACCAAGGAACTATATCATAGGCATTAGACATGTATAATTTTATAAACATAACTCTTTGACCTTTTTGATGTAATATGTGAACTACTTCTTGTACCAATATTACTCCATACAAATTTTTCGACCCTCTACAATTCCTCCTTACTCTAGAGAGATATTATTATCTAGTACTTTATTGAGTCTTTCAACCATTAATTTGATAATGATCTTGTAGACTACATTACAAAATGAAATAAGATGAAAGTCTCCAAGGTTGGAAGCCTCTCCCACTTTAGGAATCAAAGTAAGGAAAGTACGAATCATATTATATAACATGCTTTTATTTGCACGATATTATTCCATTGACCTAATTACATCCTCCCCTATATCATCCCAAAAATCCTAGAAAATTCAATCAATAACCCATCAGGGCTATTGATTTAGACATTATTATTATATAAATAATATATAATAATAATGTATGTTTTTATTTTCTTTTTATTATTTTTATATTGTATTTCTATTATTATTATATATGTAAGAAATATAATAGTAATATATATATTTTTTAAAACCTTAAAGTCTTGATTAAAAGAAAACCAAAACCAAAGGGAAAATATTTAAAACTATAGAAAAATCCCCCACATCTAACCAACAAATCGATAGTAACAACATATTATCAAAAACATTACTAACGCAATACTGACGATAAATATCGTCAGAAAAATTGACGATAACTGCTAGCCCAAAATAAACCAAGCATTAGATACTTCAAATCAAAATTCCAACACCCAAATACCAAAACAAAAATGTAGGTCCCCAATTTTTTTGGGGTACGTTGTGGAGCAGCCACAACAGGAAGCGACTATGCTAACCCTCAAGGGCACTTGGATCTAGATATAAACCATGAATATGGTGGGCTTAGGTGTTAAAAAATCAAAGGAAACTGATGTCATGATAATGGAGGGTAGTGAAAGGGAAAATAGATTTATCTCTACGATGGTAGAAAAGTCGATGATAAGGTCTTTCAAAATAGAGGAATGGGGGCTAGTAGGTGCAGATACCGTGAAAGCGTTAAGGCAAGTTGTGTAAGATGCAAATGCTTCTAGGGGCGAAGAGAGGGTTGGGGAAACCGAAATGCCAAAAACCATTGAGTGGGGCAGTGGAAGAGAAATAGAAGGGATGGAGAGGCCAGAGGAAAAAGGAGCAACGACTAGGGTTTTAGCCATTGAGGAAATGACTTCCAAAGAGAGAAGAAGAAAGGGAAAAGAGTGAACATGTACCTTTGAGCTCCATGATCAAATGAGCTGAGGAAGTGGAACGCTATGTGTGTGGATTTTCTCTCTCCTCTATGTCAATCACCTCTATGTTAATCACCTCCATCTCTTCTTCTTACTTTTACAAATGCTCTGTGACAAGTGCTTTGGGAGCGCTCAATGGAGGGGGTATGGGTGTCACAAAGAAGCTCATTCTAGGGGGCCTTGGAGCACTGGTTCATAGCCTCTTCATTATATGTGACAACGAGATGGGTGTTTCCTCAAATTTTCTCTTTGGGAGGGCACTCTGCTTCTTATGAGGGATGGCCCACTTTCTCTAGCCAATTACAAACCACTAATGATTGCTTTTCCCTTTCCTTGTACCATGTGCTTCTTTACTTCTAGCTCCTCCACTTCATCAGGGCCTTCTGTGCTTTAAGGCACAGTCTCAAAAAATGATAAGGCCCGATAGGTGTCTACATTTTCATCATACACCATGGAGAATTTGTCATCCAAAACCATTGGATAGTCGAAAAGCATTTTGTTATTATGGACTCACATGATCCACCACTTAATGATCTTGTGATCTGACCAATGTCACAACTTTTCCTTCATCGCCTGGAACACATCCCTAGGAATCCTATGCTCTAGGTTGATGGTTGGGTCGTAGTCAACCTATATGGGGTAAAAGTCATATCAGAGGTGCAAGGACACCATATCGTCAATGCGCCACTCCAACTCATGTCTTGTAGGGTTATTTCACTGGGTGATGATATTCGAGTGAGGGCAACAATGAAAAGACTTCACTCCGATGAAACTCTAAAATAAGTCATGCAGATCGTACTTCTAGTATTGGGGAGCTCAATTAACCCTAAGTTGTATAGCGTTATAACAAGGACAACATTATAGCCACACCACATCACCTTGACATCTTTGAACTTTAAGGGCATAGGACATATGTGCTTCTTCCCTCTACCTTTTACATACGAATCATTAACGTAGTCTCATTGTCGAGCGACCTTTAGGGCAAACAGGTCCAACGTGGCATAGTATGGAAACACGAAGGGTTTCCCTATAAACCCAAAAATTTTAATTACCAAGTCCTGGATGAGAATGAAAACATCTCCCAACTTCTCGTCCACCACTTTGTCCCTCAACTCTGTGATAACTCACTTGAGGTGGCCATAGATCAGCTCCAGCATTGACCCCAAGAAAACTCGATTAAAATTGTAGTACGACTCATCCATAGACAAGCCCTGCATCCAGAGATAGACTGGAAATGCCTTGCCTTCTTCATTAGACTGATTCTTGGGGATGAAGGTGAAGCATTTATGTAGCTGGTAGAAAAAATACCATCCAAGGAAGGAGCAATGTCTAAACTGATCATCTATGCTACTCTACAGTTAGGATAATAAGAGGTGCATCTATTGTGCGATCCACTCTACACATTCGAAGAAAATTTGTAGGGAATCCAACTTCATCTTATACGAGAAATAGATTTCATTGTGAAAAATAGACTATGCCATGGATGCCTGTCAGGCGTAAACTATAGCATCAATAAAGAGCCCCATCACCCATGCCAAAATAAAATAACTATTATAGTGCAAAAACTTTGTTAGGTGCTTGGGTAATTTGGGAAGCTCCCCAGATGAGGGTAATCCTCCCAATTGTTGTCTCGTGAATTGGCACATCTGATATGTGGACTGATACCTCTCACTCTGCTCAAAACTGGTAATATTCCTAGGGAGGAAATCAACTGAGGGTTTATTTCAATAGGAAAAAGCCTCCTGAATGATATCGGCTATAATGGAGAATAACTTATTCCCCTTGGAATCTCACACTATCCTTGTTTGAGCATCGTAGAATTGTGAAATTGTCTACACAAGCTCTGGGCATGGATGCATGGGCATGCACATTTAAAATAAATGTGAGAGTGGTAAACTATAACCATTGCATTTCTAGCTAAATATTCTTTAAATACACTATCGACATCCTAGCATAGTTCTTCAAGGTCTTTGTGCATCATCAAACAATCCTGAAGTCCATAAATCTTATCTTTAGGAAACATCAACTTTATAGGCTTTCTCTCATGTTTTCACGACTTCTTCAAGCTGCTCTCCTTTTTGGGCATAATCTCTTTCTTGGATGCCTTCTCCCTATGTTATACACTCTTCTTACCTATTTCAGACTAAATTATTTTGATACGAATTCTTGCATAGATACATGATCGGGAAACTGTAGTGGCACAAGGACTGCATGAAAATATGAATGCAATGAAGTGATGGGCATGAAATGGCTCTAGAAAACCCTTCTCCTTATAGTGCCATAATCAAACCTACTGATTTAAATGCCAGCATCAAGAGTTAGTGCAGGTGAAGATCATGCATAAAATTATGTGCCCTCTATCTACCCTCGTGCTGGTAGCTTGCCCTCTTCAATGATGAATAATGGTACCAACTAGAAAAATCCTCCTTGCGGTACATGCACTTCTTGGGAGGAGTGCTCACTTGGAATTGCCATAGGGAGGCATGCTTCGGAGAGTTATGGAGTGTAAGTCTTGTAGGATGAAGTAATTGACCTAATTGACATCGAAGACTTGAAATGGTCCTTCCTAGAAGGTGTTGAACTTATTGTGGTTCCTTGTCTTAGACTTGTTTTCATTCCATTTCAAGACCAAGTCTCCGACACTGAAGTTTCTATCAAAATTTATTTTACCAAACCAACCTTTTGTGGATTCGGTATGCTTTGCAAAAGCTTCGTAAGATTTTTCTCTATCTTCTTCCAACTGTAGTAGCTGGGCTAACATTGCATCCATCAGGTCAAATTCACCTTCTTTCCCATTGAGCCACTTGAGCAACTGTAATGCAAGTAGTTATATGTGCGTGGGTAAGACTACCTCTTTCCCGTACACCAACAAAAAAGAAGATGTTTTGATTGAGCTCTTGATCTAAATGCGATTGGTCCAAAGAAACTAGTCTAATAGTAGATTGTAGCTTCACTTATTCTCATGTAGGGACCTTTTTAGAATTTGTATCAAGTTCTTGTTTACAGACTCTACCAATCCATTGCCCTATGGGTAATAGTAGATGAGATCTTAAAAATTATTGTACCTGACTACGAACTCACAGATCCTTGCACCAATGAAAGGAGTGTCATTATTAGATATGATCGCATCAAGCATGCCAAAACAAGTGATCAACCCTTGAAGAAAATATATGACGACATCTTGGTTGGTCTACTTGGTTCGCACTACCTTAGACCACCGAGTGAAATAGTATGTAGTGATAAAAATGTATTTATGGTCGATGAAGGTGTTGGGGTTAATGAACTCGATGAATTCTAAGACCCACTACTATAATACATATTTTTCTTGAATGGGGTGGAGAGGAAACGAGGCATGCTGGATTCTTTCTATGTAGCACTAGCACTTGTCATAGCATTGGCTGGCCCTGAAAGCATCAATGAAGAGGATGGGCCAGTAGTAACCTACCTTGATGATCTTCAAGGCTATTGGCCTACCCACAAAATGACCTCTCAAAATCCCAGAGTGAAACTCTTCAAGGATCCTTGGTTTCTTCGACTCTCTGATGCACCTCAAGAGGACTCCTTCAATATTTTGATGGAACAATATATTGGGTGTCAAAACATACCGGCCAACCTACAAGTGAAATCTCTTTCTTTGTGAAGCATTGAAGTAAGGAGGACATTTGCTCATGTCAACATACTCGACAAGGTCATATGTCCAATCTGGACTTCTAACCGATAGGTTGGAAAGGTTGCTTTTAGGTGTAGAGTCTTCTGATTCGAGGTTTGCCACTTCAATTGCAACACTTCTGGCTAGTTCCTGATAGAGTGCTCGACCTTGGACCAACTTGGCAGGGCATAATTCAATATAAAATTCTTGGATCTTGGATATCCATACAACACTCCTATTTACAAGCTCTCCCTGAATAATGAAACTCCTGACGTCGGGGTGTACCACGTACACTATCGTATTACTATAGGAGACAAAATACCTAACTTTTTGGAGCGATTTCATCACTGTATGCACTTGTATTTAGATAAAATTATACTGTTCTTCATGTGATTTTATGATGTGGCTTAGGAATGCTATCGGGTGCTCATCTCTATCTTCCCCATTTTGGGTCAGAATAACTATGTATCTTTTTAGTTTCTTGATAGCATATAGGATAAAATATTTTGTGTATTTAGGATTTAAGAGGACTGGAGCTTGAGCGATCCACTCCTTAACTTCTTGGAATGCCTTATTCATTACATTGATCCACTTGAACTTGACATCTTTCTTTAGAATCTCGATCATCGGCTTCACCACTTGGGTGAAGTCGGATATGAACTTCCTAACGAAGTTGATTTATCCAAAAAGGATTGTAAGGCTTTCTTGTTTGATGATAGTGGAATCTAGAGGAGAACTTTAGCTTGATAGGGATCAACAGTTAATCCCTTCTCATAGATCAAGTTCCCAAGAAGTTTACCTTCCTTCACTACAAAAATTAATTTTTTAGGGTTGATGGAGACCTCAAACTCTTGGTATTTCTCAAAGACTTACTGTAAATATAAGCCATTTTCCTCCCTCTTATGGGAGAATATTGTCATATCATCCAAGTATATCATGATGACATGATTTAACAGTTCATCAAAAGTGAGGTTCATTACCATTTGGAAAGTCACTTTAGTATTTGAGAGGTCGACGAGCATACACTGATAGGTGAAGGTTCTCCACATAGTAGTGAACCTAGTCTTCTATTGGTCTTTGTACTTGACCCATATATGATTGTAGCCAAAGAAGCCATCTAGTAAATAGAACCTTTGTGATCCTGTCACTACGTGAAGAATATGGTCAATTTGAGGCAACAGGTAGTGGTCCTTTAGCGACGCTTGATTAATATTTTGAAAATAAATACACAAGTGAATGTCCTTATTCTTATTTCATACCAAGACCAGGTTGGCCACCCAAGAGGAGTGCTTTATTAGGTATATGATCTTCACTTCAAGCATCTTTAAAAGCTTATCTCTCATTATCATCTTGATCTTTAGGTTGATGGGCCTCTATTTCATCTTAAAGGGTTTGATCTCTTCTTATAGCTCAATGGTGTGTTGGATGATATTCTTCTCATACCCCCTTAGATCTTGATAGCACCAAGCGATGATATCAGGGTACTCCTTTCATAGGACATGAATCTATTGGAGTTCCTTGGCTATGCAATCAGCCCCTACTTTGATAAATTTCCCTGATTCTAACTCCAGGTCTATGAACTCTCTTCTATTTACTTTGATCTTGTGGGTAATAGACCTATCATTCCGATCAAACAAAATTTCTAATGTGATCAAACCCTTGGGGATATGATTGTTTTTCAACTAGATTAATCCCTCATAGTCTTCGTCATCCAGAGTTCGATTCTCAATTGAGGATGGCTCATTAACCAAAAAATTTACAAGTTCTTTGTCATTGTCGAACACTTGCGAGTGGATATTTTTATCAAGTACAAAAGTCTTATAGATCAGCCTCACCATTTTTGTTTTATGCATAATATTGTCCACTAGTGAGAACCAGGCATCGATGGAGGCCAATATGTCCATAAGCTTATTTATCTCTCATGAAATCGACTAGATGCTTAGTGTGGTGAAGGATTCATGCAAATCCACACCTTGTTGTCGTATTATTTTAGATAGTGCTGCTTGGAGATGCACTTATTGGTGACTTGGTTGTAGATCAATTCAGAATCCCCAAATATCTGTAACTGCTTGATGCTGAGTTTCTTAGATTTTTTGAGTTTGAGATATAGAGCCTCATACTCAGTTGCATTATTTGTACAAATCCATGCAAACCTGTATGAGTAAGTCTTTTGTTCACCATATGGAGAGATAAGAGCGATACCAACCTCGATGCCCTTTTTGCATCATGCACCATCAAAGAAAAGTTTCCATAGCTGATATCGAGGGATTTTCTTTAGGTGCTTTCATTTTAGCATTTTTAGGCTTGGTGAGTGAGTAGCACCCTAAATATGTCCCGATGATGGTATTAAAATCGATCATGGAAAACTCATATTTAGCTCAGAGTTCATCGAGATATTATTCCATCAGGTTCACTTCTTGCATTTCTTATGTCATCAAGTTGGAAAATCCCAAGCCTTTCTCCTTATCTTTAATTTTTTCAACCTAAAAACTGGTAGGCTTCTTGTTGAAGAGCTTAAATTTCTTCTCCTTGAATGGGATTTCCAAGTGTGAGTAGTTGAGGGAGAGGTAGCCTCCCAACTTGGCCGTGAATTCTCTCGAGAGGCACATACTAAAATATGGATCGAGGTCGATGACCATGATCACTTGAATGACCATGACTTATGATATTTTATGCAGGAGGATTGAAACATCTATGATCACCCCTACCATATTTACAGGAGTCCCATCTAGTTGCAACACCCCAGTGCTACTTTGGGTATACTCCATACCCATGACATCGCACACTGCTTTGGGCATGATGATCATCACAATACCAGAGTTGACCATATAGTTGTGTACAATCCACCTTTCTATTTGAAGATAAATGTAGAATGGTGGGTCCTATTCTTTCACGTGGTCAAAGTCATCAATGGCTAAGCAATCACCATTTGCATCAGCCTACTCTCCTTGTATTTAGTAGACTTGATATATTCCTGTAAGAGGTCTAATTAACCAAGAATTTGGAGGGAATCATAAAGGTTTACCTTGGTAGGGTATTTCTTCATCTCTTTGACTATGTTATAGTTCGAAGTGCCATATTCTTTCACTCATTTTGTAGACTTGTAGTTTTTTGGTACTATTGCATGACATCCACCCTTTGACGCTTGGTCAATGAGGGGTATCAGAGCTTCTCCCTGGCTTGATCTTGCATATTGTCTTATGGTTGAGAATTCGAGGGTTTGGGTTGGAAACCCCTTTCTCTAACTCGTGGTGGTAGGAAGTCCTTCAATAACTCAAGGTACTCTAAGCTCATCGTTGGATCAAGAGCTTTCACCAGCGATTGGGCCTTTTCACTCCATGGTTTAGATGCAGTAGGCACCTTTAGCATATCCATCTGGGTTGGATCTACCCCAATAGGTTTCTTCCCAGCCTTGGTGAGGACTGAGACCTTATCGGTGGAAGATATCATGAAATTATGACCAACTTATCTGATCATGTTGATATGTTCATCGTAAACACCACTGACCAGCATCTAGGCATATTTGAGGTGCACCATACAATTTTCTTTGCTATGTAAATCATTTCAAGTGGTACACCAATAAGTTCTACCGAATGAACCAACTTCTTCACTTTCCAATATTACCGTATTTCTCTTAGGGGCCCTGCTGGTGGAAGCAGCTTGCTCCCTAGTGATCGGGGGAGGAAATATTCTTAGCTGGAAGATTTGATCATTTTGCCTCCTCTTCATGACAGTCATCTCATTTACCATATTTCTCACTGATGCTCACAAATCCTACAATTCCTTGACCTGGTCTACATTTAAAACTGTCTAGGGCATGGGTAATGGCAATGGCACCATTGGTGTAGGTAATGCTAGATATGGAACAAGAACTGGGAGCTGAGGAATGACAAGAGCATAAAATTGTGGAGTGGATATTGCTTGATTTTGAGAGTTGGGATTCCAAGATTTATTGGGATACATCAGGGGTGCAGGAATAGACTGAGAAGATGCACTAGGATACATATTCTTAGAGAAATCTGGATAGATCGACATAGTCACCTTTGGAGGTAACTTTCTGATAGCTACTAAATCAACCTTGATCTTCTATGCCTACTCATACAATATAGGGAATATGTTGATGTTAACCTAGCATATTCTCATGCTAATGTCAGAGTGGAAAGATCTCAAATAGTAGAATGTCGCTTGCTTCGAGGTGGGTCAAATGTCAACAATGACTCTTTTCTAGGTTCGAATGAACCTAATGTTAAAGTCAGCTACCTCATCCTAGGGATGGTGAACTAGTGCAATAGAGAAAAGAGATCCACCTATTTGTTGAAGCCCCTTATCAACTGTTCTACCAATTGATCCCATGTAGTGATGGTTTCGACCATAAGTGACTAGTACCAATAGAGAAGCTTACCTCAGAGTGAGAGGACTAGTATTCTCACCATGATATCTTCTTTGGTGATGTGGTGAATGGTTGTTATTCTTGCGACATCTTGGATATACTCGTAAGTCATCTTCCTCGTATCATTATATGTGGATAGAGCTTTCAATGCTATAGGAAATAATTAGTTCTTAACCATCAAAACTAGAGGTCCCAAATGATTCCATGCAAGGAACTACTCGGGGGTAGCTTATTGCACCATCTGAACTAGCAAATTTGGTTGAACTGGTTAACTCAAAATATTTGGAATGTTTGGTTGAATCGAAGGATTCGGTTGAACTAGAGAATTTGGAAGATCCAAGGGCAAACTAGTTGTATGCTGGTAGGACTTGGAGTTTGTGAAGCAATAACAACTACTTGCGAAGATGTCCCATATAACAAGATATTCAGTTGAACCACTATGGGATTTTCTTCCAAAGCGTCAATGTTAAGCTCCAAGAAATCGACTGATTCTTTTGTCTTTTTAGCCTTCTATCTCGTGTACACGAAGGTGTAGGCTTTTAAACCAGTATTCAAGACTTGGAGGCTTCTGAGTTCAACTGAGTCACCAGATGTTCGAATTCAAAAATAACAAGATGAAAATCAACTTCTTAATACTACTTTTGATGTGGAATGTTTGTGTCCCATCGAAATTTCTAAAATTTTTTGGTAATCGAATCAGCCTAGATATAGATTTTCTAAGTCTAAAACATCCTATATCCACTACAAAGCATTGAATGGCCAAAGGAAGTAAATTTCCTTCCTGCCAATCTCCAGTAGGGCTGGTTTCAAAAATAAAATAAAATTGGTTTGAGATAAGAGTTAGATAAGATGCATAAAGAGAGGGAAATAAATGAAAGAAATTGGAAAAGAGGCTAAAAGCCTAAAATGTGGGGGTGATGGACAGGAAGCATGATACACAACTTTCAATCGAACCAACAATAATCAAAATAATAAACTTTTAATAGAAATCGACACTAAATCCTCTTAGTCACATAATCTCTAGGGGTAATCCAATATTAATCCTTCACCAACAACTAAATCCATAAACAAAATTCAAGCCATATGACAAAGTGACTAACTCGGTGAAGATCAAACAACACAAACAAATGATACACATGTGTTATTCCTTTGTTCCTATAAGAGAACCAAACATTACTTTCATCCCAAAATGAGGATACCAAAAGAAAAATCCCTTTTACAATTTTGAAAATTCCCTCAAATACCATGTTTTCCCCTTTTCCCGCCTAAAACCATCTATTTCAAATTTGAATTTTGGGGGCAACTTGCTAAGGTCACAACTTTGCACTTGTTGATCCAATTGACTATTATAGTATATTTTAGGAAAGTGCACTAAACAAATTAAGTGGAGATAAGCCTTAGATCTTTAGCCAAGGCTTGTATCTAGCTGAAAATCCTCAAATTCAACCTCTAAGACCTTCAAAAATCTCCTGCAAGTTAAACTAGTTTTACTAGTTTTACAATATTAAATAATTACAATTTTTTTCGGGTGATGCAAGATTACTCTTACACCACCGGATTGTCCTGCATCAGACACCCAGGGTAATTTTGAGAAGTGACATTCACTTCTCTGTTGTTGGAAGAAAACCAAGGCGTTCAACCTCAACCTTCGACAACCAATATGAATCTTCAACAAGTCTGCCCTTCCACTTAACCAGATATTCTGCATACTACCTATTTTTGGTACTTTTTCCGATGCGGGTATCCAGGATCTCTTCTATCTCTTTCATCTCTGGAGTAGATGTTGGAATATTCCACAATTCTGCTACTAGTCCCTCATCATTGTCTCCTTCATGGTATTCTACCAAATCTGAAATGTTAAAAATAGGTGATATGTTAAGCCCACTTGGAAATTCCACTTCATATGCATTTCTTGAATCTTGTTTTTCTATGATTCTGCATGGTCCAAACTTCCTCATTTATAGCTTGTTATAGGTTTTAGTAGAAAACCTTTATTTTCTTATATGGACCATAACTTCATCTCCCACTTCAAATTCCTTAAAATGTCACTTCTAGTCTGCCCTTGTCTTGTACTGAGTATTCATCTTAGTAATATGCTTCTTAACTTATTCATGCAAGCTCTTCAGATGCTCTGCAAAGTCCTCAGCCTCAAAACTATACTTTTCCCTTGTATCTATCTTCCTCAACTCAGAAGTACTTCTTGGACTGATCCCATATATTATCTGGAATGGAGATTTGTTAGTACTCCTATTGACAAAATTTTTGTATGCAAATTCTACCTGTGGCAAAACCAAATCCCATCCCTTGGGCTTATCTCCTACCAAACATTTCAGTAGATTACCCAAACTTCTATTCACCACCTCTGTTTGTCCATCAGTCTATGGTTGGTATGCAGAACTGAATTTCAAAATTGTCTTCAATTTCTTCCATAAGGTTCTCCAAAAATACCCAACAAACTTGGTATATCTATCAAAAACTATACTCTTTGGTAGACCATGAAGTCGTACCACCTATTTGAAAAACAACCCTGCAACATGAACTGCATCATTAGTTTTCGAATAGGGAATAAAATGTGTCATATTTGAGAATCTATCAACCACCACAAATATGGAGTCATTTTCCCTCTGTGTCCTTGGTAGACCAAGAACAAAATCCATGTTGATGTCCTCCCATGGTATCTCTAGTACAGGTAATGGCTGATATATTCTAGTATTCTGTCTCACACATTTGGTCATCTGGAATACTCTACAACTTTGCACAAATATTTTCACATCTTGCTGTAACTATGGCCAATAGTAGTTCTCACTAACGAGAGCAATGGTCTTATCTCGACCAAAGTGTCCAACCAACCCTCCACTATGCTTTTCCTTGACCAGATTCTCCCTCATTGAACTCCTTGGAATGCATAATTATTTTCCTTTGAACAACATTCCATCTTGGATTAGAAAATCCAACCACTTAGTCCTTTCCAAAGTAACAGGTTCTAAGAAAGCTCTCCAAGCCTCTACAAAATCAGGATCTTCAGGATACAAACCCTTAAGTTTATCAAACCCTACAACTTCCACCTTCATTTCTATCAATAAACACTACCTTCTACTTAAGGCATATGCAACTCTATTTGATTTTCCACTCCTGTGCTTCAACACAAAGGTATAACTCTGTAAAAATTCAACCCACTTCAAGTACCTCTGATTTAGCTTCCCTTGGATATTAATATACTATAAGGCCTGATGATCAGTATATAGAACACACTTTTTTGGCGACAAATAATGCCTCCATTTCTTCAGAGCCTGAACTATAGCATAGAAATCTTGATCATAAACTAAATACTTCTTCCTAGCATCATTGAGTTTCTCACTAAAATAAGCAACAAGTTTACCTTCTTGATTCAATACATCTCCTATGTCACTACCACTAGCATCACAATCTACCTGAAATACCTTATTAAAATTTGGAAGTGCCAAAATAGGTTGCTTTGTGACCTTCTTCAACATATCAAATCTCTTATCTGCTCCTAAGGTCCTCTTAAATTATTTCTTATCCCCTCTCATTGTTTCTATAAGGGGTGCACAAATACTATTGAAATTTCTAGTGAATTTTTTGTAAAAACTTGCTAGACCATGAAATGATCTTACCTCAGTTATGCTCCTTGGAGTAGGCCATTCAATGATAGACTTCACCTTTTTCGGGTCTATTTTTAGACCTTTGGATGAGATGACAAATCCTAGATACACTAACTCCTTCACAAAATTGCACTTCTTAAAATTAATCAGCAACTGCTCCTCCCTCGGCTTCTCAAAAATCCTTATGATATGCATCAGATGATCTTTGAGGGTCTTGCTAAATATTAAAATGTCATTCAAATAGACAATGACAAATTTTCCTAAAAATTCCTTTAATACCTCATTCATCAATCGCATGAATGTGCTTGGTGCATTGGTTAGCCCAAATGGCATGACCAACCACTCATACAAACCCTATATGGTCTTGAAGGCTGTATTCCACTCATCTCCTTCTCTGAAATGAATCTGATGGTACCCACTCTTCAGGTCAATATTTGTGAAGTACTTGGCTCCACTCAAACAGTCCATAATGTCATCCATCCTTGGCAATGGAAATCTATATTTTATTGTGATCTTGTTAATAACTCGAGAGTCTATATACATTCTCCACTCTCCATATTTCTTTGGTGCTAGTACTGTAGGTACTGCACATGGACTCAAGCTCTCTTGAATCAGTCCTTTTTTTAGCAACTCTTAGACTTGCCTATTTAGCTCCTCACTTTCTCCAGGAGTTATTATGTGGGTTGCCTTATTGGGAAAACTAGATCCTGGTACCAAATCTATATGGTGATTGATATTCCTCAGTAGTGGCAAACCTTCAGGCACATTATTTGATATAATATCTAGAAATTCTTCTAACAGACCTAAGAATTCTACTGGGGTATCTTTGCATTCTTCTTCCCTAACTCTAGGAATTAATGCATAGCACATATTCTCGTGCTTCAAACCATACAAAACCTTCTACCTTCAATTAAATAGATACTGGCACTACTACATACCTTTTCGTCCACCTCATTCAGGGGCTTCGGATTATGGTGCACTCCATTCTTTGTCAGGGAGTAAGTGTTGGCACGACCATCATGCACTGCACACCGATCAAACTGCCATGACCTTCCCAATAGCAAATGGCAAGCATCCATAGGCAAGATGGCACACATGAACTCATCATGGTAATTCCCAATATTAAATTTTACCAAGCATTGCTCATTGACCAAAGCCCTATGGTCCTTCTACAACCATGCAATTTGATATGGATGCGAGTGTCTCTTCCTCTCTAATTGAAAATAGTAACCATTCCTTTTGAAACTAAGTTATATGTGCTACCATTGTCTATGATAATATTATAGACCTTACCTACACATTTACACCTTGTGTGAAATAAGCTCTTCCTCTGATCTGGGTCTCTCTCCTCATTCAGCAAGGCTCTCCTTGTGATCAACACTTCTCCTCTTTCTGCTTCTTTAGAGTACTCAGATTCAACATCTTAATCAACAATAGTAGCTCTGGCATTACCTTCGGGTCTCTTATTTATCCTCTCTTGGTGTTGTGGACACTTGTATGCTCGATGTCCTTCTTCCCCATAGTGGAAACAAGTTCCACGAAATCCTCCTCTTCCAAACCCTCATCTAGACCTTCCTCTTCCTCTATGGTAACCATTGTTCTGATCACGAGGGCGGTAAGCATTATATTCCTTTTGGTCCTGACTACTTATGGCTTCTCCATTCTTCTTATGATATTCATTTCTTCCTTCATTTGTTCTTCCACCAATTCTTCCACCATGATCTCTTCCTCTTTGTTTGCTTTCAAACCTTTTGTTCAACTTCTCTTCAACCCTCATGGCAAACTGGTGAGCATCCTCTATGGTGGTCATCCTGACCAGACTTAACTCCTATTGAATACTTTCTCTTAACACATTAATATAATGGGCTACCTTCTCCTTTTTGGACTTAGAATGGCCTATTCTGATTAAAATTTTATAAAAATTCTCTGTGTATTCTTTGATAGACTTAAGTGACTACCTCAAACCTTACATTTTATTTAGCAGATCCAACTCGTAGTCAGCTAGAATGAACTGCCTCTTCAACTTCTCCAACATCCACTCCCATTTTGTTATCCTTTATTTTCCTCTTTTGTTTCTATCTAGCTGCACTCCCTTCCACCATATGCTGGCATGGCCCTTCAACTTGGTCTTAGAAAACTTGATCCTATCAAGATCTTCAACCTCCTCATACTCAAAGTATTCTTCCAAATCATTTATCCAGTCAATCAACTCCTTTGGATCAAGATTTCTAGAATACTTAGAAACCTCCATATTTGGTCTCTTTCCAATCTGAGATATGGCTTTGTATAACCTAGCTTGTACAGGATCTACTACCTCTTATTCTTCCTTGAACTGGTCCTCTTCTTCTTCAACTTCATCTTCACTGCCATATTCTCTCCTTGCCTCAAACCCTCTACACAGCTCCTCTTGCAGAGCCTGAACTTACCTCTGCAAAGCTCTAAAATATTCTTCTGGTACCATATTTCTCCCACCACCATGGTTTCTTCATGGAGGCATTCTACTCACTTCTCTCACAAACCCTAACCACAGATCCTGGTCTAAACTGCCTCACATCTGGAGCTCTATTTACACACTCAGGAACTCCTGCTCTAATACCACTTGGCAAAGATCAAACAACACAAACAAATAAACTTTTAATAGAAATCGACACTAAATCCTCTTAGTTGCATAAGCTCTAGGGGTAATCCAATATTAATCCTTCACCAACAACTAAATCCAGAAACAAAATTCAAGCCATATGACAAAGTGACTAACTGGTGAAGATCAAACAACACAAACAAATGATACACGTGTTATTCCTTTGTTCCTGTAAGAGAAAAAAAATTTCATTACTTTCATCCCAAAATGAGGATACCAAAAGAAAAATCCCTTTTACAATTTTGAAAATTCCCTCAAATACCCTATTTTCCCCTTTTCCCACCTAAAACCATCTATTTCAAATTTGAATTTTGGGGGCAACTTGCCAAGGTCACAACTTCGCACTCGTTGACCCGATTGACTATTACAACATATTTTCAGAAATGGCATGAAATGAATTACAGAAGTAGGCTTTGGCTATTTTCCAAGGCTTGCGTCTAGCTGAAAATACTCAAATTCAACCTCTAAGACCTTCAAAAATATCCTGCAAGTTAAACTAGTTTTACTAGTTTTACAAAATTAAACAATTATAATTTTTTTTTTGGGTGATGCAAGATCACTCTTACACCACTGGATGCTCCTGCATCACTAACTTAATAGAAATAACATGATATAAGGCATACACAAAGATAAAATACTCAAGATCAAAACCAGAAGATGGTGTTTTAGAAGTAAATTTCAAGATATACAGTTGCTTTTCTAGCAGATATTGTTCATCCTTAGTTACAACAAAAATTCTAGTTTTTATAGAGAATTATGCCTCTCAAAACATTAATGCCCAGCCACTTCTATGATGGTGGTAGATAGATTTGATCCAAAATTGACTTAACAACATAAATTTGAAGTTATAGATAACTTAGCATTGAATGTAGAAGGTTTCCCTGATCTACCATGATCGGGTAACTTAGAACACAGTTTCGGGGTCAGTTGGGAAATCAATGATGGTTTTGTGTAACTTTCATTGTGCTTGTGGCCCACCTAGATTTTCACTCCACAATTGGAGCCAAAGTACTTTCACTCTGGAGGTGGAGCAAAAATGTCCCTTTGCTTTGTTTGAGCCTTCGAGAAACTTTACTTTTTGGCCAGCTTTCGCTCCGTTTATGGAGCGAAAGCACCCTTGGCTTAATACTTTAAGACGTGTGATTTTACTTGAGATTCACTCCACAAGTGGAGCAATAGAGATGTTTGCTCCACAAGTGGAGTGATAGAGAGGTTCGCTCCACAAGTGGAGCGACACCACCTTTAGCCACAACTTTGACTTGCTTTGCACTTTAACTTTGCAGCTTTCAAGAAAGGGATTTCACTCCTCCTGTGGAGCAAAAGCATTTTGTGCCTTAGCCAAGACTTAGAATATTACCCTCACTCATTTAATATGAACCTTCACTCCACAACTAGGAGTGAAAACACTTTCAATCCACCATTGGAGTGAAAGTGCCCCTTGAATTCCAAATGGATGCATGCTCTGTAAAAGAGCAAAAGTTATTCAATTCACAGAAAACTATTATCATATGCAAAGAGTGAAACGAACCTGCAAAAATCATATTTTAAGCAGAAAACACATCCATGACATCACCCCATGCTAAAATATTCATAATTTTGCATGTGAAATGATAGGAATTGCATAGAAAAACTAGAGAAACCATAGGACATGAAAGAAAATAACTTTGAGAAATAAAGTGAAAGGAAATAGCTGGTGAAAACACAAAAAACATAACATCTTAACCATTCTCAATGGAAAAGATAAGTTTTACAATGATAACTCCCAAAACTGCACACAAATTAAAATTTTACAAAATATTGCAGAAAGGCCAACAAGATCTGGTCATTATTGATCAGTTAGCTAAGTCACCTTTACCAAGTGACACACCATTACAAAGTTAGCTTCCTGATGATTATGTATTTCATACTACTAAAGCTGAAGAACTTGTGGAACGTGAGGCAACCACTTATTTAACCCTATTTTTAAGGGCTCTTGTTGTGAGAATGGAGGGGGTGCAAGTATATTCTTCTTTACACCACAGGGGGAGCCCCTCCCCTTTTCCTTTAAGTTAGGATTTCCTTGCACTAACAATAATTCTAAGTATGAAGCTCTTATCTTTGGCCTTAAGCAATAAATTCCCATGCACGTTCAACGTCTGGATATTTTTGGTGACTCCCTTCTCATTGTAAATCAAATTAAGGGAGAATTTCAATTTCATTGCCCTATCCTTTAGTAGTATAAACAAGTCATCGAACACTTGCTCAATTCGAGTGGTATGACATAATTACTACTCCATATTCTACCAATAATTTTTTAGATACTATGGTTTCTCTCGATTCACTCATCCTAAAAAATATCTATTTTGACACAACTCATGTGTCCATTCACACCCTCTCATTCTACCATTTCTACCACCCCATATTCTCATGATCATGGCATCAATATCATCGAAGCTGAACATCATGACCCATGGTTCTACCAGGTCAAAGATTACATCAAGCTTGGTATTCTTCCACCAGATCTAAATCACACTCATAAATGAGCTTTCAAACAATGAGCAATTTGCTACACACTGTTTGGATATATTCTTTATAAATGAGTTACGACGATATCCTACTACACTATCTTGAACCACACGAGTCCCAATGCATTATCTTAGAGGCTCATGATGTCACTTGTGGTGGTAAATTTAGTGGCATGGCTATTACCATGCATATTATATGAATGGGCTATTCTTAGTCCATCATGGAGCATGACTGTTGTGATTATGTCAAGAGATGTGTCAAATGCCAACACCATGCCAACTTTACAAATTTACCTTCTTAGGCTCTTCAATATATTCAATCAATATGGCCCTTTTCTCAATAGGGCCTAGATCTTATTGACAAAATCACTCCCACCTCATCCAGCAATCACAAGTTCATAATTATCACCATATAATATTTCACGAAATGGGTCGAAGCCATCTCTCTAGTCCAAAAGATAGGTCCTAAAATTTTCAATTTCATTACTCATCACATCATCTATCATTTTGGTATTCTATCCAAGATCATATCTAACAATGGTACACCATTCAAGAACAATAATGTTCATGCATTATGTGAGAAATTTCATATTCAACTTAGCTTCTCTACTCCATACTACCCATAGGGTAATGGTTAAGCTGAAGCTACAAAAAAACCATTTGCGTTATTCTTTGCAAGACCATTGCAAAATCACATCACGAATGGCATAATCAAATGCCACTAGAATTATGGGCCTATCACACAAGAATTCATAACCCAACTAGGGTAACTTCATTTTCTCTTTTCTATGGGACTAAATCCATCATGCCTTTGGAGCTCAAAATTCCATCATTACGGATTTCTATCTAAGAATTAATTGATGACAACACTACTCATCAAGCTAGATTAGACCAATCGACCCTTCTGGATGAATATCGCATCCATGCCATTGAACATACACATGTTTATCAAGATTATCTCTGATGTGCCTATAATTCTAAGATACACCAACATGAATTCCAAGTTGGAGACTTGATCCTCAAGGAGAATCAACATATTACTAGCCAACTGTGTCATCTTCGTGATAAATTTACACCCAATTGGCTAGGTCCTTACATGGTTACTCACAAATTTGGTTATAGGGCATTTCACCTTGCTACTTTGGAATGTTTCACTGACCTTGAACCTATTAAAATTATACATCTTCGAGCATTTTACACCTGAGTATTGGCATTAAACCTCATCATTCTTTGTATATACCATCATGGTTACCAAACACAAAAAAAACACAAAAATAAAAATAAACAAAACCAACGCACACATTATCAGTATTTTGCAGTGTTTCAATGAATTACATTCAATCACAATCTACTTTACATGATCTCCTTCTATTATTTCCCCCTTTCTTATTGTTATTTATCAATGTTGTATGGTCACTCTTTGAGTTACTACATACCTTTGATTAGTTCCATTTTCTTATTTTCTCTCTCTTCTCTTCTTCTTCTTCTTTCTCTTCTCTCCCTCTCTTTTTATTCTCATATCATCTACTTCTCATCCATATCATCACCCCATTCCATCGGATTTTATCCTGGGGTAACCTTGTCCAAAATCTCACACCTTTCCTGCATTACTATTCACCACCTCATTTGCTACATATTTATGTATTTTCACATGCATATAGATTATGTTCATATCCATACTTGTACATATGCATTGTAAATACCATTGTGGAAGAATTAAATCTGCATTTGCTAGCACAACAGTTTTGGTGCCCAATCCCATTTTCATGAGACAAGATTATTGAAATGTTTTGTGAGCTTCACCCATCTATAGTTATTTTAATCAACCACCATCTAAATTTGGTAGTTTCTAAAAAAAATTTAAGGTTTTCCTCGGTTGACTTGCTCTCTTTCATGGATTAAACTATGCATCTTACACATTAAGAAAATTTTGTGAATCATATTGGCAAAACTGTATGCATATTGACCACATAGCGAAAGTCACCTTGCTCATCCTATAATTTGCATGATGTAAATAAAACCCAAAGGATTGACAAAAGAACAAGATACAAAAAAAATTCAAAGCCCCAAAAATAGCACTACAAATGGAACATAAATCAAAAGAGTACTATTGGTCACACAACTTGAATCCCTGAGGTCTTCAGATCCATATTAAAAATCATGGGGTAGATCTCCATCGGATCTATAGACACTTGAATGGCAATGGAGTATGCCTTACAAGTGGTGACATGTTTGTCACATTAGAAACCTTATTTTGTATAGACCACTACATGCTTGTGGATGAGCTAGCTTACAGGCTAAGTTAACAATCAATTGAAACCATCCTCTTTCAAAATGGTCAAAATAACTTCACTATACACACATTGATCCATGCTTGAGGTCTTGTTTACCAAGATAGCCAAGATTTATCCAAGAAATTTTGATCAATTATTCAATGGGTTTGATTACTTAAACTGTCATGTTCGAAGCTTTTCAAAGACATCTTCATATCCGACTTCTTTGAAAAAATGGAATGGATTACACTATCTGATTTTGTAAAGATACAAATGCTTTCTTTAAACAATGCTTGCATCCATCTACATTTTCATGTAGTACATACACATCACAAATTCCTTAGCACTTTAGTTCGCATGTGCCTACCCTACATTCATTTCATACATATCTACCTCTATCATATTCTACACATGTATCAATTCACACATCTATGCTCTATTACAATCACATCATTCACAAACATACACAATCAAAGAAAAAAAAACACACAAATAAATGCAATCTCATGTAACACCGCATAATGTCATGTATATATATATCTCAAAACAATCCTCAGGATACAATAAAGTGTGTACCCTTATAGGTACATCACCACATGTCCATATCATGTATATATCAAAAATGCCATAAGGCTACAATAAAGTGTGTACTCTTACAGGTACATCACCACATGTCCATATCATATCATATCTATCAAAAATACTATTTGACTACAATAAAGTGTGTACCCTTGTGGGTACCTCACCACATGTATATATCATATATATCCTCATCATACAAAATCATGGGTAGTCACTCCACTACCACCCCACAACTACATCATGTGTGTTATCCCATGAGAGTCTCCCCACTTCCCTCCTTCGTCATAACTTACTTTGTGACACCTAGGGCTGGCTACACATTGCAAGTATCCTGTGCTACTGGTGCCTCCATCCTCACCTCTCATATCACTCCCACTATTTGTGAGGCTTCTGGCATCACCATATGATGTCTCATACCCACTATTGAGGGCATAATCCATTGGATCCATCGATAAGGAGTTTGTGACAATGACACTAACCCCGAATAGGCTGGTATTGCCAACCCGTGCATCATCAACTCACCCTCACACTAAGCCCTCTTTATAATCTCTTTCATATTGGTTGCTACCACTCTCATGTTTACCTACTATAAATGCTTCATCTCGACTCGTAGACTATCTACATCCACTCGTGCCTACTCTAGCAATGGCACCGTCACCCCCAAACCATCGATATTCATAGCCACATACCTTCCTATAACTTCCATATTGTGCACTTTATACTCTAACTACCCTACCCTTGCTATGTGGCTAGCCTTCACAGCCTCCACCTCTACCCTTGCCGCATCAAATAGCTACTACAACCACTCGACTAACTTGATCATATCATCCTGCTCAACCCTCACAACATCTTTCTCATAATGAGCGCATCTCTCTTGCCATACAGTTTCTCCACCCGCACTCTCATCTCATCCCTCTCCACTATCACTACATCCCACTCATCAGTGAGTGCATTTCTCTCAGGGGCTACCTAATACTTTGCCCAACTTGGCGCTCCTCACCATGGCGTCCATATGATATCACTCATATGTAGACTTCCTAGCTTCTTGTGATAGTAAATCAAATTTCCCTCATGCTCCCTCTTGATCTTCTTATCAATGTAACTCCTCTACCTCATCACAAAGGGCACATCATGACCATCTAGTGTATGTGCATCATGCAAAAGCAATGATGGTCATAATATCATGATATGCTCCTACACCCATACCTGCAGTAGCAAACTAAAACTGATTCATGTTTTCTATGTCCTCACCACTCCATGCAACTCTCTACAGACTTGCGCTAGTAATGTTGGAGCCCATGCATACACTATATTCTGCTCCACCATATCACGTATCATGCCCATCATATTCCAAGGAAATTTTAACCCTAAATTATTTAGTAAGGCATGACTTGTTATCATCAGCATCATCATCGCATGTCAGTTAGACAAGATCTCATCCTCCCAACACCTCACATAATACACACCACCCTTCATACTCATGTTGGCCCACCTATCTTCAAACTCCTCTAAAATATGTCATCTTGTGCATCTCGCTCGATCATCATAATTGTAATCCATTATATTGGCAGTCGATATATGCGATATATATTCTCCAAGGTGATCGTCATCTTGCCTATCGGGATATGGAGGGTGTTCCTATCCGGATCCCACCTCTCACATTTCACGAATATGTAAGCATGATTTGAGTGTACCTCATGCATATTCCACACACCATACATTCCCACTACCTGTAGCTAGTCCCCATCATCCACACACCATATGCCCTACAACCTCTTCATTAGCTTCCGCAATTGATGTGAAAATATCTTCTTCACCTGCATCACATTTCAAATCATATGTCAAATATCATCATTCACACATTTCAAAATCACATTGCAAATAACATCATTTCATACATTTCATTTCACAATCACATGTCAAATAATTTTCTTCATCACATTTTAATTTCATCTATCAAATAAACATCATGCAAATTTATTTTTCTCCTCACATGTACAAATTCATCACAAATTTTGAAAAAAAAAACAAAAATAGGTGTTTGCACGACCTTGTGCAAACCCTTTCATTCCAAAAATCCCATGCGAACATCCTTGTTCGTATGTCCCTATGCGAACTCCTAATCTAGAGATATGCACCTACCCATTTGGCCAATTGATATAGCGGTCCCATACCTTTTCAATTTACACATGCATACGATGTTTAAAATAAGTAAAAACATGCAAAAAAATGTAAATTTTAACACAAGTACAAACACGCAAAATAAGGTCATGCATACAAGGTCAAACAGGTCAAATAACCATAGATCTGGGTACCCATTTGCCTCAACAGTATCGTTATCATACAAGTTTTCATCATACATGCACAAACAACAGTAAAAACTTTCCCTTTGTCTCATGCATTCTTTTTGAGGTTCACAAATAGTCACATAGTAAAAACAAACAAAAAGCATATCGGAATACCCATTTGGTCAATTTTACACATAGTGCACACATTTCACCCATACAGTCCATGCATGCACTCCAAACCATGTTTTCACACAAACACATGCATTCCAACAAGCATTAAATATTATTTTACATTTAAACTAAAATATTTGTATGACCTACTTACCTTTGGAACTTCACCACCTACACTCATGCTTGCTGACACACTCACCATACCACACCCATCGTTCAATAATACGACAACACTCCACTTCCAAATTTTCTCTCTCACCACACTTTTCTTCTTCCTCATGATGCCACATGAGGTCGCGCACACCATTTTGGTTTTAAACTTACAATTTTACGTGTTCACACCCGCACGTGTGAACTGAAAAATTCACACACCTCTGTGCAAACCAACCCATTCACACCCCAACATGTAAACTTCTATTTGCAGATATTTTTCACTATTTTCATAGCTTACTCATCAATTTTCCTTCAATTCTTCATTTTACATTAATCTTCTACATCATTTTCATCATTATCAAGCGTTTCACCACCAATTTCCATCTCCTCCATCGTTGATTCATCACTTGAGGGGGTAGTCATATAAACACATCAAAAGCCTTGCACATGATCAAACAAATCCAATCATGGATAAAACAAATGTCTAAGAATTTTTTTGCTAATGATTATCTCAAGAACAAAACTCCAATTCAACACAAAATAATCTTTGATAAGCCTCAAAATACCTTTGACTATAGACATCTCATGGATTCCTCTCTTCATTGTGGTAGTTGTAATACCACTCTCGAATGAAGCTACTAAAAGTTCTACCCTATGACTCCAAGCGGTTTGTCAAATATTATCAACAGAACTCATCAATCAAATTAAAGCAAAGGTATTTATTCCTTCCACACTCGAAATATCTCAAGTTGATCACAAAGCAAAGCAATCTTATGCCTTCCTCCAAAAGCAATCATCATAATGATGTAAATTGTTGTATTCAATCACAAATCACCTTTGACTATTTTTTATCAATGCATCTCTCTCGTAATAATCCATGATCATCAATCACAAATTCGTTACCTTCCAATCATTCCATCAATTCACATCATCAGTTTTTGTACTAAACCGTGTTCTCACACAATTCAGTACAAAAAGGGGTAAAATGTAGACACCCAAAAGTCACACATTGTCCCTCTCCTCATCTTCATGGTCAATCAATTTGTAAAACCCTCAAAAATTGCATAAATTAGCTCAAAACACTATTCATTTATCAAAATAACTATTCATAATCCTTAGCCCCCTTGGGCTAGCTAAGCCCCTTCCTAAGCTTAACATGGGTCCTCATGTGACCTCTATCACAACTCAACTAAGGTTAAATTCTTCACCATGGTCAAAAATCACTTTATGGCAAAAAGTTAACAACTTTTTTTAAAACTTTCTTTATGGCTAAACACATGCTTAATTAGATCTAATCATGATTTAATCTAAACCTGCCACCTCACCTAGTCTACTTTGACTAGACTAGCCTTGCCACCTCTCATACAGATATTTCTTCACCTCACATTCCCCTGGGCCATAAATGAAAAATGGAGATTTTTGCACACACAAAGTAATTCTAAATTAGAATATATTTGGAAAATGGTTTCAATAAATGCCATTTGAAGACTTTCCTCCAAGGCATTATGACTTGTAGATGGGTGAGGTATTCTCTCACCCAATCTCATTTATGATCTAGGACACCTCAAGGGACACATCTTAGGTGGAAACCTCACCACATACACCTCACAGGGGACACCTCATGGGATACCTCATCCCCTCCCCTAGCCTTGGCCAAGTCTATAAGTAGAAGGTCATTTTCACCATTTTAGGGATTCCAAATTTAGCTTACAAAAACTCTACAAAAATCATTCTAGAATCATAACCTCCATAACACATCCATCACTTTCACATTGCAATAGTATTTTTTTCATATCCATAACATTCCTTGTGATCTAGATAGGTTATCAACATCTAAAAGACAAAATATGAAGGTGACCCGTTGAATCAACAGAGGAGAAATTGCATAAGAAAAGTCTAAATATCTTATTGTGTAAGTTTGGCTAGAAAAATTCAGGTTTGCATGCCCCCATGCGAACTTCCTGGCTCAAACCAGGTTCACACCCACCTGTGCAAACTTCTACTACAACAAAACAAGGTTCACTATATAGGTAAATATGGCTTAGTTTAAGGTTTTACATCATTTTATACAACTTTATTTATGTCTTGAGCTAGTTTAAAGAGTATTTGTCTTCATAAACATGGGGTTTTATTGAGGTAGACCCCTTAACACTCTAATTAGATTTTGCAGGTCTAACAGGTACAAAGAACACATCAAACCAATGGTGTCTCACCAGCAAGAAGCCCACATGTACTGAGGAACATTTAAAAGAGAGATCTTGTTATCTTTGGAACACATCTAAGAGGGTTTTCTTTGGGAAGATCCAATTGTAGCCTTTAGGGAAAGGATTGTAAAAGGGGATTTCAATTTGTAACCTCTCCTTTTATTTTAATAATAAAGCAGTGGATCACTATAATTTTGAATGAAGGATTGTAGTGTAATTGTCTCTTTTGCATGGTTTTAAGTTTTTTTAATACATTGCACATAATTTTTTTGGTACTATTAAGAAAGGAGGGTTTTTAAAGTAACCCCTCAACCTTTTACATCAACTCCACCAAGGGAGAAAACAACACAAAAGCCATAGCAGTACTAGGTTGAGAACAACCACCTGATACAATGAGAAAAAAAAAGAGACCACGACAACCAAACCAGAAAAACATACTAAAACAAAAGGAGAAACACCCAAACCATGCGAAAGATCAAAACTGAGCTAGTTCTAGATCTTCTCAACTGAATCCATCTCTTGAATTATTTCTCTGACAATCTATGTCACTTCCTCAGTATAATCAATGATAATTTTTAACAATCCTAGAATGACATGTTTTATTTCCACCATTTTAAGATTGTAAATGGCGTTGGACTTACCATCGCCAACATCATTTGGAAAATATACCTCCTTGATAGAATTATCCTTATATTTATCTTTGGGTAGAAGCTTAGAGTTTGATTTAATTATGAGGAGTTGAGGATCTTCCTTGTTGGAAATATTTCTTGAAAGGTGTTTAGACTTCCTCATCAAACCCCCTCTAGCACCATTGGTGGAAATCGAAACATCTCCAAAAATACCATTGATTTTATGCTCCTTAAGAGAAATTTTTAGAGAATAAATTCTCGATACCCTGAATGACTAAGCCTTCTTTCTAGAGATTTTTTATATTTGGAGCCCATGGAAAAGGAGTAGAGATCCTCACTATTATAGAAATCACTCAAACCTCGTGATTCCTTAAGAGAAAAATGTGTCAGAATAGGTTGACCCTCAATAGAATTCAAAATATCCTTCACTACCAAGCCTTGATCATTAGCAAACTACTCAAACACCAACAAGACTAGAACCTGATGGATGGGGTTCAAACCTTTACCCCCTTGAATGTCCATCATGGACTTCTTCATGAATTGGAAAAGAAATAAAAGGGATCTTCATCCAAATCCACCACCTAAGGTGATTCAAGAACATCACATGAATGCTCTGAATAAAATCATAATATGGATTGAGAGTGAAGTAGTCCACGATTACTTTGATCAATCTATTCCAAGGAGGGGTAAGAGCCTTTGTGTTGAACCCATTTTAGAACTTCGAGAGGAACTCATCCGCGTCTAGGAAAAAATTGATTTTATTTATAAGGGAGTTTTTATCCCTATTATGGCAAGAACCGTCCAAAGGTATACCAATGGTTCTAATAATCAACTCAGTAAAAATTGCAAAGGACCAATTACCCAATTTCACTTATTCATCATTCCAAGAATGGGCCATCCATATCGAAAGAGTTAAATTATGGCCATGAAATTTTTAAATACAGCTAAGAATCCCACCATTCTTCAGGATCATTTTAACTTCCTCATCAACAATCACCGAAGCAGGTTCTAAATATAGCTTCAAAGAATTGGATCTAGGGCTATAATATTTTTCTTTACCCATGAAGATACACCACAAGAAATGATTGACAAAGACCTTGCTCGATCATATAGGAAAATCCCTCTCCTTGACAAGAAAAATTTGAGTAATAAAATTTGGTGAGGTAAGCCTGAAAAAATAAGGGAGGGAAGAACCCCAGGCTAAAAAAATCCAGAAAAACCATCTCTTAAAATCTAGTAAAGGATGAAACCAAAGCATTAAAGAAATCAATGCAAGCTGGTCCTAAAACCACCTTCAATTTCCCAGACCAACCTTGAGAACAAAAAAGGATAGGATACACATATCCCTCCATATCTTCCAACCATCGAGCCATCTCGGGAAAAAATTACACCAAAAAGTAAGCAGAGAAACCTAAATCAAATAGCAAGAAAAAAAATCACTCGAAAAATAAATATCAACACATGGGAGCCACTCCTCCTTCAAACTAACAACAAAGAAAAGAGAGTAAAAGGTATCATCATTCAATACCTTCAAGACAAGGAGGATAAAAATCCAAGAGGATAATATTAACATCACCATAGGCCTGAGTCAAATTCCAGCTCAACAAGCCAAGAGAGAATTGCAAAACAAGGAATATGGATTGAACACGATATGGAGCAACAACCACCCATCCTAAGCATCTAAAGAGATATTTTGAATTTGAATTTGAGAAATTAAAGACTAATGGATATAACACTAACTACCACAAGAAAAATAAGAGGGTACATCAATTAGGAAGGGAGCCCTAGTAGTTGTTGAAATCCTCATGCTCAAAAAGAGTGTTTTTTAGGTACTTCAAATTTAAACATTGAACGACTCTCTGACAATCATTAAAAAATTTCTTCAATAATACAATTTAAGAGGGCCTTAGGGAAATCACTTTTCCAAAATGTTAAGCCCAAATGGCTGGTACCAAGATTGGACATGAAGTTAGCAATTGAATTTCCTTCTCTCTGAATATGAGTGACCATGGCTTGGCTAAGAAGCTAAAGATTTCTTCTCAATTCCAACATCATATTTGCCACCTTCCAATTGGGTGCAATATTGCCATTAAGAATATTTATTACATTCAATGAGTTGCCTTCAATTATAGCATACAAAGCCCCCAAATATGACAACAGTATCATACATTGAAATGTGGATTTGGCTTTTATGAACTAAGATAATTGATAGGATAAATATTCAGAATAGGCCACCACTAGTTCTCTCGTGTTTTACTGATAATACCACCTACCGTTGCAATCCTAGGATTTCCTTTAAAGGCACCGTCAAAATTTAATTTAAGCCAACCACTGAGTGGGGGGACCACCTTACCAATCTCCTAGGATTTGGATCTTGAAGACTAAGAACGATCCACAATAAGCCTAGTTCCTCCTCAAAAATAGCTTCATTTAAAGAACTTTTAAAATGATTTTTTCCAAGCTTAGGAAACATTGAAGATATATTTTCTACACTCCACAAAATTCTCAAATTGATTTAAAAAGCATTTATTTTACAACTCTTAAAATCTCTAGCATTTATTTCCTTCCAAAAACCCCAAAGAATGTGAGGGAGCAAGAATATCCAAAGACATTTAAGGTGGGGGTGAAAAATGAAGAGGACCATTGTAAAACACAATCATCTATAGAGTTCAACATCACCCAATGAAACCCAATCTTCCCAAAAATGAAGGAACAAACATCCTAAAATAAAGAGAAATAGAGAAGCAAATGGTTGGAATCCCAGTCATCTTGACATAAAAAAATCTATTAACAATATTTAGACCTCTCTTGAGTAGATTCTCAATGGAAAGAATCTTATTTTGCATTGCTAACCAAAAGAACAGATTAATTTTAGGAGTTAAATTTTTTAACCAAATATTTCCAACTGAATATAGGCTGATAACATCTCGTTATAGCAAAGAATATACTTGCTTGATGAAATACAAATATGCACTATCATCGACCCAAATTAATTTATCTTCAACATCCTCGAATGTTAAGACGTGAAACCAAAGATCATTGGTGATAGTTCTCCACACCTACTGGATATCTGCTCCACCAACCAACGAAGAAAGTTGAAACTAGGATTTATGACCATTCAACACCTCAATGAAATCCATGACTTTGATCTAACCCATTTCTTGGGTGATAGGCTCAAGAATAAGAAGTCGTTGATCAACAGACAAAGCGTTTTTCTTAAGAAAAACATCATTCTATAAGTCTACTATAGTACCATTCTCGATAATCCATCCACTGTTATTGCAAAAAAAGGACCTAAATTTAACTAAACTTGCCAAAATGAGGAACTACCAATAGGAAGAGGGTCTAAAAGAAAATTATTAAAATTACATTTTGACTTGAGAATGTGGATCCATTACATCGCTTTATTAGACACCACTTTCCAACCCAATTTAGCAACAAAGGCCTTGTTCATATGAATAATTATCTTTAAACCCATGCCCCCATTCTTTTTTTGACGATAAACTAGGAAGGCAGAAGAGAGACATAAAATAAATAGGAATACTTTGGAGAGTGCTTTGAACTAGAATCATATTTCATTTTTGAATTAAAAGGGCAAAATTCCAAGTTGTCAACTTTTGATGCATCCTCTCCAGAACCAAAATCTACAAAGAATCCTTGATTCTCCCTAAGAAGAGTGGAAGGCTGAGGTAAATGGCCAAAAAATTGACAATTCTACAATTCAGAATACTGGTAATATTTATTTGATGATCCAAAAGGGTATTTAAAAAATAATTTATCTTTAATAAAGTTAATCTACAAGCCCATATATTTTTCATAGCTAGAGAGGAGGGATTTAATTTTTTCTGCCTGAATTACCAAAGAAAATATGATATAAGAGTATCATCAAAAAAATACTCATGAGAAATAGGTCTGCAAGATAGGGCTAGGGATAGACCCACAATAGCCTAACTTTGAGCAAGGAACCTTCCCAACGCTTCTGCCATGAGAATGAATAGGAAGGGGGAAATATGATCCCTTTGGTGGATGCTACGGTTAGACTTGAAGAATTTGATAGGAGAACCATTCATGTAGAGGATACACAAGCTTCAACCACATCTATCCAATTAGAATCAAATCTAAATTGTTAGCTTTAGAAACATCATGTAATGGGAGATAGCATTCACAAGATGTAGAATAATAAGAAAAAAAGTAAATATATAAGATGAATGAAATATGCTATAAATAGAAATGTTGGAAATGAGTACAATAGTAGCTATGGAGGAAATTAACACCATCATACAAGCTACTACTCAATTAATGAGCTCTGAACTTATAGCTCACACACACTACTTTCTATCCTATAGTACTATTTTCCTACACTACTATGTTCCTATACTACTGTGATATCTCTTCTATATATATGGCCCTTTATATAGGAAGATAAGTTTCTTGGCAAAAATTTTCTTTGGTCACTAATTGTAGATTCCAAAATTTCAATATATTCCTCTAGTTTCTCATATTTTCCCTGTAAATGTCACTTTGCACATAGATGGTCTCAAGATGAGCCTTAACTACAATAAATTCATCTTCTAGAGGTAATTAATAAATATCTTTAGTCTGCTTCTCCAGTTAATAATATTCTATAATCATGTCTTCCTCTATTTTATTAACAAGAGGGGTGAGGGAGATTCTTATTCTTTGTCGAGCAATAGGATTAGTAATAATATTTTTCTCAGTCGAGCAGCCTTTTAGACGGTTGAGCTAATTTCTTGCTCCAAACATTTTGAGTTTTTAATGAAACATTTTTTACCTTTTGCAAAGAGGTTATTAGGATGATTAGCAGGCATGGAAGTGGTGATAAGTTTTATAATCACAATGACATTGAGAGGGGGGGGTGAATCAGTGTGTTCTTTAAAAACTTAAAAGCAATTTAGACTTTTAAATAAACTGCAGTAGATTAAAACAAAAATAATAAAAGTACTAAGAGCATCACACATAACACGACATTTTAACGAGGTTCACCGATGTGGCTACTCCTCAAAAATACTGCTTGGACTACCATCCAAATCCAGTCAAATGCAAAGCTACAACTTTACATAATCATTCACCAGAGACCAACCGGTAAGAGGCACCAACCTCTAAATTTTATCTGCTACAACAGAATGGAGCACCAAATCCAATTTTTCCAGCTCCAACTGGAAAGAGGCACCAACCCCTTTTACCAAGCTACAACTTGGAGATAGTAATAAAAATTGCAGAATTAAACTATCACCTCAATTTGCACGATCTGCTGTTTTTCTTGCATTCTGCTGCTTGTCGGCATTTGGCTGCTGCTATGAAAAATGATTCGCATTTTTTCAACCACTCCTCTATATCTCTCCGCGTTCTCTGCTGCAACTTCATAGAAATATTACTTCTACAGCCAGCACACTGTCATTTCACACTTGGAACATGACTTCTGCATACCGCGTTCTTATCTTCTCTTTGCACCACTCACTCTGTTGCAACTTCCATGAAATATCACTTCTACCATCTGCGTATTTTTGCCTCAAAATTTAAACACACCGTCTGCATATCGCTCTCTTTGTTCTTGATCATTCGATACGCACTCACTCACTATCTCATCACTGCGATCTCTTTTCTTTAACTCCAAAGAACTATCATCGACTTACACTCAGCTGCACATGAACTTCATTCGCATATATCGCATCACGCCCTCCTTTAAACTCGAAGAACCCTTGCTTTTATAGAAGAAATTTTAGAGGCAAACCCTAGAAGAACGTCAACTGAGAAACCCTAGAATTTGTTAGCTACCAAACCCTAAAATCCGTCGGCTGTAACCCTAAGAATGTCGGCTGCAAAACCCTAAAATCCGTCGGCCCGATTTAACTTTGTCGGCGTCATTCTCCACCTTCGTTACCTTCCTGTAGCTTATTGTCGCGAAATAGTAACACGTCGGCCCTTTTAATTTAATTTAATATTCTAATTTAAATAAAATAAAAATTTAAACTAAATATTTAAAATTAATTATCTTCATCACCGGGGCATCTTTTTCAACAAAACAAAGATCAAACTTGGGTTTTAAGAAAAACCCATTTCAAGTCTGTTATCCACTGCATCCTTGGACCTAACCGCTCGCATCTTTGGATCTAACCGCTCGTGTTGACAACAATGACAACCTTCCGGCAACATCTTGCTCAACAATCTCCCCCTCTCGGAATTGTTGGCAACACTTGTATACCTTCCTGTAACTCTTCTCCCCCTTTGTCAATAATACCAAAGGGCTGCTGCAGACTCTCCTTGTGACCATTCTCACACTTTTCAGACACAATTTGACTCCCTATGAGTCCATCCTCACACTTCTCAAGCACAATTTGACTCCCCCTGAGTCCATCCTCAAACACTCAAGTGCTCCCCCTGAGAATGTGATCCCTGTAGCTAGTCACTTCTTAGGAAGTGTGACTACTCCTAATTTGCTTCGAAGATACTCAAATACTTCCTTGGGCAAAGGTTTTGTAAAAATGTCTGCTACCTGTTCTGTAGTTGGGACATAGTCCAATCTGACTTCTCCTTCTGCAACTTTGTCTTTCAAGAAATGATACCTTATAGCAATATGCTTTGTCCGTGAGTGCATTACTGGATTCTTAGAAATGTTGATTGCACTGGTGTTGTCACACTTTACTGATATTGGTTCACTAAAATTAATACCAAGATCTTTCAAGGTCTGTTTCATCCACAAAACTTGTGTGCAACATGTTGCTGCTGTAATATACTTTGCCTCGACTGTAGATAAAGACACTGACTCTTGCTTCTTACTGTGCCATGCAACCAATCTGTCCCCCAAATAGAATTCTCCTCCATTGGTACTCTTCCTATCATAAACACATCCAGCCCAATCTGCATCTGAATATGATATAAGAGTGAAATCTTTGCCTCTTGGATACCACAATCCATACTCCATGGTGCCTTTGAGATATCGAAAAATCATTTTAACTGCTGTTACATGAGTCTCTTTAGGAATGGCCTGAAATCTGGCTACCATGCACACTGCCTACAAAATATCAGTTCTGGTTGCAGTTAAATATAGTAAGCTTCCTATCATTGATCTATACATGGTTTGATCTACAGGTGGAGATTTGTCTTCTTTACTTAACTTACAGCCTGTTGTCATGGGAGTATCGATCGGCTTACTATCCTCCATAGTGAACTTCTTTAACATCTCTTTCACATATTTGATTTGGTAAATGAATATACCTTTCTCATTCTGATTAACCTGTAACCCTAGAAAGTAAGATAGTTCACCAATCATTGACATTTCAAATTCAGTCTGCATCTTGTTTGCTAAGTCTTTACATGATTCATCTTTATTGTTGTTGAATATGATATCATCCACATAGACAACAAGAACAATGAGGTGCCCATCTTCTATTTTCAAATACAGATTACTGTCCACTAAACCTTTCTTGAATCCCTGTTGAGAAAGATAATTATCTAGCCTAGCATACCAGGCTCGTGGTGCTTGTTTTAATCCATACAATGCTTTCTTTAATTTACAGACAAGGTTGGGATCTTCACTGATTTGAAAGCCATTTGGTTGTTCAATATAGACCTCTTCTTCAAGTTTCCCATTTAAAAACACAGATTTCACATCCATTTGATAAACTCTGAAGTTCTTGTGAACTGCTAGTGCCAAAAACATTCTAATAGCTTCTAGTCTGGCCACTGGTGCGAAAGTCTCTTCAAATTCAATGCCTTCGACCTATGCATAGCCTTTGCAAACCAGTCTTGCTTTATTTCTAATAACCTGACCGTCTTCATTTAATTTATTACGAAATATCCATTTGGTGCCGATTACATTCTTATTTGCAGGTCTAGGTACTAACTCCCAAGTTTTGTTCTTTTCAATCTAATCTAACTCTTCATTTATTGCCTTCATCCAGCTATCATCTTTGCTTGCTTCATCTATGTTTTTGGGCTCAATGCTGGATAAAAGAGAGTAATTATTTATTACTTTCTTTCTTGTCTGAATGCCAGCTGTGGGATCTCCAATTATTTGGTTTCTAGGATGATTTTTCTGCCAATTGCCCATTCTGAATTTTTTGTTTTCTTGTACCTTTGAGTCATCCGATAAGTTATCTGCATCAGCCATATCTATATTTTTTGTGTCATGTACTTCATCTCCTTCAATGACTTCTTCGTAGATTGGACAGTTTTCTTGAAAATTAACTATTTGTTTCCTCCCTTCATCGAATTTAACATCTGCACTTTCCACAATTTTCTTAAGTCTCTTGTTGTAGCATTTGTAAGCTTTTCTATGTGGAGAATAACCAACAAACATACCTTCATCTACTCTATCTTCAAACTTTCCAAGATTGTCATCAGTTTTTCTAATGTAGCACTTACAGCAAAATACTTTGAGATGTTTAGCTGTTGCTTTTCTACCAAACCACAACTCATACGGTGTTTTGCATTCACAAGTTCTTAACATATACCTGTTTTGAATATATACTGCTGTGTGAACTGCTTCTTTCCAGAATCTATCTGCTATTTTGATTTTTGCCAGCATAGTGCGTGCCATTTCTTGAATTGTTCTATTCTTCCTCTCAACTACACCATTCTGCTGCGGAGTTCTGGCTGCTGAATATTGTCTCCTAATTCCATGTTTTTCACAGTATTCTAAAAATTCATTTGAAATGAATTCTCCTCCTCTGTCTGATCGCAAGCATTTAATTTTTTTCCCTGTTTCATTCTCTACCAGCTGTCTGAAAGTTCTAAACATTTCAAAGGCTTTTGATTTATCTTTTAAGAAGAATATCCAAGTCATTCTGGAAAAATCATCAATACACAGCATGAAGTATTTGTTGTCGTTTATGCTTTGAGTCCTCATTGGTTTTAAGTTAGTATGAATGAGTTCCAAAGGCCTGCTAGTGTAATGTTCTTTTGTTTTAAATGAAACTCTGGTCTGTTTTCCCTTCTGACATGAAGCACACATACTATTTGCAGGTTTTTTAATGATTGGAATATCTCTCACTGCTTGTTTAGCGCTAATTCTTACAAAATTATCAAAACTTATGTGTCCAAGCCTCTTATGCCACAACTAGTTCTTTTCTTCTTGTCCCATGAAGCACATACCTTCTAAAAATTCTGATAATGTGTACAGATTGCCAGACGTCCTTGATCCGGTTGCTATTAATTTCCCGTTCTTTATTTTTCTAACTTCACAACCCTGCTTCTTGAACAACACTTCATGTCCTTTGTCACAGATCTGACTCACACTTAACAGGTTATGTTTCAGACCATCCACATATAGAACTTCTGACTTGATTTTCCCTTCACTTATTTTGACCGATCCTTTACCTATTATTTTGGCTCCATCGTTATTGCCGAACTTCACAGAACCACCCTCATATTTTTGAAGATTTTCAAATTTCTGTCTATCACCTATCATATGACTTGAGCAGCCACTATCAAGAATCCACGGTACATATTTATTCTGAGCTCTAAAAGTAGTCTGCACTATTAAGGATTCTTGTTCTTTCCTGAGCTGTTCCTTTTGTTTCCATTCTGTCTTAACTATGTTGTTGGGTTCTAGCTGTGACTTCCCATTTTTAGAATTTTGCACATATCCTTCAGTATAAATTCTATTTTGTTTTTCTCTATACGGTTGAAATTTGCTTTCCTGAGGTTGATATGAAATAGACATACTACGACAATTTTTGGCAATATGCCCAAAGTTGTGACACTTAAAACACTCTACTGCATATCTCATTAAAGGAGCAAATGCATTTTTACTAGTGAAACTTCTTGGACCTACGTTGTATTTGCAGTCAGCAATTTTATGCCCATAAACATTACACTTGAAACAAAAACCATAGAAATAATGAGTAAACCTGAAATATGGTCTTGGCCAGGTTGTTGCTGGAGCCTTGGATCTTCTATTCTTTTGATGTGTGACCTTAGTAAAGCCTTCATTGTCAGCTATCATTTTAGGTCTGGCATTATATCTTTCTTTTGCCTGATTCGTTTTACTTTCCACAGCCTGTTTCTTGTCTTTGTTCTTTTCACTTTCAACATTGCTTTTTTTTGGTTCAGTTGATGATTCTCCTTTAGTAAAGCCAAGACCAAATTTGATGCCTGTGGATCTTTGATCGCTCAGAATTTTTTCCAGTTTCATCGATATTTCTTCACGTTTTATATGACAGTTGATTTTTCGATCCATCTCTTGTATTTGTATTCGGAGACTCACATTTTCTTCTTCCAATTTGCTGTAGTGGTCTATCTTCATGGATACCTGTATTTCTAGATCTTCAGACATTTTCTTGTATTCTTCAGTCTATATTTTTAAACTGGCAATAATGTTGTTTGCATCCTTAAGTTTCCTTAACAATTTTTTTATTCTTATTTTTCTCCGATTCCCATTCCGTAAGGGCAGACACTAGCTCACCCTCTAAATCAACTTCAGCCTCAACTTCTTCAACTTCAGAGTTCATTCCTTCTGCCATTTTTGGTTCAATTTTCTCAACCATAGGAACTAAAACTGGCTAGGATGCCTTTTTGGATGAGGATCTATTCTTCTTAGCCATTGTGTACTAATCCAAGATCAACCCTGATTGATTTAGCCAAAATTGGGAACCTGGCTCTGATACCAATTGTTATAATCACAATGACACTGAGAGGGGGGGTGAATTAGCAGGCATGGAAGTGGTGATAAGTGAGGGTAAACATGGAACTAGAATAGATAGAAGAGGTGTATTGGTAATGATGGTGGAATTTGTATTTATGTTTGGGGTTGCAACAAGCATCACAACCTACATTAAGATCAAAGAAGGATTCTCAAGGAGGAGAATATATTATGTGCATATATTCTCAAGCAATAAATAATATTATGATAAACTACAAGTCTCCATTACCTCGTATGGATGACCTAGTGGATTGTTTGAGTGGAGTAGAGTACTTAACAAAGATTGATTTGAAGACTGGTTATCATCAAATCCAAATTTGAGAAGGAGATGAGTGGAATATTACCTTTAAGGTCAAAGAAGGATTGTATGAATGGCTAGTTATACCATTTGATTGAAAAATTCACCTAGTATATTTGTGAGTTTTATTAATGAAGTCTTGAAGTCTTTTCTTGGTAAGTTTGTAGTGGTATTACTTAGATGATATTTTGGTGTTTAGCAAGAGGAAGGAATAATACCTAAAGCATCTAATTTTAGTTTTTTAAAAGTTAAAGGTGAAACAATTGTTGATTAATTTGAATAAATGTAGTTTTATGAAGAAGTAATTAGTATACTTGGGTTTTTTATATACAAGGATGGTCTATGGATGGATCCAATGATGTTGAAGACTATTGTGAAGTGGTCATTTCCAAGGAGTATGTATGAAGCTAGAAGTTCATTAGAAAATTTAGTGGAATTTGTGCTTCAATTATAAAAATGATGAAATGAAGAAGACATGAATTCAAAAGGATGAACATAGTAGAAAGAAGCTTTCATATATTGAAGGATAAAGTCATAGAGCAACTAGTTTTAGCATTGCTATAATTTAACAAAGTTTTCCAAGTGGATTGTGACACCAATAGGATAGACATTAGAGGATTTTTGAGTCAAGAAGATAAATCGATTGCTTATTTCAATGAGAATTTGAATGAGGCTAAGAAAAAATATTTAGTTTATAATCAAGAATTTTATACCATTATTCAAGCATTGAAGAAGTGGAGACAGTATCTATTACCAAAGGAATTCATACTATTTACTAAGAAACACAAGCTTATACTGAGAGGGGGGGTGAACAGTATAAGACCAACTTTTACTTTTCTTTATCAAACAATATTATAAAATATATCAATGGCAATATCAACAATAGTAATCAAAGCAATGCACAAATCATCACACACAATAGAGACACCAATTTAACGTGGTTCACCCAATGTGGGCTACTCCACGGAGAAAATATTTTACTAAAATTTTCTCAACAAATCTCTTGGGAATCCTTCCCTATTAAAATGTTTATGGACCTCTGTCCAAAGGAGACACCAATCCCCTAATCAAGTTCATGGATCTCTATCCATAGGAGAAATCTTTCCCCTCTATTGGTTCATGGATCTCTATCCACAGGAGAACTCCTCCTCTACTATGGCTGGTGATCTTCTAGAAGACTACTGCCTCCACTACACTGGCTTGTGGATATCTCTCCACTGAAGACCTCTGTCACTCATTGCCCTAGCTAATGGATCTCTATCCACTGGAGACTACTGTCCTCTACTCTATCACCTCCAAAGCTTGCTCTCAGCTTTGCTCAATATCTATCTCAAATTTGTACTAAACACTATCCTCGGTATAGCACAAATATTCTCACAAGTATATCTCTAGTCTGGCATAAATCTACCCTCAAATATGCACCAAACACTATTCTCAAATCTATCCTCAAGCCTTAACACAAAGCTTGATCCAATCACAAATCAACTCTGCTAGATCTACCCCAAGCCTTAACTCAAAGCTTGAAAAAATCAATCAATAAACTCTACTCTCAAGTCTTCTCAAAGACTTACCTCAAATATGTCTACAAGTCCTCTCAAGAACTTGCTCAAATATGTCCAATAAGTTCTCCCTAGAACTTGTCCAATCTTCTCAACAAGTCTTCACCAAGACTTACCTCAAATCTGCTCAACAAGTCCTCCCTAGAACTTGTCCAATCTGCTCAACAAGTCTTCACCAAGACTTACCTCAAATCTGCTCAACAAGTCCTCCCTAGAACTTTTCCAATCTGCTCAACAAGTCTTCACCAAGACTTACCTCAAATTTGCTCAACAAGTCCTCCCTAGAACTTGTTCAATCTGCTCAAAAAGTCTTCACCAAGACTTACCTCAAATCTACTCAACAAGTCCTCCCTAGAACTTGTTCAATCTTCTCAACAAGTCTTCACTAAGACTTGCCTAATATTCTTGTAAGCTTTCACAAAAGCTCACACAAATCTATCCTTAAGCTTTCACAAAAGCTTACTCAACTTTGTCCTTAAGTCCCCTCTAGGACTTACTCAAATCTACTCACAAGATTTCACAAAAGCTTACTCAAACAACTACAATACTTGCATACAAAACTCAACTTAATCTCTTTCAGAAAACCTCTTCAATCACACAAACAAGTTTCACTCAGAATCTTGTTTAACCATAGAAACATATAGAGAATGGTAAGAGACTCAATATGTTTCACACTCACAAATCACTCTATCACTTTCAAACTCACTTTCAAATCAATTTAGAATAAAGAATAATTTGTTTCACAAAACTTGAACTATCACTCCAATGCTTTCAATCAATAATGCTCATTCAACTTCACTCAATCATTCACTCAATGAAACACAACTTGCTTACAAACCCTAACCAAGTGTTTCACTATACTCTCAACAACTCACACTATGGAAATCAAATCTTGACTCAAGATAATTCTAAATTCACATAACAATGATACTCATGTTCTTTCACAAACCCTAGCTCAAGATAGTTCTCAACCTCACATAACAATGATACTCATGTTCTTTCACAAACCCTAGTTCAAGATAGTTCTCAATCTCACATAACAATGATACTCATGTTCTTTCACAAACCCTAGTTCAAGATAGTTCTCAACCTCACATAACAATGATACTCATGTTCTTTCACAAACCCTAGTTCAAGATAGTTCTCAACCTCACATAACAATGATACTCATGATCTTTCACAAACCCTAGTTCAAGATAGTTCTCAATCTCACATAACAATGATACTCATGATATTTCAACATCCACAAATCATGCATATGAAAACTCACTCAAACATTTCCAACAATGCTTATCAAACAATCCTTTTCACTCCAACTTTGCATTTCATAATATTTCACTCATAAGAAAGATGTGCCCATACCTTTTTTTTTTATGGAGATATATCTTCAAAACCTATCTCAATCATAATCAAATCCTCTTTGCCAATTTCAAGGTTAGGTAGCAACAATCTATCTCAAAATCTCCACTCAAAATTCTCCTCAATATTTATTTCACCATACAAAAATAATAAGTCTCAAGTACACCTTATAATATCAAACTTTCCATTAAACTTCTCAAAGTATGATTAACAAAGATTTCAATTAATCACTTTCACTATAACCTCCTTCAGAAATTTAATGCATAGGATAATAAAAAATGCTTACTTATATCTCCCTACTCAAAAATTGCATTTCAAAAATTAATTAACATCACTATCCAAAAATAATGCAATTCACTTTTTAAACCAAAATTAAATCATTCACCACCTTTAACTAAGGCAAAAATAAAATATACCTTAATCACCTTATATCTCCCAAGGCGCTCACTATACAACCTTAGACCATGCACACAATATAAAAATTAAAAAATTAAAGTACCTTTGCGCACTCCTCGGTGGGATTCGATCCCCTGTCGTGCTACCGCCAGTGCCCTAGCCACGGCCTAGCTACCACATGAGCTAGGCACTCACTTGAGTCCTAAAAGCACCTTGTGCACTTTATCCCTTTGCTTGGTGCCTAAACCAAAAACAAACGAAAAAAACTTACCCCTTCTTCTACCACGGGGACTCGAACGCGAAACCTCCGCTCACCCTGTGCCTTACACAATGATGACTTGCCACTAGCCCAACCAGTTGGTTGGTGACAAGGCTTTAGGCCTTCATCAATTTATCGTCGTGTTTCCTACCACCTTTTAAAAATTTAAAAATCCTTTGTCTTATGCGCTCACGAATTTTGCATTCCACACAATAGCCAATATTCACACATGCATTATATTCGAAGACTTGCATTAATGTGGCAAGTCTTATGGTATTTATACCATATGCCAATTTCCTTTGAACATCGGTGGGGGGAAGAAATATTAAAATGAATTTGCACCCAACCCTAACTTAGGGTTTAATAATTTTATTTTATAAATTAATTTATAATATAAATATTATAAATAATTTATAAATGACCTTAGGCTTTATTTTTAAACCTTTAATATTATAATAATAAATATTATAATATTATTTCCTTTGGGCCTAGGTATTTTCCTCTTTCACCCTTAGACCTTCTCTTACCACCTTTAATATTATAATAATAAATATTATAATATTATTTCCTTTAGGCCTAGGTATCCCCTTCCTTCAGGGTATTTAGCCATCCTTTTGACCAATCATGTGAAGCTTTTAAACCAAATCTCTTGGGCTTAAAATATAAATATTTTAACCCTCATTTTACCAAATCCTTGCACTGATCATTGACACTGACTCTTGACATCAATGACAACACAACTACTCAAAATTTCCAACAATCTCCCCCTTTGTCATTGATGGCAACCCTTTTTCTATAACCATTCCTTTTTCCTTTTTCAAAGATTTCTCCCCCTGAGAAACTACTCCCCTTGACTGAATGCTCTCCCCCTAACTCAAATCTCTCCCCCTTTGACATCAATGGCAAAGGGCCACCTATGGGGCTTGGGGCTAAAGATAAGACTCTTAGCTCAGCCCCTTCCCCACCTCCTCTCCTTGAGGTGGTTAATTTTGGGGTGGGAGTATCTCTACTCCCAACATACACTGCTCTTTTCCTTTGTCCACCTTCTTCCTCAACTGATCCTTCTGATTCCTTTGAATATTCTTGTTCCTGCTTGTCTCTGGAAATTTTGCTCTACACCACTTAGCCATATGCCCAACATTATTGCACTTATAACACTTAATGTTGTGATTCCTTGAAGGTGCAAATATCTTGTAGTTCCTCCTGGTGAAGCCATATCCATTCCTGTCATGAACCCTGCAATTAACTACCTTATGACCAAACTGATTACAAGAGTAGAAATACCCTTGAAAGAGATACCCATTTCTAAAATTTCTATTGGTGAAACCATATCCCTATCTTTCATGTGTCCTGCATTGTGTAGCCTTGTGACCAAACCTGTGACATGAGAAGCAACGTCCATTGAAGGAACCTTGCCTTGACCCCATAGGTCTCTTAGTCTCTTCTTCCCTGTGATGTTTCTTGTTCCATCTGTTCCTCATTTGTGCATTGTTCCTTTCCTTGTTGAACTTTCTATTTTCAAACTTATCCTCAAAAGTCTCACTTTCTCTTACACTCTCTTCTTCTAAAGCTTCTTCTTCTATGGAGCTTGAGATTGACTCCTCTCCTCGTTCTCTATGTTCCTCTTCAAAACCAAGTCCTGTTTTGTTTGATGAAGATATTTGTACCTTGATAATTTTATCCAAGGTCTTTGAGCTTCTCCCAAACCTGTGTAGCTTGTCTTTAGACTCTTTTACTTCCTTCCTTAGTGAAGCTACCTCATGCTCTAACATTTCACATTCTAAGACCTTTACCTCTAACTTTTCTTTAAATTTCCTTGTCTTAGCTATTGAGTTGGTTAGATCTTCTATAAGCTTTCCTTTCTCTTCATCACATTCTTGAAATTGAAGCTTGAGTTTTGAGTTCTACTTTCTTACCTTCCTTAATTCCTTAAGAGCAGAAATAAGCTCACCTTCAAGATCAACTTCTCCTTCCTCTTCATTTTTTGATTCTTTATCTTTTAGATCATCTCCATTCCTTTCTTCTTAAATAGGACTTCCTTCTTCTTCTATTGCCATAAGAAGACTTTCTTCTTCTAGACCTTCAAGAGCATATTCATATTCATCTTCACTGAAATTGAACCCATTCCTTGTACAATGATCTTCAAGATGACCAAAGTTACCACACCTAAAACACTTGAGAATTATTGGTGCCCTTTTTCTAACATCTTCATTTTCTACTATCAAAAATAGAATTTCTTCTTCTTCATTATCTAAGGACCTTCCATCACTATCACTTGAACTCTTGCCTGTCTTATCTGCATAAAAACTCTTCTTATACCTTTGGAAAAACTTCTTTTCTTGCTTGCTTTGTCCATCCCTGCTTCTATTTTGATACCTGTATTTTCCTGCTTCCCTATTCTTATGATCCTGTTTCTCATCACCACTGCTATTTCCAGCTTTTGGACAATCAGATGCATAGTGACCATATTTACCACATTTGAAACACTTAACTATTTTTGTACCTTTATACTTTCTTGTGTCCTTGTTCCTTCTGCCATAGTTTGCTTCTTCATCACTGGATAACTCATTACTTGAATATGACTTCTTATCCTTTGTCTTCTTTGTAACTTTGAAGGCTGCTTATTTCTAGGGGATAGACTCCTCTCTTATTCTCATCTCAAAAGTTGTGAGAGTTCCATGTAACTCATCCCTTGTCAAAGTTTCAATATCTTTTGATTCTTCTATGGCTGAAACCTTTTCACTATACCTCTTAGGGAGTGACCTTAAAATATTTTGACAAACATCTATTTCTTCAAATTTAAACCCAAGTCCTTGCATGGAGTTAACAACTTCATCCACATGAAGTAAGTATGTAGAAATGTCTTCCTCATCCTTCATATTTAGGTCTTCAAATGTTTTCTTATGATTTTGCAATTTTTCCATCTTGACCTTTTTGTCTCCCTCATATGTTTTCTGCAACTTTTCCCAAATCTCTTTTGTTGATGTGCAATGCATAACTTTTACAAACTTTGATTCACGTAAACCATTTAATATTCCATTCATTTCCTTTGAATTGTTTAGTTGTAGGAGCTTACCATCTTTATCTGTAGGTGGAGTAGCTGGTGGTGTGTACCCATCCTCAATTGCTTGCCATATATCATTTCCTTGTACCATTAGGTAAACATTCATTCTTACACTCTAAAATGCATAATTGTTCCCATCGAATAATGGTGCCTTATTTCCTGACAATCCACTCTGAGAATCCATTTGTGTTCCTGTAATATTTTCCTTCAAGTTGTTAAACTCTTTCGAAGGAACCCTCTCTGATACCAATTGAAGAACACAAGCTTATACTGAGAGGGGGGTGAACAGTATAAGATCAACTTTTACTTTTCTTTCTCAAACAATATTATCCAATATATCAATGGCAATATCAACAGCAGTAATCAAAGCAATGCACAAATCATCACACACAATAGAGACACCAATTTAACGTGGTTCACCCAATGTGGGCTACTCCACGGAGAAAATATTTTACTAAAATTTTCTCAACAAATATCTTGGGAATCCTTCCCTATTACAATGTTTATGGACCTCTATCCAAAGGAGACACCAATCCCCTAATCAAGTTCATGGATCTCTATCCATAGGAGAACTCTTTCCCCTTTGCTGGTTCATGGATCTCTATCCATAGGAGAACTCCTTCTCTCTGCTCTAGTTGGTTATCTTCTAGAAGACTACTACCTCCACTACACTAGCTTGTGGATCTCTCTCCATTTAATACCTCTATCCTCACTCATAATACCTTTGTCCTCACTACCTTAGCTAATGGATCTCTATCCATTGGAGACTACTATCCTCTACTCTATCACCTCCAAAGCTTACTCTCAGCTCTGCTCAATCTCTATCTCAAATCTATACTAAACACTATCCTTGGTCTAGCACAAATAATTCTATCTCTAGTCTGGCATAAATCTACCCTCAAATCTACACCAAACACTATTCTCAAATCTATCCTCAAGCCTTAACACAAATCTTGATCCAATCACAAATCAACTCTGCTAGATCTACCCCAAGCCTTAACTCAAATCTTGAACAAATCAATCAATCAAATCTACTCTCAAGTCTTCTCAAAGACTTACCTCAAATATATCTACAAGTCCTCTCAAGAACTTGCTCAAATCTATCCAACAAGTCCTCCCTAGAACTTGTCCAATCTGCTCAACAAGTCTTCACCAAGACTTACCTCAAATCTTCTCAACAAGTCCTCCCTAGAACTTGTCCAATCTGCTCAACAAGTCTTCACCAAGACTTACCTCAAATCTACTCAACAAGTCCTCCCTAGAACTTGTCCAATTCTCACAATCCTCTCTCAATAAGTCCTCACCAAGACTTACCTCAAATCTCTTCAACAAGTCCTCCCTAGAACTTGTCCAATCTGCTCAACAAGTCTTCACCAAGACTTACCTCAAATCTGCTCAACAAGTCCTCCCTAGAACTTGTTCAATCTGCTCAACAAGTCTTCACCAAGACTTGCCTAATCTACTTGTAAGCTTTCACAAAAGCTCACACAAATCTATCCTTAAGCTTTCACAAAAGCTTACTCAACTCTGTCCTTAAGTCCCCTCTAGGACTTACTCAAATCTGCTCACAAGATTTCACAAAATCTTACTCAAACAACTGCAATACTTGCATACAAAACTCAACTTAATCTCTTTCAAAAAACCTCTTCAATCACACAAACAAGTTTCACTCATAATCTTGTTTAACCATAGAAACATATAGAGAATGGTAAGAGACTCAATATATTTCACACTCACAAATCACTCTATCACTTTCAAACTCACTTTCAAATCAATTTAGAATAAAGAATAATTTGTTTCACAAAACTTGAACTATCACTCCAATGCTTTCAATCAATAATGCTCATTCAACTTCACTCAACCATTCACTCAATGAAACACAACTTGCTTACAAACCCTAACCAAGTGTTTCACTATACTCTCAACAACTCACACTATGGAAATCAAATCTTGACTCAAGATAATTCCAAATTCACATAACAATGATACTCATGTTCTTTCACAAACCCTAGCTCAAGATAGTTCTCAACCTCACATAACAATGATACTCATGTTCTTTCACAAACCCTAGTTCAAGATAGTTCTCAATCTCACATAACAATGATACTCATGTTCTTTCACAAAACCCTAGTTCAAGATAGTTCTCAATATCACATAACAATGATACTCATGATCTTTCAACATCCACAAATCATGCATATGAAAACTCACTCAAACATTTCCAACAATGCTTATCAAACAATCCTTTTCACTCCAACTTTGCATTTCACAATATTTCACTCATAAGAAAGATGTGCCCATACCTTTTGTTTTGATGGAGATATGTCTTCAAAACCTGTCTCAATCACAATCAAATCCTCTTTTCCAATTTCAAGGTTAGGTAGCAACAATCTATCTCAAAATCTCCACTCAAAATTCTCCTCAATATTTATTTCACCATACAAAAATAACAAGTCTCAAGTACACCTTATAATCTCCAAACTTCTCAAAGTATGATTAACAAAGATTTCAATTAATCACTTTCACTATAACCTCCTTCAGAAATTTAATGCATAGGATAATAAAAAATGCTTACTTATATCTCCCTACTCAAAAATTGCATTTCAAAAATTAATTAACATCACTATCCAAAAATAATGCAATTCACTTTTTAAACCAAAATTAAATCATTCACCACCTTTAACTAAGGCAAAAATAAAATATACCTTAATCACCTTATATCTCCCAAGGCGCTCACTATACAACCTTAGACCACGTGCACAATATAAAAATTAAAAATTAAAGTACCTTTGCATGCACTCCTCGGTGGGATTCGATCCCCTATCGTACTGCCGCCAGCACCCTAGCCGTGGCCTAGCTACCGCATGAGCTAGGCACTCACTTGAGTCCTAAAAGCACCTTGTGCACTTTATCCCTTTTCTTGGCACCTAAACGAAAAACAAACAAAAAAACTTACCCCTTCTTCTGTCGTGGGGACTCGAACGTGGAACCTCCGCTCACCCTATGCCTTACACAATGACGACTTGCCACTAGCCCAACCAGTTGGTTGGTGACAAGGCTTTAGGCCTTCATCGATTTATCACCGTGTTTCCTACCACCTTTTAAAAAATTAAAAACCTTTGTCTTATGCGCTCACGAATTTTGCATTCCACACAATAGCCAATATTCGCACATGCATTATATTCGGAGACTTGCATTAATGTGGCAAGTCTTATGGTATTTATACCATATGCCAATTTCCTTCGAACATCGATGGGGAAAGAAATATTAAAATGAATTTGCGCCCAACCCTAACTTAGGGTTTAATAATTTTATTTTATAAATTAATTTATAATATAAATATTATAAATAATTTATAAATGACCTTAGGCTTTATTTTTAAACCTTTAATATTATAATAATAAATATTATAATATTATTTCCTTTAGGCCTAGGTATCCCCTTCCTTCAGGGTATTTAGCCATCCTTTTGACCAATCATGTGAAGCTTTTAAACCAAATATCTTGGGCTTAAAATATAAATATTTTAACCCTCCTTTTACCAAATCCTTGCACTGATCACTAACACCGACTCTTGACATCAATGACAACACAACTACTCAAAATTTCCAACAATCTCCCCCTTTGTTATTGATGGCAACCCTTTTTCTATAAATATTATTTTTTCCTTTTTCAAATATAGCTCCCCTAAGAAACTACTTTGATGAGTGTCGTCAAATCTTCATCATTTAATCATTATGTGTCAATCTAGGGCGGTGTCCAAGGCTATATACGAAAGTAGGGGCTAACAGACTAAATTTTAGTTCATTTAAATTATGGATTTATTCATGGAACAGTTAGAGATTGGGGTGTTTGGGGTATCCTTTCTTACTCCTAAAAACTAAAACTAAACTCCTTATCCTTGCAAAATTGAAATTCACACTATTGCAGAAAAATAAAACTAAACTATTGCAAAGCTGAAAATAGCATAATTTAATTGATAGAATTTAAAATAACAAAATTGAAATTAACTATAACAACATTGAAACTTTTCAGAATTGAAACTTCACACCTGCAAAAAATGAAACCTAAGACAATAATGAAATTTAAAGGTTGGTAAGCAAATATTGCAAATCTGTAGCAAACAGAATTAACTAGAAATTCTCTGATGCAAACTAAAAATATAGATTGGAAATGCTGAAGCTAAAACAAAAAAAATGTTATGCTATAAAATCTATTCTAGATGAGTTACCTACCATGCATTCAAATACCAAATTATCCTAATCACTAACCATGTAAAAATTGTCAGTTCTTCGCTGACCTACTACAGCCAGAAATAATAGAATTCTATCAGGTAAAAACCCTCCTCTAGAACTAGAAGTGGCCCTTGCTTCCTGAACCAAAAGAGGGCAAATAAACTTGATCTAAACTATTAAGTCCTCACACTCAACACATAATTGAACATAAATAAATGAAAAATGATGCACCTTTATTTCATTCCAACAACATAACAACAGTGTAGGGAAAGACCTGCAGACTACTGTGTTGCTGTAATAGACAATTACAATATCTAAAACTTCTATTACTTATTTCCTCCCTCCTCTCCCTTCAACCATATGGGAGCACTTTATTTATACAAATAAGGTATATTATAGATAAGGTTTAATGTTGTTACATAGGACTGTTACAACTGTTTCAATTCTGTTCTTCCACAAATGCAGGGTTTTGACCCTTTAGGCCTTCTCCACTCAAGTTGTTGGCTTCCACCGGTGATGGACATGTGTAAGAATGGATAAGGATACTCCTAAAATTATTGTAGTCACCGTTTAACTCCTATTTATGGTGATTAAATATGCATTTAGTTAGTTTTAAACCCTCTACGCTTATTCTAGAGTAGCTCTGAAATATCAAGTAGCAGAACAAGGTTGTTATATCTGGCAACAGAAGCACATGCAACCAACTGTGGCAGTGGATATGGTTTCTATGAGCACCTAGATGACTAATTCCACTTTTGGTTTGATATGGAGTGGACAAATCCATGCCATGCTGTATATGTACATCTATTTGGAATTTGTATGGAAAAAGTCCAGTTTCCTGCACATCCAACTGTTGACAGAGTTCTGGCACCTTAAAGGAATTTAAAAATTGGGCAAACACTGAGAATCATTATCAAAGTAGTATAGAACATGAGTGATTATAGTTGGCATTATGTACTTGAGTCCAATCCACTGCTCCTTGACCTCAAATATGGTTTGGATTATGCTTGTAGCCTTTCTTCTTGACCATATTAAATTGTTAGGTGTGACAGGTCCTATCTTCTAAAAATATATAGGTAACTCACCCCATCTACTTTTACAGGCTGACAAAGCATTAGCAAATGATGTTGCACAAAATGTTTGAAAACCATCTATGCACGCCTGCAAATTTCCTAGGTACATTTTCCTTACCCTATCATTTCTCATTAGTGTATAATGTTGATTGGTGGAAGTTCTATGATTTAAGTGGACAGGTCTAATGAGTAAAACAACTTGGGATTCTATGGATTTACTAGCCCTTTTCTCCTTCTCCTAGTAAATCTTATTTTGAAGCATTGATTTAAAAGCCCTCAACTGAATATTTCCAGTAAATATGTGGGGGAGGAAAATAACTTCAGTTGGTAGAAAGAAATTATGAAGAAATAACTCACATAGTAAATTTTGGTGTTCTCTAGAGCTCTGCCATAAATATTCCAATAATTCACCTGGTGTCTCAAATGTGTGGGAGAGACCAGAGGTAATTCTCATTTTCTACCATCGGAGGTATCTCTCCTTCAAAATTAAACTGTAAACAGACCTCCAACATTAAACCATGTATTCAACAATCTGACATCTGTCCTATACTTGCCCCTTTAATTTCTCAATTTTAGAGTCTTTCTAATTTATTTCTTTTGCTAAGGTCTGCAATGAGGAGACATTTCCCTCCAATTGATGGCATTTGGTCATCCAATATGCTATATCCTCATTATATTTTACTTATGAAATTGTTTTAGGTGACCTATTCATAGGTTGCATCTGAGGTACAATATTAACCTGAATGCCAAAATTTACTTTTTCTACTGCAGGGAATTATGTTTGTATCCCCACTTCAACTAGCTTAATTTTAGGAATGTTCACATTAACAATATTTTGGGGAATTTGTAGATTTACCTGTTCCTAGACTATTATGGCTGCTTCTAGGGGTGTTGTTGCTATGGTCATCTGTTGTGGCTCCTTGGACACTTGCACAAGTGCCCCTGGTTGCTCATCCCCTAAATTTTGTTGTGCCTCTTGTGCTTCGTTAGGAGAAACACTTACAGGTGAACTTCTTTCAACATTTCTTGCTAAATTCATTAAAAAACTAGCCAATTCATCCCCTAAATCTGTTTGAGAAGGCTGCTATTCCAAAAGTGTGAGCCTAGCCTTTACAGCTTCTATCTCTTGCCATAACTTGGCAATGATATTGTCCTTCTCCTTTAAGGAGGCTTCATTTTGCTCAATCCAGCCTGTTTGGGTCTTGATCACACTTTTGGTTGCATGTAACTGAGATTTAATATCAACTTCCTCCTCTTCCTCTACACTTGAATCATCTTTCTCATCTGTTGTTGCCTCAAGATCTTCTTCAGAGTCAGGGTAATCTACAAGGGATCTTGGTAGACCAGCAATAGTTGTGTCTTCCTGTGCTTCCCCTATTTCAATTTGTTCCTCAAAATCTGAGGAATAATTGAGAGAAATGGAAGGCATTTCCTCTTCTACTGAAGTGTCCACATTATGTCCAGAGATATCTACATCTTGGTCGCTGATAGCCTCAGCTTCTTGCATAGTTTCCTCCATAAGCTGAGTATGGGTTTCAGAAACATCATTATGTTCCCTCTTCTCCTTTGTTTGCATCTCCTTTGTATCAACAACTTTCTGAAGCCTTGAGGATCTCCTCAACCCTGAAACAGATTACTTCCTATTTCTTTTAGAACTAGGAGACCTAGACTCAAAAATTCCAGTTTCTTCCTGATTAGAGGGTTCCCCTTCTTCAGAAGTGTGGAATGTTTGTACATCCTCTAAAAATGTGACCTTTCTCTTTTGGTCAGAGCCGACATTCCTCTGTGTTCTCATTCATGATGAGGGAGGTCCTTCTGGAGATGAAGGGGCTATGCCAATAGAAGCTCCAGGTTTATGCTCAGGGTTAGGGTTAGCCTCCCCTGTCTCTTCTCCATAAGTGGGACTCTCAACAATGTTTTCTTCAAAAAACTCATCCCAAGTATGGAAAAAGCGGTCAAAACTCCTAGGATTCCCCCTAAAGTGATGTTTGCAAATAATTTTGACTAACCCATGATGCTTGGGTGACCCCCTGCCTGCCTGATACTTTTTAGCCATATTTGCAAGTTCTTGGTACAAATACAGAGGCAAATTGACTCTTAATTTAGTGTTTAAATGACCATAGCGGAGGTGAGTTAAAATTCATAAATGATGACCAGAAAGAATAGGGTATTGACCATCACAGGTTAGAAACCTGATGACCCAGACTACAACTTCATCCCATGGTGGTTGTAGACTGGTTCTCTTAACTCCTTTGCAAATATTGTTGCTTATTATGAACTCCGTAGGTCTGTCATTTTCCCCTCTAAATTGATTAACTAATTCTATTAATGTATTTTTTCTAGATTTGCCTATGTGAATCCCTTGCAGAGGCAATTCAATGACTTGGCTAAGAATTTCAGGACTTACTTGAATAGTCATGCCGCTGATTTGAACTCTATTGCTACGAAAAGTGCGTACGAACTCTGTTGTTAAACCTTCTGAATGCCCATCAAATTTGTGCAAGAAGGGCAGAAAACCCCCTTCCACGAAGATTCACATACACTCCTCGTCCCTCTGCAAAAACTCTATATTTCTTGGTTCAATTTTGTTCTTTTGTCCACCCATGGTGAATTTTCCCATACCCTGTTTGCTTTAATTTGAAAATATGTCACAGGTTTTTTTATTTATCATTCTGGAATACTTCTGTCAGGGAAAGAATGAAACTTAAAGACGATAAACACATGCAAGAAGCACCAGAATGATGAGAAATCATGTGACATGAGGCAAAGCTTGGCAGGTGGTGGCACATAATTCATCATTACTCCTGTTCTTCCCGCATGCAATTAATTTGTTACGACGTTTACGGTGATATGGCAAAAGTTATTAATGGAAACTGCTTGGTTTAAAATAACCTCCCATTGAGTTGTGTGCCAACCAATTACATGCGGTAAAATATTTTCATAGAATTCATGCCTTGGAACCTCCAATTTGAAACCTGCACCTTGGTACAACTTCCAATCCTGATTGGCGTAACTTTTACGAACCCACGAAAATTTTTATTGACTTTTGAGCCTGAGCCTCGTGGTTCTAGAGTTTAAAATGAATTAACCATTTGTTAATTCATTTTACCAACTTTTATCATTAGCTTTATTCTTGAGCAAGATATCTTCCAAAGTTTTCATTCGAGAGTATTTGTATGCAGCAGGTTTATTCCAGAGCAGTTTTATCGTTTCAAGAGGATTTCTTTTGATAACCTTTCAGAACTAACTTATGTATGTTTTTATGCTAGTTAGGGATATCATACATCATACAAGAAGTATTCACACTATTAAAATAGAAAAAGGCACATACTTGAAGAAACTTGTTTATCCACATTTTGTACAAATGTTGTTTTTGGCTGATTCTGCGCTAACTCTTTACATGGTGCAATCTGAACTATAGTGAAACAAAGGGGAAAATGAGTGGAACAAACGTTAACAATGATGGAGTGAAGTGAAAATGAATGGACCAAAGGTGAGTAATAGTGAGAGTGAATGGAATAATGGAATGATGAAGAGTGAATGGAATAATGGAATGATGAAGAGTGAATGGAACAATGGTGGAGAGTGAGGCAAACATGCCAAAAAACCGGTTTTCATGTAAGCCCAATTCAGATGCGCCTCAAAGAGGTTTTCACATTCTGAATTATTATTATTATTTTTATATATATATTATTTTTTTTCATTCATTTTTTTTATATATATTTTGGTTTATGTCACTTGATTGAGTCCATCTTGGAAGAAGTGGTTTCCTTCCAATATTGATACATCCAAGTTTCCTACTTGCTTGAGAAACTCCTCCTTGGTTAATGGTTTGTGATATATCCGAAGACGATGACCGTTAACCACCATTTTCCTTCTTGAATCATCTATTGGTGAAAGACGTACAACTCCATTTGCAAATACCTCCTCAACCTGATAAGGTCCGAGCCATCGAGTCTGCAACTTGCCAGGATAGTCTTCATATCATGAATCAAACAACAAAGCCCAATCACCTTGTTGAAATTTTTGTTGTTGGATATGACTATCATGCCACAACTTGCGTTGTGACTGGATCACCTCGATCTGGTGCAATGCATCCCTCCTTAGCTCATCCAATGCATTGAGTTACAGGATCCGGTCCATTTGTGCCTATGACAAATCAATACCAACTTCCAAAGTAGTTCAAAGAGTTAGTAATTCAAACTCAATAGGCAAAAGAGGCTTTTTACCATAAACCAATTCATAGGGAGTAAATCCAGTAGTGGATTTCCAAGTGGTGTTATAAGCCCAAATTGCTTCGAGTAACTTCTCCACCCAATTCCTCCTATGGGCTACAGATTTTGGTTAAGATCCTCTCTAATTCCCTATTTGTCACTTCAACTTGGCCATTGGCTTGCGGATGGTAAGGTGAGGATTTTCGGTGTTTGATTTCATACAACTTTGTAAAGGCTTCAACAAATTTTGAGGTAAACTGAGGTCCCTGATCAGTGGTGATAGAATGTGGGGCTCCAAATCATAGAAATATTTGGGAATACAGGAAATCAACAACTTTCTCTTCTCGGGCATGCTTAAAAGCATGGGCTTCTACCCACTTGGTTACATAATCAGTACATACCAAGATATGCACTTTCCCTTGGGAAGGTGGATCAATGGGTCCTACAAAATCTAGCCCCCACATTTCAAATGGTTTTGTACCTAATTGAGGTTGTAAAGGCATTTCACTAGTAAAAGTAGGCTTACCCATCCTTTGGCATGCATCACAATTTTTGACATACCTTTTGACATCTTTGTGCAAGGATGGCCAGTAGTAACCAGTACCCAAAATATTTTGAATGGTACTTTTCACTGAATAATGCCCTCCTGATGGTTCATCATGACATGCTCGCAGGATGTCATATACCTCATCCTTGCGAACACATCTACGCAAAACATGGTCAGGACTGCATTTAAACAATAAACCTCCTATCCATTCAAAAGAAGAACTTTGCTTGATCAACTGTTTCTTTTGTTTAGGAGTAAAGTGAAGAGGAATCTTCCCTATAACTAAATAATTAGCTATATCTGCAAACCATGGAGATTGTACAGAAACAACAAACAACTTCTCATCAGGAAACGCATCCTCAACCAATTCCTCCATATCTGCATTTGACAATCTTGACAAGAAATCTGCCACTACATTAGCTTTCCCTGGTTTATTAACTATAGTGATATCGAATTCTTGCAATAGTATTAACCAACGAATAATTCTTGCACTAACCAGAGGTTTATTCATCAGGTATTTAATGGCAACATGATCTGTATGAATGAATACCTGATATCCTATGATATAGTGTCAAAATTTGTTAATAGCATACACCACAACTAAAAATTCCTTCTCGGTTGTGGTGTAATTCTTTTTAGCTCCAGTCAAATTTTTACTAATGTAGTATATGGCATAGTGTTGTCCATCTTCAATCTGCCCTAATGCAGCTCCAATAGCAGTATTGGAAGCATCAGTTTGAATATGGAAGGGTAACTCCCAATTAGGACCTCTCAATACAGGTGGAGTTGTTAACTTTTCCTTTAAAACTTCAAAGGACTGTTGACACCCAACAGACCAAACAAATTCAGAATCCTTTGTTAACAATGCGAACATTGGATTAGCAATGGTACTGAAATTAGCAATAAATCTGCGATAAAAGCCAATATGTCCTAAGAAACTACGGACATCAGTTTGAGTTTTTGGAGGAGGAAGGTTCTTGATGACCTCTACCTTTTTAGGATCAACTTTAATTCCATAAGCAGAAATATGATGTCCAAGAACAATTCCTTCTTCCATCATCAAGAAACATTTATCAAGATTCAGAGACAAATGATATGTTTCACAACGTATTAAAACTTTTTCAAGTTGTTCTAAAGTATATTCAAATGTATCTCCAAACACTGTGAAGTCATCCATATAAATCTCTACACTTTCATTTGTTAGATCAGAAAAAATAGCCAAAACAACTCTCTAAAATGTTGTTGGTGCATTGCACAAACCGAAGGGTAATACTCTATAAGCAAATGTTCCCCAAGGACATGTGAAAGTTGTCTTTTCTTGGTCTTCTGGTGCAACCTGGATCTGATTATAACCACTAAAACCATCAAGGAAATAGAAAAATTTCTTACCAGCAAGGGTGTCCAACACTTGGTCTATAAATGGTAATGGAAAGTGATCTTTATGTGTGACCTTATTCAATTCCCCGTAGTCCACACATACTCTCATCTTCCCATTTTTCTTTGGAACAATGACCAATGGTGAAACCCACCTACTATCTGAAATTGGATAAATGAATCCTACATCCAATAGTTTTTTGATTTCTTCCTTAACAATATCCTTCAGAGCGGGATTCAGACGCCTTTGTGGTTGTCTTACTGGTTTGACATATTCAGTGTATATCCTATGTGTACACACATCAGGGTGAATGCCAGTCATGTCCTTATAACTCCAAGAAAAATCTTGAACATGTCTCTATAAAACAACAAATAATTTGGCTTCTTGCTCATTAGTCAACCAACTATTAATGTTCAAAAAAATTCTTGGTTGTATCTCAATCTGCTTAATCCCTGGATAAACTGAGTTGATAGCCTCATATTTACTGATTAAAGCATTTAAGGGACAATGATGTGGCTGTAGAGTATGAAATACTCTTGATTCTGGTGTAAATGTGATACCTGATGGGATCATTTGCATAGGACAGATGAAAGAAGTCAAAAGATGATGATGCCATCCATGTGGCAATGTGAAGGAGCTTTCTTGTAGTGGAATAGATGACAGATGTTCAACAGTTTGTTCTTCATATTTCCATAACAAATGATGGACAAGAATTTGATCATCCCTAAGGCCTTCTTCTTGCAATGTTTTCACCAAAATTGTTTCATGTTCAAAGATTTCTCTTTCTGTGAATTAAGTTCTTCAATATGTTCTTTTACTACAACGGTGGCCAAGGTGACAATAGTTTCCTGTTCTTCATCAGACTCAGGATACCATATCTATCCAAAAAATTTGGTTGAAGGTTGGGCTGGTGGATACAAGGAAATATTTTTCAGGTCTACACCATTTGAAATGGTCATCTCACCTAACCTACAGTCTATAAATGCAACTACAGTGGCAAGCCAAGGTCATCCTAGAATAATAGGATAGCCATTAGCTGAGTTTCTAGGCTGCAACACTAAGAAATCTATAGGGTATTCCCAAGAAGATACTTCAATGGCAACATCCTCCAGAATTCCTTTTGGTTTAGCCATTGACCTATCTGCCATTTCCAAAACTGTGGTAGTAGGACTAAGGTTATTGAGCTGCAATTTTTGCATGGTTTCCTTAGTCATCACGTTGATTGCAACTCCTAAATCGATAAGTACATTTGGAATTTGAACTAACCCAATAGTAATTGTAACTACTGGACTCCCTGGATCACCATATTTAGGGGGTACTAGTTTTCCAGAAAGTAGGTCAGCCAACTTACCTTCTACTTGTACAGTCTTAGGAAAGGCTTTCTTCTTCCCGCCGGGTTTCCTAATACACAGCTCTTGAATGGTTTTCCTAATCAGAGGTACATCCTTTATTGCCTGCAACAAAGGGAGTGAGATAGACATTTTCCTCAATTCTATGATTAATTCTGATTCAGGAGCAGTGATAGTGTGGTCAAACCTTTCAGGATATGGTAGGTCTGTCGAGGCAGGTTCAATTTTTCCTTGTAAACTTTCTATTTTTTCCTCTTTTTGCTCTGTTTGTGGTTTTTTTGGACTTGAAAATTCTTGCTTTCCATCAATTTCTTCAATAGTGGGTGGTGCAGGGTCAGGTAAAACCTTCCCTGAATGCAACTGGATGTTACTACAGTCAAGGACATGGACTGCAGTAGTCTCTTCAGACTCAGCTCCATAAATAGGGGTTGCTTGTCTGTTGTTATTGGGGTTAGCCATAGGCTAAGCTGGAAGTGGAGGCTGCTTAATTGGTTGTGTTTGTTGTGGTTGAACTCTTCCCTAAAAATTTTGATTAGGGGCTGGCAGCAAGTGTTGGTTTGGTGGTTGATACCTCTGCTGCCCTTGATAGGATGGGTATTGTTGCCCCCATATTTGCCCTGACTGATTTGGTACCCAAGATGGATTAACTGGATGCCATGGCTGATTCCAACCAGAATGTGACCAATCTTGAGGAGCTACCCAAGTTTGATTCCAAGGTTGAGGAGGAGGTTCTGTGTACCCCCATGGCATATTCCAAGGATTATGTCCCCAATTTGAAGAAAAGCGAGGGGCATTTTGGTTTTGTATGAAGTTGCCTCCTGGCCTTTGCCCAATAGCATGAAGTTCTTCAACTTGGTTTTCTATAGCACTCCTAAGATGGGGCAAAAGGTGACATTTATCAGTTTTATGCTCCTTTGAGCAAATGCCATAGATTGCTGAGATTGAGGTCTTGTCCAAAGGACAATCTTGCAGAGCATGCTTATTTCTACACCTAGGACAATAGATAGACAGGGGTGGTGAAGAATTGGCTCTTGTATTCCTTTCTCCTAAAGTAGTGTTTAGTTGAACAAGTATATCGGTTTTCATATTAGCCATTTCTTCCATCAATTCTTTGATGTCTACATTATTAGGACTTTTCTTCTTCCTTCTATCCCTAGTTCTAGAATAATTTGTGCACAACTCTATAATGTCAGCAATCTCAAGTTGGTGTACATCTCCTTTTCCCATTATATCCAGTACTTCCTTGGATTCATCTTGTAATCCCCTTAGAAAGATAGATTTTAACAATTCTCCTTCTACAGGACCAACTCTTTTTTGGATAAAAGCAAATCTATCAACATAATCTTCCAAATTTTCATCTTCTTCTTGTTTAATTCGAAATAACTCATCCTTTCTATTACGTACCCTGCAATACTCCTGATATTTGTCTAAAAATATAGTTTCCATTTCATCCCAGGTATGAATGGAATCTGAGTCAAGACTCATGAACCAACGTAAAGCTGCATCTTTAAGTGTGGAAGGGAATAATTTCAGCTTTTGATTATCAGTCACATAATCATATGTTTGACACAAGATCTTAAACTCAAACAGAAACTGGTCAGGATCTTCAGACACTGTTCCCCTAAATATTGGCAACACTGAGGGAGAAATGGTTTTCATAGGAGCTTGTTGTCCAACAGTTAATTGTATAGGGTACTCAAAAGTTCTAGCAGGAGGTGGTGGTTGTGCCATGTTTTCCTCCTCTGATTTAACTGATTCAACTTTTTCTGTTTGTTCTAATAATGGATCAGGAATAGAAGAATGTCTAGTAGCAAGTGCTTCAAGAAGTTCTTCCTCAAAAGGTTCTGCAGATGGTTCAACTGATGAAGAAGATGATTCTCTTTTTACTCTATCAGGATAATCATAAATAGGTAGATCTTCTCCTGTATGGGAAGAACGCCTTTCTGGGAAGGAACCGGTTCTAATAAACCTCCCTCTCTCGTCTCTTGGCCTATGCATTCATGCCTATTTACTAAAATGAACTAAACCTCAGGTCTCCAAAAACTATTTCCTGAGATAGGACAGTTTCTGGACTGCTAGACCTCTCCTAACAACACCTAAGGTTCCTCGACAACGACGCCAAAAATGATGAGTGTCATCAATTCTTCATCATTTAATCATTATGTGTCAATCCAGGGCGGTGTCCAAGGCTATATACGAAAGCAGGGGTTAACAGACTGATTTTTAGTTCATCTAGATCATGGCCTTATTCATGGAACAGTTAGTGTTTTGGGGTGTCTAGGGTCTCCTTTCTTATCTCCTAGAAACTAAAACTGAGGCTCCTTATCCTTGCATAATTGAAATTCACACTATTGCAGAAAAATAAAACTAAACTATTGCAGAATTAAAAATAACAAAATTTAATTGACAGAATTTAAAATAACAAAAATGGAAATCACATAAATAACTATAACAACAATGAAACTTTTCAAAATTGAAACTTCACACCTGCAAAAAATGAAACCTAAGACAATGATGAAATTCAAAGGTTGGTAAGCAAATATTGCAAATCTATAGCAAACTAAATTAACCAGAAATTCTCTGATGCAAACTGGAAATATAGACTGGAAATGTTGAAGCTAAAAAAAAAAAAAAATTATGCTATAAAATCTATTCTAGATGAGTTACCTACCATGCATTCAAATGCCACATTATCCTAATCACTAACCATGCAAAAACTATCAGATCTCCACTGACCTGCTGCATAACCAGAAATAGCATAATTCTGTCAGGTAAAAACCCTCCTCTGGACCTGGAAGTGGCCCTTGCTTCCTGAACCAAAAGAGGGCAAATAAAATTGCTCTAAACTATTAAGTCCTCACACTCAATGCAGAATTGAACATAAATAAATGACAAATGATGCACCTTTATTTCATTCCAACAACATAACAGTAGTGCAGGGAAAGACCTGCAGACTATTGTGCTGCTGTAATAGACAATTACAATATCTAAAACTTCTATTACTTATTTCCTCTCTCCTCTCCCTCTCAACCATATGGGAGCACTTTATTTATACAAATAAGGTACATTAAAGATAAGGTTTAATGTTGTTACATAGGACTGTTACAACTGTTTCAATTCTGTTCTTCCACAAATGTAGGGTTTTGACCCTTCAGGCCTTCTCCACTCAAGCTGCTGGCTTCCACCGATGAGGGACAGGTGTAAGAATGGATAAGGATACTCCTAAAATGATTGCAGTCACCATTTACCTCCTATTTATGGTGATTAAAGACGCATTCAGTCAGTTTTAAACCCTCTACGCTTATTCTAGAGCAACTCCAAAATATCAGGCAACAGAACAAGGTTGTTGTTATATCTGGCAACAGAAGCACATGCGACCAACTATGGTGGTGGATATGGTTTCTCTGAGCACCTAGATGACTAATTCCACTTTTGGTTTGAGCTGGAGTGGACAAATTCCATGCCATGTTGTATATGTACAACTGGCTGGAATTTGTATGGAAAAAGTCCAGTTTCCTGCACAACCAATTGTTGACAGAGTTCTTGGCGCCTTAAAGTAATTTAAAAAAATGGGAAAACGGTGAAATACACTTATGGAAGAAACATAAACCTTATGAATGAAGTACCTAAATATTGTAATACCTAAATTAATGCAGAATATACTGAAATAAACAACCAAAAAAAAATATAAAACATGGACAAATTAGTCAAAATAGAGTATATGCACTTTCATCATTTTAACATGTAAATACCATCACATAATGCATAGTATCTCTAAGATTAACATAAAATCACAACATAAGAAGTTCCAAATGGGTTTAAAATTTTATCAAAGTAGTCTTTTATGAGGCAATTTTCTGCCTTATCATACTCCCCTTGACTAAATGCTCTCCACCTAACTCAAATCTCTCCCCCTTTGACATCAATGGCAAAGGGCCACCTATGGGGCTTGGGGCTAAATATAAGACTCTTAGCTCAGCCCCTTCCCCACCTTCTCTCCTTGAGGTGGTTAATTTTTGGATGGGAGTATCTCTACTCCTAGCATACACTGCTCTTTTCCTTTGTCCACCTTCTTACTCAATTGATCCTTCTGATTCCTTTGAATATTCTTGTTCCTGCTTGTTTATGGAAATTTTGCTCTACACCACTTAGCCATATGCCAAAAATTATTGCACTTATAACTCTTAATGTTGTGATTCCTTGAAGGGCTAAATATATTATAGTTTCTCCCAGTGAAGCCATATCCATTCTTGTCATGAGTCCTGCAATTAATTGCCTTATGACCAAACTGATTACAAGAGTAGCAATACCCTTGAAAGAGATACCCATTTCTAAAATTTCCATAGGTGAAACCCTATCCCTATATTTCATGTGTCCTACACTATGTAGTCTTGTGACCAAACCTATGACATGAGAAGCAACATCCATTGAAGAAACCTTGCCTTGACCCTATAGGTCTCTTAGTCTCTTCTTCCCTGTGATGTTTCCTATTCCATATGTTCCTCATTTGTGCATTGTTCCTTTCCTTTTTGAACTTTTTATTTTAAAAATTATCCTCATAAGTCTCACTTTCTCTTACACTCTCTTCTTTTGAATTTTATTTTTCTATGGAGCTTGAGATTGACTCCTCTCCTCATTCTCTATGTTCCTCTTCAAAACCAAGTCTTATTTTATTTGATGAATATCTTTGTACGTTGATAATTTGGTTAGATCTTCTATAAGATTTCCTTTCTCTTCATTATATTATTGAAATTGAATCTTGAGTTTAGAGTTTTTATTTCTTACCTTCCTTAATTCCTTAAGAGCATAAATAAGCTCACCTTCAATATCAACATCTCCTTCCTCTTTATTTTCTGATTCTTTGTCTTTTAGATCATCTCCATTCCTCTCTGATTCATCTTCAATAAGGACACTTCCTTCTTCTATTGCCATAATAAGACTTTTTTATTTTATACTTTCAAGAGTATCTTCATATTCATATTCACTGAAACTGAACCCATTCCTTGTACAGTGATATTCAATGTGACTAAAGTGACCACACCTGAAACACTTGAGAATTATTTGTGCCCTTTCTATAACATCTTCATTTTCTTCTGTCAAAAATAGAATTTCTTCTTTTTCATTATCTGAGGATCTTCCATCACTATCACTTGAACTCTTGCCTATCTTATCTGCATAAAAAATCTTATTATACCTTTGGAAAAACTTATTTTCATGCTTGCTTTATCCATCCCTGCTTCTATTTTGATACTTGTATTTTCCAACTTCCCTTTTCTTATGATCTTGTTTCTCATCACCATTGTTATTTCTAGCTTCTAGATAATCAGATGCATAGTGACCATATTTACCATAATTAAAACACTTAACTATTTTTGTACCTTTATAGTTTCTTGGGTCCTTGTTCCTTCTACCATAGTTTACTTCTTCATCAGTGGATAACTCATTACTTGAATCTGACTTCTTATCCTTTATATTTTTTGTAACTTTGAAAGATGCTTATTTCTAGGAGATAGAATCCTCTCTTATTCTCATCTCAAAATCTATGAGAGTTCCATGTAACTCATACATTGTCAAAGTTTCAATATCTTTTGATTCTTCTATGGCTGAAACCTTCTCGCTATACCTCTTAGGGAGTGACCTTAAAATATTTTTACAACCATCTTTTTCTTCAACTTTAAACCCAAGTCCTTACATGGAGTTAACAAATTTATCTACACAAAGTATGTAGAAATTTCTTCCTCATCCTTCATATTTAGGTCTTCAAATATTTTCTTATGATTTTGCAATTTTACCATATTGACCTTTTTGTCTCCCTCATGTTTTCTACAACTTTTCTCAAATATCTTTTGTTGATGTGCAATGCATAACTTTTACAAACTTTTATTCACGTAAACTATTTAAGATTTCATTCATTGCATTTGAAATTTTTAGTTGTAGGAGCTTACCATCTTTATTTGTAGGTGGAGTAGCTGGTGGGGTGTACCCATCCTCAACTGCTTACCATATATCATTTCCTTGTGTCATAAGGTAAACCTTCATTCTTACAATCCAAAATGCATAATTATTCTCATCCAACAATGGTGTTTTATTTCTTGAAAATCCACTCTAAGAATCCATTTATGTTCCTGTAATATTTTCCTTCAAGATATTAAACTCTTTCGAAGGGACCTACTCTAATACCAATTGAGGAACACAAGATTATAATGACAGGGTGGGTGAACAATATAAGACCAACTTTTACTTTTCTTTCTCAAATAATATTATCCAATATATCAATGGAAATATCAACAATAATAATCAAAGTAATGCACAAATCATCACACACAATAGAGACACCAATTTAACATGGTTCACCCAATGTGGGCTACTCCATGAAGAAAATATTTTACTAAATTTTTCTCAACAAATCTCTTGGTAATCCTTCCCTATTATAATATTTATGGACATCTTTCCAAAGGAGACACCAATCCCCTAATCAATTTTGTGTATCTCTATCCATATGAGAAATCTTTCCCCTATGTTGGTTCATGGATCTTCATCCATAGGATAACTCCTTCTCCTCTGCTCTGGATGGTGATATTATATAAGACTATTACCTCCACTACACTAGCTTGTGGATATATCTCCACCAAATGTCTTTGTCCTCACTACCCTAGCTAATGGATCTCTATCCACTAGAGACTATGGTCCTCTGCTCTATCACCTCCAAATATTAATCTTAGCTTTGTTCAATATCTATCTTAAATCTATACTAAAACACTATCCTCGATCTAGCACAAATATTCTCACAAATTTGTCTTTGGTCTGGTATAAATTTACCCTCAAATCTACACCAAATAATGTTCTCAAATCTATCCTCAAGCCTTAACACAAATCTTGATCCAATCATAAATCGACTCTGCTATATATTTCCCAAGCCTTAACTTAAATATTGAACAAATCATAAATCGACTTTAGTGGTAAGTTAATGCCATAAGACTTACCACATTAATGCTCCAAATATAATGCATGTGTGAATATTGGCTATTGTGTGGAATGTAAAATTTGTGAGCGCATAAGATTTACATTGAGAAGTGAAGGTTGAATTAGAAAATAATATCATAAAATACAAGTAACATGTTGACCTTAAACATCAAAAACAAGAATTCTATGTTGGGGATTTGTTTTTGATAAATTTATAAAAGGAGAGGTACCCTAAATTCACTTACAACAAGCACAATTGGATGAATATTGAAACTTATAAGACCTTCAAAATTTTGCAAGAAATGAGCTCTCAAAAGGACTAGACATCTCAACAATTTTTAATGTGGTAAATTTTATCCATATTATTATACACCTATGGAGGTTACCAAAGACATCACATTTGATTTTCCAATTGAATAATAGATAATACAATTTTGAAATAAGTAACAAGTTGAAAATGAGGTAATGTTAGATACTAGAGTAACCAAGAGGATAAGAGGTAAGGTATATTATGAGTACTTGGTAAAGTGGAAAAATTATTCAATTGAAGTAGCAACATGGATGAATGCTTTCAAGATTTGTAAGTATGGAATCTTAGTTATACATTTTAAAAAATATTCATGAGCTTCACTCATGGAATATTTTCTCTTACCTGATGAGTATGATGTGGGAGCATCTAATAGAATTTGAACCATTTCTATTATTTCCATGAATAAAGGAAGGCAAGAGGGATGAAATTAGATCATTTAAAATGGTTAGTGTATAGTTAAACTGTGGTGAGAGGAAGGATAATTAAGGAACAAAAAATAAATATAAATGCAAGAGGGTTGAGTGCAAGCTAGTTTTTGGTATATTGAAACCAAAGAAGAGAGGATGGAAATTTGAAATGACTAGTTGTAGAGAAAATGGTAATATATAGAACTCCATTTTTCCATCTACAATTGTCATGATATTCCATTTTGTTTGTTCTAGAATCTGAATAATAAGTACATGTTTTGATTTTTCATCATTCATGTGCCCTATCAAATGCTTTAAATTATTAAGATCTTATATTGTAAAAATATTTATGTGTAGGACTACAATATTTAGACATGGTTGTGTGAGACACAAATTAATATAAAGTTGGAGAAGAAAGAATCATAAAAAACATAAAAGGTTGTAGATGAGGAAATACTAGTACCATTTGAGGATCCATTATATGAAGTGGAAAAGTGACTATTTTCTAATGAAGTGAACATGTGATTATTGTTTGCTATTTCCCAAGGATAATATTCCTAAATAGAATCATGAATTTTTGAAGAAATTACGTTTAGGTAGATGAAGTATTGGAACATCATTCAAATTTTAAGAATTTTACTATACAAAGTTACTTTGCCATTCAAGGAGATTAGTGTTTGACCATTCAAATGAAGGAAGAACTATCATCATGAAGGAATACCATCATGAAAAGTTATCATGCGATATAACTTGTCAATAAAACAATCAAACCACCATAAAATTGAAGCTTTTGTAGAAACAATACAATTAACCACCATATAATGAAGGTGTCATACAATGAAAATAGCTATACAATGACTTGGTCATACAAGCGGATCAACCATATAACGACTTTAGTTATACAATAGGGTGGAATTTACCATGTAAAGGAGTTTATAGTCTATGTTTCCTACATCAAAAGACCATCAAAAATAATTATAAGAAGAAAAAATGATGAAGTATGTGGTATTTTTGTTCATGTGTTTTTACGGTGTCAAGAAGAATGTTGCATAACAATATATTTTGATATTTGGTTTTAGTATTATAACAAACGTAACTTAATATTGATATTGGTATTAGATAATTAATGTTGATGTTTAGCATTAGATTAGGTGCTTTAATGTTGACACCTAAATAATTAGTGTTAAGAACTAGGTTGACATGTGATGTCATTAGCACTTGCTTACTAGCCTAATAGAATACTAGTATTTGTATATTAAGAATATAAGAAGAAACGGTGCCTCATAGTTCTAGGATGTGGTATGGAATTAAGAGATAGGGCCTAGATTTTTCCTATTATTGTTAAGAACTATGTTGACATATGATGCCATTAGCACTTGATTACTAGCCTAATTGAAGACTAGTATTTGGATCTTAAGAATATAAGAAGAAATGGTTCCTCTTAGTTATAGGATGTGGTATGGAATTAAAGGATATGGTCTAGATGTGTCCTATTGTCTTTACACTAGCACATATTATAGCTTGTGGCCATTTTTCCTTGAATTCATTCCAAGGATCAGTGAGGCATTTGGTATTTTGCAATCCCCTACATTAGGCTAATTATAACCACATGTAAAAAATAAATTTAACCTACAAAATAAAGTAATTGAACTTTAGAAAAATAATAGAATGAAAAATAGGAAAACAAAAATTTCATTGATATCCATATTTAACTATATTATGAACATTCAATTTATTTCTTTAAAAACAAAAATATATAAAACAAGGAACATGCCAAAATGACATGAACAAAAAAATAGCAATCATAGTTTAATTAAATCTTGAATTTAAGCAAGGTTATAATTTTTCTCAAGATAGAGGTAAATGGTCATAAGTCTAATTATAGGTTATATCCTACATTAATGATAACCATAAACATAAAGATTTAACCTATTCATATCATTCTTCTTAGCTTAATAAAATAGTATCTTGTATGAGATGAAGGGGCTATGAAGAGTTTGTGTAGCAGATACAATAATAATGCTATAACATTATATTTCTTTATATCTATATTGTCCAATGTTTGTTCTAAAACAATTCTCCCCTCTTTATAGTTTCATCATCATTTTCTAAATTGAGACAATAACTTAATTATTCTACATTTTTTATAATTATTCAATGTAATTATGATATTCACATATAAAAAATTGATGTGATGTCACTAAATTTAGCTCTTATAAAAATATAGGCCTATATTATATTATGTTGCTATAGACACCAAAACAACACCAATCCGATTATGTGACGACAAGCGCTGATCGCATTGACACACACAACCCCTAGGGCAGCCCCTAGAGGTTAAACAGTGGTCCTAACCACTCCCAAAAGTAGTTTTGGAGGTCAGAGGTCAATTTGGCACCTTTTTGGCACCTTGCTCTCTGCTCGTCCCACCCTGGGATGAATACAAACTGGCATTCATCCCACCCAGGGACGAATATCAGCATTCGCCCCAGGGTGAGGCGAATAGCAAGTTTGACTGGCAAAAAGTCAAACCTCGACAAGTCCGCCAGTTAACTGAAGCTTCAGGCCATGCAATTGTGAGGAACGGCTCCAAATCAAGAAGAGAGACTTCAGTCATGCATGTATTTATTTTAGAGACCTCATGCAAGGAGATTCTAAATCAGGGAATTATCTTTTCTCTCAAAATAGGACAAACAACTCAAGTGGCGCCCTCGCATGCGCAATTCAAACAGAGAGACCCTAGGTCTATAAATTGGTGAGTTTTCTCACCCAAAAGATATAAGAGAAGGAGCATTTGAGCAATGAAGTGCTGCCAATTTACATACCTACTTGCGATTTGTGCCTTTCACATCCTTAATCTCTCATTCGAAAGGGAGGTTATTGGGTGATTATTGGAAGCACGAATCCGGACCCAAAACCTAATATTTGGCCACAATATTCCACAAAATTTGTCGAAAACACCCCATAAGAAGTTTTGGACCCATCCCAAGTGGATTGGTGCTGAAACAGAGTCCCAAACGGTGGGCGTTCTGCCCCCGGGTGCCCCCCAAGCTGTCACAGCCCTAATCGCCCCACCCCAGAATGATTAGAAATATGTGATAGATTTCTCTGATTTTTCTTTTGCATCTTATTCTAGGTCTGTTAAATAGGCTGTAGTTTAAATTTCACTTCATTCTGAGCAATTTTGACCAGGTTTTTATCATTTCCCGCCTTTACTAACTTGCAGATGGCACTAGAAAAATCTGGGTGATAGAGGCCAAATTGGAGAAATCTGACCTTCTGGGTCTTCCCAAAACACCCCCAATTAGCTAACCCCAACTTTGCAGGTCATTTGGAGCTTTCTGGATAGGACATTGAAGAGGGTGCTTTCTGACAAGTTATTGCAGGTCTATTCATCCCACCCTGGAGCGAATACAAATCTGTGAGGAATTTCTAGACTGTTCCTTTTGTAGTGGCCTCCTGGTAACATATTTATGCTTCTATTAAAATTTTAGGTCGATCTGAGGTCATTTGGTTATCGTTTTAATATTTTCATGCATATACTAACAGTAGGCCTTGGGAAATACATGTTTTATTCTGTCTGCAGGTGCTACTAATATTTTCTGTTTCTTTGAATGTAGGTTTCTAACATCAGAGGAGTAGGAAGGAGTCAAAAATCATATACACAAGTGGCGGTGATGTTTTGGTCCACCCATCTTACATGTGGGCATGCGGAAGAAGGATTGCTATCCATGGATGTGATGAGAAACATATTTGACGCTCCTATCCCCTAAAAAGGAAGGAGACATATTGTAACATGACTTTGAAAGCATATCAATAAAGAAGGCTATATTTCATACTACTTTTATCTTGTGTCAATTCGTCTATGTTCTTTCAATATATAGGCTTTTAGCGTTAAGTTTGGTTTTACACGCATCGTGCTTGGCATATTCCTTTTTGTTTTCGTATCCTCGTGCTTTCAGTGGCGATCATGGTGGGACCTCTATCCCTTGATTTTTAAGATTAAATTTTTGATTAAAGTTGCTTGTTTTTTGCTTACAGGTACCAAGTTTTCAAACGTTGGACTGTTTCAGAGCAGAAATTCAAAGACATCCGATTTGGGCAGAGAAGAGGTAGAGGTCTTAAACACCTTCTATCAAAATTTTGCTTTGTTTGTTCTCGAGTTATTTGCTTGCATAGGAGAGTTTGAATGCTTGTTTGCTTCATTTATGCAACTTAAAAAGAACCCCACACACCACGTGGTAATTTGAAACAACAAGGAGTTGGTCGTAAAACCCCAACCCTTGAGCAAGACCAACGGTGGATTTCATCACCACCTTAGCTTGAGATACTGCATACATAACCCCGATCGTGATTGTTGCTAGATGTAAATCCTGATGAAAGCTGACCAAGTGTAGCTGGGGTGATTCCCAGTGCATGAGGATAAGTCTTCTATGGTAGGTGTCATAAACAGAGTGATTCCCCTTCCGTACCGCCTATGTTCCACGTACCATCTGCTCTCACGTACCAATAGTTTCCCTCACGTAAGGGCGGGTATATAGAGAGGTTGGTATATCGGCCTGGAAATGGTATATCGAAGGGGCGACCATTTTTTGGGAGTCATAAGAGCCATCATACTGCATTTAAACATTCTTTCCAAAAAGCTTTCAAAACAAACATCAAAACACACTAAACCAGGTTTAGGGCACACTTTTAATCTTTAAACGAGATAACCATTGTGTTGAGTGTGTGATATTTCCTATTTAGTGTAGCATAAAAAAATCCTAAAAGAAGATAAAAATCTACGCATCTTTAGGTAAGCATCACCATGGTGTACACTCGTAGCCGAGCCCAATCACGGGCAAGCACTGCAGAGAGTGCACAAAGGGGGGCAAGTCACCTCCGATATAGTCCTGAGGACTTAGTCATCCCGCCTTGGTGGCATGGCACCCAAGATAGTCCACATCATGCCATAACAGAATAGGATTATAGAGGCACCTCTTTGAGGGGCACCCCCACTCAGCATAGAGCCTTTCAAGAGGAGAACCTACACGTGGCACTCAACATAGACAGGAGACCTCCCTTAGATGCTCGTTATGAGTGGCCTAGTGATGAAGTGCTAGAACAACAGAGGGTCCAGAAGGAGGGGCCACATGATTTCATCATCCCTCCTCTACCCCGTATTACTGTTAGAAACACTAGACCAAATCTAGAGTATCAGGCTTTCCAGACAGGGCAAGACAATTCTGCCCGCACCTTGCACGCATATGAAAGGGAGTACGAGGAAGACTACCACATTCCTCAAGAGCAGTACATAGCGCAGGAGCGATGTACCTCCGTGCCTGCTATGTATCAGGATCACCCATTAAGGCTAGACCCTCAGGTGAATGCCGCTAACCTCGATAGAGGAAAGCAACCCATAGGGATCTCGGATCACCACGACCGAGATAGACATGTAGGAGAGGCATCTAGGCTTCCTAAACAAGAGATGATGGAACAAATTGACTTGGCATTTGCTAGACATGCCACCCACCAAGCGCAAATCACGTAGCTCAGGCAAGATCAACAATAGTTAGAGCATCTGTACCACCTTAGCAAAGAGCGCATTCAACGTCAGACAACCGAATTGCTTCATAACAATGTGCCTAAGAAGGTCCCAACCCCTCGCATGCATAAAGTAGAAGTGTATGAGAGGCATAACCCCTTGGTGCGAGATAGGTCTCCGTGACCTCATCAAGTACTGCCTCCAAGACCTCCTAGACTTGAGCGGGAGGCCACTCCCAGAAACAATGATGGGCACCCTCCGCGGGCACCCACCCATGTTTATAGGTCTCGGCCAGGCACTCCTCAGGAAGCTTATGAGGAGTATGAACAAGAAGAAGAGCGGGCTGAAATGCCCTACCAAGGCAGAAGGGTTGCTATCCAGCCACCCTTCCACAGGCCTCAAGTTCCCCGCAACCCACAATGGGAGCAAACTAAGGAGGAAGAAATCAAATCCTTCGATGCATATAAAGCACTGCTAGAGCACTTAGAGTCTATGGAGATCAAGACTTCTGGGCCCCAAAAGCCCACTTTACGCCAACTCCGTAGTCATCCTGTGCATCCATCAGTGTCGGCACCTCCATACCCTGAACACTTTAAACTGCCCCAGTTGGCACTCTTTAGAGGGGAGGAGGATGCCCAAGAGCATGTGACTAGATTCCTGAGCCAGTGCTTTGGCATTCAGGACAATGATGCTTTGTTACTAAGAACATTTATAACCACATTCGTAGGCCCTACCTCGGATTGGTTCACTCAGTTGCCAAAACATAGCATCAGTAACTTGGATCAGCTAGTGGACGCGTTCCTCGAATGCTTCACCTTCAACACCAAGAAAAAGGCGTCATTAAGTGACCTAGCTAGCCTCAGGAAGTATGAGGAAGAGACCATGGTGGCATATGGGAACCGATGGAGGACGCTGCTTTCAAAGCTGCCCTACCTCCCTCCCATGTCCGACCTGACTCAGATGTTCTCAAAGAGCTATTTGAGATCGATCTCCATGCTATTGCAGCTACAGCAATATGCCACTCTTGAGGAAGCTCTGGCGCAAGCCAGAATCATTGAGGAGATCAAGATACAGGATGGCGAGATCGCCAAACCTAAGAAGAAAGAATGGACCAAGAACACCAAAATAGGGACCACGCAACAGAAACCCGCTGCGGTCAATCAGGTTGCTATCAACGTCCCTAAGCCTGCACAAGCAACACAACCTCAAAAGGCTAACTATCAGGCGGTGCCTCCTAACAATTATGATAGAGAAAACCAGAGGCAGGAACAAAATCAGCAACGTCACCCTAGGCGACAATTTACACCTTACACAGAGTCCAGGGACTCCCTGTTTGACCGCTTGTCAGCGGCGAACTTGATCAACCTGCCAGAGATTCAAACTATAGACCCCAATGCACCGAAGCCTAAGGGGTACCGGGAGGACTTGTACTGTAGGTTCCATAGGCGTAAGGGACATGATCTTAATGCATGTTGGAAATTCAAAGGTTTGGTACAAGACCTAATCGACAACAAGACATTGGCGGTGGACAACCCCGTAGCACCAAACAACCAACATATGGGAGTCTTCAGAGACCCCTTGCCTACCCATGATGCATAGGCAAAACCCCTTCAAGTCAATGAGGTGCAACAGAATTGCCCCATGCAGGGGTATGTAGGGATGATAAGCATAGTGACTAGGAACAAGAGGTATCAAGGAGCTGCCCCTGCGGTGGCCACTAGAGAAGTTCCATCGACGTCACAACCCCAACAACACCCTACGCAACTTCCCCCACCTAGACCAGTGGCCACGATTCGGACTAGACTTACCCAAAGTCTAAGGACCACGTCGGCTAGGCTCTCCATATACGAGCTCATTCAACAATCAGCGCCCCATCGGGAGGCTCTAATGGAGATTTTAAAAGCCATCGAGCTGCAGCCCCATGAAGCAAACTCTTTCAACAACTTTGTGGGACATGTAAAACAATGTACAGAACCAGTCATCACCTTTAGAGAAGATGAATTGAAATCAGTGACTGGTGATGTGGCGGATCCACCCCTGCACGTTATTGCATGGGTCAACGGGATTCCGTATAAAAGGGTGTTGGTGGACACTGGCTCATCCAGTAATATCATCACAACAATAGCATTGAAACATCTGAAGTTGCCAACATCTCACATCGTGGCCTCCACCTATACACTGCGAGCATTCAATGATGCAATATGCTCGATGGTTGGCACAATTGTCCTACCCATCCAAGTGGGACAAAAGACTATTCATACATTGTGCCACATCTTGGAAGGTGAGATGGCTTATAATATCTTGCTGGGCCGGCCTTGGATCAGGGATATGAAGTGTGTCCCTTCAATAGCTCATCAGTGCCTAAAGTATACATTTGAAGGACAGGTGCATGTAGTCCCGACAGACTTAGAGCCCTTCAAGTACTGCAATACGGTGCAATTCATGCCGCAATCGACCCTCCCATCAACACATTTGGATTTTTAGTTGAATCCATCTAACCAGGGTCCGATTCCGTAGGCATCCCCATTGCCGAGTCCATCGAATCCCTAGCAGGGTCCATCTTCCTCATCTGGTCCTTCAACAACGATGCCACCTACGGTGGCCACACCAAAGGACAAGGGAAAGAAACCCCTAGAAGAGGAACCACCCCTAGTCTCAACCATCTCTACCGAAGAGATGCCTAGCCGAATGGAAGTCGAGATGCCTAGTTCACCCCACATGGAGTGGACTCAGGAAGGACTCCCATTCGCTCCCCCTCAACCGCCAACGGTCACCATTGAGATGGCCAACATGGGCCTAGGGGAGTATCTAGTGAGGAACATTGTAGCAACGCCCACACTTGAGTCCATGCAGGACATGGGGAGGCCTCGACTCCCCATCGGCTCTGTGGTTCCTCTAGGCTACCCACCCAATCAGACAAACTTTGTTTATGGGGGCCTGGATAATGGCGTTGAAACTTGTATGCAAGAAGACGAAGATGAAGAGCCCTTTGCAGAGGACGTCAACTATTTGTCCAACCCGGACTTTGCATTGAGATATCTTGGCCAATGCAATTGGCATGGATATGGGTTGGGCAGGTATGAGCAAGGAGTGCGTGTTCTTTGCCAACCGAGATATCAAATGTCGTATGACAAGTCGGGAGTAGGGTTCAACCACCCCTTGCCCCTAGACATCTTGGTAGAGAACATGCAAGGCCTAGGGATAGGCAACAAGGATGGGTTGGCATTAGATCCATATGCCAATCCTAACACAACATATACATTGGGAGATTATCTCCCATTGCTAACAACCAACCTTGTTGACCATAACAACCCTTTCCCTTCGGCCGAACAGGGAGAAAATTTGAGGACTCACCTACAAGAGGGATATGGACAAGACCAAGAAGGGTCTTCAGAAGATGAGTCGGAATACGAGGTAGCACCTTGGGATCCTTTCGAGTCTGATAGCAATCATTCACAAGTATATCCCATGGATGATTATCAGGAGAGCTTCCTGACAATGTTCCCTTTGGATGCTCCAATTGAGCATATGCCACCTCAAGAGAATCAGGTCCCCCCGTAGAGAGCGGAACAACCTCGATGGGACCACATTAATTTGCTCGAGCAAGATGAGCCTCATATGTCGCAAACAGCTATTGGAGCCAACGAAGGCCTTTGGATCTCCGATAGTGATTATGAAGATGAAACTGAGATGGCTTATCTCAATCATATGCGACAACAACAATATCCCTTGGACATAGATGACATGTTTGAACAGTTACACATAGGGCCAAGGCATAGGTGGCACCTAAACCAGGCGTAGTTATAGCAATTACTGCACCCGCCACTCTAGGTATACAGAGAGCATCTTCCGCCTGGAGACCCTATAAAACCATCAGTGCCTAGGGCGGACCCTGTCTTCGTATCCATGCATAGGGCCGATCCATTTGTGCCAGTACCCACAGAGCCAGATCCGGAGCACAAAGATCATCTAGGATGTCCGAGCAGTCACACCCATGGTAATGGAGACCACAATCATTTCATCAACATGATCTCCATTGATCTAACCGCCCCCATCCATGATCCAGTCGACCCGACATGGTCATTGCATCTAGACCTAGATGCTATAGACTGGGATCACGTCGACACACCGCCATCCCCATCAGAGTATTGGCCTTGTGGTGGGATGTTCCATTTCACCCCAGGACAGACTCAGGATGTCTTCCATGCTGAAGAGGAACCTGACGTTCCGAACGATGATCTAAATTCAGCAAACGATATCCACTTGATCCCAACTCCACACCAGTTGGAGGACGGGTCCCACATGTCGGTCGAGGAGATGACTGACGTAGACATCGGCTCAGATCTAGTGAATTTGCAAATCATCAAGTTGGGGGTAAGTCTATCCCCCGAAGAGCAAGCCGACTACATTGCCCTTCTCAAAGAGAAGAAGGAGGTTTTTGCATGGTCATACAAAGACATGTCGGGACTAGACCCGTAGCTAGTCATGCATAATCTAACGCTTGATCCGACAGTCAAGCCAGTGAAGCAAAAACTATGTAAGATGCACCCAATAGTGGCCTTAATGGTCAAAGATGAGCTACAAAAGTTGTTGGATGCACAGTTTGTCATCTGCATGGATTACCCGCCATGGTTGTCTAACATGGTTCCCATCAAAAATCTCGATGGGAGGATTCACATATGCATCAATTTTTGAGATCTAAACAAAGCGAGTCCTAAGGATGATTTTCCCTTGCCGAGCATCGACGCATTGGTAGATGCTACAGTGGGCCATGAAATGCTTTCCCTCATGGATGGTTTCTCGGGATACAATCAAATTCGTATCAATCTCGAGGACCAACTAAAAATGGCGTTCACAATGCCTTGGGGGACATTTTGCTATAAGGTCATGCCTTTTGGCCTTAAAAATGCTGGCGCCACCTACCAACGTGCCATGACGTACATCTTCCATGATTACATGCACAAAACTTTGGAAGATTACATGGATGATTTGTTGGCCAAATCTCTTTTGCGCCCAGATCATCTCGATGACTTAAGCAAGATCCTCGATCGCCTCATGGAACATAAAGTCAGACTAAACCCCAAGAAGTGCGTATTTGGCATCACATCTGGAAAGCTCTTGGGTTACATAGTCTCTAAACGAGGAATCGAGGTAGACCCACACAAAGTCAAGGCAATCCTTGAAATGCTTCCCCCAACTACCATCAAGCAGCTCAAAGTCTGCAGGGAAAGGTCACGTCAATCAAGCGCTTCATAGCGCAGCTATCTGACAAGTGCCGACCCATGAATAAATTATTGCACAAGGGGGTAACATTTCACTGGGATGATGAGTGCCAGTCAGCCTTTGATGACATTAAACAATACTTGGCTTCACCGCCAGTATTGGCACCACCTAGACCAGGAGTGTCATTCTATTTATACATCTCAGCTACTGAGGTGGCACTGGGCGCCATGCTATCCCAGAAAAATGAACTACACAAAGAACAGGCTACTTACTATCTTAGCCGCACCCTGGTCAGTTATGAACTTAACTATGCATACGTTGAGAAGCTCTGCTTGGCAGTGGTGTTTGCTACCAAAAAGCTATGCCACTACATGCTCAGCAATACGACGTATGTTGTGTCTAAGGAGAATCCATTGCGATACATGATGAGTCATACTTATCATAGTAGCCGCACGACGAAATGGATCATGTTGTTGATGGAGTTTGACATAGAATTCATTGGACAAAAATCCATAAAAGGTCAAGTCATCGCCGATCAACTGGCAGAGGCTCCTCTTGAAGACGATCAGCCTCTGACCGTAGAACTACCTGATGATGGGGTTTTTCATGTTTCAGAATCGCCAGATTCTGATGAGCCTGAGTCACAGGCTGACATGACCTTATTCTTTGATGGTTCTAAATGTGAGCAAGGAGGTGGCACGAGAATTGTATTCTTCACTCCACAAGGGGCTCCAATGCCTCTGTCATTTAAATTAGACTTCCCGTGCACCAACAACAATGCAGAATACGAAGCCTTGCTCATAGGTCTTCAGACAACAATCACCATGAACATTAAACGTTTAAACATCTTTGGTGATTCATTGTTAATTGTCAATCAAGTAAAGGGGATATTCCAATGTAAATGTCCAGTTCTGCAGGCCTACAAAGCCCTTGTGGACAAATTCCTGGCACAACTTGAATGGTATGACATCGAGGCACTCCCTCGATCATCGAATCATTTTGTGGATACTATGGCCTCCTTGGGGTCACTAATCCCACAAGACCCTTCCGGTGAGATGACAACCATTCAGGTCAAAACATTATCGCAATCCACGATGGAGCATGCAAGCTCTGACCTAACGCCAAGAATCCACCTGATCCAGATTGAACCATCTCAGGATAGGTTCTCTCGAATCCATGATTGTCTGACTCGAGCCAACTAGGGGTCCTTGTTCTCCCCGACCCCTCTTAATAGCAACACAACGCTATTTTTACAAGTTCTTTCCCGCTCAGCTTTTGCTAGGGATGAACTTCAAGAGGGATTGGCCGTTCATACCATCGAGGTTTCTGATCAGCAGGATTGGTACACACCCATAAGGGATTACCTCAAGCTAGGTAACCTCCCACTTGGATTGACACAAGCCACGAAAAGATCATTTAAATAGAAAGCGGCAAAACATGTCTTGTTAGGAGATGTTTTGTATCATCGAAGCTATGAAGGAATCCTCCTCCGTTGCTTGGACCAACAAGAGTCCGCTTGGGCGATCACCCAAGCACACGATGGTACATGTGGTGGCCACTTCAGCGGTATGGCCATCGCAAAGCGCATTCTTCGCATGGGCTATTATTGGCCATCTTTAGAGCGAGATTGTTGCGCATATGTAAAGAAGTGCATGAAGTGTCAACACCATGCTAATTTGACACACGTACCTTCTCAGGCCTTGCAACCGATCCAATCGGCTTGGCCTTTTTCGTAGTGGGGCTTCGATCTAATCGGAAAGATCTCCCCTGCATCGTCGGGTCATCACACGTTCATCATAACGGCCACAGAGTACTTCACCAAGTGGGTGGAAGCAATTCCGCTAACCTCTACGACTGGAACCCGCATTGCGGAGTTTATTTTGCATAACATCATATGTCATTTTGGTATTCCATCCAAGATCCTTTCGGATAATGGGACGTCATTCAAGAATAAATATGTGCGTGCTTTGACCACAAAGTACAAAATTCAGCATAGTTTTTCAACACCCTATTATCCGTAGGCAAATGGGCAAGCAGAGGCGTCAAACAAAATGCTAGTCGCCATCCTCAAAAAGACCATCGTAGATAGTCATAAGGATTGGCACATTCAAATCCCGCTTGCCCTATGGGCTTATCGCACTAGCATTCGGACGCCCACTAGGGCAACTCCATTTTCGTTGGTGTATGGCTCCGAGGCAGTCATGCCTCTTGAGTTGGAAATCCCTTCCCTGCGCATTTCAATGCAAGAGTTCATCGATGATGACACTATGCGGCAGGCCCGGTTAGACCAACTGACGTTGCTCGATGAACGACGCGTCAATGCTCTCGAGCATTTGCGTATCTATCAAGAGCGACTTAAGAAAGCATACAACATGAAGGTCCACTTAAGGGAATTTTAGGTTGGTGACTTGGTCTTGAAAGAGAACCAACAGAATTCTAATTTGTCATCCCATCTAAGGGACAAGTTCATGGAAAACTGGTTAGGTCCTTATGTGATTGATAGTAGAATAGGACCTGGAACATACCGGCTCGCCTCTCTTGAAGGAATCAAGGAGCTAGAACCCTTGAACATCAGTCATTTGAGGCCATTCCACATCTAGAGAGCCATAGTCCAACCAAATGCTCCAAGGATTTTCGTAATCCCTTGGTCAACCCAAAATGCTCCAAAGGTATCCATAAACCCTTTGGTCAAACCAAAAGCTCCAAGGATTCCCACAATCGCTTGGTCAACCCCAAAAAATGCTCCAAAGGTATCCATAAACCCTTTGGTCAAACCAAAAGCTCCAAGGGTTACCATAATCGCTTGGTCAAAATAAATATTCAAAAACAAACAAAAACAATAAAATCATCAAAAATAACAAAAAAAAATTGCATTTCAATTCCATGCATACTCGTAAAAATCAAAATACAAAAATATAGGTTGCATTAGGCATCACATCCATACATTGCATATTTGCTAGGTCATACAAGTCAAAAGCACCATAGACTGTCATTACTTGGCAATTCCATCATTTTCCACATCAAATCCATTTTATAAATGCATACATCCAGAATAACACCATCGCCATTTTTAGCATAGTCAGTTGTCTCCTAATGTATATAGGGTTTTCGTCATTCAGCTGTCTTTAAATTGCTAGCCAAAAACTGTACAAAGTTAAACAGATTTTACACGGGAAAGTTTTACTTGGATCACGCCTCGTTACGTAACATCCCTACACAAGTTAAAACACATAAAATAATTCCTAAGTTGTGTGAACGCAAGAGAAACCTACAAAGCAGTCTAGGGTACCATAGGTGAAAGATTAGCCTGTTCATCCCCCTGTGCGAATGGTTCAAGAGTGCTGAGAATTGACAAAAGGACGAGCTCTTCCCCATCAATTCCCCCTAATAAATAGTGGTTTTCACCACTACCAAAAATCCCAATCACCGTTGGTCCCCAAAGTTGTAAGGATTCGTACTACACGTCCCTGCCAAGGATGGGTAGTCATCCCCAAGACCTAAAAGGATCGATGCCATTCAAAAACAAAATTCCCACAAGCCATCATCATGACCATCTCCACTCACCTTTGGTCTCAAAGTTGTAAGGATTCGTACTACACGTCCCTGAATAGGATGGGTAGTCATCCCCAAGGCCTAAAATATCAATGCCCTTACTTCATAATCTCCATCATCCCCTTTGGTCCCCAAAGTCGTAAGGATTCGTACTACACGTCCCTGAACAGGATGGGTAGTCATCCCCAAGGCCAAAAGGATCAATGTCATTCATAAGCCACAAACTTACAAGCTCAACCTTACAAAGCTCAAAATACAAAATCAAATAACAGTGGTTATCACCACTATTCAAAATCCTTGCTCAAAAAGAAAAACAAAAAGAGAAAAATAAACAGTGATTTTCATCACTATGTAGACGAGCAAGTATCCTAAACCATTGAGCAAACACACAACCTGAACTTGAATCCTTGGAATTCTCAGCATTCGAAAACCATCTAGGTGATCCTCATTACGGGTTTGGTGGATAGCCTACCTGGCAATGGCGGTATCCTAACCGCATGACGATATGTCTGTCACATTAGCTTTGCATGTGCGCAGACCAATGTTTGCATGTGGATGAGCTAGCTTATGGTACCTTAGATTGTCCCATGGATTAATCTTACTAAATACAACAATGGAGTTAGTGGAGCTAATTAGGTGATCCTCAGTACAGGTTTGGTTGATAGCCTATCTGGCACTGGCGGTATCCTGACAAATACCACATAAACGAACTCAATTGCACACACAGGGATGTGAAATAACTTGGTTAAATTCAAGTCGGATTTATACCTTGTTCAAAAGTCTTGCGAGATAAATGTACAGTCTTGGCTAGTTAGTTAAAATATCTGAATCTCAGAAAAGCTTAACTACATTTTAAAACAACTGGTACATTTCATTCCGTACATCACCATCAAAAAATATGCAAAATACAAAAACAAAGTTTTCACATGCAAAGTCATTCCACAAAGTCATCCCATAAGTACAACAAGCCAATCAATCTTGCACAGTCTATGGTGCCATCGACAAGTTATCAACAACTCATTTCATTCATTCCATATGCATACATCATATAAATTAGAAACATCGCATTCATAATAGCATATGCATACATCAATGTAAATACATGTACATAAAAACAAACCATGAAAAGTGCATAAACACCAAAAAAGAGTCATCTGTATATATATCATCAAAAATGCCCGTAGGCTACAATGAACCGGTCCTCTGACCTCGCAACAAAAGCCAAAAGCTCAAAAACCCCTAAGCCTAGGGCATCGGCCACCATGATCACGCAGGATCGGTGCGATGGGAACTACCCCCCATGGTGTGGGTCCTATGGGACCTCTCAGGGTGACTGCTGCTCGCCCCTACATCACGCCCACTAGTGCCCCCCTCATCTAGCCGCCTACGATGAGATGATGCTGACTGCTCAGTATCATTGTCTCTCATCCGACGTGAAGAGCCACCTCTAGGGGGCTCAGGTAACCGCCCACCGAGGCGGATAATCTCTCCCTCCATATCCATCCGATGCCGAAACCACTCTACCTCCCACCAAAACCACTCTACCTCCCATCGACGGTAATAAGCTACTGCATCGTCATGCTATGCCAATGTCTTCTCCTTCTCTGCCAGCTACGCCCGTAGGAGATCCCTCTCCCGTGCAGCATTGGTGTCCCCATCCCCCCAGTGGTACGCAGCAAATGCGTTCTCCCGCTCCGCCAGTTGAGTTCGTAGGAGATCCCTCTCTTGCAAAGCCTCTCCTAGCTCCTCATCTCGTCTCCGTAGCAGGTCCTCCAATCGTGCTATCTCAGCACAATGCCTTGCCTCCACATCCTCCGAACCTACCTGAGGCCTCGACGAATCTGGGACAGCAACCTGCTCCGGCTCCCACTACTCTGGGATGTCCTGCATCTCCGGCTGATCCGGCACCCCAAACTCCCCTCCAATATCCTCAACCTCCACCATGTCCGCATCATCCAGCGGAACCCCCCAGCCCTCTCCTGGTGCCTCTGCACCCTCATCCCCTGCTGCACCCCCTAGAGGCCCCTCGCCTCACCATCACCGCAAAGTCCACCACTGCTCATACTCCACGGTAGTCCCGATGTCATCCACATCTGGGTGAAGAACACAAGCTTATACTGAGAGGGGGGGTGAACAGTATAAGACTTAACCAATAAATAATTTTAACTTTAGATAGCAGTGGCATCAACACAAAATTAATCAAGATAGAAAGCATCACACATTGAAGACCCATTTTTAACGTGGTTCAACCAAAATGGTTGGGCTACGCCCACAATTCTCTAAAAGTTATCTCAAAGTTCTTTGGGAATCCTTCCCAAATACAATGTTTATGAGCCTCGGCCCAAAGGAGATACCTTCCCCCAATCAAAATTTATGAGCCTCCGCTCAAAGGAGATACCTTCCCTCTCGCTCCGGAAATGATCCCTCGAAGATCAATTGCCTCTACCTCTTGCCAGCACGTGGAACTCATTTCCATCGAAGACCTCCTATCTTCAATGCTTAGCCTAAGAGACCTCTGCCTTCTATGATCACGTCCATAGCAGCGCAGCAACCTGTACCAATCACGGTCAATCGGTCTAGTACAAGTCTTCCTCTATTTGTCAGATCTGTCCAACTCTTGAACAAATAAATCCTCTGCATACAAGTCTTCTCAAAGACTTGCCAAATCTGTCCTCAAGTTCTTCTCATAGAACCAGTGCACCTCTGTCCTCAAGTTCTTCTCATAGAACCAGTGCACCTCTGTCCTCAAGTTCTCTAATAGAACTATCAAACTCATTTCACAAGTCCTCTGCTAGGACCTGTCCAAATCTGCTCACAAGTCCCCACCGAAACCTGTCCAAAACTATTCAAGAAACATACACATCTTCTGCGCTCTTACAACCGCACTTCATCTTCTCTCAATCGTCTCTCTACACACACTCTGCACTGTCTTCACACACTCTGCGCCCATACAGCAGCACTCCGCTTTTGTCTTTGCCCTTTGTGCTCTCTTCGCCCTCTGCTCTCTCTGCGCAATCACAACGGCACTTAGAAAAATTTGCCATGACTCTTCACTCACTCTGCACACTTTGACATCATCTCGCCACTTCTGCGCTATCTGCGCTCTTTCGGCTGCATCTCACACACTTCGATGCACATTCACACAACTCTTCAACTCTCCAAACAACCCTCCTTTTATACAAGAATTTTCATGATGAAAAATTTAATCTTAGTTGGCTGTTATCGATCTTCGTTGGCTTCAACTCATGAAGATATTCGGTAACTCAACTGGTCGAAGACTTCATTCGGTAACTAACCCTGTAGCCTCTTTTATTCCTGTTGCCACGAAAATGCCACATGACGCGATATCGAGACACTTTTGCCTCTTTGAATTTTTCTTGGCTATTGACCGTGAAAACATAACATGTCACAATATCGTGACACTTTCGCCTTCGAACTGTTCCTTTTTTCTTTTGTCGTGATATCGTGACACTTTCTGCTTGCGTACTCTTCTTATTTTCTTATGTCGCGATATCACCACACTTCTAACTCCATATTCTTTTTAGCTTTTGTTGTGATATCGCGACACTTTTGCTTCCTTAGACTTCCTTTTTGTTTTTGTCGTGATATCACGACATTTCTGAACTCCATACATTCTCTCTCCTCTTTGAGTCATGAAATTGCAACATGTCGCAATATCGTGACACTTTTCTAACTTGCTTTCTCTCTCCTGCTTAAGTCGCAAAAATACGACATGTCACAATATCACGACATTTTTCTAACTTGCTTTCTCTCTCCTGCTTAAGTCGCGAAAATGTGACATGTCGCGATATCGCGACATTTTTCTAACTTGCTTTCTCTCTCCTACTTAAGTCACGAAAATGCGACATGTCGCGATATCGCGACACTTTTCTAACTTGCTTTCTCTCTCCTGCTTAAGTCACGAAAATGCGACATGTCGCGATATCGCGGAACTTTTCCTCCTTAGCTCTTTTATGTTCTTCGGGTCGCGAAAACCCGACATGTTGCGATATCGCGACACTTTTTCTCTATGAGATCTTTCTCTCGAACTTGTCACGAAATCGTGACACTTTTTCGTCCGTACAAACCCTCTTGCAAATTGTCGTGAAATCGTGACACTTTTCTTTGCGAGCACTTTCTCTCGAACCTGTCAACTTGGGGTTTGCAAAAGACCTTTGAAACTGTCATGCCGTAACCTTCATCAAAACAAATTATTTGACATCAAATCAAATTCCTTCAAGATCTTCTTGACATCAATGACAACTTATACACTTGAGCAAAGGCAATGTACCCAAAGTACCCAAAATTTCCAACAATCTCCCCCTTTGTCATTGATGGCAAACCTTTACTAAAAACACTTCTCAAGAGCCAAAACTAAAACCAATTGTGCTAACAACTGAGAATCTTCCTTTGAAGTTTTGCTCCCCCTAACTTGAAGCTTTCCTCTTCACTTTGAAGCTCTCCCCCTTACTCATATCTCTCCCCCTTTGTCATCAATGGCAAAGGGTCACCTTTGGGGCTTGGGACTAAGAATGAGCCTCTTAGCTTGGTCCCTCCCCCACCTCCTGATGAGGTGATTAATTCTGGGGTGGGAGTACAACTCCCAATTTCTCCCTTAGATACTCAAACGTATCTCTTGGAAGAGGTTTGGTGAAGATATCTGCAATTTTCTCTTTAGTAGACACATACTCTAGCTTGAACTTCTTGTCTTGCACTTTCTCCCTTAGAAAGTGATACTTGATGGAAATATGCTTTGTCCTTGAGTGCATTACCGGATTTTTGGAAATACTTATGGCACTTGTATTATCACAAAGTATGGAGATGGGTTGTTCATGCTTGACTTTGAAATCCTCCAAGGTGGTTTTCATCCATAAAACCTCGTGTACACCCAACCACTCGCTGCTATGTATTCAACCTCTCGTTGTAGATAAGAAAACCGAAGGTTGTTTCTTACTTAGCCAAGAAACCAAACTCTTTCCCGTAAAGAATGCTCCACCACTAGTGCTTTTCCTATCATCAATACTGCCTGCCCAATCTGCATATGTATAAGCTGTGAGGGTGAAATCATCACCTTTGGGATACCAAATCCCAAATTCCATAGTGCCCTTCAGATATCTGAATATCCTCTTAACTACTATAACATGAGAATATTTTGGAGCTGCCTGAAATCTTGCTACTAACCCAACCGCTCGCATGATATCTGGTATGGTAGTTGTAATATATAGTAAACTCGCCAATCATAGATCCGTACAACCTCCGATCCGTCATTGGAGATTCATCATCTTTACTCATCTTGCACCCTGTAATCATTGGAGTACACACTGGTTTGGCAATGAGTACACACTGGTTTGCTGTCCATCATCCCAAATTTCTTCAACATTTCTTTGATATACTTTCCTTGAGAGAGAAATATACCATCTTTTGATTGAGCAATCTGAAGACCTAAAAATAATGAAAACTCTCCAATCATAGACATCTCAAATTCCTTCTGCATGGTGTTAGCAAAAACTTTGCACATCTGAGTATTATTTCCCCCAAAAATAATATCATCAACATAGACAACCATAATCAACATATCATCATCTTCATTCTTAATATACAAATTTCTATCTGCCACGCCTTTCCTGAAGCCTTGCTCATGAAGATACCTTTCAAGTCTTGAGTACCAAGCCCTAGGTGCTTGCTTTAACCCATATAAGGCCTTTTTCAGTTTACACACATAGTCTGACTGTTCTAAGAGAGACACTCCTTCTGGCTGTTCTATGTAGACTTCTTCTATCAACACCCCATTTAGAAAATTTGACTTTACATCCATTTGATATACCTTGAATGATTTGAAGCTTGAAAGGGCCAAAAACATTCTGATAGCTTCAAGATGAGCAACAAGAGCAAACATCTCTTCGAAATCAACACCTTCTACTTGAGCATAACCTTTGCAGACTAACCTAGCTTTGTTTCTGACAATATTTCCATCCTCATTGAGTTTATTTCTGAATATCCATTTTGTGCCAATGACATTCTTGTCCTTAGGTCTTGGAACCAATTCCCAAGTTTCACTTTTCTCTATTTGATTTAGCTCTTCATCCATTGCTTTTACCCAAAACTTATCTCGCACATGCTTCATTGAAATATTTTGGCTCAATCTGAGATAATAATGAAACATTTGTAGAATCATGTGAAGGAATGACTCTTCTTCTTGTTTGCCTGCTATTTGGATCACCAATGATCAAATATTTGGGATGATGTTTTTGAACATACCGTGAAGGAGTTTTGGGAAGCAGCTTGTTGTCTTTCCTCTTCTTCATCCGAAACCTCTCTCGAATTCTTCTTGACAAATTTCATCACTGAGTTCCTTGACTCGGTTCTCTTATCCCCGTCTTTTCATCAACCGTTACATTTATGCTCTCTACAACTGTATGAGTTCTTTTGTTGAAGCATCCGTAGGCCTTGCTTCCGCTGGAATATCCAAGAAAGATTCCCTCATCACACCTAGGATCAAACTTACCCAAATTCTGATCTTCCCTTCCGATGAAGCACTTACTCCCAAACACTTTGAAGTATTTTACTATAGCTGGTCTTCCTTTCCACAACTCATAAGGAGTTTTATGATGATTGACTCTAAGTTGGGCCTTGGTGATAATGTAGATCTGCTGTATCGATCGCCTCTTTCTAAAAGCCATCTGAATGTTTTGACTCATTTAACATAGCTCTAGCCATATTTTCAATAGTTCTATTTTTCCTTTCAACTACTCCATTTTGTTGAGGAGTTCTTGCTGCTGAATATTATCTTTTGATTCCTTGTTGCTCACAGTATTCCACAAATTCATTTGAAGTGAACTCTCCTCCTCTATCTGATCTTAAGCATTTGATTCTCTTGTCAGTCTCATTTTCAATCATTTCTTTGAAAGCTTTAAATTTTTCAAAAGCTTCAAATTTTTCTTTGAGAAAAGTAACCCAAGTCATTCTAGAATAATCATCTATAAACAACATGAAGTAGCTTTCTCCCTGAATGCTCTTAGTTCTGGTAGGGCCACATAAATTAGTATGAATAAGATCCAATGGTTTTGAAGAAGTATACCCTTTTGATTTGAAACTGGTTCTGGTCTATTTTCCATGTTGACAAGGACCACAAATGATGTTATGGGGCCTTTTTATTTTGGGCAAGTCTCTAACTGCTTCCTTGTTACTAATATTGACAAGATTATCAAAGCTCAAATGCCCCAATATTTTATGCCATAACCAACTCTCATATTCTTGAGTTAGAAAACACTTTTCATTTTTTATCTCACTTAGCATGTAAAGATTGTTTGGAGTCCTTGTAGCACTAGCAATGAGTTTTCCATTTTTTTCTTTACTTATCTCACATCTATCTAAAAAGAAAGATACTATGTGCCCTTGATCACAAAGTTGACTCACACTTAGAAGATTATGTCTTAGGCCTTCTACATAAAGCACATTTTTTGTTTTGGATTTCCCATCCAAACTAAGAGTCCCTTTACCACAGAATTTTAGCTAACCTGTTATCTCCAAAATTGACTGTTCCTCTGTTTGTTTCTTTTAAGACCAAAATTTTTTCCTTTTCACCACCATATGTTTTGAACAACCACTATCAAGATACCATTTTTCTACTTTGTCTTGAGCATGAAAAGCAGTTTGAACTAACATTGACTTAGATTTGATCTCATTTCTCTTTTTAGTGAACTCAAGGCTAGATCTATCCAAACTGCACATCCTTGCTATATGCCCAAAATTCTTGCACTTGTAACACATGACATTTTTATTCATAAGAGGTGCAAAAGAGTTAACATTTTCCTTACTATGGCTATTCAAAGACTTATTGCAATGCATAGCTTTGTGACCAAATTTCTTACAGGAAAAACAATAGCCATGGAAAGTATTATGTAACCTGTTTTGATGCCTTGGATGATTGTTCTTCTTGTGACCAAATGGAATCCACCGCTCTTCAGGATGAAGATTGATCTTGCTTGAAGACCCTGTTTCATGAATGGTGATACCATCCTTCTTTTGCTTTTCACACGGAGTATTCTGTTTGAGAGCCAACTGTTCCAACTTCACTCTAAGAGACATAACCTCTTCTTCTAGTTTCTCACAATCAACTTCCTTTCCTTTTAGAGCCTCTGTCAGAACCTGTTCAACCTTCTTCCCTTCTTCATCTAGAATTTTGAAGTCTATAACACTTTGAGACAATTCTGATCTTGCTATCTCTTCTTCCTAACATTGATGCTTGAGAACATAATTTTCTTCCCTGAATTTCTCAAGCTTTCTTAAAGCCAAGAAGAATTCACCTTTGAGATCGAACTCAACCTCTTCATCTCTTTTTGAATCTGTATGTTCCTCTGATAGATCCTTCTCCAAGATGTTAGGCTCTTTCTAGAGAGACCCGCTCTGATACCAATTGAAGAACACAAGCTTATACTGAGAGGGGGGGTGAACAGTATAAGACTTAACCAATTAATAATTTTAACTTTAGATAGCAGTGGCATCAACACAACATTAATCAAGACAAAAAACATCACACATTGAAGACCCATTTTTAATGTGGTTCACCCAAAATGGTTGGGCTACGTCCATAAAAACTTTTCTCTAAAAGTTATCTCAAAGTTCTTTGGGAATCCTTCCCAAATACAATGTTTATGAGCCTCGACCCAAAGGAGATACCTTCCCCCAATCAAAATTTATGAGCCTCTGCTCAAAGGAGATACCTTCCCCTCTGCTCTAGAAATGATCCCTCGAAATATCAATCGCCTCTACCTCTTGCCAGCACGTGGAACTCCTTTCCATCAAAGACCTCCCTGTCTTCAATGCTTAGCCTAAGAGACCTTCGCCTTCTATGATCACGTCCATAGCAGCTCAGCAACTTGTACCAATCATGGTCAGTCGGTCTAGTACAAGTCTTCCTCTGTCTATCATATCTGTCCAACTCTTGAACAAATCAATCCTCTGCATACAAGCCTTCTCAAAGACTTGCCAAATTTGTCCTCAGGTTCTTCTCATAGAACCAATGCACCTTTGTCCTCAAGTTCTCTGATAGAACTATCAAACTCATTTCACAAGTCCTCTGCTAAGACCTATCTAAATCTGCTCACAAGTCCCCACCAAAACCTGTCTAAAACTATTCAAGAAACATACACATCTTCTGCTCTCTTACAGTCACACTTCATCTTCTCTCATTCGTCTCTCTGCACACACTCTGCACTGTCTTCGCACACTTTGCGCCCATACAGCAGCACTCTGATTTTCGTCTTTGCCCTTTGTGCTCTCTTCACCCTCTGCTCTCTCTGTGCAATCACAGCGGCACTTAGAACAATTCGCCATGACTCTTCGCTCACTCTGCACACTTCGACATCATCTCGCCACTTCTGCGCTATCTACGCTCTTTCGGCTGCATCTCACACACTTCGACGTACATTCAACAACTCTTCAACTCTCCAAACAACCCTCCTTTTATAACAAAATTTTCATGATGAAAAATTTAATCTTAGTAGGCTGTTATCGATCTTCGTCGGCTTTAACTCATGAAGATATTCGGTAACTCAACTGCTCGAAGACTTCATTCGGTAACTGACCCTGTAGCCTCTTTTATTCCTGTTGCCATGAAAATGCCACATGACGCGATATCATGACACTTTTGCCTCTTTGACTTTTTCTTGGCTGTTGACCGCAAAAACATAACATGTTACGATATCGCGACACTTTCGCCTTCAAACTATTCCTTCTTTCTTTTGTCATGATATCGTGACACTTTCTGCTTACGTACTCTTCTTCTTTTCTTATGTCACGATATCGCGACACTTCTAACTCCTTCGTCTTCTTTTTAGCTTTTGTCACGATATCGTGACACTTTTTCTTCCTTAGACTTCCTTTTTTTTTTGTCACGATATCGCGACATTTCTGAACTTCGTACATTCTCTCTCCTCTTTGAGTCACGAAATCGCGACATGTTGCGATATCGCGACACTTTTCTAACTTGCTTTCTCTCTCCTACTTAAGTCGTGAAAATGCGACATGTCACGATATCGCAATATTTTTCTAACTTGCTTTCTCTCTCCTGCTTAAGTCGCGAAAATGCGACATGTCACGATATCACGACATTTTTCTAACTTGCTTTCTCTCTCCTGCTTAAGTCGCAAAAATGTGACATGTCACGATATCGTGACACTTTTCTAAATTGATTTCTCTCTCCTGCTTAAGTTGCAAAAATGCGACATGTCGTGATATCGTGACACTTTTCCTCCTTAGCTCTTTTCTGTTCTTCGGGTCGCGAAAACCCAACATGTCATGATATCGCGACACTTTTTCTCTGTGAGCTCTTTCTCTCGAACCTGTCGCAAAATCGTGACACTTTTTCGTCCGTACAAACCCTCTTGCAAATTGTCGCGAAATCGTGACACTTTTCTTTGTGAGCTCTTTCTCTCGAACCTGTTAGCTTGGGGTTTACAAAAGACCTTTGAAACTATTATGCCGTAACCTTCATCAAAACAAATTATTTGACATCAAATCAAATTCCTTCAAAAGCTTCTTGACATCAATGACAACTTATATACTTGAGCAAAGGCAATGTACCCAAAGTACCCAAAATCTCCAACACTAGGACGTCAATTACGATATCTGCATCCTCACCCAACGGCGTAATGATTGGCCAAGCTATAGTCCTCTTGTCTCCCCGACGCCGATAGACCACAGGCTCACCAGGAAACCCCTGGTGTACCCCGAACTGTCGTGTAACTTGGCCATATGGGAAGAACTCCTACTCAGTCCCATGATGCCCAATCAACCACTGCCCCCTCCGTACCCATCGGAGCCACTCTCCAGCCTCAGGCCAGGCTGGACAGTCCCGATAGGGGCACCATAACACCTCCCCTAGAGCAAGTCAAGTGAATGCATCGAAATAGTGCCCTAGGACACCTGCCCATTGTCGACTTTGACCCTACTCCTTCGATAGCCACCATAATGCCCCGTAACTAATCTCTCGATCTACCATCTCTGCCTGAGTCATCCAGGGCAGCCCCACTGGCCTCTCCACTGCTATGTGCTGCCAAGCCCAACACTGCAACAAGTAGCTGCAACTAATCCCCTTTCACCTTTGGCAATGGACCTCGTATAGCTCATCATAGAGCTATGCCAGCAGAGTCTGTCCCCATCTCATGATCATTGGTGCATCTGTAGGACACTCCAACAAAAACACCACCTCTAGTAGGTTCCATGGGAACCTCGTGCCCGACGATTCGGGGAGAAGCATGTTGGAAATAAGGCCCATAAGTAATGCGTGCCTCACCCCTAACACACCTCTCTCCAGCCACCATCAAACCAGTATGCCACCAATCTGGAAATCACTCTCTGCCCTCTCCACTGGGCTATCAACCCCCATATCCTCTCCATGCCCAAAACAACATATCAGCACTACTATCCTCTGATCCTGCAGTGTCGTCCGGATCGACAATCTGTCTATTAGAATATGAAGAATCCGATAGACATCCTCCAAGGTCACCGTCATCTCCCCTGTTGGGAGATGGAAGGTGTTGGTCCGGGGATCCCACAAGTTGATCAGAGCCGTCAGATAGGCCCGATCCCCAACCACCGACTCCAGCTGAGTCACCTGCTTGAGCCCAAGGGCATCAAGCCAATCCCAGTCTACCAAAGTCAGCGCCGCATGTGCTTTAGTGAAAATCGTCAGCACTATTATTATTACAATGGCACTGAGAGGGGGGGTGAATCAGTGTAGCTATTTAAAACTTCAAATCTACAACTCTTAAAGCTAAAGCAAGGAGAACTTAAAACAGATAAAGCAAATATAACAAGAGAGCATTCCACAACACACGATTTAACGAGGTTCACCAGTTTTGGCTACTCCTCAAAAATAGACTGCTTGGACACCCATCCAAATCCAGCCTTTGCAAAGCACCCACTTTACAAACAGTTTACCAGCACCCACTGGAAGGAGCACCAACCCCTAATTTATCTACACCAACAGAAAGGAGCACCAACCCCTGATTTACCAACACCAACTGGAAGGAGCACCAACCCCTAATTTATCTGCACCAACAAAAGGAGCACCAACCCCTGATTTACCAGCACCAACTGGAAGGAGCACCAACCCCTAATTTATCTGCACCAATAGAAAGGAGCACCAACCCCTGATTTACTAGCACCAACTGGAAGGAGCACCAACCCCTGATTCCAAGCACCAACTTGGATTTCTATTTTGAATCTTAGATTGACATAAATATGCCTTCACTTCTACAAGACCCTTACTTGGTCTATTGCTCATCCAACCTCTCTTTCAATTCAGGAAACACATATTCCTTCTACGCACTTGCTGCTGCACTCTCTCAGTCGCTCTTTCTCAGCTACTCTCCCTCAACATTTTAGCACCCTTTCTTTGGACTCTTCTCATATATCTCTACCCACATAGAGCTCAACCTAATCGGCTCATCTCTTACCTTTCTCTGCTTACTTATCGCTCTACAGCCTTTCTCGTCACTTACGCTCGTGACCTTCTCTGCTTATTTCGATGCTCTGACATTCTTCTTTGCTCGCTTACAGCTCTGACATTCTTATCTTGCTCACTTTTCAATTTTGAGCTACCTTTTCACTTCTGCATGCAACTGCCCTCGTGGCACATTTACTCTTTTCGATGGCACTCTTTTCAATTTTGAGCCAAACTTTTTCTTCTGCATGCAACTGCCCTTTTATAACAATATTTTCATCTTGAAACCCTAAGTCTTCTATAACTGCCATTAACCCGCATGCAGCCTATTCATAGCTACTCCTGTGAGTAACTCCTTTCTGACACACTATTCTTATACGCAACCTATTAATGGATTTGTCTCTTGTTTTGGACTCTCAGTATAACCACTACTCGATGGTTTCACTGTGACACGTGCCCTGAACTGTTATTCTTCCTTTAATGCTTTGTTCTTATTTTAGCTTGCATGATTTCTATCTCATAGCATTCCTCAGAATCGTAGTACTGACTCTAGTTAACTCTTCTTATTTTAGCTGCATGATTTTCCTCTGCAACTTCCCTTGTAATTGTTGTTCTTCTTCAGTTAAATTTACTTGTCGGTTCTCCTTTTAGCTCAAAGTCACATAGAAACAACATGTCACGATATCGCGACATTTTTTCCCCTTTGACTTTTCCTTGGAATTTGACCGTAAAAACAAGACATGTCGTGATATCACGACACTTTTCGCCTCCTTGTCCTTTTCTCGGCTTGCACCTGCGAAAATAGAACATGTCACGAAATCGTGACACTTTCGCTGCCTTGAGCTCTTCTCTGTCTCTTGCCCATGAAAACATAACATGTCATGAAATCGTGACACTTTCCTTCCTTGCACTCTTCTCTGCTTGCACTAGCGAAAACATGACATGTCACGAAATCGTGACACCTTTCGCTTCGTACACTCTTCTCTACATGCACTAGCGAAAACATGACATGTCATGAAATCATGACACCTTTCGCTTCCGTACACTCTTCTTTGCATGCACTAGCGAAAACATGACATGTCACGAAATCGTGACACCTTTCGCTTTCGTACACTCTTCTCTGCATGCACTAGCGAAAACATGACATGTCACGAAATCGTGACACTTTTCACTGTCGTACACTCTTCTCTGCATGCACTAGCGAAAACATGACATGTCATGAAATCGTGACACCTTTCGCTATCATACACTCTTCTTTGCATGCACCAGTGAAAAATGGAACATGTCACGAAATCGTGACACTTTCTCCTTTGAGCTCTTCCTCCTTGAATTTGTCATGAAATCGTGATGTTTTTTTTTTTTTGTGAAATCGTGACCTCATGTCTTTTTTTTGTTGTCGCGATATCGTGACATTTTCTATCTCCATACATTCTCTCTTCTCTTAGTTCGTGAAAATGTGAACATGTCACGATATCATGACACTTTTTCTCCTTGGCACTTTTCTTCTCATCGGGTCACGAAAACCCGACATGTCGTGAAATCATGACACTTTTTCTCCTTAGCGCTTCCTCTTGCAAATTGTCATGAAATCGTGACACTTTTCCTTGCAAGCTCTTTCTCTCAAACATGTCACGAAATCGTGACACATTTTCATCCGTACTGCCTCTCTTGCAGATTGTCGCGAAATCGTGACACTTTTCTTTGCGAGCTTCTTCCTCTCGAACCTGTCGCGAAATCACGACACTTTTTCGTCCGTACCATCCTTCTTGCAAATTGTCACGAAATCGTGACACTTTTCTTTGCAAGCTCTTTCTCTCCAAACATGTCACAAAATCATGATAGTTTTCTTTGCTTGCGCCTTCTCTCCGAACATGTCACGAAATCGTGACAGTTTTCTTTGCATGCGCTTCTTCTTCAAACATGTCACGAAATCATGACAGTTTTCTTGCATGCGCTTCTTCTTCGAACATGTCACGAAATCATGACAGTTTTTCTTGCATGCGCTTCTTCTTCCAACATGTCACGAAATCGTGACAATTTTTCCACTTGGCTTTTCTCTCTTCCAACATGTCACGAAATCGTGACAGTTTTTCTACTTGGCTTCTTTGCCTCCAACATGTCATGAAATCGTGACAATTTTTCTTTGCTTTCTTTCTTTCAACATGTCGCAAAATCATGACAGTTTTTCTACTTGCTTCTTTTCTTCCAACATGTCATGATATCGTGATAATTTTTTTTTTTTCACATGCACATTTTCTCTCTCCTTCGATATGTCACGATATCGTGACAATTTTTCCAGCATTTTCTCTCTCCTTCGATATGTCACGAAATCACGATAGAAAACATGTCACGATATCGCGACAGTTTTCTTACTTATCTTTTTCTTTGATCCTTTGAATCTAGGCCACTTCTCTTCTTGGAAATTCACTGTACATGCTCTGACTGACCTCTAAACTCTTGTCCACTGCATCATCAATTGATCTATCTGTCTGTGTTGACAACAATGACAATACTTTGGCTGCACCTTGCTCATCAATGAACTCCTGTCCATTATACTTTGGCTGCACCTTGCTCATCAATGAACTCCTGTCCATTGCACTTTGGCTGCACCTTGCTCATCAATGAACTCCTATCCATTGCATCAACTGATCAACCTGACTGTGTTGACAACAATGACAATACTTTGGTTGCACCTTGCTCATCAATCTCCCCCTTTGGAATTGTTGGCAACACACGTAATTGCGTGCAATTACCTGTAATTCTTCTCCCCCTTTGACAATAATACCAAAGGGCGGCTGCAAAACTCCCCCTGAGTCCATGCACATCATTCTTAGGCACATGTTATGACAGTTAGCAAAAATTACAAATATGAGCACAAAGATAATTAAATATATAAATTCTCCCTCTGCGTACAACACACTGTCGCTGCAATATATTCTGCTTCTGTTGTGGATAAGAAAACTGACTCTTGTTTCTTACTGTTCCATGTGACCAAACTATCTCCACGATAGAATGCACCTCCACTGGTACTCTTTCTGTCATCTACACATCCTGCCCAAATCTGCATCTGGAAATCTGTCCCAGCATTGTCCTCAAATCAGCTCACAAGTTCATCAAGAAAAACTTGCATAGCATGAACCCACAAAGAGAATTGTTAGAGACCCAATGTGATTCATCAACCTCATAGAAGCATAAAGAGAATTGTTAGAGACTCAGTATGTTCTATACTTAACTCCCAATCTTATAGAATCATAAAGAGAATTGTTAGAGACTCAATATGTTCTATACTTAATGCTCAATCAATATATCAATTAAATCTCATAGAAGCATAAAGAGAATTGTTAGAGACTCAATATGTTCTATACTCAAATCTCAATCTCAACTCAACTCAACCAACCACCTCAATGAACATCCCTTTATCACAGACCTTAGTCGAAGCATGTATCAACCAACTCTGTGTAAGCATCAAACACTGTACCACAACACAACCAAATTCCTTTTTATATTTACAACCTGATCTGAGTTTTCTATAGTTACTGCAGATCACACCTTACTTTCAACTGTGCAAATTAGGAGAAGACATTTTGTCAAACACTTCATGGCCAACCATGGTGCACCTTACTCAACCTCATACTTCTTAATCTCGGATTGGCATTTTATCAATAGTTAAAATGAAACTATCTGTTATAATCCGATGCTTTGAACAGTGGCAGTAAGAACTATCAACAGAACAACAATGATGTAGCAATACTACCAATGGTGACAATTCTCAATTTAATCATCACCCTTCACGACACTTCCACACACAACTACATGAACTGACAACACACTTGACAACTATACAACAATAACCCGACTACTGGTCTTTCATCCTCAGATACCCAGACAAATACATAGGAGCATTAAAATAAAACTTTAATATTGCTCCCCCTGAGGATGTGCCACCTGGAGTTGCTTAGAGCAATGGCGGAGTAGCCTCCTTCAGTCCAAGGAGACACGATTTCCTTTCTTCTGCCTTTCTCCAGACTTTCCTGAACTTGGGCTTGAGTTTTTCAACTACATCCCTATTTTGCCCCTGTTCGTGAACTTGAACATTTCTCTTGTGGGGTTGTCTCTTGTGCATCCTTGATGGATGATTATTTTCTTTTCTTTTATGCACATGATATGTTCCCTGTCTATGTTGCCCTCTTTGTGTCTGATGAAATCTAGGGTTTTGCCTTAGATTAGATACAGAAGAGCTTGGACAAAACCTTGCTATGTGCCCTTGACCATTACATTTAAAACATTGCACATGTTTTATTCCCTATTTGCATTGCATTCTGTGTGTATGATGAAATCTATGGTCTTGCCTTAGATTGGATACATAAGTGCTTGGACAAAACCTTGCTATGTGCCCATGGCCATTACATTTAAAACATTGCATAGGGTGTTCACTCAGGAAAGCAGATGTGTTTTTATCAGCATAACTTTTTGATCTATTGTTCAGTCCACAATAAATTGCCTTGTGACCATAGCAGTTGCATTTAGAACAATAGCCATTAAAAGCATTATTATTAAAAGAGTGAGAGTGAGAGAACCTCTTTTGTTGTGGTTGCTTTGTTGTAGATCTTCTTTGATATTTTCTTCCTTTTGAAGATTCAGCTTCAGACTTTTCTTGCTTCGATCCTTCAACAGTGGGCTTCTTCTTTTCTATACTTTTGGAAGATGATGGTTGTTCAGCTTCATATCCAAGACCAGACTTAGCCATGGAGCTTCTTTGTTGCTTTATCATTTTATCTAGCAACTCTGTGCTCTTCTCATATTTGAGATTTATATTGGCCTCTTCTAGTTGTTTCTTCAATGAAACAATCTCTTCTTCTTGTTGGCAGCAAACAGTCTCTTTCTCATTGATCTGTGACCTGAGACTTTCTTCAATCCTTTTGGACTCTTCTACTTGCAGCTTTAGATTACTAACAACTTTGTTAGATTCTTCTTCACGTTTGCTATATACATCAACCTTATCATCCAGTTGTGTCTTCAGGGCTTCTTCTGTTTTCTTGGCCGTTTGAAATTGTAAGAAGAGATTTTCAATCTCATCCCCGTATTCTTCCAACTTTTTGGACAGTCTGTTGTTCTTTTTCTTTTGTATACTTAACTCTTCAAGTGCGGCTATCAACTCACCTTCTAGATCTACTTCAATCTCCAGGTTTTCATTGCATACTTCAGAAACCACTTCTTCTACCTTCTCTAGTTCAGTTTTCTCTTCCACAAGAACTGAAACTGGCTGAGATGCCCTTTTGGAGGAGGATCTATTCTTCTTACCCATTGTGTACTAATCCAAGATCAACCCTAGCTGATTTAGCCTAATTAGGAACTTGGCTCTGATACCAATTGTTAGTCTTACAATGGCACTGAGAGGGGGGGGTGAATCAGTGTAGCTATTTAAAATTCAAATCTACAACTCTTAAAGTTGAAGCAAGGAGAACTTAAAACTAGATAAAGCAAATATAACAAGAGAGCATTCCACAACACAAGATTTAACGAGGTTCACCAGTTTTGGCTACTCCTCAAAAATAGACTGCTTGGACACCCATCCAAATCTAGCCTTTGCAAAGCACCAACTTTACAAACAATTTACCAACACCCACTGGAAGGAGCACCAACCCCTAATTTATCTGCACCAATAGAAAGGAGCACCAACCCCTGATTTACCAGCACCAACTGGAAGGAGCACCAACCCCTAATTTATCTACACCAACAGAAAGGAGCACCAACCCCTGATTTACTAGCACCAACTAGAAGGAGCACCAACCCCTAATTTATCTACACCAATAGAAAGGAGCACCAACCCTTGATTTACCAGCACCAACTGGAAGGAGCACCAACCCCTGATTCCAAGCACCAACTTGGATTTCTATTTTGAATCTTAGATTGACATAAATATGCCTTCACTTCTACAAGACCCTTACTGGTCTATTGCTCATCCAACCTCTCTTTCAATTCAGGAAACACATATTCCTTCTACGCACTTGCTGCTGCACTCTCTCAGTCGCTCTTTCTCAGCTGCTCTCCCTCAACATCATTTCTCTCTTCGACTTTTCTCATATATCTCTACCCACATAGAGCTCAACCTAATGGATCACTCTTACTGCTCTGCTTACTTATCACTCTACTCTGATAGCCTTCTCTACTGCTGCTCTGAAACCTTCTCTCGATTTCCTCGACATTCTTCTCTGCTCATTTATGCTCTACATTCTTATCTTCTCACTTTTCAATTTTGAGCTACCTTTTCACTTCTACACGCAACTGCCCTCGTGGCACATTTACTCTTTTCGATGGCACTCTTTTCAATTCTGAGCCAAACTTTTTCTTCTGCACGCAACTGCCCTTTTATAACAATATTTTCATCTTGAAACCCTAAGTCTTCTGTAACTGCCATTAACCCGCATGCAGCCTATTCATAGCTACTCCTGTGAGTAACTCCTTTCTGACACACTATTCTTATACGCAACCTATTAATGGATTTGTCTCTTTATTTTGGATTCTCGGTATAACCACCGCTCGATGGTTTCACTACGACACGTGCCCTGTAACTGCCATTCTTCCTTTAATGCTTTGTTCTTATTTTAGCTTGCATGATTTCTATCTATCACTACACCTTTGTAATCGTAGTACTGACTTCAGCTTAACTCTTCTTAACTTGGTTGCATGATTTTCCTCTGCAACTTCCCTTGTAATTGTAGTTCTTCTCTCGATTAACTTTACTTCACTTGTAGTTCTCCTTTTAGCTCAAATAACACGGAAACTATGACATGTCGCGATATCATGACATTTCTGCCCCTTTGACTTTTCCTTGGCGTTTGATCGTGAAAACAAGACATGTCACGATATCATGACACTTTTTTCCTCCTTGTCCTTTTCTTAGCTTGCACCTGAAAATAGAACATGTCACGAAATCGCGACACTTTCGCTGCCTTGAGCTCTTCTTTGTATCTTGCCCGTAAAAATAGAACATGTCATGAAATCGTGACACTTTTGCTTCCTTGCACTCTTCTCTACTTGCACTAGCAAAAACATGACATGTCACAAAATCGTGACACCTTTCGCTTCCGTACACTCTTCTCTGCAAGCACTAGCGAAAACATGACATGTCACGAAATCATGACACCTTTCACTTCCGTACACTCTTCTTTGCATGCACTAGTGAAAACATGACATGTCATGAAATCATGACACCTTTCGCTTTCGTACACTCTTCTCTGCATGCACTAGCGAAAATAGAACATGTCATGAAATCGTGACACTTTCGCTTTGAGCTCTTCCTCCTTGAATTGCCCAAAATTGCGTGCTTTCTTTTCTTGTATCACGAAATCACGGACATTTCTTCTTTCTTTCTCTGTCACGAAATCGTGACATTTTTCTCTCTCCTCATTCTCTCTCTCTCTTAGGCCGCGAAAAATGCGACATGTCACGATATCGTGACACTTTTTCTCCTTAGCGCTTTTCTTCTCATCGGGTCATGAAACCCGACATGTCGCGAAATCACGACACTTTTTCTCCTTAGCGCTTCCTCTTGCAAATTGTCATGAAATCGTGACACTTTTCCTTGCAAGCTCTTTCTCTCAAACATGTCACGAAATCGTGACACATTTTCGTCCGTACTGCCTCTCTTGCAGATTGTCGTGAAATCGTGACACTTTTCTTTGCGAGCTCCTTCTCTCGAACATGTCACGAAATCGTGACACTTTTTCGTTCGTACCATCCTTCTTGCAAATTGTCATGAAATCGTGACACTTTTCTTTGCAAGCTCTTTCTCTCCGAACATGTCATGAAATCGTGATAGTTTTCTTTGCTTGCGCCTTCTCTCCGAACATGTCACGAAATCATGACAGTTTTCTTTGCTTGCGTCTTCTCTCCAAACATGTCACGAAATCGTGATAGTTTTCTCTGCATGCGCTTCTTCTTCGAACATGTCACGAAATCGTGATAGTTTTTCTTCTTGCCTTCTTTGCTTCCAACATGTCGCGAAATCATGACAGTTTTTCCACTTGCGCTTTTTTCTCTTCCAACATGTCGTGAAATCGTGACAGTTTTTCTACTTGGCTTTCTTTCTTCCAACATGTCGCGAAATCGCGACGCTTTTTCTACTTGGCTTTCTTTGCTTCCAACATGTCACGAAATCGTGACAGTTTTTCTCTTGCTTTCTTTGCTCTCAAACATGTCACGAAATCATGACAATTTTTCTTAGCATTTTCTCTCTCCTTCGATATGTCATGAAATCGTGACAGCTTTTCCAGCATTTTCTCTCTCCTTCGATATGTCGCGAAATCACGATAGAAAACATGTCGCGATATCGCGACAGTTTTCTTACTTGTCTTTTTCTTTGATCCTTTGAATCTGGGCCACTTTTGTCCACTGCACATGCTCTGACTGACCTCTGAACTCTTGTCCACTGCATCACCAATTGATCTATATGTCTGTGTTGACAACAATGACAATACTTTGGCCACACCTTGCTCATCAATGAACTCCTGTCCATTATACTTTGGCTGCACCTTGCTCATCAATGAACTCCTGTCCATTGCACTTTGGTTGCACCTTGCTCATCAATGAACTCCTGTCCATTGCATCAACTGATCAACCTGACTGTGTTGACAACAATGACAATACTTTGGTTGCACCTTGCTCATCAGGCACCCAGTATCGGCTCTTCACAACCTGCAAAAGAAAACAACATAAAAACATTAAAAAATGAAAAACTGTACAATAATAACATGAATATACAGAAATGCATCAAAATGTACAGCCAAAAACATAACAAAATTTCAAAAAACTAATTTATCAGTCCTAGGGTTTTTAACTCTAACTGATAAATTAAAAACAACAAACAAAAAATAAAATAAAAAAAAAATAAAAAAAAAACTAATTTGTCAGTTCTAGGCTTTTTAACTCTAACTGATAAATTAAAAACAAATCAAAATAATTGTTTGACAGTCCTAGGGTTTTTAACTCTAAAAAAATCGACTGATCACTTACAAACACAAAAACACAACCCACAACAAATAACTAGGGTTGAGCTACATTTTTACGTTCAGTTTTACCCTACATTTCTAACCTAAGTTTTGATCTTTGTTAAATTCGGGTTAAGCAAAGTTTTAAGTTATGTTCTAAAACTAAGGTTTTTTAAGCTTAGTTTTCAACTAAAATTTTGATCTTTTTTTAACTAGGGTTAATCTAAGTTTAAGCTAAGTGTTAATTTTGCTAGACTAGGGTTTCATTTTTAAATTTGAAACAAAACAAACAAAAGAACAAAAAATAATAAGCAAATTATGGTTTTTAAATTGCAAAACAATAAAGAGGAAGGGCACTCACTAGTCTCGCTTCGACTCCGTCGTTAGATGATCCAGTGCATGAACTCATGGTCACAAGAAAATTTTGGCAGCACTTCGCTTCATAGAATTGACCTCCTCCTCCTCAGAGCTCCAAATCGCCAAGAAAAACAAATGCAAATGAGCCCAAAACTCAGTTTTGGCCTTTAAATAGGATTTTGAGCCTGTACTCGTTCCCCCCTAGGATGATAACTCTGGTTAGCGCTCATCCCTCCCTGGGATGAATACTAAACAGGAATTCGTCCCACCCAGGGATGAATACAGAGCAAAAATTTCAAAAAAAAAACAAAAACTGCACAAAATGCACCAAAAACAAGCTATAAAACTGTCCAATAAGAGTGCTTCGGAAATTGACATTCTGGACATGCAAAACATACATCGGGGTCACAAATCCTCACTATCCTATTCCCTAAGAAGGTTACCATATCCGGACCGCTCCATGGGAAGACGGATTTTCGAGAATTTCATCCCCAAACGGCGTCACCAAAAGGGTCAAAACCCAACCAACAATAGCAATAACATTGCCGAACGAAGGCACTTTTGCGCCTGACATTCTTGGCATCCAAAATAGACATTGGGGTTACAAATTGTCCCTATATTACTCCCTAAGAAGGCTATCATAGCTGGACCACTCCGCGAGAGGATGGATTCTTGACAATTTCAGCTCCAAAAATGCGTCACAAAAAGGGTTCACACCCACCAAAACAGGTCAGAATGTTCAGAAACTGCTTTCGCATTCAATGGTAAACAACTGAAAGCACCCTTACCTAAGTCATCTTGGGTCAAGCGACTCGTCGATTTTCTCATGTCGGTCATTCCCTCATCGATTCGTCGTTTGAGGGGGTAGTCACACTTAGTCACCAATCAACAAAGATATACCCAATCAAGGAAATAACACGCATTCAAAGGATCATTGACAAAGACAATCATGCCCCTGCTTGGGGCATCAAACAAGCAATAATCACAAACTGATCAAACACTTGATATTCGTGAATCATGAACTCAAGGTTCCCACAGACAAAAGGTTGCACCCTTTGCCTATTCATGACTGATCAATGTCCAAGTTCAAGTAACACCTCACTGAACAAGGTTAACACTTGAATTAAGTTCCTTAGATCGTCAGAAGCAAGGATTCAAGAATGCGTGCCCTTTCCATACTTGGGGCATCAAGAGTTGGTTAGGTTACTGAGAAACCCTAATCATTAGTGCTTTGGTTATCTATTTTTGCTTAGCACTGCGCCTTGCACAACACTTCCCAAAAAGGGGCATCTGTAGACACCAAAATAGCACCAATCCGATTATGTGACAACAAGCACCGATCACATTGACACACACAGTCCCTAGGGCAGCCCCTAGAGGTTAAAAAGTGGTCCTAACCACTCCCAAAAGCAGTTTGGAGGTCAGAGGTCAATTTGGCACCTTTTTGCCACCTTGATCTTTGCTCGTCCCACCCAGAGATGAATACAAACTGGCATTCGTCCCACCCCGGGACGAATATCAGCATTCACCCCAGGGTGAGGCGAATAGCAAGTTTGATTGGCAAAAATTCAAACCTCGACAAGTCCGCTAGTTAACTGAAGCTTCAGGCCATGCAATTGTGAGGAACGACTCCAAATCAAGAAGAGAGACTTTAGTCATGCATGTCTTTATTTTAGAGACCTCATGCAAGGAGATTCTAAATTAGGGAATTATCTTTTCTCTCAAAATAGGACAAACAGCTCAAGTAGCGCCCTCGCATGCGCAATTCAAATAGAGAAACCCTAGGTCTATAAATTGGTGAGTTTTCTCACCCAAAGAGATATGGAGAAGGAGCATTTGAGCTACGAAGTGCTGCCAATTTACATACGTACTTGCGATTTGTGCCTTTCACATCCTTAATCTCTCATTCAAAAGGGAGGTTATTGGGTGATTATTGGAAGCACGAATCCGGACCCAAAACCCAAATTTTGGCCACAATATTCCACAAAATTTATCGACAACACCCCATAAGAATTTTTGGATCCATCCCAAGTGGATTGGTTCCAAAATAGAGTCCCAAATAGTGGGCGTTCTGCCCCCAGGTGCCCCCCAAGCTGTCACATCCCTAATCGCCCCACCTCAAAATTATTAGAAATCTATGAAATTTTTTTCTAATTTTTCTTTTGCATCTTATTCTAGGTCTATTAAATAGGCTGTAGTTTAAATTTCACTTCATTCTGAGTAATTTTGACCAGGTTTTTATCATTTCCCACCTTTACTAACTTGCATATGGCATTAGCAAAATATGGGTGATAGAGGCCAAATTGTAGAAATTTGACCTTCTGGGTCTTCCCAAAACACCCCCAATTAGCTAACCCCAACTTTGCAGGTCATTTGGAGCTTTCTGGATAAGACATTGAAGAGGGTACTTTCTGACAAGTTATTGCAGGTCTATTCGTCCCACCCTGGAGTGAATACAAATTTGTGAGGAATTTTTAGACTGTTCCTTTTGCAATGGCCTCTTGGTAACATATTTATTCTTCTGTTAAAATTTTAGGTCGATCTGAGGTCATTTGGTTATCGTTTTAATATTTTAATGCATATACTAATAGTAGGCCTTGGGAAATACATGTTTTATTTTGTCTGCAGGTGCTACTAATCTTTTGTGTTTCTTTGAACGTAGGTTTTCAACATCATAGGATCAGGAATGAGTCAACAATCATATACACAAGCTACGATGACATTTTGGTCCGCCCATATTACATGTGGGCACACGGAAGAAGGATTGCTATCCATAGATGTGATGAGAAACATATTTGACGCTTCTATCCCCTAAACAAGGAAGGAGACGTATTGTAACACGAATTTGAAAGCATATCAATAAAGAAGGCTATATTTCATACTGCTTTTATCTTGTGTTAATTCGTCTATGTTCTTTCAATATATAGGCTTTTAGCGTTAAGTTTGGTTTTACACGCATCGTGCTTGGCATTTTTCTTTTTGTTTTCATATCCTCGTGCTTTCAGTTGCATACCAATTCTTTATTTAAGTAATGCTTGTATCTAAGTTGACATAAATCTATTTTTAGGTATCAATATACTCTATTGAAATCCATGTTCTAACATGATGACATGTCTAAAAATCTTTAGTGATGAGATAGAAAAATAAAAGTGTATGGTGGTTACCCTATTATTTAAGTTCAAATGAGATTTATTATTTTTGGGATAATGGGATATATGTAGGTGAATAATACACACTCACACCTTTATATCTATTGAAAATAGATAATTACGAAATAAATTTTGGGGAGATTAGACATTTGTTGGTAAAAAATACAACTCTCGTTCTTTCAACTTAGTAAAAATTAGACATCAATAAAAATAAATTGATCCATATGTCAAAAAAGTTTCCTTGGGTATGGAACAATAGTCTTTATGACACCTTATTTCATTCAAATGAGACTTTTTATATTTTAGGTAGTTAAATTTTTGAGACAATTGGACATTTATTAGAGGAAAATACAACACTTATCAATTTGTAAGTGAAATTTAACTTATTATTTATGTTCAAATAAAATTTACTATTTTTAAGGTTGTTGGACATTTATAGATAAAAACGACAACACTTGCATATTCATAATAAGTATGAAAATAGATTTAAAAAAAAATCTTATATTGTAAACTTATCCTTAAACATAAAATAATAGTTCCTATAAACCCGGGTCTTGTACTTACCTCTTTTGGAATTGCAGAAGATCTAGGTAAGCTTGGGAATGGGTTCTTTTCATTTTTTCTCCATTTACAGCTGCAAGAGTTTCTTGACCAAAGTTCTTCTTGGAGACTCTTTTACTTTGTCCCTCCCACTCTTTGAAGTGTGGCAGGTTTCAGGAGTCAACTCTCTCATATTTGGAAGGCTCGTAATAAAATTATTTTTAAACAGTATACACCTTCTATCACATTTACTCATGCTGATAAATTAGAAGTTTTTAATGACATGTGGCTACAGATATGTACTCAAACCAACAAAGTTGTTATGGAATTGGATCACCTGTAATTTCTTCTAGTGCACTAGGCCAATGCTTCGTGTACAGTCAACCAGATCCCCCTAGAGCACTCTTCTCAGGAGTGTTTTTCATCCCGCTCTCACCGTCGACCTACGTCATATGCAAGAAGTGCTATCATAGACAAATACTGGCCCCAACCCTCACTAGTCAAAACATAGCCTAATGTTGAAATTACTTGTTCGTCCTACCAGGTTGGGGGTGGGACGATGTTCAACCAGTTTCACCTAGGCTAGTTATTTGTTGGAGCGATGCGGGTACTGCCATCCCATAATCACTAGCAACTTATGCAGGATAATACACTAGGGCACATTACTCCAAATGATATGCTTTCTTTGATGTAATGAGCATCAATGATCATGATTGGTAAACTTGTGTTTTGTTGATGGCTTTGCTTCCTAATCCTTGTTAATGAGGGTTAGTTTGATTCCCATACCCATGGGGTGTATTAACCCAACCATTTTTTTATTGTAAAGGCTTTTATTACTTTTTTTCATAAAAAAAAATAGTTCCTACAATATTTTTCAAATAATCTTTGTCATTTTTAAGATAATTAAAAATTTATACATAACAAATAAAATATTTTAATATTTTTAAAACATAAAATATTTTTTAAAATAAAAATAAATATCTAGTGGAAAAATACATATGTAAAAAATTTATCTATCTAATTTTATTTTTTATTTTTTAAATTATTTTTTAAGTTTGGTTGAATCACACAATTAGATTTAAGCTAGTGATAATGAAAAAATAAAATAAAAATTATAATAAATAAATAAATTCTAAAAGCTATGAGTTTTTGGTTAAATCAAATAACTTTAAATTTATGGATATTTTTCTCATGTCCTATTGCTCTCACTCCCAAATTATGTCATCTTATTTTAACTTTATTTGTTTTGAATATGTTGAAAAGTTAGGGTTATATTGGAGTTACTTTTTTATGAATTGAATATGGAACTTCATTAAGAAAGCTTTTTACCTAGCCCCTAAGGATTAGGTGTATTGGTAAGTGTTTGTTTGGCTAGGCATTTACCAAGAAGGAACCCAGGTTCAAACCTCGAGGTAGCTTGTTTGCAAAGGTAGTAGTCTAATTTGAATTCTCTAGAGTGCATGCCACATTGAGGATGATGGGACGAATCTCGAGTGACTAATGGTCCCCTTCACACCAGGTCAATAATAACGAAGCATAATAGGTTTAGTGGAAGCAACCCCTATGGTTTGTGTTGGCATCCTTGCCACATTGTTTTCTTTTGTGAGAAATTTTGCTATGTAGTAATCTTTTCTTCCCTAAAACTCTTATTTTCATAGTGTATTCCTTCTTTTCCATGTTTTGCTATCAACATTCATGGGCTCTGCTCAAGGAATCATGCAATCCTTTCCTTTCACTCATCATGCAGGGTCTTTATCCAAGTTCTCATGGTAGGAACTAAGTAAATTCATGGCTTTTAACAGGTGAGAGTTGTTTCGCTCTAGCGCTTCTGCTGAACACTCATTTCAGCCTCAAAACGGTAATAAAAACTAGTTAAGTTGACAAGTGCAATTCAATTTCAGAGTAATAATGGAGCGCAAGCCCATTTAGAGCTAGAAAATAGCAAAAAACAAGTGGGACCCAAGTGTTTTTTCCCTAACAGGAGAGCACAATCCATTTTCAGGTCTAACATGGGCAAAAGTGCCTTCTATTTTGTTCTAAAAGTCAATGCCATTTTTATTTTGAGAAAAAAAGGTAGTGTGGGGCTCAAGTGCTTTCATCCCAACTTGAAGCACAAGCCCATTTCAAGCTAGAGGTTGGTCGAATCTGAGTGGGGCCCAAGTGTTTTACACCCCAAATCAGGAGAAAAACTCGAATTCAAAGTTTTCTTGGGCAAAAACTTCTAAAAATCAATGCAATTCCACTTAAAAAAAAGAATGCAAGTGGGACCCAGTCCTTTTTTCTTTCCAATGTAGTCTTTTTTTGGAGTTTTATACCATTAAAACACCTTTGAATTTTTCACAAAGGTGCAACCTAGTTTCAGATAGAAATACAGGTGGGACCTGAATTCCTTTTCACATTAGTTTGGTAGCATAAGTTAGTTTTGGGCCTAGTAAAGGCAAAAGTGTCATTGACTTTTCCTAAGGCCAGTGCCACTCCCAAGATAGCTAAAATACCAAGCGTTTTTACCTGAACTTGAGAGTGCAAGCCTATTTTGGGTTAGGAGACAACAAAACATAAGTGTGGCTCAATACTTTTTGCTCCCACTTGAGAGCACAAGCTCTTTTTGAATCTTGCATGGATGAAACATGAGCGGGGCCCATATCAGCAAAGCTCCTCTTTCTCAGTAAAACTCTCCTGCTTCAGCAAAAAAATTCTAGAAGTGTTTCTCAACAATGAAATTGAGTTTTGAAGTTGCGCCTTCACCCATTTTAATGTAGTTAATCAGAGAAGCATCCAAATCTAATCCCCTTGGATATCATAATTTGATTTTCCATTGAGGCGGTTCCAGCAAGTGAGGAGGTGGTACTACAGACAAATCACATCATCACATTAAAGCCATGCAACTACTTCTTGATGCGTCATCAAATTAGACCATGTCTCATTACTTTATGATGAGTTCTGAAATACAATATTTGCTGCCACTATGACATTTTGTGGTTGGGCATTTATGTTTCAGAGTAGAATCCTCTATAAAAATAACAATTCCAACGTAAAATGATGGATTTTTTTCTATAAAACTACTATACCTGAAATCTACTATGAATGCAAAGAACCCTTGGCTCTAATTTTAGATTTCTTTTTATGTGTATGTTTTCTATCTTTTATTTCTATTAAATTTTACTCTTTGTATGAGGGTTGTAATTATATGTCTGGATTTGGCTTATGATTGAGGGTGAACAATGGAATAATATTGGAAATTGCATGTATAATAATATCTAGTTTTAATTTATATTATGTTCTTTATGTGAAGTACTATTGGTTTAGAGTTCTACTAAGTAATCGTGCTACCTGTTCATCACCCCCGTTCATCTGGCTTGAAGCCATATTTCCCATCTCTTTCAATAATTTATCATTTATTTCTTGTTTCCTTAATCTCAAATCCCTAAGTTTAAAGTAGGAAGGGAACCAACCCTCTCTAGATATTGGCATGAGAGACATTCCTTACTTTTGACCTTTCAATATTAGCTGGTTCTAGGGTGCATGGATGAAACATTCCATACCTAAGGCGTATTCTTGACCAACAGTTTTTGGCATGCCCAGTGGGACGTAAACGTTCCACATAAAACAATATTAAGAATTGATGTTCATATTTTTGCTATCAAGTAAGAACATCTGGTGACTCATCTGAACTCAGAAGCCTCTAAATCTTGAAGTCAGTTAAAAGCCCTCCCCCTCATGATCACAAGATCGAAGGCTAGAAATCCAAAATATACAGTTGAGTTATTTGAGCTCAACATCGATGCTTTGGGAGAACATCCTAGAGTAGTCCCCTCGACTATCTCGTTGGTCACAACACCCTTTCAAGTAGCTGTTATAGTTTTACAAACTCCAAGTTCTTACAACACTACAACTAGCTTTCCCCCTCAACCAAACCCTCTGGTCCAAATGGCATAGTCTCCACCCAGGTATTTTCTAGCTTGGAATCATTCAGGACCACTCAATATATAGGCTTAGTGTCCCAACCGTAGCGTTAAATAATCTTCCCATGTATTATGGTACAGGAAAGACAATCTACAAGCATGTCCAAGATATCACTATGTTGGCAACCATCCACCACATCATAGAAGAAGACATCATGGTAAGAATGCTAGTACTCTCACTCAAGGGTAAGCTTCTCTACTGGTACTGATCACTGCCACCTACTACCATCACTACATGGGACCAGTTAGTGGAATAATTGATAAGGTATTTCAATGAATATGCAGACACTTTCTCCTTGTTGCACTAGTTCACCACCATTTAGAGGTACCCTCAAGAAGAGGTAGTGGAATTTAATGTCAAGTTCACCCAAACCTGGAAAAGAGTTACTGAAAACCTTCGACCAACCCCTAAGCAAGCAGTATTTTATTACCTAAGGGATTTCCATTTTGACATTAGCATGACCATTTGACATGCTAATGTCAACACATTTCTAGCCTTGTATGCCCAGGAATAGAAATTTGAGGCTGACCTAATCGCTATTGGTAAGTTACCTCTGAAGAATACTATGTCAATGTTTTTGGACTTACCTTAAATTTTATATCCTAGTGCATCCTCTCAATAATTGCCTACATCCCCAATGTACCCTACTCAATTGTGGAATCCCAATCCTCATCAGAACCATATGATACCTACCTCACAATTTCAAGTATTTGTTGTTCCCCAACTTCCATCTCCTATCTCATATCCAGCATTACCTATACCATTGGCACTTTTGCTATTGCCCATGCCTTCGATAGTTGCAAATTTGGATCAGACAAAAGAATTTTAGGATCTATGATCATCAATGAGGATAATGGTGAATGAGATCACCGTCTTCAAAAAGAAAATAATCTGATCAGATTTTCTAGCCAAGGAGATTCGCTCCTCCTCCTCCGATTACAAGAGAGCAAGCTACTTCCACTAGTAGGACTCTCAAGAGAAATATGGCGATGTTGGATGATGAAGAAGTTGGTATATCCAATAGAGCTTATTGATGCTCCACCTACAATGACCCACATGGTGAATATACTTGCATGGTCCATTTGAACTATGTATAGAACCTTATGGATAGTGTTCCTAGTGAGCAAGTGAATATGATTAAGGAAGTGGACCATAAATTTATGATTCCCTCTGTTGAGTAGGTTTCAATTCTGATGAGGACAGGTAAAAAACCCATTGAATTTGATCCAATTCAAATAGAACCATTAAAGGTACCTACTAGTTCCAATATGTCGAGCAAGAAGGTGCTGGCACCAGTAAAAGATCCTGCTCAAGTGTCAAAGTCAGAGGAACCTATCATATTGAAGGATATCTTACCTCTGAGATCTAGGGTGAGAGTTCCTCAACAATAGGCTTCACCCTCTCAACCCCAAACTGAGACGAGGGATCTTGCAAGAGAAAGGCTCAAGTATCCCTCATTAACCAAGCATCAGAGGGTAGAAGAAATGTAGCGGTATCGAACCAGATATGATATTGTGAAGGAGGGAGGTGAGTATAGTATAGGAGCATACAATATTGTTGAAGAACTAAAGAAAACTCCAGATAAGGTAAGCCTCTTTGACATGCTTCAGCTACCCAACCAATTTGATCTATTGTAAGAATCATTAAAATCTACTAAAGGTAGAGAAAAACCGACTCAGACTATCTTGACTCAGATGTTGACTACCTCATCCAATGGAAAGAATAGACTGCCACCATTCTATTTGTCCCTCAAGATGGAGGGGTGGGTTGTGCATAATTGCATGTTCAACTCTGGCACCACAACTACTATGATGCCCAAGGTTATTTGTGAGATTATGGCCATGGAGTACACGAGGAGTAGTCCTAGAGTGCTCCGGATGGATGGGAATCCAATCAAGATAGTAGGGGTGATCAAGGATATTTCGATCATGTTGCATAAGATACCATAAATAACCATGATACAAGAAGTTGTGGTGGTGGATTTAGAGTCTTATTTCATTATGTGCCTATCAAGGGAATTCACCACCAAACTAGGAGGCTATTTGTCTTTGGATTATTTGCATCTAGAAATCCCCTTTAGATGAAAGAGAATAAATGTTTTTAATGAGAAACCCTCTACCTTTCATATCGAAAGAATCCAGGATGCAAAGAAGCAAGTGGACTCAGTCAATATGATTGAGGAAGTGGAGGAAGGAGGATTATATCTGATGGAAGAAGCCCTGGACTAGCTCCGCATAGAAGATAAATTTTCCATGCAAAATTTCAATGTCATGATCAAATCATAGATAGGGTGCTACTTGATCACCAGGCCCAAAAAGGCTAAGGTATCGAGTGATGAAGATCCTGTTAAGTGACAATTTTACCCAATTATAAAATTACCCTCAAATTTAGGATTTAATAAGAAATCCTCTCTTGCAAAGAAATCTGAGTTTTTCCAAGGTTCTTTGATATTGCTTGCACACATATGTGATGGATTAATAAGAAAGCTAGAATAAATCAGATATTAGCAAGCAGTTGTTAACAAGGGGCCTGAACAAGTTTTACTTTATTTTCTTTCAATGTCGTAGATGTATTTTATTGAAGGGCTAGAGTTCCCTTTTTGTGCGGAAATGAAATAAATATTAGGGAGCAATAAAGAATTTCACTTCCCTTTTATTTATTAAAATCAAACCCACTCCCCCAAGTAATCAAATTATTATCTTGGATCTTAATGTGATTTTGGAGTCAACACTTTGGTGTTAATGGGTTCCTTTTATCTTAAAGATTTAGTGCAGATTTGGCGTTAGTAATCGTTTTCTTATCTGATAGATTTAATGAATATTTGGCATTAGTAGATCCATTTTATCTAAAATCCTTAATGAAAATTGGCGTTAGTAAATTTGGCATTAGTGGGTGTATTTTATCGAAAAAATTTAGTGGAAATTTGGCGTTAGTGTGTTCATTTTATCTATTTTTTTTTAATGAAAAAAATTGAAAATAAATAACAAAATTCTGGAAATGACCAGAATGAAAATGAAATCAAAGTTTGCTTAAGCTGAAATTATGGAGCAAGGACCAAAATGAAATAAATTTGAATGTTAGCACAAATTCTGGAGCAAGGACCAGAATGGAAAATGCATTAACTTTGAAAACAACCACTTAAGCAAGAAATTCTGGAGAAGGACCAGAATAAAAGAAAATAACAAAAAAAAAATGCTTGATTAAAATTCTGGAAAAGTGGACCAGAATGGAAAAAAGACCAAAGAAAACTAAAGCAAACACACTAGTTCACCTGCAAAAAATGTTAGTTCTTGAACACAAGAAACATAACCAGATTAGACCAACATTAAACTCAATCTAAATTCTGATTATGGCGAGAGTCTGAGGAATAAAATGCATTAAAAATATCCAATGTTGCTACTGACTAAACACATAAACAACATTAGAATAAAATCAATGCACAAAGTGAATAATGAAGCAATAATATTTCAGATTTGTGTTCAGAAAATAAACCAGAACTGCATACAATGGTGCACTAGAGTTGTTTACAGCAGAAGCAACCTTCCAATATTTCCTCCCTTCTGATCCAAAAATTCTAGCCCGTATTTCATTTCCTTCCATGGCTTTTTAAAGCTTTCCAACCCTACAAGAAACTCTTCATTTCATTTCCCCCCCTTTTCCTTTGGTTTAGTCACGTAACTTCTTTGTAACTGCAATATATTCCAAATGAAACGCTTCTTCCATAATGATTTTTGTCAATAATAAATTGGTAAATATCTTCTAAATGGAACGTTTCTTCCATAATGCTTTTTTTTTGCCAATAAGAAATTGGTCAATATCTTCCAATTGAAATGCTCCTTTTATAATGCTTTTACCAATAATAAATAGGTAAGTATCTTCTAAATGAAACACTTATTCCATAATATTTTTTTCGAATAATAAATTGATAAGTATCTTCCAAATGAAATGCTTCTTCCATAACGTTTTTTTGCCAGCAATGAATTAAATAATGTCTTTCTTTTATTTAGAAACCTCCCAACATCAATATAAAGCATTAATTCAAACTAACGTTATTAAAATCATAAAGTCAACATAGAAATTAATACCAAACCAATATGTAAAGAAATATTAGTGTGCCATGAGAAAAAGAAATGCTTTTATTTTATTTATTTTATTTTTATATTATATATTTTTATTCTTATTTATTTATTTTTTTTTGTTTTTTAGTTTTTCTTCTATTTTTATTTTCTTTTTTCTTTATTTAAATTTTAATTATTTTCTCTCTTTTTTTAATTTTAAATTTGATTTAATTAATCTCAAATGTTTGAATTGGTTTAATTCAAAACATTAAAACTAAACAAAACAATAAAATAACAAAAAATAAGAAAGAACCTAACCAACACACTAGACAACTTAAAATAAACCAAAAGGAGACACTAGTCAACACACCAACTTGTCAAAATTATCACGTAAAGAAACTAAAATTCAATAAAAATTCCAAAAATTAAAGGTGGGTCCCCAAGTTTGGGGCTAGTTGTGGAATGGACACAACATACCCCATTACCGACCATGGAAGCTCTTCTTTGATGGTGCGTGATGTAAGAATGGCATCGGGGCAGGAGTTGTCCTTATCTCTCCTTCATAAAAGTAGAAAACCTACTCCTACAGACTCGCATGAAGTTGTACTAATAATACTGCTGAGTATGAAGCCCTGTTCTTGGGGTTGAGAAAAGCAAAAAAACTTAGAATCAAGCAGTTGTAGATATTCAAATATTCGAAGTTAATCTGCAACCAAGTCACCAATAAGAGCATCACAAAGAAACATTACCTGAAGGTATACCGCAACAAGGTATGGGACCTGCTCGAATCTTTCACAGCATTGAATATCCGAGCCATTTTATGAGAGTAAAATAAGAACGTTGATGTTTTAGCGTATATTAGAGCCAAATTATCTCCTATTGAAAACATGATGCATAAATTTGAAGATGGTAAGAGTGATTTATAGGCCTTCGATACCAGACAAAAATATTCATTAGCATGTGTTCGACAATGATGACCAGATTGTCAATTTTTTTATTAATGAAGCTAGAACTAGCGAGTGTAAGACCCTTGATGAAGAAGAGTATGAGGGGTTGATACAATTGAAAAATAATCATGTCCCAAAGGGCTTGATCACTCTTGAAAGCCTATTTGATCTGGATGACAGTTCACTTGCTCATAAGATCAAATTAGACATGAGAGAGTAGAGGGAACTAAAGTTAGAACCTGGAAAAGTAATTAAGATGGGAACTGATTGTACACCAATGGATATTGAGAAAAATAAGATTTTGTGCAAGGAATATCCAAATATTGTTGCTTGGAGTTATTGGGACCTAAAATGATATGATAAGAGCATCTTCCAACACATGATCGAGCTGTAGGAAGGGGTCAAACCGTTTAGACATAAGCAAAGGCCGGTCAACCTGAAGATTAAAGTGTTGATGAAGGTTAAGCTCCTGAAGATGCTGGAGGTAAAGATTTTCTATTGAATTAAGCACTCTTCTTGGATGACGAACTTGGTCCCGATGCAAAAAAAGAATGGAGATATTCGGTTTTGCATCGATTTTTGAAATCTCAATCAAGCGTATCTAAAGAACCACTACCCACTACCCCAAATTGATCAAATTCTTCATGTAGTGGTAGGAGCACAAAGATTCTCTCTTCTAGATGGCTTCTTCAGATATAATCAAATCTAGGTGAATGATGAGGATCAGTACAAAAATGCTTTCACCACCAAGTGGGGCACATTCACCTACCAACGAATGTTAGTTGGCCTCTCAAATATTGAAGTGACTTTCCAAAGAGTAATGGACTTAGTCTTCGATGAGTTACTGAATCACATCATCAGGATTTATTTAGATGATATGACTATTTTCTTCCACAAAAAGGAAGAACATGGTCTACATTTGCATCAGGTATTCGAAAAGTGTCGAGAGTTCAAAATTTCCATAAACCCAAAAAAGTCCATTTTCACAGTGAAAGAAGGTAAACTCCTAGACCATGTAATTTAAAATAAGGGACTAGCTTTCAATCCTACTAGGGCTGAAGCCCTCCTCAAGCTACCTCTTCCAGCAAATAAGAAAGGCCTCTAATTCTTTTTTGAGTAGATCAATTTCGTTAGGAAGTTCATATCTAATTTTTCTCAGGTGGTTAAGCCAATGACCAAACTCCTAAAGAAGGATGTTGAGTTTCAGTGGACTAAGGAAAGAAAGTGGGCATTCAGAGAAATCAAAGAGAAAATCACCCAAGCCCCTATTTTGGTGAACCTCAACTACTCCAAAGACTATCCTTTACGTTGTCGGTGAACCAGAGAGCTATGTAGTTGTCCTTACTCAGAATAATGAGGATGGGGATGAACGACCGATAGAATTATTGAGCTAAGTCATCCATCCGTACGAGGATAAGTATAACTTCATAGAGAGATAGGTGCATGTAGTGATGCGTTCATTGAATAAATTTTACCGTTTTGTCTCCTAGAGTAAGATAGTAGTGCATGTAGTACACCCTAATGACAGAAAATTCATCATCCAAGGTGAGCTTGGTAATAAAAGGGTAGGATGGGTCTCCAAGATCCAAGAATTTGACATAGAGGTCAAACCCACTAAACTAGTTCATGATCAAGCATTATACAAAGAACTTATGACGAGCATTGCATCCGAGGTAATAGCATGCCAGTGGGATGATCCAACACAAGAGAGTGATCTTGCAAACCAATTTGTGGAAAGCAAGTATTGGACATAGGACCTTGTTGAATACTTCAATACCGAAGGGTGTCCTTCTTACCTCAATGCTTCATAGAGGAGAAGATTCAGACTTCAAGCTTGTAGGTATGTATTGTTATCGAGTGGTTTTTTCACAGGAATATAGATGGAGTTCTCTTGAGGTGTGTTAGGGGGACATAGAAACAGAGGATCCTTGATGAGTTCCATCCTGGGATGTTAGGAGTATATTTCACAAGAATGCCTATGGACTTAAAAACAATTAGAGTAGGATATTACTGGCCTACTATTTTTATCGATGTCTTTGAGGTTAGCTAGAAGTGTGACAAGTGCTAGAGGTACGTCGATCGAAGCAGGAATGCTTCTTTGCCTTTACACCCAATTCAAGTCGAAGCTTTGTTTCAACAATGGGAATTATATTTCATTGGGGTGATAGATCCTAATTCCTCTCTAAGGCATAAGTATATCCTAATAGCTACAAATTATTTTATTTGATGGGTGGAAGTAGTGCCAACCAAGCAAGCTAACCAGGATGTAGTCATTTCCATCTTGGAAGGATTGATAATACACTTTGGGATACTGAATGAAATTGTAACTAAAAATAGCAACCACTTCACTAGTGCTAAATCTACGTATTCACAAGTACAATATTTACTTAAATACTTCATCTAACTATTACCCGAAGGGGAATGGTTTAATGGAGTCCACAAACAAAAACTTAATGAAGATCCTAAAGTGAACCTTGGAAGGGAACAAGCAAAGTTGGCATCCACTCCTGGACCTATCCTTATGGGCTGATTGCATCTCAATTAAGAAATCATTCAAAAAATCCCCATATTCCCCGGTGTATGGGAAGGAAGTGGTTCTCCCCACACACATTGAGTTGCTTGCATTACAATCTCTCCTATCGTTAGATGGCAAAGACGAGGAGTCTAATATCTTGAGTAATAGGTTGGCCCAATTTTTGTATTTGGAAGAAGAAAGAGAAAAAGCCTATGAATATTTTATGAAATATTCTAAGACCATGAAAAATTGGTTCGACAAGAGAAATTTTGATCGAACCTTCCAGATTGGTGACTTGGTGTTGAAATAGAATGAGAGAAAATCCAAACCAGGAAATCATGATAAGTTTGATGCATTTTGGGAGGGTCCATTTTGAATTTTTAGGGTTAATCAGGTAAACTCTTCATTCTCCAAGATTTATATGGGTTCACTCTTCCAATATCAGTCAATGGCCTTCATCTGAAGGCATACTACCAGTAAGGGGTAGTAATAAAAATTCCTCAATTGTGTACATTATTATTCCTTTGATTGTATGTATATATATCTTTTCTCTCAAATTTTAAGTCTCTTCGCTTCCCTTCGTGCTCTTAGAAGTGAAATTTTAGCCAGAGTTATCACTATGGTAAGGATCGAGTTGGCGGGGAAATATTGTGGAAGGGTTTTAAATAAGAAGTTTTAGTTTAGTTTGCATGTTTTCTAGAGCGATAAAAAAGAGAAGAGCAGTTTTAGGTGCCCATAGCTAGCCAAAGTATTTTTTCTCCTCTTTTGAGAAAATGAGTTCATTTTTTTGTTCTAAACATCACCTGGTAAAGCAGTTCATAATGGATAAAAGGTGCCCCGTCATTCGATAGAGAGGAGTTTTGCTCTTGCAAATGGGTGACACTATGTTTTGGTGACTTAGGAAGAAAAAGCTACAACCGAGGTGGGGCCAACCCAAAATTCAAAGGTGATTTTGAGGCTTTGTTGAGTGAAATACATTTTTTCTCTCCTTTATGGGTGAAATTCAAATCACGGTCCTTCAATCTATTTTTGTGCAAGTGCCACATAGTAAGGAATTAAAGAGATGGTTTTTGCTCCAAAAAGTAAGATATTATGAGTTGTTCCCAATTAACCAAGGCCTTGCATAAATTACGGCATTGTTTTTCTATTTTGAACATTAAATGGGTGAAAGGGTTTCTCGCTTGACATTTTGAGTGAAAGCCATTTTGGCTCTTAACAATGAAAAAAATATTTGCTAGACAGAAAGGAAGTTTTACTTCCTACAATACCACAGGTACATATTTCAAAGAAAATCTTAGAAAGCACACGCCCTGAAGTAGGTCATTGGAGCATAAATCATGCCATAAAAATTAAAAAGTGGTGCATCACGTCCCTTCAGAAATATTGTGTCCCACGTAATTGGTCATTATTGGGAAGAACGCTCCATCACTGGTTAATGCACAAAAGATCTCCCAGTTTGCCCATGATCCCTCCCTGTATTTACTCCACCCTAAAGTGTAATTAAGATGGTAGGTAAATTGTGGTGTTATAAGAGGGCTATTGCTGCACCTCAAATGAAACCAAAGAATTTTTTGAGGGTTTTGCATTAGCATTGTTTGCCTTACCAAAATTCAGAGTGAGAGGGTTGCTAGTAAAATGTAGTGCACTAAGCAACAGTGAGATGATGTCCTTTTCAAATTGAGCACCTGTACCAAATACATAGTCATAATGGATCAAGAAAAGTGTTGAGCCCAAGAAGGAGAAAACCTCAAAGAAGGCAAAAGGCACGAAGAAGTAGAAGGAAAAGAAACAAGTAGCATTTCCACCACCCAAAGATAGGTTGGGTAGAATCCAAGATTGTATGCTCATAAATAAGAGTATGGAGAAGTTGTACCAGATTGTTGATATCATCATGACCAAGGTGTCTGCCGAAAGCAGGTGGATAGTCGCCTACTACTCTTAGCTCTACCGGTACCTATGCACGCCTGTGCATAGATGCCACCTGATATGTAAAATTGCTAAGTTTTACGACCCTCAAACCAAGATGTTTCAAAATACCAAAGGGGACAAGCTATTCTCCATCTCTACCAAAGATGTCTAGGAGGTTTTTGCTTGTGGAAAAAATCCCTCTATCGACTACATAATAAAAAACAATAGTACTGAGCAGAACAAAAGATACACGTCAACATCGTAAATGCGACAATTCATGAAGACACAATTACTAGAGAAACCAACACCTAGGGTATTTCCAAACCTTCCCAAACCCTTGAAAATATTTAAGCATCATGATATATACTCCATGATGGCATGCATTATGAGCCTCTCCAAGGACACAATGGTTTATAACTGGTGAGTCTACCTCGTAGATTGTATTTTGCATGGTAAATTCTACTCTCCTACTACCATGAAGCCAGAGACAAATCTTATGTTATTCGACTAGGCAGAATGGGTGGCACGGTAGATGCATATACTATTGAGTGATCTACAAAGTGGTAAGGATACATCATTTCGACTTTGCTCTTTCTTGGTTTGGTACCAGTTCTACCACATGCATAGTCATTTTATTTTCATAACCAAGAACCACACTAGCAAAGAGGGTAAGGTGCTCCCAGATTATCAATGGACTCAAATCCTATCCAAAAGTGAGTATTACTACAATTTCAACAAGATGTATCTTGGCCCAGCTCTGGAGCTCATCTATGACATCTACGGTGAGTGTCGAGGTAGATGAGAGATGAGGTAGAAGCTAGGTGATGTGTTCCATATTATGTAGGGCCTTATCATCAGGATTTACGAATTTATCGAAAAAAACCCTTCCTATTGCCCTATTACACCATGAAGTACCTATTAACCCTTGAAGTTGCTCGACAAAGTGACTTCATTGATGATACATATGGGCATGGTAGAAGGAAGCCACACATGCACTTTATCTTTCCACTTTGGCAACATTAAGATGGTGATCATCGAGAAAAAATCCTTTCTTGCAGTGATATTATACGATTTTCCCCTAATCGGGCTCTCCCAACGCTAGAGGTATGATCCACTGGACATTTTTAGACAAATAATCGAAGCAAAAAGTTTCCATAACTATCCACACCCAAATATTAAAGCACAATGCAATAATCCCTCAAGGTATGATCTAGAATGGCACGTGGAGAGGATGATGTCACTTACCCTGTGGCACAACTTCTATATGATGGAGGTAGAATATGACCATCTGCACAACCTAGCACATGTACCTGATGAGCAAGTGTTCTAGGTGATGAAGGACAAAGTTTCTGACTGATCAGACAAAAAAATTGCTAACTAGTGGATCATGAGGGTCCACAATAAAAAGGAGACATCCAAACCATTTATTGTATTGGATGAGAACTTCTCCATGATATGTGATAGAAATTTTGACACTTACCAATCTATATTATTTGTTGATATCATACCTCAAAGCACTCAAAGCCCTAGTAGAGTGGAAGATGCGGTAGAAGAATAGAGGCAATAACCTGAACAAGATCCACTTTTCATGGATAAATACAAGTAGTTTTACCTTAAAGAACAAGTCACTCAAAGGATGAGGAAAGCTGGTGCAACAATTTCACTTCCTCATATTGCAAAGAAGCCTCAAACTAGTGCAGCATAATCTCTCAGCACAAACGTTTCTACAATATTGGTAGCCATGGAATAAAATTTCCCTGAAGTCTCTGTTCCAACACAACAAGTGTAGTAAGAGGTGGAGTTGATTGACCTAGAATCAGAAGAATCAGATAGAGAAGAAGGAAGAGCAAACCCAATCACACAATAGTTCATAATTTTGGATCTAATAGTTCTCAAGATTGCAGGTGTGTTATCTCTTTCTCCTTTCCTTAATTTTTTACCTCTGGAAACTATCTCTTCCAACACCGAAACCCTCATTTCCACCTAGATTTCATTTAGCATCCCCATGTCTACTATATCTTTTCCTACATCCCAACCATTGCTCCTCTCATTATTCCCTTATGTCTCTCATATGTTTAGTTCCTTTGTTTTTGTCTCCAATGTATTTATATTTCCTACATCATTCGCCTGTGCCCCTCCTCAGATTTATGTTGATCCAATCACTGCACCCATCATCGTTGCCAGTTGAAGCCTACTTTTACTCTCACTCGCCTCCTCAAATGCAGTGGCATCCTCTAATATTCTACTCCTAGATTCTAATGCCTCGGTCACTGCTATCCAAACCTTGGTGTCTCCCAAAGTCACCGTAGTCATTGCCCTGTCTGTTCTTGATTTTTCTACCCAAGTAAATCCCTAGCATACTTTTTTTCTTTCATGCCACTCTTTTGAGCATAGGAACTACTAGAAATGGAGCTGGAAGTTTTGTAGGAGTACCCTATTATAGAGAGCATACGTCAGGCACATTAGAGTTCCTCAAGCTGGTTCAAGGACCTAAAGAGAAAAAATGCACAGGCTCTAGCCAAGGTAAAAAAAATGGCTATGTTTGATTTGAAGAAGATGGAACTCCACAATTGTTGGCAATTTTGGGTACCTTGGGTACATTGCCTTTGCTCTAAGTGTAAATGTTGTCATTGATGTCAAAGAGCTCTTGAAGCAATTTGATTTGATGTCTCAGAATGTGTTTTGATGAAGGGTTCAGTTTGGACAATGAGTTTCCAAGAAGATCAGAGTAGCCCAGTTGCAAAAAATCAAGAAAAAGACAAGTAAGAAAAAGTATGCAGGCGACTGGAAAAACTGTCGCGATTTCACGACATGTTTGAGGAGAGAGAAAGTGCTGGAAAAATTGTCACGATTTCGCGACATGTTTGAGGAGAGAGAAAGTTCTAGCAAGACTATCGCGATTTCGCGACATGCTGGAAGAAAGAGAAGAAGTTGGCAAAACTGTCACGATTTTGTGACATGTTGGCAGGGAAGAAGAGCAGATGGAAAGTGTCGTGATTTCGCGACATGTCGCATTTTCGTGACTCGGAAAGTGCAGGAAGGCAGAGAAGGAAAAGTGTCATGATTTCGTGACATTCTGCAAAGAAGGCTGTACGGACGAGAAAATGTCATGATTTCGTGACATGTTGCAGAAGAGAGAGTCCACAGTGTGAACTATCGCGATTTCGTGACAAGATTGAAGAGAGAGAAAGTGGTTCAAGAACTGTCGCGATTTTGCGACATGATGCAAATTTCCAAGTGAGGACTGTCGCATTTTTGCGGCATGCTGTAGAGGTCAAGTGAGGACTGTCATGATTTTGCGACATGCTAAAAAGCTCGAAGTGAGAACTGTCATGATTTTGCGACATGCAGCAAAGGGAAGAGTCTGAAAGGAGAAGCATCGTGATTTCACGATAGGTTGCAAGGAAAGCTTTCGAAAGCTGAAAGCATCACGATTTCATGACAGGATGAAAGAAAAATGTACGGATGCAGAAAGTGTCACGATTTTGCGACAGGCAGAAAAGATAGCGTATGGATGCAGGAAGTGTCATGATTTTGCGACAGGCAGAAGTGAAGAAGCCAGCGGATGAAGTTGTAGCGATTTCATGACAGGTTGAAAGAAAAGCGTACGGTTGGTGAAAGAGTCACGATTTCATGATAGAAACTGGAAGCAGGTCTTCTATAGGAAAAGTGTCATGATTTCGTGACAGAAGCAGAGAGGAAGGCTATGAAAAAAAAGTGTTGCAATTTCGTGACATGTTCCAGTTTCGTGGACGTAAGGCAGAAAAGAGCTTAAGATAGCGTAAGTGTCACGATTTTGCGACATGTTCCAGTTTCATGGGTGTAAGGAGATAAAGAAGCTCAAGGCAGCGAAGTGTCGTGATTTCACAACAAAATCTGAGAGGAAGGCCATGAAGACAAAAGGGTCATGATTTTGTGAGAGTTAAAGATGAGAGAAAGAGATGTGTCATGATTTCATGACAAAAGAAGAGAAGAAGGCCATGAAGACAAAAGGGTCACGATTTCACGACAAGAGTGTAGATGACGTCAGCAGAAGTAAAAAGTGTCGCGATATCACGACAAAAACTAATAGGAAGCCAAAAGAAGCAAAAGTGTCACGATTTCATGACAGTAGGCAAAGGAAGGTGTACGGCTGTAAAAGTGTCATGATATCATGACATGTTGTAGTTTCACGAGAAAAGCTACAGAACAGCAGAAGCGGTTGAAGCCGACAAAGTTAACCTTGAGCCGACGAAGTGTAGGGTTGTGCAGCCGACGTTGTTTTAGGGATATGCAGCCGACTAAGATCAAGAATCTAATCTTGAGATTTGTTCTATAAAAGGAGGGCTATTTCGAGATTGAAAGTATCGAATGTGTGTATCAAATTTGCACAAGTGTAGTCTGCTATGCGCAAGAGAGTGAGTCGAGTCGAATCGATCGAAGTGTGCATTCAAAGTGAGATATTCATAGATAGAGTGCGGGAGAGAAGTGCGATCATCGAGAGGCAGAGTGTGCAAAGTCTGTGCTACTGTAATTGCATAGAGGTGCATAAGTTGAGGTTCGATCGAGTGCTGCTGTGTTTGTGCAATTAGTGCAAAAGTTGTCTCGACCAAGTGCGGTTGTAATAGAACACAAAAAGAAATTTGGGGACTCTTGTGCCAGACCGAAGGACTATGTTTGGTGAAGACCAGAGAAAGAGGAAGAGGACAGACCTATGCCAGACCGAAGAACCATGTTTGGTGCAGATCAGAAAGAGGACATATGTGCTAGACCGAAGGACTATGTGTAGTGCATATTCGAGGACCAGCTTTGCGGTGATAGAGTTGAGGACAGAGATCTCCAACCAGAGCAGGGAAGACAGGTGTCTTCTATGGATAGAGTTCCACTTGCTAAGGGTAGAGGAGGTAGAGGTCTTCTAGAGGATCACCATCCAAAGCAGAATTAGGGGAAGGTATCTCCTTTGAGCAGAGGCTCATAAACATTGTAATTGGGAAGGTTTCCCAAAGAACTGTGATATAACTTTTAGAGAAAAGTTTTATCCGTGGAGTAGCCCACCTTGGGTGAACCACGTAAATTGTTGTGTCACTTTGTGGATGATGTTTTGTGCATTGTTTGATTACTACTGTTAATACTGCTATCTATTTTCTGCATAACATTGAATTGAAAGCTGATTTGAAAGAAAAAGTTAAAAGTGGTCTTATACTGTTCACCCCCCTCTCAGTATAAGCTTGTGTTCTTCAATTGGTATCAAAGCTAGTACCTTCGAAAAGTTTAACAGCTTGAAGGAAAAGTTTGCAAAGAACACAATGGATTATTCAAGTGGCAATGCAGCACCTATTCTTGATGGATCAGATTTCGGTCTGTGGAGTGCAAGAATGAAAGTCTATCTAATGGCACTTGGTAATGAGGTTTGGGAAGTGATTGAATATGGGTACACTATTCTTGAAAATGGTCCTTATACTAAAGAAGATAGGCTCTTACATCACAGCAACTCAAAAGCCATGAATGCAATCCTAAAGGGTTTACAGAAGGCTGATCTTACCAAAGTGATTCACTACAAGACAGCTAGTGAAATGTGGAAATAGTTGCAGGTGGTTCATACAAGTGATGCTAATGTCCGAAAGGCCAAATTGAGACACTTTAAAGGTATGTTTGAACAACTCAAAATGAATGATGATGAAAATATTAGTGACTACATGCTTCGTATGGATGAGATTGTTAACTCCATGAAAGACTTAGGTCTTGAACTTGCTGAAAATGATGTGTGTGATAAGATTTTAAGGTCTCTTCCTAATAGATTTAGTGAAAATATTTCTGCCATTGAGGAAGCTAAAGATTTAGATAAATTGAAGAAGGATGAGCTCCATAGTATACTTGCAGCATTTGAGCTGAGAACTCAAGTGAAAGTTGATGTTAAGAAAGAGGCAGCCTTCAAAGCTACCAAGAAATCAAAGGGCAAGCAGATTCAAGAGAGTGATGAGTCTTCTAGTGATGAAGAGGCATATTACAGCAAGAAAGGCAAGTTTTCCAGAAAGCACAAAAGCAAGAAAAATATAAGATGTTTCAACTATGGGAAGTTTGGTCATTATGCTACTGACTGTACTGTTTCCAAGAATGAAAGTGATGAAGATATACAGGATGTTAAGAGCAAGGATTCTGAAAAGCACAGGTATTACAGAAAGAACAAAGATGAGCACAACAATCAAGGAAAGAGGTATTCACACAAGAACAAGAAAAGCTTCTACCTAGACAAAGCAAGTAAGTGTTCTAGCAGTGATAGTGAAAGTTCTTCTAGTGATAATGAAAATGAGATGCTTGTTCATTTCAGAAAAGGAGGAAGAACCGAAACATAAATTCATTGTCATGAAATGTTTTAGATGTGGAAATTTTGGGCACCTTGAGGATAATTGCAAAAATAATGATTTGGTTGCTAGTATGTATGAGGATGCTTCAGAAAACTACAATGAAGATGCTTGTATGGTTTTTGAAAAGGGTAGCACCTCTAGTGATAAGAAATCTGAAAAGGGCCTTGATAATTCAAAATGTAATCAAATAGAGGATCTTGAATGTGAACTTACTAATGCTCTTAGTGTTTTGAAAAAGGAAAGAAAGAAGAATGCTAGACTCAAGGATAAGTTAGATGAATGTTGTATGGAGAGAGACGAACTTATAGAAAATCTTGAAGTCTCTATGGCTAAGACACAAGAACTCAAGACTGAGTTAGAATCTAAGGTGCTTGAGTATAGTGAATTAGAACAGAAAATGGCTTCTTTGGAAGTGGAAACTAAAGAGTACAAGGATAAGCTGTATAGGTTTCAAGATAGCTCCAAAAGGGTTAAATCTCTCATCAAAGGTCAAAGAAAACCAACAGATAAAATAGGTCTCGGTTTTGTTGAGCCGCACAAGAAACAGGTTGGGGAATCTAGCAAGAAATTACAAAAGGAAGAAAGTTCTGATGTAGAAAGTATTTCAGATCAAGAGTCCGTGAGTGATAAATGCGCAGAAACAGAAAACAGAATTCTGAATGCGAAGAAGAAGTTTACCCGACCTAGAAGGTCATTTACAGGAAAGTTTAATGGCAGATGTTTTGCGTGTCACAGGTTTGGCCACATGGCTTCGCATTGCATGACTCAAGTAAGGAAGATAAATGACAGTTTCAGGGGCCGTAACTTATTTCAAGGATATTGCTACTCTTGTAATCAGTTCGGGCATAAGGCAATGTTCTGCAAAACTAACAACAGGAACACGATTACTCATAATAGACGGATTCAAAGAAGAGGTATGCCAAACAGAAATAACTTTGTTACGTGCTATAAGTGCAACAATGAAGGACACACAACTAGATAGTGTAGAGCTGATTTTCCAAGGTACAAGAACAAAAAAAGTGATATAAACAGGTCCAAGGATCAAGGTATGAATAAGAATAGGAATGATAAAAGAAATAGGAACAGTAGTATGAACAGGTCCGAGGATCAGAAAACAGGAACAGAAATACAGACAAAGAATTCAAGAGAAGGCCCGGCAAAGAAATTGTAGACACTGATGATGATGAGTGTCTAATGGGAGTTTCACTCCCACCCTTGTTTTAAATCACCTCATCAAGAGGTGGGGGAGGGACTAAGCTAAGAAGCTCATTCTTAGTCCCAAGCCCCAAAGGTGGCCCTTTGCCATTGATGACAAAGGGGGAGAGATATGAGTAAGGGGGAGAGCTTCATGTGAAGAAGAGAGCTTCAAGTCAGGGGGAGCAAAAACTTCAATTGCAGATTCTCAGTTGTTGGATCAGTAGGGTTCAGTTTTGGCTCTTGAGATATGTTTTCAGTTAAGGGTTGCCATCAATGACAAAGGGGGAGATTGTTGGCAATTTTGGGTACCTTGGGTACATTGCCTTTGCTCTAAGTGTAAATGTTGTCATTGATGTCAAAGAGCTCTTGAAGCAATTTGATTTGATGTCTCAGAATGTGTTTTGATGAAGGGTTCAGTTTGGACAGTGAGTTTCCAAGAAGATCAGAGTAGCCCAGTTGCAAAAGATCAAGAAAAAGACAAGTAAGGAAAAGTATGCAGGCGGCTGGAAAAACTATCACGATTTCACGACATGTTTGAGGAGAGAGAAAGTGCTGGAAAAACTATCACGATTTCGTGACATGTTTGAGGAGAGAGAAAGTGTTGGAAAAACTATCATGATTTCGTGACATGGTTGAGGAGAGAGAAAGTGCTGACAAAACTGTCACGATTTTGCGACATGTTTGAGGAGAGAGAAAGTTCTAGCAAGACTGTCATGATTTCACGACATGCTGGAAGAAAGAGAAGAAGTTGGCAAAACTATCACGATTTCATGACATGTTGGCAGGGAAGAAGAGCAGATGGAAAGTGTCATGATTTCGTGACATGTCATATTTTCGTGACTCGAAAAGTGCAGGAAGGCAGAGAAGGAAAAGTGTCACGATTTCGTGACATTCTACAAAGAAGGCTATACGGACGAGAAAATGTCATGATTTCATGACATGTTGCAGAAGAGAGAGTCCGTAGTGTGAACTGTCACGATTTCACGACAAGATTGAAGAGAGAGAAAGTGGTTCAGGAACTGTCATGATTTCGTGACATGATGCAAAGTTCCAAGTGAGGACTTTCGCATTTTTGTGGCATGCTACAGAGGTCAAGTGAGGACTGTCATGATTTTGTGACATGCTGAAAAGCTCGAAGTGAGAACTATCACGATTTCGCGACATGCAGCAAAGGGAAGAGTCTGGAAGGAGAAGCGTCACGATTTCATGACAGGTTGCAAGGAAAGCTTTCGAAAGCTAAAAACGTCATGATTTCGTGACAGGATGAAAGAAAAATGTACGGATGTAGAAAGTGTCACGATTTCATGACAGGCAGAAAAGATAGCGTATGGATGCAGGAAGTGTCATGATTTCGTGACAGGCAGAAGTGAAGAAGCCAGCGGATGAAGTTGTAGCAATTTCACGACAGGCTGAAAGAAAAGCGTACGGATGGTGAAAGAGTCACGATTTCATGATAGAAACTGGAAGCAGGTCTTCTATAGGAAAAGTGTCATGATTTCATGATAGAAGCAGAGAGGAAGGCTATGAAAACAAAAGCGTCACGATTTTGTGACATGTTCCAGTTTCACGGGCGTAAGGCAGAAAAGAGCTTAAGGCAGCGTAAGTGTCGCGATTTCGTGACATGTTCCAGTTTCGCGGGTGTAAGGCAGAAAGAAGCTCAAGGCAACAGAAGTGTCATGATTTCATGACAAAAGCTGAGAGGAAGGCCATGAAGACAAAAGGGTCACGATTTCATGATAGAGTTAAAGATGACGTCAGTAGAAGCAGATGTGTCACGATTTCATGACAAAAGAAGAGAAGAAGGCCATGAAGACAGAAGGGTCACGATTTCACGATAGGAGTGTAGATGACGTCAGCAGAAGCAGAAAGTGTCGCGATATCACAACAAAAACTAATAGGAAGCCAAAAGAAGCAAAAGTGTCACGATTTCGCGACAGCAGGCAAAAGAAGGTGTATGGCTGTAAAAGTGTCATGATATCACGACATGTTGTAGTTTCACGAGAAAAGCTACAGAACAGCAGAAGCGGTTGAAGCCGATAGAGTTAACCTTGAGCCGACGAAGTGTAGGGTTGTGCAGCCAACGTTGTTTTAGGGATATGCAGCCGACTAAGATCAAGAATCTAATATTGAGATTTGTTCTATAAAAGGAGGGTTGTTTTGAGATTGAAAGTATCGAATGTGTGTATCAAATTTATGCAAGTGTAGTCTATTGTGCGCAAGAGAGCGAGTCGAGTCAAATCGATCGAAGTGTGCATTCGAAGTGAGATATTCATAGATAGAGTGCGGGAGAGAAGTGCGATCATCGAGAGGTAGAGTGTGCAAAGTCTGTGCTACTATAATTGCGTAGAGGTGCATAAGTTGAGGTTCGATCGAGTGCTGCTGTGTTTGCACAATCAGTGCAAAAGTTGTCTCGACCAAGTGCGGCTGTAACAGAACAAAAAAAGAAATTTGAGGACAGTCTTGTGCCAGACCGAAGGACTGTGTTTGGTGAAGACCAGAGAAAGAGGAAGAGGACAGACCTGTGCCAGACCGAAGAACCATGTTTGGTGCAGATCAAAAAGAGGACATATGTGCTAGACCGAAGGACTGTGTGTAGTGCATATTCGAGGACCAGCTTTGCGGTGATAGAGTTGAGGACAGAGATCTCCAGCCAGAGCAGGGAAGACAGGTGTCTTCTGTGGATAGAGTTCCACTTGCTAAGGGCAGAGGAGGTAGAGGTCTTCTAGAGGATCACCAGCCAAAGCAGAATTAGGGGAAGGTATCTCCTTTGAGCAGAGGCTCATAAACATTGTAATTGGGAAGGTTTCCCAAAGAACCGTGATATAAATTTTAGAGAAAAGTTTTATCCGTGGAGTAGCCCACCTTGGGTGAACCACGTAAATTGTTGTGTCACTTTGTGGATGATGTTTTGTGCATTGTTTGATTACTGCTATTAATATTGCTATCTATTTTTTGCATAACATTGAATTGAAAGCTGATTTGAAAGAAAAAGTTAAAAGTGGTCTTATACTGTTCACCCCCCCCTCTCAGTATAAGCTTGTGTTCTTCAACAATATGGAGAAGGTTACCAAGATTCAAAAGACCCTGGAGGATATTACACCATTGGATTATTCCTATCATCATACGGTTGAAGGCTTAAGAGCAATTGATGCAACAAAGAAGATGGGAAATATCCAGGTTGAAATGGGATCTATCTATTTTCATGGGGAGCACTACAAAGCTCACTTCTACAAGATAAAGGTCAAAAATGTAGAGCTCAAGGAGACCTTAGCGCATACAAGGGAAAACCTCGAGGAATCTCATTCCATATCTAAGCAGTTATAGTAGCGCATGGCCAACTTGGAGCAAGAGGTGGCCGATCAAAAAAAAGCAATTGAACATCACCTCAAGGCACATGTGAAAGAAGAAATCTAGGTGCAATCCTTGAATTCCTAGGTCCATGAACTACAAGCTCAGTTAATAGAGAAGGTGGTATAATCGGAGGTCTTCACAAAATATCGTATTAAGGAGGTTCGCTATCACTTCCCAAAAAACTTTTGAGCAAAGGCATCAAAAGCAATAGCCATCCTCACATTCATTTGGGAGACCAAGCAAATAGTCACTCATGACACACCTATCATGGAGGATGCGAAAAAGGACATTGATCGATGGATGAAACTAGATATGAAGGTCTAAACATTAGAAAAAATAAACCTCTAGCTTACCCTTATGAGCCCACTTGCTCGGTCATGGGAAACTACAAAGGTGACATTGCGAGCTTACTTTATGAAAGTGGAAAGAGCCCGAGAAGCGAGAAGGTTGCTATAAGTGTTTGAGTAGGAAAGACGTATTTCTTTGATGTATTTCAGAGCTCTCGCACAACTCGATTTCCCTGGATTCACTGATGAGGAAGAGTCTATTTTGATGAAGGAAGATCTGAACCCCGTTTGGGATACCTTTGAAGGTGATACTTAAGAGATTGACAGTTGGGGTGAGCCCATTATAGAAGCCCATGTAATGTAACTGATGACAAGGTTCTCACAGATCGAGTCTTATTTGGTGGATCTCAGCCAAAGGGCTAACTTCATTGACGTAGACCAACTTAAGACTTTTGAATACATGGTTAGGAAGCTCTAAGATCATGCTATGCTCTAATAAAATTCTTGGGCCCTAGTCCAAGCAACCTATGATCGCATATATGAGCATCTCACATAATCAAAGTCTTCCCAATAGTATGAAGGTCAAGCAAAGAGAGAAGGAGACCAAAGAGAAGAAGGGGACTGTGAGCACAAAAGATAATAAGAGGAAGGAGAAAGGGAGAAGTTGGAGGAATATTCTGCTAACAACAGTGACCATTCAAAAAAGGAGATCGACGATGACTCTGAGCCCAAAATATAAGGCCTGAGATATTCACATTGAGGTAAGCTCAATTCCCCTGTGAGTCGCTAGAGATGTTGGCATCCCTGCCACATTGTTTTCTTTTATGATAAATTATGCTATGTAGTAATATTTTCTTCCTTTAAACTCTTTATTTTCAAAATGTATTCCTTCTTTTCCATATTTTGCTATCAACATTTGTGGGTTGTGCACAAGGAAGCATGCAATCCTTTTCTTTTGCTCATCATGTGGGGTCTTTCTCCAAGTTCTCATGGTAGAGCCCAAGTAAATTCATGGTTTTTGATAGGTAAGAGTTGTTTCGCTCCAACGCTTCTACTGAACACTCATTTCAGCCTCAAAATGATAATAAAAACTGGTTAATTTGGCAAGCATAATTTTATTTCAAAGTAAGAATGGAGCACAAGCCCATTTCAGGATAGAAAACAACAAAAAACAAGTGGGGCCCAAGTGTTTTCACCACAACAAGAGAGCGTAATCCCTTTTCTAGGCTAACATGGGTGAAAGTGCCCTTGTTTTTGTTTTAAAAGTCATCACCATTTATATTTTGAGCAAAAAAGGTAGTGTGGTGCCCAAGTGATTTCACATCAACTTGGAGTGCAAGCCCATTTCAGGCTAGAGGTTGGTCAAAGATGAGTGGGACCCAAGTGTTTTTCACCCCAACTTAGGAGCACAACTTGAATTCAAAGTTTTCTTGGGTAAAAACTCCTAAAAATTAGTGCAATTCCACTTCAAACAAAAGAATGCATGTAGGGCCCTATCCTTTTCGTCCCAGATTTCCAGCGTAGTCCCTTTTCAGAGTTTGATAGGGCAAAAGTACCTTTGAATTTTCCACAAAGGTGCAACCCAATTTTGGATAGAAATGCAGGTGGGGCCTAGATTTCTTTTCACCCCAGTTTGGCAATGCAAGTCTGTTTTGGGCCTAGTAAAGGTGAAAGTACTTTTAACTTTTTCTAAGGCCAACACCACTCCCAAGATAGTCAAAATACCAAGTGTTTTCATCCCAATTTGAGAGTGTAGGCCCATTTTGGGTTAGGAGACAACAAAACATAAGTGGGGCCCAATCCTTTTTGCTCCCACTTGAGAGTGCAAGCTCTTTTCAGAGCTTGCATGGATGAAACACAAGTGGGGCCCATATCAACGAAGCTCCTCTTTCTTATTCAAACATTCTTGCTTCAACAAAAGTTTCCCATAAGTGCTTCTCAACAATAAAATTGAGTTTTGAAGGTGCGCCTTCACCCTTTTTAATGGAGTCGATCAGAGAAGCATCCAAATCCAATCCCTAGGATCTTAGAATCTTATTTTCTATTGATGCAGTTCCAACAAGTGAGGAGACGATGCTACAGGTGAATCATGTCGTCACATTGAAGCCATGCAACTACTTCTCGGTGCATCATCAAATTTAGACCATGCCTCATTACTTTCTAATGAGTGCTGAAATCCAATATTTGTTGTCATCATGATGTTTTGTGGTTGGGCATTTATGTTTTAGAGGCAAAATCCTCTATAAAAACTAGTAATTCCAATATAAAATGATGGACATTTTGCTAGAAAACTATTATACTTGAAATATGTTATGAATGCAAAGAACCCTTGGCTCTAATTTTGGAGTTATTTTTATGTGTATGTTTTCTATATTTTATTTCTATTAAATTTGCTTCTTTGTCTAAGGGCTATAATTCTATGTTTGGATTTAGCTTCTCATTAAGGGTGAACGATGGAATAATCATAGACATTGTATGTATAAGAATATCTGGTTTTAATTTTTGTTATGTTCTTTGTGTGAAGTGCTATTGGTTTAGAGTGCAACCAAGTAATAGTTCTGCCTTTTCATCACCCCCGTTCATCTGGCTTGAAGCCATTTTTATCATCCCTTTCAATAATTTATCATTTCTTTTATGTTTCCTTAATCTCAAATCCCCAAGTTTAAAGTAGCAAGGGAACCAACCCTTCAGAGATTGGCACGGGATGCATTCCTTCCTTTCGATATTTCAATGTTGGTCGGGTCTAGGGCGCATGGATGAAACATTCCATACCTAAGGCAAATTCTTGACCAACAATTTGAACCCTACACTTAATAGTTACTAAAAATAGTGTGATTGTAACCAACTCTCAAAAAAAAAACTTATTACTTTTACCATTGTGATATCCTTAATTATCATAAAAATTATTAATATTATTTTAATATTGGTTTTTTAAATTTTAAATATATTTGTTGATTAATTTTTTAATTTTAAATATTATATTAAAATCAAATTTTAAAAATAAATATAATAAGATTTTACGCATAAATTTAGATTTTGTACATATAATTATAATTATATAAAATTTAACTAGGTAAATTCTTTATTTTTAAAGAGATTTATATTGATATCTTACAAAACAAAACATATACAATTATTAGTTATTATAATACCATTATTAAATAATATGGTTGTGATTACATTTATTTATATATATTAAAATACCAAATTATAAAAAGATAAATCTTTAAATTTATAATAAATTTAACTTTTAAGCATAAAGAAAAAAACAACAAAATGCTATGCTAACATATTTGCACATAAAGAATGGTATTGTATAACTTTTGTTTTAGTTTCTTTTGTCCTTTCCTTAATATTATGACCATTTAAAAATATTTACACATAAGGGATAAAGGGTAGCTTTTCAAATTTTTCTTTTACCATTTTTATTATAATTTATTTATCATTTTAATTAAAATTTTCATTATATTAAAATTTTGATATGATATTATTTAAAAAATTTATTGTATATATTTTGATATAATTTATTTATTTTCATAATTAATATTAAAGATTTATAGGTACTTTAAAATAGTAATTTATATTTAATCAATTAAATTTTTTAGTATTATAAGAAGAAACTCAAATTCAAATTTAATATATATATATATATATATATATAATCAATTTCAATTTTATATAATCAATAAAAAATAAATAAAAACATACTTATAATACCTATACATAATTCTATATAATAATAATAATAATTTGTCTTAAATATTCAAAATCATATGGAACTTCAACTAACAACCATGCAAGGCTAGAGCACTTCTTACAAGAATTAAAATTGCAGTAGACAAAGGATGGAAATATACTCAAAATAATATTATTGATGATGTTCGTCATCGTTTATTCGAAGCAATCTCATTGCAGTGTAAGCATATTTATAGAGAAAGGAATCAGGTAGCACATAAATTAGAGAATTAGTGAAATTGAAATTTTAGAAGAACTAAGCAAGTGAGATTTTATATCTTAATCAAAATGATTTCAAGGAGATGATTATGAAAACATAGCACTTATTTTTTAAATATATATATATATATATATATATATATATATATATATGCAAAAATACGCTATTTTAGTATTTTTTATATTTTGATAAGGTAACTCTGAAGAATTAATTTTTTTTAAACCACGCCGAAGTCTGCACGGCGCTGTTCGGACAGCGCAGTGCGCAAGTCGGGGGCCCGACGGACTTCGCCCAAACTAGGGCGAAGTGCGAACGTCGGCCACGCCGACGGACTTCGCCCGAACTAGGGCGAAGTTCGAACTTCGGCCGCGCCGACGGACTTCGCCCGAAATTGGGCGAAGTTCGCACTTCGGGGCCGCAGCCGGACTTCGCCCGAAACTGGGCGAAGTTCGCACTTCGCGGCTGCGACGGACTTCGCCCGAAATTTGGGCGAAGTTCGAACTTCGCGGCTGCGACGGACTTCGCCCGAAATTTGGGCGAAGTTCGAACTTCGGGCAGCCAACGAACTGTGCAGGGTGAAGAGGGGACTGAGGCCAACTTCGGACTTCTCGTGCACTCGAGCTGCTCCAGTCTTAGCCGCGAACTTCGGAAGCAAACTTGGAAAGCCGCTTTAGACTTGTTCTTCTTCCGCGGCTGCCGCTGGGTTTGCCTGGCTTGGCAACACCCGTATGAGAAGAGAGAGACGCCGGAACAGAGAGCAACAAACTGCAAACCCTAAAAGATGCCGAAAACAAACAAGCAAACTTTATTTATATTAAACGGGGTTACAGTAGTTCCTCAACCGAGGAAATTACAATCATCCGCAGCCGCACCGCAGATAAGTTAAACAGTACAAAATGTCGAGTCGGCCGTCGGACATTAATCACTGAGTCAAACTGCTCGCTGAGATACTTTTCTTTGCCTCTGCTCCTTCTTGCTCCTTCTACCTTCTTCTTCTCTTACAATCTGAAATACCCGAGACGCCTTATATAGCCGCGGGAAGAGGAGGATTGGGGTTTGTCCTCTGACAGTGTTCCGACGAGCCCTCAACTAGGGTTTTTGACCAATCGCCGCACAAGCGTCACATCTGTCAGAGGGTAGGTGCGACGTCATGTCACCCTTTGCCGGATCCCGGACTGCGGCAGCGCAGTCCGACTTCGCCCATGTCTGGAGCGCAATCCGGTTTCGCCCAAGGTTCGGAGCGCAGTTGGGCACATGCGTGAAATCTGGGTTAATTTTTCTAACACCCTCCTTTAAGCCTGATTTCACGAGCGCTTTGACTCCAAGTTGCTCTCGCAATCTGCTGAAGTCTTCCTCCTTCAAAGGCTTCGTGAAGATGTCAGCCAGCTGCTCCTTGGACCTGCAAAACTGTAGTTGTACTTCGCCAAATTTCACCAGCTCTCTGATGAAATGATACCGGATGTCTATGTGCTTCGTCCGGCCATGGAACACAGGATCCTTTGAGAGTGCAATGGCCGAATTGTTATCACAGAAAATTGTTGTCGCACCATCCGGAGGAAAGTTCAGTTCACTCAGAACTCTTCGCAGCCAAACTACCTGGCATGCGACTGACGTGGCGGCGACATATTCTGCTTCGGCCGTGAACAACGCAACGATGGGTTGTTTCTTGGACGCCCATGATATCGCCCCGATCCGAGATGGAAAGCATACCCGGAGGTGCTCTTCCGATCGTCGGTATCGCCAGCCCAGTCACTGTCCGTGAAGCCCACTAGCTCCAACTGGTCTTGTCTGGCGTAAAATAGGCCATGGTTTCGTGTCCCGTTGACATAGCGCAAGATCCTCTTGCCTGCTTGCTAGTGCGTGTCCTTCGGAGTCTCCATGAAACGGCCGATCGACCGACTCCGAACATCGGATCCGGTCGAGTTGCAGCCAAATACATCGATCGCCAACTAGCCTCTTGAACAGGTTGGGTCGACATTCCTCCCCCGTATCCAACTTGCTCGCCTTCAAACCCGTGGTCGCAGTGTGATGGCAGGTTTATCGTCCTCCATCTTGAAGCGCTTCAGACATCCTTCGCATACTTGCCCTCGAGAAATGAAGATGCCATCCGCCGATTGGTCAACTTCAATGCCGAGAAAATACTTCATCAGCCCTAAGTCCGTCATCTCGAACTCCTTCTTCATGGTCGTTCCGAATCGGTCGAACAGACATTGTCGTTGCCGTATAAATCGATCGTCCACATACAGTAGACGATAATGAGCTCACCCGCTCGTATTTGTCTTCATGTACAGTGGTGTGCTCATATGGGCATTTCTGAAACCCATTCTCCCGAAAATAGCCGTCAATCCGACCGTACCAAGCTCTGGGCGCCCGCTTCAAACCGTACAGGGCCTTCTTCAGCCTTCGGACTTTGCCCTCCCCGGCCTTCAATTTCGTAACCCGGTGGCTGGTCTATGTAGACCTCTTCCTCCAACACTCCGTTGAGGAAGGCCGACTTGACATCCATCTCGGTACATCTTCCAACCTTGTTGGGCTGCCAATGCCAGGATCATCCCGACCGTGTCAAGTCGGGCTACAGTGCATATACCTCATGGTAATCGATGCCCGACTTCGCTTGTAACCCTTCGCCACCAATCTGGCTTTATGCTTGTCAACGTCTCCTTGGGCGTTGAACTTTGTCTTATACACCCACTTGACCCCAATGGTCTTCTTCCCCGCTCGGAAGATCCGTCACCGCCATGTTTCATTTTTTTCAATGGCTGCTATCTCCTCATCCATCGCCTGCACCCACTTCTGATTCTGACTTGCATCTTCGAACTCTACTGGATCAACTTCAGTAAAGAATGCAAAGTCAGAGTGCTCTTCATCTATGTGGGTTCGGGTTGCCTCGTAAATGTCTTGCAAGCTCCGAGTCTTCGCAGGTGTCCTCAGGTTTTGAATTCTGCTTACAAGTGGAGGCGACCGTGATGGAGTGGTCGTGCTATCGCCGGCACCGTCGTTGATGCTGGAAGTTGCGGTGGCTGCACACTTCCTTCTTCCAAGTCAACAGACTGAACTTCTGCTGGCTTTAACTGGCCAGTCTCCGACTTCCCGTTCCAGGCTTGATCTTCAAGAAACTTCACATCACGGCTGATGATGAGCTTCTTCGTCACAGGGTTGTACAACCTATATGCCTTCGCCTGCTCACTGTACTCCCGTGAAAATGCACTTCTCAGCTCTATCATCCAACTTCTGCCGCTTCTCTTCGGAACATGTGCATATGCAATGCACCCGAACACACGCAAGTGAGCCACACTTGGCTTCACTCCGCTCCATGCCTCCTGAGGGATTTTGTCCTTCACGCTTTTGGTGGGACATCTGTTCAGCAAGTAGACTGCACATGTTACAGCCTCTGTCCAGAATTCATGCGATAATCCCTTCGCCTTCATCATGCTTCTTGCCATTTCCATGATGGTTCGGTTCTTCCTCTCAGCTACGCCATTCTGTTGTGGCGTGTATCTGGCAGTGAACTGCCTTCGAATTCCGTGCTGCTTGCAAAAGTTGTGGAATTCGTTGGAGATGTACTCTCCACCTCCATCAGTTCTGAGAGTCTTCACATAATAACCGCTCTGTTTCTCCACCAGAGCCTTGAACTCCTTGAATCTGGCAAATGCCTCTGACTTCAGCTTGATGGCATAAATCCAAGTCTTCCGACTGAAGTCATCAATGAATGTCAAGAAGTATTTGTTGCCGGCAAACGTGGTGGTCTGCATCGGACCGCAAATGTCTGAGTGCACCAGCTCCAATGGCCGTGATGCTCTCCAAGACTGTCCTACAGGGAATGCATCCCTGTGCTGCTTGCCGACTAGGCAACCTTCACACACTTGGTTTGGTTGCTCTATCAGGGGTAGACCCTTCACCATTCGCATCCTGTGCAGTTGATTCAGGCCACTGAAGCTCAGGTGACCGAATCTGAGATGCCACAGCCAGGTAGCATCTTTCTCAACTGCACTCAGAGACATCAATGATTCATTCTGAATCTACAGCGGAAACATTTTGTTTTTCGTCATGGACACAGTTGCAATTTGTCCATGGACTTTGTCTCTGATGGAACAGACACCGTCTTTAAACAGTACAGTGTGCCCTTTCGCACAAGTCGTCCAACACTTAGCAGATTGTGCTTCAACCTGTGCACATAAAAAACATCTTGAATTGTTTTTCTTTCACTGTGTCGGGTGCGGATGAGGATCTTTCCTTTCCCCATCACAGGAACTTTGTTGTTGTTCCCCATCTTGACTTCGGACCGGATCTGTTTCATCCAGCTTGTGAGAACATCTCTCTGTTCCCAGCCATGTGGTTGCCGCAACCACCGTCAAGATACCAGTATGTTTTTCTTGCTCTCCTCTTCAATACCGCAAGTCAACAATACATTTCCTCCCCGCCGCATTTTCGGGTTCCTCCGTATAATGGGCTTGCTGCTGATTCTCGTTCGCCATCTTCTTCTTGCATTGTGAGGCATAATGGCCGAACTTGTTGCAGTAGTAGCATTGGACCTTTGGCATGTCCTTCTTCTGCTGAGAGCTTCCTTGCTGATTTCTCCCAATGCCTCTTCCTCCTTGGCCGATGAAAGTTGCAACTTGGCTCGGCGTCATGAGGGTTTGATCTCCCTCCTTGCTTGTTACTTCTCCCACGCCTACTTCCTCGCCTCTCCCTCCTTGAGAACTAGAAGCGCCGTGGTGGGAGTCTTGTCTCGCCGCTGTCTCTGACCGAGGCTTGAGCCCGAAACGCTTGCTCCGGAGAGGTCTGAGATGAACGGCTCAGCCTCTGTTCATGGGTCTGCAATGAACCCATGAGTTCGTCTCGTCGAGAGGGTTGTCAGATCCCTCGACTCTTCGATTGCTATCACAACCGAGTCGAACTTCGCAGGCAGACTTCTGAGAATCTTCTCCACGATTCTCTCGGCTCGGACATTTTCTCCATTCAACCGCATCTCGGTTGATAATGTCGACCGTCCGGGTGAAGAAGTCGCTCATCGACTCGGACTCGCTCATCTCGCAGTGTTCTCAAACTGTCTCCCGAGCATCTGCAGCTTCACCAACTTCACTTTGTCGGTGCCCCGATACGAACTTGCTAGGGTTTCCCAGGCCTGCTTGGCCTTGGTGGCTGATGCAATCCGCGGGAAGATGGTCTCCTCAACCGCTTGCATGATGTAGAAGAGGGCCTTCCGGTCCTTCTTCTTGTGCTCTTTCAACGCATCCTTGTCCGCTCGAGAGAGGGCGGCGCTGTCGCCGCATCCGCCGGTTCTGGGTAGCCGTTCTCGACTAACTCCCATAGCTCCCGAGATCCGAACAGATCTTCATCTGGATGCTCCAGTAATCGTAGTTCTTGCCGTTAAATCGTGGGATCTGCAACTGCAGCGAGTTTCTCTCGAAGCCATGCTTCTATCTCCGTGTCACGGCACTATCAGCTCTGATACCAATTTGAAGAATTAAATTTTTTTTTTAAACCACGCCGAAGTCCGCACGGCGTCTGATTCGGACAGCGCAGAGGCGCAAGTCGGGGCCCGACGGACTTCGCCCAAACTAGGGCGAGTGCGAACGTCGGCCACGCCGACGGACTTCGCCCGAACTAGGGCGAAGTTCGAACTTCGGCCGCGCCGACGGACTTCGCCCGAAATTGGGCGAAGTGCGCACTTCGGCCGAGCCGACGGACTTCGCCCGAAATTGGGCGAAGTTCGCACTTCGGGGCCGCAGCCGGACTTCGCCCGAAACTGGGCGAAGTTCGCACTTCGGGGCTGCGATGGACTTCGCCCGAAATTTGGGCGAAGTTCGACCTTCGCGGCTGCGACGGACTTCGCCCGAAATTTGGGCGAAGTTCGAACTTCGGCAGCCAACGAACTGTGCAGGGTGAAGAGGGGACTGAGGCCAACTTCGGACTTCTCGTGCACTCGAGCTGCTCCAGTCTTAGCCGCGAACTTTGGAAGCAAACTTGGAAAGCCGCTTTAGACTTGTTCTTCTTCCGCGGCTGCCGCTGGGTTTGCCTGGCTTGGCAACACCTGTATGAGAAGAGAGAGACGCCGGAACAGAGAGCAACAAACTGCAAACCCTAAAAGATGCCGGAAACAAACAACAAACTTTATTTATATTAAACGGGGGTTACAAAGTTCCTCAACCGAGGAAATTACAATCATCCGCAGGCTGCACTGCAGGATAAGTTAAACAGACAAAATGTCGAGTTGGCTACGTCGGACATTAATCACCGAGTCAAACCGTCACCGAGATACTTTTCTTTGCCTCTGCTCCTTCTTGCTCCTTCTCTTTTTTTCTTCTTCTTACTGAAATACCCGAGACGCCTTATATAGCCGCGGGAAGAGGAGGATTGGGGTTTGTCCTCTGACAGGTTCTGACAGGCCCTCAACTAGGGTTTCTGACCAATCGCCGCACAAGCGTCACATCTGTCAGAGGGTAGGTGCGACGTCATGTCAGCCCTTTTCCGGGATCTCGGACTTCGCCCATGTCTGGAGCGCAATCCGGTTTCGCCCAAGGTTCGGAGCGCAGTTGGGCACAGGCGTGAAATCTGGGTTAATTTTTCTAACAAACTCATTAAAAAAAAATTAATTTGCCTCGAATAATCTCAAAGATTCTTATATTAATCAAGAAAATAAATTAAAACAAATTACCAGCATAACTCTGAAGGTGTTATCTTAAAATAGAGCCATTAAATTTCTGAAATCTCTTGCCAAACATGTTTTAAATTGCCCAATTATTATACAATTATTATACCTCTTGAGCATCGCCAGGACAGTGTCAATAAGATGGGCAGCGCATACCTACATGACTTAGGTGTGTCTCTTTGTATAGGCAAACGTGAAGGATCGGTTTCAGTAGGCTGCACAAAGCTTCGAAAATGGCTGTTGTTTCCATGATGCCTTTGGTTTTGGACGTGTTTCTTCACAAATCAGAAAAGCCACGTTCATGAAGGAAACAGCGAATGCGCTATTTCCAGAAATGCGCAGTTTTATTATGAGAAACAAAGAAAGCAAGGCTTTACAAATCAAACTTTAAGGGTTAGGTGAATTGGCAAGTGTTAATCTAGTTGGACATTTGTTAAGAGAAAATTTAAGTTCAAACCTTGGTAGTATCAGTTACCAATGGTAACAGTCTGTTCTGAATCCTGAATGCGTGACCAGGTTAAATGCCTACGAAAATAAGTTTGTTGTGTGCAACTTGAAAAGTTAAATGGCTCGACAAATGGAATCATAAATACATAAAAATAAATATATTACTCAAAAAATGAAAATACAACCACAACATATGCAACTTAGCAATATTACAGAAACTTTATGGGGCTTAACTCCTTGCTTATATATTCGCCCTTCCTCTTTCTTCTGCTGCGCTTCACTAAGCTACTTCTGTTCTTCCTCTGCTCTTTATAGATTATACCGACTACTCATATATTTATAACTAAAGATTAGAAGAAAAGCTTACCAACATTTTGACACAATAAATTTAAAAGTATTAAATTCGGGTGCATCTAAATCTGGCATCACCTTCCGCTTTCCAGTAAAGCATTTCCAAGAACCACAAACCAAAATGCTATCCATCTCCGCGCGTCGCATCAATATCAATATGAGTATGGCATCGATTAGCACTAAGGATCTGCTAAACGACGCACAGGCAATCATCAACCCAATTTGTGGGACGACGAATTCATTCAGTATCTCTCAAAGACCTACTAGGCAAGCTGTTATTACTTTCATTTCATTTCCTACTTGTCAACGATGGATTTTGTTTCCTGTCACATTATTTTAACGTATTGGTCCAAAGGCTCGTTAGTACGCTGAAGCGAAGACGCTTATCACAGAGCCTGGCAGATATCACCTCCTCTCAGTAAGATCGTTTTGAACGCCTTGCTTTAGTCGACAATGTTAGGGCCTTGGCATAAATCGACACTTCCAAAAGGAAATAGAAGAAGCGCTTGATTATGTTTACAGGTGTGTTTAACTTCTTATATGCCATGAGATGTTTAACTTCTTATATGCCATGAGATTAAATCAAGCTAGCATTTACTGTATAAAGTTCTTAAATAATTATTAATGAAGTGTTTGGCATTGGAACGAGAAAGGCTTCGGAAGTGGTAGAGACAGACCTGCAACGAATCTCAATAACACCACCACCCTGGGGCTTAGAATTCTTCGACTGCACACATATAACGTTTCTTCACGTGTCGATATTGATTAATTCACTTAAATTATTAAGCAATGTAAATCATTTGCTTTTGCCTATTTATTAGTAAAGCCTCGGATCTGTTGCTAATTAACTATAAAATGACTGCAGCTGTTCAAAGGAAAGGATGGGCCGTTCCTGCACGAAAACGTAATTTTTGAAGTGAAAAATACATGAAGAAGAAAAAAATAAATTGAAAAGCATTAAAGTAATTGTAATATAGAAAAATAAATGGTAAAAAAAAATTAAAAAAATAAACATATGTATATATTTATAAAATTATGGTTTATTAATTAAAAAAAAGTTATTTGTAATTAGATTATACATTTAGGGTTTTAGAAATTTGGAGGTGCCTGAAAGGAGATATGAGGAATCAAACTAGGGTTTCAGAAGCTAGGGTAGAGGTCTGTTAATAGTAAGGATCACGGCCAAGAATGGGGGACATAAGTACTTCGGTACCAAATTCTCCAAACGAAAGAATTTTATTCCGGGATAAGCTATGTGGAACCCAAGATAGCTTCAACGATTGTCAAACACAAGAAAAGAAAATCATAAACACCATGGAGAAGCGACAAAAGGAAGATTCTCTATGTGGGAGGGTGAACAGATGTCTACCACAAGTAAAAGAACTACCAGTATTGGAAATAGCTGAGGATATTGTTTATAAGTCAAAACACAACCTGATAGGTAAATTTGTGGGTTTTAGACCATGCATGCACTTCACATGTGGATAAGGAAACAATGGCATCTGGAACAAGAATACAAAATTCTAACTCTCCCAAATGGGTATTTTTCTATAGATTTCATATCAATGGCAGATTGACAAAAAGTATTTGAGGGAGGGTCGTATCATCACGGGCCATCGGGACTATTCTTGCAGCCATGGAAGATGGGATTTGACCCGAGGGTGGAACTGACTGCAGTACCACTATTGGTAAGATTATTTGTGTTGAGCAAGGTGCAGCGACAATATTGTCATTGTTGTCAACACACTCAGATGGACAAGTTGATGCAGTGGACAGTTGTTCGAAGGTTGTTCGGAGTATGTACAGTGGTGTTCAATGCTTATGAGGATGTTTTTGATGTTCGGGTGAAGTTGTTACAAGTTGTTCATGCAAATTTGCAAAAGTTGCAAAAATCGTCAGGAAGTTGTCAAAGTAGCAAAATTGTCAAAGTTGCAAAAATCGTCAAAGTTGCAACAACGTCAATGGAATGTGTTGGACAACCCAAGATACTATTTGGAGGTTTTTTGATCATTAGAAAGTGTGGTTGCAGTGTTGGAATGACCGGTTGCTTCACCGATGCATTGTTGGTCAGTTTCATGCTTTATGTGACAGGTGTAAAATCTGCGTCGGAGGTCACTTTATGGGAGGAATATTAAGCAATCCGTGAGGAATTGGACCTCAAATGTTTTACTGGAGGTATCTGGATATACTGAGAGCTTAAGTTTTAAATTTCAGCCCAAACGGAGTCCGAAAGAAGAAACGGTGAGCGTTGCAAAATGGCTCTGGAGCACTTTTTCCAGTTTATGTGACGTGTAAAATCAGCGTCAGAGGCCACTTTGTCGGAGGTACTGCGAATAATCCGTGAAGAGTTAAAATCTGAAATTTAAACTGAAGGTAGTTGGTTTATCCAAGAATATATGTTTCAATTTTTAGCCCGTTTGGAAATTTGAGGAGGAAGTTATGACTGTTACAAAAAGCCCTGTCAGCTCTTTTTGGCAATTTTGGCAGTTTCTAAGAATATAACGGTTGAGTGGTACTTTTGTGTAACTGAAAAAAAAGAGCTGTGTTTTTTAATGTGAAGCATATATATGTTTTAAAAGAAAAGGGAGAAGAGGGTTTTTTTGGAGAAAGGATTGTCGGTGCATGTTGTGAAGAATTTTTTTCTTTGGCATTTTGATTGAAAAAATGTGCAAGGTGTGAGATAATCAATGTGCAGAGTTGAGAAGATTGAAAAGGTTAGACAAAATATTTTAGAGGAGAATATTTGTGAGCTAGACCACTCAGGGTCTTTTGATGAGATTTAAAACTTTTATCAAGCTTTTTAAATTTGTCGAGTCGGTGCTTGGCAATAGGGGTCGGTGCTCCTTGCAGTTGGTGTTGCTAAAGTCCGGGTTGGTTGGTGCCATTCCCTGTAGTTGGTGCTGCAAAAATATTGTAAAGACCAAATATTTTTGAGGTTGGATTTGGATGGGAGTCCAAACAATCCATTGGCACAGTGGTTTTCCCACATCGAGTTTCCACTATAAATCTGGTGTTATGTGATGCATGTTTGTGTGATTGCTTGTTTTGATTTGATTTCGTAGTTGGATTAAATTTTTAATACACACTGATTCACCCCCCTCTCAGTGTCACGCTTAGTTCAACAATTGGTATCAGAGCCAAGTTCCTGAACAGGCTTAACCGGCTAGGGTGATCTTGGAAGTGACACAATGGCAGGTGGTGAAGGCTTCTCATCAAACAAAGCACCATTGTTTGATGGAACTAATTACGTATTTTGGAGACTCAGGATGCAGACATATCTTTGTGCTTTGGGATACGATATTTGGGATTCAGTAAATAGTGGATACACAATACCCACCACTTCTCCAACCGATGTTGCTGGTAAGAAACTATTTGAGAATGACTCAAAAGCAAAGAATGCTATCATGTGTGGATTAGTGGACAACGAAATGGTAAATATTATGGGTTGTAAAATGACAAAGGAAATATGGGACAAACTGAAGAGCATTCATGAAGGAGACGTTAAGATCAAGGAGGCCAAGTTACAAACACATCGAGCTTAGTTCGAAGGATTAAATATGAATGAGGATGAGAATATAGAGGCATATATGCTGAGAGTTAATGAAGTCATTAATGCGATTAGAGGACTTGATGAGGAAATCGAAGATTCTGTCATCGTGAAAAAGGTATTAAGGTCCCTTCCCCAAAGATTTGATTCTAAAGTTTCAGCTATAGAAGAAGCTAAAGATCTGAATTCTTTTAGTATGGATGAGATGCATGGTTCTTTGATTGCATATGAGATGAGAATAGGAAAATCTAAACCCACAAATAGAGAAGCTACTTTTAAAGCCCAAAAAAATATGAAAGCAAAACAAGAATCCGAGGAAGAAGAGACATCAGATGAAATGGAAGCAAACTTTGTTCGAAAACTAAAAAGGGGAAAAGGAAAATACAGAGGAAAGTTACCGTTTAAATGTTTCAACTATGGAGGCATTGGGTATTTTGTAGCTAAATGTCCACTTAATGAGAAGAACATAAGTGATGAAGGATCACATGAAGAAAGAAGTGACTGGAAGAAAAAATCAAATTTTAGAAAAGGCAACTTCAAGAAGAAAAGTTTCATCTCCAAGAAGGTCAGTTCATCAGAAGACAACTCCAGTGAGGATTCTGAAAAAGAAATAGGTGAAGCTCTTTTCATGGCATTCGAAGAAGAAAAACCAGAAAAAGAACAGGAATGTGATGAAGAAGAAATTGATGCATAAGTGAATTTGGAAGAGGAACTAATTGCAACTCTGGATGAATTGAAGACAGAAAGAAAAAGGAATAAGAAAATTTCAAGAAAGCTTGAGGATGCAAATGAAATCATAACAAGTTTGAAAGTGCAGATAGAAGAATCCAAGAAGATCTCCGAAGATCTCGAAGTGCAAATAACCATGAAAATAGATTATTGCAACAAGTTAGAAGAAGAGATTGTTGGTTTAAGGATGCAACTAGAAGAGATGAATCAAAAAATTAGCTTTTATCACAAACGTGAAGAGAGTTCTATGAAGCTAGATAAGATCATAAAGAACCAGAAGACTACATGCATCAAATTTGGTTTGGGTTTTGATGAAGGAGAATCATAAAATGGATCAAAGGCCACAAATGAAGAATCCACAAAGAATGAAGAAAAGAAACAGGTTAATCAAGCAAAAATGAATCATGCAAAGGAAAGCAATAATGCAAGGCACGAAAGGAGAATTGACAATGATGGTTTCACCAATGTCACACATCAAAGAAGAAGAAGATTTATGGCTCCTACAACAACATGGCAAAGACCACCACCCAGGTTCAATCATCCCTTTTTTGGTTACTGTTTTAAATGCAATGGTTATGGACATAAGATTTCAGATTGCAAGTATAATGTAGGACCAAGGAATTTTTCCAGTAGAAATGCTTTTTCACCTTTGATGGATTATGCAGTAGAATGTTATAACTATCATAACTTTGGGCATATTGCAAGAAATTATAGAAGTACATTTGCATCAAATCAATTTCAAGGAAGAAAATTTCAGCCAAATGGAATAAGACAAAATAGAAAATTTCTCGAAAAACATGCACAAGCTACTGAAAAAGAAAAGCCAAAACAAGAGCCCAAAACTGTAATCAAACCAGAGTGGAAAGAAAAAGAGCAACCTAAGGAAGAAAAGGAATCCTTGATCGTACAAATGACATTTAAAGTGCAGAATAAATCCGCACCATGGATACTTGATAGTGGATGCTCCAGTCATATGACAGGTGACAAACAAAAATTTGAGAAGTTGCAACAATATGAAGGTGGTTCAGTGAAATTCAAAAACAATGATGGAGCTAAGATAGTTGGAAGAGGTTCAGTTAAGATCGGTGATGGAAAAATCAGGTCAGAAGAAGTCTTGTTTGTGGTTGGTCTAAAGCATAACTTGTTGAGCGTAAGTCAGATTTGTGACAGAGGTCATGATGTGATATTTAAGAAGTAGGGTTGTGAAATCAGAAAGGCAAATAGTGGGAAGTTGATAGTAGTTGGATCAAGGACATCTAGCAATTTGTACACTCTCTCGGAGACTTCAGAAGGAGCTTGCTTTATTGGACAGGAAGAAGATAATTGTTTGTGGCACAAGAGGCTCGATCATATCAGTTTTGACAACCTAGTAAAAATCAGTTCAAAGAAAGCAGTGAGAGATATTCCCACCATTGGCAAACCATCAAATAGCATTTGTGCTTCATGTCAAAAAGGGAAGCAAACTAGAGTCTCATTTAAAACAAAAGAGTACTACACGAGCAAACCTTTGGAACTAGTACATACTAATTTATGTGGACCCATGAGAATGCAAAGCATAAACGGTGACAAATATTTCATGTTGTGTATAGATGACTATTCCAGGATGACATGGGTATTATTTTTGAAGCATAAATTAGAAGCTTTTGAGATGTTCAAGGTTTTCAAAAACCAAGTTGAGAATCAAACAGAAAAAATTATTAAATGTTTAAGGTCAGACAGAGGAGGAGAGTTCATTTCAGAGGATTTCATAGAGTATTGTGAAAAATATGGCATCAGGAGACAATTTTTATCAGCGTAGACACCTCAGCATAATGATGTGGTTGAAATAAAGAACAAGACAATGCAATAAATGGCATGGACTATGTTGAATGAGAGCAAAGTAGCAGATAGATTTTGGAAAGAGGTAGTCCATACTGTAGTATACATCCAAAATAGGTGCATGTTGAGGATGCATGAAAGCAAAACTCCTTATGAGTTGTGGTTCGGTAAAAAGGCAACAACAAGATATTTTAAATAAAAATGTAATCGATACTAAATGGGTCTCTCAAAACAAAATGAATGAAGATGGACAAGTAGTCAGGAACAAAGCAAGATTGATATGCAAAGGGTATGCGCAAGTTGAAGGTATTGACTTCCAGGAAACCTTTGCACCTGTGGCTAGACTAGAGGCAATTAGAATGTTTCTTGCTTTACCAGTTTATAAGAATTTCAAAGTTTATCAAATGGATGTGAAATCAGCATTTTTGAATGGGAAACTTGAAGAAGAGATTTATATTGAGCAGCCAAACGAATTTCAGCTTGGTTATGATCCCAACTTGGTTTGCAAGTTGAATAAAGCATTATATGGCTTAATACAGGCACCCTGAGCATGGTATGCAAGGCTAGATAGTTATCTTACTCAGCAAGGATTCAAGAAAGGTATGGTGGACAGTAATTTGTATGTCAAAATAAAAAATGGTTATCATATTGTTGTTGTATACGTAGATGATATCATATTTGGTAGCAACAAAGATGAGTTGTGTAAATATTTAGCAAATAAGATGTAGAAAGAGTTTGAAATGTCAATGATTGGTGAACTTTCGTATTTTCTTGGATTGCAAGTTAATAAAAAGGATAAGGGCATATTTATTTCTCAAATTAAATATGTGAAAGAGATGCTGAAAAAGTTCACAATGGAGGATTGCAAGCCAGTTAGCACTCCCATGACGACAGGTTGCAAGTTGAGCAAGGATGACAAATCTCCACCTGTTGATCAAACTATGTATAGATCCATGATTGGGATCTTACTATACTTCACAGCTACTAGACCAGACATTTTATAGGTCATATACATGGTAGCACAATTTTAGGTTAGTCCCAAGGAGACTCATGTGACAACAGTGAAGAGGATTTTTTGATACCTCAAGGGTACTATGGAGTATGGGTTATGGTATCCGAAAGGTAAGGACTTCACCCTTATTACGTATTCAGATGCAGATTGGGTAGGATGTGTAGATGACAGGAAGAGTACCAGTGGAGGTGCATTCTATCTTGGTGATAATCTTGTTGCGTGGCATAGAAAAAAGTAGGATTCAGTCTCATTATCCACAGTAGATGCAGAGTATATTGCAGCGACATCATGCTATACACAGGTACTTTGGATGAAATAAACTTTGAAGGATCTTGGAATAAATTTTAGTGAGCCCATATCGATCATGTGTGACAATACAAGTGCAATCAATATCTCAAAGAATCCGGTTATGCATTCTTGCACAAAACATATTGCTATTCGGTACCATTTTTTGAAGGAGAAAGTTGCGGAAGGTGAGGTTAAGTTGGATTTTGTTCCAAAAACAGAGCAAGTAGCGGATATCTTCACCAAACCATTGCCCAAGGAAGTCTTTGAGTACCTTCACAAGAAATTGGGAGTGGTCACACTTCCCAAGCATTGACTAGCTATTGGGGCCACATTCTCAGGGGGAGCATTTATGTCTTTGTTTATCTTTTTGCTCATGTTTGTGATTCTTGCTAAGTGTAATAATTTTTGCCTAAGAATGTTGTGCATGGAATCAGGGGGATTTTGCAGCAGCCCTTTGGTCTTGTTGTCAAAGGGGGAGAAGAGTTACAAGAAATTGTGTGTGTGTTGCCAACAATTCCAAAGGGGAAGATTGTTGAGCAAGGTGCAACGACAATATTGTCATTGTTGTCAACACACTCAGATGGACAGGTTGATGCAGTGGACAATTGTTCGGAGGTTGTTCGAAGTATGTACAGTGGTGTTCAATGCTTATGAGGATGTTTTTGATGTTCGGGTGAAGTTGTTACAGGTTGTTCATGCAAATTTGCAAAAGTTGCAAAAATCGTCAAGAAGTTGTCAAAGTAGCAAAATTATCAAAGTTGCAAAAATCGTCAAAGTTGCAAAAAATTCAATGGAATGTGTTGGACAACCCAAGATACTATTTGGAGGTTTTTTTATCATTAGAAAGTGTGGTTATAGTGTTGGAACGACCGGTTGCTTCGCCGGTGCATTGTTGGTCAGTTTCATGCTTTATGTGACGGTGTAAAATCTGCATCGGAGGTCACTTTGCGGGAGGAATATTAAGCAATACGTGAGGAATTGGACCTCAAATGTTTTACTGGAGGTAGATGGATATACTAAGAGCTTAAGTTTTAAATTTCAGCCCAAACGGAGTCCGGAAGAAGAAACGGTGAGCGTTGCAAAATGGCTCTGGAGCACTTTTTCCAGTTTATGTGACAGGTGTAAAATCAGCGTCAGAGGCCACTTTGTCGGAGGTACTACAAATAATCCATGAAGAGTTAAAATCTGAAATTTAAAATAGAAGGTATTCGATTTATCCAAGAATATATGTTTCAATTTTTAGCCCATTTGGAAATTTGAGGAGGAAGTTATGACTGTTACAAAAATCCCTATCAGCTCTTTTTGGTAATTTTGGCAGTTTCTAAGAATATAATGGTTGAGTGGTACTTTTGTGTAACTGAAAAATAAAGAGCTGTATTTTTTAATGTGAAGCATATATATGTTTTAAAAGAAAATGGAGAAGAGGGTTTTTTGGAGAAAGGACTATCGATGCATGTTGTGAAGAATTTTTTTCTTTGGCATTTTGATTGAAAAAATGTGCAAGGTGTGAGATAATCAATGTGCAGAGTTGAGAAGATTGAAAAGGTTAGAAAGAATATTTTAGAGGAGAATATTTGTGAGCTAGACCACTCAGGGTATTTTGATGAGATTTAAAACTTTTATCGAGATTTTTAAATTTGTCGGGTCGGTGCTTGGCAACAGGGGTCGATGCTCCTTGCAGTTGGTGTTGCTAAAGTCCGGGTTGGTTGGTGCCATTCCCTGCAGTTGGTGCTGCAAAAATATTGTAAAGACCAAAAATTTTTGAGGCTGGATTTGTATGGGAGTCCAAACAGTCCATTGGCACAGTGGTTTTCCCACATCGGGTTTCCACTATAAATTTGGTGTTATGTGATGCATGTTTGTGTGATTGCTTGTTTTGATTTGATTTCATAGTTGGATTAAATTTTTAATACACACTGATTCACCCCCCTCTCAGTGTCACGCTTAGTTCAACAATTTGCCCTTCCCCTTGAATATTGGAAGGAGGAGGCACTAGAGGCAATAGGGAACTTACTAGGGCATTATCAAGGTAGATCAAGAGAAACAGTTTTAGGAGGATTAGCAATGTTTGTTAGGGTTTGTGTAGAAATGGACCTCAATAAACCTCTTCCAACAGAGATAGACCTAAAAATAGGGGATTTCATCTAATACCAACAACTACACTATGAGGCTATTTTATTCAGATGTCGAGTGTGCTACACTCATGGACATCTGGCTAGAATGTGCCCAATAGTTAAGGATAATCAATCTGAACAAGAGGGGACAAAAGCAAATATTAACATGGCAGGTCAATCTCTTCAGAAAAAAGGAAATTAGAAGGAATGGAAAGACCCAACAGACTCTGAGGGTTTTCAAAAAGTAATGAGAAGGCCAAACAAAAAAAATCAACATAGTAACCAGAGACAAGGAGAAAGAGTGGTAAGAACTAACAACAAATATGAGATATTCAAATAACTAAAAAACTTGAAAATAGAAGGGGATTTTTAAATGGAAGGGTTAGAGAAGGATACTCAACAAGTCACACCAGTTGATCAAGAACAATATTCCAATCTAGTATCTAAGAACAAGCAAGGAGCAAAACCAAACAAAACCTCTCTCATGGAAGAGGAGATTCAACCCACGAGGGAGACCATATGAGGGAAAATAAAGTAGAGGATAATTTTGACACAAGAAATAGAGATGAAAGAAGGAAATAAGAAAAAATAAAGCCCTACTCTAGGGATTCATCAAGTGGAGAAGAAACAAAAACCAAACCAATCTGTAGGGAGGAAGTCAAACAAGGAAAATATGGAGGAACAAGGAAGAGATTTGAGCCAAAATGGAAAGGTAAAATCGATGGCTAATTTTTTCTATTCTAATTCTCAATGATATTAATCACTTGGAATCTGAGGGGTTTAGGTAGTCTTTCCAAACAAAAGGTAGTCAAAAATATTATCATAGATATGAGTCAAGATATAATTTTGTTACAGGAAGCCAAAATTTAAGGAGAAGACTTACAAAAAATAAACAGGAGGATATGGCAAAAAGGACAGATCCTTAATCAATTGGCACAGGGAAAATCAGGTGGATTGGCAACTATGTTTAATCACCAACTATTTCTAGAGATAGGGGCAACCTCTACAGGAGGATTGTTGATGGTTCGATTACAAAATAGGGAAAATGGGAAAATTTAGACTATAGTTAATTTTTATGGAGCACAAAAAGTTAGATTATAGAGGGATCAATGGGTAGCCATCCATAATTTCAAAGACAACTACCCGAAGGATGAATGGATTGTGGGAGGAGACTTCAGTGCAAAGCTTATATTAGAGGAACAACAAGGAGGTAGAGCCATATTGGAGGAAAAGGATAAATTTTTTCAACAATAACATGTCAAATGAATCTAATATATATCCCAACTATGGATAGCTCCATGACCTGGGCAAATAGAAGAAATGAAGAGGAGACAATCAAATATTGCTTGGATCATTTTTCATGGGGAGAAATTATATTTGCATACCAAGCATCAAGCAAGGATCATGGATAGGATTTCTTTAGATCATTTTTCTGTAAGCCTAACCATAGAAGAAGATAATCATAAAGTTGCGAGAAATTTTAAATTTGAGCTATGGTGGCTAAAATATGAAGAGTTAAGGGACCACATAAAGGAATGGTGGAAATTAGGCAAACCAAGATTTGGGATAGCCCAATTAAAACTCCACAAACAACTGAAATATGTAAGGACCCAACTAAAGGAGTGGAGTAAACAGAAGAAGAAAATAACCAGAATCCAAAAGAATGAAATCAATGATCAAAAGGAGAAGATTGCTCAGGAGATAAGACAAGGAACTATTACAAAAGAATTGTTGCAATGCGAGGTGGAAATTATTAGGAGAGAGGAAGCTTTGGAGGAACAATAAGAAATCTATTGGAGGTAAAGATCCAAACTCACATGGTTAAAGGAGGGGAACCAAAACATATAATTATTTCATAAGACAACAACAACTAGGAGACAACAAAATAGAATTACAGGTCTTACAAATATGATGGGTCAGGTAAAAACCAATGGAAGTGAAATGAAAATTATAGCAAATTAGTACTTCCATACTCTTTTTAGTAGCATTGAAAATTTGAATGCAATATAGCAGGATAAGATACTAGAGGTAATTCCACAATTAGTCAAACCTAAACACAATAAATTATTAATGGAGGAAATTTCTTTGGAAGAAACCTTGCAAATCATACAAAAAATACAAAGAGGAAATACTCCAGGATCAAACGGATTCCTCATTGAATTTTATCAGCATTTCTAGAAAATTGTGGGCCAAGCAATGGTGGAGGCACTGGAGGAAATCAAATAGAGTAAGAAAATGTTAAAAGCCTTGAATCGTAATTTTATCACTTTAATTCCTAAGGGCTCATATAGTGAGATAATTGATAAATATGCCTATTTCACAATGTAATGTAGTATACAAGATATTAACAAAGCTTACGGCAGAAAGGTTTAAATAATTTTTACCAAATCTAATTTCAAGTGAGCAAGGTGGTTTTGTTGAAGGCAAAAAAATTCTAGATGGAATAGTAGTGGCATAGGAGGTGATACACACAATGTCAAAATAAAAGGATCTGGGTATGTTTATTAAATTAGATATTTCTAAAGCCTATGATAGAGTAGATTGGTCCTTTATGCAAAGGATTTTAAAAAAATGGGCTTTGCAGAGGGGTGGAGAGATTGGGTAAAAGCCTGTACACAGACTACATCATTCTCCATTCTAGTAAATGGCAGTCCCTCTCCCATGTTCACAACAATAAGGGGGTTGAGGTAGGGGGACCCTCTCTCCCCTTACCCTTTATCCTTTATGCATAGGGTCTCGGGAGACTGTTAAAAAAAGGGAGACAAGAGGGGAGGCTAAAGGATCTAAAAATAAGTTCTCAAATTGAGATAAATCACCTCAAGTTTGTGGATGATACTGCTCTTATTAGTCAAGTGATTATCATAGTAGAAATAAATATAAAAGAAATTTTAGATGGGTATACTCAAGCTATCGGGAAAAATTTTAATAAAAAAATCTCAAATTGTTTTTTTGAATACAACGAAGAGGGTGAGAGATAAAATTATACAATTGTTGAAATTCATGGAAAATCCTTTACCCATACAATATTTAGGAGTACCCTTATCTGCAAATAAAAAAAACGAGTGGAAAGGGTTGATGGATAAACTTCAAGCTAAGTGTAATGTTCCCTTCCTAGTCAGTTAACCAGTGCAGTGAGGACTAGCCTACTCACGGGTTCCCATAGGCTGTGTCAGGTGTTGGGGAGCCCACTTGGAGATGGGAGTTGTGGTTTGGACATGCATATATTTCATTTACTAGTTTTTCAAACTATTTCAGACATGGGAGTAGGGACTTACTCTTTTTAGTAAGTTAGTCATTCTAGGGTTCGGTGACATAGGATAATACAAATGTGTTATTTGGCGAAATGGGTATCCGTTTATATATTCTGACTGAGGTTCAGGGATCTAGAAGGTAAAGATTTTAATGTGCAAATTTGATTATATTAAACTAATTATTTAATATAGTCTAATTTTAATTTATTTAATTTGGAGTTATAAGTGATTGTATAGTCACTTAAATATAAGTTAAAAATTATAAAAAGTGACTATTATATGGGCCCAAATGTGGACACCACCTTATGTGGCTAACTTAAATATTTTAAAATGAAATAAAATAACATGAAATTGGGAAAAGTAGGCCCACCCATCTTGAGGAAAGAAATAAAAGTCATTGAAGCTTCATTTTGTGGGGATCTTGATTTTTTTCTTGAGCTTCTTTGGAGAGAGTACTTGCAGAAGTGATTTCTTGCAGGGATTGAGCTTGTTTGGAGATGGAAACCTCCAACAGGGACATCATCTATGGGATTGAAAGATATCCTCTGGATGATTTGTGCATTTCTTCTACAAGGGATGCCAATGTGCTTCATTATTGTAGATTATTGAAACATTTGAGGATATTGGAGAAGGGTTTCATGGTGCTTATTCTTTATTTTCCATATTTTCTTATATTTGCAGCTTAGTCGTACATATTGAACATCATAGATATCAAATTTGTGAAGTATCTTGGCTAGGGTTTGATAAAATAACACCAACATATCCTTTACAGCAGCCTAGCGACTTGTTGAGAGGGGTTTACAGAGTTTCAAGGCAGATTTCATTCATTCCTAGCAGGCCGTACAGTCTACAGTGGTCGTACCAGTGCTGGAGGGGTGCGTGGGAAATAGAGCCATCAAAACTCTCCATGTTCGAAGGGTTTCTTGCTTGCATCTTCAGCGCCCAGCCTTAGTAATTCAGTTTGCCTCATTTTCTAAGTGGAGAACGCATTGTATTTGAAGACATTAATGAAATATCAATTTTTGGATTGCTTCTCGATTGTTCTGAAGTGTATTTTCTAGATTTGCACAATTTTTGGGTACATCGCTATTTTGTGAAATGCTTTAATGGGTTTTTATTTGTATATATCTAGTATCTAAATACCAAATTTCATTCATTTCTATCAAATAGTTTGAAAGTTATGATTGGTTAAAGTTAGCAGTTTATGTTTTTTTTGCACCTTTTCAATATATGCAAAACTTTAAAAAAAAATCAGAACATTGAAAAAACCAAAAACAATGCAAAACATCAAAACTCAGATTGAGAAAGGACACTACAGTGGTATCAGAGCCCAGTTTTTTCCTGCTATCCTGTGAGTTTGTCGTTTCATGAATGAAAGAGATAAGAGAGTTGTAGACAAGGAAAGAAAGAAAGCAGAGCAAGATTATCTTAACTTGGAAAATAGGCACAAATAGTGGCCAAAAGTACCAGAAGGGCAAAGAGTTTCACATATCTTGGGTATTCATTAGAGTTCTACTTCTTCAGGGAGTGTATTAGGGCCTATTGAACCAACACCAATGGGTGACAAAGATGCTCAATATCAAGCATATAGGCATATGGTAGAGGATATATGAAACACACAACACAAAATGCAACAAATTCTTGATCAGTTAGTCAATCTAATGACACAACAAATACAAACTATGAACACTCTTATAAAAAATAATGGCAGGGCTCAACACAACCTAAATTCAGAGGGCAATATCAATGAGGAGTCAGCTGGAAACAAACCAGAAGCACAACTTTACAAAGATAGAACCACAAGCTCCAGATCTTTGATACTAACTTTCTTACCTAGGGTTGTCCAAATTGAGGAGCCAAAACCAGATAGGATTAACTTGCACCATCGATTCAGAGAGTAATATGTTGCTCATGATGATGATTATCGTGCATTGATGTCATTCAAGAACTATTTGGAGATGCGGACTTGACAAGAACAAAGACCTAATGGTAGAGGCCGCCAACTTAATCTAGATAACAGGTAGTTGTAGATATGAGTGGGTAAGTTACCCATCCCATTTTTTGATGGTTTAGGGAAATATACATCCAAAGCATGGGTTCAAAAAATGGATACCTATTTCCATCTTAGCCCAATGGAGGATGAAATGATTAAGTTCACCGTATTACATCTTTATGGGATAGCTTATGAGTTGTGGAATCATGGATATGTCACTTTGGATCATAACCATATCACTATATATGTTGAGTTCACCAATAGGCTTATTGACCATTTGATAAGAAGGACCCTGAGTTGGAGTTCAAAGAATTGGCACAACTAAAATAGTGGGGAATAGTGGATGCTTACATTTCAGAATTTCAAAAATTTTCGATCATGGTGACATATATTTCAGAGAGGAGACTTGTTGTTCTCTTCATTGACGATCTTTTAAATCCATTATGGGGGTTTGTTAGAGCTTTTGATCCACCCACATTACATGAGGCTATTCAAAAGGCCTGTGAAATGGAATCCACATCATCAAAGGGTAAATTTCTTCCCAAAGGAGCTGATTATAAAAATTTTAAGGATAAAAATTATTTTAGGAGAGAGGAGGATCAGTAGAAAGAGACAAAAAATGATGGACAGTGAGACTTTGAATGATTTAAGAAAGAAGAATTTGTGCTTCAGATGTAAAGAACCATGGACCCCATCACATAGATGCCCGAACAAGGCTAAGGAAAAATAAATGGAGAACCTACAATCGAGGAATCAGAAGGAGAAGAATATAATAAGTGATTCTTCTAGCAACAGTATAGAGGATGATAGGAAATTTGGAGATGATGATACCTTGACCTAGTTATATAGTTTTTAGTGGGCTAAATATTTTAAGGTCAGAGGAGTGCTAAGCGGGCAATGAGTTACAACATTGAATGATACAAGTTCCACACACAACTTCATAGATGCAGGTCTTGTTTCTAGATGAGGTATTGAGATATAGAATTTTGTGGGATTAAAGGTGTTAGTCGTAAATGGTACTACTATTAATTGTACTTACAAGAATACTAAGCTTTATATTAATATGGGTGATTATGAACTCAAGGATGAATTTTATGTGGTTAACATTGGGGATGTTCATGCAGTGCTGGGGATGCATTGGATGAGTTCACTTGGTGAATTCACTATGAATTTACATAATATGGAAATGAAATTTGAATTAGAAGGAAAAAATATAGTGCTAAGGGGAATATCAGATAGGAGTCTTAGGATGGTGTCACTCAGATGGATGGAAAGACTCTTTCGACATAATCAAATAGAGTGGGCAAAATTTATTCTATAAGTGGAAGATTTGTAGGGCAAGGAGTACCATCCTAATATTTGCATTCTGTTGGACAAAAATTGCAAGGTGTTTGTGAGTATACCACTAGGGAGACCTCCTGAGAGGGACATAGCACATAATTGAGTTAGAGGAAGGGAACAAACTAGTTGTCACTATAGCACCCTAAAATTGGCGCAGTGAAATCTTAATAATTACAATTACTCTAGTAAATAATTCAAATTCAAATTTTAACCTCCCAAACCGCTCCCAAACCACTGCTTAATCCGTTTCCTCCTTTCCCGTGCCATTTTTAGAGTTTGTTTTGACCGTTTGACGATATCGTCGCCGATCAGACGATATCGCCTCAGATCAGACGATTTCATCTGGGCTAGGACGTCCGGACGATCTTGTCCCAAAACTAATTTTTCACAATTAGCCTCTGTTCCAACGGCGTCTCTAATCTGGGCAGAAGCGTGTCTGCATCGTTAGAGACCCTTCCCCATTGGAGATCTCCCAAATAGGGATGATCTCCAACCTCCTAACCTCCCTCCTAAGCCTATTTAATCCTAAGCCCTCCCCTTAGCACCCCCCTGGCTGATAATTCTTGTAACTTGACTTCACACGCATTAAGACATCCTAAATTGTTATTTGCATTAGTTCTATCCAAATTTTGTTGCAGGTACCTTAGTATTTTTCAGCCGGAGCAAGCTTACATCATCGCAGACGATCCTGTTCAGATCGGAGGCGATCTTGTCGAATCAGAGACGATTTCGTACCAATGCGAGACGATTTCGACTGCAATCAACATTAGGGGCAATCAGTGCCCAAAGTTTGCATTTTCTCCACTCTTTTCTATTGTTTTATTCTGCAATTAGCTAGTTTATTTATTATTTTATGCTATCCTGCATTTTGGAGTTCACCCATCTAGATCAAATGCATAATTAAGTCATAATTGTCATTAAATCGGTATAATGCATTCATGTTTCTATTTATAATCCTCAGTTTGATATTGTTATTGTCATTTTACATTGTTTCCCTATGTTAGCATTGTTGTATTTTCTATGTTTTGCACCTATTTCTCTGTTTGCAGGTCTCTAACGAATTCGTCGACGAATTCGTCAGATCTCAGACGATCTTGTCAGATCGCTGACGATCCTGTCAAATCAGAGGCGATCCTGACTGCTTCAAGAATCAGAATCTTCATCAGACATCCGGATCAGGTATGACCTTTTAATATTGCTTAATTTCTCTATTTTTTGTCCTAATTCTGTTTTTCGTATTCATTTAATCTGCATCTTCATATAGAATAGCTTAGATGCATTTTGGCCAAACCTAGGACTTGGATGTTTAAGGATAAAACTGAACACATCAAACACATTCCCAACCTAGGCGTGGAAGTGCCATTAAATGTTTCCTGGTGAACCCACCATCCATCGAAAAATCACCATAATACACCTCCCTCGAGAGGCGGGACCTTCGCAAGGCCTCTCAGTCCGAGGTACCGCGCCATCCTTTTCACATCCCCCTTTCGGGCACGGATCCTATAGCTTGAAGGTAAGGGTGTGAAAAATTTGGAAGCGATACATTTTGGTGAACCCGACGTGAATGCATTTTAAACCTTTTGAAAACAAAACAAAAAAATAAAACAACCAAAACATAGATGCATTTCAAATCATTTAAAATTAATAAGTTGCATATCATGTTTAGATGGTAGCTCCTAAGAAAATATTAGCGAGTTACTATAAATGTTGAAAACCAATTGGCAGCCATAGAAATCAATTATGTGCTTAGTGTGCACGAAGCAGGATAGAAATCAACTTTTGTGGGACGAACTTGATAGAAGACTTAGTGTCATTTCATCTAGGTCAACAAAACTTAAACAAATCAAGAGGCTTGTCCTAGATAGAATCCTGGATCCTCATCAACTCGTCTTTTATCATGAACTTTAGAGAGCCTGCCATAGATGGTTAGCTTATAGGAGAGCTCTTGTGTCTTCAGAATTGTTCACCTTCGAGGAATACCTCGAGAACGCAGCCATTATACACCAGTTCCTAGGTCATGTAGAAGACCAAGAGGTTGTTCTTATGGATAGGGAAATATGGAATAGAGTTCCTCGAGCTGTGTTATATCGAGAGTATTGCCACGAGCTTTACTTCTATCAACTAGCATCAGAGACGAGATAATATCACTATAGCTCTTTTCATTAAATTTTTGAAAGAAAATTTTCAATTTGAAGAAGAACACTTCATGACTCCTGAAGAACTTGAGCCCATTAATGATATTTATAAATTGTTTATAGAAAACTAGATCATTACTTTCAGTATTATTTCTTGCATTTATTGTGTTGTTTGTTATCTTTACAATATTATTACAAAAACAAAGAAAAACTAAAAAAACATAACAAAAACCAAAACATTTCATTTTAAATATTGTAGTAGGTATATAATTAATATATACCTCTTAAGCTTGTTGCATATATATATATATATATATATATATATATTTTTATATATATATATTTGCTGAAATCTAAAATTAAGCACAATGCCTAAACTTAGGAATGGTAAACAAAACTGAAGGAGAAGAAGAATATTGGTTAGAAGATAAAACTAGAGACCCAAATGTCCTTCCTGAAGATCCAATTCCGGAAGGAGAAACTCTAGATCAATGAGAAGATGACCTAGGTGAAGACAATGAACAAGAAGAAAATGTTAAAGAGGATGGATCCTCATCCCCTAGAGTAGCTCCAGATGGAACTATTGCTTTTGACAACGTAGATCATTTTTGGAAATTTTTCCATGATAACATTGGTGTTCTTAATATGGTAGTTCGTATTGATAAAGGGCAAATTAGTGACACTCAAGCAGCCATGGAACATATGTTTGATGTGCGCACTAATCCCTTGTCTTTCATTGATCAAGAAAGTGATAAGGTTGGACCATCCAATAGAGATATGGTCACTATGATTCAAAACATGCCAAAACAACAGGTTACCCAACCTCCTAAGGAACTTTTTATTCAGCCTAAAATCATTCCCACACAAAAGAAAACTTCCTTCACTACTTTACTTCGCCAAACTATTGATCAATATGCTTCAAGTAAACAAAAACCTAAAATGAAGCCAAACACCAATTTTCAACAATCTGGAATACATCATAATACAACTTCAAAATTCCTTCATAACACCTTTCCTACCAACAATTTACACAATAGCAACATAGCATCTAATCTTCATGTCCCTCCATCATATGCTCACAAATCCCATATCAATGCCCTACCGAACCAATATGGTGGGCAAACTAGTAATCTGGAAGCCATGGTGAAACAGTTAGCTTCGCGTATGGACCAGATAGATCCTTACCGTCCCTCGTACAATTATCGAGAGATATGTAGTCAACCTTTGGATCCCATAGTTGTAGCACAACCTTACCCTAAGCATTTTCCCATGCCCATCCTGCCTATATATAAAGGAACAGAAGATCCCATAGAGCATCTTCGCATGTTTAGGATAGCATGTCATGATATATCACATGATGACTTGCTATTACTAAAAATGTTCCCAAAAAGTTTAGGTGGAATGGCATTAGAGTGGTACTATCAATTGCCCACTCATTCTTTGAGAAACTTTGAAGAAACAGCTGAATCTTTTGTCCATCAATTTAGTGCCTACATCGAGAGGCATGTAACCATTAAAGATTTATACAACTTAAAACAAGACAAGGATGAATGTTTTGCCGATTTCTTAGCTAGATGGAGGCAGTTGATAGGAAAACTACACTTTGTGCTACCTTATAGGGAAATGTTGGACATTTTTATCAATAATTTACAAGAACAAATATCTTATGAGCTATCAACTGCTACTTTAACTACCTTCGATCAGGCTATAGATTTAGCTCGAAGAGTAGAAGATGCCCTCATTAGGAGAGGCCAACTTAGGAAGAAGGATGATGAGAAAACATCCAGAAATCAGTATAAAAACAAACAAGTTGTTGGTGACGGAGTCACTGACAGTAGAAATGTTGCTAATATCAATGCAACGAAAACAACAAAAAAATTTATATTGAAACCTCTTGATAAGCCTCCTCGAGAATTTACTAGATTGAATCAACCATTATCAACTATTTTACCTCAATTACTCGAAAGAGGTTTGATCCAATTACCAGCTATCCGGGAACCTGATCCAACTATACCCGGATACAGAGGTGACTTACACTTGTGATTTCCATAGAGGACCTGGACACTCTACCAACGCTTGTAAAAGGTTGAAACATAAAATACAGGATCTGATTGATAATAATGAAATGGAGGTGCAAGCCTTCCAACCTAAACAAAATGCTCCTAATAATCCTCAAAAGACCATTCCCCAAAATCAAAATCAAAATGCTAATCAATCATTAGACATATTTCAACACCCTTTACCAAGACATGGTAAAGAGGTGGCCAATCAAATCGAACATCATAATGTTCCTCCTCCTACCGATATGTAGGAACTATTAGTGGACAATTACCTATTCAGGATCCTCAAATATTTGACACAACCTTATCCCTGGTTACGACCAGGCCCCTACATAATATTCCAACTCTAGATTCTAGTGATGTAGAATCAGATACTGAAAGTGAAATAGACATCACTTCAAACCAATCGAATAGTTCTGAAAATGAATCAGATCCTATTCAACCCATCACAGATGCTATGGTTCCAGAAGAACCATTTCCTAGAAGAGTTACTACTCGACCTTCTTCTAATCAATTCCTCCCTAATGAACAAGCCATAAACGCTCGACCGAGACCCGTTCAGCGTCCTCAATATAACATTGTAGGTACCATTGGAGTCGTTACCCGACAATCGAGGCTCAAAATTCTCAACAAGAACCAAACCAGAATGATGGATCAGCTCCATTTGTTTTGAAAAATCCCAATAAAGGGAATCATGCTTCTAATGTTCAACCTAAACCCCCTTACAATATTAATGAGCAATTATCCAATACTACGGCCAAAATTTCCCTTTTGGATTTATTAAGATCTTCTCCCACCCATAGGGATGAGTTGATGCTTACATTAAGCCAAATGATGGTACCTCAAAACATTCAACCTGAAGCCATGGCCAATACTATCATCACTCGAGAGGTTGATTGTATTGACTTTCGGGATAAAGATATCCCACAACACAGTTTACATAAGGATAATCCCTTATATATTACTGCTCTAATTGGAGATGTAGCTGTCAAACGAGTCTTGATTGATAATGGTTCATCTCTAAACATTTGCACTTTTGACTTCTACCAACGATTTGGCTTTAGAAGTGATGAAATGAAGAAAATCGACATGATTATCAAAGCTTTCAATGACGAAACACAAGAAACGTGTGGAGTTATTACCATCCCATTGCAAGTTGGTCCTAGAACTCTAGATACCACCGTGTTTATTGTACATTGCCCCGCATCGTACAATATACTCTTGGGTCATCCTTGGATCAATGCAATGCGGGCTGTCCCATCAACTTTACACCAATGTGTTAAATTCGAATTTAAAAATCAGTTGGTCACTATCCATGGTGACCCTAGACCCTTTGATATGTGTGCTTTGGCGAAACCTGTTGGAGTGCAATTTTGCCCTACTCTGTCATCCACACATCCTAATTCTTATTTTTCATCTAAAACTGTGAAACACACACCCATAACTTCACCTATTTCCCCTCCATTAATTTCATCCTCATATATAGATCAACAATCTTCTAAACAAATCACTCTAGAACCTCAAAAAGATCTTCAATCTACAACCAATCCTTCATGTTCTATCCCTATAATTTCAAAACCTATAGACCCATCTATTAACACTTCCACATTATCAACATCTATCATACCTTCCACATCTAAAGATATAGGGAATGATCCTTCTACATCTTATGCTCTTTATGATGAACTTTTACCAGATTTATCCACAATCTTAATATCAGAAAAAACAAATGCTTTCATGCAAGATTCAATTCTTTTAAATAACTTGCCGCCATCTCCTCGTACTTTGGGCCTCCCACAACCTATGGGAAGTACTTACCAAGTCGGGAGTTGTGCCTTCATTTATAAAGGATATGATTGGGGAAGAATCCCTCGGAATATCAAAACTCATCATGAGGGATATGCTCGGTGTTATTTTACCAATGAATATATTAAAGCTAAACCCATAATGCTTAAAATGGGATATAAAGGGAAAGGCTTGGGACCTTTCCAAAATGGCATGAAAGAACCTTTCGAGGTAGAACCGTGGCTTGCCCGTTGTGGTGTGGGCCTATTTCCTAGTAAGGGTCAACCCTTTCCTTTTGAAGATGATGATCAACTCATATGTTATCAAGATTATTTGGATAGGCATGATGATTTGCCTCTAAAAAATCAGCCATTTACATGTAACATGCTATCCATAGCTTACCCTGAAATGATTGCTGACCCCGATGAGGAGTTGGAAGGAGATATCTTCCACGATGTCTCCGTTGAAGAGATGTTACACAATGGATTTTATTTTGATGGTTCTATACCAACTATAGCCCAACTTGAGACCACTAATCCTCAAGATGAATTATCCAAATTAACCTTACAAGAATTACAAGAATTGGGCGTTTCACCCGCCCCACCTAATTTTGAAAGAGATCTACACATGGAGGTAGAAAACGTCATTAAAATTAATATTGGACCTGAGGATAATCCTCACATAATCAATATTGGATCAGAATTAAGTCAAGAAAAACAAGAACAATACATTGCATTCCTTAAAGAGTATGAAGATGTCTTCGCTTGGACATACGAAGATATGCCAGGTCTAGACCCTTCCGTAGTCATGCATCATCTAGTGGTCCATCCGGATGCTAAACTTGTTAAACAAAAACTTAGAAAAATGCATCCCAAAGTGGCTCTGCTAGTCAAAGGGGAGTTAGAAAAACTCTTGAATGTTGTTTTTATACAAGCTATTGATTATCTTTGAATGGATCTCAAATGTAGTTCTGAGTTACCAAGAAAGAAGCTACCAAAGTTAGGGTTTGCATAGATTTTAGAGATATTAACGTTGCATGCCCTAAAGATGATTTTCCTCTTCCAAACATGGATCAAATCATTGACTTTACTGTCGGGAGTGGGATGATGTCCTTAATGGATGGATTCTCCGGTTATAATCAGATCAGGATAGCTCCTGAAGATCAGGCTAAAACAACCTTTATTACCCCCTAGGGTACTTTTTGTTGGAAAGTGATGCCATTTGGCTTAAAGAACGCAGGTGCAACCTATCAACGAGCTATGACTTATATTTTTCATGATATGATGCATGATATCCTACATGATTATGTAGATGATATTATAGCTCACTCTATTAATGAAGATAATCATTTAGATGATTTGAGAAAAGTTTTTAATCGATTACGAGAATATCTTATTCGATTAAATCTAGCAAAATGCATATTCGGAGTTAAGTCCGATAAACTATTAGGGGTTTTAGTTTCTTTACGTGGTATCAAAATCGACCCTCTCAAGATTGCGGCTATCAGCGATATGCCCGCACCTACTAATATATCTGAGTTACGAAGTTTACAAGGTAAGCTTCAAGCCATCCATCGCTTCATCGATAAGTTGGCGGACAAAACTGGTCCCTTTCTTAAACTCCTTAAGAAGGATGTCCCTTTTAATTGGGATGACGAATGTAGAGAAGCTTTTGAACTTCTCAAACAATACCTCCTTAATCCACCTGTGCTTTCACCGCCTAGACCTGATCGCCCATTTCTCCTATATATTTCAGCTTCAGATTCTGCCTTAGGAGCTATGTTAGCTCAGCTTGATGATGCGAAGAGAGAACGTGCTAATTATTATATTAGTCGAACCTTCATCAATTATGAAACCCGCTACACAACATTAGAAAAACTATGTCTAGCAGTCGTGTTTGCTATGCAAAAATTATGCCATTATATGCTTAGTCAAAAAACTTATGTCATTGCTAAATATGATCCCTTAAGGTATCTCATGAGTCGACCTTATTTATCGGGTCGCACAGCCAAGTGGGTTCTTGCTCTAAGCGAGTTTGATCTCACATTCATAGGACAGAAGTCATTAAGGGTCAAATCATAGCCAGATCAATTAGCTGCTGCACCCTTAGAGTCTACCCATCCCCTCATCATTGAGTTTCTTGATGAATGCCTTCAATTAGAGGCAGACCATATTGAACAATGGTCCTTATACTTTGATGGAGCCCGATGCATGAGTGGGGCTGGTGCGGGTATTATTTTAATATCCCCACAAAAACATCTTATTCCTCTGTCCTTCAAATTAACATTTGCTTGCACCAACAATACTTGCTGAATATGAAGCTCTAATCCTTGGATTACGAGCTGCCTTGGCGCTAAAAATTAAACATCTATTAGTTTTTGGTGATTCTCAACTTGTTATAAACCAAATTAATGAAGTTTATCAGACCGAGAGATGATAAACTGCGCCCATATAAAGCCTATGTTTTACAATTAATGTCTCTATTTGATCAAGTTACCTTGGAAGCTATTCCTCGAACTTGCAACCGTGCGGTGATGCTATGGCCGCAGTTGCATCTCTCCTGCCCTTGGAGTTAGATGACGAATATGCCACTATCATTATTCGTCGACTCTAGGAACCCACTTCAAATAAGTCATGCTTAGAACCTTTGGATGTGTTTCTAATCAATGAAACTACTCCTGAACCTTGGTATACGGATATATTTGATTTTCTCCAAAATGGGACTTTCCCTGCCAATTCTAATAGAAACCAGCGTCGGTTATTACGTAGACGAGCAAGTCGATTTGTAATAATTGGCAATACTTTATATAGGAGATCTTTTGAAGGTATCCTATTAAGATGTTTGAATTTAGAAGAATCCAAATCAGCCTTGAGTGAAGCCCACGATGGATCTTGTGGAGGACACTTGAGTGGTAGTGTCATTGCTAAAAAGCTCCTTAGGATAGGATACTTTTGGCCTACCATGGAGAATGATGCACATGATTATGTGCGCCATTGCGACAAGTGCCAGAAACATGCTGACCTTGTCCATGCGCCTGCACAAGAGCTGTAGGCTATTTCATCTCCTTGGCCCTTTTCAAAATGGGGTTTAGATATTATTGGCAAAATCAATCCTGTGTCATCTGATGGACACAAATTCATCATAACTTGCCACTGAGTATTTCACGAAGTGGGTTGAAGCTATGCCTTTAGCTTCCTGCACTGGCACACAAGTCTCTAAATTTATTTTTAATCAAATCATTTGTAGGTTCGGAATTCTTGCAAATCTCATCTCTGATAATGGAACTTGTTTCAAAAATAAAGATGTTAAAAAATTATGCCAAAAATATAAGATTCAACATCGCTGGTCCACTCCCTATTATCCTCGGGGGTAATGGTCAAGCGAGAAGCATCTAACAAAACCTTAATCAAAATTCTCAAAATATTGGTCAATAAAGCTGGTCGTGACTGGCACATTCAGTTATATCCAGCCTTGTGGGCCTATCGAACTAGTGTTCGAACCCCCACTGGAACTTCACCTTTTGTTTTGGTTTATGGTGCTTGAAGCCGTTTTTCCCTTTGAATTAGAAGTTCCTTCTTTGGCTCTACTACTTCAAGATACCGAAGTAGGAGATGAATATCGATCTGCGAGACTCGGTCAGCTGGAACTCCTAGATGAAAAATGCATCAATGCTTTGGAGCATCTCCGTGCCTACCAAAACAAGCTTAAAAGATCATATGCTAAAAAAGTTCGTCATCGATCCTTTGAGATCGGCGACCTTGTTTTAAAAGAAAATAAAAAAAATACTAATGCAACTAAGGACCTTAAAGGTAAATTTGAGCCCAACTGGCTTGGACCATACATTATCATTGCTAAATTTGAATCGGGAGCATACAAATTATCTACCTTAGATGGTAAAGAACTTAAAGAACCCATGAATATTTTGCATCTTAAACGTTACTATGTATAAATTTGGTCATTTCATCCTTGTATATATTTGTTTAAAATATTTCAAAATCACTATCTTGTATTTCTTTCAATTTATAAATTCAAAAACACCAAAAACATTCATAATCATCAAAATCTTCAAAACTATTTGTTGTATTTATTTATGGCACTTGTTAATTCTTTCAAAAAACAAACAAAAATAATAAAAATAAAAACAACAATATTCTTGACTCTTTCGAAACCAAAACAATATAAAGAAGAAAGAGAGAGTCAACATTCTCAAAACTTCTCAAAAAGTATCTATATCTATATATCTTCTTACAAATGTTGCAGTTATATGTTTCAAATTATTTTGGATAAATTAGCATTTATTTGGAATCCCTCACTTTCACACACACAAAAATAAATATCTTGATTTTATATGGCATGATTACTAATCTCTCTTATATCAAAGTCCACAAAATTCAATTAAATAAAGTTTGAGCATAGAGAATTGATCTTGTTATTTACTTAAACCAAGCACATCTTTTCACAATAAAATGATTATATTTGTAATTTCCATGCTTTGCTACATAGTAGAAGTGGTTTCTTGAGCGAAAAGTTTCCCCTGCTATCCTATCATGCACATGGTCTAGAATCTTTGAGAATTGGCAAAAGGACAAGCTCACCCCTACCCAGAATAAAAATCCCTTGCTCTACAGCTAATCCGAGCAAGTATCCCTAGCATAGAAAAAAAAGCAAAGTTCAAGAAAAAGAAAAAAAGAAAAAATGTTATTTTATATCATTACAGCAATGTTTCAAGCATTATCTCAAAAATCAAGCAAAAATACAAAAGAAAAGCAAAAAAAAAAGAAAGCAAAAGCAAAAGCAATAAAATCCCTTTCCCTACCCTTTGAAAAGAAAAGAAGGGTTGATGAGCTTGAATCCCTGGAATTCTCAATTATTCGAAAACTGTGAGGTAAGCCCCATAACAGGTGGTTTGTGCCCAACACTTGCTTGGCCTTGGGTAACTCCTAGCGTGGCGATATGTCTGTCACATTAGCGACCTTCTTTTGTACGAGACCTATGTCTGCTTATGGATTAGCTAGCTCTTGATAATCCGACTTACATAGTAGTCTAGTATGGTTATATGCATCTACATCATGGTTAATGAACACTTATTTGGTTCATTCAAATCACTTGTATCATATTATCTTGCTCAAAGCTGGTAAATGAACATAGCAATTGCACACACATTTTGTATTTGAGAGATTTTGTGTATCATTATGATAAATCAAGATTGGAAATGAATTCACATATGCACATGGGATTCCTTATAAATCTAACTTTTGTCTTTAAGATACTTTGAAATATTTTTTGCAAATTGTTTGGAATAATTCATTTTCTTCTTTCAAAGTACAGTTGTTTAGCATAAAGACAACTACATGCATAATAGAAAAATCAAAATTTCTTTCAAAACCATACAATCAAAACATATATATATATATATATTATCGACTTTCGCGACGATGGTATAGTTCCAAAACCAAAATTGGAATTTTATGCCTAGCGCAAGTCCTCATCTTCATATTTTTTGTTTATTAAAAAATCAACCATGCAATAAAACTATCTCTTTTTGGATTTCGCGATGATGGTATAAGTCTATACCTACATATTCTATGCCTAGCGCAAACCATTGTAACAATTTTTATTCCCCATTTATTTAAAAATCATGAAAACCATATGACTTAAATCATTCTATTATACAATTATGTTTTTAAACAAAAAGCATGCACATTATCACTATTTCATGTCATTATGTCAACCTTCAATTTTGCAATGATGGTATAATTCCTAGGGAATTATCCAAAAAATTTATCACACTTAGGAATTTATGCCTAGCAAAAATCATTTTAACATTATTTCATGCATACTATTTTTATGAAAATCTGAAAACAAACCATCATCATCATCATTTGCACCATTGCACCAAAGTCTTAAGGCAGTCTCTTAAGCACTCTTTTACTTTTTAACAATATTTCTATCTTGGGATTAGCTTGACGACCGAGTGAGCGGCGACTCCATGAAATGGTCTATAATAGCGACAATGTCCTTTGAAATTATTGTTAGAAGTCTCTTTTTATTTTTATCACATTACATCACAAACAACCAATTTGTTACATCAGATTATTTCATTTAAAATCTTACGACATGACATTCAAACCATAATATTTCCAACGACATAATTACATGAATCATCAAATCAAATCAATCAAACATAAAAGCATCATAAAAATACATAAGACACAAGTCATATGATCAAAAAATATCTCATCTCATATATATATCAACAATATATACATCATCTCAAAACTGGATTGGTATGCCACAATCTGTACCTCGACATACTCAATCCTCTATCAAAAAATAATAAATGCTATATATCAATCTGTACAATGTCGTGCAGTAGTCTAGCCTCGAGAACCCCTCGAGCTCTCAGCCTCATCTCCTCCCCTGCCCTGAGGTGGACGAGGTGGCCCCATCATAGTATGAGTGGTACTGCGAGTCCTAGTCGTCGATCGAGATGAAGTCCTCGACGACCCGATCCGGATCGGATCTACGATGTTAGCCGATAGTGGTAGTCTATCCTCCTCTGGCACCATCTGATAGTATAATGTCTAGTAGAAAGTGATTTGGGCAATAGCCCATGCTAGCTCCGAGTGCTCGCCCCTCTGCCCCATGCTCTAAGGCATGCAATCTCATCTCTAAGCTGTGTCACCTTCGCTCGATGTCATGCAGCCTCCTCCTGTAGGGTCTGCACCTGTGCTTAGAGACAGACTGTCTCCGCTCGGAGAGTCGTTGTCTCGCTACTCTCCCTAGTGTCAACACCCTTGCCCTTATCGGGCGATGGTGGCCTCTCTCTATGGAGAAGGGGGTCTCTCCGCCCTCCTCTCCCATTGTCATGGCCTCTCCTATGCCTGTGGCCTCCTCTGCTCTCTCCCACTGTGACCCTGGGCTGCCTCCATAGCCGCCTGGCATCGCCTCCCTATCCGATGCACAACTACATGAATCGGACCCTGAGCCCTCGTCATCCGAGGAGGGCGGATGCCTATGTACCAGGCATCGTAGCCATCGGCTACCCCTGCATCGTCCCCATCCATTGGCTGAATGGGGGCATCATCCGCGTCCTGACTCTAGAAGCGCTGCATATCTAGAGCCCCGCTGACCGTAGTGTTATCTCGGATAGTCCGAGAAAACTCGTAATCCCTGAGAGATGGGATCCCTTACTGTAGACCGAACTATCACAAAACTCGGTCGTAGCGGTGGAGCTCCACCTCTCCCCTCTCCATCCTTAGCTAGCAGACTCGCCTGATGCGAGCCAGCTCCTGTCCATCCTCGGCCCACCCTGGATGCTCCCTCCATGGCCTCCAGGTGATCTAGTCTGGGACAAGGTCATCCAGTAGTCTCTAGGACATCGACAGATCAATCTACCATTGTGACCCTCTTCGGAGCCACCAGTAGAAAGCTCGGGGCCTCTCCCCGTCAACCCCTATCAAAGGAAGCCCTACCGGCCTCCGCACTGCAATGTGCTCCCAGCACCAAACCTGTAGGAGCGATGTCATAACTAGACATCGGCCGCCCTTGTACATGACCCCATGCAGGATCCTGTACAATCGACATAGAACAAAGCTGCCCCAAGAGAATCTATAACCATGGTCTCGCATGTCGTAGATCACATCTGCTAGCACCCATGGTACCCTGCACCCGCTCTGGTGGCACAGCAGAAGTCCACCCACCACTCTGGCCAAAACCTGTGTGAGTCTGGATGCCCCAGGCATCTGACGTAGCGCCTCGATGTTCACTCTGCCCTTCTCCAGGGCGAAGCTCGGGTCACCACACAACCGCATCATAGCATGGCCCTGATTGGCCGTAGGAGTGATCAACCGTCCTTGTATGGGGATTCTCAGAATCCTCCATACATCCTCTAATGTGGGAGTCATCTCCCCTATGGGTAACCAAAAATAGGAAGAACCCGGATACCACCTCTCTGCTAGGGCTGTCAGTAGCCCCATGTCTGTAGAAACTTGTGGCATTTCTGCCACATGCTGTAAGTCGACTTGTGCTAGTTGATCCCGCTCTACCTGTGATAGAGCGGCCAAGTCATCTCTCAACCCCCCATATTTCCATTCTCTGCTCTTTAGTAAACCTCTCTGCAACATAAACAACAAAACAATAAAAATCATTAATTAAAAATGCAAGTAAAAATTAGTTCAATTTTATACAAATGATGATATCGTCCACTATTGGACGATATCGTCCCCAATTTGAGCACAATCGTCTCCGATTTCGCAAGCCAAAATCGTCCCTAATTTGATGAAATCGTCCCCCTTTCGTCGATTTCGCCCTTAGACGAAATCGGCGAACTTGAGACGATTTCGTCGAAATCGGGACGATTTCGTCTCGACGACGTCGACGGCCCAAAAATGGCCGTGATGCTCAAAAATTAATCAAAATTCACCTAAAAAGCATGTAAATTCAACTTAAAGCATTCTAAGCTAAGTTTAGACTCTTACCCGTAGCCTGCGCCGGACCTCTGTCGATCTATGTGCTGTCTCCACCATTTTTGCTTGCAGAGCTCTAAAAACCAGAAAAATGAACAGTAAAAATGAATTAGGGTTTTACCCTATTTTTCTTAATTTTATTCAAAACACAATTAAAAACATTTTAAAATTTTGCTTTTCCGCGTTTTTACCTCAAACGTTCGATTTGGGTAAAAACACGGAGGGAGCACCATAGTAAGCTGTCGTACGATTCGACCAAGAATCGTCGCCTAAAAATGAGAATAATTTTTGCTTTCTCGTAGATCGAGAAGAACTCATCTTTAACGCATTTTCTTCGAAAAATTCGCTAAAGAGGGGGCAAAATGTAGCACCCTAAAATTGGCGCAGTGAAACCTTAATAATTACAATTACTCTAGTAAATAATTCAAATTCAAATTTTAACCTCCAAAACCGCTCCCAAACCACCGCTTAATCCGTTTCCTCCTTTCCCATGCCATTTTTAGAGTTTGTTTTGACCGTTTGACGATATCGTCGTCGATCAGACGATATCGCCTCAGATCGGACGATTTCGTCTGGACTAGGACGTCCGAGACGATCTTGTCCCAAAACTAATTTTTCACAATTAGTCTCTGTTCCAACGACGTCTCTAATCCGGGCAGAAGCGTGTCTACGCCGTTAGAGACCCTTCCCCATTGGAGATCTCCCAAATAGGGATGATCTCCAACCTCCTAACCTCCCTCCTAAGCTTATTTAATCCTAAGCCCTCCCCTTAGCACCCCCTAGCTGATAATTCCTGTAACTTGACTTCACACGCATTAAGACATCCCAAATTGTTATTTGCATTAGTTCTATCCAAATTTTGTTGCAGGTACCTTAGTATTTTTCAGTCGGAGCAAGCTTACATCGTCGTAGACGATCCTGTTCGGATCGGAGGCGATCCTTGTCGAATCGAGAGACGATTTCGTATCAATGCGAGACGATTTCGACTGCAATCATCATTGGGGGCAATGAGTGCCCAAAGTTTGCATTTTCTCCACTCTTTTCTACTATTTTATTCTGCAATTAGCTAGTTTATTTATTATTTTATGCTATCCTGCATTTTGGAGTTCACCCATCTAGATCAAATGCATAATTAAGTCATAATTGTTATTTAATCGAGTATGATGCATTCATGTTTCTGTTTATAATCCTCAGTTTGATATTGTTATTGTCATTTTACACTGTTTCCCTATGTTAGCATTGTTGTATTTTTTGTGTTTTGCACCTATTTCTCTGTTTGCGAGGTCTCTGACGAATTCGTCGAATGAATTCGTCGGATCTCGGACGATCTTGTACGATAGCGGAGAAGTAGATCTCAGACGATCTTGTCAAATCGAGAGGCGATCCTGACTGCTTCAAGAATCAGAATCTTCATCAGACATCCGGATCAGGTATGACCTTTTAATATTGCTTAATTTCTCTATTTTCTGTCTTAATTCTGTTTTCTGTATTCATTTAATCTGCATCTTCATATAGAATAGCTTAGACGCATTTTGGCCAAACCTAGGACTTGGATGTTTAAGGCTAAAACTGAACACATCAAACACATTCCCAACCTAGGCGTGGAAACTGCCATTAAATGTTTCCTGGTGAACCCACCATCCGTCAAAAAATCACCATAATACACCTCCCTCGAGAGGCGGGACCTTCGCAAGGCCTCTCAGTCCGAGGTACCGCGCCATCCTTTTCACATCCCCCTTTCGGGCACGGATCCTATAGCCTGAAGGTAAGGGTGTGAAAAATTTGGAGTGATATAGTCACCACTCCTTACAAGCATCCAAAAAGGTTCAAATATGAAATAGAGAAAATAATTATGGAGCTTCTAGAGATGGGACACATCAAGCCTAGTAATAGCCCCTTTGCTTCATCAGTGGTATTGGTTAAAAAGAAGGATGGAACAATGTGTATTCGTGTAGATTATAGAGCATTGAATAAGAAAACAATTAAAAACAAATATCCAATACCTAGGATCGATGAATTAATTGATGAGTTGCATGGCACCCGATATTTCTCTAATATAGATCTAAGGCCAGGCTATCATCAGATACGCATGAGGAAGTGTGATATAGAGAAAACAACTTTTAGGTGCCACTACGGTCACTTTGAGTTCTTGGTGATGCCTTTTGGGCTAACCAATGCTCCAGCTACCTTTCAATCATGCATGAACAAAAAATTTTGAGGGCAACTCCGAAAAATTGTGTTAATATTTTTTGATGACATACTGATTTACAACAGGACTTGAGAGGAGCATTTGTAGCACCTGGATGAGGTTCTTAGTATCCTTGATCAAGAATCACTATACACCAAGGAATCAAAATGTGAGTTTGGATTAACAGAATTGCTTTATCTGGGTCATATTATTAGTGCAAAGAGAGTCAAGATGGATCCTAAAAAGGTTAAGGTAATTATGGATTGGCTGCCCCCTACCAATCTCACACAACTTAAGATATTCTTAGAACTTTATGGGTTTGATACGACATTCATCAAGGGTTTCTCGTAGAAAGCAACACCACTTACTAACTTGACAAAGAAAGGAGCCTTCGTTTGTATGGATGCAACATAGTCATGTTTTGATGGATTTAAATAGGTGATGTGTTCTTGTCCATTACTTGCAATTCTTGACTTCACTAAGCCATTTTATTTGGAGTGTGATGCTTCACGGGAAGGCATTGGGGCAGTACTAATGCAGGATAAGCATACAATAGCATTTGAGAGCAAAAAATTAAGGGGTGAAGAGAAAGCTTGTCCTGTATATGATAAGGAGATGTTGGCTATAATGCATGCATTGGCCAAGTTTAGACAGTATCTTGTGGGAGGTAAGTTCATTGTAAAAACCGACCACAACAGTTTGAAATATTTTTTGAATCGGAAGGACTTAAATGAGAAACAACAAAAATGGGTAATAAAATTGTAAGTTTACAATTTTGATATTGTGTATGTAAAGGGGAAGAAGAATATCATTTTTGATGCCCTATCTAGGAGACCTCACTTGTGTTCATTAGGGGTGATTTTAGTTGATTATAAGGAACAAATCATTGTTGATTATGCAAAGAATGAGTGGATTAGCAATGCATTAAAAGAATAAACAAAAGCTTTATGTGGATCAGCAATGCATAGAGTGTAGTTTTGAGGTGGGTGACTTATTTTATCTGAGGTTGTAGCCCTACAGATAGTCTTCTCTTAAGAAGAGTGGAGCTGAGAAACTCAAACCCCACTTCTATGGACCATTCAGGATCACCAATAAAATTGGAAAGGTGGCCCATGAGCTTGATTTACTGGCAGGAAGTAGAGTTCATAATGTCTTCCATGTATCACACCTTAATAAGGTCTTGGATCATAATGTTGTGCCTTCTATAATTCTACCACCCTTGGATGATGAGGATAAGCTGATTTTGATACCAGAGGCCATCATTGATAGCAGGGAACAAACTCTCAAGAGACGGACAATTCGATAGTATCTAATTAAATGGAAGGATCTGCTAGTAGAGGATGCTACTTGGGAGGATGAACAAATTTTGCAAAATCCAGCACTTCGATTGCCTAAGAACAAGCAATCTTGGAGAGGGAGGACTGTAATATTCTCTTCCTAGTTAGTTAGCCAGTGGAGTGAGGACTAGCCTACTCACAAGTTCTCATAGGTTGTATTAGGTGTTGGGGAGTCCACTTGGAGATGGAAGTTGTGGTCTAGACATGCAGAGCTTTCATTTACTAGTTTTTTAGGCTATTTCAAACATGGGAGCAGGGACTTACTATGTTTAGTAAGTCAGTCATTCTAGGGTTTGGTGGCATCGTATAGTACAGATGTGTTCTTTGGCAAAATGAGTGTTTTTTTATATATTCTGAATGAGGTTCAGGGGTCCACAAGGCAAATATTTTAATGTGTGAAGTTGATTATATTAAATTAAATATTTAATATAGTCCAACTTTAATTTATTTAATTTGAAGTTATAAAGGATTGTATAATCACTTAAATATAAGTTAAAAATTATAAAAAGTGACTATTATATGGGCCTAAATGTGGATGCCACCTTATGTAGCTAACTTAAATATTTTTAAATGAAATAAAATAACATGAAATTGGGAAAAGTAGACCCACCCATCTTGAGGAAAGAAATACAATTCATTGAAGTTTTATTTTGTGGGGATCTTGATTTTTTTCTTGAGCTTCTTTGGAGAGAGTACTTGCAGAAGTGATTTCTTGCAAGGATTGAGCTTGTTTGGAGATGGAAACCTCCAATAGGGACATTGTCTACGGGATTGAAAGATATCTTTTGGATGATTTGTGCATTTCTTCTATAGGGGATGCCAATGTGCTTCATTTTTGTAGATTATTGAAATATTTGAGGAGATTGGAGAAGGGTTTCATGGTGCTTATTCTTTATTTTCTAGATTTCCTTACATTTGCAGCTTGGTCGTACATATTGGACATCATGGATATTAGATTTGTGAAGTATCTTGGCTAGGGTTTGATAAAATAACACCAGCATATCCTTTACAACAGCCTAGCGACCTGTTGAGAGGGGTTTACAGAGTTTCAAGGCAAATTTCATTCATTCCTAGCAGACCGTATAGTCTACAGTAGTCATACCAGTGTTGGAGGGGTGCATGGGAAATAGAGCCATCAAAAATCTCCATTTTTGAAGGGTTTCTTGCTTGCATATTCAGTGCCCAGCCTTAGTAAATCATATTACCTCATTTTCTAAGTGGATAACGCATTGTATTTGAAGACATTAATGAAATATTAATTTCTAGATTTGTGCAGTTTTTGGGTACATCGTTATTTTGTGAAATGCTTTAATGGGTTTTTAGTTGTCTATATAGTATATAAATACCAATTTTTATTCATTTACGTCAAATAGTTTGAAAGTTATGATTGGTTAAAGTTAGCAGTTTATGTTTTTTCTGCACCTTTTCAATATATGCAAAACTTCAAAAAAAATCAGAACATTGAAAAAACCAAAAACATTGCAAAACATCAAAACTCATATAGGGGAAGAACACTACACTAAGTTGAGCAACTGGATTCACAAATGTATAAGATTTGGAGGAAGGCTTACAATGATTAAAGTTGTGCTACAAGCTCTCCCAATTTATAAATTTTCCGTACTTCAGGCTCCAAGGAGAATTCTAAAAGATATTGACAAACACACAAGAAAGTTTTTATGGTTAGGTGCAAGAGAAGAACAAAAAATAGCACTAGTGGTTTGGTAGAAGATATGCCAACCAAAAAAATAAGGATTGGGGATAATATCAGCATCCCATAACAATAAATTACTAGATGGGAAGTTATATTAGAGATGAATTACAACTACTAGGGGTTTATGGAGTAGACTATTACAAGACAAATATTACTGAAGAGTGGCTAAGAAAAACATTCCAAGACACAGAGTGGAAGGAGAGGGATCTACAGTATGGAGGATAATGTTAGCAGGCTAGGACTTAATAAATCCATACCTATATTGGCAGTTAGGGGATGGAAAGGATGCTCTATTTTGGGAGGATTAGTGGAATCAATCTCAACCAATTATTCAAAAATTCCCAGATATGGAGAGTTGGAAAGTAGAGCTCCAAAAAATAGGGTGGTGGAAAGCCTCTTACTATATGAAATCATGGAATCAACATGTGCCAGACTTGCTACAATGGAAACATCCCCGAGAATGGCTAGTGAAGGGGAAAGAGGAACTAATAGAAAAAATGTGGAAACATCTCCAAAGACACCCAATTCATTATGGTTCTAAGAGGGATATACTTGTCTTGGGAGGAAGTAAGTTGGGAATTTATAAGGCAAAGGAGGGATACAATGTAGTTTGTGGATATGAGATTACCCCAACACCACTTCCATAGCTTTACACCATACTTTATGCTTCAGTACATATTCAAATTATTTTGGATCCACTTGAATATGAGACAATAAGGCAAAATTTACAATTGAATTAAGACCTGTGGTTTCTTCATAAATTTCTTTGAGATCTTTTACCTTCCTTGGAGGAGTGCTTAGACTTGAAGGAGGACTAGATGAAGGAGATATTGAACTTGATGAAGGAGTGGCTAAGATGGTACTTAGGTTTGTAGAATAAGTTGAAGCATCTTGTTTTGTATCCACAATTACTAGTTTTTTATCAAATACTTATTACATTATTTGATAGTTATGACATTATTTATTACACCTCACAAGAGGTTGAAAGAAGCTGAAATGTTAGATAAGGGGAAGGACAAAGTGTCACTTGAGATAACCAAAATATATACCATTATATGTATTTATATATTTATAAATTTGAAGTTTGTATTAGTGTAATAATAAAAATTTGTGTTTAAAATTCTATCATAAGTATTAGAATATGGTTATCCTGAATTTAAACCCAAACCCATTATCCATTCTTTCATGGAAGTATTTCTCAAGTGAATAATCAAGAGGTCTTGTTGAATATCTTGAATACAAGAACTATCTTCAAACTAATTTTTCTATTTTCTTGACAACCTCATGTTATATCCCTTCATATATGTGCTTTCCACACTCATGATTTATATTTTTCATATTCCTCATGATTGTGTTGACTATATTTATTTTCCTCAGAGCCTCTAGATTTTATCTATCAAAACCATTATCAATCCCTCATTTAGTGCATCTAACCCTCCATGTTTTTATTTTTACATGCCTTTAATGTTTTGATGTTGTTTAATTCAGTCAGCATACTTTACAAAACAAACCTCTAAAAACTTGGGACATATGAATTTAGCTTTAGTGAAGAGAAGAATCTTTGTGATCAGTGTACATAGATGTGTGTTAGTGCTTTTAGTATGATTATTTTTTCTTAAGAGTGTTCATGGTGGTGTTTTTGCCCTTCTTTCCATTAAAGAGTTGGGTAAAGTTGAAAAAATTAAATATCTACTAAATATACTAAAACATGTGGAGGAAAATTCAATCATTGAGGGACCAAAATTTAATGATGGTATTGTTGAGACCATTTTGATTGTCTGACAATGGTTAAAAAATATTGTCATTCCATGTACTGATAGAAGCATATTTCTTTTACAACACACATTGTCTTCCATTGTGACAAATGAAAACCATGTTGTCCTACTAACCAACTATAGAATGAGATAGGTGTATACCTATTGTTTGAATACTTTAAACATATCAACATGGTGGTTTCATTTCTTTCGAACAGGTGTATAGTTGTTGTCTAAAGACAAAAAGCCTATATACGTGGTGGTTTCTTTCCCACTTATTTTAGAGTATGACACATGAAATGTGTTAATGTTTTATGCATCCATAATACTCATATTTATACTTCATAACCTCTATGAAGGTGACATTCATCAGTAGCATTGGCAAGCATGTACAACTAGGATGGCTTGCAAGTATCATGTTTATTTCTTCTAAACTTTTGAGGAAATACTACAATTCTTTTGCATATTGTTAGAGTTAGAAAAGTTGTAGAAATGATAATGATATAGGTTTTAGGATTTGAAATCTAGAAATAGATTGAAGAATCTTAGAAGGTTAGGATAAAATAAATGAATGAGTTAAAGACTTTTTAAATAAATAATCTTTGGTTAAACAAAGAAACAAAACTTCCAATCTAAATCTAGGGGTAGGTTTTTGTAAAAATGCTCTATAAGTATCTCTTGGTCTACATATTATTTTAAAAAGTGCTAATAGCAAATGTTCCTTATGTTTTGGATGGTCAAATAGTGGTCTATCTAGGATTAATCCATAAGCAATTTGTGATCTAGGTGAGCCACTTAAATCATATGATGTTTTATGCTTTGCTTTAGAAAGCAAAAGAAGAGTACATGTTTTATCCCTAGATGCCCATCACCTTTCCCCGTGATGAAGATATGTTTTAGGATATTGTGCATCTTATTTGCATGAAGGATAAACTTATCATAAATGCTCAATTCGATGGGCAAGCGTTAGATTTACCATTACCCAAAGGCCAAAGAAATTGTGTTTATGTATAACTTTAGAAAGACTATTCCTATAAATTCCTTATATTTTTTTTAAAAATGATGAAGGCTTTATGTTTACCCTATCAAGAGTGGATTGAAAATAGCAAGACAGGGAAAAAATCCCTCTCTACATCACTCTCCACATGCCAAAAAAAATTGTAACCAAATAGTCACTTCTAAAAGTTTGAGAGACTGAGGGAGGTCATTGGTGGCTGTAAAGATAATATTTATTTTCACTTGAAAATTTCTTTATCATTCATGTATGGAAAATTTCTTCAATATTTTTAATATGATCTGGCATTCACCTCTGATAAACTTACAAGGAAATATGTGATGATAATTGGGTACATGTAACATTGATTGGTAACATGTGGGGTGCTGCAAATGGTATTGCAAACCCTTTATTTCATAAATTGACTTCTTAAAATTATATATTTTTTGCTTTAAATAAAAAATAAAAGAAATAAAGGAGATCAAACAATGCGCAGTTTGGAGCTCCATTAAGATGATGCTAAATTTTGAGGAGGAAGCGCCTCAAATGTCTAGTGGGATATTTTCTGAGGTGGATGTTGTGTTGTAGAACCACCTTGGTTCTTCTTCAGGTCCTCTCGATTTCTTCGAATGTTCTAGCCCTCTTGGTTTGTGGTGTCTTTCTTTTTGCCTTGTTTTTGGCTTTCTAGTGCTATTGAGCACTAGTTTCATTTTTTTTTTCTTTGTTGTAAAAGGTTTAGGGACCCCTTTCAAAACCCCTTTCTCGTAATATTATAAAAAAATAAAAGAAAGAAAGATAAAATAAAATTATTATACACACTTTTGAAAGTTGAATATAATCATGTGGTAAGAGAACAAAACAAGAGTGTTGATGCTTTAGTTAATTGAGTATTGGACAATGGTGATCTTATTTACTACGACCACCCTTCTAGATGGTGGGATTCACAAATAAGGGAAGCTCTTCTTTCTATCCTTTCTTTGGATGACTCCAATACTAGAGGTACCTAGTTCCTTTTTACTTTATTTTTGCTTCTCTTTGGTTCAGTTAGGGTATTTTAATGCCCTTTCTCAGACTGATAATTCTTATGTTTCCTTATTTGAATCTTATCCAAAAAGCCTATTGACCTAGAAAGACCAAAGTTATATTCTATTTTTCCTTCTTTTTATTTTTTTGGTGCGAGTGATGTTTTGTATTATTTTTTTTCTATTTTGTTTTTGTGTTGTTTTTGGTGTTTTTTATGTTTTGGTATTTTTTTTTAGTTTTGTGTTTTTTTAGGTGTTTGTGTGTTTTTTATGTTTTGGTATTTTTTTGAGTTTTGTGTTTTTTTTGGTGTTTGTGTGTTTTTTGATGTTTTTGTATTTTTATTTTGTGTGTTTTATGTTTTGTGTTCTCTCGTTGTTTGTTGGTATTTATATTTTTTGTTGTTTTTATGTTTTTTGTTGTTTTTGTGTTCTTTTTTGTTGTTTTTAGTTGTTGTTGTGTTTTTGTTGTTTGTTTGCGTTTTTTTTTTTTTTTAGGCATGTTCTTTGAGTGTGCCAAATGGGACAAGCCAGGTGCGAGTCCTAGGCGATTTTGGCGGAATAGATACCCATGGATCCTTAGAATTTACCCGAAAATGGCATCCCAATTGGGGTTTTTTCCACACACACAAAAAAAGAAAAATTATTATACACACATATATCATATCTTCAATTCATTTTCATAAAACAAATTGCATACTTTAACATGTGGTTACACACATTCACATTATTTGGTATAAACTTTGACTTGAATTTACTTGTACAACTATTGTGTCTATAGTCTTATTTAGTTGCAATAATATTGTCTTGTCATCGACCCTATAGATTATTAGAGAGAAATAAAGGCATTGTCTTGTGATTCTTCAATCCATTTTTAATTTATTTTATCACTATCATAAGATATAAATCCTTAAATTGAAAAATTTCAAATATATAGAGAAGTTATACCCACTTACAAAAATTTCTCTTTAAATAAAAAAAATACCTTTTCATATTACCTTAGTACAATACATCATTATATACCTTAATATCTTTCTTATGTACAATTGTGTATTAGTAGTACTAGTTTCTTCCACGTATCAAAGGATACATATAGGAATAATGGGTGTATGAAGGGTTCATATATTAAATTGGTGGTATGGTGAAACGGGAACAAATGTGTTCACCAAGATGATGCGAAAAGACATTTTTGAGAGGTTTAAAATAAAATTGCGTGTTATTCCCTTAAGCAAAGTATGAGCATTCTTTCCTTGAATGCAATTCCATGAAAATATTCCTTTCTCTTCACTTTTGTTAACAGCTTGCAATTGCAATATATTTTTTCTGTTTTTGTCTGTGCTCGGTTTTAGGATTTGGTGTTCCGTTTTAAGGTACTTTGTTTAAGGTTCTATTTTGTGGTATTTTATTTTGAAGGTCCTGTTTTTCAACAAAATGTTCTGTGGAAGCAGCGCGTCCAATGTCAATATCGGTTGTCAAGTAATGGTTCGATAAGCAGAACTCACATTGCCAAAGATGGAATGAATCCATCCACAAACCACTTCGTTAATTTTGACATCAAATTTTTAAATGTGAGAAGATTGACGTTGATTAATTTCTTTGACCGTTGTCCTATGCGCGTCCAAGACAAACAGGAATATTTTTTCTATTCGATAGTGTCCTTAATCTCATCCTATAAGGGCAAGTATAACAAAAAAAAATTCTTTAAACATACACTAATTTTCATATATATTCACATAGCAGCATTGACATATCCTTTTGCATAATGGGATTGCATTGGTTTTCGCAAGTGCCAGCAGCGGCAGAGCAACAGAATTCGCTGACGTATAACATACGGACTATGCGGACTTGGGAAGCAGAGAAGAGATCTTACAATGTAGCGAGCAGATTGATCAGTTTGCAGATTTCCTTCAAGCCATTCGTCAAGACATTCCTGCTCATACTCGTAGTCAGAACACTGCCTGTAGAGCTGGGCCTTCTTTCCATCTGCTATGAATCAAGCAAAGACTCAATTTTCAAAAGATTTACATTAAAAAATGGAGGTCCCTGTAGCATGTTATATACCCTCGGAGATTTCTGCACCGATGGTACTGTGGATTGTTCAGGACCGAACATCACTTAATACGTGGTAATGCAAATACTAAGGTGCAACGTCAAAATTCGTAATAGTACAGTAACGATTTTATACTTTTAAAATAATTTTTACCGTTTACGAAAGCTAATTACGAGGTCAGATTAACCTCAAACATGATTGGATTAATGGCCTGCCTTTCAGATTTGGGTTCAATAATTAAAGTAATGATAAAAGGTGCAAGAGCATTGAGGTTATATTACTCCTTAGTCTCCCTTGGGGCTGTGGCTGTTGTGAGAGGATGCGCAAATCCAAATGTGTAAACGTAAGTAGGTTTCTTTTAAGTTTAGGATGGTCGCTGAATGTTGATGAGGAGGTAATCAATATTTTAAAAAATGGGGTTTACTAAATTGCATCCAGAAATTTTATGGCTATAATCCAATTTTTTCGAATTGGAGGGCTGTTGTGAGAGGATGGGCAAATCCAAAGTGTGTAAACGTAAGTAGGTTTCTTTTAAGTTTAGGATTGAACCAGTGTCGTTGAATGTTGATGAGTAGGTAATCAATATTTTAAAAAATGGGGCCTACTGGATTGCATCCAGAAATTTCATGGCCATAATCCAATTCTTTCGAATTGGATGGCGGCTTCATGGAAGGAGGGGTGTGTCCGTGTGGGCTCTTGGACCTTCGAAGTCTCGGTGGATCTTGTGAGCCGAGCGACTGGGCTCATGGTGGATGGTGCTATGCACAAGGAGAGGCACTCTTTGGTGCAGGAGATCAGGTTCTTTTTAGACAAAGATGAGTTTTTCCCTCGAATCCAGAATGGGTTCAGTGCTAAGGCCCTTCCGGCACCATGGAACAGAGTTGTTAAGGTTATCATGGATTTTTTCACTATAGACTCTACGTATGATGTGGTGCGAAGCTTCCATGCAATGTTCTTGAATCATCTCAGGAGATAGAGATGGATGAACATCCTAGTATTCCTGTTTAATTCGCTCAGCAGGTCAATGATGGCGTTTCAAGAAGGCAGAGGCAAGGCTTCGTTGCATCAGGGGTTGGCGCTCATTCTTTTTGAACATGCTGCGAAGGAAAAAGGTATTGCAAATGATGAAATTCTTGGTTCGTTGAACTCCATTCACATTCAGGTTTGCAGTGATACGTTGGTTATGTCGGATGATGATGATGGCTCTGAGGATGAGCATGGGCATCGTCCTTCTCGGAAGTCTGGGTCGGGGAAATTGATTACTAAATGTTTCGAGTCTGTTCTGGGTGTATGGGGCTCTCCGGCTTGGAGGGCTTCTGATGAGGGAAGGGATACTCAGCTGATGTCTTTGGATGCTATTCTTATCAAGGTTGGGGAAGGTGCTTGCAAGGAGAATATGGGGGTGCGTAAGTCTACATGCTTAAGTGATAAGAAAAGCAATTTTGGACAGTCTTCCCCTAGCTCCAAAATGCACGTTTTTAATGAGGAGACCGAAGTCCTTTCTAGGACGGTTTCGAAGGATAAACTAGTGAGTGAGATGTACTCCCCAAGCGAATCTGTGGTTAAGAAGAGTAAGATTTTTCACAGACTTCGATTAATGGAGATCAAATAGCTCGTGATATGGAGTTCCATCAAGATGATGTTAGATTATGTAGAGGAGGCAACTCAGATGTCCGATGGGATTATTTCTGAGTTTGATGTTGTGTTGTAGAACTACCTCGGTTCTTCCATAGGTCTTCTCGGGATTCTCCGACCGCTCTAGCCCTCCTAGTTTGTGGTGTTGTTTATTGTGTGTTCTGTTTTGTGCTCTGCTGTTTCGTGCTATAGTGCACTGGTTTTCTTTGTTCTTTGCTCTCTGTTGTAAAAGGTTTAGAGACCCTTTCAAAACACTCTTATCTTAATATTACCATAATATATATATATATATATATATATATATATATATATATATATATATAAAGTCCAATGCAGCTTATCCTTCCGCTTCTTATTCTTCGAGGACAAAGAAATTTTATGGGAGAAGATGTGTAGTGAACCTAAGTATTATATTATATCATTTAGTAATTATTAGAAGGTATATATATATAGAAAGGTTATATCATGTTCTATTAACTTTTAGATACTATTATATATATATAGGAGAGGATTCAACATATCATTTAATTATTAATAATTTATTAATACTGATTATTAGAAGTATATATAAAAGTTATATCCCGTATAATCTTTGGATATTATATATCTATGAAAGAAGAATTAACGGAAATTTATCCATTTAATATATTATTAGTTATATATATTTAATATATAGTATTGAGATAATACTTTAACCGCAAAACCTGAAAAGGTACTTTTGTTAATTGTGAGTGGCAGGAAGTGGTTTAAGCCGAAGATGTTTAGGATGTCGAATTCCACAATCTAGTTCCAATGAAGCCAGTCGGAAGAGGGCAAGATGCAGTCAATTCTCTTGAGCCAATTTTTCTGAGCATTTCCTTTTCACGGAGAGATGTAAGCATAAACTCATTGATCAACAACGAGGCTATCAAAATACTATCTCAGAAAAGTAGCAATCCAATTCCTTCCTTTAAGGAAAACCAAACAATAAATTTCTGCCAAGTTTAACAAGGTGATTAGGCCTTTAGAGGCATTGCAAGCTTTCACATGTAAAATCCATAAGTTTCAAGACCTATGAAGAAGCCTGCATCGTGGAAGAACTAAATGTTACCCTAGAACCTAGTTTGGGATTTAGAGGAGGGGGAAAGAGAAAGAAGGGTGCTGAGCCTATTTGGTGTTCACCACTTCTTTTATTTTAAAAGAAAATAGTTATATAAAATTGAAATGGGGTTATTATATTATATTAAAATTTTGTTATTAAAATATTTTAATTAATTACACTCAGTTAAATTTGAACCTAATTTTTTATTTTTAAAAAGCACATCTTTAACCACTTAAACTCATACCATTTTATTAAATATTAAAATCTACAAACTTCTTGTTGTCTATGCTTGCTCCAAATCATGAATCTGTTAGATTTAGTATAGTAATTCTTATTATTACTTTATTTATGTTGATAGGATAGTTAGTTAACTACCTAGGTTAGTTACGCTATTGTTAGCATAATAATATTTGGTCTATTTTATTATTATATTTGAATACTTAAGTTGTTGATTAGATCCTAGGATTACGAGTTAATCTGGGATCTCAATGTATTATTTAAACTAGTTCTAATCAATGGAATATAGTTTGTTTTACTTCAACATGGAATCAGAGCCAGTTTGATAATAGGGGGCGAAATTTTTTTTTTTGCAGAGTTGGTCTTGCCTAGAGAAAGCGGAAGTTATTTTTTGGAGGAAGCGGAAGATTGCTGGAAGATAAAAAAATTGTTGCTTAATTTTTTTCAGTGCTGGTCTGAGGAAATTTTTTTTTTTTTTGTGCATGTTTTTTCCTATGCACGCACTTCAAATACACAGACCCCCCCTCTCCCCATGCTACGCGATTCCCTAGACCACCCCCTCGCGTCATCGCGACTTCGTAGACCACCCCCCAGTGTCGTCGCGACTGCGTAGACCCCTCGACATTGCGTGCAACGCGCGACGCAGGCGACGTCGTGCGAAGCAGGCGCCACCTGCAGCAGTCGTCGTAGCTCGATGCCCTGTTGTCGTCACTAGCTGTGGCCACCTGCTGTGGATGCCAGTCATGGCCACCTGCTGCGGACGCCACCGTGGCCATCCTACCACTGTCGCCAGCCATAGAGGAAGCTACGGCCAGGCGGCCATGTAGGGGAGGGCTTACAGGACCCTCCTCAAATAGGAGGGGGTCCCTGATCCTTTCGGATCAGCCCTCTAATCCACCTGGTGGTGGACTGTGCGGTAAGGCTCAGGGAGCCTACAGGTCACGGGTTCAAATCCCGTCGACCCCCCCTTGGCAAGAAAAGGTAAAAAAAAAAAAATTTCAAAGTTTTTTTTTAATTATTTTTTCTTTAGTTAAATTTAATTTTTGATTTTAATTTATTTTACATAGTTTTAAACTATATAAATTAAAATTAATTTTTTAATTTGATTTTAATTTATTTTTTAATGGTTTTTTACTATATAAATTAAAATTAATATTTTTTTTAACTTTAAAGCTATAAAATAATTATCAAAATCCTTTGTTAAGAGATTTTTTTTATAACAAGGGGGTTTTTTTTTTTAATAAAATCAAAGGGGGTATTTTTTTTCACAAATCAAAGGGGAAAGTGAGTAATTTTTTGAAAAGCAAATTTGGCATTATTGTAAAGGTGCATTTTCAGCTGCGCCCGACACCTAGTGGGCCATTCCTGTGGGCACTTTTTATGTTGCAGGGTGCATTTTTTTTTGTTTTGCACTACTTCATTAAAAAGTTAAAAAAAAATCAAATTCACTCCTTAAGTCCCAGAAATAATTAAAACCCATCTGTGCTATTTATTGCACTGTAGCGTTCGGTATTTGTGATACCTCTGGCTAGCACTTATAGGTAAATTTGTCGTGATTGCGCTACTGTATCCGTCGCCTAATATAGCTGCCAAAATGATGTCTGAGATTGTTCTTTATAAATCATTGGGGAGAGATAAGTTTGCCATTTTGCATTTTTTTACTCCATCCATTACTCTAATAGTTCTTGTGTTTAGGCGTAAATCTTGACAAAAGTTCTGAAATCCAAAGTGTTTAGGGGAAGTTATGCCCCATGCATGAGGATTGCAGACTTTCTATGGTAGGTGTCATCAACAAGACTATTCCCTTTCAGTACTGCTTAAGTACCATGTATCGTATGATTTCTAAAAATTACCTATAGTTTCCCTCACATAAGGGCGGGTGATTTTTTTTATCTTTCTAAATACCTATAGTTTCCCTCACATAAGGGCGGGTATTTTGTATCGTATAACAGCCTAGCAAAAGGTATATCGAAAGGGGGACCAATTGGTGTTATAAGGAACCTTCACCATGTCTACAAAATTAATGACTGATTCTCATCAGTTGTTGAAAGGTCCTAATTACACACCATGGAAAAACAAGATGAAGGTTATCCTAGTCATGGATGACTTATGGGATGTTGTATCTGGAGCAACAACAAGACCTTCATCTGTTGTTGCTGCTATAGCTCCATCTACTACTCAAAAAGACTTTGACAAGCTAGACAGCAAAGCAAAGGTGCTCATTTTGCTTGTTGTGGTTGATGAAGTTCAACCCCATATTGCTGACTATGAACATAGTAAAGAGGCATGGGATGTCGTTAATACTATATATGAGGGAAATAATGATTCCACTATTCTATTTCTTCAATCTCAATTACACATTCTAAGCATGAAGCAGGGGGAGACAGTTGAATTTTTTCTTTGTAATGTCTAAATTGAAAGCAAATTTGAATTCTTTAGGAGAACTAGTTGATGACAAGCTCCTTACCTCAATTGTATTGAGAGCTTTACCTGATTCTTATCGGGTGTTGATCACTTCCCTTCAGGTATCACAACAAAAAGTTACTTTTGTAGAATTGGTTAATATGCTTCAAGAGGAGGAGGCACACCAACTACAACGAGATGATTCTTCTAACACTGCCCTCTACATCAAAAAGAAAGGGCAGAACCAGAATAAGGGTAATTTTCATAAGGGAGGGAATTCACAAAAGGATTCAAAAGGGAAACAAACTCAACAACCTCAACAGAAAAAGTGATATTGCAAGATATGTGACAAAGAAGGTCATGATACAAACAGATGTTGGCATAAGAATAAACAATCATAACAGAAAGGCCAGAACAAACCATAAAAGAATAAACAATAAGTGAATGTTGTTGTTGAAGAATCTGACATGGATTCTGAGAGAGCCCACAAAGTTCTCATGACTACCATAGTGTCCAAGCAGACGGATCCTATCTGGTATGTTGATTCTAGAGCCAGTAACCACATGACCGGTGACAAATCATGGTTTGAGCCTTTTGAGGCCAAAGAGGGCAAACCTGTCACTATTGTTGATGATAAAATCTACAAGGTTCAGGGAGAAGGTACTATTTCAGTCACTCTTCCTGATGGCAAGTGTCAGATTGACAAAGTTCTCTATGTTCCAATATTGGCCAATAATTTGTTGTCAGTCACACAAATTTTGGACAAAGATATGGTTGTGAACTTTAGTGTTGAAGGAGGCAAGAAGTGTTGTTCTATTACCAGGAGGGGTAAGAACATTGCAACTGCTTCATATAAGCATGGCTTATTTGCCTTGGATGATATCTCTACTCCACACGTAGCCATGACAGTCTCTACAAAGGAGGAAACTTCCCTATGACACAAGAGATGTGGACATTTGAGTTCTGGTTACTTACTTGAGTTAAGTAAGTATGAAATGGTAAAAGGTCTTCATTCCCTTTCTACCATTTTACCAGTTTGCTCCGATCGCTTAGCGGAAAGCAGCATAGAGTGCCTTTTGAAAGGAGCTCTACAAGAGCAAAGAAACCTCTGGAGTTGATTCACACCGATCTGTGCGGTCCCTTCACTCCCAAAAGTTATGGGGGTAAGAGTTATTTTCAATTATTCATCGATGATTACTCATGAAAGATGTGGGTATTATTTCTTCAACTGAAATCTGAAGCATTTGGCTTCTTTCAGCAATTCAAGAAATCTGTTGAAAAGGATTCAGGGACTTCTATAAAGACCCTTCGCTCAGATCAAGGGGGGGATTTCACCTCTAAAGAATTCTCTGAGTTGTTGAAATAAAATGGTATCACACGACAGTTAACTACTGCTTATACTCCTCAAAAAAATGGAGTTGTTGAAAGGAGGAATCGTTCCATCATGGAAATGGTTCATTGCATGCTCACAGGAGCTAGTCTTGAGCAACTATATTGGGTAGAAGCTGTCACCATAGCAGTATATCTGTTGAATAGGGCACCAAAAAAGTCTCTACAAGGAATGACTCCACAGGAAGCATGGAGTGGTAGGAAATCCTCCATTTCTCATCTACGCATTTTTGGATGTAAAGCTTTCATGCACATACCAAAAGAGAAAAGGAAGAAGCTAGATGAGAAGACATTGAAGTGTATTCTTCTTGGGTATGATGAGCACTCTAAGGGTTATCATTTGATTGATCCCTTGACCAAGAAGATACACATCAGTAGAGATGTAGGTTTTGATGATGCTTTCACATCAGAAAACACATCAGATGTATACCTAGACCTTATGGAAACCAAGGTTGATAAATCTCCTTCATCAAAAGTTGGAGGTCCGTCTTCATCTTCTTCAACACCTCAGAAGAAGAATCCAAAGTGGTATACAAATACAATCAAAGACTCTAAGCTATCCACTCCACCAGATTTGACATTGGATAGGCCTCGTACTTGCAGTATGTCTCGACAGGAGAAAGCTGCAATAGAGAATATTGGGGTTGATGATCTGTGTCAATATTTTGAGGAACTTTCTGTAGATCCAGAGAGAGATACAGAATATATAGATATTGATAATGATAGGTTGTTTATGTCTTCCATAGACGATCTTGAACCCGCATTAGTGCAAAGTGCTCTTGGTGAGCCTTAGTGGAAGGCCCCTATGGATGCAGAGTATAAGTCTTTGATGAAAAACAAAACTTGGAAGCTTGTCGATCTGCCATATGGAAAGATATCCATAGGCTGCAATTGGGTGTATAAAGTTAAGTATAAGGTAGATGGGACAATAGATAAGCATAAGGCCTGACTTGTTGCAAAGGGCTATGCTCAAAGAGAAGGCATTGACTACGAGGAAACTTTTGCACCTACTACTCGGATGACAACCATTCAAGTTCTTTATGCTATGGCAGCACAATATGGGTGGAAAGTACACCAAATGGATGTCAAGAGTGCTTTTCTAAATGGTGATCTCCAAGAAGAAGTCTACATGACTTAACCGAAAGGATTTGAAGTGGAAGGCCAACAGCAAAAAGTTTGCAAATTGGTAAAATCCTTATATGGTTTGAAACAAGCCCCTCAGGCTTGGTATATAAAAATGGATCATCACCTTCTACAACATGGTTTTAAGAGATGTTCATCAAATGCAAACCTCTTTTTTAAGAAACAAGGTTCTGAAATAGTGTTGCTTGTACTCTATGTTGATGATCTGCTCATTACAGGGAGTTCAGAAACTATGATTTCTACTGTCAAAAGAGACTTGTGTCAATATTTTGAGATGTCAGATCTCATACTTCTCCATTATTATCTTGGTTTGGAAGTCAGCCAAAAGGAGCACTACATCAAAGTGTCTCAGAAAAAATATGCCAAGATCCTATTGGAAAAATATCGCATGACTGATTGCAAGCCAATGTCAACTCCAATGGAAACATGAATTCAGTTATCACGATATGATGATCCACCTCAGGTAGATGGTACTCTCTATCGACAGTTGATTCAGAGTCTCATTTATCTGACCAACACTAGGCCGGATATCGTATTTGCTTGTCAACTATCTTTCGAGGTTCATGCAGGAGCCTAAGACTACACACTGGAAAGCAGCAAAGAACGTTCTTCACTATGTCTGTGGCACAATGGAATATGCCCTAGAATATAAGAGGAACAACAAATTCTTCTTATAGGGATACACGAACTCTAACTATGTCGGATCATATGATGATCGTAAATCAACTTCAGGATATTTGTTTCATCTTGGATCTGGTCCTGTCTCTTCGCACAGCAAGAAGCAACAGGTGGTTGCTATTTCATCAACAGAGGCAGAATATCGCGTCACACGTGAAGCTATGTGTGAAGTGATATGGTTGCATCGCATCCTAACAAGTATGGGTCTTCCATCAAAATCTCCAATACACTTGTTTTGCGACAACATGAGTGTTTTGAATCTTGTTAAGAATCCAGTACATCATGAAAGAACCAAGAACATTGACACACAATGTCACTTCATTCGAGACAAAGTTCCAAGGCACCGAATTCAGCTTCAGTATATTCCCACCAATTCTCAAGTTGCAGACATTTTCACTAAGGCACTTGCACGTGTCAAATTTGAATTGTTTCGCAGCTCTCTTTGTATTACCAAATGATGTAATCAGGGGGGATGTTAGTAGTTCTTAAATTACATAAATAATGTAATAAGGGGGACGTTAGATTTACTATAGTAATTCTTATTATTTCTTTATTTATGTTGATAGGGTAGTTAGTTAACTACCTAGGTTAGTTACGCTATTGTTAGCGTAATAATATTTGGTCTATTTTATTATTATATTTGAAGACCTAAGCTATTGATTAGATCCTAGGATTACGAGCTAATCTGGGCTCTCAATGTATTATTTAAACTAGTTCTAATCAATGGAATACTGTTCGTTTTACTTCAACAGTATCCTTATTGCTTATCACTCATCTTATTACAACCGGTTGTTTCCAAATCCCATGGTATCCTTGTTGCTTATCACTCATCTTATTACAACCGCTTCATCCTATTTTTCTAGTTTAACTTCTTTATAAGTTTGAGATCTTTTGAATTGGCATGATGGGTGGACTGTGTAGACCATAAATAGGAGTTCTTGAAGATTTATTGTTTCATTTTACAATATTTCAATGTTCCGCTTTTACTTCTTTGATGTGATATTGTCTTATTGTGAATTATAGACATAACAAGTTTCTGTACTTGTTATGTGCATCATCTTATAGATAATCTAGTATTACATTATTTAAAATTTATTTAGAACTTGTTTGAAGAGGACTTTCTGCTTTGTAAAAATGGATAATAGGAAATCCTCTGTCAAATCTATCTAGACATGCGTACATTCAAGAGTATTCCTAACAGATGAACATAAAAGTCATTTTTTTTTCATATTAATTTTGACTTCCACAGGACAATTATTTAATTGTTTTGCAGGCTATTCCCATGTTTGCTTTGAACAGTTTTCTCCTCCTCCTTTGGGAAGAAATCAACAATATTTTTGCTTTTTAAATTCCTGAATCTATCTCGTCAATGTAGTTCTTATTTGATTTGTCCCCATTATTTGATTCAGCATCATTTGCCCCCCAAGTAATCTTCTATTTTGTTATTCATTTCTTTATCAATTCTTCCGGGTTCTTACATTTTTTAAATAATTTTCTTGCCTCTATGGAGCTTTTCCTCGGATTGTGTTAATGCATCCATGACCATGTCGTCTTATAGGGACCTGTTAACACGTCAATCTGACTATCAACAGATGCCATACCTAACATATTTGCAAACCCATTGATGCTTCAAAGTTCAATGGTGAGAAGTAACAACAAATAAATAGCATGCCTGCACCTCGCCTCCTCATGAATACGCATATTTCATAGCGTTACGCTCAAATGGAATGCTAGTGGTCTATAAAGCAGCCAATTAAAACTAATGAACATCCCAATTTGTGTTCTCTCTAAAAAGTCTTTAATGAAATCTATCGTCTGTACTTCCTTAGCTCTTCTACATTTAAAATATACTTCTGAACTCACATTCCAAAAAGATACACTACTATGATTACAAAACCTATCACATCCAAACAAATAAGATTGTAGTTGTTATCATAAACAAGATCTTAAAGTAGCTTGCCTGCTTAGCCTTTGAAAGATATTGTATAAACTCATCGCCCCACAAGTTGCTATGGTGGTTGCCTGAACGTCACGATACACCTGAATTTCTACAGGTCAAAGCAATTATTGATAATAGAAGAAACAGCAAGTTCACGCCCATGCTTGCTGGACAATGCTGCGACTGCTTTCGTCGAAAGGGTAAGGGCATTGCCAGACTTGTACCTGAACAAGATAGCACAAGAGCACAAAATAAGCAACAGCACAGCCATTGTACCGGGGTTGAAGAACACAGAAAAGCCACTTACCACATATAGGAGCAAGTCAGGTATAGGTATACTCTTAAAATTCTTTACAATTTTTTTCTTCAACATTTAATGAAAGGTCTATTTTCCCACCCCTCCAAGTCCATACGTACACTTCGCTTTAAATTTTCCACAATAAGATGACGTGATATTAACAAGCTGCACTGGACGAGTAGTTGGGAGTGAGAGCGATAGGACGAGAGGGAAATATCCATTTAAGTCGGAGGTATTTGATTTAACCAGACAGTCGTAGCTTTTACAATTTTATTGATTTATTATTATTTTTACTTACTTCAGTGTTACAACTTTAAAATTAATTATTTTATTTAATAAAAAAAATATATAAATATTTAATTATTTAAAAATAATAAATATTTTTTAAGAATATAATGGAACCATTATTTTATATTTAAAAATAAGTTAAAACATAAAAATTAAAATTAACCTGTTTAAATTTACTATTAAATTAAATTATGATTATTTTTTTGGTTCATGGTTTTATTTTTTTGGCATGTCTCTTGTTTTAAATATTTTTTCCTTTTTTTATATCAAGGAAGTTTTTTTTTCCTATTTGTTTATTTTATAAAATTTATAAAATCTTAGTTAAACTCAAACACTTTTTTAGGTTAAATTAATTTTTTCAAGTCCCTGATTATAATTAGCCTAAGGTAGGAGGTTATAAAACCCAAAATACCTCAATTATCCTTGGAATGACTTCAAGGAACAATGATCCTAGTTTGTAATAGATGTTAGTGTAAAGACAATAGATTATCTATAGGTTTTATCCCTTAATTCCATACCACATCCTAGAATTAAGAGGCACCATTTCTTCTTATATTCTTAAGAACCAAATACTAGTCTTCTATTGGGGTAGTAATAAAGTACTAATGTCATAAGTGTCAACCTAATTCTTGATAAAAATTATTTGGGTATCAACACTAAAGCACCTAATCTAATGCCAAAAGTCATCGTTAATTAACTAATTTTAATATCAATATCAAATCAAAATATATTATCAGGGGCATTCCTCTTGATACTATAAAAATACATGAACAAAAATATCACACAATCCATTATATTTTCCTACTTATAATTACTAAAATCTAAATCATATTTACTTTTGTTATTTGTTTATAAATATTGCTTACCTTTTGTATATGATTTGGTTGTCAATATATATGTCCCTCATTGATTAGCAGTATTTTAATTAAAATACCATTATGCTCAACATCTCTATATACACCAAATGAAACCTAGTGTTATATTTGTACTCTATATCTTAGTTTTAAAATCTACTTTGGCTATACATGTGTATTAATGTGAAAATCAAGTTTAACTATGTAAGTGCTTCTTATTATACTTTGCATTTAATTTTTTTTTTTTGTGTAAAACAATCCGATAAGGGATACCACTTTTAGGTAAGACCCAAGGAGGCAAGGGTATCTCTTCTGCCAAAATCGCACAAGGCTCACACCTGGGCTAACACCTTTGACATACTCAAGGAGCAAACCTGAAACAACAAAAAATAAGAACACATAAAAACAAACACACAAAAATATTAAAAATTCAAAAAATAAAAAAATATTCTCCTTAAGTGTGTAAAAAATATAAAGCACAACCAAACACACACAATAATATTAACAATAAATACAACACAAAACACACTAGAAAAACATAACAAAACACAAACATAACAAAAAACAACATAACGCTACAAAGACAACCAACAAAACAAGAAAAACAAAAACAACCAAAATCTAAAAAATAATAATAAGTAAAAACAACCAACAACATACAACAACGAAATATAAAAACATATAAAACACTCACACACCAAAATACAAAAATACCAATTAACACAAACACAAGAACATAAAAAACACAAGAACAACAACACAAAATACAAAACAACAAGAATACAAGAACAACACAAAAAAGCACACACATAAATAGAAAAGAAAAAAATAAAACACAACAATGACCTTTCTAGACCAAAAGACTATTAAGGCAAGAATCGACAAAGGAAACAAAAGAAAGATTAGTTTGATCTAGGAAACTTAGATATCTTGACCAAACTAAAGAGAAGTAAAAATAAAGCAAGAAGAAACTAGGTACCTCCAGAACTAGAGTCATCCAAAGAAATGATAGAAAGAAGAGCTTCCCTTATTTGTGAAGTCCACCATCTAGGAGGATGACCGTAGCAAGTAAGATCACCTTTATCCAAAGCCTAATTACCTAAAGCATCGACACTCTTATTCTGATCTCTGACCACATGATTGTAATCAACTTTCGAAAATCCAATCTGAATTAATTGAATCTTCTCAATAATTTTTTTTATTCTCCAATCAACCTTATGATTCTTAGGAGTCTTAAAAATATTAATCATGAGTTGAGAGTCATAATCAACTAATACCTTTTCCCATCTAACCTTAATATCCTCTTGAAGGCCTCTAAGGATAACATACCCCTCATGAAGGTTATTGGATAGAATACCCAATTCCTCAACAAATGTAAAAACCAGGGAGCCATATGAAAGTCTACCAGTTCCTCCTACACTAGCTTTTCTAGGGTTCCATCTAGAGGCTTCATCAGTATTGACTTTTTCAAAATCCTTAGGATGAGGTTGCCAATTCCTTGTTCTATCTATCTTGCAATTAATTACATTCCCTTTAAGTTGGTTTCTCTTAGAAGAGTTAATATTCAATCTTTGCATCACTTGATCCCATATTTGGTGGGATTTTTGGGGGTGATTAAGGAGTTAATGGACTAATTCAACTAAGTTGGAAATGGTATTTTTCTATATATAGTGAATATCCTTCCTTTCTTGATTAAAAATCTGGTTGTTCCTTTCATTCCATATATTCCAAAGAAGAATGGTAGAACCCATCCAAACTAACTACCTAATAAAATGATCAACACCCTCTCGATTAGGCCAATTCCTCCAAATTTATTCAAAAGTAAAAAAAATGGACCACTGTAAGTCAAGTAAAGTGGTCATTCTCCTCCAAAGTTCATAGGCTAAAGTACACTCAATAAAAATATGGCTAATAGTTTCCACATTCTCTTCACATATTTCACATCTAAAAAAGCCATGAAAACCATGATTCATAAGATGCTCCCCAGTAAGCACCCTGCAATGCAATAAAAGCCAAGTAAAGAACCTCACCTTAGGCCACCACTTTTGAGCCCACAACTAACAAAATATGTCAGATTATTGGATGGGATTATTATGGCATAAGGCCAAAGAACCTTGACCAACTGAATACTCACCCTTAGTAGCGTTTTTCCATCCAAAACAATCTTTATCATGGGACCAAGAGAGATTTCATATGAAGGATGCACTGGATATCTTATCTTTACATTTTTGGGATTTGAATAGGTCAATCCTCAATAGGAATGCAATATCTACCAACCTCTGAATTACCAGCATGGTATCGATAATAATTAGCCACCTTTATCCAATTAGCTTAGTGAAGCTCCTCCATCGAAGGCCTCTAGTCAGGAAACTGAGTTATCAAATACTTGTGACCATCCCAAGAATCTATCCAAAAATTTACCTTTTGACCATTATGAATGATCCAAAATAATTTTTTCTTTATCAAATTCTCACCATTATTAAGAACTACTAAAATGGGAGAACCTTTGGAAGGCAATTAATAGCGAACAAGGTCTTCATGACTTTTATTCTCAGCATATTTAGCACAGAGATTCTTGGTCCAAAGAGCATTGGGGTTATGCAAAATCCTCCAATATAATTTAGCATCTAAATATTTGTTGTTATTAATAACAGATAGGAATCATAACCCCCCTTCATTCTTAGGAAGACATAAAGTGTCCCATTTCACCAAGGCCCATTTTTTCTCCTTAGTACCACTCCAGAGAAATCGATGACTGATTTGATCCAATTCTTGAAGAACAACCTTTGGGATATTCAACATGGTAGAAACATAAATAGGAATAGCCTAAAGGACTGATTTTACCAAGGTGATTCTGCCCCTAGAAGAAACCCAAATATTGGTGCACTTTCCAATTTTCTTCTTGACTTTGTCTAACAACAAATTTCAATATTATTTTTTTTTGTCTTAGAATACTGATGGGAATACCTAAATAAGTGATTGGAATGGAGGTCTTATTATATCTTAATTTATCAAAGACCATGGATTCCTGTCTAGCAGAGCAGTGAAAGAAAATGACTTTAGATTTATCTTCATTGATCAATTGCCCGGTAGCCTTAGAAAAATAGCTAATGATTTGCTTAATAGTAGAAGCTTCCTTAACTGTAGATTTACCTAAAAGAGTAGAGTCATCAACAAATTTAAGATTAAAGAGAGGTCTAGCCCATGAGCAATGGTAACTCCCTCAACGGTTTTGTCTTTTTTTTTTTTTTTATAACTCTACCTAAGCATTCAACAATAATGATGAGTAAATAAGGGGATAGGGGGTCACCTTGCCTAATACCTGTGGAATTTGGGAACAACTGAGAAGGCCTACCACTGATAAGAACTAAGAAGGAAACTAAAGAGATACATCCCATAATCCAATCCATCCAATTTTGAGAAAAACCAAATTACTTCAAAACTTTGATAAGGAAGTGTCAATCCACTCTATCATAAGCTTTGGATAAGTTTAACCGAATGAACATGGAAGGATATTTTCACATATCCATGGAATGGATGGCTTCCTAAGAAATAACTATCTCATCAACTATTTGATGCCCTTCCACATAACCCCCTTGTTCAGGGAAATAATCTTATGCAAAAGAGTCTTCAACCTTTCTGCCATGATCTTAGTAATGATTTTGAGAAGAACATTAAATAAAGAAATAGATCTAAAAGCTGAGATATGATCAGTATCTTGAGATTTTGGAACAAGAGTAATATAAGTTTTATTGATAACCTTCAAAATTTCTTGGGCTTTCCCGGATTCTTCCACCACCTCTAATAAATCAGCATGAAGGATATCCCAAAACTCTTGGTAGAACTCAATGGAAAAATCATAAGGACCTGGGGTTTTTCCTTTTTGCATTTTAAAAAATACCTATTGAAGCTCATTGATAGTAATAGGAGCAGTCAAAATAGATTTCTCCTCATAAGTGATAAGAGAAGAGATTGCTTAAAGAATATTTTGTTCAGAAGCTGAGTCAAGAGAAGTAGTAGTAAAAATATTAGAAAATTAATTGACAACAATAGAGTTCATGCCATCCCAAGTGTAGACAACATCTCCAGAATCTGATTTCAGGGAAGAAATAAAGTTGTGAGATCTTCAAGCTAGAAGATATTTATGGAATAAATTTATGTTTTGATCACCTTCTTTGAGCCACTAAATTCTAGATTTTTTCTTCCATAAGAGTTCTCTTTTTTTCCACTCCTCTAATTGAGTTGTGAGCTTAATTTCATCTGCACTTGTACTCTTTGTGAGGCCATATAAACAAATTTTATTATTCAATTTTTCAAACTGAGCAATAACTTTACGTTTTTTTATGAACATCCCCAAACTCCTTCCAGATCCAAGTTTTGATTTTGGATTTAATTTATTGCAATCTTTTGGAAACATAAAACATCTTAAATCCCATACCTAGGATTACCTTCCTTCCACTATTGTTGAATTCGAGGTTTAAAGGAACTATCTCTAAGCCATATTAACTAAAATAAAAAATGAGAGAAACTCACATTGTTTTTCCACATTTCCACCATGATAGACCAGTTATACAAACCAGCATTGTTAAGAGTCTTCACTTTAGGAATGTGACCATGGATTAAGAAATTGTTAGAGAGCAAGAACCTATCCAATATCTTATACAATCTAATCCTTACCTTTTGTTAGACCAATTCATAAGGCCATTATCTGGTTGGATTTCCAAAAGATGAAGGTTTGTAATATATTCGCTTATGAGGTCAATGATCTTAGTACAAATTTCTATTTCCCTCCATTTTCTCATCTAGAGAGAGGATGGTATTGAAATATCCTCCAATATAGATCCAAGCTTTAGGAAAATGAGAGATAATATAAGTAATATTCTTCCACTATCTTCTTTTTTCCTCCAAATTAGTCGGAGCATAAATAGTAATGCATAGCATAATTTGGTTGGAATATCTGCTTTGAATAGCTATAGCCAAAAGACCCCAATTACCAACCATATGGTGAATAACTACCTATTTTGGGTCCCAAAGGCAAGCAATGCCACCAGAAGTCCCTTGGGAACTAAGGGAAACTACTTTTCCAGTTGATCAAATTTTACTAGCAATTGATTCCATATCCTCTATTGATATCTTTATTTCTTGAAGGAAAACAAGATGTGGATGATTTATCTGAATCATTCTTCTAATTTTATTTTATTTTGAAAGACTCCCTTTGAGTCCTCTAATATTCCAAGTGATGATCTTCATTAATACCACAACTAAAAAAGTTGGGAAGAGCATTAATCTTATCTTCCTCTACAAGATTTTCACCTCTTCTTCTATCATATGATATTGATTAGTCTTACGACCTGCCTTTTGAATAGAAATTTAGAATCCATCTTTAGTTTTTTTCCTGTTTCTTGACTTACTCCAATTGAATCTAAGATAGCTTCTATACTTGAATAATGCTTGTACACAGTCAAAATATTACCATAACAGAGTCTATATTGGGACCTATATTATTTGAAGTTTTAACATTTAAAAGATTATTTTTCTTGTGAATATTTTCTCCCTTTTATCTATTGAAATCCTTTGATTTGTTGGTTTGTCTCTAATATTTTTCATTTATCTTTAAATTGTGTTTCTAAGATATTTTTTTCCATTATTTCCTCTTCCTCACTTGGGACCTCATTTGTGGAAATAATTTTAGACATATTAGTAGATAACTTTGATTAATCCTTCATAACTGGTTTTTTTTAGGGTTCTTCTTAGGTATTTGGAAATCTGTTGAATTTATATCTTCCTTCTTTTGATCTGGAATTTTTTTTGGAAAAACACTACCCAAATGACCATATTCATGGCAAATTCTACAATGAAAAGGAATGTTCTCATAGTCCATTACTTGCTCCCAAGTGTCCTACCCAAATTGTAAAGTGATCTTTTTAGGTAGGGTTTATCAAAATCTATTAAAACACAAATACAAACATAAATAATATGTTCAAATTTTTTAGTACAATCAGCAGTCATCATAAATATTCCTAAAGAGTTTTTGATTGAAGAAAAAATAGTTAGATTCCAAAATTTAATTGGGAGGCCAAAGAGTCTAACCCACACACGACCTATAGAAGCATCTCTTCTTTGGATTTAAATTTAGTATGCCAGGGTTTCATGAAAAGCCCCACCCTTCTAAAGAACGAAGGACCCCCTTGAAAATTTTTCTCTCTATCTTCATTATTAGAAAATAAAAAAAGAAAATAATCATTTGGATAAATAGAGATTTGTAACTCACCTTTAGACTTTGAAATCAGATAGGCCCAAAAAAAAACCACGAAATGAAAAATTAGTCCTCTTTTTCCCAAATCTTCAATGCCAGTTTGAATGTTGCCCATATCAAGCTTAACAATGGGAGTTCCATCAACTGCTTTAAGATATTATGACTCTATTTTCCTGGGATCAATCTTAGGCATTCTTAGAGGTTTACGAGAATCCCTAATATCAATATTAGCATTATGTTGAGGATGTCCACCATAGAGGGCATCCCTAAAATTCATCTTTCAGGGTAATTCTTTGAAATTATTACCCTTGATAGGGTTGCCACAGTAGATTTATTTTGTGGATGCACCTTAGAACCAGATTCACTTGAGATCTGAGCCATTTTTTGATCAGCTGCTTGAAAATTTACATTTAAATTTTGATGGTATATAATTTTTTTTTGGTATCAAATAATGAAAAAAGTACATAAACTCGTTCATTTTATTGTGGTTATATATCACTTTTTAATTTTTATGATTTATTACAAGATTTTATCCACAAGTGCACAATAATTTTTAATATATATCAAATACTATTTAAGTTATACCAAATAATTTGTTAGAAAATGAAATGCTTGATTATTTTATTTCATAAATCAACTTTGTACAAATAGCAAAGTTGATCATTGAGAGTCGTTGGATTACAATAACTCATCAAATCTAAACTAGGATAAACTGAGAGTTCACCTGACTCATGGAAGACTGGTAACTCAAGTAAGTCTATTCTAGTCAAACTTAAGAGAATAATTATTTATTATAACACCCCCCTTAAGTGATACTAGGGGTGAATTTAACAAATGAGTCCCGACAATAGGGCCTGATGAGGTACTCATGTACAATGATTTTTTTTGAAGAGATGGTAAAACCCTATGGGAAAAAACCATCTATCAAAAAGGGGAAAAAAATATATGTCTTTGTATGGCGAAGATTGTCCTCATTGAAAAAATTAATAAACAATATGTGGCATACTTAGAAGAAATGAGTCCTGGCAACAAGGCCTGATAAAGTACTCATGTAAAAAAGATATGTTATAGCCACAGAAATGAGTCCCAGTAGCAAGGCCTGATAAGGTACTCATGTACAATATGTGATCAAAAAGAATAAATATCACCAAAAAGAACTCCCTTAAAAATCAAAGTGTCTTACAAAAAAGAGTGTGAAGATAGGATGAAGAAAGAACCACAAAAATTGCAAGGGTAGTCCAAAATGACTCCATAAGCATGAGTATGTGGTTTCCACCTATATGAGCACAATGGGCTGAAAACTAGGTCCAAAACTTATGGACAAACAACAAAATAAGGGAATGATGAAAAACCCCAAGGGAGAAAACCACCTGCCATAATAGAAGAATAAGAAGAAGGAATATGTGCATGGAGGATGAAGAGGAAGGAAGATGTCCTCTTAAACCCCCCTAGGACAACTTCCATCAAGAATCCTGCAAAGGACCCATCAGATGTCTCAAAAAAAGTAGAGACTCATCATCGAAATGAATGAAATCATACTCCTAGACTGGTGCTTGTGACACAGATGAAGGTTGTGAACCATGAAAAAAGGTCACTAAAAAAACCTCTTGAAACCAATGTGTCTCAAAAAAAATGTGAAGATAGTGTGGAAAGAACCACAAGAATCGCAAGGGAAGTCCAAATCGACTCCACAAGGATGAGTATGTGGTTACCACCTATATGGACACAATGGGCTGATTAACAAGGTCCAAAAAAAATGGACAAACAACAAAACAAGGGCACCAATATTGGGAGTGTCGGGTTCAACCGAGAATGCACTACATGATACAATAATTTGATCCACAAAAATTTGTGGAAATAAGTTTCAAATCTAAAAAAAAATACTGCACCATCTTGTTCGGCTCAAAAAAACCTTTCCAATGACTATAAATACCCATATATACGGGTGACATATTGGCCTTCATTTGTAAGAAAAACAATAATCTTCTCCCAAACAAAAGAACTTGAGAATGTCCTTTGAAATAAAGCAGGTTTTAGAAGTTTTCTCTAAGAGGAAAAAATACATGAACCATGATGGCCTTCCAATATTTATGTGGCATAAAAAAATTAAAGTGGACTTCTTCTTCTTTCCTTTTAAAAAAAAAATGCAAAATGCTAAAAAAAATTAATGGGCCCATTGGTCGGCCACTTAATAAAATATAAAAACTTTATTAAATCCATACAAAGCATGCAAAGTGGTCCTTCCATTTTATTAAAACTATAGTCAGTAAGCTGATTATTGCCGCCTACAAAAACCTTGATAGCAGCATTGTTTATTTTTGCCGATCAGGACCATTCCATCATGCCACTTGGTCAATCATCATCGTGGCATCGTCTAGCTTGACGGTGAGGAGTCGATGCAACCGTTGAATGGAAGCATTTCCCGATCGTCGATATGGCTATCATAAACAAAATATATATACCGCCATCACTGACGAATGACGACACCACCGCTATTCTCCAATGCAGCGATGCAAACGTCAAAAAATGTAACTGTCTTTTCACCATAGTACACATAAAATTGTGCCATCGCAATATCCCCTTAATGCCTCACCACGCGTGCCATAGTAGATCACTTGTCTCCAAAAATTTGTACTCGGGCACCAACTGACCATCGAAAAACTTGAATATTGTTGGAAAACTTGAAAACAGTGTCAGGAATCACACCAACTCCAATTCTTTAGGAAAATGATCTCAACTATTCTCCACACGACATCTACATCTTCAGGCTATTTTAGGTCACTTTGACTATATGGCACTCAATAACAGTAACTAATGTCATCTACGAATGAATAATGTTCAACAGAATTTGATAGGGAACTTTACTCATTATCCCTAATCCATATATCATATCATAGGACCTCCAGCAATGCAGACCTTTGTCGTGATAAAAAAATGTTCCATTGAGCGAAGCCTCCACAGAAAATATATTGTTCTCGAGTCGTTAAAATCATCAGGTTGAAGCAGGCTCTACTTCATCACCAGAATACCACGCAGCTCGAGGTGAAGGCGATGGTTAGGTTAGATAAAATTGATTTTTGTCATAAATATTTTCATGAGGTCCTCCAATTGGTCAGCCAAAAAAAATAATGAACTTCTTATATCTTCGTTTTCTTGGTCGATCCGTTCTACGACATCACCTTTCTTGACATTGCTCAATGGCACAGAAGTAGTGTAGTGAACCCTCAGAAACATCATGATGAAAGTCACCTATGTGGCCAATACAACAACAATAATAGGCCAAAGTGCATGCATCACAAAGTTATCGGTGTTCGAGGAAAGAAAAACTAGCAAACTCTTCACTCTTCCGCTGCACCAGCAGTCGTTTGCACTATAGCAAATGATTAAAGCAGCCCCACGGATTAATTAATACGTCTCCATTGGGTAAGAATTTTATAGCCCACACACAACTAAATACGGACAAAGGTAAACATGGTTACTGTGAAACATTACAGATTTTTCAAATAGAAACCTCTCTATTCTCCGTACCGCTTCTTAGAAAATAAGATAATGCAGTAGATCACTCCGTAATCTCCTCAATCACTCTAACAATCATATGCTATAGTCACCGGTTAATCTCATGCAACATCTTATTACACAGTGGGCTGCGTTAAAGTGCTTCAATGTCCTCTACCTCTTGGTAATATTTCACTCAAATGGCTATCTCCAACCATCATCCCAGGTGCCATAATGATAGTACCTCAGTGCCACAAAAGACCATCAAGATGAAATATCAAATCATGAACACAAAGCCAGCGATATGATAGAGCCTTCACTGTTCACATCGTGAGAATACGGTGCAGTTAGAAATCACAATCATTCTCCTGCATAATATGACTTTTAAAAAATATTTTATCTTTGAGTGCAGTGTGCGTGAGCATCGAAAATCATGGCGTCATGATTAATATCCGCCATCATCAGGTCAAAAAATTGGGCTCCACCATAGCACCAAGACCATGCATTATGCACCACCATCGTTATCCAACAGAACTTCCACCATATCTAATCCCATGTAGGTGCTTTCCACAAATAAAATCTTCATTCAATCTGGAAGAAGTGATCAGCAATAAATGTTGATGGTCAGATACGCTACAACATCACGCATAGTTGAAAGCTTTCACCATTATACTACATTAATCTCTATTAACAAATGGTACACCAAAGAAATGCCAAAAATTTACTCCTTCCTTGTCTAGAAGAAATAACATCTCACCCCCAACCTGTTGCCATATTATCTATCGGTCACATAGTGATGCTCTAGCCAACGACCACCACAACATGGTCAAGGGCTACAAACTCCTCAATAGCTATAAACTTCATGAACTATTCTCTGTGAACATGGTGAACATTTCTTCGTGAACACAGCTACGCTTGCCACCAGTTGAAAGACCTGAATGTAGCTTTAACTCCCATACAAAAAGTGAGAAATGCTAAAAATATGGAAACACAATTGTCACCATTGTTTTGATGCCAAAAAAATGCATTAACTTGATTAACTTCTCCCACGGGCACAACACAGGAATAATAAAATACTTAAGGATGCTAGAGAAAATAGACTCGACATGCGCAATCCCTTCCCGTCGATTATTAAAGTCAAATTGAATGTTTGCACAACACGTCAAGGAGTACAGTAGCACAACTTCCATATTACCAACTTCCATATTACGATGAGCGATCTCTGCATCAGACAATGCCTTCCCCATGTGCAATCATTGCAACGACTCTTCATAGGAGAGAGCAGGTGCTTCCATAGGTAATATTTTCGTGGAGTGTCAATCTTAACTATTCAGATGCCTTAGATTCTTCTTGTGAAAGTAGAACAATTTCAGAAACTTGCGCTATTCCTCATGATCATCTCCTTCATGTAAAAAATTCCCCATGTTGCAATCGGATTCGCACATCATCATTTCTCCACATGGATTTTACGCAATATTGGCAGCTCTTGATGGCTTCTAGGTACAACAATTGTGGTACCACATGCTAGTCCAATTTACCATGTCAAATAACATGAATTTCGAGTGCCACCTTGACCGTGATCCCTCCTTCATTAGTTTTTCAATATCTAGTTCTCCAAGGTCCACAGGGTGCACATGGATGATTTTAGGCATCAAAACAAACTACCACATTGCTGCAATCAAGCCATAAACTACAGAGGTCGTGATTTTAGCTTAATTTTGGGATTCACGATAAAAAAAAATATGCAATGTTACAGGAACAGGACGTCATCCAGGGTTATGCATAGCGGCTATTTTTAGCCAATTGGCTAAAATTAGGATTTTTAAAATTTAGAATTGGCTAATATTTGAGACCCTTGACCAAGGCCCATTAGCCAAAAATTTTTGGGTGCAATTTTTTTTGGGGGGTCGATTCGCCCCAATTTTATAATAATTTGACCATTTTAAGTTTAAATTTCCAACATTACCCTTAATAATAGTTAACCTTCTACATTTTTTCGACACTATTCACCTGAATTTTGAAATTGATTCACCAAATTTTTATAAATACATTTTGGAGCTGATCCCTTATGCATAACCCATCATCCACAATAAAGATGCCAGCACTGCCTACATCTTCTCCATGATCAACCATGATTGTAGATAGACTGATAATGTCTCATAATTACGGTGCTTCTCAAACACAGTAGCACCCGAGAAAATAGAACCTGCCACCATGATCATCGGCCTTTCGTTGGGTAAGTATGGGTGCAATAATAGTTATGGTACTCATCGTTGCGGCTTCTGGGTATTATTGCCCCTCAAAATTTAAGATGAACACTCTATGTTTCATCGAAGCCACCACTCACAGTCAAGAATAAACGATGCGATCATGAAAATAATCTGTGGGTCTTAAACACTATGAATATCAGCAACACTTAAAGAATCGCTTGCATTAATTTCAACAACAATGAAAAAAAATGGATTAAAAGAACGTAGAATTTTATCCGCCTCTACATCCATGTCCAACACTCTATTATCAATTATAGTTATGGCCTTCTCTAGAATTGAACAACTATTTTGGTAATGCAATCACCATGTCGGTTTCTAAATTCTTTCTAGACGAAAAATTTTTGCCTCACAGTAGCAAATCCACCATGTTTTGACTCAAATCCACTACACCTTTCAACACAAATAGGGCAACACTATACTGCCGAAACACACCGCATCCTCCAAGGGTGGTTTCTAATCTGATAAGTTGCACCACATGAGCTCATTGAAGCTCGCATACCATAATTGCTTTTTACCTTCATAGATGGACGTCATTATAGACAACCTCCTCACACCTCGAGAGAATCGCAACAAATTTGGTGAAAATGCCAAAATGGATAAAGATAAAAAAAACTCGTGTTCTCCTGAAATTGAGTGCCTGAAACACAAATTGTAGCAATATTATGGTGGACGAATATAGATTTGTCGTAGGTGGAAAAAAGAAATTTACCAAAATAGAAAAAGTAAACATATATGCAAATGTCTATTAGGGGTCTACAAACAAAGGGTTCTGACCTACAGTATAGGTCGTAGATCTCCAACAGCTTCTCCAAAAAAATAGAGAGAATTGCCTTGCAATGAGACATGGCTTGATGTAGTAGATTAAGAACCTTAAAAATGAATACAAACTCTCCTGGCATGTTGTCTACGTCAACACTATCAGCAAAATAAGGAACTGCTCTATAAAACAAACTTCCTCCAAAAAATACACCAACGGCATACTGTAGATCTGCTCGAACATAACATTTGTGTCTAGCAAAAAAAAACTACTCTAGAAACCCAGATCTGGAGTATAAGACTGTTGAACTGGAAAAACTAAAAAATGACCTCCCAAACTAAATTTTTTTAACCAATGGTTTTTGATCCATCAAAATATGGAGAGCATACTCCCTCGGTAAAAAAATTAGGAGAAAATAATTCGGGAGGAGGGTTTCAATGAGGAAAATCCCCCCATGAGGAAAATTTCCTCAAGCTCATAGGGCAGGGAAAGCCCACTGTGATACCATGTTAGAAAATGAAATGCTTGATTGTTTTATTTCATGGATAAACTTTGTATAAATAGCAAAGTTGATCATTGAGATTCGTTGGATTACAACAACTCATCAAATCTGAACTAGGATAAATTGAGAGTTCACCTAACTCATGGAAGAGTGGTAACTCAAGTAAGTCTATCCTAGTAGAACTTAAGAGAATAATTATTTATTCTAACATAATTTTCACATTAAGATTACCTTTTCATATAACAAGTACATGTAACAATGTACATCAACACTGCTTAGATTATGCTTATAATTTTGATAATAATCATCTTTCTATACTAGAAATAACCTTTTTAGAATATGATAATATTATATAAAATAAAAAACAAAACCTCAAGTGATTTTCTCATTTTTAATGACGGGTCATGAATATTTATCTTAAAATCTTGAACTTTAAACAAGTCTAAATTTCTATTTTAAGAAATTATAAATTTTATGTAATTATCAAATTTTAATTGATTTTTTGAGATTGAAATGGACCTGTCTCTATTACATCATAATCACATAATGTTACTACGATAGTTTTACAATTATGTATTTCATGCTTGTCAAGATTCAATTATGGGTTTTGAAAGTGAGGAATTTAATCAATTGAGCTCACACCGTTTGATAAATTTTATATAATTATTATGTATGCACAAAACATAAATTTATATGTGAAATCCTATTATATTTAACTATAAGAATTAAATTTTATGGATCAAGCTAATAATGAAGGCTTTTAGCAAGCACAAACCAAGAAGATGAATAGAAGGATTAGAAGCTAGAAGTGCCAATTTGTTAACTCCAAACCGCTTGAAAATTTCAACAAGTATGATGCTATAAAATCATATCAGGAATAAGACCTTCATGATGAATTTGAACACAAAAAAGAAAACCATGAGCAAGCCTCTCTTGGTACAAAGTTGGTAGACCAGACTCTATAGGAAAAACAAGTGAAGAACCTTTTTAGGAAATACCCAAAGTCAAATTGAGTTAATGGATAATATTATACTCCTTAGTGTTTGTATTGGGTTTATTGTAACATGATTCTCTTGTAATCTGGGTAGGAAATCTAACCAAGAAACAAAAATTGAAGAAGAAAATAAAATTATTATGACTAATACTCAAGCTACACTAAAGGTTCTCTTTAAAGATAAGAAACCCACCAAAAAATGATAATGCTCTCATGTTAATGTAGAGTCCTAGGTGGGTCACTTAAGAAAACCTACCTCAAAGGTTTGATAAAGGACCTTTGCCCTTGTTTAATAGGAATTTAGAAAATAAATTTAGATAAAAAAAGGTGCCTCTAAATCATGGATATCTATTTGAACCACTCTAAAATTGATGTGTTTGATAGCAAAGAGTCTTTGGTGGCCTTCTTATAGCATGGGATAAAAATATTTTATCCAAAATAGGTTGTAAGCAAAGCAAATACTAGTTTTCTCTTATTTTATATGCTAAAGATTTTTCTTTCTCCTATTTGAATGTGTATGCCCCTAATGCCCTAATTTAAAAGAAGCAAAGTTGGATTTCAATTATTTCCTATATTAAAGAAAGTAATCCAGGCGATTTGATCATAGCTAGATATTTTAATTTGGTGTTCTTCCCCTTTGAAAAAAAATATGGCACTAGTATTAGATATGCTTGCAGGGCATATGTAGGGCATATATGGAAGATATCATTTCTCTTGCTAGTATTCAAGAAAAAAAAACCTTTTAAAGAGCTATATACTTGGACTAATTGAATGAAATAAAATCATTTTATTTCTAAAAGAATTAATATATTATTGGTCTAAGAAGATATTCTTACATGTTTTCCTTCAATAATAAATAAAATCATCCAAAGCATAGTCTTTGATCATAATTCTATCCTTTTGGATAATGGTAACAAAAAGACTTCATGTCTCATTCCATTCAAATATAACCCAAATTGGGTTCACTTGAATGGTTTTATAGAGGACATTGAGCATTATAGAAACCCTCCTATAATGCTCAAGACAGATAGAAGATCAATTTTTCTAGGCTAAAAGCTTATCTAAGAAATTAGATTAAATTGCATTATAATATTAAAAATCTAAACAACTCCTCCTTCTTAGCCTAGGAGAAATGGAAGAGTTTTAGAGATAGCACCTCCTAGTGAAACACTAAAATATAAGGGAGACTACATTCTCTCCCAAATTCATGTGAAAACTAGGAAAGATGAACAATTTTGGAGACTCAAATCCCATATGACTTGGTTACAAGGAGAATTCAACACTAGGTTATTTCATATTAAGGCTCATAAAAGATACTAAGGGAATATGATTAATGAAATCTAGTTGAAAAATTGTGACAAGATCTCCAATATTTTAGAAATAAATAAAGTTGTGTATAGCCACTACGAATCTCTTTATAAAAAAAATATGGAAATCATGTTGGTCAAGTTTCATTGCTACAAAATATTTCTAAGGTATTAATTGAGGAAATAAAAAATTCTCTTTGCTAGGTAGTCACTCTAGAAGTACTTAAGGACATTGTATTCAAATCTACGAAGGATAAAGTTCATGGTCTAGATTCATTCACTAATATCTATTACCACAAATGCTTTAATCTACTAGCTATTATGCTCATATAAAGGGTAAGTTGATTGGTGCTATTAAGTCTATCTCTTTAGCTTTGATTCTAAAGAAAAATAATACCTCCAGCTTCAATTGATTTAGAGTTATTTGTTTGTGTTATGATTCATATAAATTTATGACCAAAATCATAACCACTAGAATAAAGAGCATCTAGATAAACTTATATTTGATGAGCAAGGAGGTTTCATTCCTAGTAGACAACTACATGACAACATTGTGATTGTCCACGAGACCTTACATATCAATAGTAAAGAATAAAAATGATTGTCGTTAAACTTGACATGGTCAATGCTTTTGATAAAGTGGATTAATATTTTTTTGCTCAAGTGCTTAGTACTTTTGTATTTCCTTTGTCTCTTTCCAAGTGGATTTTTGGTTTTATCAAAGACATGTGGGTTACTCCTATTGTCAATGGCTCTTTGAGTAAATGTTTTAGATATTTTAGAGGTTTACATGAAGGATTCCCCCTATCTTGTCATCTTTATATTATTTTAGCTGAAGCTTTGGGTAGATCTATCTCTGGTGAAAGAAGGGCTAAAAAAATAATTAAAATTAAAATAACTACAAAGGTCAAGGAGATTAGTCATGCAAAAATGATGGGGAAAGCCTCCAAGTTGAATGTAAAAAATATTAGAGGTTCGTAGACCTCTTTCTAAATGACTTTGGAGATGCTATTAATATCAACAAGTACAATTTTTACACTAATTTAAATAGAAGCTTTGATAAAATTCTTTAGTTTGCTCATGGTGGAATTAACCCCTTTAAATATTTAGGAGTGCCTATGAGTTTCAAGCTAAAGGGTTTTTATTGCTAGTCTAATTTAATGGAAAATATTGATAAGATAATATTAACTTATAGCAATGGATGGCTTAATCTTGATAGTACACTAGTTTTGATTAAATATATCATTGCAAGCTTCCTTATCTACCAACTTATGATTTATCATGCTTTTGTCTCAATATTCCAAGAACTTGACAAAAGAATTGAGAACTTTCATTGACAAGAATGAAAGTAATCTTATAGCAATAAATTTGATCTTGTTAGTTGGATTCAAGGGGCTTCAAAGTGAATAGTTGCTACTAGAGGATTTTTATGGTTAGGACTACACTCCATGATTCTTGAATTTTACCTAAATTTAGCTGTGTTGATGGGTTACAAATTTGGTCTCACTCTAGTGACAAGAGAAAATATCAAAACCCTTTTAATTTATAAGGAATCTTATCTAATTATACAATTTATTTTTGGTAAAAAAGAGATCAAGTCTATAAGACTTTGTAAAAAGTTATATAGATTAGTTGGCACCACATTCCTAGGAAGTGAAACCATTTGGTAGATAGAAAGTCCAATAAAAGCATTATTTTGCATCCTTCTTCATCTTGCATAAGAAAGTTTAAAACTAGGAATTTTGAGAGCTTAAGACATGATCACAAAGACTAAACATATTGGCTTTATTTGTTCTGTTGACTATTGTGGTCCAAGGACTTCATTGTGGTCCAAGAATTCTAGCTTTATCCACATGTATCATTGATTTGTCTGTGATGCTTGCAGCACCTATCCAACTTGTAATTTTTGTGCTATATTAAATAATATAAAAAAATATTTAAAAGAAAAATATTTTTTTATAAAATATTAGAAAATAAAAATTCTAAGCCATTCACAAATTTTTTAATTTAAAATCAAAAATTAAAATAATATTAATAATTTATTTATTTAATCAAGTGGTATTAGCTCAAATGGTTAGATTCCTTAATATTTCAAGGAGGAGATCCAGGTAATCGACACATGGATAATATCCAAGATTTTTTGTAATACCACTATGTGGTGATGATGTAATACGATTAGGACTCATTTCAATCCCATATATATATATATATATATATATATATATATATATATATATAAGGTTTTGAAAGGATTTTCCTCTCCCTTTTACATCAACTTAGTCATATTATTTGGTTTCACCCATATTTGAACCTTGGTATAGGCTACATCATTTATTTGTTTCAACCATTGAACCAAGGTCTCATTGGCATAAGCCTAATAATAATAATTTATAAATACATAATTATATTTTTTTATTGATAGTAGAAGAGTTTTTTAAAGGGTCCCCAAACCTATTACAAGTAGGGTTTTAAAAGTTACCCCCAAACCTTATATCTATCAATAAGATGTCAAGAAAGACTAAGTTGGATTCCACGAATCCAATCCAAAAATCCAATGAAGCAACCTCATAGCAAATAAGCTACAAATTTTTATCAAGCAATAAATTATCATGGTCAAATAACCAATAGGCAACAAGGGCCAACATAGGAGAAACCAACACCCAAAACAACATTCAAATTCAATATTTAAAATTAGAATTTGAAAATACCGCCCAGAGTTGCATTCAAATTCAAAGTTCAAAATTTGAATATCTCGCCCACCACTAGGGCCTTGGAACTGGGAACCAGGCCTCACCACTAAAACCTAGGGGTGCTAGAAGAACCAGAGAGCCAAGAATCCCGCCTAAAACTGGAGCATATCTATAGCAACAACATTCGGTGTGATAAAAATTTGAACAAAAAACAACCAAAAATCACTTGTTGGAAGCCCTTCTTAGTGAGGTCTTGGGAGGCCTACCAACATTTTTTTGACCCCCAAAGAAAGAAATCCTTTTTTCAGGCCACACTCGTGAACACATTTGTTCTAAGTCTCCATGATTGAAACAACCTCATTCTCTCCAGGATGAAGAGCCTCAAAACTATTAGTTAGAAGGGATTGTACTCCATTAGAAATTAAAAAAGTCAATATCCCTTTTCCTGAACGCTTTGTTGCTAGGTCTCCTTACTTTCCTTTTGATCCTTGCATCAATACAAGCTTTCATGTGACTTCTGGTCTTTAAACCTGAAGAGCCTTAGTCAAACAAAGATTTTGGAGAGGTTGGAGAGCAAAGTTTAAATATTTTAAAAATAAAATTTAAGATATCAAGAATATATAAATATTAACCCTTTTGAGTTAATTGCAAAATGTATATCTAAATAAATAATTTAATTGGAGAGCCTTAATCAAACACAAGTTTTGGAGAGGCTAGAGAACAAAGTTTAAATATCTTTAAAAATAAACTTTAAGATATCAATAATATATAAATATTCACTCAAAATATTAACCCCTTTGAATTAATTGTAAAATGTATATCTAAATAAATAATTTAATCCTTTGAGTTAATCGTAAAATGTATATTTAAATAAATAATTTAATTGTTCTTAATTATAGGATGTATTATCCAAGAGAGGCCAGAGAACAAAGTTTAAATATCTTTAAAAATAAACTTAAAATAAACTTTAAGATATCAAGAATATATAAATATTAACCCCTTTGAGTTAATTGTAAAATGTATATCTAAATAAATAATTTAATCCCTTTGATTTAATTGTAAAATGTATATCTAAATAAATAATTTAATTGTTCTTAATTATAGGATGTATTATCCACTCACTTTTAGGTAAATAAATTATTCGTCCTTAGCTTTTTTTTTTTTTTTTTTGGTAACCTCTTGTACATAGGATATCCTCAGCATGTGAGGGGATAGATTTGAACATGGGGCCTCTTGATGGAGAGTTGTAACTACCCACTTACTCTCCAACTCCTCTACATGGAAGAAATGTCCTTAGTTTTTTACTAAATTGCAAGCCAACTTTATTTATATATATATATATATATACAAAAATATTTTAAATAATACAAAATAAAATGAATTTATGTTAAATATAATTTTATATTCTATTACTTATTTAATCTTTATATTTAAGTTTAATGTTATATAAAGTTTTTACTAAATTACAAGACAGTTTAAAATATAATAGACAAAAATATTTTAAATAATGCAAAATAAAATGAAATTATTTTAAATACAATTTTATATTCTGTTAATTATTTAATATTTATATTTAAGTGTAATGTTAAATTTCAACATATAAATTATAAATTATAATTTATTTATATCTTTTCAATGGGCGTTAAATTCTTGTATAATCTTTATGACTAAAAATTTTCGTATTCTTTTACCCGTGAAGTCTTAAAATTTGATACACTCTTTTATTCTCAGGCTTTAAGAAAACCTTTAATAATAAAAATAATTAATAATTAAATAATAAGTGAAAATATATATAATGCATTTAACCAAGGGTGTATTTTCCACCCTTGTACTAATTCTCAGTACACTATGTTTTCATTTCACGAAAAACTGAGTATCGTAAGATTCATGTGCCACCTAAAAATCCAGAGTTGTCAATTCATCGACCAGAAATTTCCGATGAGAGTACTTTTACGAGTAAAAAGTGGTTATAAGATGTCGTGGTATTCAAAGGCTGAGGGAACTTTCTACATAAGATGACAGGCTGCGTTCGATGAGTAGTTGGGAGTGAGAGTGATAGGATGAGATAGACAGTGGAACTAAATTTCAATCGTTTGAATTTACCCAGTAAAAAATGTTTGTTTTCTCAATATTATTAGAAAGATAATAAGATATCATGAAAATTATTGTTTTATATTTAAGATTAAATTTATAACATAGGAATTAATTTTTTTATTCGTTTTTCATACTTTTAAATAGATAAGTGTTGTATCTTTCATCTATTAAATGTTATGTTGTATCTTTCATCTATTAAATGTTCAATAACCTTAAAAGTAATAAATTAGTTTTGTTTTTTTAATAATAAATTAGTTTTATAAATGTCAGCCACCTTAAAATAATAAATTTTAGTTGTATAAGTTAGATTTTACTTACAAAAAGATTTTTTTCAACATTTTTAAAAATTTAACTAAGTACGAAAATAATGGGTCCTTCAACGGTCAAAACCTGGAGACTAGGGTTCCAACCTAGTAGTACCCTGGGTTCTTCAACCGTCAAAACCTAGAGATTAGGGTTCCAACCTAGAGATTAGGGTTCCAACTTAGTAGTATCCATGGACTTGTGGTTACTAAAATGGTTTACTTTTTGCAACTGATTGTTATAGTGGCCACAAAAACAAGAAATTATAACACATTATCAAATTCTTTAGTATAATAAAAATACAAAAATAATATAAAATAAAAAATATTATTTCACACCCAAAGATACATTTTAGACATATAGACAAATTTATTTTTATTAATATCCAAGTTGAATGAATAACAACTGTAATTTTTACATACAAATGTCTAATGTTCTCAAAATTTGTTTTGTTAATATTTCTCTTATGTCATATTTATTTATTTTCTAGAACGTTTATAAATTATATTAACAACCATCCTTAAAGGGTTTGAACACAAGATCACTTAAGAAACAACCATCATCTTAGCCACTAAGACAACTGCCTATCGACATTTCTCTTATGTCATTGAATAACAACTATAATTTTTACATACAAATGTCTAATGTTCTTAAATTTTATTTTTGTTAATATTTCTCTTATGTGATTGTGACCCCGTGAGAGGGAAGCCGGATCGACTGCTTCTACGCTTCCCGGGCTTTTGGTCCATGACTTAAAAATATATATTTTTTACAACTAAAAAATAACTTTGAATTAAATTTAAATGATAAACTATTCTTAAATCTTATTTGAATGTAAATAATGGTATAACCACACGTTTAGATAATTATCCTCACATAAATAAATTTGATTTAAATGTAAATAATAGTATAACCACACATGGCTAATAACCCTTAAAAATAAAAATTCTCGAACTCCAACCTTAAAAATAGAAAGTCTCAAAATTCGTTGTATTTTGCACCCATACCTAGCTTAGACAAATTATAAATTGATGAATCCTTAACTTTAAAATGACAAAACATAAAACATATTTGCACATAAGGATAGTATTTCAAATCCCCATTCTATTACTGTTGTTTTAGATTTTCTTAGGGTCACTTTTAATTTAAATTAAAATTGGGTTTATATGAAGAAAGTCTAATGCTTTTTGTTATTTTGGTTCACTGAAATTGGGTTTATATGAAGAAATTTTAATGTTTTTTTTTGTTATTTTGATGTTTTTATCGTGATTTTTTTTGTTTTTTAGTTAATAAAAATGTTAAGGAAGTTAGGTAAAGGTTATGCTAACAACTCCAAAATTTAAATAAAAAATAATAACATATTTAAATATTTACATATAAAAGCCACGCTTCAATTTTTTATTGTATAATTTTTTAATGTCTTAATTAGTATAATTCTATTAAATTTTTTAAAGATAAGGGTATTATTTAAATTTTCATTGTCTAATTGTCTAATTGTTGCTATAATTTCTTTATTTTCATGGTTAATATTGGATTTATTAACACCTTAAAATATTAATTTGTATTTAATAAATTAAACTTTTAAATATTTAAAAAAAAAACTTAAATTTAAAATTATATATAATTATTAATATATAATCAATTTTAATTTTAAATAATCACTAAATAAATAAATCAAAACATATTGCATGCAATAAATTAAAAAGAAAAACAAATCAACCTTATTTGCCTCGTACAATCTAAAAGCTTCCTAGAAAATAAATTAAAACAAATTACTAGCATAACTCTAAAGGTGTAATATTAAAATAGATTTTTTTTTTTTTCAAAGCTAGATTATATTATATCAATATTACAATATTTTGGTGTTAATATTGTCTACCAACTAAAAAACAAAATAAGGTGGATCATGAGTAAAGCATCCAAATTATGAATATACATAAGAATAGAAGCTAATATCAACAAAAATCTTATAGCCATATCTTGTTGCAATACACCATATATCAGCATTCATCTGTGGAAGAGTTTGTTATATGAAAAAATTATATTTGTTATATGAAAAAATTATAGACATGTCTTTTGTGTTATCTTTTGCAGTCTTCAGAGAAGAAAAATAAGTAATCAAACCCTGAACCTGTTTATCATTGTTGATTGTCTTCTTCTTAGCTTCCTGTTGGACTTTCGGAAGATCTTAAATCATATGAGAAAGTTGATGAAGTCTATCAATAACATCTTGAGGCGTGTTCGAAGGATCATAGACTTGGGAATGAATGTGTCCCACATGCAAAAAAATATCAAAGGTCAAGTCTACCAAAACTATATCCCATGGAAGACCAGATCCATTAAATATATTTTTGCATCTGTACTTCCAAATGTGCTTGATAAGGATGAATCTACAAATATCCTAGAGTTTGGGGCATTGATCCAGCTGAGAAAAACCAAGCAAAGAAAGCTTCCAAGATCTAGCAAAAAAAGGAAAAAGAAAAGAGTAGAAGATATCCCAAAATTGTTTAGGCATGCCACAAAACCAAAACAAGTGAATAAAAGTTTCTAAAGCATTACAAAAATTGCATTGAAGGGGAATGTGTAAAATCACAGCCAAACTTTCAGTTTTCGGCAATTTTTGATGCAAAATCAGCCAACCAAGAAGTGTTTTTTATTCAACATGAGCTTTCCAAATTTGAGTAGCAAGAAACTGCCATTGGGCATTGGTAAAATTTACTTGCCACTTGACATTGAGTTTAGAGTCTAAAGAAGCTGGACATAGAAATTTTTTGTACAACCAACTAGAAGTAATGGAAGAGATTATGTGACCATTTAGCCATCTCCAGTTATTCCAAATATTATGGGCAGTTGTTCTCAACTTCATAAAGACCTCACAAGGAATGAAATCCACAATTAAACTATAAGACTCTTTGAAACTAGAGGGAAGGGAGCAATTATTGTAGATCTGATTGCAGGTAAGAATTGAGCAGCTACCCGGATCCCAGATATCTCTAATTCTATTAATTCCTTTCTTCAAAAAAAACTAGCCCATGAATAGCATTGCATAAAGCTAAAGGTTTATCATTATGGAGAATAAGTTTATTCCACCAAAGATTGTTATGCTCGGACTATGTTTCAAGAAGTCAGACTTCCAAGCTAATAAATGAAAAACTGATTGCTAAGCTTTCCAGTTTATTTTAAATTTCTGAAATCTGTTATCACATATATTTTAAATTGCACAATTATTATTATACATCTTAAGCATTTTCAAGACAATCTCAATGAGATGCGCGCACGTCTACATGACTTACCAGAGGTGAAGGATCGGTTTCAGTAGCCTGCACAAAGCTTCGAAAATCGGTGTTGTTGTCATGATGCCTTTGGTTTTGGACGTATTTCTTCACAAACAGATAATCCACGTTCAGTCAGTATGTCTGCTCGTCACCTTCCGTTTTCCTGTAAAGCATTTCCAAGAACCACAATGCTACCCCCTTCCATCTCCGCGCGTCGCATCAATATCAATATGAGTATGGCGTCAATTAGCACTGAAGGAGCCGTGAAAAGACTCACAGGCAATGATCATCAATAATTATAATTGGTAAACATTTGTTTTGTTATCCGTTTTGTTTTTTAACTTTTGTTAATGAAGATTAATTTAATTCTTTATGGAGATGTGTTAACCCATCCATTTTTTTTTATTATTGTAAAAGCTTTTATCTTAATTTAATGTAAATTTACTTTTTTTTCATAAAAAAATAATCTACTAATAATACTGAAAGTGGAAAGTATAGTGTTGCCCGTAATGAGCTTCTATATGTGCATGCAAATGAATTAAGGTCCACACCATAAGTAGATGTATATTTTTAACCTTAGTCACACTTTCAATTTGAATCAAGCACATTGTTTTAGTATATTTGATTTGATTTTGTTTTGAGAGATATAATGTGGTAATCAAGGAATGGGAGGAATAAGGAAATTGAATATTTGAAATTGGAATTTGAGATTAATTTAATTGAAGATTGGTTAAATTAAAATTTCAAAAGAGAAATTATGAAAGTGGGAAATAGGGAGAAATTGAATTTGAAATTTGGAAATTTGAAAATGATTGATAAAATTAAGAAAGGATAATTGAAATTGATTGATTGAGGTTGAATGACAATTTAAATTTGAAGAAGAAGAAGAAGTTTTTTTTATTATTGAAGAACATTCAACATGGAAGAAATTATTCAAAATGCATTTTTTTGGTAGGTAAAAGTAAATTTTATTTACTTTATGGGTTGAAGGGACTCGACCCTATTTACATATGGAATAGCTGCACAAAAGTTGCAGACAATACAAACACGAATAGGCTGGGCCACGAGGTTGGCAAAAATCCAAAAAGAAACAAGCCTTCTAACTCGGGCATCCCAAAACCAAAAACATATGTAACCGAGCAGCATAGAAAATGAAAGGAAACCCCCTCTGAAACCACTGGAACTGTCGCCATCATTTCCCAGTCTCTTGGGACTTGTAACCGCTAGGAAGGAGAGCCTCCAGGATTGTTGGGAGCCTCGAGGAGACACCATCGTGATGGCTACAGCCACCATTGCTTCTAAAACTAAGGTTGGATGACTTTGAATGGTCCCTTTGCGAGCCTGGTCTGAGACTAGACCTTGACAGGATGGAGCTAACTAGTGGGTATTTTACCACTATCATGGTTAACCTTTTTGATAACTTCGATAGGAAAATTTCTTTCCCAAATGATGAGGGAGCTTACTCTAATAGCTCTTTTTGCGAGGATATCAGCATCTTGGTTGGCTTCTCTGTAGATGTGCTTGATATGGTTTCTCTCCTTATCGTGAATCCATCGTTGGCAATCCAGGATGATATTTTGGATATTTTTCACTCCCTTGTTGCTGCTCTGAATGAGGTTCACTATGATTTTAGAATCCCCTTCGAAGATAACTAGGCTCGTCAGATTTTTGCATAAATCCATGCACCTCCAAACCGCTCTAGCCTCAGCAAAGTTGTTGGTTTGGGTAACCAGGTTTTCGACAAAGGCCTTGATGATGCTGCCTTTATGATCTCTAATGACTCCACCTACCTCGGATTTGCCTGGATTCCCTTTGGATGCTCCATAGAAGTTGGCCTTTAGCTAGCCTTGAGGGGGGGATTCCACTTGACCAGGGCTTTGTACTTCAGGGGGTTCTTGGATTTATAGCATTCTTGAGGGATCTTAATGGAAGAACATAATTGCTCTTCAATCCAAGGCAGAGGTAAGAATTGACAGGGGATGAGACTGTTGTTTTTCATGGTGAAGGCCAAGGCTTTAACAACCACTACATCCTGGTTTCTAGGTTCTTTGTTGAAAACTCGTCTGTTACGTTCTAGCCAGATCTACCATAAAATATGGTGGATGATGGAACTCCACAAGAAACTGAGTCTGGGATCCCTGAAGAGTCTTTGCCATTGATTGATCAACTCTTTGACTGAGTTGGGCCATGCCCAGCAGACCTAGAATCTATTAGTGGCTAAAGAAAACACTTTTCTTGCAAAGGAACGGTCCATTAAGATGTGTTGGGCTGATTCCCAATCCTGCATGCAAAGGTAGCACCTGTTAGGGACCATGACCCCTCTGTGAATTAGGTTATTCATGGTGAGGATTTTATTATGAGCGGTCCAACAGAAGTGGGCTATTTTGGGGATGAGGGACCTAAGCCATATCCTTTGGGCAACTAGTTTCCCACTATTGGAGCCTTCCCCAATGGCCTTCCTTTCATAGAGGTGAGACATAGTCTTTACTAAGAAATTCCCATTGATGGTGCCATTCCAGCATTGTTCTTCTTCCTTCCTGGACTGAGGGAGAAAAATTGATCTTAGGACCTCTTGGATCCCTTCTACTACCATGGCGATGGTATCATTAGTAATCATGAACTTGATCGGCTTCCAATCCTGGATCCCTTGGTTAGAGGAAATGAAGTCGGTAACTCTGGGCCCAAACTTTTTTTTGATCAGATGCCTAACTACAGCCAACTTGGGATTATTTTTGAGGGTTTCTTTCCCAACCTAGACGTCCTCCCAGAAGTTGATGTTAGATCCATCACCCAAAATCCACCCAGAACCTTCATGGATGATGCTTTGGGAGAGCAAAATAGATTTCCAAAAATGGGAGCAATTGCAGGGTATGGTGTCTTGGAGAAAGGGTTGATGCTGGAGGTACTTTCTTTTCACAATGTTCACCCACTCAGTACTAGCGTTGGTAACCACTCTCCAAGCTTGCTTGTCCAGGAGCGCTAGATTGGTGACATTGATGAGACGCAGACCCAGACCTCCCTGATCTTTGGGGGTGCAGACTTTATCCCAGGCTATAATGTGGAACTGCTTTTGGGATTTGGACCCCGACCACAAGAACTATTTCTAAATTTTTCAATGGCTTCACCCATGCTCGCTAATATTTTAAAAACTGACAAAAAATACGTGGGAATACTCTGCAAGACCAATTTTACTAGGGTTGCCCTCCCTACGCTGGAGAGGAGAATGCCTTTCCACCTTGCTATCTTGTTGCAGATTTTTTCCACCACGTTCTCCCACATGTCAGGGTGGGCCCTTCCCTAGAACATGGGAATGCCAAGGTAGGTGGTCGGGATGTCTACTATGGAGCATCCCATAATTCTAGTAATCTTGCGCTGCCTTCTGATTGGGGTGTGGATGAAAAATAGATTGCTTATGGTGTAGTTGATATTCTGCCCAGCAGCCTCTTCAAAGAGGTTAAGGATATCCTTGATCATGATGGCGTCTGCAACAGACTGGAGGCTTTGGTTGCGAGCAGGGTGTCATCCATGAACTATTGGTGGATTGAATGGGGGAGCCCTAAAGTTGCTTTGATGTCAGAGAGTTTATTGCTAGAATAGGCTTCTTTGATAGTTCTTCCCAAACTTTCAGCAAGAATGATGAACAAGATAGGAGACAGGGGTCTCCTTGTCTCAGGCCCCTGGAACTCGAGAAGTAGCCTCAAAATGCATTTTTTGAGGATAGCGTGGAGATGTTAGAAAAACTAAAATTCTACACACAAAATATAATAGAGCATTTTGACAAACAAAGATATATTCCAATAAAATTGAAGAAAAAATTATCTTTAATTCTCAAAGAGGTCAAATATGAAAATATTACAATATTTAGAAATTATCTACATTATGAATTGGTTGAAGCAAAAGAAAACTCTAAAGATTCTATTATACTACCTATCAAAATAGGTATGATAATATATATGGCATTGCTTACTTTTGAAATATCTAAATACAAGAACATAAAATAAGAAGAGTTGACTAAAATCTTGAAGTACAAACTAGTGACAAAATATATCAGTTGTGACACAAATGACTTATGACATATGATAGAAAATATTTTTCTTCAAGAAACATATTTGGGTGTAGATAAATAATGTATAAACAATGTCTTAGAAAATAAACAAAATGATATGTTGATGCATTTAATATATGAAAATAAGACTAATAAAAGGTCATTAAATTCATATACTCATGGAATATATTGTTATGATGACTTACTTATAAGAATGACATACATCAGGTTAGAATAACATACTCAATACCCAAAATGAATACCAGAGTTAACATCAAAATATGAAGACAAGACTCAATGAAAAAAGGCAAAAATACTTCACACCAAATAAAGTTATATAGGGGGTGTTGCAGGTATAACATTATTTGGTACCTTGAGTACCATTCTAAATATTTATATTAGGAGTGTGTTTATTATTTATGTTAATGGTAGGTGTCAAGATGTGAAGTGTGTCTATGTGTCATGTAATCAAGTGTGAGTTATAAGTGAAAGGTGTCATGTGAGTAAGTGAAGAATTGTGTAAGGTGTTATGTGTGTAAATGAGTGTCATGTGAGAGTGTGACGTAATCATGAAAAATATTTTTATTATGTAATAAAGGTATATTAAAGATTGCATATCTTGTGTGTTTGAGGAGAAGTCATGTTCATTGAAGAGTCATATGTAAGGTTATATATTGATGATAAATAACTATGCAATATAACATAATGGCCTCTTATAAATAAAGCTTTTGTTTTGTGCAATATTAACGTTATTAGTGATGAGATTATATATGTTTAATTATATGATCCTATAAAATATAGATCTATGATACTTGGTCCCATTTGCTGATAAATGTTCTCATTTTTATGAAATTAAGTATCAACCACCACATTCTACTTTCCTTTATTGTACTCAATTACAAAATTATATTCTAAGAGCTTCATTAGCAATTTATTCTATTTAGGGTATGAGAGATATTGTTATAGGAAATTCTTAAGGTTGTTATTATTAGTCTTGGCGATGATGTGCCACCCAAATAAATAATGTCACTTATTTTGTATGGTATGCATAATTAGCTATAATTCTAAATTATTTCTAAATAGTTGATTATATTCAATGGATAATGATGTCCATAATACATTAAAACAACTCCAATACCAATGACTAAAGCATCATGTTCAATGGAAATAGGTTTACTAAAATTAAAAGTTTCCAAAAAATGGGTGATGCATATAGCCTCCTTTGGGGAATGGAAGTCTTGTGAAGCTACTTTAGGCCAAGTAAAAGGCATCCTTATTACTATGAGTAGTGAGAGTGGTAATAATATTATCATAGCCATGGATAAATATCTTGTACTACTTAGATAGACCTTAAATCTATGGACTTAATTGAGGAATTTAGGTAGGGTACAATGTTGCTTGGCTTTGATATTGTTAGGATCCACCTTGACCCCTTCCTGAGATACTATATGTCCTAAATTCTACCTCATGGACCACAAAGGAACATTTGGACCTGAAAGCACGAGATTCCGGAAGATTTGAAAGGAAAAACTATTGCGATGCATTCAAAATCAAACAAACGCTTAAGTCCTAAAATGTGAAATGCATGAAATGAAAGAGACGAATTGAAATGAGATAAAAGAAAGTATAGAAAGCACAGCCCTTTTTATTTAACTCTCTTAATCTCGGTTACAAAGATGCCTCCTCCCTTTTCGGGGGCTAGGAGCGTTAAATGAATTTTGGTTACAATCATGACTTAGTATTCCTCCTTCCGCATGCCCACATTTGAAATGGGCGGGCCAAAGTGTTGCCACCGCTTGGTGTTGATGAATCCTTGATCCTTGCTGCTCCTCCTGCATTCAAAGAAACAACAAAATTGTTAGTAGCACCTGTGACAAAAGATGAAGCGTTTGACCTTAAAAACCAATGGAGGATGCATGCATAAGATTAACTAAACCAGTGAATAAAATGACTCCAAGTAACCTGCAATTTTGACAGAGACCAGAGAACATTACCAAAGGGCCACTGCCATCAAAACAGTCGAGGAAATGTCACCGATTTGAGTTCGACTGTAATTCATCCCTGGTCAGGACGAATTCTACTGTAATTCGTCCCTGGGTAGGACGAATTCGCCTGCGACAAAACGCCGAAGTGATGCTGCCCAAATGTCACGTCTCGGGATCTCCAAAAGACCTACAAACATAGGGGTTAGCTAATTGGGGGCATTTTGGGACGACCCAGATGGTCGGATTTTCCCAATTTGACCTCCATCAATGGGAATTTGACGTCGCTACCTGCAAGTTAGTGGGGACAACAAAAGCGACAAAACATGATGAGATTTGATCAAAACATTATGAAATCGAAATTATAAACTATCTAAATAGCATAAAATGGAATGGAAGATAAACAAGTGATAAAAGAACAAATTAAAATGAAACTAAGAAGTGCGGGGCGCCCAAGCGGGCCGCCCATCGTTAGAACTTGATTTCGGCACCAATCCACTTGGGATGGGCCCAAAATCTCTTGTAATGGGTTGTCGGCGAATTGGTAGATCAATGTGGTCAAATGTCGGGTTTTGGGTCCGGATTCACACTTCCAATAGCCACCCAATAACCTCTCTTGCGAAAGAGATCAAGGATGTGGAAGAGGTGAATCAAAAGGGTAAAATGTGGTGTTCAATTTGGCAGCACTTCGTTGCTTGAAAATGCCTCCAACTTGTCTCCTTTTGGGTGGGAAAGTCCACCATTTTATAGACCCAGGGGGTCTCTTTGGAGGGGCATGCAGGGGCGCCATGTGGCGGCCATGCCTTCCCATGAGGGAGGAAAGTCCTCCCTGACTTGGGCTTCCATGACTGCCCTTGTGACAGTCCTCTAACGCCTACTCTACCCACCTACACGCGCATGCAAGGCAGGAGGCATTAATTGACTGTCTTCGGCTGCCACTTGGCGCCATTCTTATTTTTTCCCGTTGAACTTGGAATTCGTCCTGACCCAGGACGAATTCAGAATTCGTCCCTGGGTGAGACGGATCCCAATTTGAATTCGTCCCTAGGCGGGACGGATTCTGAGCAAAGTGCCTGAATGTGCCAAATTGCCTTTTGACCTTACAAAATTGCTACAAAAGTGGTTAGGACCACTGTTTAACCTCTGAGGGCTGCCCTGGGGGCTGTGTGTGTCAAAGCGATCAGTGTTTGCAGTCACATAATCGGATTGGTGTTGTTTTGGTGTCTACAGATGCCCCTTTTTGGGATGCGCTGTGCATGGCGCAGCACCGAGCAAAAATAGATAACCAAAGCACTAATGATTAGGGTTTCTTGGTAACCTAACCAACTTTTGATGCCCCAAGTATGGAAAGGGCATGCATTCTTGAATCCTTGCTTCTGACGAGCTAAGGAATTTGATTTCAAGTATTAACCTATTTTGGTGAGGTGTGACTTGAGCTTGGACATTGATCAGTCATGAATAGGCAAAGGGCGCAACCTTTTGTCCATAGGGGAACCTTGTGTTCATGCTTCAGGAATGCCAAGTGTTTGATCAATTTGTGATTATTGCTTGTTTACTGCCCCAAGCAGGAGCGTGATTGTCTTTGTCAATGATTCTTTGAATGCATGTCATTTTCCTTGATTGGGTGTGTGTTTGTTGATTGGTGACTAAGTGTGACTACCCCCTCAAGCGACGAATCGATGAGGGAATGACCTTCGTGAGAAAAGCGACGAGTCGCTTGACCCAAGATGACTTGTGCAAGGGTGCCCTTAGATGTTTTAGCATTAAGCATGTGCAATTTTTCCGACATTTAGACCTATTTTTGGTGGGTAAAATCCCTTTTGGTGATGCCATAATGGGGTGAAATCATCGAAAACCCGTCTTCCCGTGGAGCGGTCCGGCTATGGTAGCCTTCTTGGGGAAGTAGGAGAGTGAAAATTTGAGCCCTGACATCGATTTTCTATGCCAAGAGGTTAAGTGCAAGAGCACTTGTGTTCGGCAATGCTTATTGCTTTGTTTTTATGTTGCATTTATTTGTTGTTTTTGTTGTTTTTGTTATTTTTGTTGTTTTGATTTTTTTGTGACACCATTTGGGGATTAAATTGTCGAAAATCCATCCTCCCGTGGAGCGGTCCGGCTATGGTAGCCTTCTTCGGGAGTAGGGTAGTGACAATGTAAACCCTAACATCAATTTTCTATGCCATTGAATGTCAGGCACAAAGGTGCCTTTGTTCGGCACTTTTATTGCTATTGTTTGTGGATATTTGCTGTTTTTGTTGTTTTGATTTTCTTGCTTTGTGTATATGTCATAATTTCATGTTATGCACAATGATTGATGTTGATGGATGCATGCTACTTTATATTGATGTATGCATATGGTATGATAAATGCGAATGTTGTTGATTTATATGATAGGTAATGGAATGGATGAAATGATTTGTTGATAACTTTGCATTGGCACCATATACTATACAGGACTTTGTGATTTTGTTTTTAGGCGATTGTTGTGGTAAATGACTTTGTATGTATACATGTGGTTTTTTGTATTTTTTGATGGTATTGTAAGGATGAAAAGTAGTGCAGTTGGTTTAGAAATGTAGCTAAGGTTTTCTGAGACTCAGACGGTTTTAACTCACTAGCCATGACTGTACTTTATCTTACAAGACTTTTGAACAAGGTATGAATCGGACTTGTCTTTGACCAAGTTATTTCACATCCCTGTGTGTGCAATTGAGTTCATTTATGTGGTATTTGTCAGGATACCGCCAGTGCCAGATAGGCTTTCAACCAAACCTGTACTGAGGATCACCTAATTAGCTCCACTAACTCCTTTATTGTATTTAGTCAGATTAATCTATGGTGCTATCTAGGATACCATAAGCTAGCTCATCCACATGCAAACATTGATCTGCACACAAGTTAATGTGACAGATATATCGTCATGCGGGAGGTTTACCGCCAGTGACCGATAGGCTATCAACCAAACCGGTATTGAGGCTTGCCTCATGACCTATCGAAATGTTGAGAGTTCCAGGGATTCAAGTTCGACTCCCTTCTTTTCTTCAATTGTATTGGGATACTTGCTCCTTTGTAGTGATAAAATCACTGTTTATTTTTATATGTTTTTCTTTTGAGCAAGGGATTTGGATATGGAGTGATAAGAATCACTATTGTTTGTGCCTTTTGATGTGTGCACTTTGGGATGTCAAATTTTGGAGTTTTGACTTTTGCAAATTTTTGATGTTTTGCAACTATTGAGAACTTGGGATTCTTGGGGAATTGGGTAGGGAGGATGCTTGTCCTTTTGCCAACTCTCAGCATTCTTTGGGTCATTCACACAGGGGATGAGCAAGATAACCGTTTCGCTTATGGTGACCTGGATTACTTTGCAGGTTTCATCTTTCGTTCACACAACTTAGGAATTTTTATGTGTTTTAATTTGTGTTGGGATGCTACGTAACAAGGTGTGATTCAAGTAGAACTCTACCTTCGTAAAATATTTCTGACTGTGTACAGTTTTGGCTAGAAATTTAACGACATCTAAATGACGAAAACTCTAGATACATTAAATGACAACCTGACTTATGATATGGTGACTCTATGTATGGTGTTGTTTTTGCGATATTGTATGGAAAATGTGAAAAATGGTATGCTTGCTAAGTAATGACAGTCCATGGTGCCTTTGACTTCTATGATCAACAAATGTGCGATATATGGATGTAATGGTTAATGCAGCTATTATGTAGTGCTTTGATTGATGAAGTATGCATGAGAATGAGATGCAGATTTCTTTTTGAGATTTTGATGGTTTTTGTTGTTTTTGAATTTTCTTGATGGTGACCAAGGGATTTCGAGAATCCTTTGGGGCCTTTTTGGGGTGACCAAGTGATTGCGATAATCCTTGGAGCTTTTGGGGTGACCAAGTGATTGCGATAATCCTTGGAGCTTTTGGGGTGACCAAGTGATTGCGATAATCCTTGGAGCTTTTGGGGTGACCAAGTGATTGTGATAATCCTTGGAGCTTTTGGGGTGACCAAGTGATTGCGATAATCCTTGGAGCTTTTGGGGTGACCAAGTGATTGCGATAATCCTTGGAGCTTTTGGGGTGACCAAGTGATTGCGATAATCCTTGGAGCTTTTGGGTTTGACCAAGCGATTGCGATAATCCTTGGAGCTTTTGGGGTGACCAAGGATGATGCGATAATCCTTGGAGCTTTTTGGGTTGACCAAGTGATTGGATAATCCTTGGAGCTTTTTGGGTGACCAAGTGATTGCGATAATCCTTGGAGCTTTTGGGGTGACCAAGTGATTGCTGATAATCCTTGGAGCTTTTGGGGTGACCAAGTGATTGCGATAATCCTTGGAGCTTTTTGGTGACCAGAATCCTTGGCTTTGGGATATTCCGAGTGATTAGGAGTAATCCTTGGAGCTTTTGGGGTTTTGACCAAGCGATTGCGATAATCCTTGGAGCTTTTGGCTTGCTCTTCATGGATAGATGTACCCCCAGCTTGATGATATTTGTGCTCTGGATCTGGCTCTGGAGGTATTGGCATGAATGGATCAGCCCTATGCATGGATAGGAGGACAGGGTCTACCCTCGATACTGATATTGCTATGGTGTCTCTGGGCGGAAGTTGATCTTTGTGTGCCCAAAGTGGTGGATTCAATAGTTGGTTCCACTGCGTTGGGTTAACGTGCCACTCATGCCCTGGCCTTATGTTTAGCTGTTGAAGTGCGTCATCAATATCCATGGGGTGTTGATGTTGTCGCATGTGATTGTTGTGGGCCATCTCTATTTTATCCTCACCTTCGGCCAGTGAGTCCAGCTCATCAGAATCTAGCGATTCTGAGACATGGAAGACTGCATCATCAGGTAGCCCTACGGTTAGAGGTTGATCCTCTTCGAAAGGAGCCTCATGTAAGTTGGGCCTTGGGAGCTCCAAAATCTTGGTCTCTATCGACTCTAAGTGCTCTAGCGCTTTGCATGTATCGAGGGATTTGAGCTCCTCCTCTTTGGTTGGTTCTTGTTGAGGAACTTGGGGCCTATGGAGGGGTGGCCAGATAGCACCCCCATGCCTTGGTAGGGCATTTCATCCCGCTCTTCTTCTCGCTCTGATTCCTCAGAGGCTTCTTGATGAATTTCTAAGGGTGGCCCATAAACCTGAGTGGGTTCCTGAGGAAGGCGCCCATCATTGGTTATAGGAGTAGCCTCCCGCTCATGTCTAGGAGGCATCGAGGGTGGTGCTCGATAAGGTCACGGAGACTTGTCTCGCACCCAGGGGTTGTGCCTCTCATAATGTTTTGTCTTATGCATGTGAGGGGTTGGAGTCCTCTCATAATGTTTTGTCTTATGCGTGTGAGGGGTTGGAGTCCTCTCCTGCATAGTGTGTTGGAACAACTCATCCTTCTGGTGCTGAAGGTGCTCTTTGTTAATATGGTATAGTTCCTCTAACTGTAGTCGCTCTAGCTCAAGTTGCCTGAGTTGCACCCATCGGGCGACATGTTTGGCAAATTCTAAGATAGTTGGTCCCATCGTCTCATGTCTAGAAGGGCTAGATGCCTCTCCTACATATCTATCTCGGTCATGGTGATCCGAGATCTCTATAGGCCGCCTCCCTCTGTTGGGGGTAGCGGCATTCCCTCGGGGCTTTGGCCTCGGTGAGTGGTCTTGATAGATAGCAGGTGCAGAGGCGTATTGCTCCCACACTGTATATTGCTCTCGAGGAAGGTAGGGGTCTTCCTCGTGCTCTCTTTCATAAGTGAAAAAGGGATGGACGGAGTTGGCTCGCCCTGCCTGAAGAGCCGTGCGCTCTGGATTTGATCGGTTGTTGCTAACAATGATGCGAGGTGTAGGAGGGATGGCATAGTCATGTGGCCCCCCTTATGGACCCCCTGCCATTCTAGCACTTCATCACGCAATGGCCACTTATAGCGGGTGTCCAAGGGAGTTCTCCCATGGGTATACCTCTCCTGAACGGGTGTGTGCTGGGTGTTGTGCTGGCAGGGAGTGCCCCTAGAAGGGGTGCCCTTATAGTCCCATTTCGTCAGGGCACGGAGGGGACTGCCTTGTGTGTCAGGCCACCAAGGTGGTATGACCAAATCCTTGGGGCTATACCGGAGGTGACTTGTGCCTCCTTGGATATTCCCCATAGCATCCGCCCGTGATTGGGCTTGGCTGCGGGTGAGCACCATGACGATGTCTCTCTAAAAACCCTAAAATTGAAAATGAGTCAGATGGGGCCCAAAATTGGGGTGCGCATCCCTCTTACAATATATAAGCCATAAATAAAGTTTCAAGTCCTAACTCTAAATACATTAGGAGATATTAACCTTCGAACAACTCAAAAAGCATAAAAAATTAGGTGAGCAATTTTAAAACCTAATTTCGGGGTACTAGATGATGGAATTTGGCCCCGAAAACTGGTTTTCTGGGGAAATACAACTCTAGGGAGTTATATTTGTTTAAAAATCTCCCAACTAGCTCCCTATCAAATTTCACGTCAATCGGAGCTACGGTTGAGAAGTTATGGCCCCGACAAAATGCACTAAAATTTAGGGAAAAAAATTAAGATTTCCCATATTTTTTTGGATGCTCCTGCATCACTTATGGGCACCTTTGGGGCGCTTTTGGGTTGACCAAAGGGTTCATGGACACCTTTGGGGCATTTTGGAGTGACCAAGCGATTGCGGGAATCCTTGGAGCTTTTGGAGCGAGTGACAAAATGCGTAGATTTTTATCTTTTGTTTATGATTTTTCTGATTTTTTTTTGTTACACTAAGCAGAAATGAACACACGCATACACAAACGGTGATTATCTCTTTTAAATATTAATGGTGTGTCCTAGACTGGTTTTAGTGTGTTTTGATGATTTTGTTTTGTTTTTGAAAGTTTTGAAGAACGTTTAAATGCATAATGAAGGCTCATATGACTCCCATAAATGGTCGCCCCTTCAATATACCATTGCCCGACCGATATACCAACCTCTCTATATACCCGCCCTTACGAGAGGGAAACTATAGGTACGTGAGAGCAGATGGTACGTGGTACGTAGGCGGTACGGAAGGGGGATTGTCCTGTTAATGACACCTACCATAGAAGACTTATCCTCGCACATTGGGAATCACCCCAGCGACACTCGGTCAGCTTTCGTCAGGATTTACGCCTAACAACAGTGACAATCGGGGTAAATGGATGCAAAAATCAAGCCAAGGTGGTGATGAACCCACCGTTGGTCTTGATCAAGGGCTGGGGTCTTACGACCAGCTCCTTGGTTTAAAAATGCCACGTGATGTGTGTGTGGTTCTTTTTATTAAAAATTAAAATAGGCAAAAGCAACTACTTTCCTTAAGAAGGCAAAATTGACAGAAAACAAAAATAGAAAAAGCAAAAAATGATAGGAACAGTTTAGGACCCTTACCTTTTCTCTGCCTAGACTTGTTGTTTCTGATCCTCGGCCCTAAAAATGTACAGACAAAAATTCGTCCCTCTGTGAGATGAATTACAGAATAGAATTCGTCCCTGTCTGAGATGAATTAGAATTCGTCTCAGGGTCAGATGAATTACAGTAAGGTATTCGCCACAGGCAAAGACGAATAATAGTCAGAGCTCGAACAATGGTACCTGTAAGCACAAATCACAAATTTTTGATCAGTTTCTTGATCTTAAAAACTAGGGGACAGAGTCCCACCGTGATCGCCACTGAAAGCACGAGATTTCGGAAGATTTGAAAGGAAAACTATTGCGATGCATTCAAAATCAAACAAACGCTTAAGTCCTAAAATGTGAAATGCATGAAATGAAAGAGACGAATTGAAATGAGATAAAAGAAAGTATAGAAAGCACAACCCTTTTTATTTAACTCTCTTAATCTCGGTTACAAAGATGCCTCCTCCCTTTTCAGGGGCTAGGAGCGTTAAATGAATTTTGGTTACAATCATGACTTAGTATTCCTCCTTCCGCATGCCCACATTTGAAATGGGCGGGCCAAAGTGTTGCCGCCGCTTGTGTTGATGAATCCTTGATCCTTGCTGCTCCTCCTACATTCAAAGACACAACAAGTCGTTAGTAGCACCTGTGACAAAAGATGAAGCGTTTGACCTTAAAAACCAATGGAGGATGCATGCATAAGATTAACTAAATCGATGAATAAAATGACTCTAAGTAACCTCCAATTTTGACAGAGACCAGAGAACATTACCAGAGGGCCACTGCCATCAAAACAGTCAGGAAACTCACGATTTGAGTTCGACTGTAATTCGTCCCTGGGTAGGACGAATTCTACTGTAATTCGTCCCCGGGTAGGACGAATTCGCCTACGACAAAGCGCCGAAGTGATGCTGCCCAAATGTCACGTCTCGGGATCTCCAAAAGACCTGCAAACATAGGGGTTAGCTAATTGGGGGCATTTTGGGATGACCCAGATGGTCGGATTTCCCCAATTTGACCTCCATCAATGGAATTTGATTCGTCGCTACCTGCAAGTTAGTGGGGACAACAAAAGCGACAAAACATGATGAAATCTGATCAAAACGTTATGAAATCGAAGTTATAAACTATCTAGACAGCATAAAATGGAATGGAAGATAAACAAGTGATAAAAGAACAAATTAAAATGAAACTTAGAAAGTGCGGGGCGCCCAAGCGGGCCGCCCACCGTTAGAACTTGATTTCGGCACCAATCCACTTGGGATGGGCCCAAAATCTCTTGTAATGGGTTGTCGACGAATTGGTAGATCAATGTGGTCAAATGTCGGGTTTTGGGTCCGGATTCACACTTCCAAAAGCCACCCAATAACCTCTCTTGCGAAAGAGATCAAGGATGTGGAAGAGGTGAATCAAAAAGGGTGCAATGTGGTGTTCAATTTGGCAGCACTTCGTTGCTTGAAAATGCCTCCAACTTGTCTCTTTTTGGGTGGGAAAGTCCACCATTTTATAGACCCAGGGGGTCTCTTTGGAGGGGCATGCATAGGCGCCATGTGGCGGCCATGCCTTCCCATGAGGGAGGAAAGTCCTCCATGACTTGGGCTTCCATGACTGCCCTTGTGACAGTCCTCTAACGCCCACTCTGCCCACCTACACGCGCATGCAAGGCAGGAGGCATTAATTGACTGTCTTCGGCTGCCACTTGGCGCCATTCTTCTTTTTGCCCGTTGAACCTGGAATTCGTCCCGACCCAGGACGAATTCAGAATTCATCCCTGGGTGAGACGGATCCCAATTTGAATTCGTCCCTGGGCGGGACGGATTCTGAGCAAAGTGCCTGAATGTGCCAAATTGCCTTCTGACCTTACAAAATTGCTACAAAAGTGGTTAGGACCACTGTTTAACCTCTGAGGGCTGCCCTGGGGGCTGTGTGTGTCAAAGCGATCAGTGTTTGCAGTCACATAATCGGATTGGTGTTGTTTTGGTGTCTACAGGACCTTTTGAAAATATAAACTAAAAGAGCTAAAAGATCTTCTCAATACTATAAACTAAGATATCATAAAGAAATATTAGTACAAACGTGTGAAGGAAAGGAAGAAAGATAAAATTCATTAGGCTTTGGAATGTGGGAGGAGCATTATGAAGACTAAAATACATGACCAAAAACTCATAATGACACTCATACATGTAAATAGTTTGGAATATCTTTTTCTCTAACCCTAATTTGATGGAACCTAGATCACAAGTTAAGTTTCATAAAGTATTGAGCACCATGTCATTCATCAAAAAATTATTCCATAATAGGGATAAGAAACTACTCTTTGACGGTGATCTTGTTGAGAGATCCAAAATCACACATACATTAAAATCTATCCTTATTCTACACCATAACCATTTGAAAGGAAAAAAATCTAATGCTCTAATGGATAATTCCTTGCTCCAACATCTTTTGAACTAGCTCCTCAATATTATACTTTTTGATCTAAGGATAGTGGTTAAATATGGATATTCAAAGGTTGACTACTTATAACTAGTTGTATGGTATGCTTATATGTGCTCATATGAGGTAAATCCATGGGTTCACCAAATATTCTACATAAAAACCCATTATAATCTACAAGTAATAAGTAAGAGCTATAAGTTGTTTTGAAGACTAAAATTTGATGGAATTAACTTAAGCTAATGATTGACTGCCTTTCTCTAATATTTTTCCATATTATTTACTATAAACAACTTAGAAGGAGGAGATTAGATTCCTCAGAAATAAATAACCTTGTCATTCTGTGTCCATTTAGCATATACTCATTGTAGATTAACAATAACACTACCAATTTAAGAGAGCCACTATGCTCCTAAGATGACATCTACACTACCTAGATGCATGGTTAAGATATGGATAAACCAAGTATAATCACCCATATGTATGTTAACCTTAGTCATTCAACCCACATAATAAGTTTATTCTAGGTCAAAGTATTGATATATAGTCTCAAATACTTTGTTTAACCATTAATAATTTTTTGTGTGCTACCTAATTAATCAACACATGGATACACTAACATTTGATGAATCCTTAGACCTTAATTATATGGTAATTCTAGATACACATTAGGTAAAACATGGAAAGAGCTATGGTATTAATATTGTGCTTATAATTTAGTGCTTTGGTTGATATCCATTGCAAGGAAAGCTGACCTTCATCTTCTAGCATTGTTGCTTCCTCAACTTTTGCTAGGAAGTCATGTTGTTCTTCATAACCCTGATCTTGGATATGGAATGATGGTATTTATAACATAATAATCCTTGCGGTTTTTCATCATTATGGTTATTAAAGTAAGGTCATTGAGGATTTAATTCATGTTGTGATTGGGAATGGGACAACTACAACTTGTGCGCTTCTATGAGATTCACATGTTCAACATCCTCAAGGCTGTATGGATGATGCATGTCAAATTTCCATTAGATTCCATCCTTAAGACCATGGGATATGTATAGGTAAGAAATCCTATGAACTCTATTTAATAATCCTTAAGTGATTTTATTTGCTTGATTTGCACCATATAGACTTTTTCAAAGTAAAACATCTCTTGTTAAACTTATAGAGGAAAATTAGTTCAAACTCAAACCACATAAGAGAAGCCTTATATTTATGGAGATCCCATAGCAACCACTAATAAGCATGGATTTCCAACATAGTATCGTCCAATGTAATATAACCTTCTTCAAGTACATGGTATAGATAGATGATGGTATCCATATTGGCTATCCAACCACATGAATATGTATCCTAAAAATTATAATGTCAATGTGTCAAATAGGAATGTGATGAGTCCAAGAAAAAAAACTATTTGCCCTTCTTATAAAGGGATAAATGTCTATAAAAAAGCCTAATTTAAAACCACCCATGTCATGGAAGGGTTCCCCTAGTAGTATAGGGTGCTATATGGCTTCCATGGGAAATTAGAGGTGACCAAACAACTATTGCTTGTAGATGCCAATATCCTAATATTAGTAACCTTTTGGATTTGGTGTCTATTAGATGTCATATGGTCATTGCCTACTAAGTATTTTTAACTCCTATTCAAAGGAATACTCTACAATATAACTACACAAAAGGATTTGAATGGAATCTACGATATTATTCATTTGTTTTTTATCTTCAATTATGGAGGTAACCATTTCCCTAAGCTAAAGTGCTAGTTTACCTAAGACTCGAGATAGGTTTATAAATTAAGGTCAATTGTACTGGATAGAGAAAAACTAGACAATTGAAGGAAGGAATGGTAGGAGGGGTGATGAGATGGATTGATGACATGGAATTTATAAAAGAAAGGACATACTATTCAAAGCTATTGATATTGATACCTCCATGGATGTTGATGCTTACTAAGATTTCTAAGTTGACACTTCTTTATTAAGTTTTGGATAACTAAGTCAAAGAGGATATGTAGTTAATTTATTATAGTAATATATGATACATGTATGATAGAAATGGTAGAAACTGATTTTTTATAGAAGTAGCCATGACAATATATCACATGCATTCCTTAAAAAATTTAAATATTTATTATGTTTTAAAATTATATTAGAAGATCAATCTTGGTCATGGCATTTAAGATATGGAAATTTAAATTTTCATGGATTTCATTTTCTTTCCAAGAAAAATATAGTGAAGGGAATTCTAATGATTAAGGAACAAGACCAACTGTGGCAAGGATGAATTTTGGAAAAATAGCATACAATCTTCTTCCTAATTAGAAGATCAAGGAGATCCAAAATATTTCTTAAATTAGTATATGTTGGTATATGTGTTTCAATACAAACTCCATTACCTAGTAAGATTATATATTTATTACTTTTATTGATGACTTTAGTAAACAAAACATGGGTATACTATATCAAGCAAAAATCAGAAGCATTTTTATTTTTTGACAACTTAAATGTTACATAGAGAAACAAAGTGTTTATTTTTTGAAGGTGTTCTTAATAGACAAAGGAAGATAGTTTTTCTCGAATTAATTTCAAGTGACTAACTGCAAAATATACTCGTTAGAAAAATAAAGTAGCTAAATGTAAGAATCATACAATTGTGGGGATGACAAGAAGAATGCTCAAGTCCAAGGATCTTCCAAATAGTTTTCGAGTTGAAGTAGTAGCCACTCTATTCACTTACTAACTAGAATTCTAACAAAAAGTGTAAATAATATGACTCCTTGTGAGCCATGAAGTGGAAGAAAGCTTATATGGATTTTCATAAGGTGTTTGGTTGATATAGCCAAAGAGAAAAGATAAAAATTTGATGATACAAGTGAAAAATATATATTTATTGGCTACAATAAGGGGACAAAGTGTTATAGGTTGAAAAATTAAGCTCAATATTTAGGCTTAGTGGTTTGGATTTCACTTCTCTTCCAAGAGAGCTAGGTTCAAACTACGATGGGGTGTGTGTGTGTGAGTGTGTTTAAAGAGAGAAAATCACATAAGGTTGTGCTTTTTATTTCATATAAGATTATTATTTTCTTATAAGGCTATTTTCCATAAAGAATTATGATTAATGATAAAATTATTAGTCATAATTTAAGAAGTGTTAGATGTATGATGAACATTGTTAAATGTACTTGCAAATAAAATCTTATATCAAAATGTAATCTTAATATAAAATTTGTTAGGTATAACTTAAATAGTGTTTAGATTTATGATGAAAATTATTGTGTACTTGTGATGCAATCTTATAAAAATGATAACAATAAAAAGTAATGTATAACCACTATAAGACATGAGTTTATATATCTTTTTTCATTATTTTAATGAGGATACTAAAAATAAAAATTATGTGTAGTACAAAATTAAATGCAAAGTAGAATAAGAAGCACTTACATAGTTAAACTTGATTTTAACATTAATGCACTTATATAGCCAAATTGGATCTTAACACTAAGGCATAGGCTACAAATGTGACACTAGGTTGCATCGGTGTATAGAGATGTTAAGCATGAAGATTTTTTAATTCTAACATAGATTTCATTACCATGATTTCTAAATTATTTCTAATGTTATATACTTCAAATTAATACTACTAATCAATGAGATGCATCTATATTGAACAACTAGATTATATAAAAAAAGTAAACTAGACTAATAAAAAATCAACAAAAGCAAATATGATTTGGACTTTAGTAGTTATAAGAAGGAAACTATGATGAATTATATAATATATTTTTCCATGTGTTTTTATGGTGTCAAGAGGAATGTTGCTTGATAGTGTCTTTTGATATTGAGATTTATAATTATAACACATGCCACTTGATATTGGTATTGGTATTAGATAATTAATATTGATGTTTGGCATTATATTAGGTGCTCTAACATTGATATATTGTGTGGGATGAGAACCACAAACACAAGGATTCAAGTTATCCAAATAATTCTTCTTAGCTTGATAAGATAGTATTTGGTATGGGATGAAGGGACTATGAAGAATTGAAATATAACATATGCAATAATAATGCTACAACGTAAGATTCCTTTATCTCTATGTTTTTTAATGTCCACTCTAAATCAATTATCTCCTATTTATAGTTTCATCATCTTTTTCGAAATTGAAATAAAAATCTAATTGGTTAATATTTTTTTATAATTATTCAATGTTATTATGATATTCACATATAAAAAATTAAGGTAATGTCACTAAGTTTAGCTCTTATAAAATATATGCCTATATTACATTGTCTTGTGTACCATTTCTCAATTTCAAGTAATACTTATGTCTGATTTGACATAAATCTAATTTTGGGTGTTGAGATACACTATTGAAACCCATGTTCTTTCATCATGCCATGTCTAAAAGTCATTAGTGATGAGATAGAAAAATAAAAAGTATACTTGGACATATTTAGGTGGTTATCCTATTATTTAGGTTCAAATGAGACTTACTATTTTTTATACAATTAGATGTAAGTAGGTGGAAAATGCACATTCACACCTTTATAGGTGCTGAAAATAAATACTAACAAAAGAATCCTCACACAGATAGGATATTTGTAGGTAGAAAATACAACTCCTATTCTTTCAATCCAATAAAAACTAGACATTAATAAAAATAAACTGATCCTTATGTCCAAAATCTTTCTTTAGGTATGAAACTACAGTGTCAATGATACTTTATTTTCTTCCAAAAAAAAATTATTATTGTTTAGGTTGTTGGTTTTTTTATTTTTGGATGGTTGGACATTTATTAAAGGAATATACAACACTTTTCTATTTGTAAATAAAATCGAACTTATTATTTATGCTCAAAACATATTATTTTCAACATTGTACACTCATAGTTGAAAAATACAATTCTTACCTAAAGTGAATACTAATAAAAGAAATTAATTTGTAAACTTATCCTTTGGGTGTGAAAAATGAATACTAATAAAAAAAATTGTACATCTATCCTTAGGTGTGAAACTATAATCCTTAATTATACATCTAATTATATATGGATATAATTTTAATATATATTTGATTCAATCAAATAATTACTTTTGATAATTCTAAATAAATAAAATTAATATTAAATAAATAAAGTCATAAAAGCTACTACTGTTTCCTTAAATGAAATACATCTGTCTTTGAGGGTTGGGTGGATTGGTAAGTTTGGCACTTATCAAGAAAATACCCAAATTCAAACCTTGAAGACATGTCTAATGTGCATATCATGAGCCACCACTGATCCCTCACCTAAGGTCAACAATAACAAAGTGACATAAGGGTTATTAGGTCAACAATAAAAAAGTGACATAAGGATTATAAGGGTAGTTTCAAACCTTGTTTTATAATTTGAACCCTGATATTAAAAAAATGACTCTGTGAATGTAACAAATTCTCCTATATAAAATTAAAATAAAAAAAATTATAAAATAAAAAAAAAATCAAATATCTCTGGATATTTCCCTCTCGTCCTATCGGTCTCACTTTCAACTACCCCTCCAGTGCAGCATCTTAATAACACGCCATCTTATCTTTTCCTAGAATACTAGAAATTTCGGTCAGCCTTGAGAAATTTGTGGTCGATGAATCGAAAATTCTTGATTAGGCGGCACAAATTTCGCTGAGCCTGAGAAATTTGTGCTCGATGAATCGAAAAATCTTGATTGTTAGGCGGCACAAGAGTCAAACGAAAGCGAACTGTACGTGTCAATTAATAGAGGGGTTAATCGTAGAGTGTCGTAGTAGTTTGGTTTTAGATATTCTTTTAGAAAAATTTACGTTTAAAGGTAATCTGAATGTAAAAATTATCAGTATAGATTCATTCTACCGGATACATAAATTGCTTCTATATATAGCAAATGGCTTTTCATTGTTTTCGAACCCCGTTACAATGGCTGGTCTGTCGCTTAGCTTGTGCTCTTCTACTATATTGTTTAGGTACAAGTCTGGCAATGGCCTTACCCTGTCCATATAAGCATTCCCATCATTGATCAGAAAGCATGGGCGTGAACTTTCTGTTTCTCCTATTATCAATAATGCTTTGACGAGTACAAATTCAGGCGTATCGCGACGTTCAGGCAACCATCATAACAACTTGTGGGACGATGAGTTTATACAATCTCTTTCAAAGGTTAAGCAGGCAAGCTATTTTAGGATCTTGTGTTGTTCACATTCATCTTTTGTTTTTAATCTGTAATGGAAATTGTTGGTTGACAGGCTCCTCTTGAGGTTGAACGGGTTTTGGATGCTGATTAGGGAGATTAAGAACATGCTCAAGAAAATGGCCGTTACTGAAAACGCTTCAGCCGTTGACGATCTGATTGAAAGACTTTCGCTGATCGACAACGTTAACCCCTCGGAATTGGTCGACATTTCCAAAATGAAACAAAACTTTTTTTTCACAGGCAAACCTTTAAAATTCTTTGTCTGCATAAAAACAAAGTCAAATGTCAAATGTCCTAACTGTTCCGAACCAAAACAGCCCGCTCTACTGCCACTCGACCACCACCAACTTGAATCCAAGCCTGCTAAAACACGGAATTCAACCGAACCACGGAATTGATCGACATTTCCAAAATGAAATAAAAGTAGCCCTAAACTTTTATTTCTTTTTGGAAATGTCGATCAATTCCGTGGTTCGGTTGAATTCCGTGTTTTAGCAGGCTTGGGTTCAAGTTGGTGGTGGTCGAGTGGCAGTAGAGCCGGCTGTTTTGGTTCTGAACAGTCAGGATATTTGACATTTGAATTTTTTTTTATGCAGACAAAGAATTTTAAAGGTTTGCCTGTGAAAAAAAAGGCATTGCACGCGGTAGAGACAGTCCTCCAGATCTAAATAACACAGCCTTGGGACGTCGAATTCTTGGGTTGCATAGATATGACATTTCTTGAGGTGTGTACTCTACGTTTCTGATTGAAATAATTAAAATGTTGACGAATGACTTGTCTTTTTGGTTTTTAAGTTCATGCTCGTAATTTTGAATTATAATGACAGACGTGTTGGAACACTTCAAAAAATGATGGACAGTTCTTGAGCTCTACCTGTGGATCCGGAGCAAGCGTTGAAAAGTTGTAAATTTATTTCGGGCTTCACTTATTGCTTTTCCTTGGAAGAGAGTTGAGGAGGCCAAAGACTTCAGTGCCACATATCTTAAGAATCCTCTTCCAAAGATTGAAAGCTCCTGTCTTTCAGGAGATGTGATGAGAGGCTCCACTTATACCTACTGATCTCGACATGAAATTGCGCTAATACTTGCTTCTTTTTTCTTTCTTCTGGTCAAAGAGATAGAATTAATTGTGGTGTCAATACTAACTATGATAATTAAATTGTTTTTTATCAAATGCTACAGATGTATTCATTTAATTACTTAATATTAATTTGGTTGCACCAACTATATCAACATTCTTTCATACATCAAAGCTTTCGGATTTTGTTGATTAATTTATATAATCTAATCTAACTATAGATGTTGCAAACTTATATGATTCATAGATGTTGCATAGGTTAGATGATCCACTCTAGACTCAAATGACAATGGATAAATTGATAGGGGATACACTCATATATAGAATTATTACAATGTTAATAATTTGTTTAAGTTATTTTTTTCTGTTCATAAAATTTTTATTAATATTTTTGCATAAACTTTTCTATTCATAGTAATTTATATAATCCAATTTAACTATAGATGTTGCATACTTATATGATTCATAGATGTTGCATAAGTTAGATGATCCATTCTAGACTCAAATGACAATATATGGATAAATTGGTAGGGGATACATCTATATATATATATAGAATTATTACAATGTTAATAATAGCTTCTTTAAGTTATTAATTTTTATTCATAGATTTTTTATTGTTATTTTTGCATACACTTTTCTATTTTTTAATTGTGTTTTTTCTTTAGAATTGCCTTTTTTATTTTCCTATTTTTTTACATTTGCCTTGCATTGCTTTTTAGAAAAATCTAGACCTTCATCTTTTGAAGTTGCTCTTCCTATGAGCTTTTGGCTCCTCCTTGAAGCATCTTTCTATTTGAATGCAGGATTGCTTCTACTCATTTTTTCAACATCCCTCCATAGTCACTTTGCGAGTGATTGGGACTCCTAGCTTCAACTCTAAGTCTGAGTTTGGGCTTTGATACCAATTGTAAAAATTTAACACTTTGATACCAGATGTTGGTTTATAGAGAAGGAAAAAATATGCAAAACAAACACAAAATAGAAAATATAAAACTCAAATTGCTCATGCAAAAGAGGTAAAATAGAAAATATAAAACTCAATTTGCTCATGCAAAAGACACAAATTACTTGTGCAATTTTATTTATTTATTCGCTACCTTCAAATACAATATTCTTCGATACATTTTGATATTTAAACCTTGTTTCTTGATACTAATACACCACTCTGAAAACCATAATGATAAAATTGATATGATCATCCAAGATGGATGATCCACAAAATAAGTATGGATAAATAAATCAATTAATGAGAATACATCAATATATAAAAATTATAACAAAGTTAACAATAACTTCTCTAAATTATTTTTTTTCTATTTATAAAATTTGTATTTTTATTTTATGTGCACTTTTTTGTTTAAGCTATGTGTGGCTTTTATTGGGAGCCACTCCCATTACAAAAAAAAAAACATTACATTATATTCATTACATTTCTAACAAGTTAATTAAAGCATATCCAACAAGATGCTCTTCATTTTCTTTTCTATCAATCTCCATATTCCTCAAAATTCTAAGTTTCCATAATCAACTCCTTTATATCACATGCCTTATAAAATTCAATTTTTTCCAATATGAAATTCAACATCACTAATGGCTAAAATATTTGCTGCCCAACTTTTACATCTATATATCTTGTCTATTGCAACCTTACAATTTCTTAATACCTTTTTTTAGGGTTCTTATCATTTCCTTAACATTCCAAGATATTATTTTCATTATTTTTTTTTTATTTGTGGGATTAGGATCACCTCTTATTAGCACTTGTGATATATGCTTTTGTTTTCCCACAAGATTTTTGAAAAATATTTTTAGGGGAAAAAAAGAAATAAAAAACAAAAAGCTTTAAGCCTCGCCTTTGAAATTAGTTGGCAACTCATTGTCCTCATGCTTATAAATAAATATGATTTTTATTCAAAATAAGAGGAGTTAAGAGAAGAGAAGAGAGAAGAGAAGAGAAAAGAAGAGAAGAGGTGCTCCAAAGAAATTAGCATCTTGTGTAGTACTTCTTGGAGATTTGATATGGTATGTAAAACCTTAGAGGAAGAAATTGACACTCTATGTAGTGCTTGCAGGAGGTTTTGCTATGTAAAACTTCAAAAAAGGAGATTGGTACTCTAAGGAGTGCTTGCAGGAGGTTTGCTATGTAAAACCTCAAAATAAGAAGATTGGTACTCTAAGGAGTGCTTGCAGATATGTGGTGCTCTATGGAGAGAAATTGTGTAATGTTTGATGTGGTAGTTGAAATATAATAAAAATAGTATTTTGTGTTTTTTATATTTTTTTTGTTTCATGTGTTATGTCATTATGTAGTCTTCCCTTGCAGCTCATCTATTTACAAATTAAAGTGGGGTTCTCTATTTACTATTTTCTATGTGGTGGCATGAAGGTGTCTAAGCAGCTAGGAGAGGATGTTTAATTGACCCCCTCTCCACCACTATATTATTTTGGTATCAAATCCAAAAGATATTTGAGGTAGGATACAAGAAAATATGTCACAAATAGGACTAGAAGACTGCAATACCTTCGAGTCATGGGCATAGTTGAAATGTTGAGAAGAATTATGGCTAAGTTGGATGCGATAGATATTTCCTAAAGAAGGGGCATTCGTATTAATGAGGTTAGGGATAGTAACAAGGAGAAGACTAGGCACCAAAAATTTCAAGATGAAGAATGAAAAGAATTAGGAGGACAATCCCTTTTCATTAAAAGGGTATCATGAAAACCTGCTAAGGAAGTACATGAACCTAAGCAAAGGAGGAGTCTATTTAGGAAAATTTATAAATCAAGAGGAAAGTATTGTAAGGTGATTGTGGGTAGTGGAAGTACTAACAACCTAGTGGCAACAAATATGGTAGAGAAACTTGGATTGAATAGGATGGAGCATCTGATCCCATACAAGGTGTCATGGTTGCAAAAGGGGCATCAAATTTTGGTGAGTGAACAATGTATGGTAAACCTCCAAATTGGTTCATACAAGGATGAGATACTATGTGATGTTATATCGATGGGTGCTTGTCATGTCTTATTGGGAATACCATGGAAATATGATAATAAGGTAACACATGAAGGTAGGGAGAACACATACACTATTGAGAAAGATAACAAGAAGTTTGTGTTGACTCCATTGAAGGACAAAGGAAATGAAGTGTACACCAGTCCTACAGTGTGCTAGGATATGAAAAAACAATCCTTGAAGGGAAAGAAGAAGAAGGAAGCATGATTTAATTTAATCATTAAACCCATAGAAGAAGGGATAGTTAACAAGAAGGATGAAACCCCACATGGAGTGAGGGATTTTTTGGAAGAATATGTAGAGATGCTTTCAAAATATGGGTTTCCACCAATAAGGAGCATGGGTAGTATTAATGAATTAGATAGTGCATATGTGATTACCATTCACATAATGATTAAAACATCACTTAAGATGGAGTCTTGTCAATGAAGAGAAAAAATATATCATTCAAAATAAAATGAATACATCATTCAATTAGAAAATATTTACTGCTCAAATTTTTTTCCATACAATCCAACCAATAATCAATTCCCTATTGTGCAACTGAATATTGCCTTTGCCATACAATTGAATGTTGTCTTTGTCGTACATTTAAACATTGACCCACTTTTCCATACAATGAATACTATCATACAAGTTCTCGTGTCATAGGACTACCATATTGAAACATTACTAGTGGTCATATTGAGACATTCCCATCATTTTGTTTATGTCATATTGGTTTTCTACATCATTTTTGGTATTATAGTAGGTTTAAAATATGTACTAGAAGAGGATGATGCAATAAGGAAGAGGAAGATCATGTGGTATGGGATCCCAACCCATAGATATAGTAGAAATGCTAAGAGGAATTATTGCTAGGTTGGATGTGTTTGAGACTATCCAAAGGAGAGGCATTCATCTTGAGGAGATTAGTGATAGTGAATGGGAGGAAACTGGTCATGCAAAAACTCAATTTGAAGAGCAAGGACAAGAAATAGAGAAATTATTGATTTGGGTAATCCAAATATAAAACATAAGCCAAATATGAATACGCCTAATTTTAATGGAAATTTGAATCTTGAAGAATTGATAGATTGGATAATGACATAGAGATTATTCAATTACAAATCTATGGAGGATCCAAAGTAGATCAAATTTACATGTATGAGGTTGAAGGGACATGATTTGATTTGGTGGGACCATGTCCAAAATAAGAGACAACAAAAGGGGAAGGATAAAAATTTGAACTTGTAAAACATGTGTCCAAGTTGAAATGTAAGATTTTACCTACAGATTATTAAATTAAATTGTTTAGGAGACTCTAGAATCTCAAACAAAAGGATTTAGGAGTAAAAATATATGGAATGATTCTATAAATTGACCATAAGATCTGGTCATGATGAAGATGATGATATGATACATAAATGGACTAATATTGTCCATATAAGATGAGATTGATATGATTTAAATAAAAACTATTGAAGAGTTATATCAATATGCACTCAAAGCAGAGGAAAATTTATTGTGTAAGCAACAAAATATTGCAAGAGGAGGAGGATGGTCCTCTCTAGGAAGAGGACAAAATAATAATGGAAGATGACATCAAAGGCAATAGGGAGAAGCTAGTACTTAGAATTATCAAGAACTTAGAGACCTTTGTAGTGGAAGAGGAGGTTATGGTAGAGGAAGGGGTAGAGGATTTCCCAAAAATTATTATAGATGTGGAGAAGTAGGCCATAAAGTAAATGGATACCCTAAAGCATAGCAAACTAGTGGGTATGGAAAGGAATCCCATAGTCATGTTACACAAGTAGATTAAAAAAGTGTATCCTCACCAAAGCACATGGAAGAGCTAGAACAAGTAGAATTATTTATGATGAAAAGGGTCTTATTAAAACTAGCAAATGAGATGCACGAACTTAAGCAAAGGAGGAACTTGTTTAGGACAATTTTTAAACCAAGAGGTAAATTTTGCAAGGTGATTGTGGATAGTGTAAGCACAAACAACTTGGTATCAATTGATATGGTAGAGAAATTATGCTTGAAAATGATTGAACACCAAAGTTTGTATAAATTCACATGGTTGCAAAGGGACATCAATTTTTTGTGAATGAACAATGTATGGTATATTTTCAAATTGGTTCTTCCAAATATGTGATACTATATCTATGGATTCTTATCATGTCTTGTTGGGAATACCATGGTATTATGATAGAAATATAGTGCATGGTGGTAGGGTGAACACCTACACTATTGAGAAATATGGCAAAAAGTACATATTAAGCCCATTGAAGAACAAAGGAAAAGAGGTGGGTAAAAGTTCTAAAGTTTATCTAATATATGGAAACCAATTCTTGAAGGATATGAAGAAGCAACAAGCATGTTTGCTAAACCCCTGGAAGACGGGTTAGCATATAAGATGGATGATATTCCACATGAAGTGAAGGATTTGTTGGAAAAATATGTTGATACTTTTTTCAAAATAATTGCCCAATAGGTTACCCAGGTGTTGTAGGTGAGTTGGAGAGGAGAGGGTAATCCTCCAAGGGAGGTCCCAGGTTTGAATCTCCACCCTACCAAAAATTTGAATTGGGTACCCAAAATCCAATTGATAATGTTGGTGCGGGCAGGGTTGGGTGCAACCCCCGGGTGACTTTGACGGTGTAGAACCCCCTGTTCGTGGTCTCTTAGACCAAGGCGGCCCCGCAAGGGGTTTTTTGCTTAAAAATAAAAAATAAAAAATTGCCCAATAGGTTACCCCAAATGAGAAGCATTAGTCATCAAATAGACCTCATACCTAGATCAAGTTTCCAAAAAATAAAGCCTATAGGATGACAACCATGGAAAATTAAGATATGAAGAGACAATTCCAAGAGTTATTGGACAAGTGGCTGATCAAGGAGAGCATAATCCCATATGTAGTACCAACTATACTAGCACTAAATAAATATAAAGAATGGTATATGTGCATGGACTTTCGAGCAATCAATAATATTACAATAAAATATAGGTTTTCATTACCTCATATGGATGACTTTATGGATTTTTTGAGTGGAGTATAGTACTTCACAAAGATTTATTTAAAGAGTAATTATCATCAAATTCAAATCAAAGAAGGATATGAGTGGAATACTATTTTTAGGACAATATAAGGCTTGTATGAATGGTTGGTCATGCCATTTGGGTTGACGAATACACCTGGCACTATTATGTGATTGATAAATGAGGTCTTGAAGCCTTTTCTTTGTAAATTTGTATTTGTTTAGTTCGATGATATTTTTGTGTTTAGCAAGATGGAGGAAGAACACCTATGAAATCTAAAGTTAGTTTTACAAAAGTTGAAAGATAAATTTATTGGTTAATTTTAAGAAGTGTAATTTTATGCAAAAGGAATTGGTATATTTGGGTTTTGTCATATCCAAGGATGGTTTGAAGATGGATCCAACAACACTAAAGGCTATTGTGGAGTGGCCATCATCAAGGAGTATGTTTGAAGATAGAATTTTTCATGGTTTAGCAAGATTTTATAAACAATTCATCAAAAAATTTAGTGGAATTTGTGCTCCAATCATAGAAATAATGAAGGGAGGTAGATATGAGATAAAATGGAAAAGTGCAACAAAAAGGAAATTTTAAATATTAAAAGAGAAATTCATATAATAGCCAATTTTGGTATTTCCAAACTTTAACAAAGTTTTTAAAGTAGATTGTGATGGTAGTGGGACAACCATTAGAGCGGTTTTGAGCTAAGAAGGAAAATCCATTGCTTATTTTAGTGATAATTTGAATGAAGCTAGGAAGAAATATTTAGTTTATGATCAATAATTTTATGATATTGTAAAATCACTTAAGAAATGGAGACATTACCTATTGACAAAAGAATTTGTGTTGTTTATAGATCATCATGCTTTGAAGTTCATTAACAATCAAAGAAAATTGAACCAAAGACACATGAAATAAGTGGAGTATCTTCAAAGTTACTGATTGTTTTGAAATATAGAAGTGGTAATTCAAATTGGGTAGTTGATGCCTTAAGTAGAAGAATTTTGTTGATAAGTGTAATGAAGATTTAAGTGGTAGGTTTTGATACCATGAAAGAGTTTTATGCTAATAATTTGAACTTCAAGGAAGCTTGGAAATATTTAAATGCACCTACCATAGGAGACATGACACCATGGCTAGATTATTTTATCCAAGAAGAATTATTATTCAAAGGATAACATTTACGTATACCATGGAGCTCAATGAGAAAATATTTGAGAAGAGAAAAGCATAGTGGGGGACTAGTTGGACATTTTGGAATAGATTAAACTTTGAAATAACTTTATGAATTCTATTATTGGATTTAGTTAATCTTATCACCCAAAAATGCATGAAAAAACTAGAGTCATGAATAGAATCCTTGGGAATTTCCTATGGTGTCTAGTTGGCAAGAAGCCAAAGTTGCAAGATATCGTATTGGCACAAGCAAAATTTACATATGACAATTCAGTAAATAGAAGTATAGTAATGAACTTGTCCTAGAGGAGTAGACAAGTTATAAAGTACAACTAATCTATAGAAACCTAGTACTATAGTAAAGGATTTTGTTATATATGCAATATTTACATCAAGAAGTGAAGGTTCAATTACGAAAGAATGTTTTGAAATACTAGTAACATGAAAACCTCAAGTGTTGAACACAATAATTCTAGGTTGGAGATTTAATTTTGGCACATTTTCAAAAACAAATATTCCCAAAGGGTTCTTACAACAACCTCTATTGGAAAAATATTGGACCTTGTAATATCTTGAATAAGTTTACAACTAATGCATACGAAATCAAACTCCTAGAAGGAGTAGATGTCTCAACAATTTTTAATATTGTAGATTTGTACCCATACTATGGAAAAACCATAGATAGTAATGAAAATATCACATCTGATTTTCTATTGTAATAATCGATAGGACAATTTCTAAAAATGGAATGGGATGAAATTGAGATAATGATAGATTTTGAAGTGGTCAAGAGGATGAGAGGTAAAGTATAATGAGTATCTAGTCAAGTGGAAAATGAGTCAGTTGAAGCAATTATATTTAATGAGTACCTAGTCAAGTGGAAAATCAGTTAGTTGAAGCAATGACATGGGTGAATACTTTTGAGATTGCTAAGTATAACATCTCAATTAATAATTTTGAGAAAAGTTCCTAAGATTTGTTTTTGGAACATTTTCTCTTACTTAATGATTGTGATGTGGGGCATCTAGCAGATAAATGGAAAATTGTTTGACAAACTATTTAAGGTAAGATTTGAGACCCACATATACTAGATAAAAGAGTAAAATGAAATGATTCCTAGAGAAGGAGAGAAGTAGAATTGGAAATTATGGGATGGTGAGCATAGATAAAATTAAAAGTATATAAAGGAATGGAAAGAGTAGGGAATTGAAAAAGATAAAATGGGACAATCCAACAACAAGGATAGAGAGAGAAGTATATAGGGAAGAAAATATATAGTGTCTGATATCCCATGATTAACAATATTATCCTTATAACTATATGCAAACACGTTTTCCTAATTCCGTACAATGTGTATGAATGATGGGCATGTGGTAGTATTCTCATAGAATATTGTAAAATTTTATGTGTATAAATGTAGGTCCTAGATATTGTTGCAATATAAACAAAGTAAAATAGGGTGAAGTTGTTGATGGAAGCTTGGACATCTAATGAAGGCGACGAAGGAATAGTATCGATGGATTATATAGTGAACATGTGATTACTATTCGCTTAATGATTAAAACATCACATAGGAGGGAGTCTTGTCTATAGAGAGAAAAATAAATAAAATTAAAAACAGAATGAATACATCATTCAATTAGGAAATATTTATTTGCTAAAGTGTTTGTCATACAATCCAACCAATAATCAATTCCCTACCATACAAGTGAATGTTGTCTTTGTTGTATAATTGAATGGTGCATTTGTCATACAATTGAATGTCGTACCACTTTATCATACAATGAATGTTGTCATACAAGATGGTTTTTTTGTGCAATTGAATAAATCCATACAAGGGTGTTTACCATCTTGTAGGATTGTTATCTTGAAATGTTGCTAGTGGTCATGCTAAGACATTCTTATCATTTTTTTTATGTCACATTGGTTGTCTACATTAGACAGATCAATTAAAAAGCATAATACATGAATGGTGGTGAAAGGCTACTCACAATAACTACGTATAGACTTCAATAAAACCTTTCATATTGTTGCTATATTAGATATAATAAGATCTATTTTGGAATTAGTAGCCCAATTCAAGTGGTAAATTTTCTATAGGATGTCAAGCTTACTTAGTTAAATGGTTTATATAATGAAGAGGTGTTTGTGAAGTAGCCACAAGGTTATGAAACTGTAGGTGAAGAACATAAATTTTAAAGGTTGAATAAGGTATTTGTATAGATTGAAGTAACCACCAAGATTTGGGTCTAGTAGGATAGATGGGTACCTCTAAAGGTAATTACTTCAATAGAAAATCAAATGATCATAATCTCTATGTCAAGTGAAATGGTAAGGTTGATTTGATGATAGTGTGCTTATATATTGATGACATAATTTGATGAGGCCTGGAAATACCTCAATCATAACATGTTTTGAACACTAAAATTGCCTATAAACTCTTATGTTTAATCTAATATGCTAGTTAAGTTAATTCAATATGCTGTGTATTAACTATTTGCATGATGAATGTATCTCAAATACTATATTCTGATTTTTACAGCTTTTTGCATAAGTTTTATGTTGTTTTGTTATGACTTGCTAAATGAGATATGCTTAGATTGATAGCAAAATTTCACTAATCATATTTTGATATGTCTCAAGCATTTCTTTTACCTAAATCTGGCAACAGTGCAAGTAAACTGTTACTATGCAGCAAAAACTAGTTTTCCCCATGTAAATTCCAGCCAGCTGCCAATGAATGGCAAGGCATGGAATTCACATGTGGAAAGATATGAAGACCATTGGAATCTGATCTTGAGAAGTAACCCACATGATAAATGTAGAGGAAATCATTTAAGGAGCCCACATTTGTTCATTCCGAAGTCTCTTCAGAATGAACAGATATCTTCGAAATGAGAAAACACAATGTCTTCGGAATGAGCGGATCTTCGAAATGAGAATTGTAGTATCTTCGAAATGAGAAGATCTTCGAAATGAGAATTTTAGTATCTTCAAAATGAGTGGATCTTCAAAATGAGAATTGCAGTATCTTTAGAATGAGCTACTTATATTCGAAATGAAAATAGAATGTGCTTTTTGACTTATTGACCAAATTTTGACGCTGGAAAAAGGGAAATAAAGATTGAAAAGGGTAAGGGAAAATATCTCAAATCTGCCTTTGTCGTCCTTATCGACCAAAGCCACCATTTATGGAAAGATCAAGTTTGATCTTCTTCTAGGATAAAACTAGGAATTATTGCAGCATAATAGGATTAGATCTTTTGAGATATTCTCAGCTTGTTAGTAGATATTAGGACATCTATAAATATGGCTCCCGTTCAGGTTGAGCTAATAGAGTAGAGAGAGTGGAGATAGAAGATAGAGAAAGCAGAAAGTAAAAAATAAGCAATAACTAGAAAAGTGACTGTTACAGTCCTGTAACAGGTTTTTAGTAGAATTATTGTAATCATGTGCTTGAATCAATAAAGTGTATTATTTCTATTTCATATTGCTTGTAAATGAGTGTGAGTAAGATCTAGAGAGAAAGATATTCATACCTTATTCTAGACAAGGAGGTTGGCCACTACCAGACCTAGGAGGAGGACTAACAGCAAGTTTTTATTTTGATTTTGCTGCAGCAGAATGAGTAGTAGAACTTTTCATTTCATTCCTTTGTAAACAACTAATGATATTTGAAATATTAGCTTATTTTATATTTTTTGATTAATGGTTTGGTTGTAATCCTCACTTTCAGCAAAGCTTTCAATTTATTATAGACTGTCATTTCTAGAATTTACTATTTTTTGTAATTTCTTGCATTTTATGTTTTGCTGTCAACCCCTACACAGAAGATTGACAACCTTATATTACAGAGCCTTCACAGGGTTTCATTTCCATACTATAAGCAGGTTTTCATTACTGCAAAAGTAAATAGATTTCCTTTCTGCAATTATAATCAGACTTTTAATTCTGCAACTGTTATTTCTGCAACATAATTAGGTCTCATTTTGCAATTGTAATTAGGACTTCATTTCTGTAGTTCAAGATTAGTTCCCATTTTTGCAACTTATATTAAGGTTTAATTCATGCAATTTAGAGATAGGAATTTCCTAAATCCCCCACACAATCAGCTTCACCAATAAGACCTATTGCTCTAAATTGACCTAAGTTATAACCCTGTTCACCCCTTCTTCCATAGATAGCCTTGTACATTGCCCTGGATTGACAAATTCATTGAGAATTAACGATGTGTATAATGAAAACACATCATTTTGGTGTCGTTGATAGGGAATTATGTTGCTAGAAGGTAACAATAGTCCAATAGCTGTTAGTTAGACTGAACTATGAAAATTCAGGATAAAATCTGAATAGAACAACTGGTTAAAATAACAACTATTGACCTATAATTTATGTCATTTAATATTAAACATGAATGAGTAAGTCTAGGGATGAAAAAGGTAGAATTACCCAAAAGGATCCCTAGCTTGTTCCATTAAGGAGATCTTCATGCCTAAGGGGTGAATCACCTATGTTTGAATTACCAGAAATATTGAAAGAAAAATCACCAGTCTCACCATCATTAGAACATTCTGAGAAAGAAGAATCATCAGACTCATTATCAACAAAGGGTCTTGGACCTCTTGAGAGATAAATTTGGATAGGTTTAACTAAGGAACAGGAAACTATGGCAGAAGGAGGCAATCTAGATGGATATGGCCAACATGGTTATGTCCATAATGAAGGATATGATCAAGATATGCCCCAACCTTCCAGAACATTTGAATATATTATCCATTTGAATCCAACTCAAAACTCTCCCATGAAAACTATTTCACCTTCAGTACTTCCAACCTTTCGAGGTGTTGTATCTAAAGATCCTGATCAGTTTTTGTTTGAATTCAAAGTAGTGTGTCAAACCTATGACTATGTAAATGACAATAAAAAACTTAAGGTTTTTCCCTCAACACTTAAGGACTCAGCTTTACGCTAGTTCATGAGCTTAGAGCCAAATTCCATCCGAACCTGGGATCAAATGGAAACTATGTTTTTAGACAAATATCAGGAGTATTGTCGTGTAAGGAACAAAAAAGATGAGTTATTCAAGATTAAACAAGAAGATGATGAAACATTAGAAGACTATCTTGATAGGTTCTCCTTTGTTCAAAGGAGATGTGGACTTGTAGAACTAGAGTTATGCAAAACCATATTTTTGAGAGGATTACAGGATGAATCCAGAGACGTATTGGATTTTATGGGAAAAGGGGATGTAAATACTCTCAGTAATGAGGAAATTGTGAATCTCTATAGGAATTACTCTCGCAATAAGCAAGGAAGAATAAAAAATAGTACAAAGGGCACTGATGTGAAGGAATTAATAGAGGAACTTGCAAATTTTAAAACTGATATTCTAGTGCAATTAAACACAACTTTGGGGGAAATGTCTACAAAAGCAAAAACCATAGAACCTTTGGCAATTTATTGCCCAAGATGTAGAAATAAACATGCTTTGCAGGAATGTCCTTTGAATAAAACATCCATCTAAGCCATTTGTAGTATTTGTTCAAAGAAGCATTCAACTGATAAATGTAACCTGCTACCACAACTCAAAACTATGTTAGAAAGTCAGACTGAGAAAATCAACTATGTTGGACCAAAATAAGGGGGAAATTTCTCTCAATACCAAAATACCCCTCATTTTCCTATAAATTGGGGGCATAATCCTGGGACTATTTCTTGGGGACAATCAGAACCACCCTAACGTCCTTGGAATTATTCTCAATTGACAAATTCCCAAGAATGGCCACAAACAAATTGGAGTAATTCAGCCTGGAATCAGAATCAAAACAACCCATCATGGAATCAAAACAACCCACCCTGGAATTATAATTAGACTAATCCACATTGGATGCAAAATCAACCTCAGTGGAATCAACAATACCAGTCCTATCCAAGGCAGCAAAGAAATCAAGGTCAAAATCAGCATTTGTTGCCTACACCTAATCAAAATTTTCAAGAAAAATAGAACCAACCACAGCAAACACAACAGGTGAAACAACCTCAACTTCCAGCTCAATCAGTCACTAATTCAAACAACATGAGACAGGCATCCCTTGTCTATGTGGCTGAAGCTGAGGAAAATGTTGAAATAAATGTTATTGATTGTAGTAACATCCAACTTCGTTCAGGAAAAGTTGTACCTAAACCTGTTTCAAATAAAAGCAATGAAAATGAAGAGAAAGAACCTTTGGAACCAGTTAGAGTTGAACTAACAATAGAGAAAGAAGAAGAACAAATAGAACCATAGGTAGAACAATTACATTCATCAAGAATAATTCCATATCCTGAAAGATTCAATACCATAGTAGAAAATTCTGAGTCAGACCTGGTCAAGGAACTTAAAAAGTTAACTATATCATTGCCCTTATTGCAAGCCATTAAGGATATACCAGTGATTAAAAGTACTATCCAAGATTTGTGCATTAGAAGATCAAGAAGAAAAAAGAAAGCATTTCCTAACACTGTTCAGGTTGAAGGAAAGATAGCTGATCTCTTGTCTAGAAAACTAGTACCTCCAAAGTATAGTGACCCAGGAAGTCCAGTTATCATAGTTACCATAGGTTCAATACCAATATCAAATGTCTTAGTAGATCTAGGAGCTGTAATAAATGTCATGACCAAGGATATAATGAAACAATTATAGCTCAAACATCTCAGCCCCACATTTACAGTTTTAGAAATGGCTGATAGGTCAATTGTAAAACCTGAAGGTATCATTGAAGATGTTTCTATAGAAGTTTCTTCTTGGGAATTCCCTGCAGATTTTTTGGTTTTACAACCAATAAATTCAACACATGGATATCCCATCATTTTGGGAAGACCTTGGCTTGCAAATGTAGCAGCCTTCATAGACTACAGATCTAGAAAAATGACTATTTCAAATGGTATTGATCTAAAACAGATCTCTCTCGTATCCTCCTGCAAGACCCTCCAACAATTTTTTAGGTCAGTTAAGGTTTCCTGATTCAGATGAAGAATCAGAGAAGGTTATTTCCACACTAGCCACCTTGGTAGTAAGGAAACACACAGAAGACCTCCATGACATAGAAAACTTAGAAAATGAAACTATCCTAATGAACATTCTGCATGAACAAGGGTTAGAAGAGGAAGCAGTAAATATCCAGCAATTGTTAAGGAATGAGGAGAACCAAAACTCTGAAGGTGAACCATTTGTACTATTATAGGAAAACTATGTTTCACTACCACATGGGTGGCACCATCACCTGATTTTTCCTTCTCACTATTCCATACAGGATATGCTTTCATCAGAAAACAATGAAACAAAAACTTCTTATTTCATTCCATCTCAACAATATCCTCTTAACTCCCTAATCACTAAGTATGAAGAAGTGAATTCAGTCCTTCCAAATACAAAACAAATAGAAGTCCAGCCAGGCAAATTTTTGAATATTTACAGCTGGCTTACTAGGGAAGAGGAAGACAAATTGATAGTTGTCTTGCAGAATCATGTTCATGCTTTTGCTTTGGACTATAAAGATATGTCAGGAGTTCACCCTGATATATGCACCCACAAAATTTATACTAAATAAGTCAAGCCAGTAAGACAACCCCAGAGAAGACTGAATCCTGCCCTAAGGGATATTGTAAAGGAAGAAATTGAAAAACTTCTAGAGGTAGGATTCATTTACCCAATTTTTGATAGCGAGTGGGTCTCTCCGTTGGTTATAGTTCCTAAGAAAAATGGAAAAATGAGAGTATGTGTAGACTATAGAGAGCTAAATAAAGTGACATACAAAGACCATTTTCCATTATCTTTCATAGATCAGGTGTTAGATACCCTTTCTGGAAAGAGATACTTTTGTTTTCTTGATGGATTTAGTGGATATAATCAAATTCAGATTGCACCTAAAGATCAAGAGAAAACAACCTTTACCTATCCATGGGGAACATTTGCGTATAGGGTTTTACCTTTTGGTTTGTGTAATACCCAGAAACATTTTAGCGAGCAGTTTTAGCAATTTTTTATGATCTGACTACCAACAGTGTTGAGATATACATGAATGATTTCACAGTACGTGGACAGACTTTTGACTTTATGTTAGAAAACCTTGACAAAGTTTTAACTCACTGTGAAACATACCAGTTATCCTTGAATCCAAAAAAATGTTTTATGATGATGAAGGAAGGAATAGTTATTGGCCATCACATATCTCTTCAAGAGATCCAGGTTGATCCAAAGAAGGTGGAAATTATCAAGAACCTCCTTCCTCCTAAAACTCAGACTGATGTCAGAATCTTCCTAGGACACATTGATTTTTACCGCAAGTTTATTCCCAGCTTTAGCATAATAGCCAATCCCATGTTTGCCCTATTGACTAAAGATTCTAAATTTTACTGGATTGTAAGGTGTCAAGAATCATTTGAAGCTCTGAAAGAGAAATTAGTAACTCCATCTGTGTTAAGAGGACCTAATTGGACATTACCATTTCACATACAGGCTGATGCTTCCAATACTACAATTGGAGCAGCATTAGGAAAAATTGACAATGGTGAACACTATGCCATCTACTAAATTAGCAAGAATTTGACAGGAACTAATAAAAACTATACCACATCTGAGAAATAATTCTTGGCAATAATTTATGCCATCAACAAATTCAGGCATTACATCACAGGTTATCAAATATTTATTCACACAGATCACACAGCCATTAAATATTTGATGAATAATCCTATGGTAAGTGCAAGAATTATTCGTTGGTTACTACTGCTATAAGAATTTGATATCACTATAATCAACAAACAAGGAAAATCTAATGTTGTAGCAGATTTCTTGTCCAAATTATAGAACACAGATGAAGGGGAATTAGTTGAAGATACCTTTCCTGATGAAAAAGTATTTTCTATATCATTCCAATCACCTTGGTTTGCAGATATAGCCAATTACTTGGTCACAGGGAAATTTCCTCCACATTTCACTTCAAAATAGAAAAAACAATTGATCAAACAGAGTTCTTCTTTTGAATGGATTAAGGGTATACTTTTTAAGTGCAGTCCTAACCATATATTACGTAGGTGCATCCGAAAGGATGAGGTGTATGATATCCTTAGGGCATGTCATGATGAACCCTTAGGTGGACACTACTTTGTAAAAAGCACAATTAGGAAAATCTTAGGGACAGGATATTATTGGCCATCTCTTCATAAGGATGTAAAAAATTATATCAAACATTGTGATGCATGCCAAAGAATGGGGAAACCCACTCATACAAATGAAATTACACTACAGCCTCAATTGGTTTTAGATCCATTTGAGAGGTGGGGGCTTGATTTTGTGGGACCTATTGATCCACCTTATCAAGGAAAGGTGCATATTTTAGTATGCACTGATTACTTGACAAAGTGGGTAGAGGTGCATGCTTTCAAACATGCTCGTGAAGAGGTCACTGATTTCTTGTATACTCAGATTTTTCAGAGGTTTGGAGCTCCCCTGTCTATCACCACAGACCAAGGACCCCAATTTGCATCTAAATTCATTGAGGCATTTATAGAATTATATGAAATCAAACATAGAAAATCATCACCTTATCACCCATAAGAAAATGGCCAGGTTGAGATAACAAACAGGGAACTAGAATGGATCTTAACAAAAATAGTAGCTTTTCATAGGAGAAACTAGCTAGATAAATTACCTGAAGCAGTGTGGGCTTACAATACTACTTGGAAATCCACTACTCGGATTCACACCTTAAGAACTAGTCTTTGGTAAAAAGCCCCTCTTACCTATTGAATTTGAGCTACTAACACTGCGCACAGCATTGGAAATTAGAATTGAATTGTCACAGGCACATACAGACATGATTCTGCAGCTGAATGCATTGGATGAACTTAGTTGGATGCCTTGCACCAAATTGACGTAATCCAGGAGCAGAGGAAGTTGTGGCATGACAGTCACATTCAACAGAGGAAACTTCAACAAGGAGATTGGGCTTTACTATTTGATTCTTGCTATGAGGACTTCCTTGGAAAGCTAAGAACTAGATGGCTTAGACCTTACCAGATTGAAGAGGTATTTGAAAATGGAGCAGCTCATTTATCTCCTATTGATGGGTCACAAAGAAAGTTGGTAGTGAATGGACATCACCTCAGGGTGTACCATACACCTCTGACTAAAGAGGAATTCTTGCAGCATCTTGACAGTTTGGATGCACAACAGGTGGAAGAAATTTCCTCTTCCACTTCAAAACAATCAGCATGATCATGGATTTCAAGAAAAAAATATAAAAATATAAATAAAAAAATCAGAAAAAGCAGAAAATAAAAAGATGAATAAATTCTTATTATGAATTCCTTCATGGGCATGATTTCAATGAAATCATGAATTCCTTCATGGGCATAGTCAGAATCAAGAAAAAAAATCAAGAAAAAATAGAGAAAAGGAGAGGTAAAAAAAAAAAAAAAAAATTAATAACTCAGCAGTGAAAACCTTTTCGAAGGCACTACTGGGTTGGTATGCATGAAAACCAGTTTTCTAGCATGCATAACCTTGAAAATTTTTGAACCATCATTGTACAAATTCACCAATTGCACTTGTTTTGAAATATTGCAAAAAATCTCGCGAGAACATCAACGAGCAGTCATCTTTCAAAAACTTGCATTAACTTTTTTTAATTAGGTATATATTTCTTACATTTCTTCATTGTAAATGATTGGTATATATGTATCACTCCAAATTTTTTGCATCCTTACCTTCAGGCTATAGGATCCGCTCCCGGAAGGAGGATGCAAGAAGGATGGGACAATACCTCGGACTAAGAGGCCCTTTGAAGGTCCCGCCTCTCGGGGGAGGGGTATAAGGGTAAATTTTCGACGGATGGTGGATTCACCAGGAAACTTTTGAGTGGCAGTTTCCACACCTAGGTTGATAGTGGGTTTGATGTGTTCATTTTGTACTTTAATCATTCAATTCCTAGGTTTGGCCAAGATGAATCTAAACTATTCTATATGCCAATGGTGATTTTTATGGGTACAAAAAATATGAATAAATGCTAAACACAGAGAATGTGCCGAATGGGACAGAACATACCTGATTCTAGATGTTTGATGAAGATTCTGAGTTTTGTAGCAGTCCAGATCATCTCAAATCATATGTAATCATCTAAAATTTCACAAGATCATCTCAAATCACAGTAGGTCATCTGAGATCTGACGAATTTGTTAGACGAATTCGTTAGAAACCTGCAATCACAAAAACAAATACAAAATACCGAATATGCAACTACAGAAGCAAAGGATAATGATAGAAATAATAGCAAACATGCCTAAATAATAGATTCAAATAACAAATAAGAAAATGTAGTAGATTTAATGATTGATTTTAACTTTATCATGCGGTTATGCTAAATGAGGTGAACTCCAAGATGCATAAACATAATAACTAAGATAATGTATGAAGAAATGCAGAAAAATGATAAAGAGATGCAAACTCTAGACTCTGATTGCCCCCAATTTGGACTACAGTCAGGATTTCCTCCAATCGTACGATATTGTCTGCGCTCCTCGATAGGATCATTCGAAATTGTCTAGAATCGCTTGTCATGATCCGAGCTAGCTTCGACTAAAAAATAGTAAAGTTCCTACAAGAAAACACAAAACACCAAATGCAAATGAAGGTGTGGGGATGCTCTGAGGTGCATGAAAGTTTAGGGGAGTTTAAGCAGAGTTTCAGGCAGAGAGTCAGGAAGAATTAGGGGCATAAACTGAGAAAATATCAGTTTATATAGGATTAGGGAGAGGTTAGGAGGTTGGGGATCATCCCAATCTGGGAGATCTCCAACGGGGGAATCTCCAACTGCACAGACGCGCTTCTACCCAAGTTGGAGAGGTTATTGAAATAGAAGCTAATTATGAAAATTTGGTTTTGGGATGAAATCGTCTGGACATTCTGTTCCAGACAAATTCGTCAGATCTAGGATGATTTCGTCTAATCTACGATGATATCGTCCAACGGTCAAAACAAATCCTAAAAATGGCATGGAAAATGAGGAAAGCGAGTAACAAGCGGTTAATGGGAAGATTAAGGTTAAAATTTGAATTTTTATCTTTTACTAAGGTTTAACTGTGCCAATTTTAGGGTGCTACATTTTGCCCCCTCTTTAGTAAATTTTTTGAAGAAAATGCGTTAAATATGAGTTCTTCTCGTTTTATGAGAAAGAAAAAATGTACTCAATTTTCTAGACAATGATTCTAGGTCGAATCGTACGACTGCTGACTATGGTGCCCCCTCCGTGTTTTTACCCAAATCAAACATTTGAGGTAAAAACGTGGAAAAGAAAAATTAAAATGTTGTTGGTTTTGAATAAAATTAAGAAAAATAGGGTAAAACCCTAATTCATTTTTACTATTCATTTTTACTTTTCCAGAGCTCTACAGAGAGAAAAATGGTGGAGACAGCGCACAGAGCGATAGAGGTCCGGTGCGGGCTACGGGTAAGGATCTAATCCTAGTAGATTAGGTTTGAATTTAATTTGTACAATTTTTTGTTTTAAATTTTGATTGTTTGGGGCATCGCGGCCATTTTTAGGCCATCAACAATGTCAGGATGAAATCATCCCTATTTCGTCGAAATCATTCCTAAATAGTCGATTTCGTCTGAGGGCAAAATCGACGAACTAAGGGCGATCTCGTCCAATAAGGGGCGATCCCCATGTTGCAAAATAGGAGACGATTTCATCCTAACAAAGGACGATGTTGCCCAATTTGGGATGATATCATCCAATGGTGGACGATATCATCCTTAAGCTTGATTAAAATGTGTTTAATTTGATTGCAATGATTGATTTATTAATAAATTTTATTGTTTTATTGTTTGTTTTGTAGAAAGGATTACTAAAGAGTCAAGAATGGAAATACGGTGGGCTGAGAGACGACTTGGCCACTCTTGATCAGGTAGAGCATGATCGACTAGCATAGGTCGATCTACAGCATGTGGTAGAGATGCCACAAGTACCGACGGACATGGGGCTACTGACAACCCTAGCAGAGTAGTGGTATCCAGGGTCATCCTATTTCTGGCTATCGACAGGGGAGATGGTTCCCACTCTAGAGGACATATGGAGGATCATGAGGATCCCCATACAAGGATGGTTGATGACGCCTACGACCAATCAAGGCCAGGCTATGATGAGATTGATAGGATACCCGAGCTTCACCCTAGAGAAGGGTGAGGTGAACATCGAGTCTTTGAGGCAGATGCCTGGGGCATCTAGGCTGACTCAAGTTTTGGCATGGGTAGTAGGTGGCTTACTGCTGTGCCACCAAAGCGGGTGCAGGCTACCATGGCTCCTATCAGATATAGTTTGCGACATGAGAGACCATAGGTATAGGTTTGCATGGGGTAGCTTTGTACTATGTTGCTTGTATAGGATCTTGCATGGGGTCATATACAAGGGGGGTCGATGTCTGGTCTTGACATCATTGCTATAGGTTTGGTGCTGGGAGCACATCGCGGTACGGAGGTCGATAGGGCTCCCACTGATAGGGGTTGATCGAGAGAGGCCTTGGGTTTTCTACTGGTGGCTATAGAGAGGGTCACCATGGTGGATAGATCTTTCAATGTCATAGAGGTTGCTGGATGATCTCATCTCGGACCAGATCACCTGGAGGCCATGGTGAGAGCACCCCAGGTGGGCAAAGGATGGGTAGGATCTACGTTGCATCAGGCGAGTCTGTTGGCTAATGATGGAGTGGGGAGAGGTAGAGCTCCACTGCTATGACTGGTTTTTGTGGTAGTTCAGTCTTCAATAGGGGATCCCTTATCTCAAGGATTACGAGTACTCTCAGACTATTCGGGATAGTACTACACTGAGTGGGGCTCCAGACATGTAGTGATTCTAGAGTCAAGATGCAAATGATGATCCCATCTAGCCAGTGTATGGTGATGATGATTGGGTTACCAATGGATATGATGCCTGGTATGTAGGCATTCACCCTTCTCGGATGACAAGGGCACAGGGTCCAGTGCATGTCGTGGTGCACTGGATGGGGAGGCGGTGCCAAGCTGCTATTGAGGCAACACAAGGTCATGGTGGGAGACAGCAGCGACGATCTTCATAGGAGAGACGCCATAGGATGGCATGGGCTCCATAGAGACCAAAAAATATAGGGAGGAGGGAGGAGGGACTCCCTTCTCAGTAGGGGGATAGACCACCATTGCCCGATAAGGGCAAGGGTGTCGAGATAGGGGAGAGCAGCGAGATGGCAACTCTCTGGGCTAAGGTTGCACACCTCCAAAATTAGGTGCAGACATTACAAGATGAGGCTACATGGCTCAGAGCTTGGGGCAGAGGAGTGAGCATGCAGGAGTTGGCATAGACTATGGCTCATATTGCATTCTACCAGGGAGCATACTACCAGATGGTTCTAGAGAGCCAGAGGTTACAGCTGCCAGCTGACATTGCGGGGCCGATTAGGATGGGGTCATCAAGGACATCATCATGATCGATGTCGAGGACCCACAACACAGGGTGGACTCCGATGGGACCTCCTCCTCCACCTCAGGGCAGGAGAGGAGACGAGGCTGAGAGCTCGAGGGCTTCTCAAGACTAGACACTCACTGCATAGAGATTGTATTATATATTTTTTGAGAGGATTGAGTATGCCAGGCTATTTATTGTGGCATACCAATCCATTTTTGATATGATGTACATAATCTGTTGATATATATATGCTCTTTTGATGATATGACTTGTTGAATTTATTGTATGATGCTTTAATGTTGAATTTTACAATTGATTATTGATGATTCATGTAATTATGTCATTTTAGAAATATTATAAATTTAAATAAAATAATTTGATGTAAACAATTGGTTGTTTTGGTGTGATTTGATGAAAAATAAAAGGGACTTCTAACAATAATTTCAAAGGACATTGTCATTGTTATAGACCATTTTATGGAGTCGCCGCTCGCTCGGTTGTCAAGCTAATCCTAGTATAGAAATATTGCTAAAAGTAAAAGAATGCTTAAGAGACCATCTTAAGACTTTGTGTTGTGATGATGGTTTGATGATTTGTTTTCATATTTTCATAAAAATAGTATGCGTGAGATACTAAAAGAAATATGATTTTTCTAGGCATAAATTCTTAAGTGTGAAAAAATTTTGAACAATTCCTTGGAAATTATACCATGGTTGCAAAATTGAATGTTGACATAATGACATGAAATAGAATAAGTGTTCGTTCGTTTTAAAGCATAATTGTGTAACATAATGATGTAAGCCATATGTTTGTATGAATTTGTTTAAAATAAATGGAAAATAAAATTAGAACAATGGTTTGCGCTAGGCATAGAATTATAGGTATAGACTTATACCATCATCGTGAAATCCAAAGAAGAAATTGATATTTTGGTTTTATTGCATGATTGATTTTTGATTTTTGATAAACAAAAAATAATAATATGACATGACTTTATTTGCTAGATTTTGTAATAGGTTGTTTAAAATAATTTTGGATTTTTGAAAACAATGTATGTAATTGTGTTTATACTAAACAGATGTTCTGAAATAAGAATAAAATTTATTCCAAAAGAGTTGCAGAAATATTTTTAAATTATCTCAAAGACAAATGTATATTTGTAAGGAACCCTCATGTGCATATGTGAGTTCATTGCCGATCTTGATTTGTCATAATGATAGAGAATATCTCAAATACAAATATGTGTGCAATTGTATTGTTCATTCACAAATTTTGAGCAACATAATTTTATACAAGTAATTTGAATTAACCAAATGAATGTTCGTTGACCGTGATTTATATGCATGTAAGCATACCAGACTACTGTGTAATTTAGGTTATCAAGAGCTAGCTAATCCATAATCCGACATAGGTCTGTACAAAATAAGGTCGCTAATGTGACAGACATATCACCATGCCAGGGATTACCCAAGGCCAAGCGGGTTGGGCACAAACCACCTATTATGGGGCTTACCTCACAGTTTTCGAATAATTGAGAATTCCAGGGATTCAAGCTCATTCACCCTTCTTTTCTTTTCAAGGGGTAGGGAAAGGGATTTATTGCATTTTTCTTTTGCTTTTCTCTTTTCTCTTTTTTTTTTTGTATTTTTTTTTTTGTATTTTTGTATTTTTGCTTGATATTGAGATAATGCTGAAATATTGATGTGATGATACAAAATAATATTTTTCTTTTTTTTTTTCTTTTTCTTGGACTTTTCTTTTCTTTTGCTTCCTATACTAGGGATACTTTCTCGGATTGGTTGTAGAGCAAGGGATTTTTATTTTGGGTAGGGGTGAGCTTGTCCTTTTGTCGATTCTCAAAGATTCTAGACCATGTGCATGATAGGATAGCAGGGGAAACTTTTCGCTCAAGAAACCACTTTTACTATGTAGCATCATATATTGAATTTGCAATGAAATCATTTAAATGTGAAAAGATATATTTGGTTCAAGTAAATAAAAAGATCGGTTCTCTATGCTCAAAACTTTATTTAATTCAACCGTGGACTTTGATATAAGAGAGATTAATAATCATACAAAATAAAATCAAGATATTTATTCATGTGAATGTGAAAGTGTGGGATTCCAAATAAATGCTAATTTATCCAAAATAATTGAAAATATAACTATTGTGGTTCATCCACAACACACCCCAGAAGTGGGGACCCACCTTTGTTTTTGCAGGATTTAGGGAAGATCTCAAAGACCCGGATGCTAAAAATGAAGAAGAGAAGAAAAATGCCTAAGTGTTGAAAGGGTCGCAAAATCGCGACATGTCGCGATATCACGACATGTCGCGAAATCGTGACCTGTCTCTCCATCGCTACGAGTTGCCAAGAGGAAGCACAAGGTTGAAAGTGGTAGCGAATCGCTACCACTTCGTGAAGCGGAGGCTCGAAAGAAAAAGTGGTAGCGAATCGCTACCACTTCGTGAAGTGGAGGCTCAAAGGAAAAGTGGTAGCGAATCGCTACCACTTCGTGAAGCGGAGGCTCGAAGTAAAAGTGGTAGCGAATCGCTACCACTTCGTGAAGTGGAGGCTCGAAGGAAAAGTGGTAGCGAATCGCTACCACTTCGTGAAGCGGAGGCTCAAAAGAAAAAGTGGTAGCGAATCGCTACCACTTCATGAAGCGGAGGCTCGAAGGAAAAGTGGTAGCGAATCACTACCACTTCGTGAAGCAAAGGCTCGAGACTATAGTGGTAGCGATATCGCTACCACTTCATCGAATGAAGGCTCAGAACCAAAGTGGTAGCGATATCACTACCACTTTTTGAAAGGAAGGCTCGGAACCAAAGTGGTAGCGATATCGCTACCACTTTTTGAAAGGAAGGCTCGGAACCAAAGTGGTAGCGAAATCGCTACAATGAGCTACTGTGGGCATACGGACCAAGAACATGTCGCGATATCGTGACATGTCGCGATATCGTGACATGTCACGATTTCGTGACATGTCGCGTTATCGCGGCTAGAAAACAGAAGAGGCCAATTGCAAATTCTATCAAGATTTCTACGGGAAGGTGTTACGAAAGGTGCAGGAGACGCAGGACACGTGGCAGAAATGACAGAACCAGAGTAACGTTTCATAACAACAGTTACTGGCCGCAGAGATCGAGCGTTACGATTGCATGCAAGGGTTAGAATACCAAAAGGCAGGAATTGAAGCGAAGGGTCCCGGGAGTCGAAATGAAGCATCATGGAGCAGTCGAGAACGCACGACAGAAAGGTTAAATAGCAGAAATGTAGATGGATACAGGGGTTGTAGACTGTAACAAAAAGCATTATTGAAATAAAGGATTTTTCTTTGGTAACACGACTTTTGTGTGTAAAATCAAAAGGAGATCGAAGCCAAAACTATTGTTTTACTATCAATCTTTCCGTTGCATCATTTTGTCTTGTATTTATTTCGTTTACGCCATGGGATGGGTTACGATAGGTGAATGGTAGAATGATGCGATTATATTCTTTTCCTTAGAGTCTTGCATCTGATCTGATTAGATTGCGTGTTAGTACAGATCTGATCGATTGGGTTGTTTTGGGGATTTCATCTCTTAACTTGGGATTTTGCAGGGAGGAGATCGTGAACTATTTTAATATCCTTCATTATTTTCCAGCTGATTCAAAATAACAGTTTCTATTTTATTCCTTGATATGCTTAATTTCATGTCAGAGACTAACACTGAAATAACAGAACTATTGAATGGAGATAAAACGAACAGGTTAACCTTAGAATAAATTGTGAATATTAGAACATCAAAAGGATTTTTTTTTTATTTTTGATTCATCAAACAAGTCAAGATTATAAAGTTCATTGAGAATCAACAAAGGCCCCTTGTTAACAGCTATCTGCAGGATTTGAGTTATTCTGGGATATATCAGTTGCATGTATTAAATTGAAATTCGTTTTATATACGTAAAAGTTGTTTCACAAAGAAACTTGGAGAAATAATAAAAGGAAGGAAAATAAAATAAATTATTTCTTTGCAAGAAAGAGTCTTTTGTTCGAGACTCTAAGTTGCGTGTTATTATTTGTAACATGACAAATTAACACTCAACATTTTGGCGCTAGAAGGAGGGCCTTCTGTATTGCTTTGCAATTTTGATTTGTTCTAACAATTAACATGGGTAGTTTTGTTTCCACCTATTGTGCTTGCAGGTGTAACACCAAAAATTTTATCTGGCAGCAGAGTCGAGAAATCTTTTAGAGTCCTAGAGTTTCCAAGCTGGCCCAACCTGAGTACATTGCTACTAGGTCTAAAACCACAGGGGAAACTATCTTCTAAAGTCTTTCTCCCACTGCTAGGATGCCGAAAAACAAAACATTAGAAGTCGAAATACCACCTAGTATACTTGAGTTAGGGATTTCTTTGGACTCAAGTACCTCTAGTGGGCCTGAACCCTTAAGTTCAAGTGGGATAGTAGCACCAGTTGTATCTGTCTCCATAGTTCCAGGAGTTCCAATTGTTCCCACATGGTTGACACCTTTGAATAACATGGCCCAACAACAACAACAACGACCACCGCCCTTTGGTATGGTGCTCAGAGTTCCCCTTTAGATATTCCCGGGGCAGTCCACGACTTGCCTAGAAACATTGAAATGGGATTACCCAAGTTCATTCACGATGGTCCAACAACGACAAAAGATCATGTCCAAATCTATAAAGATTACATGTTTAGACAGGGGGTTACTCACGAGGATGTTGCCTGTCGAGTTTTCCCTGCTAGTCTAGACCACATTGCTAACGAATGGTATCGAAATTTGCCAGTAGGGTCCATAACTTCATGGGCCCAGCTAGAAACTGCGTTCATAGGGCAATTCAGACAGTTAGTAGATCCCTCCATGACGTACAATTTCTTCGTATCTTGCAAAAGACAAACCAATGAGCCCATTCGAATGTTCAATCAGAGATTTCAAAAGCTATATACGAATGTGACTCGTCACTTTGCGGTAGACCCTGCAATTGCATTACAGCTATACTTCAGAGCCTTAGATCCTTTAACATATTTTTTGACTAGAAGGAACCCTCGAGTTACAACCCTTCCTTTGGCTTATGCGAAACAATGACTCTCGAACAGCAGATGAACCTTCCAAGCGCAGGATTGTCTCAATTGATTGGGATGGGACAATATGGCCCATACAGCAAATTTGCCATGATGAACCAGGTAGTAGCACCACAGGCTCCGATGTTGAACAACTTCCAAACACCCACCCAAGTTACGCCATTGTCAAGTTATCCGAATGCCGTTGTTCAAACACAGAGTTTGATTCAAAATAACTTGATGGGTTTGCATGGGTTCGGTATGGGCAATAATCTGTTGACCATGTCAGGGTTTGCTCCAATTAACATGCCAAGCTCAGCGACTTATCCAATAATCACTCCCATTCAAAGTGTGAATCCAAGATGGAATCCACCTGCCCAAACTCAAGCCATTCAAAATGGGAATCTAGGATGGAATCCACCTGCCCAAACTCAAGCCATTCAAAATGGGAATCCAGGATGGAATCCACCTACCCAAACCCAAGCCATTGTACCCAGTCTAGAGGTGGCTAATGCAGCCAACACAACTGGACCTGCAATTGCAGTGCCTCAACCACAAGGGTTCGAAGCAACCATAGAAAATATGAAAGAAATGTTGGCCAAGGTGTTAGTAACAGTGGGGAATGTCAATAAAAAAGTTGATCGGGCCATGGGCCATAACCGACCTCACAATCATAGAGGAAAAGGAATGTATAACACACAACCTAACAACGGGCGGGTACCCAATCCCGTTGCCAACCAGGTAGACATTTTGAAAGACTGTGGAGATGCAGGATCTTGTGATAATGATTGCCCGCACTGTGGCCACGTGAAATCGGAGTCTATGCTAACGGAGGTCATACATTCCCATGAAAGTGAAGAAGAGGAGGATGTAGAATTTTTTGGAAGCGAAGATGAAGAAGCTTTGGAAGTTCATGCAAACAAACGTTTTGGGAAAGCAAATCACAAATATTACACTAGGAGTTCTAAAGAGCCCAAAACTTCCTCTGCTCCTCCTAATAATAAATTACTCCCTCCTGACCCTAAAGGAGATGTCAATCCCCCTCCTCCATCGAAGGTCGAAAAGTCTAAGATGATGCAAAACTTGCCAAATCTATAAAAGCTCACTTACGATTTGGTGGAAGATATGAAGAAGAGTAGGGCCAATGTATCAATGTATGACATGGCCCGATTATTAGGCCAAGAAGTGAGTTCACCAAAAGGATTAAATCCATCTGTACAAGTTCATGAAGCTAAAAGTGCTGAGTCCCAAGTGGTTGTACAAAAAGAAAAACGAGATATACCTCCCTTTTTGGTAACCATTAGAATTGCTTGTAAAAACTTGCACAATTGTTTAATAGACTCAGGGGCCTCGGCTACTATCATGCCCTTAGAAATCTATAAAATATTGGGACTTACACCAAAGCCTTCTAGGAGCAGGGTGGTGCAGTTGGACAAGTCAACCATGGAGGCAGTAGGAGAGCCGGGTGATGTGCATATTCAAGTCAATTCGAACCCGGAGTTCAACAACCGCATAGACATATTGGTGCTCGATATTCCTATCAAATATGGCATGGTATTGGGAAGAGATTGGAGTAAGAACCTAAACGGTTACATTGTGACAGACTCTTCACACATGTGGTTGCCTTGGAGGGGAGTGGCCAATAAAATTCGAATTGACAGTGAACCCCGACTCAAAGAGATGATCACAGATTACAACAAGCCGAACGAGATCCAGTACATTGAAGCTGAGTTGGGAGCATACTGTTTGGACATAGAAGCACTCGAAAATACCCATGATGAAATGATGGGGCACAACTTTATCGAAGGACATCAAGACATTTGGACCTTGAGATTTGATGGATCCGAGTCCAGACAAGGAGCAGGAGCCAGTGTTGAATTGTCATGCTCGGACCAGGAGCCTATATTCGCTGTGTACAGACTACAGTTCCCTGCCACCAACAATATGGCATAATATGAGGCTTTGATTCTTGGACTACAACTGGCCATTCGAAAGAAAATTAAATATATCAAAGTCCTTGGTGATTCGGAACTGGTGGTGAAACAAGTGAGGGGACAATACATATGCAAGGACAGGCAGCTCAGGCTTTACTGAACGAGGGTCAGAGATTTAATAGATGAGTTGGATGCCTTTAACATTTCTCTGATCTCGAGAAAGGGCAATCGTCTAGCAGACTCCCTAGCTGTAGCAGCGAGTATGTTGAAGCCAGTGGACCATAAGAAATGCAAGAATTTCTCTATAGAGTTGGTCCCTTGTCCCTCGATACCAGATAATGTTACGAACTTCCAAGTATTTGATAGTGACAGGCACATATTTCATTTTGTCACTAATTCTGGTATATTTGAAAAGCAGTACATAGATGAAGAAGAAAGGGACGTAGAGGAGGTAGTTTCGAAAGATAAAAATCCTATAAAAAACAACAGGATGCCTAATGAGATAGCTTCATTAGAAAAAATCTTTGATATCGAATGCAAACCAAGAAAAGGTAAAAGGGTTCCATCTCCTAGAGAGGCCTGTGATTTGGTTAACATTGGAAGTGCAGAAAATCCCCGAGAGGTATTCATAGCAAAAGAATGTACCAAGTAGGAGAAGGATTCCATAGCAAATGCATTAAAAGAATACATAGATTGCATTGCTTGGAGTTATAAGGAGTTGAAAACCTATGATCAGAATGTCATAATGCACACGATTCCACTGAAGCCAGAGTCCAAGCCCTTCAGGCAAAGACAAAGGCGAGTTAATCCATTATTAGAACCCTTGATAGAGAAAGAGGTGAAGCGATTGTTAGAAGCTAAGATCATCTTTCCCGTTAGGCATTCCACGTGGGTTGCTAACCTAGTCCCTGTGAGGAAAAAGAGTGGAGAAATAAGGTTGTGCATTGATTTCAGAAATCTCAATAAGGCATCCCAAAAGGACTACCCGTTACCCACCATCGATGAAATACTCCAAAATGTAAACGGGTCGGAGATGATGTCATTCCTGGATGGTTATTCGAGATATAATCAGGTCCTTATCCATCCTAGTGATAGGATGAAGACTACTTTTACGACAAAATGGGGCACCTTTGCATACAGGAGAATGCCCTTCGAACTATTGAACGCAGGTGCCACTTTCCAGCGAGCTATGGATTTTGCTTTTAAAGGGCTTATTGGTAAGTGCATCATTGTTTACGTCGATGACATTCCTGTATTTTCTAAGAACAGAGAAAACCATGTCAGGGATCTTAAGAAATTCTTTCAAAGATGCAGGGAACATGGTATATCTCTCAACCCAAAGAAGTGCATCTTCGGGGTAACATAAGGAAAACTGTTGGGGCATATAATATCTAAGGATGGAATTTCCATTGACCCTGAGAGAATAGAAGCCATACAGCAAATTCCTCGTCCCAATAGCAAGAAGGGGTTGAGATCATTTTTTGGAAAGATCAATTTTGTCAAAAAATTTATCGCAGATTTTGCAGAGATAGCAAGACCTTTGAATGACATGCTAAAGAAGGAGGTCCAGATCATTTGGACAGATGAAAGGATAGAGGCTTTTGATAATATCAAGGATGCGATTTCTAAAGCCCCGATTTTGGTGAGTCCCAATTATACGAAGCCTTTCTATATCTACACATTTGCTTTAGATCACTCCTTTGCGAGTGTTTTAACTCAGAAGAGTGAAGGCAGCATTGAAAATCCCATTGCTTTCCTGAGTAGTCCTCTCAAAGATGCGAAACTGAGATATTCTACCCTAGACAAGCAAATGTATGCGTTGGTTAAGACTGTAAAAAAATTCAGGCACTACATAGTCCACAGTAGGGTCTTTGCTATCGTCCTAGATCCTGCTGTCAAAGCCATGTTCGTTCAGAATGAATTAGGTGAGAAGTGTGGTAAGTGGGTTTCAACTTTGCAGGAATTTGATTTGGAGATTCAATCGATGAAGATAGTGCGGGGGCAAGGGTTAGCTAAGGCAATCGCAGAGCAGGATCTCGTAATTCCTTGTCAACATTATGAAGTTGCTGATGTAACTAAGGAGGAGTGGTATGCAGATGTGGTGTACTATCTACTAAATGGTAGGTGTCCATCATTTTTGAATGCTACTCAACACAGAGCCTTGCGTTTGAAGGCTGCTAATTTTCTAGTTAGATCTGGCACATTATACAAAAAAAACCATGAAGGTATTTACCTTCGTTGTGTTGATCAAGAGGAGGCAGTGCGAATACTCGAAGAGTTTCATGGTAAACATGGGACAAGGCATGGGTCTGCTAATGCCACAGCCCATAAAATCCTCAGAGCTGGTTATTATTGGCCTCAACTATTCAAGGATGCCCATTCTCATGTGAGGTCATGTCACATATGTCAAACTGCAGCCAATAGAGATAGAAACGCTTCCATGCCTTTACAGTCCGTAATCGAGTCCAGACCTTTCGCGCAATGGGGCCTGGATTTTATTGGGATTATCAGCCCCAATTCCTCCGATGCTCACAAATATATTCTGACGGCTACGGACTATTGCACGAGATGGACCGAAGCTATCCCCACAAAGAATGCTACTGCAGAGGTGGTCATTAAATTTTTAGAAGATAACATTGTCACTAGATTCGAGATGCCTAACTCCATCGTAAGTGATAATGGTTCGGCCTTTTCCTCTCTAGAGTTTGCTAATTGGGCATTTGATAACAGTGTGAGTTTAAAGTTCTCCTCCAATTATTACCCTTAAGGTAACGGATTGGCCGAGTCATCCAATAAGAATCTGTTGACTGTCATAAAAAAAAATTTGGAAAGGAATCCGCAGGACTGGCACAATAAGCTTAAGTTGGCCCTTTGGGCTGACAGAATCAGAGTCAAATAAGCAATAGGGACATCTCTTTACCATCTGGTTTATGGACAAGATCCCATTTTTCTTGCAAATCTTAGATTACAAACGTTGCACTTCATGAAAGATTATTTTGGAACTAACGATAAACTTGAGTCTAGACTAACGCAATTAATGCGCTTGGATGAAAAAAGGGATGAAGCTATGCTTCATTTTAGTAAACACCAAGACATTGTAAAAATATGGTTTGACAAAAGGTCTAAGGCCAAGGCGTTTAAAATTTCAGATTTAGTGCTGTTATGGGACAAAAGACATGAGAAGAAGGGGGAACATGATAAATTTGATTACCTTTAGTTAGGTCCCTACCAGATTTTAGAGATCCTAGGGGAAAATAGTTTTAGACTAAAAACCTTGGATGGAAAGGATTTGGCACTACCTATCAATGGGTTGCACTTGAAGCATTACTTTCAAGCATGAGGTAGTTGGGCTTTGTATTATATGTAATAACGCTGTAATTTCTTGCTTTCATTTTTCACGTTTAGGTGTGTATTATTCCTTTTTTTGACATGTCTAAGATTTGTATTAATGTTGTGATCTGTTTCTTTGTGTGCAGATTTGATATTTAAGTGTGTGTTTCAGGAGATATCTAGTTTTGTGTCAATGCTGTAATTTAGTTTCTTGATGTGCAGATTTGATATGTTAGTATGTATTCATTTTTTATTGCAGGTTTTTCTTGTATTAATGTTGGGTTTTTGCGTTTGTGTGCAGGTTGGACATTTAGGCGGTGGTGTTCCTTTGATTTCCTTTTCATTGCCTTTTAAAAAAAAAAAAAAAAGGGGAATAAAAGCTAGATGTTGAACACATGCCTAAGATTGGGAGAATATGAAACATTGGAATCATGTTGTAAAAGATCCACATGTAATACAAACAGTTAATTTAGATCATTTGAAGCTTGTGATGCATGAAAAAGTCGGTTTTGCATGACAAATCATCTCATTTGCAATTCAAGAAATAATGCATTCATGTTCCATCTCACTTTTCATACATTTCACCGTAGTGGCATATGCATCTTAGGTGCAATTCATTTGAGTATGTTGAATCCTCTTAGGGTTATGTTATAACATAAATTTAAGTAAATCCTAAGGTTGGAAACTGAGTCTTGAAGTATCTAGGACCAAGCACGTTTCATACATTAAAATGGATCTTGAGCAAAGTGATCAAAACCTAACTTGGAGGAAAAGGTTGGGTGAAAATGGTTTTCATGTCTATCCTATCATGCAACATGATCCTAAAAACAGTGGTTTTGACAACTTCCATAGAGCTTAAAGCCTAGAATCAGAGTAGTAAGGATAGGGTTAAATTCTCATCTCGGTTGGTTGAGAATCTAATTCCCCAAAGCTTTGATTGGACCCACATGGAGTAGTAAGGATAGGGCATAAATTCTCATCTCGGTTGGTTGAGAATCTGATTCCCCAAAGCTCTTATGTTTCATTTCGTATTAAGTCTTAGATTGTAAGGATCGTACTATTTGTCCTCTACAAAGGATGGGTAGTCATCCCCAAGGTCTAAGTAACAAGATTAATATTTTCCATTTACATTTAAAATATTGGGTTGTAAGGATCGTACTATTTGTCCCTAACCAGGATGGGTAGTCATCCCCAAGGACCAAGAAGTAAAATAAATAAATTTTTCCCATCTCATCCTTATATTGGATTGTAAGGATCGTACTACTTGTCCTCTACAAGGGATGGGTAGTCATCCCCAAGGTCCAAAGAAATGAAGATAAGTTTTGGATTATGGGGTTAGATAGGCCCATGCATGGCATCATGTCTTTCCTAAAAAATAATACCACTGATTGTCTAGAGGGTTAGACTAGCATGACCATTTCTTCCATAATTGGTTTAGTTATTTTGCTCAAAGTGAGGTAAAGAATTCTAAATCAGAATAGTAAGGATAGGGTTAAACTCTCATCTCGGTTGGTTGGGAGTCCGATTCCCCAAAGTTCTGATTTCACATCCACTTGCACATGGGTTCAAGATAGTAGGGACTCATAACCAACTTTGGGATATAATGAATCGTTCACTAGTGGATCCTAAGAGGGTTTGGTAGTCTTGAATGTTTGCACATAATACTACAAGAGTGACTATACATTTTCTCATGGCATATTCGATGAGGATACGCAAATCATTCACAATTTCGCATATGCATTCATGCAAAACCGATGATGGAATGTGGATCAAATTCAAATGATAAGGAAAGGAATTCATTGCACACACCGAGCTAGTACTTGATGATTCCGATAATTCATGTACTTCTGATTTTGGGCATTAGTTATATTGATTATGGGCTAACCCATGTTTTCAAATTTGTGATTTGTGTTAGGTTGGGTTCTTACTAAAATGCTCAAGAGCATTGACAACAGAGTCGCCATTTGTTGTGGTTCATCCACAAAACACCCCAGAAGTGGGGACCCACCTTTGTTTTTGCAGGATTTAGGGAAGATCTCAAAGACCCGGATGCTAAAAATGAAGAAGAGAAGAAAAATGCCTAAGTGTTGAAAGGGTCACGAAATCGCGACCTGTTGCGATATTGCAACATGTCGCGAAATCGTGACCTGTCTCTCCATCACTACGAGTTTTCGAGAGGAAGCACAAGGTTGAAAGTGGTAGCGAATAGCTACCACTTCGTGAAGTGGAGGCTTGAAAGAAAAAGTGGTAGCGAATCGCTACCACCTCATGAAGTGGAGGCTCGAAAGAAAAGTGGTAGCGAATCACTACCACTTCGTGAAGCGGAGGCTCAAAGTAAAAGTGGTAGTGAATCGCTACCACTTCGTGAAGTGGAGGCTCGAAGGAAAAGTGGTAGCGAATCGCTACCACTTCGTGAAGTGGAGGCTCGAAAGAAAAAGTGGTAGCGAATCGCTACCACTTCGTGAAGCGGAGGCTCGAAGGAAAAGTGTAGCGAATCGCTACCACTTTGTGAAGCAAAAGCTCGAGACCATAGTGGTAGCGATATCGCTACCACTTCATCGAAGGAAGGCTCGGAACCAAAGTGGTAGCGATATCGCTACCACTTTTTGAAAGGAAGGCTCAGAACCAAAGTGGTAGCGATATCGCTACAACGAGCTACTACGGGTGTACGGACCAAGAACATGTCGCGATATCGTGACATGTCACGATTTCACGACATGTCGCGTTATCGCGGCTAGGAAACAGAAGAGGCCAAATGCAAATTCTGTCAGGATTTCTGCGGGAAGGTGTTATGAAAGGTGTAGGAGACGCAGGACACGTGGTAGAAATGATAGAACCAGAGTAACGTTTCATAACAACAGTTACTATTCGCAGAGATCGAGCGTTACGATTGCACACAAGGGTTAGAATACCAAAAGGCGGGAATTGAAGCGAAGGGTCCCGGGAGTCGAAACGAAGCGTCATGGAGCAGCCGAGAACGTGCGACAGAAAGGTTAAATAGCAGAAATGTAGATGGATACAAGGGCTGGAGACTGTAACAAAAAGCATTACTTATTGAAATAAAGGATTTTTCTTTGGTAACATGACTTTTGTGTGTAAAATCAAAAGGAGATCGAAGCCAAAACTATTGTTTTACTGTCAATCTTTTCGTTGCATCATTTTGTCTTGTATCTATTTCGTTTACGCCATGGGATGGGTTACGATAGGTGAATGGTACAATGATGCAGTTATATTCTTTTCCTTAGATTCTTGCATCTGATCTGATTAGATTGTGTGTTAGTACAGATCTGATCGGTTGGGTTATTTTGGGGATTTCATCTCTTAACTTGGGATTTTGCAGGGAGGAGATCGTGAACCATTTTAATATCCTTCATTATTTTCCAGATGATTCAAAATAACAGTTTTTGTTTTATTCCTTGATATGCTTAATTTCATGTCAGAGACTAACACTTAAATAACAGAACTATTGAATGGAGATAAAACGAACAGGTTAACCTTAGAATAAATTGTGAATATTAGAACATCAAAAGGATTTTTTTTTTATTTTTGATTCATCAAACAAGTCAAGATTATAAAGTTCATTGAGAATCAACAAAGGCCCCTTGTTAATAGCTATCTGCAGGATTTGAGTTATTCTGGGATATATCAGTTGCATGTATTAAATTGAAATTCGTTTTATATACGTAAAAGCTGTTTCACAAAGAAACTTGGAGAAATAATAAAAGGAAGGAAAATGAAATAAATTATTTATTTGAAAGAAAGAGTCTTTTGTTCGAGACTCTAAGTTGCGTGTTATTATTTGTAACATGAAAAATTAACACTCAACAATAACTACAATACTTCAATAATTTCCAGGTATGAAAATAAAATATGGTTTTGAAGATTTTAACAATTTTGATTTTTTTATATTTTGATTTTGATTGATGAATTGCAAGAAGAAATACTATTACTATTTTTGAAAAAAAAAATTGATAGAAATGGCTAAAATGAAACAATATGCAAAAATAAAATAAATGCAAATGATGAAATGACCCAATGTTATGCATAATAATGCTTAAGATGCATAATGTTCATAGGTTCTTTAAGATATTTACCGTATAAGGTAGCTAATCGATATGCTCCCGATCCAAATTTAGCAGTGATGACATATGGTCCTAGCCAGTTGGGCTCAAATTTACCTTTAAGGTCTTTAGTTGCATTAGTATTTTTCTGATTTTCTTTTAAGACAAGGTTGCCGATCTCAAAGGATCGCTGATGAACTTTCTTGAGGTATGCTCTCTTAAGCTTGTTTTGGTAGGCACGAAGATGCTCCAAAGCATTGATGCACTTCTCATCTAGGAGTTCTAGCTGACTAAGTCTGCCAGCACGATATTCATCTCCTACTTCAATATATTGAAGTAGTAGAGCTAAAGAAGGAACTTCTAATTCAAAGGGAAAAATGGCTTTAGCACCATAAACCAAAACAAAAGGTGAAGTGCCTATGGGGGTACGAACGCTAGTTCGATAAGCTCATAAAGTCAAATATAATTGAATGTGCCAATCTCAACTAGATTTATTGACCAGTATTTTGAGGATTTTAATTAGTGTTTTATTAGATGCTTCTGCTTGGCCATTACCCTGAGGATAATAGGGAGTGGACCAACGATGTTGAATTTTATACTTTTGACATAATTTCTTAACATATATTTTTTTAAACAAGTTCCATTATTCGAGATGAGATTTGCAGGAATTCCAAACCTACAAATAATTTGATTAAAAATAAACTTGGAAACTTAGGTTCCAGTGCAAGAAGCTAATGGCATAGCTTCAACCCACTTCGTGAAATACTCAGTTGCGGTTATGATGAATTTGTGTCCATCGGATGACACAGGGTTGATTTTTCCAATGATGTCTAAGCCCCATTTTGAAAAGGGCCAAGGAGATGAAATAGCCTACAGTTCTTATGCAGGCGCATGGACAAGGTCAGCATGTTTTTGGCACTTGTCGCAATGTCACACATAATTATGTGCATCATTTTCCATGGTAGGCCAAAAATATCCTATCCTAAGGAGCTTCTTAGCAATTGCGCTACCACTAAAATGTCCCCCACAAGATCCATTATGGGCTTCACTCAAATCTGATCTAGATTCTGCTAGATTCAAACATCTCAGTAAGATGCCTTCAAAAGATCTCCTATACAAGGTATTACCAATGATCACGAAGCGACTTGCTCGTCTACATAATAACCTGCACTGGTTGCTATTACAACCTTCAGGAAATGTCTTGTTGAGTGGTATTTTCACCCAGTTGTGAAAGTACAACTCTCCTTTAGGATTTGGGTTCCAAATCCCCTCTTGCAAAGAAGTTAAACAAACAACTTCTCCAAGGTCTCCGTTGTATTAGCATTTGCAAACTGTGTATTAGTAATCTCCAATAAAGATATTCAATTTAAATGCTTGGAACACCTTAGTGATTGCAAGTAACTGTAAACAAGGGGCAATGTTGTTTTATTTCACCATGAAACTTTAGTGATTGTTCATTGTTTTTTTGGATTTTGTAATTTTTAAATGTTTATTTTAAATAAGTTAAACTTTCTAGAAAAATAAAATGCAGAAAATGAAAATGAAATGCAAAAAACAAACTGAAAATAAAAATGCACTCAGTATGATGCTATCCTGTTCCGACAAAACCGAAGATGTGAGGTCTCCATGCATGCAACCTAACCTATTGGACTTGCAAAACATGCACAATCCCCATAGACTAAGTTCTGGTTCCTAGGGTACGAAATAACATTTCAGATTTCAAATATTCGCCTAATGTAACCCAAAAATATGGCATTTAACATTATCTATAAATTCGAAATCTGAAAAATGAAAGAATAAACATTAAATCCATAGCATGCAAAGAAAATCTCCTTCTTTCTTGCCCACAAGATGCAAATTTTTGAACACTTCTGCATTAAAAATATGTCATTTTACAATAGCAGAATCTCTGGTTTTTCCAAACCAGTCTGTGGAAGAGAAACAACTCAAACAGGTCCAGAATGGCCTTCTCGCCTTCAACTCTGCAACTCTGCTTGCAGCGGTTTCCGACCCCCTTTCTGGCCTCTTTGAATGGCGTATTTAAACTTCTGAAAAAATTGTTTCTCCTTCCATGATGGTTCGTTTCATTTTTTGATGGCTATTCGTTTCACCTTCCCTTGTATGCGTGTGCTTTGGTTTCCATTTTGTGGCCCTTCGTTGCGTTTTCTCCACATGGGCTTGCATCCGTTTCCCTCCGTGTGTAATGACCATCTTAAATGATTATGTAACGCTTTGTCTTATTCATTAGATTTTGTCCTTATGTCCACGTCACTATGCAGGTCCGTTACCTTGGCGAAACTAGAACATGTCGCGATATCGCGACACTTCTTGTCTCCTCTTTTGTTGCCCCTTTTGAATCGCAAAATGTAACATGTCACGATATCGTCGACACTTTTCTTTCTTTTTGCTTTTAGCCGTGAAAATGCAACATGTCGCGATATCGTGACACTCTTTTCTTCTTAGCCACGAAAATGCAACATGTCGCGATATCGTGACACTTTTTTTTGTAGAAAATGCAACATGTCACGATATCGCGACACTTTTTTCTTTTGCTTGACGAAAAGCAACATGTCGCGATATCGCGACACTTTTTCTTTTGGCCTGAAAATGCAACATGTCGCGATATCGCGACACTTTTTTCTCTTTTTGGTCGTGAAAATGCAACATGTCGCGATATCGCGACACTTTTCTTTCTACTTTCTTTCGGTCTGAAATGCAACATGTCGCGATATCGTGACACTTTTTCTTTTCTTCGCTTCGGAAATGCAACATGTCGCGATATCGCGACACTTTTTCTTTTTGCCGCGATAATGCAACATGTCGCGATATCGTGACACTTTTTCTTTTATGGATGCAACATGTCGCGATATCGTGACACTTTTTCTATTTTGACCGTGATGGTGCAACATGTCGCGATATCGCGACACTTTTTCTCTTTTGGCCTGATGGTGCAACATGTCACGATATCGCGACACTTTTTCTATTTTGGCCATGATGGTGCAACATGTCGCGATATCGTGACACTTTTTCTATTTTGGCCGCGATGGTGCAACATGTCGCGATATCGCGACACTTTTTCTCCTTGTGGTATTTTGCTTTTTTCCTTGATCTTTAGCCTATGGGCCACTTCGGTCTTCTTGGAACACATGCAAAAAGGTGGGTCCCCAATTTTGGGGTACGTTGTGGAGCAGCCACAACAAATGGCGACTCGATGGGAAATGCTCCTGAGCATTTCGGTGAGAACTCAACCCGAAAACACAGACTCAAATACAAGCGTCAGAAAATATCCCAAGAATGAAACTAGACGAGAAATACATGAAGCATTAGAATTATTAAGCATCAGCTCGGTGTGTGCAATGTGCTTCATTCCCTATCGTTTGAAATTGATCAACATTCCATTGTCAGTTTCACTTATGATTCGTATGCAAGGCTATGAATGATTTGTGCAGGATTTGATGTATGATGAAGATGCTAGAGATATAACAACCTGCTTTGCAAAGGCTCAGACCTTCTAGTATCATGAACAAACATATCAAAACTGTCAAACCCTCTTAGGACCAAATATATGTATACTGAATTAATTTACTAGATCCCAAAGTTGGTTATGTGTCACTACCATCTTGAACCCATGTGCAAGTGTAAGTGAAATCAGAGCTTTGGGGAATAGGATTCCCAACCTAAGCGAGATGGGAATTTAACCCTATCCTTACTACTCTGATCCGGAGTTCATTACCTCATCTTGAACAAAATGATTTAACCTCGTTATGGATGAAACTGTCAAGCTAGCCTGTCCGTTTGAGCGATCAGTGGTCTTGTTTTTAGACAAGACATGTTGCCACGCATGAGCATACTCCACTGCCAGCCATGCGTCTATAGCCCCGATGGAGATTAACCCCATAATCCATGATTTGGCTCTACTTTTGATTTCTTGGACCTTGGGGATGACTACCCATCCTTGCAAGGGACATGTAGTACGATCCTTCCAATCCAATATTAATAAAGAAATGAAAAATATTTACTTTGGAATTTCAAATTCTTGAATGGGCAAAATAGAAGCTTTGGGGAATCGGATTCTCAACCTAAGCGAGATGAGAATTAGACCCTATCCTTACTACTCCATGAAGGTCAAATCAGAGCTTTGGGGAATTGGATTCTCAACCTAAGCGAGATGAGAATTAGACCCTATCCTTACTACTCCATGAAGGTCAAATCAGAGCTTTGGGGAATTGGATCCTCAACCTAAGTGAGATGAGGATTTAACCCTATCCTTACTACTCTGATTTTAGGCTTTAAGCATTATGGGAGTGGTAAAAACCACTATTTTAAGGATTATGTTGCATGATAGGACAGACACGAAATATTCCTTTCACCTCACCTTTTCTTCCAAGTATGGTTTTGACCATTTTGCTCAAGATTCTCTTTAATATGCGTAGAACGTGCTTGGTTCAAGATAGTTCGGGCATCAGTTCCCAACCTTAGGATCCTTTTAATATATGTTATGTAATAACCCTAAGAGGATTCGACACCTTTTCAATGATTGCACATGAAATGAAGATGCAACTGAGATGAAATGTATATGCAATGCGGAATGTAACATGAGATATGAATGCATTGCTCCTTTTGAAATGCGGATGGAGTATATATCACCTACTTTACCATAATGTGAAAAACTGACAACTTCATGCATCACAAGTTCCAAACGATATTCTTTAATGTATTTGCGATATTCGTGGAGCTTTCTGCAATACAATTCCGATGTTTCATATTCTCCTAGTCATAGTCAACATTCATGAGGACATAAGTTGATATCTTGCTTTTTTTTTTTTTTTTAAAGAACAAACCCAAAATGTCGAAAGGACCAACACACAACTTGAAACCAAAATAGAAATGCAAAACCAACATCAAAACCAAAAATTATATACAAATGTACAATATGATACAAATCTCACATGATTTAAGGGCTAAAATAGTGCTTTAGAACTTGCCCGTTAACCGGTAACGTCAAATATTTCCCATCCAAAGTTCTTAGTCTGAAAGTACTCTCCCCTAGAATTTCTGAAATTTGATAAGGACCTAACCAAAGACAATCAAACTTTTTGTGATCCCCTTTCTCATCATGCTTTTTATCCCACAATAAAACCAAGTCCGAGATCCTGAAAGACTTAATTTTGGCTCTTTTATCAAACCATATTTTGACCACATCTTGATGTTTGCTCATGTGGAGCATGGCTTCTTCTCTTTTTTCATCAAGGTGCATTAGATGACTTAATCTAGCCTCAATGTGATTATCGGTTCCCAGGTATTCTTGTGTGAAACGAAGGGTTTGAAGCTTCAAATTTGTAGGAAAAATTGGATCTTGCCCATAAACCAGATGATAAGGTGTATTCCCTATTGATTCTTTTTCTTTAGTCCTATCTCGCCCAAAGAGCAAATTTTAATTGGTTGTGCCAATCCCGAGAATTCTTTTCCAATAACTTCTTAATGATGGTTAACAAATTTTTATTTGAAGATTCTGCCAAACCGTTGCCTTGAGGGTAATAGTTAGACGAAAACTTTAAACTCACCTTATTATCATATGCCCAATTTGCAAATTGAGTGGAAACAAAAGCTTTACCATTATCACTTACAATAGAATCGGGCATTCCAAACCTTGTTACGATATGATCTTCGAGGAATTTTATTACCACATCCGTGGTAGCATGCTTCGTAGGAATTGCTTCCGCCCATCTAGTGCAATAATCTATAGCTGTGAGTATGAATTTATGGGAATCTAAAGAATTTGGGTTAATAACTCCGATGAAGTCTAATCCCCATTGTGCAAATGGTCTCATCTCAACTACAGGTTGCAATGGCATAGCCGCATTCCTTTCTCTATTGGCAGCCACTTGACAAATATGGCAAGATCGCACGTGTGCATGTGCATCTTTAAAAATGTGGGGCCAATAATATCCCGCTCTTAGGATTTGATGTGTTGTTGAATTTTTCGAACCATGGCCGGTTCCGTATTTACCATGAAACTCCTGCAAAACATTGGTAGCTTCTTCTTGATTTAAGCATCGTAGGTAAATTCCCTCGTGATTTTTCCTGTAAAGAACACCAGAACTAATAAGATAATTGGCAGATTTAAGTCTCAAGGCTCTTCTTTGAGTAGAATTAAGATGTGATGGACACTTACCATTTAATAGAAAATACACAATATCAACATACCAATCATCTTTAGAAATGCGCTCTCCATCTGAATACTGGCATGTGACTTGGGGATTGTTCTCAGCAATTGTTTTCACAAGTCCTTGTCCATGGACTAATTTCATGGGTTGGATTTCAAGGTCAAATTCTTGGATGGTAGAAATCCATTTACCTCTTCTCTCACCTAGCTCGTTTTGCACAAACATGGTTTTGACAGCAGGGTCAGGCACAATGGCAGAGACCCTACTATGCACAATGTAATGTCTGAATTTTTTTACTATTTTGAAGAGTGCATACATTTGCTTATCGAGGATAGAATACCTCAATTGAGCATCCTTCAAAGGAGCGCTTAGAAAAGCTATGGGATTTTCTACGTTATCTTCACCTTTCTGAGTCAAGACACTCGCAAAAGAGTGTTCAGATGCGAAAGCATAAATAAAGAAAGGCTTAGAATAATTTGGACTTATAAGGACAGGGGCTCTAGAAATAGCATCCTTGATGCTTTGAAAGGCAACCCTACTTTCTTCGTCCCATCTGACATTCACATCCTTTTTGAGCATCTCATTCAGTGGTTTAGCTATCTCAATGAAGCCAGAAATAAACTTCCTCACGAAATTGATTTTCCCAAAGAAAGATCTCAATTCCTTTTTGCTAGCTGGGAGAGGCAAGTTTTGGATAGCTTCTATCCTTTTCGGGTCAATGGAGATACCTTCTTTTGAAATGATATGGCCAAGCAATCTTCCTTCTGTCACTCCAAAGATGCATTTTTTTGGATTTAAAGAAATTTCGTGCTCTTTACACCTTTGGAGTACTTTCCTCAAATCTTTGACATGGTCTTCCCTTTTCTTTGAAAACACAGGAATGTCATCCACATACACAATGATACATTTACCTATGAGCCCTTTGAACGCATAATCCATTGCACGTTGAAATGTTGCGCCTGCATTTAATAATCCGAAAGGCATTCTTCTATAGGCAAACGTTCCCCATTTGGTTGTGAAGGCCGTCTTCATCCTGTCACTGGGATGGATAAGAACCTGATTGTATCCAAAATACCCATCGAGAAAAGACATCATTTCAGACCCATTCACCGTTTGCAAGATTTCATCAATTGATGGCAGTGGGTAATTATCCTTTTGTGAGGCTTTGTTGAGATTTCTAAAATCTATGCATAGCCTTATCTCTCCATTCTTCTTTCTCACCGAAACCAGATTAGCGACCCAAGTTGAGTGCCTAACAGGAAATATTATCTTTGCGTCCAACAATCGCTTGACCTCTTTCTCTATCAAGGGCTCAAGTAATGGGTTAACAGTTCGTTGTCTTTGTCTGAAAGGTTTGGAATCTGGTTTTAGAGGGATGGTGTGCATAATGACGTTTTGATCATACGTTTTCAACTCATTGTAATTCCAAGCAATGCAATCCATGTAATACTTTAATGCACATATTATATTTTCCCTCTCATCAGCCGTACATGCCTTTGCAATGTACACTTCACGCGGATTATCCACACTCCCTATATTGATCAGGTCACAAGCATCTTTAGGAGGTGGAACCCTTTCTCCTTTTCTAGCTTTATATCCCATATCAAACACCTTCTCCAATGAAACGATGTTCTTAGGTATCTTGTTGGATTGAAATGTAACTTCGCTTTCTCCTTCTGTTTCTTCTTGCCACCTTTGATCTTCATCAATCACTTGGTTCTCAAAAATACCTGAATTGGTGACAAATTTGAAAATGTGCCTATCATTCTCAAAAACTTGCAAGTTTCTGACATTATCAGGTATCGATGGGCAAGGGACCAACTCAATGGAAAACTTCTTGCATTTTTTTATGTCAACCGGATTTAGCATGCCTGCAGCGATCGCAAGAGAATCAGCTATACGATTTCCTTTCCTAGAAATAAGGGATATATTAAAAGCATCAAATTCCTCAATGAGGTCCCTCACCCTAGTTCTATAAAGGCTTAATCTCTTATCACGGCAGGTATATTGTCCTTTAACTTGTTTGACCACCAACTCCGAATCTCCCAATACTTTCAAACACTTAACCTTCTTGCTCAAAGCCAATTGTAATCCAAAGATAAGAGCTTCATATTCTGCCACGTTGTTAGTGCAAGGAAATTGCAATCTATAGGCAACAAACAATGGTTTACTTCCCGGACAAGTGAGTTCAACTCCAGCTCCTGCCCCTTGTTTTGACTTAGATCCATCAAACTTGAGCAACCACACGAGATTATCTTCCTCAAAAGAGCTACAAGAAAATGTTTCTTTTTGAGGTTCTTCGGTAGCTCTTTCAACATCAAAAGCGTAGACTCCTAACTCAGGTTCAAAAAATTGAACTTCATTTGGCTTGTTGTATTCTGTGATGATTTCCTTAAGCCTTGGTTCATTTTCCACTCTAATTTGATTAGCAATCCCTTTCCAGGGTAGCCACATGTGTGAGCAATCAGTGGAGAAATAACCATTCAAACTTTTCATCCAATCCCTAGCAAGTAACATTCCATATCGACTTGGGATATTGACAACCAAAATATCAACCACCTGCTGGACCCTAGGTTCAGAATTGAGTTGGATCTTAACATCGTAGAGGGTCCCTACCACATTTACCTCAGACCGATCCAATTGCAAAACCTTGCATTTAGCAGAAACAGGCTCCAGGCCTAGCATTTGACAAATTTTTGCAGGCATGAGGTTACTTGTGGCACTCGTGTCCACCAAACAATTGTGCAAATTTTTTCCAGCAATCCTCACAGTCAATAAAAAAGGAGGGACATCTCGTCTTTCCTTTCGTAAAACCATGTGAGATTCAACTTCCTTTCCTTCCTGTATTTGACTAGGTGAACCCAAAGCCTTTATCAATGCTTCCTTTTGGCCGGGCAACCTAGCCGCCTCTAAAAATGAAAGGCTAGACTTGGACTTCCTTAAATCCTCCACTATGTCATAAGTTGACTTCTCAAGCTTCAATGTTTTTTGCGTGTCCTTAGACGTTTCTCTTCCAGATGGAGGAGGGGGATTATTATCAGCCTTAGCATCGGGAGGAAGAATAGAATTGTTTGGTGGAGTTGAGGATGTTTTAGGGGTTTTGGACTTACTCCTCAAACGGTATCCATGGTTCCCCTTTCTAAATTCTCTAAAAGCTTGCACTTCCTGTTCCAAGATTTCATCCTCTTCTTCCTCATTCTCACTCTCTTGACGATATAGAGTTTCCACCACCAAAATGTTGTCGTCTCCTTGTTGATGTTGGGGTGGACCCTCGTTTGGCACAAGTTCCAAATCATCCACTTGAGCTTGGAGACAATGGGTATACCTAGCAATTTTGGGACAATTCCTTTCGTTATGCTCCTTCGTATTATGCAATCTACACCCCTTTTCCCATGCAAAATCAGAAATATTAAGAATGGAACTAGAGTGACTTGGTCCTGCAGAAGTATCTATCCGATTAGCAATAGGGGAAGGCACACCCCCATTGTTTGGCTTCGTATTCCACTGTCTCCCTCTATTGTTGAAGTTTCGATTTGGGTGAGGGGCATGGGATTCATACTTCTATTTTTGAACCAAATCATTACTCAATTTGTGAACTATCTTTTTGAGCTCTTCAACCTCTGAATAAATCTCTTTTGGTTGAGCTATGTGATTACTAGTTCCAGTAGGATTTGAGTAGTTGGTGAGATCTTGACTTAACATTTGAGTTGGATTTTGAGCCACTTGATTTGCGTAGGGATTCACACTTTGAATCGGAATTGGATTGGGGAAAGGAACTATAGCCTGAGAATTAACCGGACTGGCTCCTTGCATAGTCTGCTGACTATTTTGCAAAAATGAAGGAATGGGGGGAATGGATGTGATTGGTTGAATTGGAATGGGTGCGTAAGCGGGTGTTGATGAATATGGTTGTTGATAAGGCAAAGCATTTATGCCTGATATTTGTGGTGCCATGATCTGATTCATCATAGGAGCTTGACCATATGGACCATATTGTCCTACCATAGGCATCTAGGGAAAACCCATAACCCTGTGGTGTCATTTGTTGTTCAATGGTCATAGCTTCATTGTAGGCTAGAGCAAGCATGGTAACTTGAGGATTTCGCCTTGCAAACATTGCCGTCATAGGATCCAATGCCCCAAAATATATTTGCAAAGCTACTACAGGATCAATGGCAAAATGCCGAATTGCTCTATTATAGCACTTCTAAAATCTCTGATTAAAAGTTCGGATTGGCTCACCCTGGCCTCTTTTGCATGTAATGAATTGATTATAGATGATTGTGGGATCTAATGGTGACCTGAATTGATTGACAAAAGCATCCTCCATTTGCGTCCATGATGTAATGGAACCAGTAGGTAAGCAAATATACCATTCGTAGGCCACTTGGTCTAGGCTCATGGGGAAGAGTCTACAAGCCACATCTTCATGTTGAACTTGCAATCTTATCAAAACATCCCTATAGGCCTGAATATGTTCTTCTGCGGTCCTTGGGCCATCCGAGTTTATATTTGGGCAAAAATCTCTCTATATTCTTAGGGATCTCGTGAATATCCCCTGCAATATTCAAAGGAATGTTATTGGCTCCGTACCAAGGAGGTGGTGGAGGTTGGGCCATTTGATTCAAAATCGATGATGATAACCCTACAAGAACCGTGGAAATGGTACTGATAATTGGTACACTAGTGGCAAATGACACCACCGGTGCAAGTCCGCTAGATGCGCCTGAAACAGAAGGATCTTCTGTAACAAGAATATCTAGTGGGACCACAATTTGCTCGGTTTTATTCCTTGGATTCCTATGAGTGAGTGGGAGGCTTTGGAATATGGTTTCCTCGGTTGTTTTGGACCTAGTTGCGATGCGATGCGGTGGGTCCAGCTTGTAAATGAAACTACCCTACGAAACCTGACAAAACTCTCAATACCTCAAAGAAAACCTGCGAGACAAAGAAAATCCTGTAGTTAATGAAATTCAAAGAATAACTTCAAAACCAATTTGTTAGTCGTGAATGAAAGAAGGAACCATGACAAAGCAATATTCTAAAACAATGCACAATCAAAACACCTTATTCAAAACATCTTATTCCTTTATGAACAATCAAAAAGCGTTAGGACAATGAAATAAACCAATTCAGGCCCTCCTTCTAGCGCCAATCTGTTGAGTGGTATTTTCACCCAGTTGTGAAAGTACAACTCTCCTTTAGGATTTGGGTTCCAAATCCCCTCTTGCAAAGAAGTCAAACAAACAACTTCTCCAAGGTCTCCATTGTATTAGCATTTGCAAACTGTGTATTAGTAATCTCAAATAAAGATATTCAATTTAAATGCTTGGAACACCTTAGTGATTGCAAGTAACTATAAACAAGGGGCAATGTTGTTTTATTTCACCATGAAACTTTAGTGATTGTTCATTGTTTTTTTTGGATTTTGTAATTTTTAAATGTTTATTTTAAATAAGTTAAACTTTCTAGAAAAATAAAATGCAGAAAATGAAAATGAAATGCAAAAAACAAACTAAAAATAAAAATGCACTCAGTATGATGCTATCCTGTTCCGACAAAACCGAAGATGTGAGGTCTCCATGCATGCAACCTAACCTATTGGACTTGCAAAACATGCACAATCCCCATAGACTAAGTGCTGGTTCCTAGGGTACGAAATAAAATTTCAGATTTCAAATATTCGCCTAATGTAACCCAAAAAGATGGCATTTAACATTATCTATAAATTCGAAATCTAAAAAATGAAAGAATAAACATTAAATCCATAGCATGCAAAGAAAATCTCCTTCTTTCTTGCCCACAAGATGCAAATTTCTGAACACTTCTGCATTAAAAATATGTCATTTTACAATAGCAGAATCTCTGGTTTTTCCAAACCAATCTGTGGAAGAGAAACAACTCAAACAGGTCCGAGAATGGCCTTCTCGCCTTCAACTCTGCAACTCTCTTGCAGCGGTTTCCAACCCCTTCTGGCCTCTTTGAATGGCGTATTTAAACTTCTGAAAACATTGCTTCTCCTTCCATGATGGTTCGTTTCATTTTTTGATGGCTGCTCGTTTCACCTTCCCTTCTATGCGTGTGCTTTGGTTTCCATTTTGTGGCCCTTCACTGTGTTTCTCCACATGGGCTTGCTTCCGTTTCCCTCCGTGTGTAACGACCATCTTAAATGATCATGTAACGCTTTGTCTTATTCATTAGATTTTGTCCTTATGTCCACGTCACTATGCAGGTCCGTTACCTTGGTGAAACTAGAACATGTCGCGATATCGCGACACTTTTCCTCTTGAATCGTGAAAATGTAACATGTCAGCGATATCGTGACACTTTTCAAATGTAACATGTCGCGATATCGGACACTTTTGTAAAAAACATGTCGACGATATCGTGACACTTTTTTTGCGTGAAAATGTAACATGTCGCGATATCGTCGACACTTTTTCTTTCTTTTTGCTTTGAATCGTGAAAATGCAACATGTCGCGATATCGCGACACTTTTCCTTACGATCGTGAAAATGCAACATGTCGCGATATCGCGACACTTTTCCTTTCTAGCTCCTTCTCTTTGCTTTGAGCGAAAATGCAACATGTCGCGATATCGTGACACTTTTCTTTTCTTGTTCTTTCTTGTCTTGTTTGGTCGTGAAAATGCAACATGTCGCGATATCGCGACACTTTTTCTTTCTAGCTCTTTCTCTTTGCTTTGAATCGTGAAAATGCAACATGTCACGATATCGCGACACTTTTTCTTTCGATCGTGAAAATGCAACATGTCGCGATATCGCGACACTTTTTCTCTTTTTTTCTCTTTGGTCAGATGATGCAACATGTCGCGATATCGTGACACTTTTTCTTTGCTGCCGATGGCAACATGTCACGATATCGCGACACCTTTTCTCTTTTGGCCGTGATGGTGCAACATGTCACGATATCGTGACACTTTTTCTATTTTGGCCGCGATGGTGCAACATGTCGCGATATCGCGACACTTTTTCTATTTTGGCCGCGATGGTGCAACATGTCGCGATATCGCGACACTTCTTCTCCTTGTGGTATTTTGCTTTTTTTCTTGATCTTTAGCCTATGGGCCACTTCGGTCTTCTTGGAACACATGCAAAAAGGTGGGTCCCCAATTTTGGGGTACGTTGTGGAGCAGCCACAACAGGTCCCATTTTGAAGAAAATTAAATATATCAGTGTACCAATGTTCAGGAGTAGTTTCATTGATTAGAAACACATCCAAATGTTCTAAGCATGATGTGCTTGAAGCGGGTTCCTGGAGTCAGCTGCAAAAGAGATGCAACTGCAACCATAGCGTCAGCCGCACGATTGCTAGTTCAAGGAATAGCTTCCAAGGTAACTTGATCAAACAAAGATAATAATTATAAGACATATGCTTTATATGGGCATAATTTATCATCTCTAGTCTGATAAACATCATTGATTTGATTTATGAAAAGTTGAGAATCACCGAAAATCAATAAATTTTTAATTTTCAATGCCAAGGCAGCTCGTAATCCAAGGATAAGAGCTTCATACTCAGCAGTGTTATTGGTGCAAGCAAATGTTAGTTTTAAGGACATAGGCATAAGATGTTTCTGTGGTGATATTAAAATAATACTTGCACCAGCCCCACTCATGCATCGGGCTCCGTCAAAGTATAGGGACCATTACTCGGGATGGTCTGCCTCTAGTTTAAGGCATTCATCAAGAAACTCAATGATGATGGGATGGGTAGACTCCAAGGGTGCAGCAGCTAATTGATCTGCTATGATTTGACCTTTAACAGAATTTTGTCCTATAAATGTGAGTTCAAACTTGCTTATCGCAAGAACCCACTTTTTTGTGCGACCAGATAAGTATGGTCGACTCATGAGATATCACAAAGGGTCAAATTTGGCAATAACATACATTTTCTGAATGAGCATATAATGTCGTAGTTTCTGTGTAGAAAATACGACTGCTAGACATAATTTCTCTAATATGTATTAAGCGAGTTTTATAACTGATTAAGGTCCTACTAATGTAATAATTAGCACGTTCTTTCTTCTCATCGTCAAGTTGAGCTAACATAGCTCCTAAGGCAAAATCGGAAGTAGAAATGTACAAAATAAATGGACGATCAGATCTAGGTGGGGAAAGCACCGGTGGTTTAAGGAGATATTGTTTGAGGAGTTCAAATGCTTCTTGGAATTCATCGTCCCAATGAAAAGAGACATCTTTCTTAAGAAGCTTAAGAAAGGGTCCAGTTTTGTCTGCCAACTTATCAATAAAGTGGCGAATAGCTTGAAGCTTACCTTGTAGACTTCGTAATTTTGATATATTTGTGGGTGCGAGCATATCTATGATAGTCGCGATCTTGAGAGGGTAAATTTCAATGCCATGGAAAGAAATGATAACCCCCAATAATTTACCGGACTTAACTCTGAATATACATTTGGATGGATTTAGTCGGATAAGATATTCCCTTAACCGATCAAATACTTTTCTCAAGTCATTTAAATGATCATCTTCTTGGATGGAATGAGCTATAATATTGTCTACATAATCATGTAGAATATTATGCATCATATCATGAAAGATATAAGTCATAGCACATTGATAAGTTGCACCTGCATTCTTTAAACCGAATGACATCACTTTCCAACAAAAGGTTTCCCAAGGGGTAATAAAGGTTGTTTTAGCCTGATCTTCAGGAGCTATCCTGATCTTATTATAATCAGAAAATCCATCCATTAGGGATATCATTCCACTTCCAATAGTAAAGTCAATGATCTGATCCATGTTGGGAAGAGGAAAATCATCTTTAGGGTATGCAACATTAATATCTCTGAAGTCTGTGCAAACCCTAACTTTGGTGGCTTCTTTCTTAGTTACTGGAACTACGTTTGAGATCCATTCAAGCATAATCAATGGCTTGTATGAAAATAACATTTAAGAGTTTTTCTAATTCTCCTTTGACTAGTAAGGCCACTTTAGGATGCATTTTTCTAAGTTTTTGTTTAACAGGTTTAGCATCCAGATGGACGACTAGGTGATGCATAACTATAGAAGGGTCTAATCCTGGCATATCTTTATATGTCCAAGCAAAGACGTCTTCATATTTTTTAAGGAATGCAGTGTATTTCTCTTGTTTTTCTTGACTCAATTCTAATCCAATGTTGATTATGTGAGGGTTATCTTTGGTTCCAATGTTAATTTTTATGATGTTTTCTACTTCCATATGTATATCTCTCTCAAATTTAGGTGGGGTAGGTGAAACATCTAATTCTTGTAATTCTTCCAAGGTTATCTTGGATAATTCATCTTGAGGAGTTGTGGCCTCAAGCTGGGCTATACTAGATATAGAGCCATTGAAATAAAATTCGTTATGTAACAATTCCTCAATGGAGACATCATGGAAGATATCCCCCTTCAACTCGTCGTCGGATTCAGCAATCATCTCAAGGTAAGCTATGGATAACATATTGCATGTAAGAGGCTTATTCATTAAATGCAAGACATCCCGTTTATCCAAATAATCTTGGTAACATATAAGATGGTCATCATCCTCAAATGGGAAGGGCTAACCTTTACTAGGAAATAGGCCCACACCACATTGAGTAGGCCATGGTTCTACCTCAAAATATTCTTTCATACCATTTTGGAAAGGTCCCAAACCTTTCCCTTTATATCCCAATTTAAGCATTATAGGCTTAGCTTTAATATACTCATTAGCAAAATAGCATCTAGCATATCCATCACAATGTGTCTTGATGTTTCTAGGTATTCTTCCCCAATCATATCCCTTATAAATAAAAGCACAACTCCCGACTTGGTAGATACTTCCCATAGGTTGTGGGAGACCCAAGGTACAAGGAGAGGGTGGGAGTTTATCTAAAATAAGGGAATCTTGCATGGCAGTATTTGTTTTTTCAGATATAATAATTTTAGATAAATCGGGTAAGAGCTCATCAGTAAGAGCATGAGGTAGAAGGAACATTTCCTACATCGTCGGATGTGGAAAGGATGCCTGTAGTGGATGTAGATGTTATAGAAATATCGATGGATGAGTCTATAGGTATGGAAGTTATAGGAGTAAAACAAGAAGCATTGGTTGTAGTTGTGGGATATTTTCGAGGTCCTAATGTGGTTTGTTTGAAATATGGTTGAGCTATATGTAAAGGTGTAGTTGAAAGAGTATATGATGTTATGGGTGTGTGTTTCACACGTTTGGGTAGGTGATGAGAATTAGGATGTGTGGATGATAGAGCAAGGCAAAATTTAACTCCAACAGGTTCTGCCAAAGCACACATATCAAAGGGTCTAGGATCACCATGAATGGTAACCAACTGATTTTTAAATTCAAATTTAACACACTGATGTAAAGTGGAGGGAACATCTCGCATCGCATTGATCCAAGGGTGACCCAAAAGTATATTGTACGATGCAGGGCAATGTACAATAAACACAGTCATGTCTAAGGTTCTAGGACCAACTTGTAAGGGGATAGTAATAACTCCACACATTTCTTATGTTTTGTCATTGAAGGCTTTTATGATCATATCAGTTCTTTTCATTTCATCACTTCTAAACCCAAATATTTGGTAGAAATCAAAAGTGCATATGTTTAAAGATGAACCATTATCAATCAAGACTTGTTTAACTGCTACATCCTCAATTAGTGTAGTAACATATAAGGGGTTATCCTTATGTAAACTATGTTGTGGTATATCTCTATCCCGGAAGTCAATACAATCGACTTCTCGAGTTATGATAGTATTAGACATGGATTCGGGTTGAATATTTTGTGGTACCATCATTTGGCTTAATGTGAGCATTAATTCATCCCTATGGGTAGGAGAAGATCTTAAAAGGTCCAAAAGGGAAATTCTAGCTATAGTATTTGATAATTGTTCATTAATATTATAAGGAGACTTAGGTTGAACATTAGGCACATAATTCCCTTTATTGGGATTTTTCAAAACAAATGGAGCTGTTGATCCATCATTCTGAGTTTTATCCTATTGAGAGTTTTGAGCCTGTTGTATGGTAACGGCTCTGATGGTACCTACAATATTATTTTGTGGATGATTAATAGGTCTTGGTCTAGTGTTTATGACTTGTTCATTAGAAAGTATTTTGTGAGAAGATGGTCTAGTAGTGACTCTTCTAGGAAATGGTTCTTCTGGAACCATAGAACTTGTGATGGGTTGAACAACATCTGATTCGTCTTCAGAACTATTCGATTGATTTGAGGTGATTTCCATGTCACTTTCAGTCTCATATTCGGTATCACTAAGATTAAGTGTTCGAATATTATGTAGAGGTCTGGCTGTAACCATGGATAAAGTTGTGTCAAATACTTCCACACCATGAGTAAGTGAATTTCCACTAATAGTTCCTACATATCGGGTAGGAGGGGGAACATTATGATGCTCAATTTGATTAGCCACCTCTTTACCATGCTTTGGTAAAGGATGTTGAAATATGTCCAATGATTGATTGGCATTCTGATTCTGATTTTGGGGGATGTTCTTTTGAGCATTATTAGAAGGATTTTGTTTAGGTTGAAAGGCTTGCACCTCCATCTCATTGTTATCAATCAGGTCTTGTATTTTATGTTTTAATCTTTTACAATATTTGGTAGTGTGTCCAGGTCCTCTATGGAAATCACAATGTAAATCAGCTCTGTATCCGGGTATAGTTGGATCAGGTTCCCGGATATTTGGTAATTGAATCAAACCTCGTGCTAATAGTTGTGGGATAATGGTTGATAAAGGTTGATTTAACCTAGTAAATTCTCGGGGTGGTTTATCAGGAGGTTTCAATATGAACTTCTCTGTTGTTTTCATTGTATTAACATTGGCAATGTTTCTGCTATCAGTGACTCCATCACACACAAATTGTTTATTTTTATATTGATTTATGGATGTTTTCTCATCATCTTTATTTTTGAGCTAAACTCTCCTAATGAGAGCATCTTCCACTCTTTGAGCTAAATCTATAGCTTGATCGAAGGTGGTCAAGGTAGCAGTTGATAATTCATAGGATAGTTTTACTTGTAAATTATTGATAAAGATATCCAACATTTCTCGATAAGGTAACACAAAGTGTAATTTTCCTATCAACTGCCTCCATCGAGCTAAGAAGTCAGCAAAACACTCATCTTTGTCTTGTTTTAGGTTGTACAAATCTTTAATGGTTACATGCCTTTCGATATAGGCACTAAATTGATGCACAAAAGATTTGGTGATTTCTTCAAAATTTCTCAAAGAATGAGTGGGTAGTTGATAATACCACTCCAATTCCATCCCTCATAAACTCTTCAGGAACATCTTTAGTAATAACAAGTCATCATGTGATATATCATGACATGCTATCCTAAACATACGAAGATGCTCTATGGGATCTTCAGTTCCTTTGTATATTGGTAGGACAGGCATAGGAAAGTGTTTGGGATATGGTTGTGCTACAACTATAGGATCTAAAGGCTGACTACACATCTCTCAATAATTGTACGAGGAACGGTAGGGATCTATCTGGTCCATGCGAGAGACTAACTATTTCACCATGGCTTCCAGATTACCAGTTTTTCCACCATATTGGTTTGGTGGTACATGAGTATTGGATTTGTGAGCGTAGGATGGCGTGACGTAAGGATTAGATGCTATATTGTTGTTATGCAAATGGTTGGTAGGAAGAGTATTATGAAGAAGATTTGTTGTAACATTATGTTGTATCCCAGATTGTTGGAAATTGGTATTTGGTTTTGTTTTAGGCTTTTGTTGATTTGAGGTATATTGATCAATAGCTTGGTGAAATAGAGTAGTGAATGAAGGTTTCTTTTGTGTGGGAATAACCCTAGGCTTAGTAACATGCACTCTAGGTGGTTGGGTAACCTGGTGTTGTTGCGTGTTCTGGATTATAGCAGCCATATCGAAATTGGATGGTCCAGCTTGATCACTTTCTTGATCAACGAAGGACAAGGGATTAGTGCGTGTGTGATATATGTCTTCTAAGGTTGCTTGAGTGTCACTAATTTGATATTTATCCATATGGACTGCTCTATTAAGAGTGCCAATATTAGTATTGAGGAACTTCTAGAAATGTTCCATGTTCTCAAAAGTAATAGCTCCTCCTGGAGATATTTTAGGGGATGAGGATCCTTCCTCTCTATCATTTTCTTTATGTTCATTTCCTACAGAAAATTCTTCTTCTTCTTGGTCAAAGGTTCCTTCTTCCTGAATTGGGTCTTCAAGAAGGACATATGGGTTATTTTCTAGTTTTCTTAACCAATCTTCTTCTACTTCAGTCTGTTTTCCATTCCTGAGTCTAGTCATTATGTTTAAATTTAGATTTTAGAAAATATATATTAATATATTTGCAACAAATTTGGGAAGTATATATTTTAATTATATACCTACTATGATGCTTAAAAGAAAATGTTTTTATTTTTGTTATGATTTTGTTTTGTTTTTTATTTTTATTTTTTTATGCTTATAAAAAACAATAAATAGCACATTAAATGCAAGAAATAACAATAATAAAAGAATAGCTTAGTTTTCTATAAATAGTTTATAGATGTCATTGATAGGATCAAGTTCATCAGGAGTCATGAAATGCTCCTCTTCAAATTGGAAATAGTTTTTCAAGAACTTGATAAAGTGTGCTATAGTGATATTATCTGTTTCAGACTTTGTCTTGTAAAAATTGATCTCATGGCAATACTCTCGATATAACACAGCTCTAGGAACTCTATTCCATCTTTGTCTATCCGTAAGAACGACCTCTTGGTCCTCTATATGAGACAAAAATTTATGTACTACAACTGCATTATTGAGGTATTCCTCAAAGGTATACAATTCAGAAGACACAAGGGCTCTTTTATCTGCTAACCACCTATGGAAAGCTCTCTGAAGCTCATGTTACAAGGTCACTTGATCGGGATCCAGGATTCTATCTAGGACAAACCTCTTGATTTGCCTAAGTTTGGTTGCTCTAGATGAAATGAGATTCAATCTCCTATTAAGCTCGTCCCATAAAGGTGGGACTCTATATGTTGGAGATACTCTAAGAAAAAAATTAATCTTTATGGTTGCTAATTGATTTTGAACATTAATGGTGACAGATCGTCTTTTATTATAATCTACCATCTAAATATGATATGCAATCTTTGATCCTAAATGCATTTATGTTTTTATTTTTATTTTTTGATTGTTTTCAAAAGGTTTTTAGTTTTTCACGTCGGGTTCACCAAAATGTATTGCTCCAAATTTTTCGCATCCTTACCTTCAGGCTATAGGATCCATGCTCGAAAGGAGGATGCGAGAAGGATGGGACAATACCTCGGACTGAGAGGCCCTTTGAAGGTCCCACCTCTCGGGGGAGGGGTATAAGGGTGAATTTTTTATGGATGGTGGGTTCACCAGGAAACTTTTGAGTGGCAGTTTCCACACCTAGGTTGATAGTGGGTTTGATGTGTTCATTTTGTACTTTAATAATTCAATTCCTAGGTTTGGCCAAGATGAATCTAAACTATTCTATATGCCAATGCTGATTTTTATGGGTACAAAAAATATGAATAAATGCTAAACACAAAGAATGTGTCGAATGGGACAGAACATACCTGATTCCGGATGTTTGATGAAGATTTTGAGTTTTGTAGCAGTCCAGAATATCTCAACTCGTATGTAATCATTTGAAATTTCATAGGATCATCTCAAATCATAGTAGGTCATCTGAGATTAGACGTAATCGTCTAAAATCTGATGAATTCGTCAGACAAATTTGTCAGAAACCTACAATCACAAAAAAAGATACAAAATACTGAATATGCAACTATAGAAGCAAAGGAGAATGATAGAAATAATAGCAAACATGCCTAAATAATAGATTCAAATAACAAATGAGAAAATGCATTAGATTTAATGATTGATTTTAACTTTATCATGCGGTTATTCTAAATGAGGTGAACTCCAAGATGCATAAACATAATAACTAAGATAATGTATGAAGAAATGTAGAAAAATGATAAAGAGATGCAAACTCTAGACTCTGATTTCCCCCAATCTAGACTACAATCAGGATCGCCTCCAATCATACTAGATCATTTGTTCTCCTTGATAGGATCGTTTGAAATCATTCGAAATCGCTTGTGATGATTTGAGCTAGCTTTGAAAAAATACCAAATGCAAATGATGGTGTGGGGATGCTCTGAGGTGCATGAAATTTTAGGGCACTTTAAGCAGATTTTGAGGCAGAGAGTCAGGGAGAATCGGAGGGATAAACTGAGAAAATCTCAGTTTATATAGGATTAGGGAGAGGTTAGGAGGTTGGGGATCATCCAAATTTGGCATATCTCCAATGGAGAAATCTCCAACTACGCAGATGCACTTCTACCCAAGTTGGAGAGACTGTTGAAAAAGAAGCTAATTATGAAAATTTAGTTTTGGGATGAAATCGTCTGGACATTCTGTTCCAGATGAATTCGTAAGATCTGGGATGATTTCGTCTAATATATGACAATATCGTCCAACGTTCAAAACAAATCCTAAAAATGGTGCAAAAAATGAGGAAAGTAGGTAACAAGCGGTTAACGAGCAGATTGAGGTTAAAATTTGAATTTTTATCTTTTACTAAGGTTTAACTGTGCCAATTTTAGGGTGCTACAATATAGTATATAACAATTAACCATTAGCATAAAAGGTATCCATAAGAGTTGGTATACTTAAAACATGTTTTGAGAATGGGAATATTGATTTTTGCCTAATCTTCGAAACAAGAATGCCAAAAATAGTGTCTGTTATCTTTTTCAGACTAATTGCTATATTGTCTTCGGATTGAAATTGTCTTCGAAATGATAGTAGAATGAATGTTGCACTTTGTCTTTGGAATGATGATTTGTCTTTGGAATGAAGCTTTGCCTTCGGAATGACGATTTGTCTTCAAAATGAAGCTTTGTCTTCGGAATGATGATTTGTCTTCACAATGAAACTTTGTCTTCAGAATGAAGCAGGATTTGTTTTCAGAATGCGGTAGGAATTATCTTTGGAATGAAGTTCTATCTTCAAAATTATTTGCCTTTGCAATGTAGCCTGATCTTTGGAAAGAGGATTTGTCTCTAGAATGAGGATTTATCTTCGAAATGAGGATTTGACATCGCAAAGAAGCATGATCTTCGAAATGAAGACTTGTCTTCAGAATGAAAACATAATCTTTGGAATGAAGACTTGTCTTTGGAATGAAGTCATAATATTAGGAATGAAGTTTTGTTTTTGCAATAGATCATAATATTCGAAAAGAGCATTCAATATAACATCTCCACATGGCATCCAAGGAAGAAAAGAAACACGATCAAATAAAAATTATTTTGGCTACATACGAGAAATGAACATGTGTCAGTTAGGATATGGTTTATTTTTGCACCCATTTAGAAAGTACCAGAATCACGGAGGACATGACCAATAGTATACCACCAATTTTTTATGCTGATAAACATGCACGTGAGATTCCATAGGCAAAACAAAAAAACTAAAAACGAGTAAGGTGGATCTGACGGCAAGGACATCTGCGCAACCATTGATAGACATGTGTTTGAATAAAAAATAGAAATGTGTGCCACCCTTCTTTTTGAATACATATTTTCTAGCACAAAATGACTACCAGGTACAGTGCTTAAATTATGGTTCATTCCTAAGAACAAAAATAGGGCAATTGAAAACTTGGAACCAAACCCTGCAAAGTTGCAAATACCAAAAACTAGAGATCCAGCAAAGGAATAGCAACAAAAGTGAGCATTTTATGACGTACCAAGACAAGAAAATGGGGCGAAAAACAAAAATGGAACCAGCGGATACCACCCACCTCCGGTAAAATCCAGAAGTGCTACAGATTTTTGAATATGGAGGGCTTATGCCATTTTTGGTTAAGTTTAATGGGTCCTCTAAAGAGTTGGCCGGCATGTTCGCCCACACATTCAAAAACAACCGGGCACACATTAATGGCATGACTATTGAGGTAACCCCTAAAGTTTTGAGTCAAATTACTGAGCTACCATTAGAAGGTCTTCCAATTTCTAGGTCTGGCAAAAATACATTGGTAAATACAGTTAATCAATTTTTGGAAGAAAACGATAGGGCACCAGTATATTTAACACATAATAACACATGCAATGGGGTAAAAATGGCCAGCCTGTAGGAACCCTGGGATGAAGTGGCCACATGGGTAATTAAATTTCTAACCTATGAAGGGCAGTATGTACTATTGTCAGGGCATCATATAAAAATTTTAAACCATCTCAGACATGGTAGGCAACAGCTAGACGTTAGGGTAAATCTTCCCCTATACCTACACTAGGAATTGAAAAACATGGCAAAAATATATCAGGAAGGAAAAGGGAGTCTTCGCCACCATGGTATCATCAAACTAGTTTGCCAGAACCATTTTAGAGGAAACCCTAGGAGCTTTGAGAGGTTTTACTCTACCTTAAGTGATGTAATTTTTGGATATGAGTATGAAGAGGAAGAAACATATATTGTTGATGTTGTTGTAGAAGAAGAAACAACTTGTGCAAAATATGTCGCAGAAGATGAAATAGGAACTACTGCAGAAGCTATTACAAAAAAAGAAACACAACCAACAGCAGCGGCAGACCTTACTCCATAACCTTCAACTTTGCAAGTCAAGAAGAAAAAGAAAAGAGGGTCTGGAACTGGCAGCAGAACAAAAAAATAGAAGAAGGTCTATTTATTTGAAGTTGCAACTGATTTGTGAGAACAGGGAAATGAAGCACCTAGCCCAACAGGGCAAGAAACAATAAGGGAAATAGAATCATCTGAAACTGACCCCACAAACCCTATTGTAACCAAAAAATAAAGCAAAAAGAATAAATTTGCATCTGTAACTAGGAGGTATACAAGACTCCACTTGAGGGAAATGGCAGAATAGGTCATAGAATAAGAAAGTGGACAAAGCAGTCCAGATGTCACAGAAATACAACCAACCCCTAAAAACATTCCAGAATTCCCTGAACAAATAATTGAGGAAGAGGCTGGGAAGGATAATTTGGAGGTGGCTATAGTTCAATAGGCCATAGAACTAGTAGATGCAATTATAGACAGTTTCATAGAGCCTCCTGAACAAGAGCAGATAGATGTTGCAGAGGAAGAGATATTTGTTGAGCAGCTAACTTGTTTGCATCAGATTCTAAAGTAAAAATAGATGAAGACATCACAAAGTAGCTAAGAGCAGCAAGGAGTGTTGTCAAAACACAAACCAGATGGATTGAAAAGAAAGAAAACATCATTGAGATGCAGGAAAGAAAAATTGCAAAGTTACAGCAGAAAGTAGCAGAAATTGAGAAAAATGTTGTCATAGTCTGAAAAACAGCCAATTATATCCATTGATGAGGATGATTTGGCTCAATTGCTTGTGGATTTATCTAGGGTAGATAACTCTATTGAGGCAGACATACCCGCTCTTTCTAAAGTAGCACCCTTTCATTCTAAAGTAGCACCATTTCATTCTGAAGCAACACCCTTTCATTTTGAAGTAGTACCTTCTCATTCTGAAGATGCTTCAAAATTTGCAAAGAGCATAGCAGAAAATATTGGAGATGAGTTACCAGCATAGGAACAGTCCACGCAATAGCATGAAACTATTAAAATAAGTACTTCTATTGATGTCCCTATATTTCAAACTGTTACACCATCCATAGAGGTAGCAGATAAGGGGGTGCAAGTGGAATTACTGTCTAATGACAACCCAATAGAAATAGCAGATAAGGGAGTACAGGTAGAATTATTGACAGATGATCAACCACTAGAAGTGGCAGAAAAAGGGGTTTAGGTAGATCTGCTACCTAGAGTTCCACCTATAGTCAAACCACCTAATACTGTGTCATTAGAACAATACAATGCAGACATAGCTAGTTAGGCTATTAGATATGAGAAGCTTTCCACTAAGACTAAAAATTTCAAATTGGAAGGAAAATAGCTAGAGGCCAAGGAAACATAGATTCAGGAATTGAAAGAAAAGGTGTCTGATTTATGTCAAATTACTAAATTTTTAGTCCAATTAAGACAACCAGCCAGATTTTACAGTCTTATTCTGAAGGAGAAATACCTCAGATGGTAGGTCATGCGGATTAGCTCAGGTCTTCCATATAAATTAGACACCACTACAGAATTCCTGGAAGCATATTTTGACAGCCCTATTGAGCAAAAAAATATCTTGTGTGAACTATTTTTACACAACTTCTTTATTCCAAAAGAAGTAGAATTTCATCCGCAGATCTACATTGGAGATGTTCAATTGAGAGCATTCATGTCCACCTTGCAGAATCAGTTTTATTGGGACCAGAAGAAAATACAAAACAAAGAGATTGAAATAAGAGTTGAATTGTTAGTCAGAGCAATTCAGCCAAATCACCCCATTATCACAAGACAACACTTCACAATGATGAACAGGGATGATGTGAAGAAAATGTACTTGACAAACTTGAGGGACTGTGTGAAAAAATTTCAAAATTTTTGTAATGATAATTTTTTGCCAGCATTATCAGTCTGTAGAAATAGATGGGCTGAACTTTCCATGTCTTTGCAGAAAAGAGAACCCATTTCCCCCATCAACTTAGAATGGTCCAAAAGAAGGGTAGAAGGAGTAATACAATTGATTGAAATCATGCAACATAATTGGATAGGTCTCATATTTAGGCCTCCAACCATCATCACTCCAGTTCCATTCTACTTTGAAGAAGATGCCCAACCTGATGAAAAATTTGAAGAATGGCTCAGGGACCTTCAGAAGAATAGGGGATTTTATATAGGCAAGAAGTTGTTCTATAGGTCATGGAATTTGACCATGGACATATGTGATTCCATAGCCCAACAGAATGCATGAGGACATGCATCGATATAAGTTGGGAGGAAAATGATGAGGCTTGGAAATGCCTCAATCATAACATGTGTTGAACACTAAAATTGCCTATAAACTCTTATGTTTAATCTAATATGCTAGTTAAGTTAATTCAATATGTTGTGTATTAACTATTTGCATGATGAATGTATCTGAAATACTATATTCTAATTTTTACATCTTTTTGCATAAGTTTTATGTTGTTTTGTTATGACTTGCTAAATGAGATATGCTTAGATTGATAGCAACATTTCACTAATCATGTTTTGATATGTCTCAAGCATTTGTTTTGCTTAAATTTGGCAACAGTGCAAGTAAACTGTTACTATGCAGTAAAAATTGTTTTTTCCCATGTAAATTCTAGCCAGCTAGCTACCAATGAATGGCAAGGCATGGAATTCACATGTGAAAAGAGATGAAGACCATTGGAATCTGATCCTGAGAAGTAACCCGCATGAGAAATGCAGAGGAAATCATTTAAGGAGCCCACATTTGTTCATTTGGAAGTCTCTTCAAAATGAATAGATATCTTCGGAATGAGAAAGCACAATGTCTTCGAAATGAGCAGATCTTCAAAATAAGAATTGTAGTATATTTGGAATGAGTGGATCTTTGGAATGAGAATTGTAGTATCTTCGAAAAGAGTGTATCTTCGGAATGAGAATTATAGTATCTTCGAAATGAGCCACTTATCTTCGAAATGAAAACAGAATGTGCTTTTTGACTTATTGACCAAATTCTAACGCTGGAAAAAGGGAAATAAAGATTGAAAAGGGTAAGGAAAAATATCTTAGATCTTCCTTTGTCATCCTTGCTGACCAAAGCCACCATTTATGGAAATATCAAGTTTGATCTTCTTCTAGGATAAAACCAAGAATTATTGCAGCATAATAGGATTAGATATTTTGAGATATTCTCAACTTGTTAGTAGATATTAGGACATCTATAAATATGGCTCCCATTCAGGTTGAGCTAGTAGAGTAGAGAGAGTGGAGATAGAAGATAGAGAAAGCAGAAAGTAGAAAATAAGCAATAACCAAAAAAGTGACTGTTACAGTCCTATAACAGGTTTTCAGCAAAATTATTGTAATCATGTGCTTGAATCAATAAAGTGTACTATTTCTATTTCATATTGCTTGTAAATGAGTGTGAGTAAGATCTAGAGAGAAAGAGACTCATACCTTCTTTTGGACAAGGAGGCTGGCCACTTCCAAACCTAGGAGGAGGACTAACAATAGGTTTTTATTCTAATTTTGCTACAGCAGAATGAGTAGTAGAACTTGTCATTTCATTTCTTTGTAAACAACTAATGATATTTGCAATCTTAGCTTATTTGATATTTTGTGATTAATGGTTTGGTTGTAATCCTCACTTTCAGCAAAGCTTTCAATTTATTGCAGATTATCATTTCCAAAATTTACTATTTTTTGTAATTTCCTGCATTTTATGTTTTACTGTCAACCCCTGCACAGAAGATTGACAACCTTATGTTACAGAGCCTTCACAGGGTTTCATTTCCATACTATAAGTAGGTTTTCATTGTTGCAAAAGTAAATATATTTCCTTTCTACAATTATAATCAGACTTTTAATTTTGCAACTGTTATTTTTGCAACATAATTAGGTCTCATTCTACAATTGTAATTATGACTTCATTTCTGTAGTTAATAATTAGTTCCCATTTCTACAACTTATATTAAGGTTTAATTCATGCAATTTAGAGATAGGAAAGTCCTAAATCCCCTACACAATCGATTTCACCAATAAGACATGTTGCTCTAAATTGACCTAAGTTATAACCCTGTTCACCCCTTCTTTTGCAGATAGCCTTGTACACTGCCCTGGATTGACAAATTCATTGAGAATTAATGATGTGTATAACGGCAATGCATCATTTTTGCACCGTTGTCAAGGAATTGTGTTTCTAGAAGGTAACAACTATCTAATAGCTATTAGTTAGACTGAACTGTGAAGACTCAGGATAAAATCTAAATAGAACAGCTGGTTAAAATAACAACTATTGACCTATAATTTATGTCATTTAAGAGTAAACATGAATGAGTAAATCTAGGGATGAAAAAGGTAGAATTGCCCAAAAGGATCCCTAGCTTGTTCCATTAAGGAGATCTTCATGCCTAAGGGGTGAATCACCTATGTTTGAATTACCAGAAATATTGAAAGAAAAATCACCAGTCTCACCATCATTAAAACATTCTGAGAAAGAAGAATCATCAGACTCATTATCAACAAAGGGTCTTGGACCTCTTGAGAGAGAAATTTGGATAGGTTTAACTAAGGAAAAAGAAACTATGGCAGAAGGAGGCAATCTAGATGGAGATGGCCAACATGGCTATGTCCATAATGAAGGAGATGATCAAGATATGCCCCAACCTTCCAGAACATTTGAATATCCTATTCGTTTGAATCTAACTCAAAACTCTCCCATGAAAACTATTTCACCTTCAGTACTTCCAACCTTTCGAGGTGTTGTATTTGAAGATCCTGATCAATTTTTTTTTTAATTCAAAGTAGTGTGTCAAACCTATGACTATGTAAATTAAAATAAAAAACTTAAGGTTTTTCCCTCAACACTTAAGGACTCAACATTACGTTGGTTCATGAGCTTAGAGCCAAATTCCATCCGAACCTGGGATCAAATGGAAATTGTGTTTTTAGACAAATATCAGGAGTATTGTTGTGTAAGGAACAAAAAAGATGAGTTATTCAAGATTAAACAAGAAGATGATGAAACATTAGAAGACTATCTTGTTATGTTCTCCTTTGTTCAAAGGAGATGTGGACTTGTAGAACCAAAGTTATGCAAAACCATATTTTTGAGAGGATTACAAGATGAATCCAGAGACGTATTGGATTTGATGGGAAAATGGGATGTAAATACTCTCAGTAATGAGGAAATTGTGAATCTCTGTAGAAATTACTCTTGCAATAAGTAGGGAAGAAGAAAAAAGAGTACAAATGGCACTGATGTGAAGGAATTAATAGAGGAACTTGCAAATTTTAAAACTAATATTCTAGTGCAACTTTAAGATAGTTTTTCAACATGATATTAGGTGCTATTTCATTGTGTTCAAAGAAGTAACCAATTGTTTCCTTATCCTCATTAGAGGTAAAATATATTACAAAAAAATTAGCTTCATGCCAAGCAGTGTGGATCATAAGAGTATTAGCAAACCTAAGATAAGAACAAAATCCTATTATCAACTTGTATATATATTTACAAAGGTATTATCAATAAAAAATTTGAAAAGTTGAGCCAAATATGTAATCAAATTAGTATCCTAGGGATAAACTATTTTGAGTCAAGCTTAACAAATAATATTAGAGTCAAAATATTGACTTGGCCTATACAAGTAGCATTGAGTATAAGTAGTTACATTATCAATTTATTCCTTTCAGTTATTCCTTATGTTAGCATTTTTGTAATATTCTACTATGTGTAGTTTGTAATGAATGAGTGTTATTTTAGGAGAATAAGTATAATTATTAGCATATATTTTGGTATGTATTTTATAATACGATATAGAGGTATGCAAAGCATGATCTTTATATTGATTCCTATATAAGAAAATTTGAACAAAAATTATGTTTCCAACTGTAAAAATCTAGTACATATGGTAGTTTTTGTGGCTTAGATTGACATCAAGATGAACTTGAACAGTGACTATCATCTGCAATAATTTGAAAGGTAATCACCCACTAATCATAGCCCAAACCACACATTGGATGGATAAAAATGCTTTAGCTCATCCTTCAAAGTAGGTTGGTATTCCTTGTCAACTTGATGAATGTTGACTCAATTAAGCTCAGTTAAATGTATGAAGAATAGGGATAGAAATAAGAAGGGTTAAGAAATAAATGAATCAATTGTGGACAAATAAAGCTAACAACATAAACATCTACAAAGAACCTCTAAAAAACTAACTTCCAAAAATTAATACTTGGGACTAATAGCATTCAAAACCCAGTAATATTTAACATTAAGAACAATTGTATGCTTCAAGAATTATTTCAAACATCTAGGGTATCAATAATCCCAATTTAAAAATATATTAAAAAATTATCCCAATTAAAATAATTAGATCAATACTTTAACTAACAAAAATAATAATTCTTTCTAAGCATGCATTCAGACATGAATTATTCCAATTTTCTTTAAGCCAGTAATCCAAATTAATAGAATACACTAACCATAGTAGCAATAGCAGAAATAACTTCAAGGGTTTGTAATCCAAAGAAAAGAAGATACAAGTTTGAGGTAAAAATCCAAGCAATTCTCCTTCTGTTCATTTGCAAAGAGTGTACAACAATAGTGCAAGAAAAAACTTTAGATCCAACCCTTTAAAATGAGGGTTCTACATCTATATATAGTTTTGGTAATAAATTTGAAAGAATGAAAGAATTAGAGCATTACAAGGAAGTAGAAGTGCCCAAATTAGCAAATTTTGAGGTGGCAGCTTCCTATTTGATACAAGAAAGAAGAGAACACCAACCCCATTGATCCCCTACAAGTTGCTCTAGCTTTCACAACCTCCAACTGTGAAATATTTCTAATAAAAAACATAAATATCATTCTATATTCCTATCATTGTTGCCCTGCCATTGATCTAAAACTAAAAGAGCTCATGGATATTGGATTTTGTCACTTCTTCTCGGCTCACCCACTTCATCTTAGAACCATATCAGACAAAAAATTGTGACTTTATGCCATGTTAAATTTTATATTTATGCCATATTGAATGTGGATCATCGATTTGCTTTTGGATAGCTAATATTAGAGCTTTACAAACCTTGGCATGCTTTTAGTGATTGCAAATTGGAGCATATCATAACCTAGATCAACGTTCTAGAACAAAACTTTTCATGAAGTTACCTTGATCTCTTTTCATCACTCGTGGCATGGAACATGCTCTAATCCAGTGTTTGAGTTTCCAACTTCAGTATTTTGATCGATTTGTGTTGGAAATTTTGAGTAGTCGTGTTGTCATTGATGTCAAGATTCACTGATGTCAAAATTTAGTGCAAGGATTTGACAAAAGGAGGGTTAAAATATTCATATTTTAAACCCAAGATATTTGGTTTAAAAGCTTCACATGATTGGTCAAAAGGTTGGCTAAATACCCTGAAGGAAGGAGATACTTAGGCCCAAAGGAAATAATATTATAATATTTATTATTATAATATTAAAGGTGTTCAATTAAGGCCTAAGGTTGAAAAAGGAAAATACCTAGGCCCAAAGGAAAAAATATTATAATATTTATTATTATAATATTAAGTGTTAAAATAATGCCTAAGGTTATTTATAAATTATTTATATTATAATTAATTTATAAAATAAATTAATTAAAACCCTAAGTTAGGGTTGGACGCAAAAACATTAAAGTTAATTTCCCGTCGACGTTTGAAGCAAAAAGGTGTATGGTATTTATACCATAAGGTTTGTGGCATTAATCTAAGTCTCTAAAATTATTGCATGTGCGAGTATTGATAAGTGTTGATGCAAATTCTATTGAGCAAGGTGCAGAAAAAGTATTGTCATTGTTGTCAACACAGACAGATAGATCAATTGATGATGTAGTGGACAGGAGTTCAGAGGTCAGTCAGAGCATGTACAGTGAATTTCCAAGAAGACGAAAGTGGCCCAGTTTCAAAAGATCAAAGAAAAAGACAAGTAAGAAAACTGTCGCGATATCGCGACATGTTTTCTATCATGATTTCGCGACATATCGGAGGAGAGAGAAAATGCTAGCAAAAATGTCACGATATCGCGACATATCGAAGGAGAGAGAAAATGCTGGCAAAACTGTCATGATTTCATGACATGTTTGAAGAGAGAAGCGCATGCAAGAAAAACTGTCACGATTTCGTGACATGTTGGAGGCAAAGAAGCCAAGTGGAAAAACTGTCACGATTTCGCGACATGTTGGCAAAGAAAAAGCCAAGTGGAAAAACTGTTACGATTTCACGACATGTTGGAGGCAAAGAAGGCAAGTAGAAAAACTATCGCGATTTCGCGACATGTTGGAAGAGAGAGAAAGCACAAGAAAAATTGTCATGATTTCGTGACATGTTGGAAGCAAAGAAGGCAAGTAAGAAAACTATCATGATTTCGTGACATGTTTGAAGAAGAAGCGCATGCAAGAAAAACTATCATGATTTCGTGACATGTTTGGAGAGAAGGCGCAAGCAAAGAAAACTATCATGATTTCGTGACATGTTTGGAGAGAAGGCACAAGCAAAGAAAACTGTCACGATTTCGTGACATGTTCGGGGAGAAGGAGCTCGCAAAGAAAAGTGTCACGATTTCGTGACAATCTGCAAGAGAGGCAGTACGGATGAAAATGTGTCACGATTTCGTGACATGTTTGAGAGAAAGAGCTTGCAAGGAAAAGTGTCACGATTTCACGACAATTTGCAAGAAGAAGAGCTAAGGAGAAAAGATGTCGCGATATCGCGACATGTCGCATTTTCGTGACTAAGAGAGGAGAGAGAATGTATGGAGATAGAAATGTCGCGATATCATGACAACAGTAGAGAGGAAGACTCCGAAGGATGAAGTGTCACGATTTCGTGATAGAAGCAAAATGAAAGAGCATGGAAGCAGAAGCGTCACGATTTCATGACAAATTCAAGGAGGAAGAGCTCAAAGGCGAAAGCATCACGATTTTGTGACATGTTCCATTTTCATGGGTGTAAGGCAGAGAAAAGCACAAGGTAGCGAAAGTGTCATGATTTTGTGACATGTTCCATTTTCGAAGGGGAGGGTTATGACATGTTGTTTTCATGGTGCATGCAAAGAAGAGTGTACGATAGCGAAAAGTGTCACGATTTTGTGACATGTCATGTTTTCGCTGGTGCATGTAGAGAAGAGTGTACGATAGCAAAAAGTGTCATGATTTTGTGACATGTCATGTTTTCACGGGTGCATGCCGAGAAGAGTGCAAGGAAGCGAAAAGTGTCACGATTTTGCGACATGTCATGTTTTTGCTGGTGCATGCCAAGAAGAGTGCAAGGAAGCAAAAAGTGTCATGATTTCATGACATGTCATGTTTTCGCTGGTGCAAGCCAAGTAGAGTGTATGGAGGCGAAAAGTGTCACGATATCATGACATGTGTTTTCGTGCATGCAGGCCGAGAAGAAGACAAAAAGGCTATCAGAGCGGTGGTTCTACTGTCAAAGTTGTAAGAGAATAGAAAAGGTTGTCAGAGCCATAAATGAACAGATAAGAAGGTCAGAGCCGTAAATGAATAGATAAGAAGGTCAGAGCCGTAAATCAGAAGATAAATCTGTCAGAACGGAGGATATACTATCAAAGCACCGAAATGAGCAGAGAAGGTTGTCAAAGCGTAGAGAAGGTTGTCAGAGCATAGTAAGCAGAGCCGAAAGAATGTTTTCGTGTACAGTAAGTTAGGGTTAGGGTTGAGCTCTGCAAGGGGATATAGTGCTGAAACATACAAAAAAGAAAAAAAAGAGAGAGCGGTTATTAGTGAGGAGAAGGAATATGTGTTTCATGAATTGAAACAGATATTGGAAGAGCAATAGACCAGTGAGGGTCTTGTAGAAGAGAAGGCATTTTTATGTCATTGAAATAGTTTAGAACTGAAGTCCAAGTTGGTGCTTGGCATTAGGGGGTTGGTGCTCCTTTCTGTTGGTGCAGATAAATTAGGGGGTGGATAAATTAGGGGTTGGTGCTCCTTTCTGTTGGTGCAGATAAATTAGGGGTTGGTGCTCCTTCCAGTGGGTGCTAGAAAATTGTTTGTAAAGTTGGTGCTTTGCAAAGGCTGGATTTGGATGGGTGTCCAAGCAGTCTAATTTTTGAGGAGTAGCCAAAATTGGTGAACCTCGTTAAATCGTGTGTTGTGGAATGCTCTCTTGTTTAATTGCTTTATCTATTTTTAAGTTCTCCTTGCTTAAGTTTTAAAGAGTTGTAGATCTAAATTTAAATAGCTACACTGATTCACCCCCCCTCTCAGTGTCATTGTGAGAATATCAATTGGTATCAGAGCAAGGTTCCTGAACAAGCTCAATCAGCTAAGGTGATCTTGGAAGAAACACAATGGCCGGTGGTGAAGGATTTTCATCCAACAAAGCTCCTTTGTTCGATGGAACTAATTACTCTTTCTGGAGACTCAGGATGCAGACATATCTGTGTGCTTTGGGATATGACATTTGGGAGTCAGTAGACAGTGGATACACAATACCCTCTACTCCTCCAACAGATGCTGCTGAGAAGAAAAAGTTTGAGAATAACTCTAAAGCAAAGAATGCTATAATGTGTGGGTTAGTAGACAATGAATTGATAAGGATCATGAGCTGTAAAATGGCAAAAGACATGTGGGACAAACTGTAGAGCATTCATGAAGGAGACGACAAGATCAAGGAAGCCAAGCTACAAACGCATCGAGCTTGGTTCGAAGCATTAAAAATGAATGACGATGAGAACATAGAGGCCTATATGCTGAGAGTCAATGGAATCATTAATGCGATTAGAGGACTCGACGAGGAAATGGAAGATGCGGTCATCGTGAAAAAGGTACTAAGAACTCTTCACAAAAGATTTGATTCTAAAGTTTCTGCTATAGAAGAAGCTAAAGATCTAAATACTTTTAGCATGGATGAAATGCATGGTTCTTTAACTGCATACGAAATGAGAATAGGACAAACTAAGCCCTCGGACAGAGAAGTTGCTTTTAAAGCACACAAAAATATAAAAGCTAAACAAGAATCTGAGGAAGAAGAGTCTTCAGATGAAACAGAAGCAAACTTTGTTAGGAAACTAATAAAGGGAAAAGGAAAGTACAGAGGAAAGTTACCGTTTAAGTGCTTCAACTATGGAGGCATCGGGCACTTTGCAGCTAATTGTCCAATGAATGAGAAAAACAAAAATGGTGAAGGGTCACACCAAGAAAGAAGTGACTGGAAGAAGAAACCACATTTTAGAAAAAGCAACTTCAAGAAGAAAAGTTTCATATCCAAGAATGTCAGCTCTTCTAAAGACTGCTCCGGTGAGGATTCTAAAGAAGAAGCAGGTGAAGCTCTGTTCATGGCATTTGAAGAAAGAAAAACAGAGGAAAAATAGGAATGTAATGAAAAACCTGAGGATGAGGCTGAAGTGTATCTGGAAGGTGAGTTGGTTGCTGCACTTAAAGAGCTGAGCACAGAAAGGAAAAAGAATAAAAAGGTTTCAAGAAAGCTTGAGGATGCCAATGAAATAATAAACAGCTTGAAAGTACAGACAGACGAATTTAAGAAAATGTCTAAAGTTCTCAAAGTACAATTAATCGTAAATACTGATGAGTGCAGCAAGCTAGAAGAAGACATTGTTAGGTTAAGGATGCAGCTAGAGGAGATGAATCAGAAATTGAGTTGTTATCATAAGTTTGAAGAAAGTTCTGTAAAGCTGGATAAAATTATAAATAACCAAAGGCCTTCAGGCATCAAATTTGGTTTGGGCTTCGATGAAGGAGAATCATCAAAGGGATCAAAGGCCATAAATGTAGAACCCATAAAGAAAGAAGATAAGATCAGGGTTGATCAAGAAAAAACAAATCATGCCAAAGAAAGCAATAATGCCAGACTCAAGAGGAGTACCGACAAAGATGGATTCACAAAAGTCACACATCCAAGAAGGAGAAGATTCATGGCTCCTACTTCAAAATGGCAAAGACCTTCACCCAGGTTTAATCATTCCTTTTTTGGTTATTGTTTTAAATGCAATGCTTATGGTCATAAGATTTCAGATTGCAGTTATAATGTAGCACAAAGGAATTTCACCAATAGAAATGTCTTTTCACCATTGATGGATTATGCAGTAGAATGTTATAACTGTCATAATTTTGGACACATTGCAAGAAACTGTAGAAGCACTTTTGCAGCAAATAAATATCAGGGTAGAAAATATCAACCAAATGGATTGAAACAAAACAAAAAGTTTCCTAAAAAATAGGCACAAGCTAATGAAAGGGGAAAGGCAAAACAAGTAGCCAAAAATGCCATCAAACCAGAATGGAAAGAAAAGGAGAAACTCCAGAAAGAAAAGGAGAAAATCCAGGAAGAAAAGGAATCTTTGATTGTTCAGACTGCTTTTAAAGCACAGAACAAATCTACACCATGGATACTTGATAGTGGATGCTCCAGTCACATGACAGGTGACAAGCAAAAATTTGAGAAGTTACAGAATTACGAAGGTGGTTCTGTGAAATTTGGAAATAATGATGGAGCAAAGATAGTTGGCAAAGGATCATTCAAGATCAGTGAAGGAAAGATCAATTCAAAAGAAGTCTTGTTTGTGATTGGTCTGAAGCATAACTTGCTCAACGTAAGTCAAATCTGTGACAGAGGTCATGAAGTAATTTTTAAGAAGCAGGGTTGTGAAGTGAGAAAAGCTAACAGTGGGAAGTTGATTGCTACTGGATCAAGGACTTCTGGAAACCTATATACTCTCTCAGAGACTTCAGAAGGAGCATGCTTGATTGGACAGGAAGATGAAAATTGGTTGTGGCACAAGAGGCTCGGTCATATCAGCTTTGACAATTTGGTAAAAATAAGCTCAAAAAGGGCAGTAAGAGATATACCCTCCATTGGCAAACCACTAAATAGTATTTGTGCTTCATGCCAAAAGGGGAAGCAAACTAGAGCCACATTTAAATCAAAGGAGTACTTTACCAGAAAACCTTTAGAACTAATACATACTGATTTATGTGGACCCATGAGAACACAAAGTATAAATGGTGACAAATACTTTATGTTGTGCATAGATGACTATTCCAGAATGACCTGGATATTCTTTTTGAAGCAGAAATCTGAAGCTTTTGAAATGTTCAAGACTTTCAAAAACCAAGTTGAGAATGAAACAGGAAAGAGGATCAAATGCTTAAGATCAGATAGAGGAGGAGAGTTCATCTCAGAGGAGTTTGCAGAATACTGTCAAAAATATGGGATCAGAAGACAGTTTTCAACAGCAAGGACACCTCAGCAGAATGGTGTTGTAGAAAGAAAGAACAGAACTATGCAGGAAATGGCACGGACGATGTTGACTGAGAGCAAAATTACAGATAGATTTTGGAAAGAGGCAGTCCATACTACAGTTTATATCCAAAATAGGTGCATGTTGAGGACGCATGAAAGCAAAACCCCTTATGAGCTATGGTTCGACAAGAAGGCAACAACAAAATACTTCAAAGTCTTTGGAAGCAAGTGTTACATCAAAAGAACTGAAGATAATCTTGGTAAGTTTGAAGATAGAGCTGATGAAGGTATTTTTGTTGGCTATTCATCAAAAAGCAAAGCTTACAAATGCTACAACAAAAGGCTAAAGAAAATTGTAGACAGTGTCGATGTTAAATTTGATGAAGATAGGAAACGAGCAGTCAGCTGTGAAGAAAACTACCCTATTTATGAAGAAGTTATTGAAGGAGATGAAGAAAAGGAAATAGAAGAGAATCAAAAAATTGACCCAGATGATTTAAGTATTGATTCAGAAGTAGAAGAAAACAAAAAATTCAAAACAGGAAGCTAGCAAAAAAATCATCCTAGAGAGCAAATTATTGGGGACCCCACAGTTGGTGTTAAGACAAGAAGAAGAGTAGTAAGTAACTACTCCCTATTATCCAGCATTGAGCCCAAAAATATTGCTGAAGCAAGCATAGATGTAAGTTGGATGAAGGCAATAAACGAAGAACTAGATCAGATTGAGAAAAACAAAACCTAGGAGTTAGTACCAAGGCCTGCAAACAAAAACATAATCGGTACTAAATGGATTTTTCGAAACAAATTGAATGAAGATGGACAAGTTGTAAGGAATAAAGCAAGATTGGTCTATAAAGGCTATGCTCAAGTTGAAGGTATTGATTTTGAGGAAACTTTTGCACCAATGGCTAGACTCGAGGCAATCAGAATGTTTTTGGCTTTAGCAGTCCACAGGAATTTCAAAGTTTATCAGATGGACGTGAAATCAGCATTTCTGAATGGAAATCTTGAAGAAGAAGTTTATATTGAGCAGCCAGATGGTTTTCAACTCGGTGATAATCCCAACTTTGTTTGCAAGTTGAAGAAAGCTTTGTATGGCTTGAAACAGGCACCCAGAGCATGGTATGCAAGACTAGACAACTATCTCACTAAACAAGGGTTCAAGAAAGGTATGGTGGATAGTAACTTGTATGTCAAAATAGACAATGGCCATCTTATTGTCCTTGTTGTTTATGTAGATGATATAATTTTTGGCAAGCAAGCAATGATGAGTCATGTAGAGACATAGCAAATAAAATGCAAAAAGAATTTGAAATGTCTATGATTGGTGAACTTTCATATTTCCTCGGACTCGCAAGTTAACCAAAATGAAAAGGGTATTTTTATTTCTCAAGTTAAATATGTGAAAGAAATGCTGAAAAAGTTCACAATGGAGGATTGTAAACCTCGTTAGCACTCCCATGACAACAGAGTTGCAAGTTGAGCAAGGATGACAAATCTCCAGATGTAGATCAAACCATGTACAGATCTATGATTGGAAGCCTGTTGTATTTGACAGCTACTAGACCAGATATCTTACAGGCAGTATGCATGGTAGCAAGATTTCAGGCTAGTCCCAAAGAGACTCATGTGACAGCTATGAAGAGGATTTTTAGGTACCTCAAGGGTACTATGGAGTATGGGTTATGGTACCCAAAAGGTAAGGACTTCACTCTTATTGCATATTTTGATGCAGATTGGGCAGGATGTATAGATGACAGAAAGAGTACCAGTGGAGGTGCATTCTATCTTGGAGACAAGTTGGTAGCATGGCACAACAAGAAACAAGAATCAGTCTCTCTATCCACAGTAGAGGCAGAATACATTGCAGCAACAACATGTTGTACACAGATTTTATGGATGAGACAAACCCTGAAAGATCTTGGCATTAACTTCAAAGAGCCAATTTCAGTTAAATGTGATAATACCAATGCTATTAACATCTCAAAGAATCCGGTTATGCATTCTCGCACCAAACATATTGCAATCCGGTATCACTTTTTGAAGGATAAAGTTGCAGAAGGTGAGGTTAAATTGGATTTTGTTCCAACTACAGAGCAAGTAGCGGATATCTTCACTAAACCGTTGCCCAAGGAAGTTTTTGAATACCTTCACAGTAAGTTGGGAGTGGTCACACTACCCAAGAACTGACTAGCTATCGGGAACACATTCTCAAGGGGAGCATTTATATATTTGATTACCTGTTTGCTCATGTTTGTAATTTTTGCTAACTGTAATATTGTGTGCCTGAGAATGTTGTGCATGGACTCGGGGGGAGTTTTGCAGTAGCCCTTTGGTATTATTGTCAAAGGGGGAGAAGAATTACAGGAAATTGCACATGTGTTGCCAACAATTCCAAAGGGGGAGATTGTTGAGCAAGGTGCAGAAACAATATTGTCATTGTTGTCAACACAGATAGATAGATCAATTGATGATGCAAGTGGACAGGAGTTCAGAGGTCACTCCGAGCATGTACAAGTGAATTTCCAAGAAGACGAAAGTGGCCCGATTTCAAAAGATCAAAGAAAAAGACAAGTAAGAAAACTGTCACGATATCGCGACATGTTTTCTATCATGATTTCGTGACATATCGAAGGAGAGAGAAAATGTTGGCAAAAATGTCACGATATCATGACATATCGGAGGAGAGAGAAAATGTTGGCAAAACTATCACGATTTCATGACATGTTTGAAGAAGAAGCATGCAAGAAAAACTATCATGATTTCATGACATGTTGGAGGCAAAGAAGCCAAGTAGAAAAACCGTCACGATTTCCTGACATGTTGGCAGAGAGAAAGCAAGGGAAAAAGTGCGATTTCATGACATGTTGGACGAAAGAGAGCCAAAGAAAAATTGTCATGATTTCGTGACATGTTGGAAGAGAGAGAAAGCGCAAGAAAAATTGTCATGATTTCATGACATGTTGGAAGCAAAGAAGGCAAGTAAGAAAACTGTCATGATTTCGTGACATGTTTGAAGAAGAAGCACATGTAGGAAAAACTATCATGATTTCATGACATGTTTGGAGAGAAGGCGCAAGCAAAGAAAACTGTCATGATTTCGTGACATGTTTGGAGAGAAGGCGCAAGCAAAGAAAATTGTCATGATTTCGTGACATGTTCGAGGAGAAGGAGCTCGCAAAGAAAAGTGTCATGATTTCGTGACAATCTACAAGAGAGGCAGTACGGATGAAAATGTGTCATGATTTCATGACATGTTTGAGAGAAAGAGCTTGCAAGGAAAAGTGTCATGATTTCATGACAATTTGCAAGAAGAAGAGCTAAGGAGAAAAGATGTCGCGATATCGCGACATGTCGCATTTTCGCGACTAAGAGAGGAGAGAGAATGTACGGAGATAGAAATGTCACGATATCGTGACAACAGCAGAGAGGAAGACTCCGAAGGATGAAGTGTCATGATTTCATGATAGAAGCAAAATGAAAGAGCATGGAAGCAGAAGCGTCATGATTTCATGACAAATTCAAGGAGGAAGAGCTCAAAGGCGAAAGCGTCACGATTTCGTGACATGTTCCATTTTTGCGGGTGTAAGGCAGAGAAAAGCACAAGGCAACGAAAGTGTCACGATTTCGTGACATGTTCCATTTTTGCTGGTGCATGCAAAGAAGAGTGTACGATAGTGAAAAGTGTCACGATTTCGTGACATGTCATGTTTGATGCATAGAAGAGGTTAAGAAAGGATGCATGTCATGTTTTGTGATGAGAAGAGTGTAGGAGTGTTGATTTTGTGACATGTCATGTTTTTGAGAAGAGTGCAAGGAAGTGAAAAGTGTCACGATTTCGTGACATGTCATGTTTTCACTGGTGCATGCCGAGAAGAGTGCAAGGAAGCGAAAAGTGTCACGATTTTGTGACATGTCTTGTTTTCGCTAGTGCAAGCCAAGTAGAGTGTACGGAGGTGAAAAGTGTCGTGATATCGTGACATGTTGTGTTTTTGTGCATGCAAGCCGAGAAGAAGACAAAAAGGCTGTCAGAGGGGCTATTGTCGAGGTGTAAGAGAACAGAAAAGGTTGTCAGAGTCATAAATGATAAGAAGGTCGAGCGTAAATGAATAGATAAGAAGGTCAGAGCCGTAAATCAGAAGATAAATTCGTAATGGTGGATTTTGTCAAAGCATTGAAATGAGAGAGAAGGTGAAGCGTAGAGAAGGTTGTCAGAGCGTAGTAAGTAGAGTCGAAAGAATGTTTTCGTGTATAGTAAGTTAGGGTTAGGGTTGAGCTCTACAAGGGGATATAGTGCTGAAACATACAGAAAAGAAAATAGTAGAGAGAGAGCGGTTGTTAGTGAGCAGAAGGAATATGTGTTTCATGAATTGAAACAGAGATTGGATGAGCAATAGACCAGTGAGGGTCTTGTAGAAGAGAAGGCATTTTTATGTCATTGAAACAGTTCAAAACTGAAGTCCAAGTTGGTGCTTGGCATTAGGGGGTTGGTGCTCCTTTCTGTTGGTGCAGATAAATTAGGGGTTGGTGCTCCTTTTTGTTGGTGCAGATAAATTAGGGGTTGGTGCTCCTTCCAGTGGGTGCTGGAAAATTGTTTGTAAAGTTGGTGCTTTGCAAAGGCTAGATTTGGAGGGGGGGGCCCCGCCTAATCCCCACGGGCCCAAATTTTGAGGAGTAGCCAAAACTGGTGAACCTCGTTAAATTGTGTGTTGTGGAATGCTCTCTTGTTTAATTGCTTTATCTATTTTTAAGTTCTCCCTGCTTAAGTTTTAAAGAGTTGTAGATCTAAATTTAAATAGCTACACTGATTCACCCCCCCTCTCAGTGTCATTGTGAGAATATCAAATTCGTGAGCACAAAAGGGAAAGAGGTTTATTATTTTTAAAAGTAGCAAAAATCATGGAAGGTTAAAGTAACAAAGGCTCAAGGCCTTATCACCAACCACATGGTTGGGCTAGTGGAAAGACTTGGCAACGTAGATCTTCGGGCGAGCGAAGGTCTCACATTTAAGTCCCAATGATGGCAAAGGGGACAAAGGTTTTGATTTTTGGTTTTGATGCCAAGAAGAGGAACAAAGTGCATGAGTAACTTTGGTGTTTCAAGTGAGAACCTAGCTCACGTGACGGTTAGTCTGTGACTAGGGCGCTGGTGGTAGCACGGTAGGGGATCGAATCCCATCGAGGCAATGCACACAAAAGGTATTTAATTTTTTATTTAATAAATTGCACCTTTGTCTAAGTTGTATGGTATGTGCCTTGTGGAGATATAAGGTGGTTGAAATAAAATTTATTTTTGCCATATTTGAGGGTGTTGAATGATTTATATTTTGATTTGATAAGTGCATTGGAATATTTTTGAATGGTGGTTATAATTATTTTGAAAATGCATTTTGATAAGTAGGGAGATATAAGGAAGTAATTTTGATTATTTTATACATTAAATTTCTAAAGGAAGTTAGAGTGAATTATTGAGAAAGTGAATTATTGGAAGTCTTTGTTGATTATGTTTTGAGTGTGCTAAGAGGGATTTAAAATGTGTATGAGGAATTTGTGAATGTGTCTATGTTTTGCTAAAATATTTTGAAAGACTTTGATTATTAGAATTGATGCAATATTTTGAGAAACCAAGAGAGTGGTTTGGAATTTATTTGGGCACACATATTGAAGGTTTTCTAATTCATAAAGAAGTGTTGTGCTAATATTTATAGTAGCAAAAGTCATTGTAAGTGAAACAGGTTTTGAAGACATATCTCCATCAAAACAAAAGGTATGGGCACATCATCCTTTGATTAGAGTGTTGATGAATTGAATGTAATGAAATATAAGGTGGAGTGAAAAGGGTTGTTTAATAAGCATTGTGGAAAATATTTGAGTGAGTTTTCATATGCATGATTGGTGAATGTTTTAAGAGAACATTTGAGTTAGAGATTGAGGATTGGTTGAGTTAGGGTTTGAGATCCATATTGTGCACTTTGGTTGGAAGTAGTGTGAAACACTTGTTTAGGGTTTGTGAGCAAGTTGTGTTTCATTGATTGAATGATTGAGTAAAAGTTCTTGAGCATTGGTTTTGAGTGATATTGAAAGTGAATGTGCAAACATTAGAAGTAATATTTGTGAAAGCGACAGACTTAATAATTGAGTACAACATATTGAGTCTTTGATAGAATACATCATTCTCTATATTTTCCAGAGGTTAAACAAATTATGAATAGAATATGTCTAAATTGCTTCAAGTTAAAGGAATTACTTTGAAGGTTAGACAAAGCAATTGATAGCATTGTGTGCAATATTTTAGATTGATTGAGCATATCTTGTGATCTTTATTGAGTATATGTTTGAGTAGATTTGAGTAATATTTTGTGAAAGCTTAAGGACAGGTTTGAGCAAGATTTTGTGAAATCTTGTGAGAAGATTTGAGGTAAGTCTAGGTGAATACTTGAGAATAGAATTGAGGCAAGTCTTGGTGAATACTTGTAGGCAGAATTGAGGTAAGTCTTGGTGAAGACTTATAGGTAGATTTGAGCAAGTCTTGGTGAAGACTTGTAGGCATATTTGAGCAAGTCTTGGTGAAGACTTGAGAGAAGAATTGAGGTAAGTCTTGTTGAAGACTAGAGAGAAGATTGAGCAAGTTATTGAGAGGACTTGAGGATAGATTTGAGGTAAGTCTTTGTGAAGACTTGATAGCATAGTTGATTAGTTGATTTTTTCAAGCTTTGTGTTAAGGCTTGGGGTAGATCTGAGCAGAGTTGATTGAGTGATTTGTTCAAGCTTTGTGTTAAGGCTTGGGATAGATCTGAGCAAAATTGATTTATTATTGGATCAAGCTTTGTGTTAAGTATTGAGGATAGAGTTTGGTGAGTATTTGAGAGTATATTTGTGCTAGACCTGAGATAGAGTTAGAGTAGATTTGTGCTAGACCGAGGATAGTTTTTTGTGCAGATTTGAGACAGAGTTGAGAGTAAGCTTTGGAGGTGACAAAGCAGAGGATAGTAGTCTCTAGTGGATAGAGATACATTAACCAAGGTAGTGAGGATAAATTTCTTTTGAGTGAGGACAAATGTCTTCTGTGGAGAGAGATCCACAAGCCAATGCAATGGGGGTAGTAGTATTCTAGTAGATCACTAGCCAAAGCAGAGGAGAAAGAGTTCTCCTATGGATAGAGAACCATGAACCAGAGCAAGGGAAAATATTCCTCCTATGGAGTGTGATCCGTGAAGTAGCTGGGAAGATAGAGTTCTTATGTGGAGAGAGATCTACGAACCAATTAAGGAGAAAGAGTTCTCCTGGGTCAAGTTCCACGAACCAGTGAAAATGGGAAAGGTTTCTCCTGTGGATAGATATCCACAAATCAAAGCATTAGGATATTGGTGTCCCCTTTGGACAAAGGTCCATAAACATTGTAATAGAGAAGTGTTTCCCAAGATATTTGTTGAAAAATTTTAGTAGAAATATTTTCTCCATGGGGTAGCCCACATTGTGTGAAGCACGTTTAATTGGTGTCTCTATTATGTGTGATTATTTATGCATTGTGTTGATTACTTCTATTGATATTGCCATTGATAATATTGGTTAATATTGTTTGGGAAAGAAAAGTAAAAATTGGTCTTATATTTTTCACTCCCCCTCTCAGTATAAGCTTGTGTTCTTCAATTTTACCATGGCATAGAGTGAGGATGTGCTAATTCAGGATTGCAATATGAATATTTGCTCTAGACCACATGATGTAGAACCTTGTTTTGGGCCAAAATTTGATGTTTCCAAATATATGTTTGACCAAGTCTAACCACATATTGGAGCACATTTACAACCCATAGCCTATTCTGGGATGGATCCATCTCATGGAACTTCGCCTTAACCTCCTTTCATTGCTCATAACATGAAACTTGTTTTATTTGGATTTTAGATTTTAAAACTTGGTACTTTGACCAATTTAACCATGGCATAGAGAAAGGGTGTGTTAGATTGGGGTTGCATCACAAAAACCTTGCTCTGGGTCACACGACGTAGAACCATGTTCTAGGTCTATATTTGAATCACTCTCTAAGCACTTTGACCAATTTTTACCACAACATGGAACCATGTGTTGAGCCTGACAGTGCAAAACCTTGTTCTAGGTCATGATTCGAAATGCCAAGATGATATCTTTGATTGCACTGATCGTGGCATAGAACTATGCACTTAGTCATGCGATGTAGAATATTGTCCTAAGACAGGAAATGTATAAGTGTGTTCTAATTCGAGGCCCTCATATTTTGCTTTGAGCTATAATTTGAGTTGCTCAGGAAGCATATTTTACCATACCGACTATGACATAGAATAGGTTACGCTGAGCTATGATTATGATCTAGGGCACATTTCCACACTTAGATAATTTTTGGAAAGTTTTCAAAAAAATCTATGTAACTTTGTGGGCCTACATTATGGTGCTTTCTAGGGATCTTTTCTAGCAAAGTTTGAGAACTTAGAGTCATCCTTTAGGCATATGGAGTCAGAATTTAAATGGATAGGTATTATGAAATGATGATGTGGACAAATGGAGGCAATAAATAAAAATGAAAGGATGAATGGAATAAGTGAAAGAAAATATGAATGAATGAAATAAAAGATAAGGAAGTGAAAAATGGATATTAATGGAAAATGAATGGATGAAAATAGAATGGTAGCATGGCTCCAGTCAGCTAAAAATTATTTCTCAGATAATTACTTCCCTATGACCATCACTCTCTTGAGTATTTATGAATATATTCATAGAGTATTAATTCACATACAAGCAACACAAGAGGCAAATATTTACCCTATTTGTAGAGAAATGCCCTTCCTTATAAAGGCTTAGCTACACAATTTCCTTGTAATTTTTGCATGATCATGCTTTTCTTACCGTATCTCATAGATGTCAGGATCAAAAATATTTACAAAGCATGTTTCAAGGCTTATTTCATAGTTGTGGTTATCATAATGTTTCAACTTACTTTGTAGGAGATATTTATACTTCTTGCACTTCCTCTTACTGAGTTTTTTCCTCTTCTTGTTGACTTTGGACCTCTTTAGTATCTTCAATATTATATTCTTTTTTAACTTCTTACTCCTCATTCTCCTTCTCATCTTCACCAACTTCTTACTTTATTTCTATTCCAAACAATTGAATCATATGATCCAATATTTTTAAAGCTTGATCCCAGGCTACTTGAGTGGGATTAGCTATCTCCATCAATTATTGGTGAGTGAGTTGAAGTTTAGTTGTTTTCTCATAGGATATAGAATATCCCATGTCTACTAGATCTTCCATAAATCTCTGGTCCTGGTCAAATTTTTTACCAATTGAGTGACTTGATCTTGATTAACAAGGTCCTACCAAGTATTTATTTTATATTTGTCCTATATAATTCACATCAAGCTAGTTTAAAGGTCTTAATTAGTTAAAATTGTATTCTCCTCATCCCAAAATCCTTGGAAACCATATTGCATCATTTCCTTGTTGGAATCTATAATTTTTTGGAGCTTTCCTTCAACTTTATCCATTAATAGCCATCCTTTCTGGATCAACTTGTTCTTCCTAAGGATGTTCTTGGCTATTAATCTTGCACTAGTCCATTCTTTGTTGGGGATGGGCTTAGCAACAACATTGAATCTATTTTTAGACAACTTGTATATTCTTTCTTCTTGTGACACCATTGGTTGTAACTATTTAGTAGATTTTTTAAAATTTTCTTTGGTTTCTTGCAACAAGTAGCTTGTCTCATCCATGAGGTCAATAATAGGTTGGATTCCTGAGCACTTCTCCATAATTTTAAACCATATTTATTTTTTTGATCAATTTCACTTTATATTTAGAAAAACTTGTAGATTTAATCTTTTCAACTTGAAGTTGCTACTATATAGCCTATATTTGTTTGTAATAAGCCTCATTCTACTTCTTCAAGTCTTCAGGTTGCTCTTTGAATTTTACCATCTCTTGGTACTTTCTCTACCACTTCTTGGATTCATTTCTTACAATCTTTTCCACTTTTCTTTGGTCACTGATTCTAGATTCTACCTTTTCAATATTTTCCTCTAGTTTCTCATATTTTTCCTTGCAAATATCACTTTGCACATATATGGTCTTAAGATAGGCCTTAGCTACAATAAATTCATCTTTCGAAGGTAATTGAGAAATAACTTTAGTCTGCTCCTCCAGTTGATAATATCCTACGACCATGTCCTCCTTTGGTTTATTAACAAGAGGGGTGAGTAAGATCTTTATTCTTTATCGAGTAACAAGATCAACAATCATAGTATTTCTCAGTCGAACAACCTTTTTATAAGTTTGAGCTAATTTATTGCTCCAAAAAAATTGAGTTTTTAATGAAACATTTTTGACGTTTTCAAAGAGGTTGTTGTAGGATGATTAGCAGGCATGAAGGCGGTGATAAGTGAGGGTAAAAATGGAACTAGCACAGATGGAAGAGGTGTAGTGGTAATTATGGTGGAATATGTATTTATGGTGGGGGTTGCAATAGTTATCACAATGGCAATATATGTTGCAACTGTAGTGGATGGTGGATAATATGGAAGTGTTTGTTCTCCTGATGATATGAGGAGTGATGATATTGGAGGTGAAGGGATGTGAATTGGAGATGATGACATAAGAATTTCTCTTGAATGAGGTGGATATGGGATGGGATGAGATGACAAAGAAATTGGTGGAAATGGAGGAGGATTATGAGGTGGTGATGATATCACTTGTTCCTTTTTCTCTAGAGAATGGAAGGGAGAATTACTTAGGGAAGGATAAGAAGGGATAGAAATCATACATGTGCCTACTAAAGTAGACTATTTAAAAATATCATCAATAATTTTTTATTGATCTTGTTGAGTTTATTGCTCTATCACTGTGATATGTGTTTGTTCAACTACTTGTGTTTGATCCAATTTCTTATTTTTACTGACCTCCTTATTGGCCTCCCCAACTAAATCTTTTACTTTTATTTTGAATACAATGGGAGTTGAAGGGTTAACCTTTGGAGCATCATCTTGTTGTTGTGAATTTTGTGGTGTAACCTATTGAACAATGAGAGCTAAGGGCTTAGAGGGAGTTGTAATAGTAAATTTAATAGGAGAAGAGGCTAAGCCATGACTTGCTTTATATCCCATTGGACTTTGTGAAGTAGTTTTTTCTCCCAACGCTAAGTATTTTGGCCTCTATTCCACCTGAATATTTTCCATAATCCTTGATTTTTTTGTTCCAAGACTACCACCATAATATCCCATTTTTTCATCATTACAGCTCCCATACTACAATTGTTCTTGTGAAGGTTCAAAAACGGGTTGTGCTTTCTCAATAACTGGATGTGAAGTTGTAGTATTATCATACTATTGATATTGTATGGAGGATGAATCTAGATGTGTTTGATATTTATTATGCTTCTTTAGCTCTAACTTTTTCCCTTTTGCCTTACCCCTTCTTTTCTCATTTGAACCTTTCTGAAGCTCAATGCTAAGGTTTTACCATTCTTGGCCATCCAAGTCTTAAAATATTTATCATACTTATCAGAGAAATTATTATCAAATTGGTGGCCATACCTAGGGGCTATAGTATTTGTCTCAACTCTCATTTTCCACCATTCCAAAATTTGACCTCATTACAACTAGTATTTTTTGTATGGTTTGAATTTTTACTTCTTTCAACTGGTGGGTTTTCTTATGCTCAGACTCCTAATCAACCACTTGATCTTAAAAGTCTCTCCAATGAGGTTGAGGTTCCATTTTACCAACATTCCATTCCAATGGAGAATCCTCATTATTATTCCTAATTTTTTCAATTTGTGGCCTCACAGTCCTTTCAAATTTGGAAGCCTTATCACCATGAAGAATTTTTAGCTTTTCCAAAAATTTATTGGTTGGGTCATACCTCCATCTTTGAGGAAGCTGACTAAGACCTAATATTTCTAGGATTTGAGTAATCTTGAAGAACAAAAGCTTATACTAAGAGGTGGGTGAATAGTATAAGACCACTTTTTACTTTTCTTTCCCAATCAATATTATACAATGTATAGATAGAAATATCAATAGCAGTAATAAAAGTAATGCATAAATCACCATACACAATAGAGACACCACAATTTATGTGGTTCACCCAATGTGGGCTACTCCACGGATAAAATATTTCACTAAAATTTTCTCAATCAATCTCTTGGGAATCCTTTTTATATTACAATATTTATGGACCTTTGTCCAAAGTAGATACCAATCCCTTAAATCAAGTTCATGGATCTCTATCCATAAGAGAACTCCTTCTCCTCTGCTCTAGTTGGTGATCCTCTAGAAGACTACTGCCTCCACTACACTAGCTTATGGATATCTCTCCACTGAAGACTCTTGTCATCACTCAGAAGACCTATCCTCACTACCTTGGCTAATGGATATCTATCCACTAAATACTATTATCCACTAATCTCTATCACCTCCAAATCTCTATCTCAAATTTGTACTAAACATAGTCCTTTGATCTAGCATAAATCTGCTCAATCTCTGTCTCTAGTTTGGCACAAACCTATCCTCAAATCTGTACTAAACTTTGTTCTCAATTCTGCACTAAACATGGTCCTTCGGTTTAGCACAAATATGTCCTCAATCTCTATCCTCAAGCCTTAACTCAAAGCTTGACTCAATATCAAATTGTAGACACCAAAACAACACCAATCCGATCATGTGGATACAAGCACTAACCAAATTGGTGTACATAGCCCCTAGGGCAGCCCCTGGAGGTTAAACAGTGGTCCTAACCACTCCCAAAGTAGTTTTGTAAGGTCAAATGTCAATTTGGTACCTTTCAAGCACCCTTCTCCTTACTCGTTCCACCCTGGGGTGAATAGAATGCTATTCGCCCCACCATAGGACAATTAGCAGCAATCGCTCTAGGGTGGGATGGATAGCAGGTTTGACAGGAAAAAGGTCAAACCTTGATAAATGGTAGCTCAGATCCACCACTCAACTCCACATTCAATGCATGGGAGTGTGAGTGAGCATTTTTGGGCTCAAAGAGGCAGTCATAGAGCCCTTAATCAGGAAGGAATCTTCTCTCCCCTAGAAAGACATGATGGCCAAGTGGCGCCTCTACATGCACATTCAAAGCAGACCTTCAGTTTTATAAAATGGTGAGTCTTCTCACCCTAAAAATAGAATAGAGCAGGAGAATTTGGAGCAATGGAGTGCTGTCGAATTACATCCTCACCCCTCACTTGTGCTTCTTACATCCTTGATCTCTCTTTTGGAAGGGAGGTTATTAGGTGAACATTGGAAGCGTAATCTGGACCTAAAAACTAAACATTTGGCCACAATACCCCACCCAATTTCCTAAAAAAAGCCCCTAGGAGGTTTTGGACCCATCCCAAGTGGATTTATATCAAAACCAAGCCCCAAACGGTGGGCGTCCTGCCCCTAGGTGCCCCCCGCACTACTGTAGTCCTAATCGACCCACCCCAGAGTGATTAGAAATATATATAAAATTTCTTCATTATTTCTTTTGCATCTTATTTTATGTCATTCATATATGCTTCCATTCAAATTTCATGCAATTCTGATGAGTTTTGACTATGTTTTCATTGTTTTTCACTTTCACTAACATACAGGGAGCATATTCAGATACAAGGGTATTGGGGCTGAATCTGCAAAATCTGACCTTCTAGGTCATTTCAAAATGCCTATTTTTCCTAACCCTAACTTTGCAGGTGTTTTGGAGGCCTCTGGATGGGAAATTTAGGAGGTTGCTTTCTGACATTTTATGACAGTCCTAATAGTCCCACCTCGGAGCGATTAGAAATCTATAGTAGATTTCTCGACTGTTCCTTTTGCAGTGTGTTCATGATGGTTTTTGCATGCTTCTATCCAAATTTCATCTTATTCTAACATGTTTTGATTACCATTTTAATTATTTCATGCATGCATTAACCGGAGGCCTTGGGGATTGCATGTTTCCCTCCATCCGTAGGTGCTATTAATCGTTTGTTGTTTCTCTGAATGCAGGATCTCAACATCGAAGGGGTATCAAGGAACTATAGATGCATTCACACAAGTGGCAATGACATTTGGCCTGCCCATTTCAAATGTGGGCATGCGGAAGATCCCAAAGGGAAGCGTACCATCCGTGGTGTAACAAAACTATATCTAACGCTCCAAGCCCCTAAAAAGGAAGGAGACATATTGTAACCTGATCTCAAAGAAAAATTAATAAAAAATTGGGCTGCACTTTACATTTACTTTATATCTCGTTTCAGTTCATTTGTTTTCCCTTTTCATGCACTTTAGTCCTTTCTTCATTCGTAGGAGTTAGCGTTACATTTGCTTTTTTTTGCATCACACCCGGTATGCCATTGCTTTCGCATCCTTAGTGATTTTAGTGGTGATCATGATGGGACTTTGTCCCCTGATTTTGGGATCAAATTTCTAATCAAAATATTGTGTTTTTGCTTGGAGGTGTTAATCCTTCAAGCGTTGGACTGCTGCTCGTGCCACCCTGTGACAAATACAGACTAGAATTCATGCCACCAGGGATGAATAGGCATTCATCCCACCCTATGATGAATACATATCTGCTATTCATTTCACTCCAATATGATTAGCTCTCTATGCATTTTCTAAGTAGAAACTCAGAGGCATCTGGTGTGGGTAGAGAAGAGGTAGGTTGTCTAAACACTATAATTTTTTGTCTATGTTTTTGTGATTTTTTTGTTTCTTTGCTTGTATAGGAAATTTTACTACATGTTTCTTTCTTTTCACAAGTAAAAATAACCCCACACACCACGTGATAATATAAACATCAAGGAGTTGGTCATAAAACCCCAACACTTGATCAAGACCAACGGTGGATTTCATCACCACCTTGGCTTGAATTTTTGCATACATAACCTTGATCGCGACTATTGCTAGATGCAAATCCTAATGAAATCTGACCAAGTGTAGTTGGGGTAATTCCCAGTGCATGAGAATAATTCTTCTATGGTAGGTGTCAAAAATAGAGTGATTCCCCTTCCATACCGCCTATGTTCCATGTACTGTTCTGCTCTCGCATACCAATACTTTCCCTCACATAAGAGCGGGTATATTGAGAGGTTCGGTATAACATCCTGGCAGTGATATATTGAAGTGGTGACCATTTTGGGAGATATAAGAGCCATGATATTGCATATACAACAAAATTTTCTTTACAAGGTTTTTGCCATAAAATCAAAACATGCTAAACCAGATTTAGGGCACACCTTTAATCTATAAACGAGATAATCATTGCTTTGATTGTGTGGTCCCCTTTTTTTTAGTGTAGCATAAAAAAATTGTAAAGAAGATAAAAACCTACATATCTTGTAGAGAGACACCACCATGGTGTACACCCGTAGCCAAGCCCAATCATGAGCATAAGCTACAAAAAGTGTACAAGGGGGCACAAGTCACCTCCGCTATAGCCCCAAGGACTTGGTCATACCACCTTGGTGGCCTGACCCACAAAATATTCCACATCATACCATGATGGAACAGGACTATAGAGGCACCCCTTCGAGGGGCACGCCCATGCAACATAGACCCTTTCAAGAGGATTCCATACACATGGCACTCAACATAGATGGGAGGGATCCCTTAGACACTCGTTATGAGTGGCCACCACACAATGAAGCACTAGAACAACATAGGGTCCTTAAGGAGGGGCTACATGATTACATCATCCCTCTGCTACCCCTTATTACTGTCAAAAACAATAGGCCAAATCCAGAGCATAAGGCTCTTCAAATAGGGTGAGCCAACTCTACCCGCCCCTTTCACATATATGAAAGGGAGCATGAGGAAAACCAATACATTCCTCAAGAGCAATACACAGCGTGGGAACAATGCACTTTCACACCTGCTATTTATCAAGATCACCTACTTAGGCCAAAGCCTCGGGTGAATGCTGCTAACCTCAATAGAGGGAAGCGACCTATAGAGATCTTGGATCACCATGACCGAGATAGATGTGTAGGGGAGGCATCTAGGCCTCCTAGACTTAAGACAACAAAATAAATCAACTTGAAATTTTCCAAACATGTCGCCTACCAAGTGCAAATCATACAGCTTGAGCAATACCAACAACAGTTAGAGCACCTGTATTACCTTAGCAAAGAGCGCATTCAGTGTCAGATAGATGAGTTGCTCCAGAACATTGTGCCTGATAGGGTCCCAACCCATCACATGCATAGGACAAAGTTGTATGAGAGGCACAACCCCTTGGTGCGATACAGGTATCCATGACCTTATCAAGTGTTACCTCCAAGACCTCAGAGACCTGAGCGGGAGACCACCCCTAGAGCCAATGATGGGCACCCTCCACGGGCACCCACCCATGTTTATAGGTCACACCCAAGAACTCCTCAAGAATCCTATGAGTAATTTGAGCAAGAAGAAGAGTGGGCAAAAATGCCCTACCAAGGTAGGGGGGGCACTACCCGGTTGCCCCTCCATAGGCCTCAAGTTCCCTACAACCCACAACGAGAATAAACCAAGGAGGAAGAGATCAAATATTTTGATGCATACAAAGTGCTACTAGAGCGCTTAGATTCCATGGAGACCAAGAATTCTAGGCCCCAAAAGCCCACTTTATACCAGCTTCGCAATCACCCGATGCATCCTTCAGTATCGGCACCCCCATACCCTGAACACTTCAAAATTCCTCAATTGGAAATCTTTAGAGGGGATGAGGATGCCCAAGAGTACGTGACAAGATTCATGAGCCAATGCTTTGGCATTCAAGACAATGATGCTTTGCTTCTAAGAACATTTATAACCACATTCGTAGGCCCTGCCTCAGATTGGTTTACCTAGTTGTCAAAGCATAGCATCAGCAACCTGGACCAGCTAGTGGATGCATTCCTTGAATGTTTTGCTTTCAAAACCAAGAAGAAGGCATCGTTAAGTGACCTATTTAGCCTCAGGAAGTACGAGAAAGAGACAATGGTGGCTTATAGAAATTGGTGGAGGACGTTGCTTTCAAAGCTTCCCTACCTCCCTCCTATGGTCGACCTGACCCAAATGTTCTCAAAGAGCTACCTAAGATCAATCTACATGCTATTACAGCTACAGCAATATGCCACTCTCAAGGAATCTCTGGCATAAGCCAGAATCATTGAGGAGATCAATATATAGGATGGCAAGATTGCCAAGCCATGCAAGAAAGAGTGGCCCAAAAATACCAAAACTGGGTTTGCACAACCAAAACCTGCTACGGTCAATCAAGTTGCCATAAACATACAAAAGCCTACATAGACGACATAGCCCCCAAAGGCTAATTATCAGGCACTTCCTCTTGATAGCTATGAGAAGGAAAATCATAGGCAAGAGCAAAATTAGCAGTGTCGCCCTAGGTGATAATTCACACCCTTAATAGAATCTAAAGACTCCTTGTTTGACCGTTTGTCCCTACCAAACTTGATGAACCTGCCAAAAAGTCGACCCATAGACCCCAACACGCCAAAACCCAAGGGCTATAGGGAAGACTTGTATAGTAGATTTCACCAATAGAAAGGACATGACCTTTACGCATGTTGTAAGTTCAAAAGCTTAGTGCAAGACCTAATAGACAACAAAATGCTAGCGATGGATAATCCTATAGCACCAAAAAACCAATAGATAGAGGTCTTCAAAGACCCCCTGCATACCCATGATGCGTAGGTAAAGACTCTTCAAGTCAATGAGGTGACACAAAACTACCCCATGCAGGGGTATGTAGGGATGATAAGCATAGTGACACAGAACAAGAGGTATCCAAGCACAACTGCCCTCGCTACAGCTACAAGAGAGGTTCCATCGATGTCACAACCTCAAAAACACCCTATGAGTTAAATATTTTTATTGTATAAGAATTAAAAGAAATGTTGCCTTGGTATTTTGACCATATATCATATGAGAGATAGCATGGGTTAAAATAAGGTAGTTGCTTTATGGAACTTTAAATAAAGGTACTAAAATCAAACAATGAGGAAGAATTTAAAGATATCAGGATGCCCCTTTATAGCAAGAGCAATGCCATAAAGTAATGTAAATAAAATAAAAAAATCCAGTAGCAATGAATGCTAGTAAAAATGAATAGAAAACATTAGGCCGATTTTTCAACATATTTCATTTTGCTGTCAATTCCTGTAGCAGAAGCTCAACGACCTTCTGTGGCAGGGCATTGACAAGTGTTTTTAGAATACGTTTTATTTACAAACATCATTTCAATTCTACAAGAGTAATTAGATTTCAATTCTGCAAAAGTAGATTAGATTTCAATTTAGCAATTTCAATTCTACAAGAGTAACTAGATTTCAATTCTGTAAAAGTAGATTAGATTTCAATTTAACAATTTCAATTCATGCAATTGTAGTTAGATTTCAATTCTTGAAAATTAGATTTAGTTTTCAATTCCTATAATTTATTTCAGTTTCCATTCTTCAGACTAGGTTTAGTGTGACACCAAAAGGCTAAACCAAAATCTGCTTCACTAATAAATGCTTGAAATCCAAATGCTTGAATTGTACTCTACCCTAGCCTTCTATCGTAGACAACCTTGGACACCACCCTGGATTGATAAATCATTGATATTAAATGATGAGACTCAAAAACAATCATCAGCATACATCATATAATTAAAAATCATCGCATTCACAATAACATATGCATACATCAATGTAAATGATTGTGCATAAAAGTAATAAATAAATCATGACAAGTGTATAATAAAAACATAAGTCATGTATATATATCACAAAAATGCCCGTAAGCTACAATAATTCAGTCCTCTGACCTCACAAAAAAATCAAAAACTCAAAAACCCCAAGCCTAGTGAGTCAACCACCATGATCATGCAGGATCGATGCAACTAGAACTACCCCCAGTGGTGTGGATCCTATGGGACCTCTAAGGGTGGCTGCTACCAGACCCCGCATCATGCCCACTAGTGCTACCATCACCCACCTACCTACGATGAGAGGAAGTAGATTGCTTAGTCTCACTGTCTCTCATTCAGCATGAAGATCCACCTCCAGTGAGCTCAAGTAACTGTCCACCAAGGTAGATAATCTCGGCCTCTAACTCCACCCAAAACTGACCCCACTCCACATCTCGTTGACGGTATGCAGCCAATGCTTCATCCTGCTACACCAACTGAGCCTGTAGGTGATCCCTCTTGACGCTATGCTCCTCATCCCATATTCGTAGTAGCTCCTCCAATCATGCTATCTCAGCACGATACCTAGCCTCCATATCCCTTGGGACTACTTGAGGCATGGGCATCTTTGGGATGACATGCTACTCCGGAACCCACTGCTCTGGAATGTCCTATGTATCCAGATGCTTTGGAACCCCTAGGTCATCCCCAGTCAATTCATCAACCTCCACCATATCCACATCATCGCACGAAGCCCCCCAACCCTCCTTAAGTGTCTCTACAACCCCACCACCTATTACTACCGCATTTGTGCCTCCTAGAGGCCCCTCACCCTGCCATCGTAGCATCGTCCACCACTGGTCATACTCTACAATCACTCCAAAATTTTCCACATTAGGGATATCAAAAATTGCATCCGACTCCTCACCCAATGGCTCAATGATCAGCCAGGCCAGAGTCCTCTCATCACCTCAACGTCGATAGATCAAGGGCTCACCAGGAAATCCCTGTGCACCCCAAACTTTTGAGTCATCAAGACATACAGGAAGTACTCCTACTTAGTCCCATGTCACCCAAATGGCCACCTCCCCCTACGTGCCCACCATAGCCACTCCCCAGCCTTAGGCCAGGTTGGACAGTCCTGGTATGGCCGCCAGAACACCTCTCCTAGAGTAATATGTGAGAAGGCATCAGCATAGTGCCCCATGACACCTTCCCATCATCAACTCTGCCCCTACTCCTTGGACCTTCGCCATAGGGCAGCATAGCCAATATCCCTATCCACCATCTCTCCCTGAGTGGTCCAAGGCAACCCCTACGGCTACTCCATAGCTATGTGCTACCATCCCCAGCACTGCAATAGGTAGCTGCACCCAATCCCCTTCTACCTCTAGTAGCGGACCTCATACAACTCATCATATAACTATTCTAGTAGCGTCTGACCCCACCTCATAATTAGTGGTGCTATCGTCGAACACTCCACCAATCTGAACACTACTGCCAATAGGTTCCAAGGGAACCTCGCACCAGAGGAGTCAAGAAGCAGCATGTTGGAGATGAGGGTCATAAGCAACACATGCCTCACCCCTAACATGCCCTTCTCAAACCACCACTACACCAGAATCCTACCAATCAGGCAATCCCCCTCTGACCTCTCCATCGTCCCATCCACCCCATCTTCGTCGCATGCCCAAAGCATCGCATCAGCACTGCCATTCACTGATCCCAAGGAGTCATCCGAATGGGTAGCCCGTCTATCAAAATCCATAGAATCTGATAAACATCCTCCAGAGTCACTATCATCTCCCCTATTGGGAGATAAAATGTGTTGGTGCGGGGATCCCACAAATTGATCAGGGCAGTCAGATATGCCCGATCCCCCACCACAGGCTCTAACCGAGTCACCTGCTTGATCCCAAGAGCATCAAGCCAATCCCAGTCTGCCACAGTCAGTGCATCCCATGCGTTAGAAAATATCGTCGACTAACGGTACCGACTCTTCACCAACTACAAAACAAAACAACACAAAAACATTAAAACATGACATTAAAAAAAATTGTACAACACTAAAACAAACATACAACAATGTATACAAATTGTACAACAAAAACATTTAATAAACTATACAACAACATTAACAAAATGTACAGTACAAACATTAAAAAAAAATCAATAAACAACGCAAAATAAAAACAAATTTTTAACCTAGGGTTTTTAACCTTAGTTTAAACTAAAAAACAAAAAACAAAATAAAAAAAAAAAAAATTAACCTAGGGTTTTTAACCTTAGTTTAAACTCAAAAACAAAAAACAAAATAAAACAAAAATTTTAACTTAGTGTTTTTAACCTTAGTTTAAACTAAAAAATAAAAAACAAAATAAAACAAAAAAATTTAACCTAGGGTTTTTAACCTTAGTTTAAACTCAAAAACAAAAAACAAAATAAAACAAAAAATTTAACCTAGGGTTTTAAACCTTAGTTTAAACTAAAAAACAAAAAACAAAATAAAACAAAAAAAATTAACCTAGGGTTTTTAACCTTAGTTTAAACTCAAAAACAAAAAACACAATAAAACAAAAAATTTAACCTAGGGTTTTTAACCTTAGTTTAAAATAAAAAACAAAAAACAAAATAAAAACAAAAAATTTAACCTAGGGTTTTTAACCTTAGTTTAAACTAAAAAACAAAAAACAAAAAAAAAATTAACCTAGGGTTTTTAACCTTAGTTTAAACTAAAAAACAAAAAACAAAATAAAATAAAAAATTTAACCTAGGGTTTTTAACCTTAGTTTAAACTAAAAAACAAAAAACAAAATAAAACAAAAAATTTTAACCTAGGGTTTTTAACCTTAGTTTAAACTCAAAAACAAAAAACAAAATAAAACAAAAATTTAAACCTAGGGTTTTTAACCTTAGTTTAAACTAAAAAACAAAAAACAAAAGAAAAACAATTTTTTAAAACTAGGGTTTTGATCTTAGTTTAAACAACGCGACACAAAAATAAAAATACAAAACAATTAAAATAGGGTTTTGATCTTAGTTTAAATGGAAAAATGAAATACAAAATAAATTAATTACGGTTTTGAACTGTAAAATAAAAACAAACAAAATAAAGAGAAGGAGCACCTACTAGTCTTGCCTTGGCTCCACCACTCGAAGATCCGGTCCATGCACTCATGGTATCCATAAAATCTCGATAGTGCTCCGCTATGCAGACTCAAACTCCTCCTCCTCACAGCTCCAAATCGCCAAAAAAAACAATTGCAAATGAGCCCAAAACCTAGTTTTGGCCCTTATATAGGCTCTTAGGCCTGTAATTGTTCCACCCTGGGATGAGTGCTCTAGATAGCGCTCGTCCCACCCTGTGATGATTACAAAACTAGTATTCATCCCACCCTGGGACGATTACATAGCAAGAAAATCAAAAACAACCAAAACTGCATCCAAAATGCACCAAAAATAGCAATAAAACCGTCAATCAAAGGCGCCTTTGCGCCTGACATTCTTGGCATACAAAACTGACATTGGGGTCACAAATTCTCACTATCCTACTCCCTAAGAAGGCTACCATAGCCGTACCAGTCCACGGGAGGACAGATTTTTGACAATTTCATCCCTAAAAGGCATCACAAAAAGGGTCCAAACCCACCCAAAAATAGCAATAACATTGCCAAACAAAGGCACCTTTGCGCCTGTGATTCTTGGCATAAAAAATTGATGTTAGGGCCACAAATTATCAATATCCTACTCCCTAAGAAGGCTACCATAGCTGGACCGCTCCATGGGAAGATGAATTTTTGACAATTTTAGCTCCAAAATGCGTCATTAAAAGGGTTAAAACCCACCAAAAATAGGTCCGATTGTTGGGAAACTGCATAAGCATTCAACAGAAAACAACTGAAGGCACCCTTAAAAAATTCATCTTGGGTCAAGTGACTCGTTGATTTTCTCATTTAGTTCATTCTCTCATCGATTCGTCGCTTGAGGGGGTAGTCACACTTAGTCACCAATCAACAAATACACACCCAATCAAGGAAATGGCATGCATTCAAAGAATCATTGACAAAGAAAATCATGCTCCTGCTTGGAGTAGCAAACAAGCAATAATCACAAGCTGATCAAACACTTGGCATTCTATAATCATGAACTCAAGGTTCCCACAAACAAAAGGTTGCGCCCTTTGCCTATTCGTGACTGAACAATGTCCAAGATCAAGTAACACCTCATCAAAAAAGTTTAACACTTGAATTAAGCTCCTTAGCTCGTTAGAAGCAAGGATTCAAGAATGTGTGCCCTTTCCATACTTGGGGCATTAAAAGTTGGTTAGGTTACCAAGAAATCCTAATCATTAAGTGTTTTGGTTATCTATTTTTTCTCAACACTGCGCCAAGCACAGCGCATCCCAAAAAGAGGCATCTATAGACACCAAAACATCACCAATCTGATCATGTGGATACAAGCATTGACTGAATTGGTGTACATAGCCCCTAAGGTAGCCCTCGAAGGTTAAACAATGGTCCTAACCACTCCCAAAGTAGTTTTGGAAGGTCAAAGGTCAATTTTGTTCCTTTCAAGCACCCTGCTCCTTACTCGTTCCACCCTGGGGTGAATAGAATGCTATTCGCCCCACCCTGGGATGATTAGCAAAAATTGCTCCAAGGTGGGGCGAATAGCAGGTTTGACAAGCAAAATATCAAACCTTGACAAATTGAAGCTTAGATCCGCCACTCAACTCCACCTTCAATGCATGGGAGTGCGAGTGAGCATTTTTGGGCTCAAATAGGCAGTCATAGAGCCTTTAATCAGGAAGGAATCTTCTCTCCCCTAGAAAGGCATGATGGCCAAGTGGTGCCCCTGCATGCACATTTAAAGTAGACCTTCAGGTATATAAAATGGTGAGTCTTCTCACCCTAAAAATAGAACAGAGCAGGAGCATTTGGAGCAATAGAGTGCTGTCGAATTACATCCTCACCCCTCACTTGTGCTTCTTACATCCTTGATCTCTCTTTTGGAAGGGAGGTTATTGGGTGAACATTAAAAGCGCAATACAGACCCAAAACCTAAACATTTTGCCACAATACCCCACCCAATTTTTTGACACAACCCCTTAGGAGGTTTTGGACCCATACCAAGTGTATTGGTATTGAAACCAAGCCCTAAACGACGGGCGCCCTAGCCTCGAGCGCCCCCCACACTACTGCAGTCCTAATCGCCCCACCCCGAAGTGATTAGAAATTTGTAGCATATTTCTTCACTCTTTCTTTTTCATATTATTTTATGTCATTCATATATGTTGCAATTCAAATTTCATGCCATTCTGATGAGTTTTGACTATGTTTTCATTGTTTTTCGCATTCACTAACATATAGGGAGCATCTTCATATATAGGGCAATCGAGGCTAAATATTCAAAATCCAACCTTCTGGGTCATCTCATAATGCCCTATTTTGCCTAAAACCAAATTTTTAGGTGTTTTGGAGACCTCTGGATGGAACATTTAGGAGGTAGCTTTCTAACATTTTATGATAGTCCTAATCGTCCCACCCCGGAGCAATTAGAAATCTACAGTAGATTTCTTGACTGTTCCTTTTGAAGTGTGTTCATGATGGTTTTTGCATGCTTCTATCCAAATTTCATCTTATTCTAACATGTTTTTATTACCGTTTTAATTATTTCATGCATGCATTAATCGGAGGCCTTGGGGATTGCATGTTTCCCTCCATCCGTAGGTGCTATTAATCATTTGTTGTTTCTCTAAACATAGGATATCGACATCGAAGAGGTATCAAGGAACTACGGACACATTCATGCAAGTAGCGGTGACGTCTAGACCGCCCATTTCAAATGTGGGCACACAAAAGATCCCGAAGGGAAGCGTACCATATGTGGTGTAACAAAACTATATCTAACACTCCAAGACCCTAAAAAAGAAGGAGACATATTGTAACCTGATCTCAAAGCAAAATTAATAAAAAATGGTTTGCACTTTATATTTTCTTTCTATCTCATTTTAGTTCGTTTGTTTTCACTTTTCATGCACTTTAGTCCTTTCTTCATTTGTAGGAGTTAGCGTTACATTTGCTTTTGTTTGCATCACACCTAGTATGCCATTGCTTCCATATCCTCAGTGCTTTCACAAATCAATTCTATCGGATCTACCCTAAACCTTAACTCAATGTTTGAACAAATCAATTAATCAAATCTACTCTCAAGCCTTCTCATATACTTGTCTTAAATATGCCTTGTAAGCTTTCTCAAAAGCTCACACTAATTTGTCCACAAGTCCTCTCTAGAACTTGCACAAATCTGATCTACAAGTCCTCTCTAGAACTTGCTCAAAATCTACTCTACAAGTCCTCTCTATAACTTGCTCAAATCTGCTCTACAAGTCCTCTCTAGAACTTTCTCAAATCTGCTCCACAAGTCCTCTCTAGGACTTGTCCAAGTTTTCTCTCAATCTGTATTTTAAGATTCCACAAAAGCTTACTCAATATATTCAAAAGTCTTCTCAAATACTTACATCAAATATTATCAACAAGTCCACACAAGAACTTGTCCAATCTCATAGAAACATAAAGAGAATTTTTGGAGACTCAATATGTTCTACACTTATCACAATGCTTAATTAATTTCAATCAATCTCTTAAAAACATAAGGAGAATTTTTTGTGACTCAATATACTTCTTATTCACCTCAATGCCCAATCTCTCTCTCAAATCAATTCAGAATATAAAATAATTTATTTTATGGAACTTGAACAATCACTTCATACACCCACTTTAATAGGCTCAACCAACTCTACTCAATGAAATAATTCTTGTTCACAAACCCTAGTCCAAGCATATGACATTCACTCAAAATATTTCCAAAAATGCTTAACAACCAATCTCACATAACAATGATACTCATGTTATTTTAAAACCCTAGTTCAAGTTCTTTGCTCAAAAACTCACTTTAACAACAATGCTTATAAAATAATCTTCACATAGCAATGATACTCAAACCCTAGTTCAAGTTCTTCACACAACCAATGGCTTCAACAACAATGCTTATAAAACAATCTTCACATAGCAATGATACTCAAACCCTAGTTCAAGTTCTTCACACAACCAATGGCTTCAACAACAATGCTTATAAAAACAAGGTTTTAACTTCTAGAAAATCTTGAAGCATTAACTCAACACACTCAATAGGAAATCCTAGTCAAGTCCTTTTCACTCCAAACTTATTTTCCAAAAAACCAATCAATCAACTCAACTATGGAAGAATGTTCTCATACCTTTTTCTTGATGGTGAAGGAATCTCATAAATCTGCCACAACCAAAAACACTTCCTTGCCAAGCTCAAATAAGTTATAATATGATAAACTCCCTAAAAAATACAATGTAAATATCAAAACGCACATACACCTTATCACTCCATCTTTAAGAAAATATGCATCAATATTTACAAGAAGAATTCACAAAATACACCTTATAATCTCCCAATGAAAATAATATTCAATGACAAGAATAATATTAATGCAATCTCCTTTCTCAAAATAGCTATATGCAAGAAGTCCCTTTTATCCTTTTAAAACTTCAAAAAATCAATATGACACAAACACTTTATTCAAAAATAAATCTAACTCATTATTCCTCCAACTTATCAAAAATAATAATCAAAAATATTTTAAGCAACCCTTTTAACTCCCTAAGACCTCATGTCAAACTTTAGACAATACAAAAATAACAATCAAAATTTATTACCTTGGCCTTGGTGGGAATCGAACTCACAACATAGCCTCAACCAACGCCTTATCCGTAGCTCCAACCACCACGTGAGCTAGGCTTTTGCTTGGGGAGTGGAGAGCACCACGTGCTCTATGAAGCTCCCTACTTTGCAAAGAAAAAACATGCACCTTTCGTTTAGCGCTTCCAACACAAACACAACCACCAAAAATGGTATCACCGCATTTCGAATGTAGGTCACCTATCATCCAAACACTTTAAGTATTGTCCTCTTGCCACTAGGCCATGTTGCCTAGTTGGCACTTGGCAATTTGGTGTTGTTCCCTTTAAACCTTATTCGTTGGCACAAAAAAACGCTTCTCTTTTTTCGCACAAGATCTCAACACAATTGCACACATTAATCGATCGAGCAAAAGGATAAAAATTAATGCCTCTAAGGCATAGGTTTATATATTGATTTCCTTCGCATGCATATACGTCGGTGCTCAAATTTCCTTCTCTCTTTTTAGACGTCGACGCTTTTTATTTTCCTTTAAACTTATTAATTTATAAATTAAATTCATTTGAATTTAAATTTTATAAATTAATTCTTTAAAACCCTTTGGTTTTATTAAGGCTATCTTTCATTGAACAACTTTGTATAAATAATATTTATTTATAAAATTTAAATTCAATTTGAATTTAAATATTTTATGAAATAAATATTAAACCTTCCTTTAGCTTTACAATAAGCTTGCTTGGGTTTTTATGAAAAACCTTTTAACTTATGCTTCCACATAATATTAAAAATATAATGAAGCCCTTTTTCCTTTAACCTTGCATTGTTCCTTGACATATTCCTTGACATCAATGATGACTTCATTCCTTGACATCAATGACAACTTTTACTTAAGGACTCAAAATATCCAACAAATTTATTCATACTAACCTCTTCTTGTTATTGTAATATCTTCCACATTAATAGGATAATTGATCGTTATTTTTCTCTTTATCCCAGTACCAAAATTGTAGTTAACATAGTTAGCTTACCTATAATATTCTAATACCAAAATACTACTAGTGACAAAATATGGTAGAAAAAATGGTCTCTCTATGAAGCCATAAAGCCTAATGATTATACCTTCAATCAAAATGTACCATCTCCTTATTTAGCTTGCTCTATTTGTAATAGTTCCTTAGCTAGAGTAAAAATTCTAGGACACTCTTCATACATGATTTTTAAGGCTAGCCCCAAAACTCTCTATTGAAAATGTAATAGGATTCAAACTTGCTCAAGACCTTAGCTCGTGTATATACTGGTATGGTATTTCCACTTTCATCCTTTTTTGTTACTACTATTTAAGGAATTTCTTACCTAGTAGGACTGAAAAACATCCATGCCAAATTAGAGTAGTGTCTAAACAAGGTAACCTTAGAATCTTTCTTCATTACCATTAACTACTCATGCATTCTTCTAGCAAGGAAAGCAAGCCAATCAAAGTAAATCGGTCTGGTATTACTATCATCCATAGAGATGTCATACATTTTTATTGGAAATGTAGTAAATCATGGTTGTCTGCCAATATCTCACATTTGCATTACAATATAGCCTAACCAATGCTGCTAGCATAGAAAAGAGTTCTAGGTAGGCGAAATACCTAGTGGTAATTGGGATATTGGAATATTGGGTAAACTATATATAGACTTTATGGTTTTAAACTAGCTATACACCCAATCCCTAAAATGGTCACCATTATTTGTACACCCTTTCAATGAGTAATATCTAGCTTGTTCATCTAGGTCAAAGGACTTAGTTACAGGTGGCATTCTACCCATGGCAAAGATATCACAACAAGCTTGTGTAGTTATCCTAAAAAGGATTTTACCCTAAGTTTTTTTAACTACCTTATACTTAGGGTTATAAAATTTTACTATTGTAGCAGTAAATTTTGGATATATATGAACAAAATCACAGATATAAAAGGATAAAATAGAGTAGACAACACAAGTACCTTGAACTAAAATTGGTAGTCCTCTAAAATATATGTTGTCAATCTCTTGCCTCAGCTTATCTCTTGTCTTCCATGTCATTATTGTATCAACCACCACCAATGCCTTGTCTATATAGCATGTGGTCTCACTGTTTTCTAGCTCAATAGCTTGCCCTATGGTTGGTGACGTCATTTCCAAAGAAACCTCTGAAATTCCTCTTTAGTAGCTCTACAAAATTTACTTAGTCTCTTTTTCAATGCTCTTAAAGGCTTAGCACATTTTTTTAAATGAATTGTGGCCAAATTTTATCTTTAAATAGCCTTGCATGCATACCTTCCTCCATTAATGTGGTATATGAACTACCACATAGTCACATGCTTCAAAATATTGTATTGGTGGTAAAATGGTAAGGCTTGTAAGTGAAGACTTATTCATTTATTGGTCGTGGCCTAGAACATGTCATGGCTCACAACCAACTAACACTTTATTCTTTTTTGGGTATAACACAGAGCACATAGCAAAAACTTTTACCTTTCTTAGGCTTTGACTACTTTGAATTCATGTTGAGAACATGCTATGGGTCACGGTCTCTGTTATTTTCCTTTGCTAAAAATTTAAAAGAAATGTTATATATTACAAATATGTACATATATTACAATAGAAAGGATATTTTACTTAAAATACAACTAAAAATGGTATCCATTAACCGAGATCAGTTGCAAATTCCCATTCTGATCTTGGAATTGGAAAGCATTGTTCTTCTTGACTGCAGATATCTACAAGAAAAAGAAAAGAAAAAAAAAGAACAAGAAAAAGAAAAAGAAAAGACAAGCAAAAAAGTTATAATAAAATATAATAAAAAAAAGTAAGAAAAAGGAAAAAAATTATATTAAAAAAGGGATGAGTTGGCAGTCACTCATACAAAAAGCCAAAAACACATGCAAAGAGGTTTAGGTGGTAGATTTTCATGTACCAAGACATTTTGATTATAAAAAGAAGGTTTCATGCATATTTTTTCAACAGAATGTATGAATTGCAAGTAAAAAATAAGTGATTTCGAGAGCAAGGAACGTGCAGCAAATGAACTTTCCACCATATGGGCATGCAATTAACAAAAGTACACTAATTTTTCTAGCCCATTTAAGAATATTCACCAAGTGGAATTCCTTGATTTCGAAAAATCAAGCAGTGGGAGGGTCAGTGAAAAAAGCTAGGGTTTTATCATGGAAAAGCAAGATGTTTTTCAAAAAAAGGTGAATATTATGGGAATTACTTGGAAAACAAAACCCTCAAGGGTGGATTTTTTCTAAAAATCTAGGTTTTGAGGTAATTTTCTACAAAGTGGTGGGACTTTTCTCAGGTTGGAGCTTTTATTTTTTAGAAAAACTAAGATAGATTCAAATTTGAAACCCTAATTCGCATGAAGCAATTTGTCAATAAAGTAGAAAACGTTCCAGCCATTTCATGGGAAAATTATAAAGAGAATAATGTACAAGAACACTACATAGATTGCAATAATAAATCGTACCTCTAAAGATTTGCACAATTGAAAGGGAAATTGCACAAGCGAACCGAAATTTGCATCAAAAATAAGAATTTCATAGTGGTGGAAAAAGGATGCAAAACAAATCATATAAATTTGATAAAAATGTGGATTTTAGGCCAAGTACGGGCTTGAATAGAAAATTGTACAATTTTCAAAGGAGACTATATGATTTGAGGATAGTTTTTCAAGGCAAAACTGTATTGGAGCCTGAATTGTGTAATTTTAGTGTAATTATATGATTTCAAATGCAATTGTACGATTCTAGGTGCAATTGTACGAAAGTAAGGTGCAAGTGTATGATTTAGGACCTACTGTATGATTTCAAGGTGAAATTGTATAATTTGAGGTACAAATTATATGATTTGGATGAATTATATAGAATTGGAGTGTAGTACAATTTCATGAACAATTATACAATTTTGAAGGTAGTTGTACAATTCTAAAAAGCACTTGTATGATTGAGGAGTAGTTGTACAATTTTTAGAACCAACTATACATTTTTTGGTGTAGTTGTACAAAATTAGGGCAAGTTGTATGATTTTGATGCAATTGTCCTACATTTATTGAATTGAATAAGATTGGTGAAGAGTGGTTCCAAGATGAGGAATTGTGAAGAATGATCACCAAGCAATAATTTTGAGCTCATTTATGATAAATTGCAACAACAAGGAGGGAACACTCCCAGGACTGGTACATCAAAGGGATTCATGGCCCAAGCATGAAAATGAAATTTACCCTACATAAAATCAAGGACAAGAACTTCAACCATGAGGATGCAACTACCATCCTTGGAGGGGAAGAGGTTATAGGTCATGGAGAGGACATAGGAATTGGTGTGGTGATAGAGAAAGAGCACAATCATAGTCTCATCTAGATACATATATGGAACCACCTAGGGCACATCGAAGGGAGCTTCGCAGTGAGGTGCATAGAGAGGCTACCCTAGATAAATAAGAAGATCTACCTAGTGAGGATGAAGGATGGTAGGTGGAATTGAATGATATCACCTTCACATATCCAACTAATGAATTATGTCAAAAATGGTGGAACAACCATGAGGACACTCACCCGATGAAGATAGACTTGAATCGAGTTGGAGTGAGTATATTGGCATAGATACCACCACAAGGTATTCTTGCATGAATACTTGTTACAAATGATGTAATCGTACAACTTGAGCAAGAATTGCACCTTTGTATGGATCGAGAACTATTATATCAAGGTAGAATTCTTGACTACAACTTTTTGTCAAACATTTGGATTGCTAAAGGAAGGGCTCCCAATTAAGAAAAAAGAGGTAGGCACCATAAAGACCCATCAGTTAAACACCATGTTAATAGAGCTTCAATCCCCATAAAATACTAAGGATTTTGGTCCAGGCGGTCTGGGAATCAAACAAAGCATGCTAAAAATAAAGGATCTTATGTGTGTCATGAACGTGTTGTGCTGGAAATTTTGAGTAAATTGTGTTTTCATTGATGTCAAAAGGTTTGATGTCAAAAGGTTGATGTTTTTTTTTGAAAAAAATTGAAAAGCTTGTATTAAAACAAGGGGCAAATACAACAGGGAGATAACTCATCCCAAAAAAATAGCAGAGAACTGAACAACAAGCAAGGAGCACAAAGGAAACTCCCACAAAGCAAAGAAGGCAGCAAGGAGCGAAACCGCGACATGTCGCGAAATCGCGACATGTCGCGGAATCGCGGGCAACAACCCAGTCGCGGCCGCAGCAGCGCCCTCAGCCGCGATAGCGCGACATGTCACGAAATCGTGACATGTCGTGATATCGCGACAAACCAAGGCCTCCACGCCCGGTCGGCAAGAGAGTCGCGAAATCGCGACCAAAACTCCAAGAAGCATCAAGTCTTCGAAAAGGTCGCGACATCGCGACGAGATTCCTCCAAAGCTCCCAACCTGCTAAAATGTCGCGAAATCGCGACCAGTTTCGAGTGAGGGCAGCAGCAGCAAAACCGGTCGCGATATCGCGACAGTTCTCAACCTCGACTCCCCTGCGCCAAAAGCGTCGCGATTTCGCGACATGTCGCGAAATCGCGGCACGTCGAGAAATCGCGATGAAATTCCTCCGAAGCTCCCAGCCAGCAAAAGTGTCGCGATATCGCGACCATTTCCAAGTGAAGGCAGCGGCAGCAAAACAGGTCGCGATATCGCGACAATTTTCAACCTTGACTCCCCTGCGCCAAAAACGTCGCGAAATCGCGACGACTTCCATCCCCAGACCGCGAAAGCTCAGCAGGTCGCGAAATCGCGACAATTTCTCAAAGAAGACCTCATCAGCCAAAAAGGTAGCGAAATCGCTACAACTTTGCATCAAAGACAACGACAGCGCGCCAGGTCGCGATATCGCGACATGTCACGAATTCGCGACATGTCGCGATTTCGTGACCTATTTTCTGCGGAGGCTGGGAAGGCAAAACCTGTCGCGATATCGCGACAACTTCCCGCCAGAGGCCACGGCGTCGTTACAAGTCGTGAAATCGCTACGAAAACCATCCTTAGCAGAAAAATCTTTACACATGATCATAAATGGCATTCAAGGCCTTGTCTAATCACAACGTCCTCGACAGGCATATCACTATGCATCTGCACTCCAACTTCCTTCTCGGCACCCAGCTTAGCAAGAAAATCAGCCGCCTTGTTGAAGTCTCTACGCACATAGATGGGAACCACATCATCCAATTCTTTCCAGAGATCCTTTATTTGGGAGACAAGGGACCGCAGCCTCCAGGCCTGCAAATTGAAGTTCCTCATGCTATCAAGAGCACCCACCAGAATTTGAGAGTCGGACTCAAGAATTATCTTTCTATGGCCCTGCTTTACAGCCCAGATAGAGGCAAATTTAACGGCCAAGGCCTCCGCTTCATTGTTTGTGGCATGACCCAGACCTTGCAGCTCCCAATAGAGCACAGACCCAAGATGATCGCGACAAACAACACCAGTTCCCGCACTACCCGGGTTTCCCTTAGCAGCACCATCAGTGTTAATTTTGATCCAGCCTGCAGGGGGAGGGTGCCATCTATCAAAAGCCTGTCTTTCAAGATCAACAGCTCCCTCAGCCGATGGCGCAGAGACAAACTATTTTTCCTCCTCCACGTAGATAGCAACCGTTTCCGCTACTTTGCTCCAGATGACCTGCCAGATTCCTTCAAGAGAAGAAAAAGTTTCACGGAAGATGCGGGAATTTCTCTCCAACCACACCTGCCACCAAATAAAAAGAAAGCCGAGCTCCCAGCCAATGCAAAGAGCCTTGGATTTAAATCTGCCTCTCTTCCATCTGTTCCAAATATTGGTCCGAGTCACATCACTGTTGGCTTGGATTTTAAAGGTGGAGAACCAGCGCATCCAAATCTGCCGAGTGAAAGTGCATTCAAACAGCAAATGATCAGCAGTTTCCTCTTGCTTGCGACATAACACACACTGAGAAGGACCGATGATACCTCTATGTCTGAGATTGTCAAAGGTGAGGATTCCATTATGCATAAATTGCCATGCAAAGAAGTTCACCTTTGGCCAGCCTTTGGGGTGCCAAATCTTCTTCCAGACATGGACCGAAAAAGAGTGAGGTGGAGGCTCTGGAAGAATCTGATTGAATCCCGCTTTCACAGTATAAACCCCAAGGTTCCCAAAGCCCCAGGCAAGTTCATCCTCCTCATCTCGTCCAGTAAGAAACCTAGCTGTCAAAATTTTTTCCAAGATGGGTGCCAGCTCCGGGGGAATTGGAATTGGCCATTCTTCCAGCCTCTTGAACTTTTTGAACTTGTATTCCCCAATTTGACTGGTATTGAAATAACTCTCAATAAGAATCCAGCCCTTGTCTTCTATGGCTGATTTAATGGGTTGCAGTTCAGGAAACACAGTAATAATAGGAGGGTGCTGATCCCAGGAATCAGTCCAGAAGCGGGCCTTCTCCCCTCTCCCCACTTTCCAAAACAATTGATCTTTGATGACTTGAGCTCCAAGCTTGAGAGTCTGCCACACTAAGGATCCGTTACCTTCCAAAGGGAAACGTCCCAAATCATTGGGGTGAGCATGGTCCAGGTATTTACTAGATAGAATTCTGCTAAAAAGGGAAGTTGGCTGTGAAATCCACCTCCAGTATAATTTTCCAGCCAAAGCTTGATTATTAAGCTTGGAGCTTCTCAGTCCCAGCCCGCCTTTATCCTTGGGCTGGGTGACCTTATCCCAACCGACCAAGGCCCATTTCTTCTTCCCTTTAGCACCCTCCCATAAGAAGCTTCGGGCCATTTTGTCAAGCTCTTTCCAGATAGAATGTGGGGCAGCCAGGATGGAGAATTTATAAATTGGCAAAGCCTGAATAACAGATTGTAAGAACGTTAATCGGCCTCCATAGCTTAACCATTTAAGAGCCCAATGATTCACTTTCTCTTTGATGCCATCCAAAAGATCCTTCCAGAAATTAATTTTTAGTTTTTTGAAGTGCAGAGGAACCCCCAGGTAAGTAACAGGTAGAGAGGTCCTAGTAAATCCCAGAACCTCAGTGATTCTGTCCTGTAACCTTCGATCGAGGTTGAAGAAGACCACCTTGGACTTTTTATCATTAATGACTTGATTTGATGCCCGAAGGTAGATGTTAAGAGTATCTCTGATTCCTCTGGCTTCCCTGAAGCTGGCCACTCCCACCAATCCTGTGTCATCCACAAACTGTAAGTGGGTCAAGACTTCTGTCCCCACTTTGATACCTGTTATCAAACCGAGATGACGTCTTCTCAGGAAGAGTCTGCCTAATCCTTCAGCTAAAATGAGGAAGAGGTAAGGGGAGCAAGGGTCTCCTTGACGAAGACCCCGAGAGGCGCCAAAAGGAGTCGAGGGGAGCCCTTTGATTAGAACAGGAGAAAGAGGGAGTGGAGATGCAACTCAAGACCCGATCAATCCAACCTGAGAAAAGCCAAAGGCAGCCAACATCTTAGCCAGGAAGCCCCACTCCACCCGGTCATAAGCCTTAGACATATCCAGCTTTATAAACATTCCTTTGTTACCTGAAGTTTGCATTGTGTGGATTGCCTCCTGAGCAAGGACCACTTCATCCAGGATCTGTCGACCTTCCACAAAACCCCCTTGCTCCGAGGAAATTATTTTTTGTAAAAGAGGTTTTAGCCGCTCAGCCATAATCTTCGTGATTATTTTATAAATAACATTACATAAGGCAATCGGTCTGAAATCAGAGATATGAACCCCCCCCTCCCCTTTAGGAATTAAAGTGATGAAGGTATGGTTGAGAGCTTTAAGCATTCTTTTGTTAGTTCTGGACTCCTCAGCAACAGCCAAAACATCCTTCTCCAGAGTATCCCAGAAGGCCTGGAAAAATTCAATAGGAAAGCCATCTGGACCTGGCGATTTTCCAGTGCTCATCCCAAATACCACTTTCTTTAGTTCATCACTGTCAATGGGTCTAAGGAGGATCTGATTCTCTTCTTGAGAGATGAGAGAAGGGATGACATTGATAACTGCATTCTGAGCAACCACATCTTGGTCCATACTATTCTTAAAAAGGTTTGAGAAATAATCCATTGAGTGGGAATGCATTCCAGGGAGAGTATCAAAAGAGTGGCCATTCTCATCTTGAAGGACTTCCATGTTATGCATTTGTCTCCTAGCACAAGCTGAGCGGTGGAAAAATTTTGTATTTCTATCACCTTCTAATAACCAGGAGGTTCTAGCTCTCTGTTTCCAGTAAATTTCCTCTTGGTTATCAATGTCTTCAACCGCTTTGCGTAGAGCATCATCCTCCGCCTTAAGGTGCTCAGAAATGGAGCCATCCCTGAAGTGTTTTTGCACCTCCTCCCATCTTGCCATCAGGGGAGCCCTCTGGAGCTGGAAGTCCGACTTATTGGTTTGTCTCCACTGTTTCAGTTTACACTTGACGAAATGAAGCTGTTTATGGAATTTGAACATAGCTGTCCCATAGGGTAGGCGGCCTTCCTCCCACCACTAGGGGATTTTCCTACGGAGATCCTCCTTTTGCAACCAGAAGTTTTCAAATTTAAATGGCTTGTGGTGTTGACCTATCATCATCCCTCCTTCAAGCAAAATGGGAAAGTGATCTGAGACAGGGCCTTCCAAAATTTGGAGCTTCAGATTCCATTTAATAAATGCCTCTTTAGAGACCAAAAACCGGTCTAATTTTACCTTCCGACTGTGTGGCTCGCTCCTCTTATTTGTCCAAGTAAAGTAGGTTCCAGGGCCTTTGATATCAACCAGGTTAAGGGTCTGGATTTGGGCAATCAAGAACCGGTCCCCTGGATCCAAAACTGGGGCCCCACCTTCCTGATCCCGAATAGACAATTTGGCATTAAAATCCCCAGCTAAGATCCAGTCAAACACTTCCCGGGAGGATCTCATATTGTGTACAACATTCCATTGGAGCCGCTGGCCATCAAAGCATTGAGCCCCATAGAAGTTTGTAATGAGAACATGATCAGCTGTGACATTATTTCTAAACAGAGAAGTTAGAACACCCCTCCAAGCTATGTGTTCTAAAGCTGTCCAAACCTGAGAGTTCCAGAAAGTGACAATCCCCCCCGAGGCACCCTGAGCAGCCACATCCATATAACCAGCACCCCGCCATATTCTGTTGGCAGTCTTGCACATAAGATCTACTGACATTTTGGTCTCCTGGAGGAGCAAAAAGTCTGTTTTACATTTTCCTAAAAGTCTTTGAACAGCAGATTGATGGGTTCTGCTGTTTAAACCCCTAACATTCCAGGATTGAATAATCATTGAGAACCTTGAGAGCAGTAGGACTCAATGGACCTCACCAATCCTCCATTGATCAGCTTATCTCCTTGCACTGCCAGTAGATCCTTATTGGATTTTCTGCCTGCTCCTTGGGAAGTACTATTTTTAGACCTCTTCTCCACCTGGGTAATCCCAAGAACCGGCCTTTCCCTGTTCTTTTCAGAGCTTCCCATAGTAACATCCTTGATAACCGGCTGTGCTGGGGAGTGGATGACCAGTGCCCCTGAATTCTCTGGCAGCAAAGTCCCAGGGGATTCCATTACCTGTTCTAAGACAGGGGTAAATGATGGAGAAGCCGGGGAGTGAATGTTAGTATCCTCAACATTCCCATCCACTCCCTCCATAACTTGGTCCTCTTGATCCACTAGGGATTTAAAGATTTCATACCGATTGGTTGACTTAAGTTGTGCATGCTCCTTAGAATTTTTCTTCTTATTTTTCCTTCGCTTCGGAAGTTCAAAACCATCTTTCTGGAGACCAGAATCCTGAGGAATACTAGATGGTTCTTGGACAGGGGTAAACTTACCCACTCTGGAGCGGTTTGGATTTCCAAGCGGAGCCTCCACTTTTGTGTTCAGGGTATTTGGACAGAACCTCGCCAGATGGCCGTGCTGATGGCAGGCTCTGCATCTAAAAGGAAGGGCCTCATAATCTAACTGTTGTATCCAGGTAAGCCCTGTCAACTCGAGTTCCACCTCGGCTGGTAAAGGCTGGCTAATATCCATTTCAACACAGATCCTAGCGAAGACAGCTGTGTTTCCCTCTATAGTATCTCTGGAGACTCCTATAAACCTGCCTAATGAATTACCAATCATTTCTAGAACCTGTTCCCCCCAGAACTCCATAGGAAGAGCATACAGCCGGATCCAGACCGGGACTGCCGTAGGTTCAATACGAGGGTCAAAACCCACTCTCCAAGGTTGGACAAATAACCCAGCTGGGCCATGGTTCCTTTTCTCAGATTCAAAAGCTCTGTTTCTATCTGCTAAAGAAGAGAAACTAATAATGAAATATCCATTACTAATAGGCCATAAGGAGTACTCACCTAGTGGCTCCCAATTTTGTCTAACCCAGGTGTGCAGAAAGTTCAGAGTGGGACGGATACCCATGAATTTTCAAATTGGGTCGTGATGAGCACGATAGGAGATTGTGTCTTCGACCAGTTTCGGTTCTATAATAATCTTTGGTCTGGAAGTTGATTGCGGAAGGCAACCGTTAACTCGGTGTGTGGAAGCACCCTTGCCAGCGTTCTTGAGTAACGTCTGAAAAGCAGTCCTCTGCGCTTCACCAGTGGAGGGCGAGGGGTTTTCTTTCAGCATCTCAGCGTATGAACTCTTTTTTCCAGCAGAAGAGACTGGAGGAGACCCCATCGGGCCCTCCCGGAACGGCTTACAAGTCTTCAGAGTAGTGCAGAAACAATCAAACAAAGGCTTTGGGAAGATTTGTCATGCCAGAGGCCCTCGAGCAGTGCCCGATGCCGGTTCAAAAGTTTTCCTGCCAAATCGCCAGAGCTCGAAAACTCTTAAAGTTCTAGTAGAAATTTTTCCCTGTCAAAAGGTTGATGTTAGAGAGCACTTTGTATGGCAATAATATTCTTCTATGGTTGATATGATTGAAATTGATCAAGGCAAAGTTCATCCCAAAAGCATGCAAATTGGTTGAAAGAAGAGGCCATGGTTTAAAAGGAAAGACAAATATTATTATAATATTTTTCAATATTATAATAATTGGGTCCAAGAAATTATTAAAAGAAGATATATCTTGGACAAGGTTTATTGAGCTTTTATAAAGGTTGCAAAGGTTTTTAAATTATTTAAATTAAAATATTTTAACAAAACTTAAAATTTTAATTTAAAATAATTTATGGCGCCAAAGTTTCAATTGAATTTGAATTCAAAAGTAAGAGAGGTTCGACGTTTTATAAAATTATTTTTCATATTCAAAAGTTCATGATTCGAATGCTCAAGTGAAGAGATAATTCTTGCGCTCGATTTTTGAAGAGGAGAAGACGTTTGTGAGTTCTAAAGGAAATGGAGCCAGAGTTGTGTTGAAAACTGCCTAGAGCAAAAGATACATCCCATAGCACCAGGTAGCGCAGGTGGTAGGAGTAATGTGGCTAAGGCGCTTGTGAAAGGGAAGCTTTCAGTTTCGAATCCCATCGGGTTTTTTTGCAAGAGGGTAAAGCCATTTTTGTTTTCATTGAAGGTGATTTCAAATATGAAATCATGGATATTTGGTTTCGTGCAGGCATGTAGCCCAAGCATCTGCCTAGCTTTGGGCTAGGGCATTATGGTGGCTAATGTTGGACATTTTGAGTGATAAGTTTTCATTGATGTCAAGAGTGAGTGGTCATTGATATCGAACTTTTAGCACCAGTTAGTGGCAGTTTTAATTGGAAGTATCTGTCTCGGTTTCAGTTTCAAGACCCAGTTCACAAAAGTCAGATGAGGTCCAAAGTGCAATAAAAAACCCACATAAATAATATTATAATATTATTCTATAATATTATGCCAAGGAATTTTAAAATTAATTTTAAATTAATTTATTAATTAATCTAGTTAACTTATAAAGTAATTTAAATTAATTATTAATTATAAATTAATTTAAGCTAAGGTTAAATAACCCTAAGGTGGGTTATCAAATTTAAAATTTGAAATTCGATTTCAAATAAAGCGTCACCAACGTAAGGAGAAATTAAAAGCATGTATAAAAGGGGGGAACTCCTACCCTACCATACTTACCATGCCTTTGAAAATTAATGCGAGCCTAAGAATTGAGAGCTATACAAATTGTGTTGCGTCCAAAGTGAAGGAGGAGTGTGCACGTTTCAAAAGGAATAGACAAAAAGTGAAGGCATAATAGGAAGGTGTTATACCTTCCTTCATGTGGGCATTAGTAGCCCACGTGGTGGGCTCCCAAGTGCTAAGGCGCTTAGGCTAGAGGAGATGACGGATCAAATCTCGCCGAATCCTCTTTTGTGGGAAGTATAAGGTATGCTTGGAAATTGGTCACCGAAATTTTCAGAAATATAGTTGGGCATTTAAAATTAATTTTTACATATTTAAATTGGTTCTAAGGTTGCTAAAGGAGTTCTAAGGGTTTTTGCAAAATTAATTTTTTAATGTTGTGTGCTCAAATATTTTGAAAAGATTGTAAGGTGTTTTGGTTGATATTTTTATGACGTTGGATATTATTTTAAGTTGGATTTTATAAGGTGTATCAAGGAAATTATCTTTATGTATGGTATGATGAGTGTTGTTTTAAAAGGGAGCAATAAGGCATAAATTGAGTTGTGATTTTTTTATGTCCAAGGAATATTTTGGAAAGTGTTGAAGTAATATTGTTGTGTCTAACCATTGAAATTGAAAAGAAGAAACTATGATTAAGATATGATTTCTAAAGGTACTTCTACATCCAACAAAAAGTATGGGCATATTCTTCCTAGTGAGTGATTGTTGAAAATTGTGAATAGAAATTTGGAGTGACAAGAGATTTTTGGTTTGCATTGTTGAGAGTTTTTTTAATTAATGCTTCAAGGTTTTTTGGAATTAAGAGTTGTTGATAAAACCTTGTTTTATAAGCATTGTTGTTGAAGTGTTTGAGTTGAGTGAAGAACTTGAACTAGGGTTTGGAAAGAACATGAGTATCATTTTTATGTGAGATTGGTTGATAAAGCATTGTTGGAAATATTTGAGTGAGTATTCATATGCTTGGACTAGGGTTTGTGAGCAAGAATCATTTCATTGAGTGATTGGTTGAGTAGAGTTGGTTAAGCCTAGTCAAGTGAATGTGTGAAGTGATTTTTCAAGTTCTGTGAAACAAATTATTCTATATTCTAAATTGATTTGAGAAAGTGATTGAGTATTGATGAGTGTGAAGCATATTGAGTCTCTAAAAAATCTCTATATGTTTCTAAGAGAGTGATTGAAAGTGATTGAGCATTGTGATGAGTGTAGAGCATATTGAGTCTTTAACAATTCTCTTTATGTTTCTATGAGATTGGAAAATTTCTAGTATTGCATTGTTGAATAGATTTGAGGTAAGTCTTAGAGAAGACTTGTGGACAGATTTGTGTGAGCTTTTGTGGAAGCTTACAATACAGATTGAGGATAAATTTGAGGATAGAGATTGAGGATAGATTTTAGGACATATATTGAGGACATATTTGAGGATAGAGATTGAGGATAGATCAGAGGGTAAATTTTGGTGCAGATTTGAGGACAGGTTTGTGCCAGACCAGAGATAGAGATTGAGCAAATTTGTGCTAGATCGAAGGATTGTATTTAGTACAGATTTGAGATAGATATTTGAAGGTGATAGAGTATAGAGGATGATAGTCTCTAGTGGATAGATATCCATTATCTAGGGTAGTGAGGATAGGTATCTTCAGTGGATAGAGATCCATTAGCTAGAGCAGTGGGGGTAGTAGTTCTTCTAGAAGATCACTAGTCAGAGCTAAGGAGCAATGAGTTATCCTATGGATAGAGATCCACGAATGTGATTATGGTATTGGTGTATCCTTTAGACAGAGATCCATAAACATTGTAGGGAAAGGATTCCCAAGAGAATTTATTTAAGAAAAAATTATAAGAAATATTTTCTTCATGGAGTAGCCCACATTGGGTGAACCACATAAAAATCATGCCTCTCATGTGTGTGATGTTTTGTATGATATTTACTACTTTAATATTGTTGATGTTATCATTTAGATTAAAAAGCAAAAATTTTTATCTTATACTGTTCACCCCCCTCTTAGTATAAGCACATGTTTCTCAATTGGTATAAGAGAAGGTATCTCCATGAAAAGACTAACAACTTGGAGGAGGATCCATAAATAACACACATGACTTCATAAAATGAAGATGAGACTATGTTTGATATAAAAGAGGAATTATTTTTTGCTCTCAGAAAGTTGTAAATAATTAGATAGAAGAATTCAAGCTTGAAGGAAAAAATTCAAGAGGATGAAGCAAGGATGGAACTTCTACAAAATCTCATAGAACTCACGATAAGGGTGGAATAAGGGAAGAAAATTGAGTAGGATATGACAGATATGTTAAGAGCAAGAGAAACAAATGTGAAATATTAGAATCAAAAAAAAATTATCTAAGGAATGAAGTTGAAAGAACTAAGGTACTACAAGATGTAGAGAATAAGAAATCAAAAGGAGAATCAAGTATTCAAGAAGCAGAAAATTCAAACAAGGATAAGCAAGCAAAGGATATCAGAAAGGAAGAAATAAAATAAGAACCTTGGATGAGAGTTAATCACAAGAGGAGGAATACTCCACCACAATCTCAAGAGCATCCAAACAGGTTACATAATTTCTTCCAAGGTCATTGTTTTTCTTGTAATAAATATGGTCATAGAGTTGTACATTGTATTAGTTATGCAAGAAACAATGTCAATAGAAATTTAAATTATTTTGCACCTCTTATGGATAATGATATTATATGTTACAAATACAATAATTTTGGGCATAAGGCTAGATGGTGTAAAATGATACTTCCTAAGTCTAGTAGAAGAAAAACAAATTCAACAAATAGGAAAGATGAAAGGAAAAATGTAAAGGCTAGATCAATGTTAGTTCAAACAACCCTTCATGCTCGGGATAAATAAGAACAATGGTATCTTGATAGTGGTTGCTCTAGTCACATGATAGGATGCAAAGACAAATTCATTGTATTAAAAGAAACCAATAGAGGATCAGTAAGTTTTGGTGATAATGGATCAACAAGGATTGGTGGAAGAGGAACTCCGAGTTTAGATAATGGGAAAACAAGAACAAAAAATGTGTTGTATGTTAAAGGGTTAAAACATAATCTGTTAAGTGTAAGTCAACTTTGTTATCAATGGCATATGGTTACATTCCATCCAGATAGATGTGAGATATGAAAATTAGAAACTAGAAAATTCATTGCCGATGCAAGAAGAACTACAAACAATCTATACATGCTTAGTGAGATTAAAGGGGAAAGTGCTTTCTATCACAAGAATATTAGAGTTGGTTTTGGCATATAATATTGGGTCACTTGAATTTTGATAACATAGTCAACATAAGTAATAAGTAGGCTATCAGAGATTTATAGAAAATAAAAAGGCCACAAAACACAATTTGTGCACCTTGTCAACATGGAAAAGCAAACTAGAACAAGCTTTAAGTCAAAAGTATTTATGTCATATGAGCCATTGAGTTTAATACATACTAATCTATATGGTCCTACCAGAAAATAGAGCATTTAGGGTGAGAGTTACTTTATTTTATTTATAGATAATTACTCCATAATGGTTTGGGTAGATTTTATAAAATAGAAATCAGAAGCTTTTGAAAAGTTCAAAACATTTAAGAAACTGGTTGAAAATGAAACCGAAAAGATAATTAAGTTTTTGAGATCTAACATAGGAGGAGAATTTAATTCAAATGAGTTTGTAGATTTTTTTGAACAACATGGTATTAAAAGAGAATATTTAGTAGCAAGAACTCCTCAACAAAATGGAGTAGTTGAAAGGAAAAATAGAACTATTGATAATATGGCTAGAGCTATGTTAAATGAGTTTAAGCTCTCAGATGGGTTTTGGAGAGAAGTAGTCAACACATTAGTATACATAATCACTAGGGCTAAAATTAGGGTAAACCATCATAAGACTCCATATGAGCTTTGAAAAGGAATACCGACCACTCTAAAACACTTCAAGATTTTTGGAAGCAAGTGTTACATAAGACAAGAATATCAAAACTTAGGCAACTTTGATGCAAGATGTGATGAAGGAATTTTTCTTGGTTATTCATCAAAGAGTAAAGCCTATAGATGCTTCAAAAATAGAACACGCACTATTGTAGAAAGTATAAATGTAACAATTGATGAAAAGATAGATTGAAGAGAACCAGTTCAGAAAATTGTGTATCAGGAAGATGGAAGTTTTCAATAAGAGTTTCGTGAGGAATCAGATGAAGAAGAAGAAACACAAAATATTCTTCCTAAAACTCCATATAGGTATGTACAAAAGAATCATCCAAAATAACAAATCATTGGAAATCCAGATGTAAGACAGACAAGGAGAAGGATAATAACACCATATCAACAAGCAAATTTTTCTTTGCTATCTAATATTGAGCTAAAAGTGAATATGAGTTCAGCATCAAAGAAATGGATGAGGAATTAGATCAGATAGAAAAAATCAAGACTTGGGAACTTTTCCCATGACCAAAGTCCAAGAATGTGATTGACACAAATGGATGTTCAAAAATAAGCTAAATGAAGATGAACAAGTAGTAAGGAACAAAGCAAGGTTAGTATACAAAGGCTATGCACAAGTAGAGGGAATCAATTTTGATAAGACATTTGCTCCAGTTGCATGACTTAAAGCCATAATAATATTTTTAGCCTTCTCAAGTTTTAAAAACTTCAAAGTATATCAGATGGATGTTAAGTCAGAATTTCTAAATGGTGTTCTCGAAGAAGTGTACATTGAACAACCAGAGGAATTCATGTTAACAGATAAACCAGATCATTTATACATATTGAAAAAGGCACTATATGGTCTAAAGTAGGCTCCTAGAGCATGGTACTCAAGAATAGATAAGTATCTTCAGGAACAGGTATTCAAAAAAGGAATAGCAAACAACAACGTATATATCAAAAATGAAGGGAATAATCTAATAATTGTGGTTGTGTATGTTGATGACATCATTTTTGGGGGAAATAATGATAATATGTGTAAATAATTTGCTAAGAACATGTAGATCGAGTTTGATATGTATATGCTTGGTGATTTGTATTTATTTCTTGGACTTCAAATTTCATAATCAGAGAAGGGTATTTCTCTCACAAACCAAGTATATAAAATAAATATTAAAGAAATTCAGGTTAGAAGATTACAAATTGGTAAGTATCGCCATGGTCACATGATGCAAGTTAAGTAAGGATGATGAATCCCTAGATGCATATTAGAGACTATACAGATCTATGATTTGTAGCTTATTGTATGTTACAGCTACAAGACTAGACATAGTACAGTCAGTGGGATTAGTGGCAAGGTTTCAGGCAGCACCTAAGGAAACACATGTGGCAGCGGTAAAAAGAATTCTTAGGTATCTAAAAGGGACTATGGATTTTGGGCTTTGGTATACCAAAAGTGACAGTTTTACACTCACAACATATACATATCCATATTGGGACTAGCAACATTGATGACAGGAAAAGCACAAGTGGAGGAGCATTCTTTCTTAGAGATTGTTTAGTCTCTTAGCTAAGTATGAAGCAGGTTTCAGTATCCTTATCTATGGTAGAAGTAGAATATATTGCAACAGTAGCCAGTTGTACACAGGTATTATGGATGAATAAAACTCTAGAATACTTCAAGATAAAGCATGATCATACTATTCCCATACTATGTGATAATACAAGTGCTATAAGTATCTCAAAAAATCTAGTGATGCACTCTAGGACAAAGCACATTCCGATTAAGTATCTTTTTTGAGAGAACACATGATAGATAAATAAGTTAGATTAGAATATGTTACTATAAAGGAACATATAGCAGATATTATCACTAAGCCACTTTCAATAGAAACCTTTGATTACCTTCGAGGAAAACTAGGAGTAAGACTCCCACCCCAGAATTAACCACCTCAAGAGGAGGTGGGGGAGGGGCTAATCTAAGAGATTTATTCTTAGCCCCGAGCCCCAAAGGTGACCCTTTGCCATTGATGTCAAAGGGGGAAATATTTGAGTAAGGGAGGGAGATTTGGATTAAGGAGAAAGCATTGAGTCAGGGGGAGCAGTTTCCTATCGGGAGCAGAACAGGAAAAATGTCAAGATTTGGTAAAATGAAATTGGGTTACCATCAATGAAAAAGGGGGATATTTTTGGAAATTTTGAGTGATAAGTTGTCATTGATGTCAAAATTTCAACACTAGTCAGTGGTAATTTCAGTTGGAAGCATCCGTCTCGGTTTTAGTTTCAAGACCCAGTTCACGGAAGTTAGATGAGGTCCAAAGTGCAAGAAAAATCCCAAATAAATAATATTATAATATTCTTTTATAATATTATGCCAAGGAAGTTTAAAATTAATTTTAAATTAATTTATTAGTTAATTTACTTAACTTATAAAGTTAGTTAAATTAATTATTAATTAATTTAATTATTAATTATAAATTAATTTAAGCTAAGGTTAAATAACCCTGAGGTGGGTTATCAAATTTGAAATTTGAAATTCTATTTCAAATAAAGCACCACCGACGTAAGGAGAAATTAAAATCATGTATAAAATGTGGAACACCCACCCTACCATACTTACCATGCCTTCAAAAATTAATGCAAGCCTAAGAATTGAGAGCTATACAAATTGCGTTGCATCCAAAGGGTCACCAATTGAATCATAGGTTCCTCAAGAGTAGAGCCAATACAAAGCCCATAAGAGGAATTATAATTTTTTTTTAGAAATAATGGTTTAAAAAATGATATTCAATTGGCATACCTTAATAACAAGATTCGAGGCTACGATCTTCTCCTTAGACACCTTCTTAATTACCACCAAGTTGGCTACGGTCAAATATGAGGGTTGTAAAATCTCCTCTTCCAGAGCCTTCATCTTCTGAACCTCATCCATCAAGGGTTGAGCTTCTCCTTCCCCTAACTTTGAGGAATTACCACCTAGATCATTTGATGGGACTCAACCCAAGTTCTCCTTCTAGATCCATTCCATTCTTGTAAGTCTGTTTTCCTTCTTTTCCTGTGCCTTGAGGGGACATTGGTTCACCCAATTTTTCCATAGCTATATCATTGGGTCAACCTATTTTTATAAACAATGGGCTAGTACCAAGTACCTAAAATGATATAAGCAATTTAGAAGAGGTAAGATCCACCTTCGGATATGCCATGACACACATTCTTGCGTAAACCATTCTTGATTTGGCTCTGGTTACCAGATCGATAAGAAGGAGATCCCCCATAGCCTTGGCCACACCTCTCAACACATCTTCATGCCAAATATATTAAGGGAGGATAGGTATATAAACCCATAGAGGCATAAAGTTAAACCTTTGCGTATGAATATTGAAACCAAGTTCTAAATTCCATAAAAATAGACCTCTTTTATCATAGAACCAGGGGCCTCCCCCTAGGATACGGTTTACATCTTCCATGTAGTTTAATTTGATATAAAAAAATGCTTTAGGGGTTGCTACAATTTCCATAGAGCCCTGAGGTTTACACTTCGCTAGCACCCATCTTAAAATTGAATCTAGGTCTGGCCTCACCTCCTGGAACTTTCCTACAATGTCACAACTGCCATCACCCATGGTGAACTTAACTAGTTCACTCGGGATGCTAATGATATTTTCCACAAGGGATATATTGCAAATAGGTTTTGAGAAGGTCTCTCTCACACCTTTAGATGTCACTACAGCATACCAAATACCAAGGCTCAAGTTTTTAGGAGAATATTGTAGGCCATGAGAAGGGGACCCAACCTCCAACTTATTATTTGATGGTCCATGGCTTCCCAAAGGACCCGTGAAGTCAATACTGGGGTCTCTTCTAGATATACCATTTGGCCATCCTAGAACTACAACATTCACATCCAATCCAACTGACACATCTACATATATCAAGAGCTCCCACCACCCTTACACAAACCCATGTAAACTAGATTTAAAGTCTTCCACTCCCACCATTTCCCACCCTGATCACTACCATTCAAATTCTAGCTCTCATTCCTCCTTAAACCCTTGTACCTCCAATCCATGCACCTTTGATAATTATTGTAACATTATTATTTAACCCTCTAGAGTTTCCACCACTTGGCTTCAAACCCTTGAAATCCACCATTGTCAAACTTAGATGTGAATTAAAAACCCTCCAAAGTCACCACCACCTAGATTCAAACCCTCTAGAGCCACCATCACCTGACTCAACTATGAATTAAAAACCCTCCAAAGCCACTGGTATCACCTGGCTTCAAACCCTCAAAATCCACTACTATAGAACTTAGTTGTGAATTAAAAACCCTCTAGAGCCACTACCACCTAGCTTCAAACCCTCAAAAGCCACCATATTCGAATTTAACTATGAATTAAAAACCCTCCAGAGTCATTGCCACCTAGATTCAAACCCTCCATATGTTACAATATTATTTTTATTCATGTAAAAATATTAAACTATTTCGAGTAGACTCTAATAAATAAGTTTAGGATAGTGTGATTAACAAGTGAGTCTTAAACATTTGTAAAAATCTCCATGTTGTAAATGATGTTTGACTTATCATCTTTTGAGAGAAATTTATATCTTTGGTATCTTGAAAAATAATGAACGTAATATAAGGAAAGAGTTCCATGTTAGAAGTCTTTAATATTAATTTTTATTTTTATATAGTTTCACCTATTTAATATGTGAAGTAACTTTAAAATTTTGGATTATTCTCTTTAGAGTGTTTCTTTAGGATATAAAAGTTATTTAATAGTTCAGTCAGTGATTTAATTATGTTAATATTTTGAAGGTTCATTTTTTTAAAGAAGTATTTAGAGGTTGTATTTGATAAATTTGCATTAGATTTTCTTTAGATTTTTTAAAGGTTATAAATATCTTAAAATAATTGATAAAGTTGTATTCCTCTTAAAGCATAAATATCACGTTTAAATAAATGAATGATTCTAAATAATAGGCCATATGAGTAGTGAAAACTCTTTTGTTCCTAATAGTCAATTAAAGAATTTCTCTATTGAAATACAACTTAAAATGGAATTGAGGTCATATCTAAAAATGACAACTTGCTATGCTAATTTCAAAATCACCTAGTTATTGATTGAATCATCAAGAGGATGAACAAAAAAAGAAATAATTCACCCAGTACCGTTGAAATACGTGAGGATGTTCAACGATGTTTCAGCTGCTCCTAGAAAAGTAGGTCAGGACAGGAGGTAAATATGGGTAGTATGGGATGTCCATCGAGGCCATTGTACAATCAATACAATTAATGGCTCTTTAAGAAATTTATGAATAAGGATAAATCTAGCAAGAAGGAGGGTTAGATGAATCCATGATGATTGGAAAGGGATAACTCATCACAGTATTCATGACTTATCAAGAGAAATTATATTAGTTCTAGGCGATTGGCATGAACTTAGTTGTCCATAATGCTAGATATTAATCTAGGTATGTGGTCATAAATTAATCACTAAAGCATTTATGCTAAATAACCTTACATTCTCTCCTGGAAACATATGAGTTAAAATTAGACTCAATAATCAGCATTTTTGATAACATATTAAGGAAGGAGAAGTAAGTGTCTTCCCTCTAAGTGTTATGGGCCTTAGAGGACAACCCCAAGTCGTGGTTCTAGGGTCTCACACCATGATAGAGAGTGAGAAAATAAAAATCACTAAAGGCACCTATTACAATATTTAGCTAATCTTATCCACTTGGGGGTCGTCTGTAGGGGCCATAACCTAAAAGTAGTTATCAATGCTTTGTACTAATTACTTAATGGGTGTAATTTAAAAACTAAAAAAATTTACCCTAGTCGAACCTCTTTCCTCATTAGTTAATGTTCATTAAATCTATAATTCCTACCAGGTTGTTACAATCAATGCATCAGAATGGGTTGTCACACTAACCTTTAATTATTTGGTTCCATGTGTTTGGATAGCTAATATAGACATCATCATCTGTCTACACCATGTGCCTAAAGAAGTTTGTATTACATTGGTTGCTACTAAGTTGAGAACCCATGCTTGTTAGTGGTTGTTATGGGAGCTACACCATATGTAACCTATCTTATGTGAATTGAGTTTAAATATATATTCCTCCATAGGTTCAACAAGGGATCTTCTACATTTTATGTGGTTTTCTTGATGTAAACCAAGCAAACAAGATTAGCTAAGGATTACTCCATAGATTTCATAGGATTTTTATCCTATACATATTAACTATATCAAGCAGTGGTGGTCTTTATCTTTCACCATGGCCTTAAGGATGAAATTTGGTAGGAAATCAACATTCATCATCCTTACATCCTCGAGTATGTTGAAAATATGGATTTAATAGTACAAAAAAATATTTAATTATCCCATCCCCAACCATAGCATGATTTCAACCCTTAATGACCTTCAATAATTGTAATAATGAACATCCCAGGGATTATTATGTTACAAATTATGTCATGCCATCTACAATAAATTCTATGAAGAATGTTGTAACTTCCTAATGGAATCTATGGAAGCAACAATGTTAGAAGATGAAGATCAATGTTCCTAGCAAGGCATATTGACCAACATATCAAATTATAAGCACAATGCCAATACCATGTATTTCTATGTATTTTCCCTAATGGGGCTCCAATCTCACCATAATATCAAGGTCCAAGGATTCATCAAACATTACCATGTTAATCTATTCTTTAATTGAGATAGCATGGATAACTTTATTAATAGTAAAACGATTATCTTTGGACTAAATATTAATACTTCAACCCAAGAAAAAAAATAAATATTGATTATAAATGGGGGCATAACATAGTGTGTGGGTTTAACAACTAAGGTTAACATCTATATGAGTGTTTATACTTGGTTTGACCATCTCTTTTCCATGAATGTGGGTAGTATGAATATCATCTTCAAATCATAATAGCTACACTAGCTAGGTGATGTTACTACTAATATGTAACAACTATATATCAAATGGATAGAGAATGACAAGATCATTTATCTCCAATCAATCCAACATCCTCCTTCCAAGATGGTAAGATTCCAAAAAATGGAAAGATATTGAAGAAAGGTATTCATGGATTCATTGCCTAGGTCAATTGCATGGAAGTTTAGTTTTGAGAACCACTTCTCCCAAGTCTTCCTCTAAACTTGTGGACTATTATGGATTTCTATATGGACTTATTTGGTGAACCCATGGTTCTTCCTACTAATTGCACACATGATCATACCATCCACCTATTTTTGTATAATTAGCCTCTAAATGTTCCTTACCACCAACCCCAACCCCAAAATTCTAAGATTGAGAAGCTAGCATAGGAGATGTTGAAGAAAGGAATTAATCATCTAAGCAATAGCCCTTATTCTTCTCCAATGGTTATGGTATGAAGTAAGGACAACTCTTGGTACATGTGTCCTAATTTTTTACCTTTCGACAAGATCCATATTAAATTTTACTTTCCTATATCTATTATAGATGACTTGTTGGATGAATTACATGGCACTAGATACTTTATAAAACGTGAACTACACTATGGATTCCATCAAATTAGAGTAGAGGATATTTATAATATTTCCTTTTATATGTAGGAGGGTCATTATGAATTATTATTCATGTCATTTGGTCTTACTAGTGCTCCTTCTACTTTCTAGAGCCTCATGAATTGGGTTCTTTTCTTTGCAAGTCTGCACTAATCTTCTTTGATGATATCTTAATATATAGAAAGTCCTAAGAATCTCATTTAATTAATTTGGAACATGCTCTCCACCACTTATAGAAGGATAAACTATTTTTCAAAAGGTCCAAATTTTATTTTGGAATCCATAAGGTAGAATATTTGGAACATATATTATCTCAATAAGGGATCAAGAGGTCCGAGGTGTAGACCAATTGGTTCATCCAAATCCCATAAGGGGGCAGAGGTCCAAGGTTCAAATCTTGGGCCTCGTCGAACTGAATGCTTGTCCCTTTCCTGGTGCTTTCAGTGGCGTAAAAGGTTTAAAACGATTATGGCATGGTGGTTATAGGGGCGGACTGCGCGAAGATCTGTGTAGCAGCTTCTGGGGCGGACAGCGCAAAATACTGTGGCATCCATAAAATATGGATAGCCTACCCGGATTTGTGGCGGCTACCAATTCCACCATGTAAATCCAAAAATAAAAAAATAATGGATCAAGGTGGATCATGATGTAGGAGTATACAGGGAAAAATTATATGTGTGTGTATGTATGTATGTACATAAATAAAATAATAATAGTAATAGTAATAATAATAATAATAATAATAATAATAATAATAATAAGTATAATTATTGTTCAGTTATCATTATTGTTATCATTCAATTATTGCTATTTTCGTTTAATTTATGGTGCTACTTAATCTATAGAAACAAAGATAAAATTTGGAAGGCTAAAGGTCACACCCCTTTTTCTTCCAATCCTTCTCTAATTTGTTTTTATTATTTCTTTCTTATGACTACCCAGTAGCCACTTGTATGACATACTTATATGGTAACACTTATATGACATGTTAGTATAAAAACACTTGTATGATACATTATCATACCAATGTATCATACAAGTGTTTTTATACTAACATGTCATATAAGTGTTACCATATAAGTATGTCATACAAGTGGCTACTGGGTAGTCATAAGAAAGAAATAATAAAAACAAATTAGAGAAGGATTGGAAGAAAAAGGGGTGTGACCTTTAGCCTTCCAAATTTTATCTTTGTTTCTATAGATTAAAAAACATAAATAGGATGTATTTTTGTATTTTTTTGGGTAGTTAAGTGACAAAAAATAATGTAATAATATTTATTACTTAGTTTTTCTGGTTTATGAGTTTGCAAAGAAATATTTTAGTTGCTAGAAGAGGTAGTCTTTAATTAGATCCATCCCCTATATTGCATAATTTGATATCACAACATGTTTTTAGAGGTCTACAATACATTCTAGAGGAGATATGGCATATCAAGAAAGAGGAAGGACATGTGGTCTTATGCCCTAAAAAGTAGACATAGCCAATATGTTGAGGGGAATCACAACCAGATTAGATGTAATTGAGACTACATAGAGGTAAGGTGTTCATATTGAAGATGTTAGTGATAGTGAAGATGAGACTAGTCACCTAGAAGCTCAAGTTGAAGAGCAAGGAGAAGAACCAGAGCAATGGTTAATTCAAGCAATCCTTAGCATTGGAACTAAGCCAAATTTAGATACTCCTAATTTTAATGGAAATTTAAATCCAAAAGATTTGATAGATTAGATAAAATAAATGGAAATATTATTTATTATGAATCTATAGTGGACCTGAAGCATGCATATGGATGAAAGGACATGCATTGATTTGGTGGGATCATGTCCAAATGGAGATGTTGCAAAATGGAAAGCACAAAATTCAAACTTAGGATAGGCTTTTCTCTAGATTAAAATCTATGTTTTTTCCTATTGAATATCAAATTAGTTTGTTTAGTAAAGTTTAAAATATCAAGCAAAAGGAGTTGGGAGTAAAGGAATATATGGAAGAGTTCTATAAATTTACTATAAGAGCAGGCCATATTGAATATTATGAGGAGAAAGTGGCAAGACACATCAATGGGCTATGGCTCTCCATACAAGATGAAATTTGTATGGTTCAATTAAAATAGTCAAAGAGGTGTATCAATATGCATTCAAGGTAAAAGAAAAATTGGTGTGCAAGCAACAAAATAATTTAAGATAAAGAGAAAAGTTCTCTCGAGGAAGACAACAAGCCAATAGTGGAAGAGAAAAAGAAAGGTAGGAGGGAGAAGCTAGTACTTCTCAAAATAATTTCAGCTAGAATACTAGAGAAGGTAGATGTTTATCAATAGGAAGAGGTGGTTATGATACATGAAGGGTTAGAGGATTCCCCAAACATTTATTTAGATGTGAAGAAGTTGGTCATCAAGCATTTGAATGTCCAAGTGTACACTAGAGAAATAATAAATAAAAAGAAGCTAAGAATCATATTGCACTAGTAGATGAAGAAATTATTGCCTCACCAAAGCACATGGAGGAACCAGAACAAGGAGAATCTCTCATGATGAAAAGAGTGTTGTTGAAACCAGCCAAAGAGGATCATGAATAAATGCAAAGAAGAAAACATGTAGAACCATGTGCAACTTTAAAGGCACATGTTACAAAGTCATTGTGGATAGAAGTATAGATAATTTAGTGTCTATGGATATGGTAGAAAATCTTGGGTTGAAGAGGATTGAAAACCCCAATCTATACAAATTCTCATGGTTTCAAAAGGGGCATCAAATTTTATTAAGTGAAAAATGTACGATAAACTTTCAAATTGGTTCTTCCAAAGATAAGATACTATGTGATGTTACACCTATGGATGCTTGTCATGCTTTATTGGGAATGCCATGGAAGTTCAATAGAAAGGCATTGCATTATGGTAGGGTGAACACCTATACCATTGTGAAGTATGAAAATAGGTACATATTAATTCCATTGAAGAACAAAGGAGAGGAGGTGGACAATAGTTCTAAAGTATGCTTGATCTCGAGAAAACAATTCTTGAAGGGGATGAAGGAAAAGAAATAATATTTTGCTTTAATTGCTAAACCTATGGAAGATGGGATAGTGGACAAGATGGATAAAATTTCATATGATTTGAATGATTTGTTAGAGGAATATGCAAATAATATTCTAGAAGAATTGTTGGATGGGTTACCACCTAAAAGGAGCATTAGTCATCACATAGATCTGATTCCTAGATAAATAAGGCAACATATAGAATGCCACCTATGGAGAATGAAGAGGTGAAGAAACAAGTCCAAGAGCTATTTGATAAGGGGATTATTAGGGAGATATTAATCCCATGTACAACACCAATCGTACTAACACCCAAGAAGAGTAGATAATTATGTATGTGCACATATTCACAAATCATTAATAAGATAAAAATAAAATATAGGTTTCTATTATCACATATGGATGATTTGACGGATTGCTTGAGCTGGAAAAAGTACTTTACAAAGATAGATTTGAAGAGTGGCTATCATCAAATCTGGATTAGAGAAGAGGATGAGTGGAAAACCACATTCAAGACAAAGGATGGATTGTACAAATGGTTGGTCATACTATTTGTATTGACCAATGCATCGAGCACTTTCATGTGATTGATGAATGAAGTGTTGACACCATTTCTTCATAAACTTATTGTTTTTTATTTTAATGATAGTATGATATTTAAAAAATGTAAAGAAGATCATTTGGTCCATTTGAGATTGGATTTACAAAGGTTGAAAGAAGAACAATTGTTGGTCAATATAAATAAATGCAACTTTGTGAAGAAATATTTAGTGTATTAGGGCTTTGTTATTTCAAAATAATACTTGTAAATGGATCTCATAAAATCTATTATGGATTGACCATCACCGAGAAGTATGTATGAGGTAAGATATTTTTATGGTTTGGCAATGTTTTATATGAATTTTATCAAAACAATTAGTGGGATATGTGCGTCAATCATGGAAAAAATAAAGGGTAGTAGGCATGAGTTCTAATGGATAGTTGCAATAGAAAATAGTTTTAAAATATTGAAGGATAATATAAAACAACAATCAATTCTAGATCTACCAAATTTCAACAAGGTTTTTCAAGTAGAATGTGATGTAAGCAGGATAAGTATAGGTGGATTTTTGAGTTAAGAATGTAATCTCATTGTTTACTTCAATAAGAATTTATGAAGCACAAAGGAAAAAATCAATTTTATAATCAATATTTGTATGCTATTGTGTAAGCACTTTAGAAATGGAGGCATTACTTATTACTGAAAGAGTTTGTGTTGTTTACGGATCATCGTGCTTTGCAATTCATTAATAACCAAGGTAAATTAAATCAAAGACATATGAAATGGGTAGCTTATCTTCAAAGTTACTTATTTTCTTTAAGCATACATTGGTAGTTCAAATCAAGTAGTTGAAGTCTTGAGAAGAAGTTTATTGATGAATGCAATGAGGATTGAAGTTGCTAGAATTGATGTTATGAAAGACCTGAATATAAATTATTTGGAATTCAATGAATCATGGGTAGCATGCAATAACCCTACTATAGAAAATAGAACACCATGGTTTAATTTTTTTCCAAGATAGATTACTATTCAAGGCGCAATAATTATACATACCATGAAGCTCAATGAAAGAGTATTTGATAAGATAAAATCATAATGGAGGACTTGGCAGATACTTCAAAGTAGATAAAACCATGGGATAAATTTTTGAAAGTTATTATTAGCCAATAATGAATGTGGATATAAGAAGATTTATGAAGGGTTGTCAAGTTTATCAACATGCAAAGGGAAGGATCCAAAACACTAGATTGTATCATCCATTACCAATACCAAAAAGGCCATGGGAGAACATACGTATGTACTTTGTTCTTGTATTACCATGAACACAAAGAGGTAATGATTCTATTTTTGCTATTGTTGATATATTTTCAAATATGGCTCACTTTTTTCTTTGCCAAAAAATGAATGATGCTACTCATAATATTGATTTATTTTGTAGAGAAGTTGTAAGATTGCATGGTTTTCCAAAAAGCAATATATCATATAGAGATACTAAGTTCATTGGTTATTTTGGCAAACTTTGTGGAAGAAGTTGGACACAAAACTGAGATTTAATTTAGTTTATTATCCACATATCCAAGGACAAATAGAAGCCTTGATAATTTTATTGAGGTTCTTAGTCGACAAGAAGACAAAGTTGTAGGATACCATCTTAGCACAAGTGAAGTTTGCATATCATAATTTGGTAAGAAAAAGTACAACCAAGAGTCCATTCTGAATTGTGTGTAGAATCCATCTAAGAGGAGTGGATAAGTTGTGGAGTATTTCTAATTTGAGGAGGCCAAGTTTTATAGAAGAGGACTTCACTAATTTCATGACCCTCCCTTGGTAAACTTTTTACTTGATGAATTTATCTTTAGCTAAGATATCTTGCAATTGAACGATTTATTGTGCCATGTGTTATTTCTGCAAATTATGGACTCTTGTGGAAAATAGAATATGACATATATATAAGTGTATGTATATATCTTATTGATGATATGTCTAACAGTTAATGATTTGTTTTTGTAGGTAATTATATTATGAAAGGATACAATATTACTAATAGAATGGCATTTTGCAGGAATGGGGTTTCTCATGTTTGGGATAAAGATTAACCATCAAAAGAAAGAAATGGGATATTAAGAAAAGAAGATGAAATTGGGTTTATTACATGATAGTAATATTCTTGTAATAGAGTAATGTATCAGATTCATTACAAGTAGAATAATAAGTTAAGTTCGACCTTTCTATTTTCTTTGATGAAGTAGGGAAATGTATCCCTTGATGAGATTTATGGTCACATATAATAATTTAGTGCAATTTTATACTATCTTGACTTGGATTCAAAGCATATCTTGTTGGAAATTTGAGCATGTTTTTTTTTCATTGATGTCAAGAGGTTTGATGTCCCAATTTGATGGAATTAATGTCAAGAGGATTTATTAATGTCAAAAGGTTTAAGGTCCTAAATTAATCTAAATATTTGTGAGAATATTTCTCTTGGTGGAACATGAGGTATAAGGCAGCAAGAAGAAAGGAATACCTCTCCATAATATTTGATAAAGGATTTATAAATTACCTTTGTGGTAATTTGACAAAGGTTATCTCTAAAAAATTTACCTTGGTGGTAATTCTACAAAGGTTAAAATACCCATTAATGGTGGCAAGGTTATCCCTAAAAAGAAAAGGCCCAAAAGGTTTTTAAATATTTAAATTATAATATTTAAATCCTTAAGGATTTAAATTTAAATAATTAAATAGAATAATTTGAAATACCAAAATTCAAATTACAAAAGAAGTCGACGTCAAAAATAGAATGGGCATGTGTATTAATAAGGTTAAGGATTAGCCTAAGTCAAAGTGTGTGGAATTCAAATAAAATACCGCTCGAAGTAATTTCTTGGATGATCGAAACGATGGAGGAAACAAAAAGAAACAACGTATATCTCGAAGCAAAAGTTTGGTCAAATTGTGGATAGGGTGTGTCTCCACTTTTGTGAGGTGGTAGTCGAGCTAGCAAGCAAGGCTTGTGTAGCGACGTAGGAGGCAGAAGGTGTTGGTTCAATTCATGTGAAGGTTCTTTTATTGCATGGTTGATTTAAAGTTTGGTGTCGGTGGTAAAGACAAAATGGAGGTATAGCATTTTTATAGTGTGTGGGTTGACTAGCCCACACGGTAGCCGTGTGGCAAATAGAGCGTTGGGCTATCAGGCAGTGTGGGTTCGACTCCCAGTGGCAGGCGGCAACAAAGCAGGTTTTATTTTTATTAAAAATTAAATTATATCCTAAAGTCTAAGGTGGCTAAGGTATGTGCTAGGGAGATATAAGGTGTTTTGAATAGTTTTTATTTTCTAAATAAAAAGGTTATAAAAATAATTTCTTGTTGACAAAAAATTAAGGTAATCTATTTTCTTAATGCATTGGAATAAAAGGTAAAGTGATATTTTATTTATCTTTTGGAAATGCATTAATGGCAAGTAGGAGATATAAGGTGTAAATGGAATTTTTTCTTATGTGATTGGTGACTTTTGTTAATGAAATTTATTGGCAAAGTTAAGAGTAATAAGGTGTATAAGTGGTTTGGCATTTTATTAATCTTTGTATGGTGAAATATTTTTTGAGCTGAATATTCATGTGAAGATTTTGAGATAAACGGTTGTTGTCTAACCTTGAATTAGCACAAAATGATTTGGTTGTAAGAAAGACAGGTTTTGAAAATGAAAGCAACACATAAATACAGCGTACCGATATGATGCAAACAAAAGTAGATACAGATGCTAAGTCCTACGAATGCATGAAGGAAATGACGCAGAAACAAGATGTAAGCAAACAAAGCGGGGCCTCTTTTATTGATATTGCTTTTAATCCGATTACAATACGTCCCCCCTCTAGGGCTCAAAACATGTGATACAATTTGTTACATCAATGGATGCATGGATGAAGCCGCGCTTCCAAGGTCGGACGGTACGCTTCCAGCGTCTTCCGCGTGCCCACATTCGAAGTGGGCGGGCTAAAGGTTGCCGCCGCTTGTGTCCATGTGTTCGTCATTCCTTGCTGCCCCTCTAGTATTCCTGGTGGTGAGATCCTATGCACAGAAAGACAACAAATCATTAATAGCATATGCGTATCTAGAAAAACATGCAATCCCCAAGGCCTCCAGTGGGCGCTTGTGGAATATCAGTGATAAGGTTGATAGATCGATTACAGAATGACATATGAATGTAAAGGACAACATCTAGAGTTGGTATCACCTAATTTTGCATCGAAGCGGCGTCGAACGGCCCCGTTATGCGCGTTTGCCCGTCGGGGGCCTCTCCAAGGTGAGCGCTCCAATGTCCCACCTACGCTCATCCAAATCACCTAAAACTCATGGGTTAGGCATTATATGTGATTTTAAGACTACCCAGATGCTCAGAATCTGCCTATCCTACCCATATTTTCTTGTATGTGACAGGGGCGCCCTACGAGCTAGTTAACACATAAAAATGATAAAACTACAGTCAAATCATGTCAGAATGCAATGAAACTTTAACAGAGGCATTAGGATATCATCAGGGACCTATTGCAAAAATAATAGTAAGGAAATCATGCATAAATTTCTAATCACTCCGGGGTGGGACGCTGGGGACTGCAGCAAAACTTGCAAAAAGTGACCTTGCAAATGTCCCATCCAGAGGCCTCCAAAACTCCTGCAAACTTGTGGTTAGACTAAAAACAGCATTTTGAGATGACCCAAAAGGTCATATTTGGCATATTCTACCCCAGGTCATCCTGTATCCGAAGGCGCTCCCTGTAGGTTAGTAAACGCATAAAAATGACAAAAACCAGGTCAAATCATGTCAAAAAGCAATGAAACTTGGACAACAGCATAAGTACATTAAATAAAAGAGAATGCAAAAATAATAGTAAAGAAATCATGCACAGATTTCTAATCACTCTGGGGTGGGGCGATTAGGACTGCAAAAGTTTGGGGGGCACCCGGGGGTGGGACGCCCACCGTTTAGGGCCTAGTTTTGACACCAATCCAAGTGGGATGGGTCCAAAACCTCCTAGGGGGTTGTGTCGATGAGTTTGGGGTGGGATTATGGCTGATTGCTTGGGTTTTGGGTCTGGATTGCGTTCCTAGTGTTCACCCGATAACCTCTCTTCCAAAAGAGAAATTAGGGATGTAGGAAGCACAAAGAGGAATGGGGGTATAGTTCGGCAAGCACTTCGTTGCTCCAAATGCTCCAGCTCTATTCTCCTTTTGGGGTGAGGAGGCTCACCTTTTTATAGACCTAAGGGTCTCCTTTGAATGCGCATGCGAGGGCGCCACTTGGCTCACCATGCCTTTTTGGGGGAGAGAAGATTCCTCCCTGATTTAGAGCCTCCTTGAATGAGGCCTCCATGATCATGGGCTTGACTGAAGTCTCTCTCTGATTTGAAACCGTTCCTCACAATTGCATGCCTTGAAGGCGAAGTTAGGTGGTGGATCTGGGCTGCCATTTGTCAAGGTTTGACTTTTTTCCAATCAAACCTGCTAATCGTCCCACCCTGGAGCGATTGCTGCTAATCATCCCGGGGTGGGACGAATAGGATTCTAATCGTCCCAGGGTGGGACGAATAGGGAGCAAAGTGCTTAAAAGGTGCAAAATTGACCTCTGACCTTCCAAAACTGATTTGGGAGTGGTTAGGACCACTTTTTAACCTCTGGAGGCTGCCCTAGGGGGTATGTATGCCAATTCGGTCAGTGCTTGTAGTCACATAATCGGATTGGTGTTATTTTGGTGTCTATAGATGCCCCTTTTTGGGATGCGTTGTGTGTGGCATAGTGCTGAGCAAAAATAGATGACCAAAGCACTTAATGATTAGGGTTTCTCAGTAACCTAACCAAATTTTGATGCCCCAAGTATGGAAAGGGCACGCATTCTTGAATCCTTGCTTCTGACGAGCTAAGGAGCTTAACTCAAGTGTAACCTTTTTCGGTGAGGTGTACTTGATCTTGGACATTGTTCAGACATGAATAGGCAAAGGGCGCAACCTTTTGTCCGAGGAACCTTTTCTTCATGCTTCCAGAATGCCAAGTGTTTGTTTAGCTTGTGATTATTGCTTGTTTGCTGCCCCAAGCAGGAGCGTGATTGTCTTTGTCAATGATTCTTTGAATGCATGCCATTTCCTTGATTGGGTGTGTATTTGTTGATTGGTGACTAAGTGTGACTACCCCCTCAAGCGACGAATCGATGAGGGAATGACCAAAAATGAGAAAAGCGATGAGTCGCTTGACCCAAGATGACGTTTGTTAGGGTGCTTACAGTTGTTTTTCGTTGAACGCTTATTGCAGTTTTCCAACCATCGGACCTATTTTTGGTGGGTTTTGACCCTTTTTGCGATGTCGATTGGGGTAGAAATTATCAAAAATCCTCCTTCCCATGGAGCGGTCCAGCTATGCTAGCCTTCTTAGGGAGTAGGATAGTGAGTATTTGTGACCCCGACGATGGTTTTTCATGCCATGAATGTCAGGTGCAAAGGCACCTTTGTTCGACATATTTATTGTTATTTTTGGTGCATTTTTTGGATGCAGTTTTTGTTGCTTTATTTCTTGCTCTGTAATCATCCTAGGGTGGGATGAATACCAATTTTGTAATCATCCCAGGGTGGGATGAGTGCTAACTAGAGCGCTCATCCTAGGGTGGAACGATTACAGGCCTAACAACCTATATAAGGACCAAAACTAGGTTTTGGGCTCATTTGCAATATTTTTTTCTTGGTGATTTGGAGCAGTGAGGAGGAGGAGTGCGAGTGTGCGTAGCGGAGCGCTACTGAAATTTCATGGACATCATGAGTGCGAGAACCGGATCTTCGAGTGGAGGAGCCGAGGTGAGACCGGTATGATGTTCCTTCTCTCTACCTATTATTCGTGTGTGTTTGATTTAAAACTCACATATAAAATGTTCGTTTAATTTATTTTGTTTTTAAGGTTTTAAAAACCTAATTTTTTTTGTGTGTTGGTTTGATTTCATTCGTATATCAAGTTGAAAACCTAATATAGGAACTTTATTTGCTTTGTTAATTTTCATATATTAAGGTCAAAACCCTAGTACACAATGTGTGTGTTACTTTGTTTGTGTTTGTATTTAGGTTTTAAAACCCAAACGTTTTTGTTTTATGTTGTTTTTGCCATATTAAGGTTGAAACCCTAATATATTTTTATTTTGTTTTGTTTGGTTCATATTAAGGTTGAAACCCTAATATGATTTTTGTTGTTTTATGTTGATTGTATAGTTATTTTCATGTCTGCTGTCGTTGTTGTACAATTTTATTTTAATGTTTTTGTACTTTTGTTGTACTTTATTTTTCTACTTTTTATGCTGTACTTTTGTTGTAAATTGTAAATTGTAGCTTGTTGTTCTTCTGTATAGTTTTATTTTAATGATTTTGTTTATATTAAGTATGTACTTAATATCCCTTTTTGTTTTGTTTTATTTTGTTGTTTTAGGTGGTGAAGAGTCGGTACCACCAGTCGACTATTTTCTCTGATGCCGGGATGCCCTGACAGTTGTGGATTGGGAGTGGCTTGATGCCCTTGGGCTCAAGCACGTGATGCGTCTGGAGCCTGTGGTGGGGGATCAGGCATATTTGATTGCCCTGATCAATCTGTGGGATCCTTGTACCAACACTTTTCATCTCCCAATAGGGGAGATGACTGTTACTCTGGAGGATGTGTATCGGATTCTACGGATTTCGATAGATGGACTGCCTATCCGGATGACCCACCGTGACCAGTGGACAATGGTATTGACATGGTGTTTTGGTCCGAGTGGAGAGGGGGTGGAGAGGGCTGTGGAGAGGGCAGAGGCTGATTGCTAGATAGGCGGTATTCTGGTGCGGTGGTGGCTGGAGAAGGGCGTATTAGGGGTGAGGCATGCTTTGCTCATGGCCCTCATTTCCAATATGCTACTTCTTGACTCCTCAGGTGCGAGGTTCCCTTGGAACCTGCTTGAGTTGGTTTTCACATTGGTGGAGTGTCCTACATCAGCTCCACTTATTATGATATGGGGTCAGACGTTATTGGCACAGTTGTACGATGAGTTGTACGAGGTCCACTATCGAAAGCGAAAGGGGATCGGGTGCAGCTATCTCTTGCAGTGTTGGGGGTGGCAGCACATAGCTGTGGAGCGGCCGTAGGGTTTGCCTTGGACCACCCGAGGTGAGATGGTGGATCGAGAAATTGGATATGCCAATTTATGGTGGAGGTCAGAGGAGCATGGACAGAGTCGACGATGGGCAGGTGACGTAGGTCACTATACTGATGCCTTCTCTCGTCTAGTGCTAGGGTAGGTGTTCTGGTGGTCGTACCAGGACTGTCCAGCCTGGCCTGAGGTTGGAGAGTGGCTTCGACATGTGCGTAGGGGTAGATGGTTGATTGGGTGACATGGGATAGAGTAGGAGTACTTCCCATATGTCCGGGTGACAGGAGTTTGGGGTGCACCAGGGATTTCCTGGTGATCCCTTGATCTATCGACATCATGATGATGAGAGGACTCTAGTCTGGCCTATCATTGAGCCATTGGGTGAGGGGTCTGATGCAGTTATTGATGTACCCAATGTGGACGATGTCGGGGTGACTATAGAGTATGATCGATGGTGGATTATGCGATGATGGCGAGGTGAGGGGCCTCTAGGAGGCATGGATATGATAACAATAGGAGGTGGGGGTGCAGAGGCATCGATGGAGGGTTGGGGGCTCCGCTTGATGATGTTGACATGGTGGAGGTTGATGACTTCATCGATGATGGAGATGATTTGGGGGTTTTGGAGTAGCCGAATGTATAGGATGTCCCGGAGTAGTGGGTGCTAGAGCAGCAGGTCATCCCGGAGGTGCCCATGCCTCAGGCTATCTCAGGGGATGTGGAGGCTGGGCTTCATGCTGAGATAGCATGATTGGAGGGTCTCCTACGGAGATGGGAGGAGGAGCATAGAGATGCTTTGGTGGAGGTAACGTAGGAGAGGGATCTCCTACGGACTCATTTGGCACAGCGAGATAGCGCACTGGTTGTGTATCACCGATGAGATATGGAGTGGGGTCGATACCGGATAGAGTTAGAGATAGAGGTTGTCCGCCTCGGTGGATAGTTGCCTGTGCTCGATGGAGGTGGCTCATCACATCGTACGAGAGGCAGTGAGACTGAGCAGTCTACATCATCTCATCGCAGGTGGCTAGGTGAGGGTAGTGTTGGTGGGCAGGGTGCGAGGGCTGGCAACAGCCGCCTTGAGAGGTCCCATAGGACCCATACTACTAGGGGTAGTTCCAGTCGCACCGATCCTACGTGATCATGGTGGCCGACTCCCTAGGCTTTGGGGATTTTGAGTTTTTGGTTTTTTTGTGAGGTCAGAGGACCTTCTTATTGTAGCCTGAGGGCATTTTGACTTGATATATATACATGACTCTTTTTGGTTTGATTATATCCTTGTCATGGTTTATTGTTCTTTTATGCACATTTATTTATGTTGATGTATGCATATGCTATTATGACTGTGGATGATTTTAACTATATGATATAGATGTATGCATATGGAATGGATGGAATGATTTGTTGGTATGCAGGCGGTGGCACCATAGACTGTACAGAATTTACTGTCTTTCTGTACTATGTGATTGCTTTATGGAATAACTTTGCATTTGTAATTTTTGTTTTGTATTTTTTGATGGTGATGTAAGTAATGAAATGTACAACAATTGTTTTAGAATGTAGTTAAGGTTTTTCTGAGACTCAGATGCTTTAACTAACTAGTCAAGACTATACATTATCTTACAAGACTTTCGAACAAGGTACGAATCAGACTTGAGTTTGACCAAGTTATTTCACATCCCTGTGTGTGCGATTGAGTTCGTTTATGTGGTATTCGTAAGGATACCGCTAGTGCTAGGTAGGCTGTCCACCAAACCTGTATTGAGGATCACCTAATTAGCTCCACTAACTCCTTTGTTGTATTTAGTAGGATTAATCTATGATGCAATCTAGGATACCATAAGCTAGCTCATCCACATGCAAACATTGGTCTACACACACGCAAAGCTAATGTGATAGACGTATCATCATGCATTTAGGATACCGCCATTGCCAGGTAGGCTATCCACCAAACCCGTAATGAGGATCACCTAAATGGTTTTTCAAATGCTGAGAATTCTAGGGATTCAAGCTCAGGCGTCTTTCGGTTGTTCAATTTGTTGAGATACTTGCTCTCATATATAGTGATGAAAATCACTGTTTATTTTTCTCTTTTTTTTTCTCTTGAGCAAGGGGTTTGAGTAGTGGTGATAACCACTGTTATTTTTTATTGTTGCCTTTTGAGGATTTAGATTTTGAATTTTGATTTCAAAGTTGAGCTTGTGGGATTTTGGCTTGTGAATGGCATTGATCCTTTAGGCCTTGGGGATGACTACCCATCCTTCTCAGGGGCGTGTAGTACGAATCCTTATGACTTTGGGGATCAAAGGTGTTTGGGAATTTTGATGGTGAACTTTTGGGATTTTGCTTTGGAATGGCATTGATATTTTAGGCCTTGGGGATGACTACCCATCCTTCTCAGGGGCGTGTAGTATGAATCCTTATGACTTTGGGGATCAAAGGTGTTTGGGAATTTTGATGGTGAACTTTTGGGATTTTGCTTTGGAATGGCATTGATCCTTTTAGGCCTTGGGGATGACTACCCATCCTTCTCAGGGGCGTGTAGTACGAATCCTTACGACTTTGGGGATCAAGGGTGTTTGGAATTTTTGATAGTGGTGAAGACCACTATTTATTGTGGGGAATTGGATGGGGAAGAGCTTGTCCTTCTGTCAATTCTTAGCATTCTTGAACCATTCGCATAGGGGGATGAGCAGGATAAAATTTTTGCTTAAGGTACCCTAGACCGCTTTGTAGGTTTCATCTTTCGTTCACACAACTTGGGAATTTTTATGTGTTTTAAGCTTGTGTTGGGATGCTATGTAACAAGGCGTGATCCAAGTAAAACTCTACCTTGTAAAAATTGGTCTGACTTTGTACAACATTTGACTAGAAATCTAAAGATAGCTGAATGACGAAAACCCTAAAGACATTAGAAGACAACTGACTATGATATGGCGAAAATGCGAAGGGCGTTATTCTTGATGGATCTTTTACAAAATGGACTGAATGTGGAAAATGATGGAATTTCCGAGTAATTAGGTCTATGGTGCGATTTGACATGTATGACCCAGAAATATGCAATGTATGTATGCGATGCCTAATGCATCTTTTTTTTTTATTTTAAGATTATGCATGAAAGTGAGATGCAATTTTTTTGTTATTTTTGATTATCTGTTGTTTTTGAATATTTGTTATGGACGGTTTAACCCGAATGGGTGCGGACCAAGTGATTCTTATGGATCCTTGGAGGTTTTGACCAAAGGGATTATAGATACCTTTGGGGCATTTTGGGTGACCAAGCGATTGTGGGAACCCTTGGAGCTTTTGGTTTGACCAAAGGGATTATAGATACCTTTGGGGCATTTTTGGGTTGACCAAGTGATTGTGGGAACCCTTGGAGCTTTTTGGTTTGACCAAAGGGATTATGGATACCTTTGGGGCATTTTTGGGTTGACCAAGCGATTTTGGAAACCTTTTGGTTTTTTTGAACAATTTGGGCTAAATGGATACCTTTGGGGAATTTTTGGTGACCAAGCGATTGTGGGAACCCTTGGAGCTTTTGGTTTGACCAAAGGGATTATGGATACCTTTGGGGCATTTTGGGGGTTGACCAAGTGATTGTGGGAACCTGGGCTTTTGGTTTGACCAAAGGTTGATACCTTTGGGTTAACAAAGGGAACCCTTGGAGCTTTTGGAGTGGGTCAATGGCTCTCTAAATGTTGAATGGCCTCAAATGACTGATGTTCAAGGGTTCTAGTTCCTTGATTCCTTCAAGAGAGGCGAGCCGGTATGTTCCAGGTCCTATTTTACTATCGATTACATAGGGACCTAACCAATTTGCCATGAACTTGTCCCTTAAATGGGGTGGCAAGTTAGAATTTTGTTGGTTCTCTTTTAAGACCAAGTCACCAACCTGAAAGTCCCTCAGGTGAACTTTCATGTTGTATGCTTTCTTAAGTCACTCTTGATAGATACGTAAATGCTCGAGAGCATTGACACGTCGTTCATCGAGTAACGTAAGCTGGTCTAACCGGGCCTGCCATGTAGTGTCATCATCGATGAACTCTTGCATTGATATGCATAGGGAGGGTATTTCCAACTCGAGAGGCATGACTGCCTCGGAGCCATACACTAGCAAAAATGGAGTTGCCCCAGTGGGCGTCCGAATGCTAGTGCGATAAGCCCATAGGGCAAGTGGTATTTGGATGTGCCAATCCTTATGACTATCTACGACCATATTTTTAAGGATGGCAACTAGCATTTTGTTTGACACCTCTGCTTGCCCATTTGCCTACGGATAATAAGGTGTCAAAAAACTATGCTAAATTTTGTACTTTGTTGTCAAAGCATGCACATATTTGTTCTTAAATGACGTCCCATTATCCGAGATGATCTTGGATGGAATACCAAAATGACATATGATGTTATGTAAAATAAACTCCGTAATGCGGGGCCCAATCGTAGAGGTAAGCGAAATTGCTTCCACCCACTTAGTGAAGTACTCTGTGGCCGTTATGATAAACGTGTGATGACTTGACGATGCAGGGGAGATCTTTTCGATGAGATCTAAGCCCCACTATGAAAATGGCCAAGCCGATTGGATCGGCTACAAGGCTTGAGAAGGTACGTGTGTCAAGTTAGCATGGTGTTGACACTTCATGCACTTCCGCACATATGCACAACAATCTCGCTCTAAATATGGCCAATAATAGCCCATGCAAAGAATGCGCTTTGCGATGGCCATACCGTTGAAGTGGCCACCGCATGTACCATCGTGCGCTTGGGTGATCACCCAAGTGGACTCCTGCTGGTCCAAGCAATGGAGGAGGATCCCTTCGTAGCTCCGACGGTATAAAATGTCTCCTAGCAAGACATGTTTTGCCACTTTCTATTTGAATGATCTTTTCATGGCGTGCGACAATCCAAGTGGGAGGCTACCCAACTTGAGATAGTCTCTTATGGGTGTGTACCAATCCTGCTGATCAGAAACCTCGATGGTATGAATGATCGATCCCTCTTGAAGTTCATCCCTAGCAAAAGTTGAGCGGGAAAGAACTTGTAAAAATAGCATTGTGTTGCTATTAAGAGGGGTTGGAGAGAACAAAGACCCCTAGTTGGCATGATTCAGACTATCATGGATTCGAGAGAACCTATTCTGAGATGGTTCAATCTGGATCAGGTGGATTCTTGGCGTTATGTCAGAGCTTGCATGCTCCATCATGGATTGCGATAACATTTTGACTTGAATGGTTGTCATCTCACCAAAAATGTCTTGCGGGATTAGTGACCCCAAAGAGGCCATAGTGTCCACAAAATGATTCGATGATCGAGGGAGTGCCTCGATGTCGTACCATTCAAGCTTTGCCAAGAATTTATCCACAAGGGCTTTGTAGGCCTATAGAACTGGGCATTTGCATTGGAATACCCCTTTCACTTGGTTGACAATTAACAACGAATCACCAAAGATATTCAAGCATTTGATGTTCATGGTGATGGTTGTCTAAAGACCTATGAGCAAGGCTTCGTATTCAACATTGTTATTGGTGCATGGGAAATCAAGTTTAAATGATAAAGGCATTGGAGCCCCTTGCGGTGTGAAAAACATGATTCCCATGCCACCCCCTTGCTCACATTTAGAACCATCAAAAAATAAGGTTATGTCGGCCTGTGACTCAGGCTCATCAGAATCTGGCGATTCTGAGACATGGAAGACCCCATCATCGGGCAGCTCTATGGTCAGAGGTTGATCATCTTCGAGAGGAGCCTCTGCTAGTTGATCGATGATGACTTGACCTTTGATGGACTTTTGTCCAATGAATTCGATGTCAAACTCCATCAACAACATGATCCATTTCACCGTGCGACTACTGTGATAAGTATGACTCATCATGTACCACAATGGATTCTCCTTAGACACAACATACGTCGTATTGCTCAGCATGTAATGGCATAGCTTTTTGGTGGCAAATACCATCGCCAAGCATAGCTTCTCAATGTATGCATAGTTAAGTTCATAACTGACTAGGGTGCGGCTAAGATAATAATTAGCCTATTCTTTATGTAATTCATTTTTTTGGGCTAGCATGGCACCCAGTGCCACCTCAGTAGCTGAGATGTATAAATAGAATGACACTCCTGGTCTAGGTGGTGCCAATACTAGCGGTGAAGCCAAGTATTGTTTGATGTCATCGAAGGCTGACTGGCACTCGTCATCCCAATGAAATGCTACCCCCTTGTGCAATAATTTATTCATGGGTCGGCACTTGTCAGATAACTATGCTATGAAGCGCTTGATCGATGCGACCTTACCCTACAAGCTTCTGAGCTGCCTGATGGTGGTTGGGGGAAGCATTTCAAGGATTGCCTTGACTTTATTTGGATCTACCTCGATGCCTCATTTTGAGACTATGAAACCCAAGAGTTTTCCAGATGTGATGCCAAATACGCACTTCTTGGGGTTTAGCCTAACCTTGTGTTCGATGAGGCGATCAAGGATCTTGCGTAAGTCATCGAGATGATTTTGGTGCAAAAGAGATTTGGCCAACAGATCATCCATATAATCTTCCAAAGTTTTATGCATGTGATCATGGAAGATGTATGTCATAGCGCGTTGGTAGGTGGCGCCAGCATTTTTAAGGCCAAAGGGCATGACCTTATAACAAAATGTCCCCCAAGGCATCGTGAACGCCATTTTTAGTTGATCATCGAGATTGATACGAATCTGGTTGTATCTCGAGAAACCATCCATGAGGGAAAGCATTTCGTGGCCTACTGTAGCATCTACCAATGCGTCGATGCTAGGCAAGGGGAAATCATCCTTGGGACTTGCTTTGTTTAAATCTCAAAAATTGGTGCATATGCGAATCCTCCCATCAAGATTTTTGATGGGTACCATGTTGGACAGCCATGGTGGGTAATCTACGTAGATGACAAACTGTGCATCCAATAACTTTTGTAGCTCATATTTGACCATTAAGGCCACTGTTGGGTGCATCTTACGTAGCTTTTGCTTGACTGGCTTGACTGTCGGATCAAGTGTTAGATTATGCGTGACTAGCTGTGGGTCTAGCCCCGACATGTCTTTGTAGGACCATGCAAAAACCTCCTTCTTCTCTTTGAGAAGGGCAATGTAATCGGCTTGCTCTTCGAGGGATAGACTTACCCCAACTTGATGATTTATGGATTCATTGGATCAGAACCGATGTCTACGTCAATCATTTCTTCGATTGACATGTGGGATCCATCCTCCAACTGGTGTGGAGTTGGGATCAGGTGGATATCATTTGCTGAATTTAGATCTACGTTGGGAACGTCGGGTTCCTCTTCAACATGGAAGATATCCTGAGTCTGTCTTGGGGTGAAATGGAACATCTCATCGCAAGGCCAGTACTCTGATGGGGATGGTGGTGTGTCAGTGTGATCCCAGTCTATGGCATCTAGGTCTAGATACAATGGTCATGTTGGATCGGTTGGATTGTGGATGGGGGTGGTTAAATCAATGGAGATCATGTTGATGGACTGAATTTGGTCTCCATTACCACGTGGGTGTTGATTCAGACATCCTTGGTGATCCTTGTACCTCGGATCTGGCTCTGTGGGTATTGGCACAAAAGGATCGGCCCTATGTGTAGATAGAAGGATAGGGTCTACCCTAGGCACTGATGGCCCTATAGGGTCTCTAGGTGGGAGGTGCTCCTTGTATGCCCGAAGTGGTGGATGAAGCACTTGGTTTAACTGTACTTGGTTTAAATGCCACCTATGCCTTGGTCCCATATTTAAATGTTCAAACATATCATCGATGTCTATGGGGTATTCCTGTTGCCTCATATGGTTGAGATATGCCATCTCAGTCTCATCCTCATAGTCGTTATCGGAGATCCATAGGCCTTCATTGGCTCTGACAACTATGTGCCCCTCTCGTTGGTATAGCCTCCCACTAGGCGTTTCTTGATCACTCCCCCCCCCCCCCAAACCCAAAAATTCCCGGGGGGTCATGTTGGGGAAGATACTTGGATCTTCTCCCTCCGGTGGATCACTTGGCCTTATGGCCGGCATGGGAGGCTCATTTTGTTCGAGCAAGTTGATTTGGTCCCTTCTGGGTTGTTCTGCTCTCTACGGGAGGGCTGGATTCTCTGGAGGTAGCAATTGCCCGATTGGAACATTAAAGGGGAACATTGCCATGAAGTCCTCCTGATAGTCGTCAATGGGTGTCACCTACGAGTGATTGCTATCGGACTCAAAAGGGTCCCAAGGTGCTACCTCATAATCTGACTCATCTTCAGAAGACCCCCCTTGATTTTGTTCATATCCCTCTTGGAGGTTACTTCTTGAACTTTCCCCTTCCTCGATCAAAGGGGAGGGGTTGTTGAGGTCAACAAGGTTTGTTGTTAACAATGGGAAATAATTCCCCAATGTGTATGTAGTGTTGGGATTGGCATATGGATCTTGTGCCAACCCATCCCTATTGCCTAGACCTAAGCCTTGCATGGTTTCTACCAAGATGTCAAGGGGCAAAGGGTGGTTGAACCCTACTCCTGATTTATCATATGGCATCTGGTATCTCGGTTGACAAAGAATGCGCATTCCTTGTTCGTATCTTCCCAATCCATATCCATGCCAATTACATTGGTCTAGGTATTTCAAGGCGAATTCCGGGTTGGATAGATAGTCAACATTCTCAGCAAATGGCTCTTCATCCTCTTCCTCTTGTAGGTAGGGTTCAATGCCATTCTCGAGGCCCCCATATACAAAATTGGTCTGATTTGGTGGGTAACCTAAAGGGATGATAGTGTCGATGGGGAGGCGAGGTCTCCCCATGTCTTGCATGGATTCGAGCATGGGTGTTGCCACAATGTTCCACACTAGGTACTCCCCTAGGCCCGTATTGGCCATCTCAATGGTAATCATCGATGGTTGAGGGGGAGGGAATGGGAGTTCTCCCTGAGTCCACTCCATGTTGGGTGAACCAGGTGTCTCGACTTCCATTCGGCTAGGCACCTCTTCGGTAGAGATGGTTGAGACTAATGGTGGTACCTCCTCTAGGGGCTTCTTCCCATTGTCCTTCGGTGTGGCCACCATAGGTGGCATCGTTGGTGAAGGAACAGATGATGAAGATGGGCTAGGTTGGTGAGTTGAGGGACTCAACAGTGAGGATGTAGGCGGAATCGGACCCTGTGTGGATGGATTCAATTGAAAGTCCAAATGTGTCGATGGGAGGGTCGATTGTGGCATCAATTGCACCGCATTGCAAAACTTAAAGGGCTCTAAGTCTCCTGGGACTACATGTACTTGCCCTTCGTATGTGTACTTGAGGCATTGATGGGCTATCGAAGGGACACACTTCATGTCCCCTGATCCAAGGCCGGCCTAGCAAGATATTGTAGGCCATCTCACCCTCAAGGATGTGACACAACGTAGGAATGGTCTTTTGTCCTACTTGGATGGGCAGGACAATTGTGCCAACCATCGAGCATAACGCGTCGTTGAATGCTCGAAGAGTGTAAGTGGATGCCACAATGTGGGATGCTGGTAGCTTAAGGTGTTTTAATGTCATTATCATGATTATGTTGTTGGATGAGCCAGTGTCCAACAACACCCTCTTGAATGGAATCCCGTTGACCCATGCAATGACGTGCAGGGGTGGATCCACCATATCACCAGTCACCAGTTTTAGTTCATCTTCCCTGAAGGTTATGACTGGTTCTGTGCACTGTTTCACATGTCCTACAAAATTGTTGAAAGAATTGGCTTCATGGGGTTGTAGCTCAATGGCTTTGAGTATCTCCATCAGAGCCTCTCGATGGGGCGGTGATTGTTGGATGAGCTCATAAATGGAGAGCCTAGCCGACGTGGTCCTTAAACTTTGAGTAAGTTTAGTCCGAATCATGGCCACTGGTCTAGGTGGGGGAGGTTGCGTAGGGTGTTGTGGAGGTTGTGACATTGATGGAACATTTCCTGTAGCTGCAGCGGGTGCAGCCGTGTTTGGGTATCTTTTGTTCCATGTCACGATGCTTATCATCCCTACGTATCCTTGCATGGGGTAGTTTTGTGTTACCTCGTTCACTTGTAAAGTCTTTGCCTGCGCATCATGGGCAGGTAGGGGGTCTTTGAAGACCTCCATCTGTTGGTTGCTCAGTGCTACGGGATTATCTACCATGAGCGTTTTGTTGTCTATCAAGTCCTGCACTAAGTTTTTGAATTTCCAACAAGTGGAGATCTCGTGTCCTTTCTGTCGATGAAATCTACAATATAAGTCTTCCCTATAGCCCTTGGGTTTTGGCATGTTGGGGTCTATGGGTCGACTTTTCGGCAAGTTTATCAGGTTTGCCATGAACAAGCGGTCAAACAAGGAGTCTCTAGACTCCGTGAATTGTGTGAATTGTCGCCTAGGGCGACGCTGCCGATTTTGCTCTTGTTTATGATTTTCCTTTTCATAGTTATCAAGAGGAACTGCTTGATAATTAGCCTTTGGGGGCTGTGTCATTTGTGTAGGCTTTGGTATAGCTATGGCAACCTGATTGACCATGATGGGTTTCGGTTGCGTGGGCCTAGTTTTAGCATTTTTGGGCCACTCTTTCTTGCGTGGCTTAGCAATCTCGTCATCTTGTATTTTGATCTCCTCAATTATCTTGGCTTGCGCCAGGGCTTCTTCGAGGGTGGCATATTGCTGCAGCTGCAATAGCATGGAGATCGACCTTAAGCAACTCTTTGAAAACATTTGAGTCAAGTCGGCCATGGGAGGGAGGTAAGGTAGCTTTGAAAGCAATGTCCTCCATCGATTCCCATAAGCAGCCATGGTCTCATCATCATACTGCTTAAGGCCAGCTAGGTCACTTAAGGATGCCTTCTTCTTGGTGTTGAAGGCAAAACGTTCAAGGAACGCGTCCACTAGCTGGTCTAGATTGTTGATGCTATGCTTCGACAATTGGGTAAACCAATCCGAGGTAGGGCCTACGAACATGGTTATAAATGTTCTCAGAAGCAATGCATCATTGTCCTGAATGCCAAAGCATTGACTCAGGAACCTTGTTACGTGCTCTTGGGCATCCTCATCCCCTCTAAAAATTGCCAATTGAGGCATTTTGAAGTGGTCGGGGTATGGGGGTGCTGAAACTGAAGGATGCACAGGGTGACTACGGAGTTGGCGTAATGTGGGCTTTTGGGGCCCTGAAGTCTTGGTCTCCATAGACTCTAAGCGCTCTAGTAGTGCTTTGTATGCATCAGAGGATTTGATTTCCTCTTCTTTGGTTTGTTCCCATTGTGAATTACGAGGAACTTGAGGCCTATGGAGGGGTATCCGGATAGCGCCCCCCTGCCTTGGTAGGGCATTTCAGCCCGCTCTTCTTCTCACTCAAATTCCTCATAGGCCTCTTGAGGAGTTTTTGGGCATGACCTATAAACATGGATGGGTGCCCGAGGAAGGCGCCCATCATTGGTTCTAGGGGTGGCCTCCCGCTCAGGTCTCGGAGGTCTTGGAGGCAACGCTTGATAAGGTCGTGGAGACCTGTCTCGTACTAAGGGGTTGTGCCTCTCATAAATTTCTGTCCTATGCATGCGAGGGGTTGGAATCCTCTCATGCATAGTGTTCTGGAGCAACTCATCTATCTGGCATTGAATGCACTCTTTGTTAAGATGATATAGTTGTTCTAACTGCTATTGATCTTGCCTAAGCTACATGATTTGCGCTTGGCGGGTGGCCTGTTTGGCAAATGCCAAGTCGATTTGTTCTATCGTCCTAGGTCTAGGAGGCCTAGATGCCTCCCCTACATATCTATCTCGGTCATGGTGATCCGAGATCTCTATGGGTCACTTTCCTCTATCGAGGTTAGCAGCATTCACCCGAGGCTCTGGCCTCAATAGGTGATCTTGATAATTAGCAGGTGCGGAGGTGCATTGCTCCCATGCGGTGTATTGCTCTTGAGGAATATACTAGTTTTCCTCATGCTCCCTTTCGTACATGTGAAAGGGATGGGCAGATTTGGCTCACCCTATCTGAAGAGCCTTGCACTCTAGATTTGGCCTATTAGTTCTAACAGTAATGAGGGGTGGAGGGGGAATGATATAATCATGTGGCCCCTCCTTATGAACCCTATGCTGCTCTAGCACTTCATCGCACAGTGGCCACTCATAATGAGTGTCTAAGGGGGCCTTCCCATGTGTGTACTCCTCCTGAGAGGGTCTGTGTTGAATGGGAGTGCCCCTCAAAGGGGTGCCTCTATAGTCCTTTTCTGTAGTGGCATAGTGTGGACTATGTTGTGGGTCGGGCTGCCAAGGTGGTATAACCAAGTCCTTGGGGCTATAACGGAGGTGACTTGTGCCTCCTTGTATACTTTCCGTAGCTTCTGCCCGTGATTGGGCTTGGCTACGGGTATACACCATGGTGGTGGTTTTTCTAAAAAGATATGTATATTTTTATCTCCTTTACAATTTTTATGCTATACCAAACAAAAGGGGACCACACAAGCAAAGAAATGATTATCTCGTTTACAGATTAAATGTGTGCCCTAGATCTAGTCCAATGTGTTTGATTTTTGTTATGTAAATCTTGTAAAGAAAACTTTGTTATACATGCATAATGAGGGCTCTTGTATCTCCAAAATGGTCGCCCCTTCAATATACCATTGCCAGGCCGTTATACCGAACCTCTCAATATACCCGCCCTTACGTGAGGGAAACTATTGGTACGCGAGAGCAGAACAGTAAGTGGAACATAGGCGGTACGAAAGGGGGATCACTCTATTTTTGACACCTACCATAGAAGACTTATCCTCATGCATGGGGAATCACCCCCGCTACACTTGGTCAGCTTTCATCAGGATTTACGTCTAGCAACAGTCACGATCAGGGTATATGTATGCAAAATCCAAGCCAAGGTGGTGATGAAATCCACCGTTGGTCTTGATCAAGTGTTGGGGTATTAAGACCAACTCCTTGATGTTAACTTTATTAGGTGGTGTGTGTGGTTCCTTTTAATTGTGTAAAGAAAGAAAACATACAACAAAAGATGATTTTCACTAATGCAATGCTTTAAAGTACGTTTTATCTTTCAAAAACCATTAGTAGCAAAAAGGAAATCACAAAACCTACCTAGAACTGAAACCTATAATGAGGACTTGCCATTTGTGCAAGTATCATGCAAGCAAACCAGAGAAGAATGCATTCCTAATCAAGTTCCTTCCATTTAATTTACTCTATGTTTTTTATTTTTTATTTTTATTGCAAGAAAGGAAAACAAACTACTTAACCTTTCTATGCAAGTGTCTAAAAATAAAGCAAAGAAAGCAAAAATTTGCAGAAACATAAAGTAGAAAAACATAGAGGATGTTCAGAAGGCCTACCTCTTCTCTGTCCAAACCAGATGCCTCTGAGTTTCTGCTCAGAAAATGCATAGAGTTCTAATCATCCCGGGGTGGGATGAATAGCAGGTCTGCATTCATCATAGGGTGGGATGAATATGCATTCATCCCGGGGTGACACGAGTAGCAGTCCAGTGCCCGAATGAGTAACACCTGCAAAGAAAAACCACAAAATTTGGATCAAAAACTTGATCTTAACAGTAGGGGATAGGGTCCCACCATGATCACCACTGAAAGCAATATAGAAATATAGTGTACCGATATGATGCAAACAAAAGTAGATACAGATGCTAAGTCCTACGAATGCATGAAGGAAATGACGTAGAAACAAGATGTAAGCAAACAAAGTGGGGCCTCTTTTATTGATATTGCTTTTAATACAATTACAATACATCCCCCCTCTAGGGCTCAGAACATGTGATACAATTTGTTACATCAATGGATGCATGGATGAAGCCGCGCTTCCAAGGTCGGACGGTACGCTTCCAACGTCTTCCGCGTGCCCACATTCAAAGTGGGCGGGCTAAAGGTTGCTACCGCTTGTGTCCATGTGTTCATCATTCCTTTCTTCCCCTCTGGTATTCTTGGTGGTGAGATCCTATGCACATAAAGACAACAAATCATTAATAGCATATGCGTATCTAGAAAAACATGCAATCCCCAAGGCCTCCAGTGGGCGCTTGTGGAATATCAGTGATAAGGTTGATATATCAATTACATAATGACATATGAATGTAAAGGACAACATCTAGAGTTGGTATCACCTGATTTTGCATCGAAGCGGCGTCGAACGGCCCCGTTATGCACGTTTGCCCGTCGGGGGCCTCTCCAAGGTGAGCACTCCAATGTCCCACCTACGCTCATCCAAATCACCTAAAACTCATGGGTTAGGCATTATATGTGATTTTAAGACTACCTAGATTCTCAGAATCTACCTATCCTACCCATATTTTCCTGTATGTGACAGGGGCGCCCTACGAGCTAGTTAACACATAAAAATGATAAAACTACAGTCAAATCATGTCAGAATGCAATGAAAATTTAACAGAGGCATTAGGATATCATCAGGGACCTATTGCAAAAATAATAGTAAGGAAATCATGCATAAATTTCTAATCGCTCCGGGGTGGGACGCTGGGGACTACAGCAAAACTTGCAAAAAGTGACCTTGCAAATGTCCCATCCAGAGGCCTCCAAAACTCCTGCAAACTTGTGGTTAGACTAAAAATAGCATTTTGAGATGACCCAAAAGGTCATATTTGGCAGATTCTACCCAGGTCATCCTGTATCCGAAGGCGCTCCCTGTAGGTTAGTAAACGCATAAAAATGACAGAAACCAGGTCAAATCATGTCAGAAAGCAATGAAACTTGGACAACAGCATAAGTACATTAAATAAAAGAGAATGCAAAAATAATAGTAAAGAAATCATGCACAGATTTCTAATCACTCCGGGGTGGGGCGATTAGGACTACAACAGTTCGAGGGGGCACCCGGGGGTGGGACGCCCACCGTTTAGGGCCTAGTTTTGACACCAATCCAAGTGGGATGGGTCCAAAACCTCCTAGGGGGTTGTGTCGATGAGTTTGGGGTGGGATTATGGCTGATTTCTTGGGTTTTGGGTCTGGATTGCGTTCCTAGTGTTCACCCGATAACCTCTCTTCCAAAAGAGAAATTAGGGATGTAGGAAGCACAAAGAGGAATGGGGGTATAGTTCGGCAGCACTTCGTTGCTCCAAATGCTCCAGCTCTATTCTCCTTTTGGGGTGAGGAGGCTCACCTTTTTATAGACCTAAGGGTCTCCTTTGAATGCGCATGCGAGGGCGCCACTTGGCTCACCATGCCTTTTTGGGGGAGAGAAGATTCCTCCCTGATTTAGAGCCTCCTTGAATGAGGCCTCCATGATCAGGGTAGGCTTGACTGAAGTCTCTCTCTGATTTGAAACCATTCCTCACAATTGCATGCCCTGAAGGTGAAGTTAGGTGGCGGATCTGGGCTGCCATTTGTCAAGGTTTGACTTTTTGCCAGTCAAACCTGCTAATCGTCCCACCCTGGAGCGATTGCTGCTAATCATCCCGGGGTGGGACGAATAGGATTCTAATCATCCCAGGGTGGGACGAATAGGGAGCAAAGTGCTTAAAAGGTGCAAAACTGACCTCTGACCTTCCAAAACTGATTTGGGAGTGGTTAGGACCACTGTTTAACCTCTGGAGGCTGCCCTAGGGGGTATGTATGCCAATTCGGTCAGTGCTTGTAGTCACATAATCGGATTGGTGCTGTTTTGGTGTCTACAAAAACATATCTCCATCAAAGAAAAACATATGGGCACATCATCTTTGGTTTGAAGTGTTTTTTGGAATGAATGTTGTGAAATAAAAGGTGGAGTGAAAAGGATTGTTTTATAAGCATTGTTGGAAATATTTGAGTGAGCTTCATATGCTTCATTATTGAATGTTTAGAGAACATTTGAGATGGTGATTGAGAATTATTTGAGTTAGGGTTTGAGATCTACATTGTGCTCTTTGTTTGAAGAAGTATGAAAACACCTATTTAGGGTTTGTGATCAATTTGTGTTTCATTAATTGAATGATTGAGTGAAACTTCTTGAGTATTGGTATTGAGTGATATTAAAAGTGAATGTGCAAATATTAGAAATTAGATTTGAGAAAGCAAGAGTGTATAGTCATGTGTTAGATTGATTATATCTTTAAAATAGCAATAAAATTAATACATGTGGAAGTGGCAAACTTAATGATTGAGTAGAAAATATTGAGTTTTGATACAATACATCATTCTCTATATGTTCCAGAGGTTAAACTAATTTTGGACAGAATATGTCTAAACTGCTTCAAGTTAAAGGAATTATTTTGAAGATTAGACAAAGCATTTGATAACATTGTGTGCAAGATTTGATATTGATTGACCATATTCTGTGATTTGTTTTGAGCATGTGTTAGAACATATTTGAACAAATTCTTGAGAGGACTTGAAGGTATATTTGAGCAAGTCTTGGTGAATACTTGAGAACAGATTGATCAAGTTCTTGAGAGGACTTGAAGATAGATTTGAGCAAGTCTTGGTGAATACTTGAGAGAATATTGAGAAATTTCTTAAGAGGACTTGAAGGTAGATTTGAGCAAGTCTTGGTGAAGACTTGAGAGCAGATTGAGAAAGTTCTTGAGAGGACTTGAAGGAATATTTGAGCAAGTCTTGGTGAAGACTTGAGAGCAGATTGAGCAAGTTCTTGAGAGTACTTGAGGTAAAATTTAAGCAGAGTTGATTGGTGATTTGTTCAATATTTGTGTTAAGGCTTGGGTTAGATCTCAATAAATTTGATTGGTGATTTGTTCAAGCTTTGTGTTAAGGCTTAGGGAAAATCTGAACAGAGCTTATTGGTGATTTGATCAAGCTTTGTGTTAAGGCTTGAGGACAGAGTTGAGACAGAGGTTAGTGTATATTTGTGAGCAGAGTTAGAGCATATTTGTACTACACTTGAGATAAAGTTTGATGCAGATTTGAGATAGAGTTGAGAACAATATTTGGAGGTGATAGAGTAAAGAGGATAACAATCTCCAATGGATAAAGATCCATTATCCAAGGTAATGTGGACATAGGTCTTCTATGGAGAGAGATCCACAAGCCAGAGTAGTGGGGGCAGAAGTCTTATAGAATATCACCAGATATAGCAAAGGGGAAACAGTTCTCCTGTGGATAGAATTCCATGATCTAGAGCAAAGGGGAAAGAGTTATCCTATGGATAGAGTTCCATGAACCATAGATGAGGGGAAAGAGTTCTCCTATGGATAGAGTTACATGAACTAGAGTAGATGGGAAAGAGTTCTCCTATGGATATATTTCCATAAACAAAAGTAGAGGGGAAATAGTTCTCCTATGGATATATTTCCATGAACCGGAGTAGAGGGGAAAGAGTTATCCTATGGGTAGAGTTCCATGTACTAGAGCATAGGGGAAAGAGATATCTTGTGGGTAAATTTCCATGAACCAGAGCAAGGGGACAGAGTTCTCCTTTGGAGTGTGATCCATGAACTAGCTGGGAAGATAGAGTTCTTCTGTGGAGAAAGATCCATGAACCAGTTGAGGAGAAAGAGTTCTCCTAGATCAATTTCCACAAACTAGAAAAAAGGGGAGAGAGTTATCCTGTGGAGAGAGATCCATAAATCAGAGTATAGGGGATTGGTGTCTCCTTTGGACAAAGGTCCATAAACATTGTAATAAGGAATTGATTCCCAAGAGATTTGTTGAGAAAATTTTAGTAGAAATATTTTCTCCGTTGAGTAGCCCACATTGGGTGAACCATGTTAAAATTGGTGTCTCACTTATGTGTGATGATTTGTACATTGTTTTGATTACTACTGTTAATATTGATAATATTGGATAATATTGTTTGGGAAAGAAAAGTAAAATTGTATCTTATACTATTCACCCCCCTCTCAGTATAAGCTTGTGTTTTTTCATATCTCCAATTTATAAGCTCCAAGAAAACTGAAGTTATAAATTCTTCACTTGGTGTTGAGAGAAGGTTTTGGTTATTGGCAAGTTTGTGATGGCGCAATGGAAAATATTGGGATTCTATTATACCATAAATAGAAGATAAGGTAAAGCACCTTTCTTAATGATGTCAAGGAAAATTCGGAGGGAGTGGGATCATGAAGCAAAGTGGAAAAATTTGAGGGTGACACAATGAACGTTGTCTTCATTCCAAAATAGGGTGTCACAATAGACGTGTGGTTGGGAAAGTCAGAGAAAGAGAACATACGGGGATTTTTTAGGAGGATATTGGTGAGGAACAATGTGTAGGAGGTGGACAGTGATCATTCTAGAATTCGACAATGCTACCACGTGCTCAGATGATAAACATGCTTATTTTTGGCAAGTAAGTACACCGATTTGATTTGGGTGTTAAAAAGCTAAGGAATGTAGAAGTTATATTTCAGATTCCTGTAAGATAGTATGTTGTGCAAGGGAGGGATTAGATGTTTCACCTCCTAGAAGTGAAAGAATAGTTTTGTTGCTTTTGAATGTTATCTATTATTGTAATTGTTATTTATGGTCGACTTGATGAATGATCGCCTTATATCTGGAACTTTAACTCATTGAGATCTCTTTTGTTAGCATAAACTAGAGGTAAAACTAGTTAAGTGTTTCAAGAAGTTTGTGTCCTATGTGAGTAAAATAGGACCACTTGAATGAGTTAATAAATTTGTGAAATAGAAGGGAGAGTCCGCTTTGAGTAGATGTCACATATCACAATCTGTGAGTTGTAGATAAGGGTGAAGTGTGGTGCAGTTGTGAGTTAAACATAAAACCCACCCACCTTTGTGTTTTCCTAGGTTAACCAAATGCTTTGAAGGCCAGTTACATGAAGTACATGTAGGAATTATCCATGCATTTTTAGGATAGTTAGGCATTTGTTTTTATCACAACAAATATCATGCTCCTTTGGAAATTGATGCCTATGAAGCCAACTGATAGAGATCTTATAAACCTCATTGTTATAGGTAATTACATGGATTAAAGTGTGTTCATGTTCTTAATATGTCGTAAGGAAGGACATCAATTTTGACCCAGCTTTAGCCGTAACTAAGAGTTTTGTAACACTTTCATGATTGTCTATAGAACTATAGGTAAAAGGTAGACTAGTTGGTTGATTTAAACCTTTGTTTTAATTTGGTGGTTCATGCATTTATGGTGAATTTTGGACATACTTGGTTAGAGGATATGAGTATAGGAAGGATCGTTGTTGAGATGTCATTTTTTTGAGAGCTTATTTAGAAGCATAATGATAAATCAGACAACACTCTTCTTAAAAATAGAAATATGAATTTAGTCATGGTTATTATAAGTAAAGGAAACTATGGAGTCGTGTCATACCAGAAGAAGATATTGGATTATCGTCTCTTAAAATAAAGGAAAGAAAATCATGTTATGTTTTAAAAACTAGAATGGTTTCATCTATGCATTTTTAATCTACGTCTTCTTGTCTCGATGACTTCCTTTGTTATGGTTTTATGGGATCTGGATCTTATTCGAAATAAGTAGTTTATGCTAGGATATTTATAGTTGAGCCTTTGCATATACATGGGATAGCACTAAAGGCAATGTCTTGGAAGATGTGTAACCGTTACCAATTACTACCGGTGTCTAGAGAATTTATGGTATTTTGTTAGAGGTAAACTAGCTAGAGTCCGTGAGATACGATTTTGGGACTGTACCAAATAGAAATATTTGTTATGGCTTAGAATTATTGGATTGAAGTTTTTCAAATTTATATTTAAATTTTAAAAATATAATGAAAGGTTATTGCACAACCAAGGGATGTTTTTGTCCTAAGTGGCAAGTCAACATGATTATGAATTGAAGGAACTATTCATAGTGACTATGCCCAGAGTTGGAATGACTCTATCTAGATTTGATGACATTGAAGGTCTTCAATCCAATGTAAGAATTATTTAGATTATGAAATGAAAGGATAACAAAATTTTAGGTTGGTTTTCCCCATCAGGGGGTTTCTCTCAGGGTAATCAATGTGTTATGACTATTGTGATGTTTTGTGTTAATTTTTATTTGGTTATGAAATAAATAATTGTGTAAGGTAATAACTTTTGAGGAAATCTTGGTCTATTTATAATGTAATGTTTGATATTACAAGAATAATGGTTGTACTTGTATAATAATGGATCATTCATTGTGTAGCATGTATGTGGCTTAAGAATGAAGGAAATCCCTTGTGAATCTCTTAATTAATGTGGATTTATACTTTCATGGAATTGCTTATGTCTCATTTGTTAGATGGTGGATTAGATAGATTGGTTAGTTTTACTCCAAGTTGCAAAGGACCTTGATGGGTATAAATAATAGATGCCTTGCATAAGAGAAATGATTAAGCTTCTTGCACTAAATAATAGACCTAAAAGAAATAGATAGACTAAATAGAATGAATAGATAGGTTTGGTGTCATTCCCACAATGAAGGGATTTGGGATGGGGTTTTCATAGGATGTCTAGCTCATATGGATATGAGATGGATAGTCAATCCCTACACGTGCATGACCCTACATAAAAGTACCTATGTAGAGGGTATGTTTGGAATGCACCTTTTGAAATAAGGAAAGGGAGGTCAATGATAGCTCATTTGATCTGTGAGAAGGATAGTATTGATCTATTACATGAAACACCTAGTGTGCCTACATAGATAAATTTATGTAAGGAGCAAGGATGGTTGTGCCCTAAGGGAGATCTAGATAGGAAGTTGATGTTGTTACTTTAGTAGGTGCATGAGAGAAAATTCTAGATCTTATGTTAAGGAAGTGTTTATATATAGAAAAATAATGGATGGAAAAATATTGGGTTATGACATTTGGTATCAAATCACTTGGTTCGTAGGGATACAAGTTCCCTTGCATAAAATTAGATAGAGTGCTATAGGACATGCACATTGTAGAGGCTATACCTATAAAAGTAATGCACTTATTAGAGGTAGACCTCAACTATATAGTTTGATCAACTAAGAATATAGTTGCTAGCAGAAGAAACAATTTAGAGATGGGAATTGTGAAAGTAACTCCTTTAATCTCTCCTTGTGTGTGGTCAATGACAATGCCACCCATGAGAAGGAGAGGGGGTGTTGTCCCACCACCAAGGCAAACACAAAAAAAAATATAGAGGATAGCACTGCAGATATATGTTCAAAAAATCCTAGTAATGAAGGGGGTGATCTCGCTACCATAGTGGATTTGCTTCAAGAAAAGGTGGAAACACAAAATCAATTGTTGGAATTTATGTTGAATCAAGAAACATAGATTGGAAACTATAGAGGTAGGCAAGGTGATGAACACTTATCAAAAGCACAACTAGACTATATAAGGTTAGAGGTAGATCTAGGCAGGTACATGAAATATCTTAGATCTTCCAAGTTCAATGGAGAGGAAGGTGGAGACAAAGTCGAAGCTTGGCTGAAAGAGATATAAACCTATTGTAATATGAATAACTATTCCACCAAAAATTGAATGCCCTATTCCACACTACATTTGCAAGGTGTTGGATTAGATTGGTAGGAAACATATATTAAGGAACAAGGACTTGAGGCAACAATCGACTTGAAATGGGAAGAGTTTTTAATAGCCTTTAAGGAAATATTCTTCATGGAGCACTTTTATTCCTATAAGTTTGAAGAGTTCACTAAACTTCAGCAGGGAACTAGGATAGTGAAAGCATATTATCAAAGATTTGTTAAGTTGTTAAAATATGTGCCTACATATAATGAGAAAATGAAGATCCACAAGTTTATACTAGGAGTAGATCCTAGAATAGGGTAAGAAGTGGATATGCAGGATCCTACTACTTTGTAGAAAGCCTATGATTTGGCCTGAAAAGCTAAAATAAACCTCAAACCCTATTTTGATTATGAAGGTTTAGATGAGCAGGGAAGGGAAGCACTAAGGAAAATAAATAGTGTAGGTTTTGTAAAGTGGGAAAAAGAGCAAGCAAAAAAAATTCCCACTTGAGAAGGCAAAGGGAATAACAGGAAGGAGGGGAAGTTTAGGAAGAATTTTTGAGGGAATAATCATATCAACGGGAATAAGAACCCATCGTAAGGACAGGTCAATCTTCCATCAACGATGAAAGTAGAAGAAGACCAAAAGAAAAAAACTCACCCTAGACCTATAGAGGGATGCTACAATTGTAGAGGACTGCACTATGCGAACCAATATTCGTACAAAACTGAATCGATTTTGAAGGGGAAGGAACTCGCCTACAAGGATGCTAACTGAAAGGAATCTGCACACAAGATCTATGCAAAAACAAGGAGACAAATTTTGGAAGACCAATCCACTCCATTTTTTATAAAAGGTAAAATATTTTGTAAAAGAGTTAGAATTTTGATTGGTAGTGGTGCCACGGATAGCTTTGTTTCCACTAGATTAATTAAAGAAATACAAGAGAGATAGAGAATCTTAGAACATGGGTAGAATTTTGAGTATGGCTCAGGATAGACCTACTCTTTAGATCAGTATTACCCTATAACTGATATTACCCTACTTAGTGGTACATCAGTAGGTTGTCTATACATAGCACCGCTACATGCTTTCGATGTAGTCCTAGAAATAGATTAGATGCAATATCATAAGGTCATAATAAATTTCCATGATAGATGGATTGAATACTCAGAAGAGGGTAGTAGGGTACTGAGAGTGTACAAGCTACAAGGGGCTTTTCGATCCCAAATCCTCTTTGCAATGCAACTTAGGAAATCAATAAAGAGAGGAGGAACAACCTATGTAGTGAAGTTAAATGAGAGAAGAATAAAAGAAGGAAAAGGTGTTTGAGAAACATCCAATACTTTAGAAGTTTAGATATGTATTTCCTAAGGATTTATCAGGATTACCCCTGAAATGTGAATTTGATTTCACAATTGAACTTCAACCTAAAACATAACCTATTCATAGAGCTCCTTATAGAATTAATACAATTGAAATAAAATAACTAAAGGTGAAGTTACAAGTATTATTGGAGAAAGGATTGTTTAGGCCTAGAGTGTCACCATGGGGCATGCTAGTGTTGTTTGTCAAGAACAAGGATGGTTCTTTATGATTATGTATAGACTACGTGATGTTGAACAAGGCAACTATTAAAAATAGATATCCTCTACCCATAATCAAAGACCTCTTCGATCAGCTTAAGGATGCTACAATATTTTCAAAAATTGATCTAAATTTAGGATACCACCAATTGAGAATTCAAGAAGAGGATACCAATAAGACAGCCTTCAAAACTCATTATGGACATTATGAGTTTACTGTCTTGCCTTTTGGTCTATCGAATGCTCTAGAAGTATTCATGAATTTGATGAGTAATATCTTTAGGAATATTTTGGACCGATTCATCATTGTGTTCTTGGATGATATTTTGATATATTCCTAGAATAATATTGTTAGGATCCTACTATAAAATATACTAAACAACACACTCTCAACTCAAATAAACACACTCTCACACATTTTCTTGGAAATAAACTCACAGAAACATTATAACAGTATTCAGAATTAAATGCATATGATAACAAAAATTACTTAAAAGGAACAATCTCACAATAGATAGAATCGCAGGCCTCTTCGAGGGGGCAACCTCCTTCAACACTTCATTAATTTGCAAAAAGATGATTACATTGGTGCCTTTTCGGGTATTTAAAGAGTTTCCTTCCAAGGTTGGCTTACATGCAAAATGCCACCTGGATTACATGCATAATGCCACCCGAATTACATGCATAGTGCCACTTTGAATTACATGCACAATGCCACTCGAATTACATGCATAATGCCACACGAATTACATGCACAATGCCACTCGAATTACATGCACAAGGCCACCTTACCTAACCTATCTACCATGTGTTACATAGAAAAGGGTGCCATTTGTCATAGGCACTACCTAAGCTAAAACTTAGAACATTACAAAATATTAATCATGGGTACTACCCACGTTCACTAGGAATTATTACATCAAGGAAGTTATTACATTAAGGGTTAGGATGAGATCCTAACATGCCCTTCTCCTTGAAGAAGCTTTGTCCTCAAAGCTGAAAATGAGGAAACTATTGTTGGAGTTGATGGAGAGACTCCCATGTAGCATCCTCAGGTTGAAGCCCATGCCACTGAACAAGGACCTCTGTAATGGTACGGTTGCACAGAGTGCGAGTTCGACGATCCAGCAACTGCTCAGGTGCAAGTAAGATGGAGCCTTCTTCATCCAATTCGGGGAGTGTTGATTGAACCTGTACCTTTGTGCCCACAACTTTCTTGAGAAGGGAAACATGAAAAATAGGGTGGAGCTTGGAAGTGGGGGGAAGAGCCAATTTGTAAGTTGTAGGGCCAATCCGTTGTAGAACCTGATAAGGACCATAGAATTTTGGAGCGAGCTTCTGACACCTGCGAAGTTGTAGGGAAGATTGTTTGTATGGCTGCAAGCGAAGGAAGACCATATCACCCACATCAAAACTATGCTCAGAACGATGTTGATCAGCTTGTTGGCGCATCCGATTCTGGGCCATGTTCAAATTTTGCTTGAGTTGGCGGAGGACCTCGGTGTGTTGACTCAGAGCATTGTCAACGGCCTGGACCTTGGAGCTGCCCGAAATGTAGGAGGAAGGCGTGAGTGGAGGGCACCCGTAAACTACCTCAAACGGTGTGAGTTTGGTGGCGGTATGATAGGAAGTGTTGTACCACCATTCGGCCAAGGAAAGCCATTTTTCCCAATGAGTAGGATGATCGGAGGCAAAGCAATGAAGGTAGGTTTCCAAGCATTTATTAACAACCTCTGTTTGACCATCCATTTGCGGATGGTAGGCTGAACTCATTTTGAGTTGAGTCCCCTACAACTTAAACAACTCTTGCCAAAAATTGCTAGTAAAGGTGGGATCACGATCAGATACAATGGAGGTTGGCATGCCATGAAGGCGAAATATGGAGTCAAGAAAAATTTGGGCAATAGTGGATGTTGTGTAAGGATGGGTTAGGGCACAAAAGTGAGCATACTTTGAAAGGCGGTCCACTACCATGAAAATAACTGACTTGCCTCCAGATTTAGGTAGCCCTTCTATGAAGTCCATGGAGATGTCAGTCCACACCTGCTCTGGGATCGACAATGGTTGAAGAGTGCCCGGAGAGCGCATTGTTTCCCCTTTCATCCTTTGACATGTGTCGCAATCAGCTACAAAAGAGCGAATGTCCTATTTCATACCTTTCCAAAAGAAGGTGCGCTTGAGTCGCTCATAAGTTTTTAGGAACCCTGAATGGCCAGCAGATGGAGTAGCATGTGATTCCTTCATGAGGAGCTCTCGAAGTGGGGACTTAGGAGGAAGAACCAGGCATTGATGGTAACGCAGATCCTGGCCATCCCAACTATATCCTGGTGTAGACTCTGGATCATCCATAAGTGAAGCAACCAAGTCTTTCAAATCTGCATCCTAAAGTATTTCTTGATGTAAGGGCTCAATCCATTGGGGCAATGGTGCAGAAATGGCACACAACATACTAAGGGTCTCAAATTGGCGAGAGAGAGCATCCGCCACAAGATTCTCCTTTCCTTTTTTGTACGTGATGTCATAATCATAGCCCATGAGTTTTGATACCCACTTTTGTTGCTCGGGGGTGGCAACCCGTTGTTCTAGAAAGTATTTCAGACTCTGGTGGTCAGTTTTGATGGAGAAATGGCACCCAATGAGGTAAGGTCGCCAATGCAGGACTGCATGCAATATTGCCAACATTTCCTTGGCATATGTGGATTTCCCTAAATTGCGATCAGATAGGGCTTTGCTGGTGAAAGCCAAAGGGCATCCTTCTTGCATCAATACCACCCCAATACCATGACCAAAAGCATCACTTTCAATGACAATTTTTTTAGAGAAGTCTGGCATGGCTAAAACTGGAGTGGTGGTCATGGCATGCTTGAGTTCCAGGAATGCTTGCTCAGCCGACCCTGTCCAAGTAAAATAATCCTTCTTCAACATGGAGGTGAGGGGGCGGCTATCTTTCCATAATTACAGACAAATTTATGGTAATAGCCTGTAAGCCCTAAAAATCCTCGAAGTCCCTTGAGAGTGCGAGGTTTCGGCCATTCTTGGACTGCTTGGATCTTCTTAGGGTCAACCTTGACACCATCCTTTGAGACAATGTGTCCCAGATACTCCACTTCAATCAAACCAAAGGAACACTTGGACCTTTTTGCAAATAGTTGATGGTCGGCCAATAGTTGTAGGGTTTGATCTACATGCTTGAGATGCTCTTCCCATGTGTGACTGTAAATCAAGATGTCATCGAAGAACACAAGGATGAACTTCCACAAAAAAGGGTGAAAGATGTTGTTCATCAGGCTTTGAAATGTGGAAGGAGCATTTGTGAGACCAAATGGCATTACCAAGAATTCATAATGACCTTCATGAGTGCGAAAAGTAGTTTTAGGAATATCTTCATCCCTGAGCCGGATCTGATGGTACCCAGAGCGAAGGTCTAGCTTGGTGAAGTACATGGTCCCATGTAATTCATCTAGTAATTCATCAACCACAGGGATAGGAAATTTATCCTTGACAGTTATCTTGTTGAGTTCTCGGTAGTCAATACACAGTCGCCAGGAGCCATCCTTCTTGAGGACCAGTAAGACTGGTGCAGAGTAGGGACTAGTACTAGGCCGAATGATACCCGCCTTGAGTAATTCCTGTATCATTGTCTCAATCTCTGACTTCATGGCATGAGGGTACCTGTATGGTCTGATATTGGGAGGTGCACTATCCGACAATAATGGAATGGCATGGTCGTGAGAGCGATGCGGTGGTAGTGTAGTTGGTTCCACAAATATGGCCTCATGTTTGTGGAGAATCTATTGCAGGTCTGATGGGGTTTCACCCATTTGAGAGGTGGATGGTTGGATGGAGAATAGTTGTGCAATGACCCCACGTGATGATTTCTTTAGCAATTTCTCCATGCCATTTGAACTAATAATTTGAGGTGTTCCTACTGGGGAGCCCTTGATGATGTGTGTTTGTCCATTTTGGGAGAACTGCATCCAGAGTTCGACAAAGTTCCAATTGATAGTGCCCAACGTACTCAACCATTGAGATCCCAAAACAATATCACATCCGCCCAACTGGAGGGCAAACATGTCCTGCTTGAGTTCATAGTCCCCTATCTTGATTTTAACATTGCGACATTTTCCTTTACAAGGTAAGGTTCCCCCATTGGCTACCATGACCTCAAAGGAATTACAAGTGTGGATATAGCAATTTTCCCACTGAGCAACTCTAGGGTCAATGAAGTTGTGCGTGCTTCCCGAATCCATAAGGATGGAAAGACGTTGGCCCTTGAAAAATCCTGCAACCTTCATGGTTTGTGGAGTAGTAATGCCTGCAAGAGCATGGACTGTAATTGTTGTCTCAGGTTCCTGTTTCACTTCTTCTTGTGGAGAAGGTGTTTCTAGAGGGTCCTCATCCTCATCACTCTGGTCAGAGTTATCAGGTTCTTCAACATCTATCAAGAACAATTTTTTGTGTGCACACTTATGCCCTTTAAAAAAATTTTCATCACAATTATAGCATAATCCTTGGGCACGACGTGCATCCATCTCTTCTGTGGTTAGGCGCTTGGGTGCAGCAGGTTTATTATCAACTGGGTGTTGGGATCGAGAAGGAAATGAAGGTCTATTTTGAGGAAACTTTGATGGGCGCCTTTGGGCAGAGAGTTTAGATTCGGCCAAACGGGCCAAACTGATAGCTTCCATCATAGTTTGTGGTTTCAACATTCTTACTTCCGCTTGGAGTTCCCCCTTCAACCCACTGATATAACAACTCTGGAAGAACCCTTCATTCAATCCTCTTGTCTTATTGGCCAATTTTTCAAATTGAGCTTGGTATTCATGGATTGACCCTGTTTGTTGTAGTTTGGTCAAGGCCCTTGTAAAGTCCTCATACTCACTAGGACCAAATCGAGTGAGTAGTTGGGATTCAAAATTCTCCCAAGAGAGATTTGGGTTGGCAATACGTAACCATTGAAACCAGTGTAGAGCCTCAGATTCCAAGTTAAAGGAAGCCATCTGGACTCGATGAAATATGGGGACATTATGAAGTCTAAAGAATTGATCAACCCTACATAGCCACCCATCAACATCCTTCCCACTAAATTTGGGAAAGTCCAATTTGGGCATTTTAAAGGATGGATCATGGTCATGATTCCTTGCAGAACCCTCAGCTTGGTGTTCTATTTTGGGTGGTCCTCTTTTTAGTTTGTTGTCTACTTCTATCAGTGCTTCTTCTAAGCGGTTACTAGTGGCCTCATGCTCTAGGCGAAGACCTTGGACTTCTTCCCTTATGGAGTGAAAATCCGAGTGCAAGTTCTCAATGGCTTTTGTTAAGGATTCCAAGTGGTCTAGTTCTTTTTGATGTCCACGGGTACCCTGGGCCATTTTGAAACCTTTTGTGACCAGTTACTAAAAATAGAATTGAGTTTTTAGGACTTACTATTTTTAGTAAGTGCCCAAAAAAGTGCTTGGGTGCTATATATCAAAATGATCAGCTCGAAGAGGTGGTCACAATGAGCTATATCTCTCAACACTACTTTTTGGCACCCTAGATTTTTTTTTTATCTCCTGTTTTGCTGAGTCTAATGGTGTTTACAGTTTTTGATTCTGAGCTACAGAGCAAAAGTTGGGTATTGGAGCACTATCTATAACTGGCCTCGTGTCATGCTCTCATTGGTTGGCCTAGTCCTAATAGTATCTCTACTAGCCCCAAGATTCTCTGTATTTTGTAGGTGACTATTATGACAGTTCTGTTCTGACCCTAAAAACTATAAATTTTGACCTGACTGTGCTGACCTCTCTGACCTGACTGACCTGACTATGACTGCCACTGTAAATTTGATTGTTATTCTCTAGACTATCAGCTTAAGTGTCACCCTCATGGTCTATCCCGAATGCATGTACTTTCTATTATTTTTTTAGTAGAGGACTCCTTTCTCATATGCTCACTTTTGGGGTTTTGAAATGCAGGTTTACGAATAGGGAGGTTTGGTTTTTTTTTTTTTTTTTTCATTTTTTTTACAGGTTGAAGTTTTAATAGAACTAGGGAATGCTAGGTAGAGGAGTATGTACCACCCATAGGCCCTCTATTATACCGATAGTGATGAACAATAGTGCTCGGACCAATATTTTAGGCCACTACTCAAGGAGGATTCCACACATACCCTTGAGCACACTACCTGCCTCTCTGACAATACGGGAGGGTAATCGTCCAGGATGTTGTGTCCCGTAGACTATGAGTAATACAAGGCCAAAAAGCTTCCTAATGGCTAAAAGTTTGTTTAAACCTAGATGGTCTCCCGATATACCCGAAGATACGTGGGAGCTCAAGTCCGTGCGCGAGTTCTGTCTGAGGCCTGGGTATTGGAGCCTGATCGCCCCTCACTTCACTAGACGCTTTATGGGCTATCTAGCTTAGCCAATAATGACAGATCCTTCATGATATTTTAAAACCCTTGGCACAGGGTTTCTACCTACTCAACTAAAAAGATTTTTTTTTTGGTCTGAAAAAAAATGCACTGTATTTTTTGGATTTTTTTTTAATAAAGAAAAATAGGAACGGAAAAAACACACAGAATTTATACCTAACAGGTGGATTGGATGGCAAGAATCATTGCAGTTGCAGCAGAACTTGGCCCTGGAAAGCGCTCTGATACCACTTGTTAGGATCCTACTATAAAATATACTAAACAACACACTCTCAACTCAAATAAACACACTCTCACACATTTGCTTGGAAATAAACTCACAGAAACATTATAACAGTATTCAGAATTAAATGCATATGATAACAAAAATTACTTAAAAGGAACAATCTCACAATAGATAGAATCGCGAGGCCTCTTCGAGGGGGCAACCTCCTTCAACACTTCATTAATTTGCAAAAAGATGATTACATTGGTGCCTTTTCGGGTATTTAAAGAGTTTCCTTCCAAGGTTGGCTTACATGCAAAATGCCACCTGGATTACATGCATAATGCCACCCGAATTACATGCATAGTGCCACTTTGAATTACATGCACAATGCCACTCGAATTACATGCATAATGCCACACGAATTACATGCACAATGCCACTCGAATTACATGCACAAGGCCACCTTACCTAACCTATCTACCATGTGTTACATAGAAAAGGGTGCCATTTGTCATAGGCACTACCTAAGCTAAAACTTAGAACATTACAAAATATTAATCATGGGTACTACCCACGTTCACTAGGAATTATTACATCAAGGAAGTTATTACATTAAGGGTTAGGATGAGATCCTAACAAAGATAGAGCATGACAGACACTTGGAGATTGTGTTGGAGCTGCTAAGAAAGAATTAGTTATATGGGAATTTGTCAAAATGTGAATTTTGTGTCAGAAGTGCACTATTTTGGGTACATTGTATCTGCAAAAGGGATCGCGATGGATCCTAAGAAAATAGAAGTGATACTGAATTGGCCACCTCTGAAAAATATGATGGAATTTCAAAGCTTCATGAGTTTGACTGGATATTACAAACATTATGTGAGGGACTATGACAAGATAATCACTCCAATAACTAATCTTCAGAGAAAAGGAAAAGAGTTTAAATGGATGGATAAGTGTGAAGTAGCTTTTGATCTTCTCAAATATAAGCTCGCCACATCACCCATACTAACGAAACCAAACCCTCAGGGAAGCTATTTCATGTGTAAAGATGCATCACTGGAAGTTTTGGGAGTGCTCTCACAAGATGAGGTGATAGCTTACGGATCAAAGAAATTGAAATGACATGAGGTCAATTATGCAACCCATGACCTTGAATTGGCAACAGTTTTTTTTTCTCTTAAAGGTTGGCAACACTATTTCTTAGGGAGACCCTTCGAGTTGAGAAAAAGACCATCAAAGTTTGAAGTACATATTTACTCAACCATTGGTAAATGCCAAACTAAGAAGGTGGATGGAATTCCTTGCCAAATACGATTTTGGCATTGAATACATTAAATAAAAGGAAAATAAGGTTGTTGATGCACTAAGTAGGAGAATATATATAGTTGTCTTATCTCGCATTCATGTAGACTTGATGGATCGGGTTAAAGAAATGCAACAACAGGATGTGTTTTGCAACCAAATCAGAGTAAAGATGGAAAGGAAATCTGATGATAGTAAGGATTTCAGCATCAATAAGGGATTCTTGTGTTTTAAAGATAGGGTAGTAGTTTCAGAGGTTGAAAATATGAAGAAAATAATCATGAATGAAACTCATAGATCTCCATATTTTGCTCATCCAGGAGGAGCAAAGATGAGAGAGAATATGAAGAAAAATTTCTACTGGCCAGGAATGAAGAGGGACATAACTAAATTTGTCACCCAATGTCTTGAATGCCAAAAATTAAAGGTAAAAAATAGATATCCTATAGGATTTTTGTACCCTCATGAGGTACCCACACATAAATGGTAGGTGATTTCGATGGATTGTATTGTAGAGTTGACTAAAACTAGGTTCCAACATGACACAATCCTAGTTGTGGTTGATAGATCGACCAAGGTTACACATTTTATACATGAAAAAACCAAAGATGATATTATGATTGTGGCTAAAAATTTACTAAGGAAATATTCAGGCTTCATGGCTTTCCAAAAGTGATCATTTTATATAGAGACTCAAGGTTCACATCTGATTTTTGGTAAGCTATGCATCATGCTATTGGCACTAGATTGAACACCAGTTCTACATATCACCCAAAAATTGATGGACAAACCAAAAGGGTGAACCGAGTGTTAGAGGAAATGCTTCGCATGTACTGTATGGATTAGAAAACCCATGGGGAAAATTACATACATTTGGTAGAATTTTCCTACAACAAAGGTCACCATTCGACCTTGGGTATGGCACCATTTGAAGCCCTATATGGTAGGAGATGTAATACACCATTATCTTGGGATAATCTAGAGGAAAGGGTGGTTCTTGGACCAAAGATGGTCAAGGAAATGGAACAACAACTAAGAATGATCAGAGAATGGCTTAAGGAAGTTGTGGATCATCAGAAGAGCTATGTCGATCTTAAGAGCCCACCAAGAGAGTTTTCTATGGGAGATAAAGTATTGTTTATGGTGATACCAAAGAAGAGTGTTATTAAATCAACAAAACTTGATCCTCGTTTTGTGGGACCCTTCAATATTAAAAATAATATTAGTCCTATGGCATACTGACCTACCTTACCACCCAATTTGTCGAATATTCATAACACCTTTCATATTTCTTTGCATAGGAAATATGTAGCTAATATTGATCATGCGTGGGACTTTTCCAATTTGTAGATGGCGGATCTAGAGGCATAGAGGTTTGATCAGTAAGAATCCTTGATTTTCATTTCAAATAAATGAGTAAAGGGACTCTAGAGCAATGCAAGGTCCAGTGGAACCATTATTCTAAAAGAAAAGCTACTTGGGATAAAGTAGAAGACATGCAAAAATATTTTCCTTTTCTGTTTGAGAACAAAATGTAATTGATTTTATTTTCTTTTGGTTGATGGAACTAGTAAAGACATTGAGGATTGTGTTGAGCTTAAGGGGGTAGGATGTCATGACCTTCCCTTGGAAGCCCTTTTACTTGGTGAATTTACGTTTAGCTAAGATATTTTGCAATGGAATGATTGTTGTGCCATGTGTTATTTCTACAAATTATGGACTTTTGTGGAAAATAGAATATAATGCATATATATAAGTTTTTGTATATATCTTGTTGATGAGATGTCTAACAGTTAATGATTTGTTGCTGGAGGTAATTATTTTATGAAAGGATACGAGATTGCTAATAGAATGACATTTTGCAAGAACAGGGTTTCTCATGTTTGGGATGAAGATTAACCATAAAAAGAAAGAAATGGGACATTAAGAAAAGAAGATGAAATTGGGTTTATTTCATGATAGTAATATTCTTGTAATAGCGTAATGTAGCAGATTCATTACTAGTAGAATAAAAATTAAGTTCAACCTTTCTATTTTCTTTGATGAAGTAGGGAAATGTATCCCTTGATGAGATTTATGGTCACATATAATAATTTAGTACAATTTTGGACTATCTTGACTTGGATTCAAAGCATATCTCCAATTTATAAGCTCCAAGAAAACCGAAGCTATAAATTCCCTACTTGGAGTCGAGATAAGGTTTTGGTTATTGAAAGGTTCATGATGGCACAGTAGAAAAGCTTGGGATTATATTATACCAGAAATGGAAGACAAGGTAAAGAACCTTTCTTAATGACATCAAGGAAAATCTGGAGGTAGTGGGATCATGGAGCAGAGTGGAATAATCTGGGGGTGACATAATGAACATTGTCTTCGTTCCAAAAGGAGGTGTCATAATGGATGTCTGGTTGGGAAAGTCAGGGAAATAGAATGAATAAGGAGTTTTTGGGAGGATATTGGTGAGGAATAGTGTGAAGGAGTTACACAGTGATCATTCTAGAATTTGATAGTGCTATCGCATGCTCAGACGACAATCATGCTTATTTTTGACAAGTACACAGATTTGATTTGGGTGTTAAAAATCTAAGGAATGTAGAAGTTCTATTTCAAATTATTGTAAGATAGTATGTTGTGCAAGGGAGGGATTAGATGTTTTGCCTCTTGAAAGTGAAAGAATATTTCTATTGCTTTTAAATGTTAACTATTGTTGTAATTTTATTTTTGGTCAACTTGATGAACAGTTTTCTTATATCTAGAACTTTAACTCATTGAGATATCTTTTGTTAGCATAAATTAAAGGTAAAACTAGTTAAGTGTTCCAAATATTTCATATCCTATGTGAGTAAAATAGGACCACTTGCATGAGTTAATGAATTTGTGAAATATAAGGGAGAGTTGGCTTTGAGTAGAAGTCACAGATCATAATCTATGAGTTATAGATAAGGGTGAAGTGTGGTGCAGTTGTGAGTTAAACGTAAAACCCACCCACCTTTGTGTTTTCCTAGGTTAACCGAATGCTTTGAGGGCCAGTTACATGAATTGCATGTAGGAACTATCCATGTATTTTTAGGATAGTTAACCTCTGGTTTTTATCGCAGTAGAGATCGCACTCCTTTGGAAACCGACTCTTATGAATCCAACTAATAGAGATGATATAAACCTTTTTGTTATATGTAATTACATGGGTTAAAGTGTGTTCATGTTCCTAAGATGTCACAAAAAAGGACGTAATTTTGAGCCAGCTTTAGTTGTAAGTGAGAGCATTGTAATGCTTTCATGATTGTCTATAGAACTTTAGGTAAAAGGTAGACTGGTTGGTTGATTTAAACCTTTGTTTTAATTTGGTGGTTCATGCATTTATGGTGACTTTTGGACCTACTATGTTAGAGGATATGAGTAGAGGAAGGATCATTATTGAGTTGTCCTTTTTCTAAGATCTTCTTTGGAAGCGTAGTGATAAATCAGAGAGCACTCTTCTTAAAAAGGAAAATATAAGTTTAGTCATGGTTATTGAATGTAAAGGAAACTATGGAATCATTTAGTCAACCTAGAAGAAGAGATTGGACTATTTTCTATTAAAATAAAGGAAATAAAATCATGTTATCTTTTAATAATTATAATGGTTTCATATGTGCTTTTTCAATATACATCTCCTTGTCTCAGTGACTTCCTTTGTTATGTTTTTATGGGATCTAGAGCTTATTCGTAGTTTATGCTAGGAGATGTACAATTGAGCCTTCACGTATAAATGGGATAGCACTGAAGGCAATGTGGTGCCTTGGAAGACATGTGTAACCGTTACCAATTACTACTAGTGGCCATAGAATTGATAGCGGTTTGTTAGAGGCAAACTGGATAAAGTCTGTAAGATATGGTTTCAAGAATGTACCAGATAAAAGTCTTTATTATGGCTTAGCATTGCTAGATTGAAGCTTTGTAAATTTATATTTAAATTTTGTAAATATAATGTAAGGTTATTGCATAGCCAAGGGATGTGTTTGTCCAAAATGAAAATTTAGCATGATTATGAATTGAAGGAACAATTCATAGCGACTATGCCCAGAGTTGGAATGACTCTGGCTAGAGTTGATGACGTGGAGGGTCTTCAATCCAATGTAAGAATTATTTAGATTATGAAATGAGAGGATAAAGGAATTTTAGGCTGGGTTTTCCCCATTGGGGGTTTCCCCTATGGGAATCATTCTGTTATGACTATTGTGATGTTTTGTGTTAATTTTTTATCTGGCTATGAAATGAATAATTGTTTAAGGTAATAAATTTTGAGGAAACCTTGGTCTATATATAATATAATTTTTTATATTAAAATAATAATGGTTGTACTTGTATAATAATGGATCATTCGTTATGTAGCATGTATGTGGCTTAAGAATGATCCCTTGTGAATCTCTTAATTAATGTGGATTTATACTTTAATATAATTGCTTATGTCTCATTTGTTAGATGGTGGATTAGACAGATTGGTTAGTTTTACACCAAGTTGCAAAGTACCATGATGGGTATAAATAATAGATGCCTTGCTTAAGAGAAATGATTAAGCATCTTACACTAAATAATAGACCTAAAAGAAATATATAGACTAAATAGAATGAATAGATAGGTTTGGTGTCGTTCTCACAATGAAGGGATTTGGGATGGGGTTTTCACGAGATGTCTAGCTCATATAGATATGATATGGATAGTCAATCCCTACATGTGTATGACCCTGAATAGGACCTATGTAGAGGGTATGTTTGGTGTGCACCTTTCAAAAGAATGAAAGGGAGGTCAATGCTAGCTCATTGGATCCATGATATGGATAGTATTGACCCATTACGTGAAACACCTAGTGCACTTACATAGATGGATTTATGTAAGGTGCAAGGATGGGTGTGCCCCAAGGGATATCTATATAGGAATTTGATGTTGTAAATTTAGTAGGTGCACCAGAGAAAATTCTAGATCCCATGTTAATGAAGTGTTCATAAATAAAAATTTTAAAAAAATGGAAGGGAAAATATTGGGTTGTGACAGCTAATTATGTGCATGATTTACATCGGTATATGAAAGATGATTTGGAGAAGAGTGTTATGAAATACAAGCAACATGCTAATCTCAAGCATAGGAAACAAGAAGTTTAGGTTGGGAAATTTGCTTTGGTAATTTGTGGAAGGAAATGTTCCCAAAAGGTATTTACAATAAGCTAAATTGGAAAACTATTGGACCTTGTAAGATCTTGAAGAAATCTGTAGCTAATGACCATGAAATTGAACTCCTATGAGTAGACATATCATCAATTTTTAAGGTGTTTGATTTCTATCCATATTATGATATATCAATAGATAGTAATAGAGATATCCTTTCTGATTTTTTGATGGAAGAGTGGGTACAATAGTTGCCAAAGAAAGAGTGAGATGAGATTGAAGTAGTGATAGATTCTAGAGTGGCCAAGAGGACAAGAGGCAAAGACTATTATGAGTATTTGTTCAAGTGGAAAAATTAGGTGATTGAAGAAGCAACATGGATGAGTGCATCTAAAGTTTCTAAGTATGTATCTTTAGTTCTAAAATTCATGAAATATTCATGATATGGATCTCAATGTGCATTTCTCTTACCTGACATGTATGATACAAGAGCATCCAGGTAAAAATTATATATATATATATATATATATATATATATATATATATATATATATAATAAATTACTTCTTCCATTCAATTGCTTTTGTTGTTCTATTTTTGTTGTTGTACAAGTGTTATTGTAATCTAATTTCTCCTGCCATTCAATTGCTATTGTTTTCATTCATGTATTATCGTACCAGTGTTTACCAGCATGCCATACAAGTGTTTTAGTACTAGTCTGTCATACCAATGTGCTATAAAAGTGTTTTCATACTAGCACGTCATACAATGATGAAGATATCATAGGATTTAATTTATTTTCTATCTCCTGTGTAGAATGTGGAATAAGACAGTTCATGTAAGAACCTTCCTAGGTTATTAGTTGTTAGCTAATTGTTAGCTTATGTTAGCAACTAGTTAAAATATTTTAGATGTTAGTTTCTATTTTTTAGCTATCATTAAGATTGGATATCTTGTATTCTTGGAATCCATAATGCCTATATAAATATGTATTTATTCCTAAAAATGATAAAAATAGGTTGGTACATTGTTTCCAAATTAGATTTAGTATCAAAGCAGGTTGATCCTGCCCTATGAGGGGAAAACTACCTTGTGGACATTCCCCCTCCACCCTTCATCACATTTATATTCATTGTAGTTTCATTTCTTTCTATTGTAATCCTTCCACTAGGCTCATACCATTTTAAATTGATCAATGTGATTTTCAACTCAATGTCCATAGTCATGGGGTTTGGGCTAACAATTGTTACCTTGTCTAGTATTTCAATAGTCTAGTTCTTTGTGCTTAAGATCCTTTGCCTTATCAATGGAACGTGTTTCATAATATATCTACAATTAATAACCTGGTTCACTTAATGGCCTAACTTTTTGAATCTAGATGATATTTGTACACCATTGGCCCTACTACACTCATGTGCTTTTTACCATCACCATCATGTGCTATGCCCTCCTTCTTGATCATCATATTTGCATTGCTATGTCATGTTTTAACATTAATATAGGTGCAATATCTTCAAAATATGGTGCATGTTGCCTCACATAGGAAATGTTTTCAAGGACATACCTGCAATCTCTCCCTTGGGCCGACTCACACACTCCATGCATGAAGAGTGTGGATCCCACCATCGTGGCCTATGCACACTCCCTGTAGAGAGTTCCACTAAAACCCATAGGACTTGCATTAGAAATAGTGGAAAAGCTTTCATGTATAGCTCGTTGAACCACCACTTTGCATCTCCTCTCTAAATATATGCTTGATTCATCATACTTGGTACCATATGGATCTTTCTTTCAACGACATGGCCATGCTAAAATTTTGATGTTGGAGGAAAATATCTTCAAACAAACTCTTTGTCCTAGACACATGGCATCCCAACCCCACACACCTTCCACACACTTTTTCTACAACCAGGATTTATCTATGATTTAAAAAAAAAATTGGCACATCCCAATAAGGGGCCTAATCCATGAGTTATTGCATGGTAGGTCAATGTGCCAATTGATGGTGCAACAACTAACAGGGCTCACCAAGGATAGTGTGCAAAATATTCTCTAATTCTCTAATAAATATGATGCTAAGGTCATCATTAACATCGACAACTTGGTTGAAGTGATGGTGTCAACGATAATTTCATCGATGCCATCACCGAGGCTTTCAACTAGACCATCAAAAAACTTCAACATATGATCACCACGTGGAGTTGTATAAAAATTGAAGAGAAACGGATTGCATAAGATTTTAAATTCTATTTTATCTACCACTCGTTTGGCTCACGCAACACCTATGCAAGGACACATTGAAATTAGAGCACCCAATGATAATCATTAGACCACAATCAGCCTATGGAGGAAAATTTGTGCGAGCACCATGTGGCTAGACCAACCAAAATATTTTTGACATGGTACGAGACTATTGAAAGAGGTTGACCTAAAAAACTTTGACCAATGGAGCGAAATTCTAATCGTTGGCACCCAATTCCTTTAGTGCATGGTTCAAATTTTGATAGTTAGAGTCATTTTAATTAATTAAATTATTTAGTTTACTCCACATCTAATCTTAATTTGATTAATTTAATCAATTAAATCAAATTATTTTATTTATTTATTTATTTATTTAGGTAAAAGTGCATATCAAAGGAAAATATATGCACTTATTACATTTTTTATTTTAATTTATTTATTTATTTATTCAGGTAAAATTGCATATCAAAGGAAAATATATGCACTTATTACATCTTTTAGGCCATTTTGGTTGATCCAAAAGACATTTCTTTGAAAATTGACCTAGTTCTTGACTTTTTTGGGACATTGAATTTGGACTTGGGTTTGTTGTTCCAATCCTTTGAATACTTTCACTCCTTTGTAAACCTTTGGGTATTTGATAATTATATCATGGAGTGCATTCTTGGTAGTACCTAGCACTCCTTCTATATAGTATCCACTTTCCATATTATCGTCTCCCTCATGTTCTCTAGTGATTAAATCTATGCTAAACCCTTCATATTCAAACTCATGTATTCTTTTAGTGCACCTAGTCTTTGTTGGGGCATTTCATGGTCGCTTACTGCAGTCTTGTTCATGTTTGAGACTTGTTTGGAAGTAGATTTTCTTCATGACCATGGCCCTTTTATTTGATTTTGTCATGATTTTGGGTACTCCTACAATAGGAGGTATTGTTTTTTGATCATGGGAATCATTTGGGTACTCCAATTTGGGAGTTACCATTGTCTCTTTATTTAATGATGGACATTTTGTTTGATTCAATCAATATTTTGGGTACTCCTACAAATATGTGTTGTTTTTTGATCATGAGAATCATTCAGGTACTCCTCCAATAAAAGTTATATTTTTATCTCTCATGGATTTCATGCAATGCTTCCATATTTATCATTGTTCAACATATTTTAGACAACATGCATCACCAGCGGCAGTTTCAAGGTCTTACCACATCAACATTGTATTATAGAAAGCATTGGAGTTCAATGCTTCCATTGTTAGGAGGAATGATGATGATAGCATAGGATTTAATTTATTTACTATCTCCTATGTAAAACATTGAGTAAGACACTTCATGTAAGAAGCTTTCTAGGTTGTTAGTTGTTAGCTAAGTGTTAGCTTATGTTAGCAATTAGTTGAAATATTTTACATGTTAGTTGCTATTTTGTAGCTATCATTAAGATTGGATATCTCATATTCATGGCATCTATAATGCCTATATAAACATGTATTTATTCCTAAAATGATAAAAAAAAGTTTGGCACATTTTTTCCATATAATACAAATGTTATAGCTGCAAGCTTACTATAGTGGTAAGGGCTTTGACCTCTCTTTGAGAGGTCCAAGGTTCAAACCCTACTCAATATCAGGAGACTGTTGAGAAGCAACACACCCCCACTGAAAATGAAATTCCATCCTTTGAAAATATTTAGTTTTCATTTTTCCGTAGGGACCCTCTTGATGTTTTCCTGGTTTTAATTCCATTTTCTGCTTGACTCCTTTTCAAAGTTTTGCTTACATCAAAATATCCAAGTAGGCTTGCATCTGGCTTTGATTTATTTTAGAATTCATGTTTAAAATGTTAGAATTATTTCTGAGTAAAGAAAATCTTTTCCTAAATATGTAAAAATGCAGAATATATATGAATGAATCCATTGGAGTCAACCTACAATTTCTAGAAAATTTGCTAAGTAATGAAAACGTTACGATTTCGCAACATTTCTGTTTTTGGAAACGTCACGATTTTGCGACATTTCTATTTTTGGAAATGTCACGATTTTGCGACATTTCCATTTTTGGAAACATCACGATTTCGTGACATTTCCTTTTTTGGAAACGTCACGATTTCGCGACATTTCCTTTTTTGAAAACGTCGCGATTTCGTGACATTTCCTTTTTTGGAAACATTGCGATTTCGCGACATTTCCATTTTTTGAAACGTCGCGATATCACGACATATTTTGGTTGAAAGCGAAGCTTGTAGAAAACGTCGTGATATCGTGACATATTTGGACTAGAATGCAAGTGGTGAAAACATTGTGATTTCGCGACGTGTTTTGGACTAAGAAGTGTCGAGTGTGGAAATGTCGCGATATCACGATGTGTTTTTGAAAGCAAAGTGCGGATGACGTTGCAATTTCGTGACATGTCATGAAATAGCGACATGTCATGGTTTCGTGACAAAAGAGCCAAAAGGGAAGCAGATTGTAGAGGACGTCGTGATTTTGTGACATGTGGTGAAATCACGACATGTTGCGGTTTCGCGATAAAGGAGCCGAAAGGAAACCAAAGTTTAGAGGACATCGCGATTTCACGGCAAAAGAGGCAGAAACTTAGAATAAAAAGGTATTGGAGCAATTTCCTGCAAATCTTGTTTGAATGCTTTGTTCTGGACCTGGAGTTGGTGTAGTTTCATTTTCTGTGATAGCATGGCCAGGAGCCTAATCTCTTTTAGATTGCGATAAGTTCATCTTCTTTTGTTTTTGTTTCATTAAGGTTTATTTAATTTATGCTGTAGATCTGTGTTATCAAAGATTGGGTATGCTATTAGGCTTCATTATTTTTATTGTATGCTAGGGAAAATTATAGATTTAAGGTTCAGGCCTGTTCTAATTGCTTTGTCCTCACTGTGCGAGCTAAGCTGCTGGTGAGAGATACCAATTTCAACTGACTTTCCTTTTGTTTGTGATTTTCTTTTAGATCTGTTTTGTCTCTGTCTTATGCTCTTAGTGGAAGGTGATCTTAGAAAACTAGACACTTTCCTCTTTGATTTGTTCTATTGTGAAGCTAACCGGTATAACTAAAATTGGTAGTTTTGGTTTTGCAGCTAAGTTAGGCAAACTTCCCTTTCTACCCTACTCTACTCTCTCTGTTCCACCGATTGAATGATCCATTTTTATTTTCTTTAGAATTTGTCTTTTACTTAAAATTGCTAAAACATAAAGAGCTAGATCAAAGAACTGATTGTAAATCTGAGTGTCCACAAAGATAACCAATTCCAAAAACATTACTGAACTAAAGTCCCGAACCCGTTGTAAGGTAACAGATAGTCCGCTTGAAACTATTCTAGAAGCGGAAAAGAGTGAATAGACATTCGACCCAACTCTGTAACTCACACCTTGGATATCCAACAAGATCCTAAAGTGAGTGGGATTTATCCCTTATAAGTGTTATCGGTATTTCATGCTCATTCTTCACAGGGTGTGTATAAAAGTCAAACCAACATTTAAAATTGGCACTAGAAGGAGGGCCAAAACTTATGTTCTTAGTGCGCTTGAGTTGAGAAATATGATTGTATGTGGTATTTAACAAATACTGTATTTTATCCAGAGTCTGGTAGCCTTTTTCCTCCTCCTCAGCATTTTAAAACTTGTTTGTTTGAGTTTTTGCCTAAACAACAGAACTCAACACCAACATTTAAAATTGGCGCTAAAAGGAGGGCCTGAAGTTCAGTAGTTTGTTAAGGATTGTAAGGTTGTAAGTGCTGGTGAAAAGCTGGATTCTACTTACAGGGTAACAAGGTCCCACTCCAGAGCTAGAGAGCTCCTTGTGCCTGAATTAGAAACCCCAAGAAGAAGCAGCCTCAGAAGGGCCAAGTCCTTGTCTAAAATAGTTTTGTCACCACTTGTAGTTACTCCAACTACAACTAAAATTATCATCGTCAATCAAGTAGTAATGGCAAACTGGTTGGGTTCCACTGCCTTAAATATCTCGGGTGCAGCCCATGACCTACCCAGAAATCCTAAGAGATATCTTTCCAGATACAAGCATGATGGAACTAGGATAGTAGAAGAACACCTAGTAGCATTCAATAATGCTCTAAAATTGTTAAATGTACAGCATGAAGATGTGGCTTGCAGATTATTCCCGTTCACTCTCTAGGAGGGAGCGTACGACTGGTTTTTGAATCTCACTAACGATTCTATTACCAGTTGGAATGACTTGGAAAAGGTTTTTGTATCGCAGTTTGGTGAAGTAATAGATCCCAATGTATTATATCAGCAATTTTTTGGTATTAAAAGAGAAATAAATGAATCTGTCATATCTTACAATGTCAGATTTCAGAAGGCTTATGGTAGACTGACTAGTTATTATGTGCCAAATGCAGACCTAGCATTAGAAATTTTTAGGAATTCTCTAGATCCAATGACTTCTGTTTTCTTGAAAAGAGATGTCTCTATTACCAATCTAACAGAGGCTTATAAAGAAGCTCTGGTTCTGGAAAGACAACTGGGACCTCAACCTCTAAATGCTCATAAAAATCCTTTGGTCACACAAGGTACCCCTGTCTTCAATCCCATACCACATCAGATGATGTTGCCAGTATGTCAAACTCCACCATCAGGAAATCCATTGGCTGTAACACCTGCTGAAAATGTATAGAATCCAGATAAAGAATCTGATAACACAAGAGTTGAAGAAGTTTCAAGGGTGGTCCAAAAGTTGGCAAATGACTTTTTGACTTTCAAAAGGCAAGTGTCCATCGACGAAAACCCAAACAGATTTTCTTATCAACAAAACAGATTCACTTGGCCCCCATACGAACCCAATAAGGATTATAAAGGTAAAGGGCATGATGTAAATATTTGTGACTTGGCTTTGCCTAACTGGTGCAGGATACATGCCACTTCTCAGCACGGGGAATTGGATTGCTTGGAGTTCTGTAATGCCTTTGAAGCTCTATCTTGTGAGTTGGTTTCTCTTGAACATCAAAGAACTATAGATGCTCCAAGTTCATCCAAACATAGTGCATCTATGGTGTTAGATTCTTTCACTTTCCCAAAAGAATCAGAGAATGTTGTGGATATACCCATGGAAGAAGTGCAAGCCTTTCAATAGTACAGGAGGGACAAATACAACCTCAGAAACAAAAATCTGGAGCCCAACACTACATCTACCCCTCCGAACAACTCCCACAGTGTTCCTCCAAATCCATCTTCAAGCAATAACTCATCCCCACCCAAGGGAGGAAATCCGAGAGGACCAGATGCATTTGTCCCTCCACTCAATAAGGGATATAATATAGTGGAGGACATGAAGAAGATCAAAGCTAATATCACTCTCCATAAGTTAGCCCAAATTTTTGAATAAAGAGATAACCTGATCAAAACATATTCTAAACCTACTACCAAACCTTTGGAAAATGGAAAGAAGATGGCAAATGCAAATGTGGCCATGTATAAAGAGAAGACTGAAGTTTCGCCTTTTCTACTGACTGTCCGAATATTTGGGAAAAATTTACACAACTGTCTGGTAGATTCAGGTGCTTCATCCAATGTCATGCCTCTAGCCATCTGTCAGCAGTTGGGTTTGACCCCCATGAACTCCGAGATGAGAGTCGTCCAATTGGATAAGTCTGAGGTTAAAGTGGTAGGTGAACTTTAGAATATACACATCCAGCTAGCATTTGAGCCGAGAGCGCAACACATAATTGACATTCAAGTGGTGGATATTCCTGTAGGATACGAAATGCTTCTGAGCAGGGATTGGTCAAAATCCTTGAATGGGTATTTGGCTACTGATTTTTTGCATATGTGGTTACCCTGGAATGGTTTTGCAAATCAATTAAGAATCAACAAAGAACCAAGATATAAACTCATGATCACAAAGTATAATGCCAAGAATGAGACTGCTAATCTTGCTGAGGGCTGTTATATCGGGGTTTATAATTTGACTACTCAAAGGGAGAAACCGGTTAAAGCTCACCAAGATCACGATAATGAAGTTGGAATGCTTCATATTGATGGAACTAAATCTAAGCAAGGTTCTGGTATAGGGGTTGTTCTTAAAGGACCAAAAAATCAAACCGGTTTTATGTCTTATCGCTTGTAGTTTCCCTGCATGAATAATTTGGCATAATATGAAGCATTAATACCAGGATTAAAATTTGCTTTACATTACTTTTATCATGCAGATACGAAAGCTCGTGTGTTGGACTTGGTTGATTTGTAGGATGGACAACTTCGAGCCGTAGAGCATTTTAGTTGACACCAAAAGACATTCAAGCATTGGCTTGATGAAAAGGCTAGGGTGAGTGCCTTCAATCGTGCAGACCTAGTGTTTTTGTGGGACAAAGCCCATGAAAAGAAGCGTAAACATGCCGAGCTGCAACCTCTATGGACAAGGCCATACCAGATTGTCGAGACCCTAGGTAATAATGCTTTTCACTTACAAGACCTGGAAGGTAATTTTCTAAACCTTCCCGTGAGTGGTAAATATCTAAAGCATTATTTTTTAGATGTCCCATCAAATACATCATTGGAATAAATCACAAAGACGTTGTAACATGTGTATATATTGTAAATAAGCTTTGAAGTAGTTTGTTTTTATTTTATTTTGTTTGATTTTAAAGTTCTATGTTTTATCTTTGGGGTCTGTACAAATTTCTTTTAGATTTTAAATTTTTTTTGTTTAAGTTTTGCCTGGGTAGCAAAGAAAGAATCAACCTTAAAAAAAAAAAAAAATTGTTTTATTCTGAGTTCAAAATCCTATGTTCATTTTTTTTATTCTAAATAAAAGATAGTCTGCTTAAAATGAACAGTGGAACTATTTTGTTATTCAGAACAACAGTAGAAAGATAATTAGATTTTGTGTCTTGCTTGCCACAATTATTTTAATTATAAAGAAACTACTATACTGTTGGGCTAAAGAAACTCCCAGGGAATCCAAGAAAAGTTGATCATAAGAGGGGACTCTGACTCGTGAAATTATTTAAGTTTCCATAGAGGCTATCAGTACCCAGGCTAAAGCAGTTTCCAGATCAATGAAGAAAAAAAAAAAAAAATGAATTTTGTTTTTAGCAGGGCTTTCCAAATTTTGGTATATTTCAAAAGAGAGAGAGAGAAGGTGAAAATTGAGCAAGGCAACATAAAGCTGGCCCTCTTTTCTATACAAAAAAAAAAAAAGGAAAGAAGAAGTTATGTGATGAAGGAGATAGTCAAGGCTCCAGAAGATGTTTTCTTTTACCAAGTTGTAGATACCACCTCATAGTTGTGGATCAGGGTCATGAAAATCTAAAGAGTAACTCTGTCGGGGCTGTAAAAGGCTAAACTAGTAAACAGAGCCCTACTCGGTTTTCCCTTTCACAATCTGGAAAAGTTGATCAATCTAGAGTACAACATTCGAATGCCCAGTCATTCTTGAAGAAATTTTTATACACTTATAATTGCACATCAGAAATCTTCCTTAAGTGATTCAACCTAGTATGTCCTTAGGAAATTTTAACAACTATCAGGTAGTAGTTAAATTATTTTGAAGAATATTTGTGGAAAAGCATGGTACATGGTCTATATTGTTTTGAAACTAGAGTTCTGGATTCTAAATAGTGCTACTATTTTCCCCACAGATATCGCCATTTGTTGAGAAGCAACACACCCCCACTGAAAAATGAAATTCCATCCTTTGAAAATATTTAGTTTTCATTTTTTCATAGGGACCCTCTTGATGTTTTCCTGGTTTTAATTCTATTTTCTACTTGCCTCATTTTCAAAGTTTTTCTTACATCAAAATATCCAAGTAGGCTTGCATCTGGCTTTGATTTATTTTAGAATTCATTTTTCAAATGTTAGAATCATTTATGAGTAAAGAAAATCTTTCACTAAATATGTAAAAATGTAGAATACAGATGAATGAATCCATTGGAGTCAACCTACAATTTTTGGAAAATTTTCTAAGTAATGAAAACGTCGCGATTTCATGACATTTCCATTTTTGGAAACGTCGTGATTTCACGACATTTTTGTTTTTGGAAACTTCACGATTTCGCAACATATTTTGGTTGAAAGTGAAGCTTGTATAAAACGTCGTGATATCACGACATATTTGGACTAAAAAAAAAAAACCAAGTGATGAGAACGTCACGATATCGCGACAAGTTTGGACCAAAAGGAAATCTTGTAGAAAACGTCGTGATATCACGACATATTTGGACTAGAATGCAAGTGGTGAAAACGTCACGATTTCGCAACGTGTTTTGGACTAAGAAGTGTCGAGTGTCGAAACGTCGCGATATCGCGATGTGTTTTTGAAAGAAGGTGCAAGTGTTGAAAACATCACGATATCGTGACATGTTTTCGAAAGCAAAGTGTGGAGGACGTCGCGATTTTGCGACATGTCATGAAATCATGACATGTCGTGGTTTCGCGACAAAAGAACCGAAAGGAAAGCAGAGTGCAGAGGACATCGTGATTTCATGACATGTCATGAAATCGTGACATGTCACGGTTTCACGACAAAGGAGCCGAAAGGAAACCAAAGTGCAAAGGACGTCGCGATTTCGTGACATGTCACGAAATCGTGACATGTCGCAATTTCACAACAAAAGAGGCAGAAACTTAGAATAAAAAGCTATTGGAGCAATTTCCTACAAATCTTGTTTGAATTCTTTGTTCTATACCTAGAGTTGGTGTAGTTTCATTTTCTGTGATAGCATGGCCAGGAGCCTAATCTCTTTCAGACTGCGATAAGTTCATCTTCTTTTGTTTTTGTTTCATTAAGGTTTATTTAATTTATGTTGTAGATCTGTGTTATCAAAGATTGGGTATGCTATTAGGCTTCATTCTTTTTATTGTATGCTAGGGAAAATTACAGATTTAAGGTTCAGGCCTGTTCTAATTGCTCTGTCCTCACCGTGCGAGCTAAGTCTGCTGGTGAGAGATACCAATTTCAACTGACTTTCCTTCTGTTTGTGATTTTCTTTCAGATCTGTTTTGTCTTTGTCTTATGCTCTTAGTGGAAGGTGATCTTAGAAAACTGGACACTTTCCTCTTTGATTTGTTCTATTGTGAAGCTAACCGGTATAACTAAAATTGGTAGTTTTGGTTTTGCAGCTAAGTTAGGCAAACTTCTCTTTCTACCCTACTCTACTCTCTCTGTTCCACCGATTGAATGATCTATTTTTATTTTCTTTAGAATTTGTCTTTTATTTAAAACTGCTAAAACATAAAGAGCTAGATCAAAGAACTGATTGTAAATCTGAGTGTCCACAAGGATAACCAATTCCAAAAACATTACTGAACTAAAGTCCCGAATCCGTTGTAAGGTAACAGACAGTCCACTTGAAACTATTCCAAAAGTAGAAAAGAGTGAATAGACATTCGACCCAACTCTGTAACTCACACCTTGGATATCCAGCAAGATCCTAAAGTGAGTGGGATTTATCCCTTATAAGTGTTATCGGTATTTCATGCTCATTCTTCACAGGGTGTGTATAAAAGTCGAACCAACAGGGACCAGGACAACTCATAAAAACTTGTGTAAATTGTCCAGCAAAAAATATCATTCAAGCGCTAACATGCATGCATGTCATACAAGTGATGTCATATCAATGTATCATACGAGTGTTATCATATAAGCATACCATACAAGTGGCTATCTAGTAGTCATGAGAAAATAATAATAATATAAATAGAAGAAGGATTGGAAGATGAAAGGGCATGTCGTTTAGCCTTTTAGATTTAATCTTCATTTCTATTGATGAAAAAAATTATAAATAGGATGTGTTGCTGCATTTTTTGGGTAGTTAACCAACAATAAGTAATTTAATGATATTTTATTGTTTTGCTTAGTTTTTCTAGTTTTTGATTTTACATAGGAATATTTTAGCTACTGAAATAGGTAGTCTTTTATTAGATCCCTCCCCTAGATTGCATTAGACCCTAATGATATCAAATCCATAAATTATTTCCTATCTAAATCCCTCAAGTAGCTTCATGGATTTTTAGATCTAATCAAGTAATTATAAGAAACTCATCCATAACTATGGCAAGCTTGTTGCTCCTCTCACTACTCTTACTAAGAATGATGCCTTTGTTTGGTTTGAAATAGCTTCCTAGGCCTTGCATGCCTTAAAGGGGATGATTTGTACCACCTCTATTTTTGACATTCCTAATTTTAGCAAACCTTTTGTCATGTAATGTGATACTTCAAGAATAAATATTGGAATTATTTTGATGTAATATGGATATCCCTTGGCCTTTAAAAGTAAGCAACTCTTTGGTAAAAATCTAGGTCAATCTACTTATTAGAAGGAAATGTTACCCAATAGAGAAGTAGTTCCTTTCATTTTTGGGGTGACGCTTCATCATAATAATTGACCATAGTAAAATAGCATTCTTTAGAACAATATCTCTCATACCCCAAATAGAATGAATGGCTAAAAATGCTCTTGAGATATAATTTATCATTAAGTACAAGGAGGGGAAGGATAATATGGTGGTCAATGCTTTTTATCATAAACATAAGGATTTTGTTGTTACTAGTTATTTTTCACAATTGATTTTCTCAAGACTAGTGTTCTCCAAGAATGACCTGCATCTCCTCTAGATGGATATTCTAGATTCATAGAAACATACCAGTGAATGAAGTAAAACTTTTCTTGGAAAAAATTAAAAGTGGATGTCAATAAAATTATGTCCAAATATAAGGTATGTCAATGAAATGAGGGGGGAATTGTTAGACCTCCTTGTTTATTGCAACCCTTGGCTATTCCTTATCATCAATGGGAGCACATATCCATGGATTTTATTGAGGATATTTCCAAATGGTATTTTTATATTGAAATATGTGTAATCTGATCTTGTTTAGACCAATGCCAAAAGTGTGAAGGAGCACTTATGAGTACTATTAATGTAGAACATGGGCATGTGATTATATAATCCTAAGGGCATTAATCATTTATGTAAGCCTATAAACATGTTCATTTAAGCCTAAGGGCCCCTTTCATATTTCACCCTTAGTGGTATTGGTTAATCCACTTTTATGGATAACCCTACTTAAAAGGTAATTGTTTATTATTTTATTGTGAGTTTAACCTCAAATTTAAGTTAATGTTACCCTGAAGTTAACCTCCCATTGGGGATTTGGTATCTCTATAAATACCCTTAATAAGGAATCATTTATTTCATATTATGAATAATATATGATATTAGGGTTCCCATGAACACCCACTTTATACTTATTATCATCTCCTTTTGTATCCATAATTAGTTTTTGTAATTGTTATATTTTAATCGTTTCTTTTTTCTATTTTTAATATGATTGTGGTGAATGCATGATTTAGAATATTTCTAGAGAACAATGTGAATTTGAACATGTTATCACAATAAGGTCTGAAGCTATGTCAATAATTTATGGAGGAGAATTTTGCATAGTGATTGAAGATCACCAAATTAGGTTACTCATGTTACTATTTTTTGAAAAAATTCAAATTTGAATTTTATTTCCCAACATATTGTTTGTGCTTAAAAGGAACAACATTCGATTCATGCACTATTCATGTGATTTTGCCATTGCACATCCACAAATTCTAGCACAAAATAGAACATGTTAGTACATATGACATGGCATTAAAGCTAAATTCTTGTATCTAGAAGGACATGCATTTGACTCCAATATGGTCTCTATAGAATTTCTTTTTTAGGGAAGCCTTCGACTCTTGCTTACATCAAAAGGGAATGGTGCAATGACAAGGGAAATTCATGATAGCTGGAAGGTTGTTAGTTTCAATATTGATGAAAAAATTTTAAGTTCCTAGACATTGCTTACAAGGAACATTAATAGGCTTCCCTCTCTTAATCACATTTATATCCATGGTGAAAGGGTTGAACTGCATCCTTGTAGTGCTTAGGTCAGTGATCCCTCATAATATTTTTAAGGATCCCCTTTTTCATTCTAATTGATAGCATATGCACCATATGGATAAGGTTGAGTCTTGGACCCAACCGACTATGTGGCATAGTGGTTGGATAGCTTGCTTGTAAAGTAAAGATGCAAAGTTCGGGAATATGCATATATTTACTCTCCTTTGGTCTAAGTTAGTGCACATGGTGCACTGTGTGCCCTCTTACTTACACACATGTCATCTTGGGTTTGAGACCCATCTATTCCAAACACATTAAAATAATTATATATATGAGGAGTCTAGCCAATCATATCAATCAACTTGTCAAAATTTAATTCATCAAATAAAATTACAACATTGAATCTAGTGGTGCCAAGTAGTAGTTTCTAATTTAGTAAAAATTTTGTATGGTTTTATATTTGAAAAAAATTATTTGAGTATTATGATCACGTAAAACTATAACAAACTCATGAATGCAAGGTCTCTTTTTGCATGGTATCATACTCAATATTGAGGGGATGTTCATGGGGTCTAGACATATAATTTGATAGGTTAAATAAACACGCACTTAGGGTTTCTAAAGATCCTATTCCTATCCTAAATACAAAACTTGTTGATGAATGCAAGACGCAAATGAAGACAAAATACAATAACACAAGTCCTAGCTATGTTATTATTTTGTTTTTGGGATGCTTTATAAAAAAACAACAAATTTTCCTTCTGTTTGAATATAGTTTAAGAAGACATATGAAACATACAAGACTACCTTAAAATTTAGATAATGCATGTAACTTCTATGCCTAAAATGTTGAAAAGAAATCAAAATTTTTATCCCCTATTGTGATTTCACAAAAGAAGTTAATCTCCTATTTTCCCTTGCAAACTTTGCTATAAATTAGAATAAAAGATCACAAAAAAAACTAAATTACCTTAGGAAATTGGTAATTATGGCTTCAATTTTATATTTAACACATCAATTAAGACCTATGACTACCCTTATGGTGATTTTATAACAAAAGATATGACTTTTATCCTTTTTGTAAAATTGTACAAAATTGTCTAAATGACTATCAAACAATAAAAGAAACTCCAAAATGGCTAACCTAAGACTAGAATAGAGCTAAATCAGAAGGATATATACTTCATCTAGTTCTAAAATAAAAGTGTCATACCATGATAGTTTCACCATCAAAACAAAAGTGTCATAGAGTGACAATTTCACTATCAAAATAAAATTGTCATACTACGATAATTTCATCATCAAAACAAAAGCATCATACCATGATAGTTTCACCCTAATATAAAAGCACAATACCATGATAGTTTTCTATACCACACTTATGTAGGCATAAAACACTTTTTTCTTGTAACTACAAAACATAACAATATATAAAAAAAAAAAATAGGAAGAATTACAATTAGTGAAAAGGGATTTTGTTTGATCTATCTAGGGATGATAAGATTCCCTAGAAGATGGATCAAAACCATACTCCTATTTTAATAAATGCTTAAATGATATTAAATTGAAAAGTATGTGAAAATGGAAGCATACAAAAATGTAATATAATGCTAATAGAAAATAGTTGAATACAAGATGAGAAAAGTGCAGGATGATTACAACCAAGACTTGAAGTCTTATCTTATTCGATGTAAATTCATTGTGGGTGAATATTATCCAATGACCTTAAAAATGCCTTCTTTCATAGATCTATTGAATGTTTGGCTAGAAATGGTTGAAGAATGGTTCTATATCCAAACCAAATCTTGATAGACCTTCAACCACAAGCTCCAAGAGGTAATTTTGGCAGCATATACGTGCAACATAAGATTCTCATTTCTTTTTTTTATGGTTTTTCCTAAGGGTGGATTTATAGATCACCCAAACCCCCTTGGAGGATCCATTGGTTGCTCATGACAAACAATGCAAAAAGGTGATGTGGTATCTCTTAGGTAAGTTTATAGTAGTTAACAAGTATAATTAGACAATTGCATGAGATAACTAGGCTAATAATAGGTGTGTTTTGTAGTTGTATGTTTCTAATTGGCAATTTGAGTGGTCTGATTAGGATCTAAAATCCCATTTAAACATGTACATATTTGTTCAATGAGGCAAGATTCATGAGTAATTGGATGTGGTAGGTAGTTCAACTACCAAGACTTCAGTTTTGGTGACAATGGTACAAAAGTGTCATGATGGTATGAAAGCATTGTAAGGAAATTTTTTGATGATAAAATCATTGTATAGAATTCTACAAGGTTAAGGCACTATCGTCTCTAATATTTCTTAGTTATTAGATCTCAAACAAGTATAGGTGCATGATATGTAGGGCACTAGATGTGCTCTCTTAGAGATATGAGAGCAACCACAACTATGGGGGGCATAGTGCCCAAGGTGCAAGGGTCATTTCATGTCCTCAAAACCTATAATAGTTTCATATTTCTTTGTAATTCAACCACCTACCTCTCTCTCCATGAGCAATTGATCTTGATCCATCTATATGTGTCATCTCCCTATCCCTGTCCTAATATACACAATAAGCTAACTCCCAAACCAACTACCCTACTAGGCCATATCTCTCTACCTCTAGCTTGGCTATATATCATAACAACCCCTCCCTATCTAAATAAAACATATTAGGAGGTGGCCTACTACTTTATACCTCCTTTATTGCATCAATGATGGCAACATGCAAAGTTTTGGCACTACTACTACCCCTTGTATCTTCCTCTACCTCCTTTGTGTCTATTATAGGTACCTTCATAGGACTGATTCTATCACTTCCATGGCCTAGATATATGCTCTCTTGGTATTATACCTCATGCTACATGAATTTCCTTGTATTAGCATTGGTATCCCTTGACCATATCAAGATTTTCTTGGCCTAGATCTATAATAATAGGATCATCTACATCCTTTGCATAAATATCTAGATTAGGAAATCCACAACCTCCCTCTCTTGATGGGATCTATTGAACCACATCGATCCCTCAAGAATATCTTGCATCCTACCAAAAATTATTATTACTTGATCTAAACAATGATAAATCCTACTCACCCTTTGTCCCCACTAACAATTTATCCTATCATACTTGGACTAGTTGGTATCCATCCTTGGTCCATCATGGGTGAAGTCAATAAGGCTACCATATAATCTGATCTACTCAGAGCTCATTCACTACTTTCCTCTTAATGGTTAGTCATATATCATTTGACACTCTCTATCTCGTCTCAAAATATCATGTCCATTTAAAAGTAATAAATACCTTCTAGTAATCTACCCTCTTTGGTAGCCTTGGAAGCTACAATATTGTTATGTGCTCCAATGCATAGACCTAAATGATAATATAACATACAAAACTATGCCCATCCATGTATACTATCTAGTGAAGCATCTTTTGCAAATGCATTAGTATAATTAATCCCTAGTAAAATACAACTTGATCATCTTGCATTATCACCACCACCTCCCCCCATCTCCACTACACTACCCTCTTGATCATATTAATAAGAAGGACATCTAAAAATAGTGCACATAATATATTCATTTATCATTCTAACCAGTTCCCTAGGTTCATAGCATTGATGTGAATACCAAACAATATAAGCAAAAATATTGGATCCCCTATCAATATTTGTAGGAACTATCTCTAATTACACTCCATATTTACTATATACCCTTTGCTAGGCATATATAGGATGCTCCATACATCCCCCAAAGTGATTGTCATCTTCCCTATAAGAATACTAAAGGTATTTGTCTCTGAGTACCATCTCTCTATTAGTGTTGTCATCAAGGCATAGTTAAACTCCATATTATGCATATAGGCTATATGATATAGCCCCATCACTAGTAGTCAAGCATAGTCACCCCCATTTAATAATACTTGGATGGTCTGTAAAGATTGTGGTCGCCTCTCCTAGCACTTTAAAATAGTCAAATGTTATTTGCATCCACAAACATGGATAATATTAGCTCCCATATAAACAAGAAAAAGGAGAGATTTTATTCTACATAATAGGACTATATGATCACATCAATATCATACAAACAACAATCCATTGATGATATTAGCTTCGTACAAAACAACATCCAATGATCTAAGCATCATACAAATGTAAAAGTATTGTATGATGATGTCAACACCTTCATAACATGAAATAAGATGATGTAAACATCGTATAAAATATTTTGTATAATAACACAAGCGACATATAGATGCAAAAGTGTCATACAATGATGTAAGTTTCATATAGACACAAAGCATCATATGGTGATGTCAATGATATATAGATGCAAAAGTATCATATAGTGATGTTAGCACCATATAAACACAAAAGTGTCATACAACATCAAAAATTGTCACACAAACAAAAAATTGTTGTGTATACATGCTTTTCAAAAATAATTACCTATGACATAAGAATTAAAAAATATTTTCTTATCCAAATGACACCTCTATAATATAAATAACAACTAAAGCAGACAAAATGTAGGATCACATTCATTCATTGTAGAAAATGTGTCTCCTCCTAGCTCTATCACTTGAACAACCTTTGCATAGTGTTTGGGTTGCCCTCCTTAAGCCATCATCGCTTGATACTCCATTTTTAACTATCTCCTTACATGGTAAAAATGAGCCTACATCCCCCCCTCCTTTCATACTTTCTTTTCAAATTTTCCCCTCCATTTTCCACCTTTCATCCTTTTCCCTCCAAAATCCCCTTTATAATTTTTCCTCCCTTTTCACCTTCTTGCCTTTTCCCTCCAAATCTAATCTTTAAAAAATTTACAACAATTTTAAGCATTTTAAGCTATTATCACCTCTAATCTTGTGTAAATCCAATATAATATAGCCACAATATTAAATTTCAATATAATAATAAAATGAGTAGAAAATATGAGAAAACTAATATGTATATCAAGGCCTATATAATAAATAAAATAACATTCATTTATATAGTGAAATATGAATGTCAATAGCCTAAACCATTCATGAACTATGCATGAAGAAAACTAACAATATTAATTTCTCAAAATTATGTATACAAGTTTTATTACGCCTCTTCCTATTATAATTAGATAATGAGATATATCAATTGGATTGTTTTCCTATGGAGCATTATCCCCATAATTTTTCCATAGTAATTTTACTCTTCATGTACTTGACTATTGCTCTCCATATGCCAAGTCTCATGACTCTTGGCTTATCAACTTGCCACTTCCATACTAGATGGACACTTGACTCTACAACACTTGCACACATCTGCATGACTCTTACACTTCTATATGAACTCCTAATCTAGGATAATTGTGCACATCCTCACATTATATATTTGTACTATTATCTACAAGACACTGTGCACATTATCTCTTACACAACACTTGTGCATTTCCTACACATTGCCACTTAAAAAAAAGGGGAAATATAAGTCACACTCTATACTATAAACTCAACTCTAATCTATTAAATATTTACAAATATACCATGAAGGTACCATGGGGGTACAATTAGCATGTACCAAATAATTTAATATATCTTAACAAATCAAAATCATAAAAATGACCTTAGAAAAATAAGTAGCCCTTTTTTGTTGTAAAATTAGGGTATTTTTGGTCGGTAATATGCACCTAACGGAAGGATTGTGCGCCCTGCAGACTAGACCAACATTGAGAGGTCACTGGTTAATGAAATCTTGTGACCAATCTTCGGAGAAGGCCGGTTCCTTATGATCCTAATGGAAATTAATGGAATTTGGGTAAAGCAAAGAAGAAAGTAAATAAAATTAAATGACTTTGAGTTAAACTGGGTGGATAAGCCGCATCAAGACATATGCAGATGGTAATGGGAATACATTGACATATACAACCATCTAATAGACCAGTTAATGCATTCCAACTATTATCATTCATGCTTCACACTATGTTTGTAAATTCTAGAACTGATAAACCAATAGTCAGAATCCAGATAGCAAAATAATAACTAATTCATTCATCAGTTTTAGCAAAAAAGCACAAACATGAAAATACATACATATAAGCGGAATGATCCGAAGGCCAGACAATGCTTTGTTTATATTAATGAATTCCTAGTATTGCATACAAATTGTAATAGCTTAGAGCCGACCCTTCGAATGGGTTACATTCAATTTTTTATAGCTGAAATATAGGGCTTCCTTCTTACGTTGGGTGGGTTCATTCATGCACGTCGTACCTCCTGGGTGGTAGAACATTAATTCTCTGACTACCTGTTGTATTTGATCAAGCCTTTCAAGGAACTAAGTACATCGTCAGATGATCTCTCTTAATTATATCCCCTTTTCCTAGCTCTATCTTTGTTGGCATGGTTGTACCTCTCTCAATCATGGTCCTATCTACAACGGTGGGTTATTAATTATGCCTGCAACATGCCTCCTTTTGATTGCATCATATTGGCAGGGGACCTTGTCCTCGGGCTTCGATGTAGGGCTTCAACAGGTACACCACAGTGTCTGGTGACCAGCATTGAATGCAAATGATAATGCCTCAGAGATAGGCTCAAGACCTAGGCTATCATCAGCTTTGACCAACCCTTACCTTTCTTTGTAGCGACTTAGCCTCGAGCGGGATATTTTGGGCGCCTTTGTAGGTGACAACTCACCTTCCTTTTGTCATTTCACGTGGGCGGCATTTTGGGGCACTTTCGCCCTCAGGGGTCTTCAAAATAGCTGCCCTGACTAGGGCGGGCGCCTACGGATGACTCCGCCCAAGTTGAAGCGGGATAATTGGGATGAACCCACCCCTTGTCTTGTCACAAACCTCCGCCCAAGTTGGGTGGGGAGCTTTGTGGCTTCCTTTGTTTCACCCACCCATTGGAGCTTGTCGCCTTAGGTGGGGTGGGGTTTTGGTTGGGGCGGAACATATCTTTGTGGGAAAAACATCTTCCCCAACATAGCCCACCCAAGTGGTGGGCCTTCTTCTTATTTTGGGTAGGATTTAGTGCCATTGCATTATCCACCCTACATTCTTGGTGACTTTTGGGGCCCCTTTACTTGTGAAAGAGGGTGAACCCAGAATTCCAGCTTGATCAAAAGTTTAAAATCAAAAATCAAACCAAAATTGACCCTGGTCCTGGTCCATTGGGCTACAGAGTCAGTCAAAACAAGGAGTTTTTTACAAAAATGAACTTGGCCTGATGGGGCCTTTGACCCTATCTAGAATTCATCTGCAACAATGGAGTCACCTCACTGCTTCTCCCACCCTCTGGAAGGTTCAACCTGTGATATCACCTTTGCAGGGGGTTGGATGTTCAAACCTTTACATATGCGTTCCCATTCCCCAGCCATGGGAAGGGATGCATTCTTGAGAAACTCACCGATGTCTTCCAGTCGATTCAGGCTTCTATAAGGAAGATTTGCATAGTGCCCCACCACCTCTTCTACCTTGGCACTAAGACCCAAGAATTGTAGGATAATATCCATCATTTTGTTTACCTCCATGGGTTCACTGAGTTCATCAATCTCTCGGTGGTCTTGCTTCAGAGCTTCAAATTGATTCATCAGATCCTCCATTGAGAAGAATTGCTTGCTACTCTCCCAGAACCCTGGTGAGCCAAGTTCTCTTAGTTTTGCATTTATGGCATTCATCTTCTCCACCTCCTTTTTAAGCATCGTCTGAATTTATTTGCTCTCATAGTAAAGGTCCATGATGAAGAGCACCTGATCCATGCAGTCCCTAATATGATCATTTTCCTGCTCTGAGTAATCCACTAGGATGGGACTTGTTCATCTAAACATTACCTTTATAGCTAAAGCTTGGGGTCCCATGCCATGGACTACCTGTCCCTTCTTTACTGCTTCCTCCTCTATCCATTTTGAGATTGACAATACGTTGAAGAGCCTTCTTGTGAAAGTGGGAAGTACTTTGATCATAGCATCTCTCACCTTATTCAGATAAAACCTTTTTACATCTCCTATCCAGGACTTGGCGATCATTGACCTATAGGGGATACATTTCCTTTCCTTTTTGAGCTCAACCAGAGTCTTGTCCAAGGTGCTTTGCAGTTGTTGTGACTTGGTTTGGACCTCGACCTCTTGTTTCTTGGCTGATTCCTGAGCAACTTGAAACTTTGCTTTCCATGCCTCAATTTCCTCATCCTTTTCTTGCAGCACTTTTTGGGAGGTGGCCTTGTTTAATCCTTCCTATAGTTGCTTCACCTACAACTCCAAAGCTCTTTGTCCTACCTTTGCCTATTTCAATTGCTCCTCAAGACTGTTGATCCTTTTCTTGGCCTATTTTAGGTCTCTCTCCTCTCTGCTACTTTGCTAGAATAAGGTGTCAGCTTGCACGTGCAGGTTTCTAAGGGTCTGCACCTTAGGTATTTTTGTAACGTCCCTGGATGTTACCTAGAAATTCTAGTCCTCCCACTCTATTTTGACAAGAGCTTTGTTGACCTTTGGTACAACTATCACCTCATGAAGCATTCCCTCTATAGGATCCAACTCCATGTGCATTGAAGGGGTCGCCAATGTGTGCTCCTCTCTAAGCATCTCCCACTGCTGGTTCTCCCACCTCTTCTGGTTCTCTTGAGTGTTCTTCAACATAGAGTATGCCTCTGGTAAGTCCTTCTCTGTTACCTGCACAACCACTGGGTTAGTCAAAAAATATGGCAAGGGGGTTATGGGACATAGAGCCAGGGCATGGTCTTGGAAAGAGCACATAAACTTGCTCAGTTGTTCCAGGTTGGGAATGGAAGTAGATAGCTCGTTGGGTTGCTCTTGCTCTAGTTGATGCTAGGGAGTGCTAGACAAGGGTTCCTTTTATGGAAGCGACTACAATGGTGGAGGAGTTTCACTAGATGGATTGATTGGTGGGGGTGGTGGATAGCTTTGTGATGCCTTAGGAGGTGAGTGTTCGGGATAAGGAGGTATCCTCTAGTCTGCAGTGGGTATTATCTCAACGGATGGGATTTGGTCAGTAATGGGGGAGTCCTCAATCACCTGCGATGAGTGGACTTTCTAAGGAGATGGTGTTTGTGAGTCCACGTCCTCCACTACAACTCGTTCTTGAGCTATCTTCAATGTTTCTCTTGAGGGTGCCTGCTACTTTTGGACCTTGCCTGAGGCCACCATCCCTTCAATCTTGGGTATCTTCAGGGTTAACACCTGCTGCAACTGAATCTGGTCGGGACTTGGTGCACTTTTCCATTTTTGTTGGACTAGGCCTTTTGAGATGTAGAGGTCTGAGTTTTTTGAGGATGTGCCCCACTAGACTTAGATGACCTAGTCACCCTGGCTTCCATTGAAGGGCCTACGTGTGGTGCTCTTTGTTCGCTCATCTTTGCCCTTGATGAGATTGTCGATGCTTGGAAATCACTTAGGGCTTCTTCCTCTTCATCATCTTCTTCTGAATCCTCTTGGTTGTGTCCTAGATTTTGGGGATCCTCCTTCTTCATGACCTCAAGAGTGAGGTCTTCTACCTCCTTGTCCTTATTCTTTGGGGGCTCATAATTAGCATTATATTTAGCAAAAAAATCCCCATCATATCTTCTTGGGTATGCTTCCTTAGTGTCATCTCGCTCATAGCGCATAATCCACCATTGCTCGACCTTATGATCCGACCAACCCCTCTTATTGATGATGTCATGAAATAGAGACCCCCTTATCAGCTATGAGGGGTCTTTCTTTGGGTTAAACACCTTGACATACGGGAAGTCCGCCCTCCATGTTGATCGATCGTGCATATCAAACATGGAAAAATGGGGAACTTGATCCTCTGGTATATTTTTGTAGTTCAACACCATTTTGTTTCCTTCATTGGTGTGATGTCTAAATTGCCTTGACTTGTTGTTCTCTACGATCTTCTTTTGCACGGTATGGTCAGGATCATAGTGTCATATGAGCAGCACTTGGAGAAGCTCCAAAGTTGATAGTTTATGGTCCAACTGGTGGAAGAGAGCCCAGTTTTTCTTAGGTAGGAATGTGGGATCAAATAATATAGTTTGTGGAAAGATCACCTTTTTCTTCGTTCCATTTTCCCATGTTTCTTCAATGTAGCAAATTTGTCGACATACTTCCATGCTAAAAATCCAATATGTGGCATAAAAGGGTAGCAAATATGGGAAATCATAGAAACCATATAACCTGATGCAAGTGCCCTCCTGCATGAAGTAGTAGTCTCCAATATCTTAGGAGTTGGTCTGCAGAAAATCCTTGGCTCTCTGAGAGAGACGTGGGCAGGAGTGATTAATATACAAGAGGGTGAGTCCCAGGAACTATCTGTTGAATTCCATATATGAACTACTCTTCCTGAGTACATGCATCCATTCAATGGGTGGGCGTACTTCTCCTTGTTCATTCCTCTCCTAGATTTTCACAGAGTGCCTATCATGAGGCATATGATGGAAAATGAGCTAGGCCAGGTGGGATGCATACCAAAATTCTTTGCTCATCCCCTCTTGATATTCCGCCAGTTGCTTTCATATATTTTGGGCCAAAAACCCTGCCCAATCGAATCTGATGCTCTTATATTCCCAGGAGATGGCGTAACCCATTGCCAGTTGGCATGGTAGCACTTCCTCATCTGAAGGAAGGCCCAACATAGTGGCCAACAAAGATAGGATTGGTCGATGTTCTTCTTTGCAATCTACCAGTGGATGGGGTTCGACCTCATAGCCTACTGGTAAACCTTCGAGTACTTTAGCTACCTATTGCTTGGGCCTATCATTGAGTAGTTGTGTTCATTGCTCCTCTAGATCCACCTCAATCATTTTGGGTCGGTTATTTCCCCAAGGGTCTTGGAGCATGGCAGCTTTGGGAAAGAAGGTCTCTCGAATGGTGCTACCACTGATTATGAATAGCACTCGACCCTAAATATCCCACACTGCACCAGTGGTTGGGTCATATAACTTTGCTACTATGTGTACTAGTTCTGGGTAGGGATGAGTAGGGAAAGGCATGAAAGCACTGAGGTGACTCCTCCAAGCCACCATCGTTGGCCCATGGTTGGACTGATTCACCGATATGGCTGTTGAAGCTTCTCTTGCGATTTTGGATTTGCCTCTGATTGTTATCTCAGTGTCTCTGAGACCTTCATACGAGTCCTCCAACTTTCTCTCCATATTTTTCTTTCCCATTTTGAGGCCCTTACCTTAGGTGCTATGGAACTATCAGGGGTAGAAGCTATTGATACTTCACAGATTTTGAAATAAATACTGCTATCGCCGCTGTGTTTTTATCAAAAATTTAGACAAGGCCGAGAGAAATTGGTCGACTTCCTTCTTTAGTCATTTATAGCATGTGATTGGGGTTGCGTGCAGGGCAACGATAGGGTCCGTTGGGAGAATTTTACCAAAAATGAGGTAAATCTCTTGAGCCAAATTCCTTCTGATGATTGTCGATCACTGAATTTTTTGGGATCGAGCCAGTAACCAATAAAAAGGAAGTGCTTGTCACCTCATCCTCTCAGCGTATCAGAGCTCGGACCCTTCTAGATTGGCTTGCCTTGTTTATTGTACCATTGTGTTTTTGCCGTCACCTTGTTGGTAGTGGATGATTAGGAGCTAGGATTTACCGGATATGTCAGCCAACTACCTGCCTAGAGGAGCGTACCTTCCTTTTGCAATGTTTTAAATACTTGCATTGGGATGTGCACCCATCATTAGCCTTTATTTTCTTTTAACTATCATTCTATTGGTGGCCTTGGGATGTGGTCTGACACATGTGTCGAGTGGTGATCCGAGCCACTACTGCAAGTATCGTGATGATAATTTCTCCCCATGCTTCTTCATTAATGACACTAGTTCATTGTCAAAATGTGCAAAGGGGCTCCCACTCATTGATTGGTGTGCAACCATTTTAGATTAGTGTTTCCTTATTTCTGAAGGGGATAGTTGTACTCCTCATCATCGAATGTGAGCTTCTAGGGTGGGACTTGAGGCCTCTTCGGGGTGGTGGGTCATGATTCTAATCATCATCCACCCGATTTCAAATGAGAGAAAGATTTCATATTCTTGCCTTGAGTCTAAGCTTCTTCTTTTCTCCACCCAAAGTGGGTGGGCTTTTTAACTTGGTGGGTCACAAGGTTCTTTTGCCATTTTTCACCCTACTCAACTCTTTTAGTATCTACCCCCTTCTTCTTATCCATCGTAACTGGCCATCCACTACAGTGGTTGGAATTTGGTTGAGATGATGATATTTCAAGCTACATGTGGGCTTAGGACAAAATTTGATAAGCCACCTAAAGCCTTCTAAAAGAAATAATACACGAAACAAACAAGAGTATTTACATATGTACATTTTGGGCTCGGGAAGGGTTAAGCATAGTGTTTAAGATACTGACCATTCACAGGAATGGGTAGCAACCTTCCCTCCAAATCCTGTAGCTGGTATGCATTTGAATTTTTGCAGCTTTGGACAAGATATGGGCCTGACCAAAATGAATCAAATTTGTCATGCACCCCTGGCTTTGCCCATTTTACATCCCACTTCAGGACCAGGTCCCCTTCATAGAATGTTCTAGGCATGGCCTTCTTGTCAAACCAGCACTTAACAATGCCTTGATGGTGATGCAGGTTATCATATGTTGTATTCCGCTCTTCCTCCAGTTGGAAAATTTGGGCTAGCCTCTTTTCGATGGTAGGAACATTCTTTGTTTCCATCTCATTGATAAACCTCAGGGTGGGGAGTTCTACATTGATCGAAAGGATCGCCTCCCTCCCATATACTAGCGCATAGGGAGATGTCTTTAGTGCCTTCTTAGGGGTAATCCGGTCCACCCATAGCGCTTGATCAAGCAAGAGGTGCCATGTTCTAGGATTACACTCTATATTGCACTTGATTATCTTCAAAAGATTCTTGTTGGTAGATTCAACCAGACCATTTCCCTATGGATAATAATTTGAAGATGCACTCCAATAGATTCCATATTTTTTGGCAAACTCCAAAGTTTTGGCTCCTATAAAATGAGTACCATTGTCGGATACAATGGTGGAAGGGATGCCAAACTTGGTTATTAGCCTTTCCAGGAAATCTACCACCATTTGCTGGTCAACATGTTTAGTGGCTTCTACCTCAGTCCACTTTGTGAAGTAGTCAGTGGTTGTGAGCACATACTTGTGACCGACCGATGAGTTTGGATTGATTTCACCAATAAAGTCCAACCCCCATTGCTGGAATGGTTCTTCTGCTATTACCGGTTGTAGGGGAAGAGCAACATGCTTAGCTTTTCCTAGCAAATATCTAATATTTGTCACATGACTGGACCCATTTGAATGTATCAGAGAACACTGTTGGCTAGTAAAATCCAGCCCTTAAGATTTTGGTAGCTGTGGTTTACCCTGAATAATGTCCTCCCAAAAATCTGCCATGGAACTCCTTCAAGACTTCCTCAATCCTATCTGGTGGTATACATCTGAGAAGCACACCATTGAAACTTCATCGGTAGAGGACATCACCGACCATTACATAGTTTCTTGACTGTAGTTTGTACCTTCTCCTTTGTGAGGTTGTGAGTCCCTTTGGATATTCCCCAGAGTCAAAGTAATGGATGAGTTCATCAATCCATGTTACGGTCGCTTGTCGACCATCTTCATGTTTGGTAGGGCGGTCCTCCTCCATAAACACATTCGAATGCTCCGCCATAGAGTGAGCTAGATGCTGACAAAGGGCCCTACCCCTTACTAGTTTTTTTGGTTTGATTTCTACATCAAACTCCTAAATTTTTGATGTCCAACCGACCCTTCCCTCACCCAATTCTCCTTGTATGATGAAGCTTCTAACATCCGGATGCACCATGTATACCAGGATTTTACTTTGAGACAAGAAATGCCTAAATTTTTTGAGGGATTTCATGATGGCATATACCTGCCTTTCAATAAAATTATATCTTTCCTCATGTTGTTGTAAGGTTTGACTGAGGAAGGCAATTGGTCTTTCATTACCGTCTTCCCCCTTTTGAGTGAGTACTGCGGCATAACTTTCCTCTACCCCAAACGCATATAGGATGAAATATTTAGAATAATCTGGATTGATTAGGATAGGGGCTCTTGAAATTGCTTCTTTTATTCCTCTAAAATCTTCTCATCGAGCCTCTATCCATTCAAACTCTGCATTATTTTTTAGCATTTCAGTCATGGGCTTGATTATCTAAGCAAAGTTGAAAATGAATTTCCGCATGAAGTTGATTTACCCAAAAAAGGATTGAAGTCCTTTCTTGTTCATTGGCACAGGTAGCTCCAAAATGGCTTTTACTCTATCAGGATCAATAGCAAGTCCTTGTTTTGACACAATGTGCCCTAATAGCTTACCATTTTGAACAACGAACATTGATTTCTTAGGATTCAGTGATATCCCAAATTCTCTATATTTCTCAAAAATTTGAGCCAAGTGCTCGATATGTTGCTCCTTCTTATGAGAAAACACTATCATGTCATCTAGATAGATGACGATCACCTTATTGACCAGTTCTCCAAATGCTATATCCATTGCTCTTTGGAAGGTAGCCCCTGCGTTTGAAAGTCCAAATGGCATGCGCTGATATGCAAAGGTTCCCCATTTTGTGGTGAAGGCTGTTTTGTACTGGTCTTCATCTCGAACCTAGATCTGATTGAGAAGCCATCTAGTAGGGAGAACCTCTCTGCTCCTGCTACTATGTGTAGTATTTGGTCAATTTGAGGTAGGGGATAGTGATCCTTCAGAGAGACTTTGTTTAGGCTACGAAAATCAACACATAACCTGATATCTCCATTCTTTTTTCTGATCGGGACCAGATTTGCCACCCAAGTTGAGTGTTTAATGGGGTAGATTATTTTGGTGTTAAGCAGCTTCAGAAGCTCTTGTTTCATCAAAGCTTCAATCTTTGGGTTGACTGGTCTTTGTTTTTGTCTAACTGGATTTGAGCCAGGCTCTAGCTCGATGGTATGTTGAATGGTGTCTCTGTCATAAAATTTTAGGTCATCATATGTCCAGGCTATAATGTCATCATACCTCCTACATAGCTCCTAAATGGCATTTAACTCTTCTTCGAAATATTTTGTACTAACCTTCAAATATTTTCCTAGGGCTATTGGGATCTCCTTAGATTCTTCATCATCAATTTTGATCATGTGGTCCGTCAGGCAATCATTACTATCAAATAGGCTTTCCAATGTGATTAGCCCTTTCGGGATGTGGTTGTTCTTTAACTGCAGGAAGCCTTCTTCTTCTTGATCTTCATCTTTCACATATTCAATAGAACAGTTCATCTCCTAGATGAGGAAATCCACTATCTGTTCATCATTCTCAAAAACTTGCCAAAAAATATCCTTATCTGGTATCGAAGGTCAGTATATCAACCTTACTACCTTAGGTTTGTATATAGCATTTGTTAGAGGACAGTAATTAGCACCTATAGCCGCTAGGGTGTCAGCATGAGTATTCTGGTCTCTGGGGATAGCTTTGATGTTGAGGGATTCAAAATATTCCAACAGATCCCATACTCGGTTCCTGTATACCCTAAGATAGTGTTGTTTGCTTACACATTTTTTAGTGACCTGGTTGACTACCAGTTTGGAATCACCAAATATTTGCAAATGCTTAATCCCTAGCTTCTCAGCCTTTCTTAATCCTAAGCATAAGGCTTCATATTCTATTGCATTATTGGTGCAGCTCTAGGTCAGCCTATAAGAAGAGGTTTTTTGATCTCCTGTTGGTGCAACCAGCACCACTCCCACTCCTGCACCATTCTTGCACCTGGCTCCATCGAAGTATAGCTTCCACATTTGGTCTGATGCCTGAGTGGGGCTCTTCTTTGATTTCTTGTCATCTATTTTTTTATGGCATAGGTACCAATCCCTGTCTCTATCATAGCATTGAAATATCTTAGAGAAAATTGATCCTCAGTCTACAGTTCCTCCAAGACTTCTTCCATCAGATCCTCCCCTTTGGTAATGATGCCCATTGTTTTCACTTTCTGGTCTTCTTCCTCAAGTTTTTCTATATGAAATGAAGAGGGCTTCTCCGAGAAAATTTTTACCCTTCTACCTTTGAAAGGAATCTCCATGTGGGAGTAGTCCAATGAGAGGTATCCTCCTATATTAGCAGTGAATTCCCTGGAGAGACACATTCCAAAGTATGGTTCTAGATCCACCACTACAATCTCTTGTATTACAGTAACCTGAGGCAATATGTGCAACACCATAGGGATATCTTTGATCACTCCTATAGTTTTGACTGGAGTGCCATCCAACTACAAGACTCCAGGGCAATTTCTTGTATATTCCTGAAAGCATGAGATTTCGAAAACAAAAAGGATAGACTAAAATTGCAATGTAAACGAAACTAAAATAACGCTTAAACCCTATGTTATTGAAAAATGCGTAAAAAGAAAGAACATGAACACAAGATATTAAAGCAATATAAAATCGGCCCTTTTATTGATATGCTTTGCAAAATTTGTGTTACAATGCGTCTCCTTCCTTTTTAGGGGATAGCAGCGTTAAATGTTGCTCTTTTACAACTTGTTTCAAAATTCCTTCTTTCGCGTGCCCACATATAAGATGGGCGAACCAAAACGTTGTCGCCGCTTGCATTGGTAAAGGTAGATTCCTTGCTGCTCCTCTAATGCTGCAAATCTACGTTCAAAGAAACAAACAAAGAATCAGTAGCACCTATGTATGAAAAACAAAATATGAATCTAACGATGGCTAAAACGAATCTAAATAAAATGAAAACCTGACAAAAGCATAAACATGAAACTAGCTAAATACTACAAAATAAATAGTCACTAAAAGCAATAAAGCGGGGGGGTGCCCGAAGGCAAACCTCCCACGGGTGAAACTTTGCTTCAACACCAATCCGCTTAGGATGGGATCGAAACCTGATGTGATGTGTTGTCGGAAAATTAGTAGGATATTGTGGTCAGAAAAATCAGAGTTGGTTCGTGATTCGTGCCTTCAAAAGTCACCCAATAACCTCTCTTTCGATTAAGAGATTATGGATGTCAAAAGCACAAATCGCAAGTAAGTGAATTAGCAGCACTTCATCGCTCAAAATGCTCCTTCTCGGTATATCTTTTGGGTGAGGAAACTCACCATTTTATAGACCCAAGGGGTCTCTTTGAATTAACATGCAAAAGTGTCTCTTTGCATGAATGTTTTTTTGTGAGAAGAGAAGACCTCTTCTTGATCAAGGGCTTCTTAACTGCCTCTGTGCATGTCTTTGTGTGTTTTAGAAAAACTCACTTGCACTCCCATGCAATGAAGGGATAGCTAAGTGGCAAATCTGAGTTGTCTTAAAAAGCTTACTCTCATTCCCATGCAGTGAAAGGAAATTCAATTGGCAGATATGTGTTGTCAAAAGAACTCACTCGCACTTCTATGTCATGCAGGAAAAGCTAAGTGGCAGTTCTGAGTTGTCATACGTCAAGATTTGACTTTTTGTCGGTCAAACTTGGCATTCATCCCACCCCGAAGCGAGCGCTAATAATCGTCTCTGGGTGAGACGAGCATCAATCCGCACTCGTCCCTTGGTAGGACGAGTACAAATCCACACTCATCTCGGGGTGGGACGAATAAGAAATAAACTGTCTAAAAGGTGCCAAATTGATCCCTGACTTGCAAAACTGTTGTGCGAGTGGTTAGAACCATTGTTTTACCTCTGGGGGCTACCCTAGGGGCTGTGTGTGTTATTGTGATCAGTGTTTGTAGTCACTTAATAGGATTGGTGCTGTTTTGGTGTCTACAGATGCCCCTTTTTGGGAAGCGCTGCGGGTGACGCAGTGCTGAGCAAAAATAGATAACCAAAGCACTAATGATTATGGTTTCTCAGTAACCTAACCAACTCTTGATGCCCCAAGTATGGAAAGGGCACGCATTCTTGAATTCTTGCTTCTGACGAGCTAAGGAACTTAAATCAAGCATTAACCTGGTTCGATGAGGTATTACTTGAACTTAGACATTGATCAGTCATGAATAGGCAAAGGGCGCAACCTTTTGTCTATGGGAACCTTGAGTTCATGATTCACGAATGTCAAGTATATGATCAGTTTGTGATAATTGTTTGTTTGCTGCCCCAAGCAGAGGCGCTTCGTAATGATCCTTTGAATGCGTGCCATTTCCAAGACTAGGTAGATTGGTGTTGATTGGCAACTAAGTGTGACTACCCCCTCAAGCGATGAATCGATGAGGGAATGATCGACATGAGAAAAGCGACGAGTCGCTTGACCCAAGATGACTTGTGCAAGGGTGCCTTTAGATGGTTTACCGTTAAGCATGCTCGAGTAGTTTTCTGACTGTTTTGACCTATTTTTGGAGAGTGTGAACCCATTTTGAGATGCCATGTGGGGTTGACATTGGCGAAAATCCGTCTTCCTGTGGAGCGGTCCGGCTATGGTAGCCTTCTTAGGGAGTAGGATAACGACAATGTAGACCCCGACATCAGTTTGCTTTATGCCAAGAGGTTAAGTGCAAGAGCACTTTTGTCCGACAATTTTTAGTGGTTTTGTTGGCATTTGTCATTTTTATGTTTGGATTTTTTTTTTTTTTTTTTTTGTATTCGTCCCGGGGGGGAACGAACGCCAGGATGGTACTCATCCCGGGGTGGGACGAGTGCGCCTCCGAGGAAAAAGCGCTCGTCCTGGGGTGGGACGAGCGCGCCTCCGAGGAAAAAGCGCTCGTTCCAGTCAGGGACGATCGCCAGCAAGCAAAAAGTATAAATAGGCGAAAATGACGGATTTGGCTCATTTGCATTGTTCATCGATTACGATTTGGATCTCTGGGGAGGAGGAGGTAGATTTTCTGACGCAAAGCGCTGCCAAATTTTCCAGCCATCATGAGTGCACAGACCGGGTCGTCGAGCGGCGGAGCCGAGGCGAGACCAGTAAGTGCACTATCTCCTCGATTTTAAATATGAAAAATGCAAATGTGTTTTTATGGTGTTTTTCTTTTGTTTAAAACATGAAACCCTAATTAATTAAATTAAAAGGTGAATGAATGAAACCAAATGAAACATGGATGCAAACCGATGGAAACTTAGATGGAAAATCGTAGGATAAACCCAAAATGAAACTTAGAGTAACACCTTAGGGTAACCATGGTTAAAAAAAATGTTTTTCTAAGTGAATGGTAAAACTTAGGTCAAAACCGTAGGTAAACCATGCCCAATTTTTGTGTTATTTTTATGAAATTAAAAATGGAAAATGGATGAATTTTTTTGTTGAAATGGTAAACTTAGGTCGAAACCGTAGGTAAACCATGTCAAAAAAAATTTGTTTTTGATGAAATTGAAAAATGAAAAATGGATGAATTTTTTTGTTGAAATGGTAAACTTAGGTCGAAACCGTAGGTAAACCATGTCAAATTTTTTTTGTTTTTTTTTTTTGAGAAATTAAAAAATGAAAAATGGATGAATTTTTTTGTTGAAATGGTAACTTAGGTTGAAACCGTAGGTAAACCATGTCAAAATTTTGTCGTGTTTAATGGAATGTACAATGAAAACTGAATAAATTGTTTTTTGTTTTGAAATGGTAAACTTAGGTCGAAACCATAGGGAAACCATGTCAAATTTTTATCGTTTTTTGATGAAATTGAAAAATGAAAAATGGATGAATTTTTTGTTGAAATGGTAAACTTAGGTTGAAACCGTAGGTAAACCATGTCAAATTTTTGTTCGTTTTTGATGAAATTAAAAAATGAAAAATGGATGAATTTTTTTGTTGAAATGGTAACTTAGGTCGAAACCGTAGGTAAACCATGTCAATTTTTTGTCGTTTTTAATAGAATGTACAATGAAAACTGAATAAATTGTTTTTTTTGTTTTGAAATGGTAAACTTAGGTAAAATCGTAGGTAAACCATGTCAAATTTTTATTGTTTTGGATGAAATGTAAGATGAAAATTGAATGAATTGTTTTTGTTTTGAAATGGTAAACTTAGGTAAAACCGTAGGTAAACCATGTTAAATTTTTATTGTTTGTTTTTTTTTTTTTTGGATGTACATGTGAATGAAAGATGTTACTGTACAGTTATGCATTTTTGTACATGTGATGGTAATTTGATGCATGTTTTTGATGTTTGTTGTTTTTTGTGATGTGCAGGTGGTGAAGAGTCGACATCGGGTGCCGATGATTTTTTCTAATGCCCGCGAGGCGTTGACATCTGAGGATTGGGATTGGCTTTATGCCCTAGGGCTTAAGCATGTGGCTCAGTTGGATGCAGTTGTGGCAGATCGGGCGTACATTACAGCTTTGATCGGCTTGTGGGATGTTTGGACGAACACCTTCCATCTTTCGACAGGAGAGATGACTGTCACCTTAGAGGACGTGTATCGGATTCTCCGGATTTCGATAGACGGGGTTCCCATTCGGACGACACCATGAGGCTAGAGGACGGCTGTACTGACACGGTATTTTGGACATGGAGAGGATGAGGATGGGATGACCTTGCTGGAGAGGGCAGAGCTGGATTGTCAAATTGGGGGGATTTTGGTACGATATTGGTATGCGAGGGGAATGTTGGGAGTGAGGCATGCACTACTCATGAGCCTCATTTCCAACATGCTCCTACCAGACTCGTCAGGAGCGAGGTTCCTATGGAACCTATTGGAGGTAGTGTGGCAGCTGGTGGATTGTCCGATGACAGAGCCGATGATTATGAGATGGGGCCAGATGCTTTTGGCTCAGTTGTATGATGAGTTATATGAGGTCCATTGTCAGATGCAGAAGGGGATTGGCTGCAGTTTCTTGTTGCAGTACTGGGCATGGCAGCATATAGTCGTAGAGCGACCACGAGGGCTGCCCTGGACTACACAGGCAGACATGGTGGACAGGGATATTGGTTATGGTGCTCTATGGTATCGGTCTGAGGAGCGGGGGTAGAGTCGACAGTTTTCGGGAGACATAGACCATTATAGAGATGCATTGGCATGACTGACTCCCGAAGATGTGGTATGGAGGCCATATCAGGATTGTCTCGCATGGCCAGAGGCTAATGAGTGGCTTCAGCAGGTTCGGAGGGGCGGATGGGTGATTGGGCGGCATGGGACAGAGCAGGAGTACCTCCACTACCTCCAAGTGACACGACAATTTGGGGTATGCCAGGGGTTGCCTGGGGAACTCGTAGTCTATCGGCACCGGAGTGATGAGAGGACCCTAGCTGCACCGATCCTCGAGCCATTGGGGGAGGAGTCGGATATAGTACTAGACATTCCAGACGTAGATGACATCGAAGTGACTACTGAGTACCAGTAGTGGTGGACGCTACGATAGTGGCGAGGTGAGGGGCCATTGGGAGGAGATGAGGCAACGGGAGGCAGAGAGGGGGCAAAGGCACTAGGAGAGGGTTGGGGAGCTCCTACGGATGTGGACATGGTGGAGATGGCAGATGTGGGGGAGGACATTGATGAGGAGGATCAGGTAAAGATGTAGGATGCTCCAGAGTAGTCTGGGTCGGGGGAGACAAAGGTGGGGTTGCACGCTGAGGTAGCACGATTGACGGGGTTATTGTAGAGGTGATATGGAGAGCTTAGGGAGATGACACGGGAGAGGGATCACCTACAGTCACAGTTAGCAGGGAAGGAGAGTGTAGGGGCTACGACTCACCAGCAAGCAGGGGATACGGATGCTGCATGGGAGAGGGATCTCCTGCGGGTGCAGCTAGCACAGCACGATGATGCCATCACGTACTACCGTAGGTGGGAGGCAGAGTGGAGGCGACGGGAGGCAGATTGGGGGCGACGAGAGGAATATTTGGGGCGGCATCGATTAGAGATGGAGGGTGATATTATCCGCCTGGGTGGGCGAATAGCAGAACCTCCGACTGGTGGCTCGTCATACAGGACAAGAGACAGCGGGATGGAGCAGTCGGCATCATCCCGTCAACGATGACGAGATGAGGGAGGTGCTAGTGGTCAGGATGCAGGGGTGAACAGTCACCCTAAGAGATATCAGAGGACTGACCCCATAGGGGGTAGCTCTCGTTGCATCGATCCTGCGTGATCATGGTGGTCGACACCCTAGGCTGGGGGTTTTTGAGATTTTTGGATGATGGGAGCGAGGTACGAGGACCAGTGCACTATAGCCTATCGGGAATTTTGTTATGATATATATATATATAGATGACTATTTTTGGTGTTTATACAGTTTTCATGATTTATTTTAATGTATATGTTTTTACATTGATGTATGCATACGTGATTATGAATGCGATGGTTCTAATTTGTATGGTGTATGCATATGGAATGAATGAAATGAATTATTGATGATTTGTCGATGAACCATAGACTGTACAAGATTTTGATTGGACTTGCTATAATAATGGGATAACTTGTGGAATGCATGTGAAAACTCTTTTTTTTTCTTTTTTTTTTGATGGTGATGTATGGAATAAAATGTACCAGTTGTTTGCAAATGGAGTTAAGCTTTTCTGAGATGCAGATATTTTAACGAACCAGCCAAGACTGTACATTTATCTCGTAAGACTTTTGAACAAGGTCTAAATCCGACTTGAATTTAACCAAGTTATTTCACATCCTTGTGTGTGCAATTGAGTTCGTTTGTGTTATTCATCAGGATACCGCCGATGCGGATGGGCTTTCAACCGAACCTCGTATCGAGGATCACCTAATTAGCTCCACTAACTCCTTTATTATATTTAGTCAGATTTGTCTGCGATGTTATCTAGGATACCATAAGCTAGCTCATCCACATGCAAACATTGATCTACACACAAGTTAATGTGACAGATATATCGTCATACGGGAGGTTTACCACCAGTGACCAATAGGCTATCAACCAAACCGGTACTGAAGCTTGCCTCATGACCTATCAAAATACTGAGAGTTCCAGGGATTCAAGTTCGAATCCCTTATTTTCTTCAATTGTATTGGGATACTTGCTCTTTAAAGTGATAAGATCATTGTTTATTTTTGTTTTATTGGTTTTTTTTTTTTTTTTTTTTTTTTTTTTGAGCAAGGGATTTGAATATGGAGTGACGAGAATAACTATTGTTTGTGCCTTTTGATGTGTGCACTGTAGGATGTCAAATTTTAGTGTTTTTACGTTTTGCAAATTTTTTATGTTTTTGCAACTTTTGATAACTTGGGATTCATGGGGAATTGGGTAGGGAGGATGCTTGTCCTTTTGCCAACTCTCAGCATTCCTAGGGTCATTCGCATAGGGGGATAAGCAAGATAGCCGTTTCGCTTATGGTAACCGGGATTATGGTGTAGGTTTCATCTTTCCTTCACACAACTTAGGAATTTTTATATGTGTTAATTTGTGTTGGGATGCTACGTAACAAGGTGGGATCCAAGTAAAACTTTCCTGTGTAAAATCTGTTTAACTATGTACGGTTTTGGCTAGAAATTTAAAATAGCTGAATGATGAAAACCCTATATACATTAGGAGACAACTGCCGATGTTACAAATAAAAAGGTGATATGCAGGATGTATGCGTTTATGAAAATGGATTTGAGGTGGAAATAATGGAATTGCCAAGTAATGACAGCCTATGGTGCTTTTGACTTGTATGACCTAGCGAAGTATGCAATGTATGGATGCAATGCTTAATGCAACCTATATTTTTGGATTTTGATTTTTATGAGAATGCATGGAATTGGAATGCAATTGTTTTTGTGATTTTGAATGTTTTTTTTTTTTTTTGAGTATGCGTGGAATTGAAATGCAATTGTTTTTGTGATTTTTGATTTTTGTATTTTTTTTTTGTTGATTTTGAATATTTAGGTTGACCAAGAGGTTATGGTAAAGCTTGGAGCTTTTGGTATTGACCAAAGGGTTTATAGATACCTTTGGGGCATTTAGGGTTGACCAAGCGATTGTGATAATCCTTGGAGCTTTTGGGTTGACCAAGCGATTGTGATAATCCTTGGGGCATTTAGGGTTGACCAAGCGATTGTGATAATCCTTGGAGCTTTTTGGGTTGACCAAGCGATTGTGGTAATCCTTGGAGATTTTTTTTTTTGGTTGACCAAGCGATTGCGAGAATCCTTAGAGCTTTTTGTTGGACTATGGCTCTCTAAATGTGGAATGGCCTCAAATGAATGATATTCAAGGGTTCTGTTTCCTTGATTCCTTCAAGAGAGGCAAGCCGATATGTTCTAGGTCCTATTTTATTGTCAATGATGTAAGGACCTAACCAGTTTGCCATGAACTTGTCCCGTAGATGGGACGAAAAATTAGAATTTTGCTGGTTCTCTTTTAAGACCAAGTCACCAACCTAAAATTCCCTGAGGTGGACTTTCATGTTGTATGCTTTCTTAAGTCGCTCTTGATAGATACGCAAATTCTCGAGAGCATTAACGTGTCGTTCATCAAGCAACGTCAGTTGATCTAACCGGGCCTACTATGCAGTGTCATCATCGATGAACTCTTGCATTGAAATGCGTAGGGAAGGAATTTCCAACTCAAAAGGCATGACTGCCTTGGAGCCATACACTAGCGAAAATGGAGTTGCCCCAGTGGGCATTCGAATGCTGGTGCGATAAGCCCATAGGGCAAGTGGGATCTGAATGTGCCAGTCATTATGATTGTCTACAAATATCTTTTTAAGAATGGCGACTAGCATTTTGTTTGATGCCTCTGCTTGCCCATTTGCCTGTGGATAATAGGGTGTTGAAAAGCTATGCTAAATTTTGTACTTTGTGGTCAAAGCACGCACATATTTATTCTTGAATGGCATCCCATTATCTGACAAGATCTTGGATGGAATACCAAAACGACATATGATGTTATGTAAAATAAACTCCGTAATGCAGGCTCCAGTCGTAGTGGTCAGCGAAATTGCTTCCACCCATTTGGTAAAGTACTCTGTGGCCGTTAAAATAAACGTGTGACGACTAGATGACGCAGGGGAGATCTTTCCAATTAGATCAAAGCCCCACTGCAAAAAAGGCCAAACCGATTGGATTGGCTGTAAGGCCTGAGAAGGTACGTGTGTCAAATTAGCATGGTGCTGACACTTCACGCACTTCTTCACATATGCGCAACAATCTCGCTCTAAATATGGCCAATAATAACCCATGCGAAGAATGCACTTTGCGATGGCCATACCGCTAAAGTGGCCACCACATGTACCATCGTGAGCTTGGGTGATCGCCCAAGCGGAATCTTGCTGGTCCAAATAACGAAGGAGGATTCCTTCATAATTTTGATGATACAAAATGTCTCCTAACAAGACATGCTTTGCCGCTTTCTGTTTGAATGATCTTTTTGCGGCTTGTGTCAATCCAAGTGGGAGATTACCTAGCTTGAGGTAATCCCGAATGGTTGTGTACCAATCTTGTTGATCAGAAACCTCGATAGTATGAATGGCCAATCCCTGTTGAAGTCTATCTCGAACAAAAGCTGAGCAGGAAAGAACTTGTAAAAACAACATGGTGTTGCTAGTAAGAGGGGTCGGGGAGAACAAGGACCCCCAGTTGGCTTGAATCAAACAATCTTGAATTCGAGAAGAACTTATCCAAAGATGGTTCAATCTGGATCATATGGATTCTTGGCGTCAGATCAAAGCTTGCACGCTCCATCGTAGATTGTGATAATGTTGTAACCTAAATGGTTGTCATTTCACCAGAAGAGTCTTGCGGGATGAGTGACCCCAAGGAGGCCATAGTATCCGCAAAACGATTTGATGATTGAGGGAGTGCCTCGATGTCATACCATTCAAGTTATGCCAGGAATTTGTCCACAACAGCTTTATAGGCCCGCAAAACTGGACATTTACATTGGAATATCCCCTTTACTTGGTTGACAATTAACAGCGAATCACCAAAGATGTTCAATCGTTTAATGTTCATGGTGATTGCTGTTTGAAGACCTATGAGCAAGGCTTCATATTCGACATTGTTGTTGGTGCATGGGAAGTCTAATTTAAATGACAAGGGCATTGGAGCGCCTTGCAAAGTGAAGAATACAATTCCCGCACCACCCCCTTGCTCACATTTAGAACCATCAAATAATAGGGTTATGTCAGCCTGTGACTCAGGCGCAACAGAATCTGGCGACTCTGAAACATGGAAGACCCCATCATCAGGTAGTTCAAAATTCAGAGGCCGATCGTCTTCAAGAGGAGCCTCAGCTAGTTGATCAGCGATAACTTGACCTTTTCTAGATTTCTGTCCAATGAACTCTATGTCAAACTCTGTCAACAACATGATCCATTTCATTGTGTGGCTACTATGATAAGTACAACTCATCATGTATCACAATGGATTCTCCTTAGACACAACATACGTCTTATTACTAAGCATGTAGTGGCGTAGCTTTTTTGTAGCAAACACCACTGCCAAGCAAAGTTTTTCAACATATGCATAGTTAAGTTCATAATCGACCGAGGTGCGGCTAAGATAGTATGTAGCCTGTTCTTTGTGAAGTTCATTTTTTTGGGACAGCATGGCGCCCAGTGCCACCTTAGTGGCTGAGATGTATAAATATAACGGCACTCCTAGTCTGGGTGGTGCCAATACTGGTGGTGAAGCCAAGTATTGTTTAATGTCGTCAAAGGTTGACTGGCACTCGTCATCCCAATGAAATGTGACCCCCTTATGCAATAATTTGTTCATGGGTCGGCATTTGTCAGATAACTATGCTATGAAGCGCTTGATCGACACAACCTTTCCCTGCAGACTCTTGAGCTGCTTGATGGTGGTTGGGGGACACATTTCAAGGATTGCCTTGACTTTATTTGGATCAACCTCAATTCCTCGTTTGGAGACTATGAAACCCAAGATCTTTCCAGAGGTGACGCCAAAGACGCACTTCTTGGGGTTTAGTCTGACTTTATGCTCAATGAGGCGATCAAGGACTTTGCTTAAGTCATCGATGTGATCTGGGCGCAAAAGAGAATTTGCCAACAAATCATCCATGTAATCTTCCAAAGTTTTGTGCATGTAATCATGAAATATGTACGTCATGGCACGTTGGTAGGTGGCTCCAGCATTTTTAAGGCCAAAAGGCATGGCCTTATAGCAAAATGTCCCCCAAGGCGTTGTGAATGTCATTTTTAGTTGGTCCTCAGGATTAATACGAATATGATTGTATCCTAAGAAACCATCCATAAGGGAAAGCATTTCGTGGCCCATTGTAGCATCTACCAACGCGTCGATGCTTGGAAAGGGAAAATCATCCTTAGGACTCGCTTTGTTAAGATCTCGAAAATCAGTGCATATGCGAATCCTCCCGTCGGGCTTCTTGATAGGAACCATGTTAGACAACCATGGCAGATAATCCACACAGATAACAAACTGGGCATCCAACAACTTTTGTAACTCATATTTTACCATTAAGGCCACTGTTGGATGCATCTTGCATAGTTTTTGCTTTACTGGCTTGATTGTCGGATCAAGCGTTAAATTGTGCGTGACTAGCTGTGGGTCTAGTCCCGACATATCCTTGTATGACCATGCAAAAACCACCTTCTTTTCCTTAAGAAGGGCAACATAATCGGATTGATCTTCAGGGGAAAGACTTACCCCCAGCTTGATAATCCATGGATTCATTGGATCTGTGCCGATGTCTACATCAGTCATTGCTTCAACTGACATATGGGATCCATCTTCCAACTGGTGTGGAGTTGGGATTAGATGGATATCGTTTGCTGAATTAAGATCATCATTAGGAACGTCAAGTTCCTCTTCGAAGATGGAAGACATCCTGAGTCCGTCTCCGGAGTGAAATGAAACATCCCATCGCAAGGCCAATACTCTGATGGAGATGGTGGTGTGTCAGCGCGATCCCAATCAATAGCCTCTATGTCTAGATGCAATAATCATGTTGGATTGGCTGGATCATGGATGGGGGCGGTCAATTCAATGGAGACCATGTTGATGAAATGATTGTAATCTCCATTACTACAATTGTGACAACTCTGACATTCTAGATGCTCTTGGTGCGTTGGATCTGGCTCTATAGGCACTGGCACAAAGGGATTAGCCCTATGCACGAACCTACAAATAGGGTCTGCCCTAGGCACTGATGGTTTGATAGGGTCTCCAGGCAAAAGATGTTCTCTGTATTACTGGAGTGGCGGATGCAGTAATTGCTATAACTGCGCCAGGTTGAAATGCCTCCTAGGTCTTGGACCTATGTGTAAGTGTTCAAACATGTCATTTATGTCCAAAGGATTTTGTTATTGTTGATGCAACCTATGCTCACTGGGATCATTCAATGGGAACATCGTCAGGAAGATTTCCTGATCGTCATTCATTTGATATTCATGCGAATGATCGTATTCCGACTCATCTTCAGAAGACCCTTCGTGGTCTTTTCCATCTTCCACTTATGGGTGAGTCCATGAGGTTTCTCTTTGTTCGGCCATAGGGAAAGGGTTGTTGAGGTCAACAAGGTTATTTGTTGGTAATGGGAAATAATCCCCCAGTGTATAAGTTGTATTTGGATTGGCATATGGATCTGATACCAACCCATCCTTGTTGCCTATCCCTAGGCCTTGCATGTTTTTGACCAAGATGTCAAGGGGCAAAGGGTGATTAAACCCTACTCCTAATTTATCATAAGGCATTTGGTATCTTGGTTGGCATAAAACATGCATTCCTTGTTCATACTTGCCTAACCTGTATCCATGCCAATTGCATTGGCTAAGCTATCGTAATGCGAAGTCTAGGTTAGCCAAATAGTTGACATCTTCCACAAAGGGATCTTCATCTTCTTCTTCTTTTTGGGAAGGTTCAACGCCATGATCCAGGCCCCCAAAAATAAAATTTGTCTGATTAGGTGGGTAGCCTAAAGGAACCACGGAGCCTATGGGGATTCGATGTCTTCCCATGTCTTGCATAGACTGAAGTGTGGGCGTTGCAACAACATTGCGCACTATATACTCCCCCATGCCTATGTTAGACATCTCAAAAATAATCATTGGTGATTGAGGGGAAGCAAATGGGAGTTCTCCTTGAGTCCACTCCATGTGGGGTGAACTAGGCGTCTCAACTTCCATTCTATTAGGCGTCTCTTTTGTAGAGATGTTGGAGACTAGAGATGGTTCCGCTTCCAGGGGCTTCTTTCCTTTGTCCATTGGAGTGGCCATCGTAGGTGGCATCGTTGTGGGAGGATTGGATGAAGAAGATCATCCCGCCTAAGAATTTGATAGATTTGGTGATGGATATTCTTGCTTAATCAAACCTCGTTTAGATGGATTTAACTGGAAATCCACATGCATTGAAGGGAGGGTCGACTGCGACATGATTTGCACTGAGTTGCAATATTTAAAAGGTTCCAAATCTATGGGGACCATGTGCACTTGTCCTTCAAATGTATACTTTAGAAATTGATGAGCAATTGAAGGGACACACTTCATATCCTAGATCCAAGGCCGCCCGAGCAAGATATTGTAAGCCATCTCACCTTCTAAAATGTGGCACAACATATGAATGGTCTTTTGTCCCACTTGTATGGGCAGGACAATTGTGCCAACTGTTGAGCATATCGCGTCATTAAATGCTCGAAGAGTATAAGTGGAAGGTGCAATGTGAGAGGCTGGCAGTTTCAAATGTTTCAGTGCAGCGGTTGTAATAATGTTACTGGACGAACCAGTGTCTACCAACACCCGTTTTCATGGAGTCCCATTGACCCACGCAATAACGTGCAAGGGTGGATCCGCTACATCTCCAGTCACCATTTTTAGCTCATCTTACCTGAAGGTAATGACTGGTTCAGTACACTGTTTGACATGCCCCACAAAATTGTTGAACGAATCCGCTTCGTGGGGTTGCAATTCAATTGCCTTTAATATCTCCATAAGAGCTTCCCGATGGGGCACCTATTGTTGAATAAGTTCATAGATGGAGAGCCTAGCCGATGTGGTCTGTAGACTTTGAGTAAGTCTAGTTCGGATCATGGCCACTGGTCTAGGCGGGGGTAACTGTGTAGGATTCGATTGATGTTGTGATGTGGATGGAACTTCCTTGGTGGCTGTCGCGGGGACAACTCCTGGGTGTCTCTTGTTTCTTGTCACAATGCTAATCATCCCAACATATCCCTCCATGGGGCAACTCTATTGCACTTCATTGACATGTAGAGGTTTTGTTTGTGTATCATGTGTGGGTAAAGGATCTTTGAAAACACCCATTTGTTGGTTGTTGGATGCGATGGGGTTATCCACTACCAATGTGTGATTATCAATAAGATCTTGCACTAAACCTTTAAACGTCCAACAGACATTAAGGTCATGCCATTTCCTTCTGTGGAATCTACAGAAAATATCCTCTCTGTGGCCCTTAGGCTTTGGCACATTAGGATCAATTATTGGAATATCTGGCAGATTAATTAAGTTTGCCGCTGACAAACGGTCAAACAAGGAGTCCCTAGACTCAGTGTATGGTGTAAATTGTCGCTTAGGGTGACGCTACTGATTTTGATCCTGCTTTTTGTTATCTTTCTCATAATTATTGTGAGGCACCGCCTGATAATTAGCCTTTGGATGTTGTGTTGCTTGGGCAGGCGTAGGGGCATTAATAGCAACTTGATTGACCGCAGCGGGTTTCTGTTGCGTATTCCCTGTTTTGGTGCTCTTGTTCCACTCTTTTTTCTTAGGCTTGGCAATTTTTCCATCCTGTATCTTGATCCCTTCGATACGTCTAGCTTGCGCCAGAGCTTCTTCTAAAGTGGCGTATTGCTATAGTTGCAATAGCACAGAGATCGATCGCAAACAGCTCTTTGCGAACATTTGAGTTAGGTCGGACATAGGAGGGAGGTATGACAACTTTGAAAGCACCGTCCTCCACCGATTCCCATATGCTACCATAGACGACTCCTCATACTATTTGAGGCTAGCTAGATCATTGAGTGACGCCTTTTTCTTTGTATTAAAAGCAAAACATTCTAGGAACGCATCCACTAGTTGATCCAAGTTGTAAATGCTATGCTTCGATAGATGGGTAAACCAATCCAAGGCAGATCCTACGAATGTGGTTATGAATGTTCTCAATAGCAATGCATCATTGTATTGTATACCAAAGCATTGGCTCAAAAATTGTGTCACATGCTCTTGAGCATCCTCATCCCCTTTAAAGAGTGCCAACTGGGGCAGCTTGAAATGTTCAGGGTATGGAGGTGCTGGCAATGATGGATGCACCGGATGACAACGGAGTTGGCATAATGTAGGCTTTTGGGGCCCAGCAGTCTTGAGTTCCATAGTCTCTAAGTGTTCTAACAACACTTTGTATGCATCAGAGGATGTAATCTCCTCCTCCTTGGTTTGTTCCCGTTGTGGGTTGCGAGGAACTTGAGGCCCTTGAATGGATAAATGGGTAGCATCCCTTCTGCCTTGATAGGGCGTTTCAGCCCGCTCTTCTTCTTGGTCATAATCCTCATAATCTTCTTGAGGAGTGTTTGGCCTAGGCCTGTAAACATGGATGGGTGCCCATGGAGGATGCCCATCATGGTTGCAGGGAATGGCCTCCCGCTCATGTCTAAGAGGTCTTGGAGGCAGTGCTTGCTAAAGTCGCGGAGACCTGTCTCGCACTAAGGGGTTGTGCCTCACATACATCTCATACTGCTGTGCACGAGGGACTGGGGCCTTCTCAGGTGCATGGTTGTGAAGCAATTTAGCTGTCTGACGCTGAATGCGCTCTTGATCAAGGTGACACAAATGTTCTAATTCCTGTTGTTCTTGCCTAAGTCTCGTGATTTGCGCTTGGTGGGCGGCTAGTTGGGCAAATGCCAAGTCAGTTTTTTTTGTTGTCTCTTGTTTGATAGGCCTAGATGTTTCTCCTATATATCTATTTCGATCATGGTGCTCTGAGACACCTATATGTTGCTTCCCTCTATCGATGTTGGTCACATTTACTTGAAACTCTGGTCTCAATGAGCGATCTGGATATAAAGCAGGTGCAGACGTGCATCATTTTCGCACTGGATACTATTCTTGAGGAATGTAGTGATCCTCCTCACTCTCTCTGTGATATGCATAAAAAGTGCGGGTAGAATTGTCTTGCCCTGTCGGGAGAACCTGATGTTCTGGATATGGCCTACTATGTCTGACATTAATCGGGGGTAAATTAGGAGCAATGACATCATATGGTTCCTCCTTTTGGACCCTTTGTTGTTCTAGAGCAGTACACAATGCGTCATCACTAGGCCACCCATAATGAACTTCAAAGGGAGGCCTCGTACTTAGACCAGGTGGTACATATAGGTTATTTTCTTGAAAATATTCTTGTTGCTCATGAGTTCCCCTTAGGGAGGGGGTTCTAAATTCTCGTCTATTGATGGCCTAACTTGGAGAGCCCCTCAAGGAGGTGCCTCTAGAGCCATGTTCTATGACTGTATGGGTTGAAGTGCCTCTCAAGGAGGGGCCTCTAGAGCCATGTTCTGCATGGTGTGAACTAACTAGTGTACCCCGCCGTCGAGGCGGGATGGCCAAGTCTTCAAGGCTATATCGAAGACGATTTGTCTCTCTTGTTGAATTTTCTGTAGCTTCTACCCGTGATTGGGCTTGGCTACGAGTATTCACCATGGTAATGCTAACCTAAAGATGCAACAAAAAATTATTTTTATGATTTTCTTTTTATGATTTTTTTTTATGATTTTTTTTTATGATTTTTTTTTTATGATTTTTTTTGTCTAAACAGAAAATAGCATACACACACAAGCAATGATTATCTCTTTTAAATATTAATAGTGTGCCCTAAATCTGGTTTAGTGTGTTTTTGTTGTTTGTTTTGTTTTTGAAAATTTTTGTGAAACGTTTAAATGCAATTATGAAGGCTCTTATGACTCCCAAAATGGTCGCCCCTTCAATATACCATTGTCGGACCGATATACCAACCTCTCTATATACCCGCCCTTACGTGAGGGAGATTATAGGTACATGAGAGCAGATGATACGTGGAACATAGGTGGTACGAAAGTGGAGTCGCTCTGTTTATGACACCTACCATAGAAGACTTATCCTCGTGTGCTAGGAATCACCCCAAGCTACACTTGGTCAATTTTCGTCAAGATTTACGTCTAGCAACAGTCGCGATCGAGGTAATGGATGCAATATCTCAAGCCAAAGTGATAATGGAATCCACCTTTGGTCTTGCTCAAGGGTTGGGGTTTTATGACCAATGCCTTGGTTTAAAATACCATATGATGTGTGGGGTTCGTTTTAATTTGCAAAATTTGAAATAGGCAAACGAAAAAGAAATCTTTCCCTAAGCTACACAAAACTGAAAACCAGAAAATAGAAAAACATAAATTTGACAGAAGCTTTAAAAAAAAAAACCCTACCTCTTCTCTGCCTAACAAGATGTTTTTGATTTGCTCTGAAAAATGCACAGATCTATAATCGTCCCTGGGTGAGGTAAATAATAGAACCGTAATCGTCCCAGGGTGAAACAAATAGTTTATTCGTCTCGGGGTGAAACGAATACCAATTCTGTAATTGTCACTTGCAGATACGAATAACATTCTGATGTTGAAAAATAGGTACCTATAAAAAAACAAGCAATTTTAGATCAGTAATTTAACCTAAAAAAAATAGAGGATAGATGTCCCACCGTGATCGCCATTGAAAGCACGAGATTCCGGAAACAAAAAGGATAGACTAAAATTGCAATGTAAACGAAACTAAAATAACGCTTAAACCCTATGTTATTGAAAAATGCGTAAAAAGAAAGAACATGAACACAAGATATTAAAGCAATATAAAATCAGCCCTTTTATTGATATGCTTTGCAAAATTTGTGTTACAATGCATCTCCTTCCTTTTTAGGGGATAGGAGCGTTAAATGTTGCTCTTTTACAACTTGTTTCAGAATTCCTTCTTCCGCGTGCCCACATATAAGATGGGCGAACCAAAACGTTGTCACCGCTTGCGTTGGTAAAGGTATATTCCTCGCTGCTCCTCTAATGCTGCAAATCTGCGTTCAAAGAAACAAACAAAGAATCAGTAGCACCTGTGTATGAAAAACAAAAGATGAATCTAAAGATGGCTAAAACGAATCTAAATAAAATGAAAACTTGACAAAAGCATAAACATGAAACTAGCTAAATACTACAAAAGAAATAGTCACTAAAAGAAATAAAGTGGGGGGGTGCCCGAAGGCAAACCTCCCACGGGTGAAACTTTGCTTCGACACCAATGCGCTTGGGATGGGTTTGAAACCTGATGTGATGTGTTTTCGACAAATTGGTAGGATATTGTGGTCAAAAAAATCGAAGTTGGTTCGTGATTCGTGCCTTCAAAAGTCACCCAATAACCTCTCTTTTGATTAAGAGATTATGGATGTCAAAAGCACAAATCGCAAGTAAGTGAATTAGCAGCACTTCGTCGCTCAAAATGCTCCTTCTCGGTATATCTTTTGGGTGAGGAAACTCACCATTTTATAGACCCAAGGGGTCTTTTTGAATCAACATGCAAAAGTGTCTCTTTGCATGAATGTTTTTGTTTGTGAAGAGAAGACCTCTTCTTGATCAAGGGCTTCTTAACTGCCTCTGTGTATGTCTTTGTGTGTTTTAGAAAAACTCACTTGCACTCCCATGCAATGAAGGGATAGCTAAGTGGCAAATTTGAGTTGTCATAAAAAGCTTACTCTCATTCCCATGCAGTGAAGGGAAAGTCAATTGGCAGATATGTGTTGTCAAAAGAACTCACTCGCACTCCTATGTCATGCAGGAAAAGCTAAGTGGCAGTTCTGAGTTGTCATACGCCGAGATCTAACTTTTTGTCGGTCAAACCTAGCGTTCGTCCCACCCCGTAGCGAGCGCTAATAATCGTCTCTGGGTAAGACGAGTATCAATCCGCACTCATCCCTGGGTAGGACGAGTACAAATCCACACTCGTCCTGAGGTGGGATGAATAAGCAATAAAGTGTCTAAAAGGTGCCAAATTGATCCCTGACTTGCAAAACTGCTGTGCTAGTGGTTAGAACCATTGTTTTACCTCTGGGGCCTGCCCTGGGGGCTGTGTGTGTTATTGCGATCAGTGTTTGTAGTCACTTAATCGGATTGGTGTTGTTTTGGTGTCTACAATTCCATACCCATGACATCACATATTGCCTTAGGCATCACCATTGTAGCATCTCCTGAGTTTATCATGCAATTGTGCACCACCCATCCTTCCATCTCTAGGGACAAGTAGAATGGGAAAGGCCTATTCTTACCCACCCCCATGATAGGGAAATCTTGAGTCAAATTCTGCTCAGGGGTTGATTTGTTTTGGGATTTTATTAGTTGTAGTGTTGCTTTGAGCAAATCAATTTGTTTAGGGATCATCAGGGCATCAAACATACTAACATTTGAAGAATTCCTCTTCAATTCTTCAACTATATTGAAACCAGGAGCGACGGACTACTTTTCCTTACCCTTTTGGTAACCTTCATACCTACTTCGGTATTCTTAAGTGGATTCTATCCACTACCTCTTGGTCAAGGAAGGGTATTTCAACCTATCTCTAGCCTCCTATTGTGTCTGCACTGCTTTATGCTGACCCACATTAGTAATATTCTCCTTCCTTTGCATAGATAGTTTTTTGGCAAGAATTGTCTGAGGGGTCTTCCTTCTGACCTATTCCTTATTTTTCCTATCATTGGGTATTTTCAGGGGATGCAGGTCTTCGGGGCCTATCAATATCATTTTATTTTTGGACCTGGTGAACACAGAGATTTGGTCATTTGAAGCCAGCATGCATTTTTTTTTGCATTCTCGAACTATATTGACATAACCCTTTTGTGCCCGCTCCATTCTCTCCATAGCTAGCTTTTGCATGTAGTTTTGGTGCATCATACATGTGTTTTTTGCATGAGGATCATTGCATGTAGAGCACCAATAATCTATTTGGGTAGTAGCAGAGGAGGGTTCCCCTTCCTCATTTGTTAGGATAGTACTTGTTCTTTTAGGGGGTTTGTTGGTAGAGGTAGCTTTATCATGAGATACATATGGGAATCTTCTAGGTTGAAAATTCCTTTCTGCCTCTCTTCTCTTGATAAGAGTCATCTCGCTGTTGAGATTTTTGATAGAGTTTTGGACATGCATGTTTATGTTTTTTATAGAGTTCAGCAGGTCCAATAGAATGGCCATCTAAGGGTCTAGATAGGGGATCATTGGTATTGTAGAAGTTGGAAGAGCTAGCAATATGGATATTGCTGGAAGATCATGTGGTGTCGGGGTAGTATGCCACTATGGTGCATTTATTGGAGAAGGATTCACTGGGTAGGGTGGCATTGAGGGAACCAATGGCGATTGGTTGTGGGGCATATTAGGAAAAAAATGTATAGTTGGATTTGGAGGAAGCCGCCCCATATCTATCAGGAGTTTTTCATCTTTCATTATTTCTTGGAATATTTGGGCAAAATTTAGGACATTAGCTTACCTTATCATCAAACTCAAATCAGGTCTAAAGAATCTCATATACAGCCTGTTCATTAGTTTGCCTAAGACCATCGGGGATCCTATGCCAGAAGCGAGTTAATATTACATTAAAATCACTTATTTCTTCTTGGGGATGTTTTTGAATGGTGGTGAACTGCGTGAGCAAGGAGAAGGGGTCAACCTATTTGTTGAACTCGGCAACCAACCTTCCTGCTAGATCAGCCCATGAAGTGATACTATCATTAGGAAGGGTTTTATACCAGTAAAGCATCTTACCCTTCAATGAAATAACCAATAACTTAATCATAACATCCTCATCAACAATATTGTGAATGGCAACTAGGGCAGCTACATCTTGGTAGTGTTCAAATGCCATATTTCCGATGCCATCATAGGTAGGTAATGCTTTTAGGGTTGCAGGAGGAATAACATTCTAGTTAGTGAGGTTGAGGGGACCTGTGTTGTTCTAGGTGGGATATCCTAGATTTTGGTTCTAGTTTTGATTTTGGGCCATGACTTCGGTTGGGGTATTTGGCTCCTAAGTATCAAGATCGAAATACTGCTAATCCTTCAAAGGCATGTGAATTAAATGGGCTTAGGAGAGTCCAAGAACCACCACCTTAATAAATTTAATTCAAAGAAGTCAACAGGTTCCTCAGATAGAGTAACCTTACGCATTGTAATCATGAAATATTTCCACTGAAAGGCTTTCTGGATTAATGATTCAATAGAGTTTCCAAGTTATTATTGGATAGTTGAGTGGAGTAGAGAATCACCTAACTCTATGCTACTCTAAATGTGGGACTGTTGAGTCCCACTAGGTGTGCCAAAAACTGTTGGTCGATAATTTGCACCTAATGGAAGGATTGTGCACCCTACGGACTAGACCAACATTGAGAGGTCACTATTTAACGAAATCTTGTGATCAATATCTGGAGAAGGTCGGTTCCTTATGGTCCTAGCATAAATTAATGAAATTTGGGTAACACAAAGAAGAAAGTAAATAAAGTTAAATGAATTTGAATTAAACTAGGTAGATAAGCCACATCTAGACATATGCAGATGGCAGCGAGAATACAATGACATATACAACCATATAACATACCATTTAATGCATTCCAACTATTATCGTTCACACTTCTCACTATGTTTGTAAATTCTAGAACTGATAAACTCATAGTCAGAATCCATATAGCAAAATAAAAATTAATTCATTCATCAGTTTTAACAGAAAAACACAAACATAAAAATACATATATGTAAGCAGAATGATCTGAAGGCCAGACAATGCTTGCTTATATTAATGAATTCCTAGTCTTGCATACAAATTGTAATAGCTTAGAGCTAACCCTTCGAATGGGTTACATTCAGTTTTTTATAGCCAGAAGATAGGACTTCCTTCTTACATTGGGTGAGTTCAGTCATGCACATCGTACCTCCTAGGTGACGAAACATTAACTCTCTAACTATCTGTTGTATTTGATCAAGTCTTTCGAGGAACTAGGTACGTCATCATATGATCTTCATTAATTATATCCCCTTTTCCTGGCTCTATATTTTTTGGTACAGTCATATCTCTCTCAATTATGGTCTTGTTTGCAGTGGCGGGTTATTAATTTTGCCTGCAACAAGCCTCTTTTTTATTGCATTGTATTGGCAGGGGACCTTGTCCTCGAGCTTCGATGTAGGACTTCAATAGGTACACTGTAGTGTTTGGCAACCAACATTGAATACTAATGATAATGCTTCAAAGATAGGCTCAAGACCTAGGCTATCATCAGCTTTGACCAACCCCTACATTTCTTTGTAGCGACTTAGCCTCGAGTAGGATATTTTGGGTGCCTTTGTAGGTGACATCTCACCTTACTTTTGCCATCTCACATAGGAGGAATTTTGGGTGCTTTCACCCTCAAGGGTATTCAAAATAGCCGCCCTAACTAGGGCGGGAGCCTACAGATGACTCTGCCCAAATTGAAGTGGGATAATTGGAATGAATCCACCCCTTTTCTTGTCAAAAACCTCCATCCAAGTTAGATGGGGAGCGTTGTGGATTCCTTTGTTTCACCCGCCCATCAAAGCTTGTCACTTTAGGTGGGGTGGGATTTTTTTTGGGGTGAAACATATATTTGCAGGAAAATCATCTGCCCCAATATAGCCCAACCAAGTGTTGGGCCTTCTTATTTTTGGCGGGATTTAGCGCCACTGCATTATCCATCCTACAAGCATTTGTGATACTTTTTAATGCATTCATTATAGAATAAATGCATAAAAAAGGATAAATATAGAGACCCAATTTTATGCACCAAACAAATACCAATTGCATTATTAATCAATCATCAAGCAAAATTCACCCATTTGTATATAAAATTGGGGCAAAGATGATGAGGGCATCACGCATCTTGATTTGTTAGTTCCAAGGCATAGGGTTATTTTCTATAGTTCCTAGGATAATTTATTTTGTTTGCTAATAATGCTCGTGAGTCTTCAACTCACATCGGCTATGTTTGGTCATTAGTTGGCCTTAGCACATGGTTAGCTATTAGTTAGCTAGTGGTTAGGATTAGTTAGCATATTTTATTTCTTACCTCCCTATTCATCCTCATGCAATATATGGGTATGTGGTTATTGTATTTTGGGCATTTGAGGTCTATTTAAACCTTAGTGAATAAATCAAATACTAATTTGAATTGAAACCGTTTCATTGGTATCAAAGAAATGATCTTGTTTGTTTCAACTGATAATTTTTTTATTTGTGAATCCATTAAATAGATTCCATTATGCGATTTGATTTGAAAATTTTGTTGTTGAAAGTTCAATATTAAGACTATATAAAACTTTAACTTTTTATATAGCATAGACACAAACCGCGTCCCTAGGTAGGGAGCGATTAGTGAACAAAGGTGGACAAAGGCATCAAGAGACAAAGGCTTGTGCGGTCTATGACAACAACAAACAACAATGATTAATGGTACAAGTTGATAAAGGTGGGCAATGTACGCTACACAACCACGTAGAAGACTAAAGACTAGCTATCCTAACCAGCAAGCGGTGGTCGACTAATACTGGGAGTTTTTTTTCATATAAACTATTTTTATAGCTCCTGCATCCTGGATGTGGGACAAAGTTCCCATGGCTGATAGTGTCTAGCATTGTTTGGATAATCCCGTGACTCACTGGAGTTTGATAATGACCTTACTATCACCTTTCATTGGTGGATGTAGAACGCCATGATACCAATATGCTCATCCTACTCTTGATCGTGGAGTGAACCAATCCTACAAGCGAAAAACCACAACCATAAGGTGGTTGGTTGCAGTGAATCCCTAGTGATAAATAGATATAAGAAACCATGATAGCACCTATATTATCCATCAACTTAGGTGTTGTTTATGAGCATAGTTTGGGCCATAAGCCAACCCAATTCAACTTGCTGATTGGAGGTTCGATTTTGGTTGGATGAATTTCATGACAAAGTAATTATGATGGCTTGTTGGTAATTGGGCAGGAGCAGGATTTAGAAGATGGTAGCACATTGTTGATCTAGTTCTTAACCCCACATTTAGTGTGGTACAGTGCTTTGAACACTCTAAAAGGTACAAGGCACCCCTTTGTAATTAACCATCCTATGGTGGTCAGGCTTGACCCCACACGGGGCTAGCATAGAGTGCAGTTGGTGGTATTGGATATCTCTACCATGTAGACTTGTCATTGACCTGCTTGCCACATAGTTTATTACCATTGATTGCTTGTTTTTAGTCAAGTGTAATAAGCCCAATAAGTTTTTGCTAAAAGAAACCAAAGGTTTATTTAATTTAATTAATTTAATTAATTAATTTTGTTTAATTAATTTAACTAAACAACACATTGCATAACTTTTTGCAATATTACCTTTAGAACTAATTGCAAAAGCTATTGTAATAGCCTAAAAGGCTAAAAATTTTACAAATTTTTTAATCGCCAAAGCTTGGGGAAAAGCATTTTGTAATTGCCTAAGGCAAATATTGTGAAGCCTTTTTGGCTCATTGTAAGTGCTTGAAAAATAGCACCATTGTAATTGCCCTTTGAGGTAAACTTTTGTACTCTTCTTGAGACAACTTGGTAGCCCTCCTAGACTACACAAGGGGTCAGATGGATTCTAATTTGGTGGAGCAAATGGCCACAATAGTCGCACTCAGCATTTTTGTCGATAAGGTTCAAAATATAATTAGGCCTAGTGGATATAGTCCAGCCCCTAACCATCGCTCTCAAGCAAAATGTGAGGTCAAAATTTATGATGGGTCTTGTAATCCAGGCATCCTAAGTAGTTGGATTATTCATATGGATACATGGTTCAAGTATATCAAAATTCAAAAATATGAGCAAGTCTCCTGTATCGCCTAAATTTTTCACACCCTTACCTTCAGGCTAAAGGATCCATGCCCAAAAGAGGGATGCGAGAAGGATGGGACAATACCTCAGATGGAGAAGCCCTTTGAAGGTTGCGCCTCTCGGGGAGGGGTATAAGGGTGAATTTTTGATGGATGGTGGGGTTCACCAGGAAACTTTGAGTGGCATTTTCCATGCCTAGGTTGAGAATGGGTTTGATGTGTTCATTTTATGTTCAATCATTCAGATTCCTAGGTTGGCCAAAATGAATCTAAGCTATTCTATATGAAATTTTTGGTTTATATGAAGACAACAAACATAAATAAATCCTAAATATAGAAAATATCTAAAATGGAGAAGAGTGCACCTAATTTCTGATGTCTGATTGAAGATTTTGAAGCTTGTAGGAGTCCAGATCGTCTCGAATATGACAGGATCATCTGTAATTGTACAAAATTGTCCAGATCACAGGAGATCATCTGAGATCAGCCAAGATCGTCAGTGACCTAACGAATTTGTCAGACGAATTTATCAGAAACCTGAAATCATGAAAATAGACACCAAAAACCAAAAATACAATTGCAAGAATGATACAAAATGATAGAAATAAGAATATAAATGCTTAAATGATAAATCCAGATATCAAATAAAATGGGATGCAATGTTTTAATAATTTATTTTGAATTTTATCATGCAAATATGCTAAATGATGTGAACTCCAAGATGTAGAACACAAGTGAATTAATCTAATGCACAATTAAATAAGAAAAAGAGATAGAGAATGCAAACTCAGGGCTCTGATTGCCCCCAATCTAAACTGTAGTTAAAATCATCTGCAATCGTACAAGATCATCGTCGATCTTGACAAGATCATCTAAAATTGTGATTGAATCACCTATGACGATCTGATCTTCCTCAAATTGAAACACAGTGAGATCCTGTAATAAAACTTGAAAACACAAGTGCAAATGATGGGGGATAGGATGTTCTAACATAAAAAAAAAACTAAAGTTACAGGGAAATGATTAGCCAGGGGGATAAACTGGGAAAATACCAAGTTTATATAGGATTAGGGGGATGTTAGGAGGTTGGGGATCATCCCAATCTGGGAGATCTCCAATGTAGGAATCTCCAACCGCGCAGACACGCTTCTACCCAATTTGGAGAGGTTGTTGAAATATAAGCTAATTATGAATATTCATTTTTGCGATGAAATCGTCTGGACATTCTGTTCCAGATGAATTCATCCAATTTGGGACGATATCATCAGATCGGTGACGATATCATCCAACAGTCAAAACAACTAAAAATGGCACAAAAAATGAGGTGAGCGGTTAACAGGTGATTTCGAGGTTAAAATTCAAATTTTTCTATCTTTTACTGATGGTTTAACTGCACCAATTTTAGGGTGCTACATTTTACCCCCTCTTTAGCGTATTTTTTGAAGAAAATGTGTTAAATACGAGTTCTTCATGCTTTACAAGAAAGGAAAAATTTATTCCATTTTTAGATGACGATTCTAGGTCGAATCATACAACTGTTTGCTATGGTGGCCCCTCCGAGTTTTTACCCAAATTGAACGTTTGAGGTAAAAGCACAGAAAAGCAAAAATAAAAAAAAATGTTGTTTTTAAATAAAAATAAGAAAAATAGGGTAAAACCCTAATTTATTTTTACTGTTCACTTTCACTATTTTAGAGCTCTGTAGGCGAAATTGTGGAAACGACACATAGATCGACAGAGGTCCGACACAGGTTGCGGGTAAGGATATAAACCTAGTGTACTATATTTTTAGCTTGATTTGTTTAATTTTTTACTTGAATTTTAATTATTTTTGGGCATCGCGATCGTTTTTAGGTTGTCGATGACATCGGGACGAAATCGTCCCAATTTCGTCGAAATCATCCCTATATCGCCGATTTTGTCTAAGGACGAAATCGAAGAAATAGAGGCGATCTCGTCCAATAAGGGGCGATCCCCAAATTGAAGAATCGAAGATGATTTCATCCTATTAAGGACGATTTAACTAAATTTGGTATGATATCGTCCAATAATGGGTGATATCATTTTTTTATGAGATGAAATTGATTTTAATTGATTTTAATGATTATGTATTAATGATTTTTGTTGTTTTATTATTTATTTTGCAGAGGGGATTGCTAAAGAGTCGAGAGTGGAAATACGAGGGTCTCAGGGATGACTTAGCCATGCTTTATCAGGTCAAGCGAGACATATTAGCAGAGTTCGGACTGCAACATGTGGCAGAGATGCCACAAATTCCTAAATACATTGGGCGACAGGCAGCCCTAGCAGAGAGATGGTATCCGGAGTCATCCTGCTTCTGGATACCGATAGAGGAGATGACTGACACTCTAGAGGATGTATGGAGAATCTTGAGGATCCCCATACATGGGCAGTTCATGACTCCTTCGGCCAATTAGGGCCATGCCACGATGAGATTGTGCAGTGACCTAAGATTCACCCTGGAGAACGGTGAAGTGAACATCAAGGCTTTGAGCCAGATGCCTAGGGCATCTTGATTGACCCAATTTTTTGGTAGGGATGGTGGGTAGCCTTCTTCAATGCCGCCAGAGTAGATGCAATTTACTGTGGCTCCTCTTAGATGTGGTTTGTGACATGATAGACCATGGATACAGGTTTGCTTGGGGTAGCTTTGTATTATGCCACTTGTATAGGATCCTTTACGGGGTCATATACAAGGAAGAACGATGTCTGGTGCTGACATCGCTGCTATAGGTTTAGTGCTAGGAGAACATTGCGATGCGAAGGCCAGTAGGGCTTCCACTGACAAGAGTTGATCGGGAAAGACCCCAAGTTTTCTATTGGTTGTTCCAAAGAGGGTCACAACGACGAATAGATCTGCCAATGTCTCGGAGGTTGCTAGACGACCTCACCCCATATCAAATCACCTGGAGACCATGGAGAGAGCATCCAGGGTGGGTAGAGGATGGATAGGAGTTGGCTCGCATCAAGTGAGTCATCTAGTTGAGGACAGAGCGCGTAGAGGTAGAGCTCCAACGTATTGAGGCAGTTCGGTCTACAATATGGGATCCCTTCTTTTAGGGATTATGAGTACTCCCAAACTATGTGGGATAATACCACATTGAGCGGGGCTCTAGACATGCAGCAATTTTGGAGTCAAGACATTGATAAGCCCCCATTCAGCCAGTGGATGGAGATAATGCAGGGGTAGCAGATGGGTATGATGCCTAGTATGTAGGCATTCGCCCTCCTTGGATGACAAGGGCATAGGGTTCAATGCACACTGAAGTGCAACGAATGGAGAGGTGGTTCCAGGCTACCATCGGTGCAGCGAGGGGTCACGAAGGGAGGGATCAGCAATAGCGTCCTCAGGATAGATGTCAAAGAGTACCACAGGATAGTAGCAGTCAAAAATGAGGGAGAGACTCCCTTCTCAATAGAGGGATAGGCCACCATCATCCAATAAATGCAAGGGTGTCGAGGTGGGGGAGAGCAACGAGATGGCGGCTCTCCAGGCAGAGAATGCCCGCCTACGAGCTCAGGTGCAGACTCTTCAATATGAGGTGATACGACTCAGGACTCATAGCAGAGGGGTGAACATTTTGGAGTTGGCATGGGTTGTTGTGCAAATTGCATTCTACCAAGGGTTGTACTATCATGTGGTTCTAGAGGAGCAAAGGATACTGCTACCAGCTAGCATTGCAAATCCAATCAGGATGGGGTCATCGAGGACATCATCATGATCGATGTCAAAGACCCAGGATATAGCACAGACTCTGATGGGACCACCTCCTCCATCTCAAGGTGAGAGAGGAGATGAGGTTAAGAGCTCAAGGGCTTCTCGAGACTAGCTGCTCATTGTACATAGACCATATATTTTTGAGAGGATTGAGTATTCCAAGGTATATATTATGGCATACCAATCCATTTTGATATGATGTATAGACTTCTTGATATATATATATATATATATATATGTTCTTTTTGTGATATGACTTGTGCATATGTTTTATGATGCTTTAATATTTGTTGTTTGACTATTCATGTAATTATGTCGTTGAAAATATTATAATTTTATGTCATGCTATAAAATTAAATGAAATAATCTGATGTAAACAAATTGGTTGTTGTGGTATGATTTGATGAAAAATAAAGTGACTTCTAACAATAATTTCAAAGGACATTGTCGCTATTATATGACCATTTCATGGAGTCGTCGCTCGTTAGGTCATCAAGCTAATCCCGATATGAGAGAAATATTGTTAAAAGTAAAAGGGTGCTTAAGAGACTTTCTTAAGACTTTGTGTTGTGATGATGAAAAATGATGATGGTGATGATTTGTTTTCAGATTTCCATGAAAATATTATGCATGAAATTTGAACAATTGCCTAGGAATTATACCATCATCGTAAAACTGAATGTTGACATAATGAAATGAAATAGAAAAGTTTTCGTTCTTTTTAAAGCACAATTGTGTAACATAATGATTTAAGCCATATGCTTTTATGGATTAAATAAATGGGAGATAAAATTAGAATGATGGCTTGCGCTAGGCATAGAATTTTAGGTATAGACTTATACCATCATCGTGAAATCCAAAGAAGAAATTGATGTAATAGTTTTATTGCATAGTTGATTTTTGATTTTGAGATAAAAAAATATAAAAATGAGGACTTGCACTAGGCATAAATTCCAATTTAGGTTTAGGAACTATACCATCGTTGCAAAAGTCGAAAATATATAAATGTGACTTTATTGCTAGATTTTTGAACATGCTTTGAAAGAAATTTTGGATTTTTGAAAAAATGTATTTAATTGTTTTTACACTAAGCCAATATTCTCAAGTAAGAAAATCAAATTATTATAGAAGATTTGCATAAATATTTTAAATGATCTCAAAGACAAAATTTAGATTTATAAGGAACCCCATGTGCATATGTGAGTTCATTGCCAATCTTGATCTATCATAATGATACAAAATCTTTCAAACACAAATGTGTGTGCAATTGTATTGTTTATTTACCAATTTTGAGCAAGATAATTTGATACAAGTAATTTGAATTAACCAAATGAGTGTTCGTTGACCATGATTTATATGCATGTAACCGTACCAGACTACTAAGTAAGTCGGGTCATCAAGAGCTAGCTGATCCATGAGCGAACATAGGTCTGTACAAAATAAGGTCGCTAATGTGACATACATATCATCATGCTAGGAGTTACCCAAGGCCAAGCAGGTTGGGCACAAACCACCTGTTATGGGGCTTACCTCACAATTTTTGAATAATTGAGAATTCCAGGGATTCAAGCTCATTCACCCTTCTTATATTTCAAAGGGTAGGGGAAGGGATTTATTGTTTTTTCTTTTTTTTCTCTTTTTTTTTGTATTTTTGCTTGACACTGAGATAATGCTGAAATATTGCAGAGGTGGTACAAAATGATACTGAAACAATGCTTCTTTTTCTCATGATTTTTCTTGACTTTCCTTTTCTTCTTTCTATACTAGGTATACTTGCTCGGATTGGTTGTAGAGCAAGGGATTTTTATTCTGGGCAGGGGTGAGCTTGTCCTTTTATCAATTCTCAAATATTCTAGACCATGTGCATAGCAGGGGAGACTTTTAGCTCAAGAGACCACTTCTACTGTGTAGCATCGCTTTGAATTTGCAATGAAATCATTTTAATGTGAAAAGGTGTACTTGGTTCAAGTAAATAACAAGATTAGTTCTCTATGCTCAAAACTTTATTTAATTCAACTATGGACTTTGATATAAGAGAGATTAATAATCATACCAAATAAGATCAAGATATTTATTCTTGTGAGTGTGAAAGTGAGGGATTCGAAATAAATATTAATTTATCCAAAATAACTGAAAATATAACTGCAATAGTTCAAGAATTGACGAGGTGCAAAAATAGAAGATGTTTTTGAGGATTTTGATGATTTTGATTTTTTTATATTTTGATTTTAATTTATGAATTAAGATAATACATAATATTACTATTTTTGAAATTTTTATATGAATTACTAAAATAAGACAATATGTATAATATATACAGTGACGAAATTACCAGATTTATGCATAATAGCGCTTAAGATGCATAATGTTCATAGGTTCTTTAAGATATTTACCATATAAGGTAGCTGATTTGTATGCTCTCGATCCAAATTTAGCAATGATAATATATGGCCCAAGCCAGTTAGGCACAAATTTACCTTTAAGGTCTTTAGTTGCATTAGTATTTTTTTTATTTTCTTTTAAGACAAGGTCGTCGATCTTAAAGGACCGATTATGAACTTTCTTGAGATATGCTCGTTTTATCTTGTTCTGGTAGGCACAAAGATGCTCCAAAGCATTAATGTGCTTCTCATCTAGGAGTTCCAGCTGAATAAATATGCCAGTATGATATTCATCTCCTACTTCAGTATCTTGAAGTAGCAGAGCCAAAGAAGGAACTTCTAATTCAAAGGGAAAAACAACTTCAGTGCCATAAACCAAAAAAAATGTGAAGTTCCCGTGGGAGTATGAATGCTAGTTCGATAAACCCACAAAGCAAGATATAATTGAATGTGCCAATCACGGCAAGATTTATTGACCAGTCTTTTGAGGATTTTAATTAATGTTTTATTAGATGCTTCTGCTTGGCCATTACCCTGAGGATAATAGGGAGTGGACCAACAATGTTGAGTTTTATATTTTCGACATATTTTCTTTACATATTTATTTTTGAAACAAGTTCCATATCCGAGATGAGATTTGCAAGAATTCTGAACCTACAAATAATTTGATTAAAAATAAATTTGGAAACTTGAGTTCCAATGTAAGAAGCTAAGGGCATAGCTTCAACCCACTTTGTAAAATACTTGGTGGTGGTTATGATGAATTTGTGTCCATCAGATGACACAAGATTGATTTTTTCGATGATGTCTAAGCCCCATTTTGAAAAGGGCCAAGGAGATGAAATAGCCTACAGTTCTTGTGCAGGTGCATGGACAAGGTCAACGTGTTTCTGACACTTGTCGCAATGGTGCATGTAATCATGTACATCATTCTCCATGGTAGGCCAAAAATATCATATCCTAAGGAGCTTCTTAGCAATGACGCTACCACTAAAGTGTCCCCCACAAGATCCATCATGGGCTTCACTAAAAGCTGATCTAGACTCTTCTAGATTCAAAAATTTGAGTAGGATACCTTTAAAAGATCTGCTATATAAGGTATTTCCAATTATGATGAAGCGACTTGCTCGTCTACATAATAACCAAAATTGGTTTCTATTAAAACCTTCAAGGAAAGTCCCATTTTGAAGAAAATTGAGGATATCAGTGTACCAAATTTTAGAAGTAGTTTCATTGATTAGAAACACGTCCAAAGGTTCCAAGCATGATTTAGTTGAAGTGGTTTCTTGGAGTCGATGAATAATGATGGAAGCATATTCGTCATCTAACTCCAAGGGTAAAATATATGTAGCTACGGCCATGGCGTCAGCCGCATGATTTCTAGTTCTAGGAATAGCTTCCAAGGTAATTTGATCAAATAAAAATATTAATTGTAATACATATGCTTTATATGGGCACAATTTATCTTCTCTAGTCTGATAAACATCGTTAATTTGATTTATAACAAGTTGAGAATCATCGAAAACTAATAGATTTTTAATTTTCAATGTCAGGGCTTCTCGTAATCCAAGGATGAGAGCCTCATATTTAGTTGTGTTATTAGTATAGGCAAACATTAATTTAAAGGATAGAGGTATGAAATGTTTCTGTGCAGATATCAAAATAATACCTACACTAGCCCCACTCATAAATCGGGCTCCATCAAAATATAAGGACCATTACTCTAAATAATCTGCCTCTAGTTTAAGGCATTTGTCAGGAAACTCAATGACGAGGGGATGGGTGGATTCTAATGGTGCAACAGGTAATTGATCTGCTATGATTTGACCCTTAACAGACTTCTGTCCTATAAATGTGAGTTCAAAATTGCTTAATGCAAGAGCCCACTTTGATGTACGACCAGACAAATAAGGTCGACTTATGAGATACCGCAAGGGATCGAATTTAGCAATAACATATGTTTTCTGACTGAGCATATAATGATGTAGTTTTTGTGTAGAAAATATGACTGCTAGACATAACTTCTCTAATGTCGTGTAGCAGGTTTCATAACTAATTAATGTTCTGCTAATGTAATAATTAGCACGCTCTCTTTTCTCATCATCAAGTTGAGCTAACATAGCTCCTAAACCAAAATTTGAAGCAAAAATATACAAGATAAATGGGCGATCATGTTTAGGTGGCGAAAGTATAGGTGGGTTAAGAAGATATTTTTTGAGGAGTTCAAATGCTTCCTGACATTCGTCGTTCCAATGGAAAGAGACATCCTTCTTAAGAATCTTAAGAAAGGGTCTATTTTATCCGCCAGCTTATCGATGAAGCGATGGATAGCTTGAAGCTTACCTTGTAGACTCCGTAATTTAGATATATTTGTAGGTGCGGGCATATTAGTGATAGCCGTAATCTTGAGAGGGTCAATTTTGATGCCACGTAAAGAAAATATAACCCCCAATAATTTACCTAACTTAAATTCGAATATACATTTTGTTGGATTCAATCGGATAAGATATTCCCTTAACCGATCAAATACTTTTCTCAAGTCATCTAAATGGTCATCTTTTTCAATAGAATGAGCTATAATGTCATCTACATAATCGTGTATTATATCATGCATCATATCATGAAAGATATAAGGCATGGCTCGTTGATAGGTTGCACCTGCATTCTTCAACCTTAATGGCATCACTTTCCAACAGAAAGTCCCCCAAGGGGTAATAAAGGTTGTTTTAGCCTGATATTCAAGAGCTATCTTGATCTAATTATAACTAGAAAATCCATCCATTAAGGATATCATTCCACTCCCAGCAGTAAAATCAATGATCTGATCCATATTGAGAAGGGGAAAATCATCTTTAGGGCATGCATCATTAATATCTCTCAAGTCTGTACAAACCCTAACCTTAGTAGTTTCTTTCTTAGTTACTGGAACTACATTCGAGATCCATTCAGCATAATCAATGGCTTGTATAAAAATAACATTCAAGAGTTTTTCTAACTCCCCTTTGACTAGTAAGGCAACTTTAGGATGCATTTTCTAAGTTTTTTTTTAATAGGTTTAGCATCTGTGTGCACTACTAGGTGATGCATAACTACAGAAGGGTCTAATCCTGGCATATCTTCATATGTCCAAGCAAAGACATCTTCATATTCTTTAAGAAATGCAATGTATTTATCCTATTTTTCTTGACTCAATTCTGATCCAATGTTGATTATGTGGGGGTTATCCTCGGTTCCAATGTAAATTTTTATGACATTTTCTACTTCCATGTGTAGATCTCTCTCAAAATTAGGTGGGGCGGGTGAAACGTCCAATTCTTGTAATTCTTCCAAGGTTAGCTTGGATAATTCGTCTTGAGGAGTCATGGCCTCAAGCTGGGCTATACTAGGTATAGAGTCGTTAAAATAAAATCCATTATGTAATAATTCCTCAATGGAGACATCATGAAAGATATATCCCTCCAACTCATCATCGGATTCAGCGATCATCTCAGGATAAGCTATAGATAGCATATTACATGTGAATGTCTTATTCATTAAATGCACAACATCACATTCATCTAAATAATCTTGGTAACATATAAGATGGTCATCATCCTCAAATGGGAATGGTTGACCCTTACTAGAAAATAGGCCCACACCACATCGGGCAGGCCATGCTTCTACCTCAAAATGTTCTTTCATACCATTCTAGAAAGGTCCCAAACATTTCCCTTTATATCCCAATTTAAGCATTATAGGTTTGGCTTTAATATACTCATTAGTAAAATAACATCGAGCATATCCATCATAATGAGTTCTAATGTTTCTAGGTATTCTACCCCAGTCATATCCCTTATAAATAAAGGCACAACTCCCGACTTGGTAAATACTTCCCATAGGCTGTGGGAGGCCCAAGGTATGAAGAGATGGCAATAAATTATTTAAAATAATGGAATCTTGCATAGAAGCATTCGTTTCTTTTGATATAAGGATTTTAGATAGATCATGTAATATCTTGTCAGTGAGAGCATAAAAGGTAGAAGGAACATTCCCTACATCTTTTGATGCATAAAATATAAATTTGGTGGATGTAGATGGTGTAGAAGAGACGATAGATGGGTCTATTAAAGGTATGGAAGTTATAGGATTAGAACAAGAGACATTGGTTGTGGGATTAGGATCTTTCTTAGGTCCTAATGCAGTTTGTTCAGAAGATGGTTGAGCTATATGTGGAGGTACAACTAATGGATAAGAAGTATATGACGTTGTGGGTGTGAGTTTCGCACGTTTAGATGGATAATGAGAATTAGTATGTGTGGATGACAGAGCAAGGCAAAATTGAACTCCAATAGGTTCTACCAAAGCACACATATCAAAGGGTCTTGGATCACCATGAATGGTAACCAACTGATTCTTAAATTTGAACTTAACACATTGATGTAAGGTTGAGAGAACATCTCGCATTGCGTTGATCCAAGGATGACCCAAGAGTATATTGTATGATGCAGGGCAATGTACAATGAACATAGTCGTATCCAAGGTTCTTGGACCAACCTGCAATGGAATGGTAATAACTCCACACATTTCTTGTGTTTCATCATTGAAAGCTTTTATGATCATAACAGTTCTTTTATTTCATCACTTCTAAACCCAAATATTTGGTAGAAGTCAAAAGTGCAGATATTTAAAGATGAACCATTATCAATCAAAACTTGTTTGACTGCTACATCTCCAATTAAAGCAGTAATATACAAGGGGTTATCTTTATGTAAACTATGTTGAGGTATGTCTCTATCTCGGAAGTCAATACAATCAACTTCATGAGTTATTATAGTACTGTCCATGGCTTCAGGTTGAATGTCTTGTGGTACCATCATCTGGTTTAATGTGAGCATTAATTCATCTCTATGTGTAGGAGAAGATCTTAAAAGGTCCAAGAGGGAAATTCTAGCTGTAATATTTGATAATTGTTCATTAATATTATAAGGAGGTTTAGGTTGAACATTAGGTGAATGATTCCCTTTATTAAGAACCTTCAAAACAAATGGAGTTGATCCACCATTCTAAATTTGATCTTGTTGATAATTTTGAGTCTGTTGTCTAGTAACAGCTCCGATGGTACCCACAATATTATTTTGTGGATGATGAATGGGTCTTGGTCTAGCATTTATAGTTAGCTCATTAGAAAGTAATCGATGAGACGATGATCTAGTAGTGACTCTTCTTGGAAATGGTTCTTCTAGAACCATATAACTTGTGATAGGGTGAATAGTATCCGATTCACCTTCAGAACTATTCGATTGATTTGATGTGATTTCTATATCACTCTCAGTCTCGTATTTTGTATCACTAAGATCAAGTATCTAAATATTATATAGAGGCCTGGTTGTAACCATGGATAAAGTTGTGTCAAATATTTCCAGATCATGAGCAGGTAAATTCCCATTAATAGTTCCTACATTTTGATCAGGAGGAGGGACATTATGATGTTCAATTTGATTAGCCACCTCCTTACCATGTTTTGGTAAGGGATGTTGAAAGATGTCTAATGACTTATTGGCATTCTGGTTCTAATTTTGTGGGGTGTTCTTTTGAACATTATTAGGAGGATTTTACTTAGGTTGAAAGTCTTGTACCTCCATATCATTGTTATCAATCAAGTCCTGTATTTTATGTTTTAATCTTTTACAAGAGTTGGTAGTGTGTCCAGGTCCTCTATGGAAGTCATAGTGTAAATATGCTTTGTATCCAGGTATAGTTGGATCAGGTTCTCGGATATTTGGTAATTGAATCAAACCTCATTCTAATAATTGTGATAGAATAGTTGATAAAGGTTGATTTAACCTAGTAAATTATCGAGGAGGTCTATCAAGAGGTTTCAGTACAAACTTCTCCGCTGTCTTTGCAGCATTAATATTAGCAATATTTCTTCTATCGATGACTCCATCACCCACAACTTGTTTATTCTTATATTGATTTTTGAATGTTTTCTCATCGTATTTCTTTTTAAGTTGGCCTCTCCTAATGAGAGCATCTTCCACTCTTCGGGCTAAGTCTATAGCCTGATCGAAGGTGGTCAAGGTAGCAGTTGATAATTTGTAAGATAGTTGCTCTTGCAAATTATTAATAAAGATGTCCAATATCTCCCTATAAGGTAATACAAAGTGCAATTTTCCTATCAATTGTCTCCACCTAGCTAGGAAATCAGCAAAGCATTCTTCTTTGCCCTGTTTTAAGTTATACAAATCTTTAATGGTCACATCTCTTTCGATGTAGGCACTAAATTGATGAATAAAAGACTCGGTAGTTTCTTCGAAATTCCTCAAAGAATTAGTGGGTAATTGATAATACCACTCTAATGCCATTCCTCCCAAGCTTTTTGGGAACATTTTTAGTAATAACAAGTCATCATGTGATATATCATGACAAGCTATCCTAAACATACGAAGATGCTCTATGGGATCTTCGGTTCCTTTATATATGGGAAGAAAAGGCATAGGAAAATGTTTAGGATACAGCTGTGCTATGACTATAGGATCCAAATCCTGACTACACATCTCTAGATAACTATATGAGGGATGGTAGGGATCTATCTAGTCCATGCGAGAAAATAACTATTTCACCACGGCTTCCAAATTGCTAGTTTGTCCACCATATTGGTTCAGTGGGACATAGGTATGGGATCTATGAGTGTATGATGGTGTGACATAAGGATTAGATGCTATATTTCTATTATGCAAAGTGTTAGTAGGAAGAGTATTATGAAGGGGATTTGTAATAGTATTATGTTGTACCCTAGATTGTTGGTAATTGGTGTTTGGTTTTGTTTTGGGTTTTTGTTGATTATGTTGATGAAGAGCTTGACGAAATAGAGTAGTAAATGATGGTTTCTTTTGTGTGAGAATGACCCTAGGCTTTTTAACAGGTACTTTAGATGGTTGGGTAACCTGTTGTTGTTGTATGTTCTGAATCTCAGCTGCCATATCCAAATTGGATGGTCCAACTTGATCACTCTCTTGATCAATAAAGGACAAGGGATTAGTGCGTGTTTGAAATACTTCTTCTAGAGTTGCTTGAGTGTCACTAATTCGATCCTTGTCCATATGGGCTGCATTATTAAAAAAACCAATATTAGTTTTAATGAACTTCCAAAATTGTTCCATATTTTCAAAAGTGATAGCTCCTCCCGAAGATATTTTAGGGGATGAGGATCCTTCCTCTCTAACAGTTTCTTCTTGTTCATTTCCTACAACAAGCTCTTCTTCTTGCTGGTCTAGGGTTCCTTCTTTTGGAACTTGGTCCTTGTTGTGTCTGCTCCACAACTTACCCCAAAATTGGGGACACACCTTTTTTGCATGTGTTCAAAGAAGACAGAAGTGGCCCATAGGCTAAAAATCAAGGAAAAAAAGCAAAACACCACAAGGAGAAAAAGTGTTGTGATATCATGACATGTTGTAGTTTCGCGGCCAAAAGAGAAAAAGTATCATGACATGTTGCACTGTCGCGGCCAAAAGAGAAAAAGTGTCGTGATATCACGACATGTTGCATCGTCGCGACCAAAATTGAAAAAGTATCGCGATATCGCGACATTTTGCACTGTCGTGGCCAAAATATAAAAAGTGTCACGATATCGCAACATGTTGCACTATCGTGGCCAAAAGAGAAAAGGTGTCGTGATATCGCGATATGTTGCAGTTTCACGGCCAAAAGAGAAAAAGTGTCGTGATATCGCGACATGTTGCACTGTCGTGGCCAAAAGAGAAAAAGTGTCGCGATATCGTGACATGTTGCATGGTCACGGTCAAAAGAGAAAAAGTGTCGCGATATCGTGACATGTTGCATTTTCGTGACCAAAAGAGAAGAGAAAGAATGAGGAAGAAAAAGTGTCGTGATATCATGACATGTTGCATTTTCGTGGCACAAAGAAAAGATAAAGAGCGAGGAGAAAAAGTGTCGCAATATCGCGACATGTAGCATTTTCACGGCCAAACAAGAAAAGGTGTCGCGATATCGTGACATGTTGCATTTTCATGACCAAACAAGAAAAAGTGTCACGATATCGCGACATGTTGCATCGTTGCGGCCAAAAGATAAAAAGTGTCGCGATATTGCGACATGTTGCATGGTCATGGTCAAAAGAGAAAAAGTGTCGCGATATCATGACATGTTGCATGGTCGCGGTCAAAAGAGAAAAAGTGTCACGATATCACGACATGTTGCATGGTCATGGTCAAAAGAGAAAAAGTGTCACGATATCGCGACATGTTGTGTTTTCGCGATTCAAAGCAAAGAGAGAGAAAAGAAAGAAAAATGTCACGATATCGCGACATGTTATATTTTTGCAGTGAAGGACCACAAAATGGAAAATGAAACACACGCATACAAGGGAAGGTGAAACGAACAACCATCAAAAAATGAAATGAATTGTCATGGAAAGAGACAATTTTTTCAAAAGTATAAATACGCCATTCAAAGAGGCCAGAAAGGGTTGGAAATTGCTACGAGCAGAGTTGCAGAGTTGAAGGCGAGAGGGCCATTCTGGACCTTTTTGAGTTGTTTTTCTTCCATGGACTGGTTTGGGAAAACCAGAAATTTTTGTTATTGTAAAATGACAAATTTTTAATACAAAAAATTTCATAAAGTTGCATCTTATGGACAAGAAAGGAGGAGTCATTTTTTACATGCTAGATTAAATGTCTATCTTTCCCCTTTTCAGATTTTAGGCTTGTAAATGGAGTTTATGCAAGTTTTCTTGGTTGCTTCATGCGAATGTTTAAATCTGAAAAACCTCATTTAAAACCCTAGGAGCCAGCACTTAGCTTATCCGGATTGTGCTTGTTTGCAGGTCCATAGGTCCAATAGGTTAGGTTGCATGCATGAAAACCTCACATCTTCGGTTTTGTCAAAATAGGATAGCATCATACTGAATGCATTTTATTTTTAGTTTTCTGCATTTCATTTTCATTTTTTGCATTTCATTTTTTCCAAAAATTTTCACTTATTTTAAATTTTCAGACATTAAAATAAACATTTAAAAATTTCCAAAATCCAAAAAAAAAATGAACAATCACTAAATTTTCATGGTGAAATAAACCAACATTGCCCCTTGTTTACAGTTACTTGCAATCACTAAGGTGTTCCAAGCATTTAAATTGGATATCTTTATTTGAGATTACTAATACACATGCAAATGCTAATACAGTAGAGACCTTGGAGAAGTTGTTTGTTTAACTTCTTTGCAAGAGGGGATTTGGAACCCAAATCCTAAAGGAGAGTGTACTTTCACAATCGGGTGAAAATACCACTCAACAGATTGGCGCTAGAAGGAGGGCCTGAATTGTTTTATTTCAGAGTGATTTAAATGCTATAGGGATTTAAATTTTGAATATTTCATACCCTATTGATTATTATCTTTAGCCCTTTTTTAACAATACAACCTTGTAGTTTTAAAAGGAGGACATGAATTGCTATGCATTGTTCTAACGCTTTTTGATTGTTCATACAAGAATAATGTGTTTTGATTCTAAAAATTTTGGTCTTGACTAACGAGGTTGTCTCCATGCAATTACTTTCATTTGATTTTAATGGATACATCTCTTGGTTGATGTTGACAGGGTTATTAACACGTTACATGTTTGATATTTTCTAGTCAATTTCATGCTTATTTGTAAGGAATTATTTCTTGTCTAAAATGTATTTGTTGTCGGTATTATGCTCTTCACTTGCGTGTAATGCGATCTTGTGAATCATAAAGCCTACAACACGAGGAGTATGCTCTTCACTTGCACATATGTGATCTGGTGAATCAGAAACTTACATTTTTAGAATATTGCTTTGTCATGGTTCCTTCTTTCATTCATGACTAACAAATTATTTTTGAAGTTATTCTTTGAATTTCATTAATTGCAGGATTTTCTGTGTGTCACAGGTTTTCTTTGAGATATTGAGAGTTTTGTTAGGTTTTGTAGGGCAGTTTCATTTACAAGCTAGACCCACCGCATCGCATCACAACTAGGTCCAAAACAACTAAGGAAACCATATTCCAAAGCCTCTCACTCACTCATAGGAATTCAAGGAATAAAACCGAGCAAATTGTGGTCCCACCAGATATTCTTGTTACAGAAGATCCTTCTATTTTAGGCGCATCTAGCGGACTTGCATCGGTGGTGTAATTTGCCACTAGTGTACCAATTATCAGTACCATTTCCATGATTCTTGTAGGGTTATCATCATCGATTTTTAATAAAATGTCCCAACCTCCACCACCTCCTTGGTACGGAGCCAATAACATTCCTTTGAATATTGTAGGGGATATTCATGATATCCCTAAGAATATAGAGAGATTTTTGCCCAAATACAAACCGGATGGCCCAAGGACCGTAGAAGAACATATTCAGGCCTATAGGGATGTTTTGATAAGATTGCAAGTTCAACATGAATATGTGTCTTGTAGACTCTTCCCCATGAGCCTAGACCAAGTGGCTTACGAATGGTATATTTGCTTACCTCATTGGTTCCATTACGTCATGGACGCAAATGGAGGATGCTTTTTTCAACCAATTCAGGTCACCATTAGATCCCACAATCATCTATAATCAGTTCATTACATGCAAAAGAGGCCAGGGTGAGCCAATCCGAACTTTTAATCAAAGATTTCAGAAGTGCTATAATAGAGCAATTCGGAATTTTACCATTGATCCTACAGTAGCTTTGCAAATATATTTTGGGGCATTGGATCCTATGATGGCAATGTTTGCAAGGCAAAATCCTCAAGTTACCACGCTTGTTCTAGCCTACAATGAAGCTATGACCATTGAACAACAAATGACACCACAGAGTTATGGATTTTCCCAGATGCCTATGGTAGGAAAATATGGTCCATATGGTCAAGCTCCTATGATGAATCAGATCATGGCACCTCAAATATTAGGCATAAATGCTTTGCCTTATCAACAACCATATTCATCAACACCCGCTTACGAACCCATTCCAATTCAACCAATCACATCCATTCCCCCCATTCTTTCATTTTTGTAAAATAGTCAGCAGACTATGCAAGGAGTTAGTCCGATTAATTCTCAGGCTATAGTTCCTTTCCCCAATCCAATTTCAATTCAAAATGTGAATCCCTATGCAAATCAAGTGGCTCAAAATCCAACTCAAATATTAAGTCAAGATCTCACCAATTACGCAAACCCTACTGGAACTAGCAATAACATAGCTCAACCAAAAGAGATTTATTCAAAGTTTGAAGAACTCAAAAAGATAGTTCACAAATTGAGTAATGATTTGGTTCAAAAACAAAATTATGAATCCCATGCCCCTCACCAAAATCAAAATTTCAACAATAGAGGGAGACAGTGGAATACGAAGCCAAACAATGGGGGTGTGCCTTCCCCTATTGCTAACCAGATAGATACTTTTGTGGGGAAAGTCACTCTAGTTCCATTCTTAATATTTTTTATTTTGCGTGGGAAAAGGGGTGTAGATTGCATAATACAAAGGAGCATAATGAAAGGAATTGTCCCAAAATTGCTAGGTATACCCATTGTCTCCAAGATCAAGTGGATGATTTGGAACTTGTGCCAAATGAAGGTCCACCCCAACATCAACAAGGAGAGGACAACATTTTGGTGGTGGAAACTCTATATCGTCAAGAGAGTGAGAATGAGGAAGAAGAGGATGAGATCTTGGAACAGGAAGTGCAGGCTTTTAGAGAATTTAGAAAGGGGAACCATGGATACCATTTGAGGAGTAAGTCCAAAACACCTAAAACATCCTCAACTCCACCAAACAATTCTATTCTTCCTCCCGATGCTGAGGCTAATAATAATCCCCCTCCTCCATCTGGAAGAGAAACATCTAAGGACACGCAAAAAACATAGAAGCCTGAGAATTCAACTTATGACATAGTGGAGGATTTAAAGAAGTCCAAATCTAGCCTTTCATTTTTAGAGGCGGCTAGGTTGCCTGGCCAAAAGGAAGCATTGATAAAGGCTTTAAGCTCACCTAGTCAAATACAGGAAGGAAAGAAAGTTGAATCTCACATGGTTTTACGAAAGGAAAGATGAGATGTCCCTCCATTTTTATTGACTGTGAGGATTGCGGGAAAAAATTTGCACAATTGTCTAGTGGACACAGGTGCCACAAGTAACCTCATGCCTTCAGAAATTTGTCAAATGCTAGGCCTAGAGCTTGTTTCTGCTAAATGCAAGGTTTTGCAATTGGATCTGTCTGAGGTAAATGTGGTAGGGACCCTCTACGATGTTAAGATCCAACTCAATTCTGAACCTAGGGTCCATCAGGTAGTTGATATTTTGGTTGTCAATATCCCAAGTCGATATGGAATGCTACTTGCTAGGGATTGGATGAAAAGTTTGAATGGTTATTTCTCCACTAATTTCTCTCACATGTGGCTACCTTGGAGAGGGATTGCTAATCAAATTAGAGTGGAAAATGAGCCAAGGCTTAAGGAAATCATCACAAAATTCAACAAGCCAAATGAAGTTCAATTTTTTGAACCTGAGTTAAGAGTCTATGCTTTTGATGTTGAAAGAGCTATTGAAGAACCTCAAAAAGAAATAGTTTCTTGTAGCTCTTCTGAAGAAGATAATCTCATGTGGTTACTCAAGTTTGATGGGTCTAAGTCAAAAGAAGGTGTAGGAGCTAGAGTTGAACTCACTTTTTCGGGAAGTAAACCATTTTTTGCTGCCTATAGATTACAATTTCCTTGCACTAACAACATGGCAGAATATGAAGCTCTTATCTTTGGATTACAATTGGCTTTGAGCAAGAAGGTTAAGTGTTTGAAAGTATTGGGATATTCGGAGTTGGTGGTCAAACAAGTTAAAGGACAGTATACCTACCACGATAAGAGATTGAGCCTTTATAGAAATAGGGTGATGGACCTCATTGAGGAATTTGATGCTTTTAACATATCCCTTATTTCTAGGAAAGGAAATCGTATAGTTGATTCTCTTGTGGTCACTGCAGGCATGCTAAATCCAATTGACACAAAAAAATACAAGAAGTTTTCCATTGAGCTGGTCCCTTGCCCATCGATACCTGATAACGTCATAAACTTGCAAGTTTTTGAGAATGATAGACACATTTTCAAATATGTCACCAATTTAGGTATTTTTGAGAACCAAGTGATTGATGAATATCAAAGGTGGCAAGAAGAAACAGAAGGAGAAATCAAATCTACATTTCAATCCAAAAAGATACCTAAGAACATCGTTTCACTGGAGAAGATGTTTGATATGGGATATAAAGCTAGAAAAGGAAAAAGGGTTCCACCTCTTAAAGATGCTTGTGACCTGATCAATATAGGGAGTGTGGATAATCTGCGTGAAGTGTATATTGCAAAGGCATGTACGACTAATGAGAGGGAAAATATAATACGTACACTAAAGTATTACATGGATTGCATTGCTTGGAGTTACAATGAGTTGAAAACGTATGATCAAGATGTTATTATGCACACCATCCCTCTAAAACCAGATTCCAAACCCTTCAGACAAAGACAACGACCTGTTAACCCATTACTTGAGACCTTGATAGAGAAATAGGTCAAACGATTTTTGGATGCAAAGATAATCTTTCCCGTTAGGCACTCAACTTGGGTCGCTAATCTTGTTCCGGTGAGAAAGAAGAATGGGGAGATAAGGCTATGCATAGATTTTAGAAATCTCAATAAAGCCTCACAAAAGGATAATTACCCACTACCATCAATTGATGAAATCTTGCAAACGATGAATGGGTCTGAAATAATGTCTTTTCTCAATGGGTATTCTGGATACAATCAGATTCTTATTCATCCTAGTGACAGGATGAATACGGCCTTCACAACCAAATGGGGAACATTTTCCTATAGAAGAATGCCTTTCAGATTATTAAATGCAGGCGCAACATTTCAACGTGCCATGGATTATGCCTTCAAAGGGCTCATAGGTAAATGTATCATTGTGTATGTGGATGACATTCTTATGTTTTCAAAGGAAATAAAATACCATGTGAAATATTTGAGGAAAGTTCTCCAAAGGTGTAAAGAGCACGAAATTTCTTTAAATCCCAAAAAATGCATCTTTGGAGTGACAAAAGGAAGATTTCTTGGCCATATCATTTCAAAATAAGGTATCTCCATTGATCCGGAAATGATAGAAGCTATCCAAAACTTGCCTCTCCCAGGTAGCAAAAAGGAATTGAGATATTTCTTTGGGAAAATCAATTTTGTGAGGAAGTTTATTTTTGGCTTTGCTGAGATAGCTAAACCACTGAATGAGATGCTCAAAAAGGATGTGAATGTCAGATGGAACGAAGAAAGTAGGGTTGCCTTTCAAAGCATCAAGGATGCTATTTCTAGAGCCCCTATACTTATAAGTCCAAATTATTCTAAGCCTTTCTTTATTTATGCTTTCGCATCTGAACACTCTTTTGCGAGTGTCTTGACTCAAAAAGGTGAAGATAACTATTGGTCATCAGATCCGCCTAGGTAAGGATTTTGAGTAAATGTATGCACCCTAGACCTGGACCAACATTGAAAGGCCGAAGGGAAGAGATGCCCCTCGTGCCAATCTCCGGAGAAAGGTCGGCTCCTATGCTAAACTACTTGGGTGTTTGAAGACAAGAGTGCAGGAAAGAGATAAAAGGGATAAGGGTTAGAGAAATAAATAAAAAAGGGGTAAGGGAAGAGAGATTGATGATTTAAGGTGGGAGAGAACAGGAAGCACGATCACTAACTGACAACTTGAATAGAAGCAAGGAACACCAAGAGTAAAATGAAAGAAACGTAGTATCAACCTTCCTATGTATCCTCCCGAACGAGTTTCAGGACATTGTCCCCGATCGCACATCGGACGCAGAGTTCAGCATCTCAGTCTACAAACGAAGAGAGATAAAAGAATCAAGCAAGGCAGGCAGCATAAAAGAAAGCCAATACGACACTTTTCTACTCCTATGTATCCTTCCGAACGAGTTTCAGGACACTGTCCCCGATCACACACCGGATGCAGAGTTCAACATCCAACATACAAACGAGGAGAGATAGAAGAATCAAGCATAGAAGGCAGCATAAAAGAGAAGAATTGAGCTCAAAGTCTCTTAGTATTAATCGCAGGACATCAAGTTACAGCAACTTTCTAGCAGATAGTTCCCCCCCCTTTTCCATTACAATGCCTGGGTTTTTATAGAGGACCCGGGCCTCTGAATCATAATTACACAGCGAAAGAAGAGTACGCCCTCGAGCCCTGAGAATCGGCTCCCCGAGGCTCTCGTGATCGAGCTTTCAAATCTGTTACCAAAAATGGCAACTACAACCGGGTCAACCATGGAAAGGTGCATTGATGAGCCGTCTAGACGTCCTTGGTCTCCGGGTGCGGTGCTCGAGTGGTCGCCATGCTCGTCGGGCTCTCCATCATGGCTTGATACTTCGTTTTTGATTGCCAAAAATGAGCAGCGGGCTTGTTGGGCATGAAAAATAGCATTTATGAGGCACTTGATCGCCTCGGGAAAATACCCGGCTTGGAACGCGTGCCCGTGAAGCGCTTCGCTAAGTCTTCATCCACCACTTCGCTTCGCAATGGTTCTAGGCCGAAGCAAAAACTCCTCTTTGATATGTACTTCGCAGGATTGAGCTTCGCAAAACTGCTTTGGGGGCGGGGAGCGCCGAAGCATATCTACTTCGCAAAATGGGTCTCTTCTTCCTTACCGCTTTGTCGTCAAAATTGCTTCGTCGATGCCTTGGAGAAATACTTCGTTACGATCCTTTTCCAAAACTGTGGTTCGAGAAGATTTCGGCCGAAGCAATTGTTTCATTCTTTATGACCTTTGTCACTTTGGGTGGAATTACTTCGCATGAAAGCTTAGCCGAAGCAAATGCTTCGCAATGGCTCTCGTCGAAGTAAAAATGGTTCGCGATTTTTTTTTTTTTTCTTTGATTTTTTGGCCGAAGTGACTGATGGAAATACTTCGGATGCGAAGTAGTTTTCTTGCCTTCTCCCTTGTATTTCTTCTTCGACACATTGCTTCGCAGGAATCTTGCCCGAAGTAGCCGCTTGAAGCGCCTCGGGCCCGAAGTTCTTCTTATTGCTGTTCTTGTATTTTCCTTCGGCGAAACTCCTTCGCAAAACTTTTTCCAAAAGTAGCGCTGGAAATGCTTCGGGTGCGAAGCTCTTTTCATTTTTCTTTGGCGAAGCTCTTTTTTCTAGTTTGTTCGGCAGTGAAGTTCTTTCTCTTGCATTTTTATATACAAAGGGGTGGCATTGGAAGCCAAAATTGCTGCAACTTTCAAAATAAAAACAACAAAGCAAAAAACTTTACACAATACTATACAAAACTTGTTTTCTTTTTCTACCCCTTAAGGAATGTGACAAAATTGTCAACATTCTTGGCGGCTCGCGGGGCAACGAGCTCGTCTCGGTGGGAGAACCCTTCAATTCTGATCCATTGGGCCAGAGTCTCTCCCCGATCCTTCTCCTTCTTCTTCCTCCGGAGTGCTTCTGCAGCTTGTTCTCGTTCTTCTTCTTCTTCGGCTCCCTCTTCATCTTCGGCTTCCTCCTCTGGAGCTACCTCTTCTGGAGCGGCTTCCTGCGTCGACGAAGGGGCAAGACGCTCATGAATTTTCCTCATGGTTCGGCGAACCTGGGACCAGGCACTCTTCGAGAAAGGTTCCAGATCTTGTAGTGCCTTGATCAATACTCGAAACCGATCGATTTGCTCGATGTCCGCATGTTGGGCTCTAGTATACAGTTCATTTAGGCAGGCCACGATCTTGCAGTATCTCAAGAGGTAATCTATGATCTGCCTTTCTGTGATGGGCTCCGCCCATCCGTCTATCTCCGAGACGTCGCCTTCAAACTGAAGCCATGTTGGCTTAATCTCTTCTTTGGACAGGAGATGCCCGTCATCATCTGTGAAACTTGGGAAGCCCATGGAAGAGAGATCCTAAAAATAGCCCATTGATGTGCGTTGTTCATTCTCAAATATATCCAGGAGGTCTTTTGCCTTTTGCATTTTTTGCACCTTGGAGAAGAAAGCGCGTACTGTGGCTCGGGCTGTAGACCAGTCCTTAGTTGTTCGGCTCATCGCAGGGACCTGCAAGTCTTGATACTTGGCGCTTTGTACATCGAAAGCTAGTTTGAGTCGGCTTCTAGCTTTCTGGGTGATCTCTTCGATGATTGGCCCTCCTTCGACAGCGGCATCCCGGGCTTCCATAATGTAGGCCAAAATTGAAAGAGCGCTGGAGGCCCGAGATCTGAAGTTTTTGAGCAAATGCGAGCGAATCTCCTTGATTCTGCTCCTGTCACACAGCCCTAGGCCCTCCTTTTTGTACAGCTGGTTTTGCATCTGCAAAATTTTTCCTTCGAGCTCTTTTGCCCTCAGTTCATTCTCGGCCTGTCTCTGTGCTCGATTTTTAGCTGTACATTCCAGTTGGTTTATTTGCGATTTTAGGGCATGTGCTTCTTTTCTCATCAGCTTGCACTGCTCTTCGACATCCGCTAGCTTGGACCGGACTCTTGCCAACTCTTCCTCTAGCTTAAGATTGGTGCTCTCTACTTTGAATCTGCGTTGATTTGCAATGTTTGCGTGCGCTCGAAAGGTCTCGACCCCTACATGCATAGACAAAGACTCATTGTCTATGTTTAGGTGCTCCAGGTCCTTGGTTTTCTCTTGATAATCATAATCTGTTGGGGTCATCTCATCTAGAGGCTTCTGGACCCTGGGGACCTTCTTCACTTTGTGCAATTTTCCTGCCTCCAGATCAAAGACTGCACATTTCTCAACTTGGGCGAGAGAGCGCCCTCTTTTCTTCCTAGCCTCCTTTAGCATCTTGTCTATGTTTTGTCGGGCCTAAAGTAGCTTTTCAGCTAGAGGACGTTCCTTTATTATGGACAGCTCGGATTCAAATGAGGCTGGATCTCCAGCCGAAGGGGTAAACAAATATAAAGGGTTAACGGGGAATGCCTCGCCAGAAGGTTCGACGATAGGTGTAGCGGGGGCCTCGGCTAGTGGGACAACACCGTGTATGATGGGAACCTGGGTCTCGGGATTCGATGATGAGATATTGACTTCGCCTTGGCTGAGAATGGCAGGGTCGATGGCATGGGCGGGCGAAGGTGTTTTAACAGGTTTGTCTTGGTCGGATGACTCGGGTGGAATGGGGTTAGGCAGAGAAACAGGCAATGCTTGGAGGGATGATTGGCCTTGTAGGGGGGAAAAGGGTTGATGATGACCCTCAACCAAGACCATGGTGGACGCGTCAGAGATCGAGGCAAAAGGGAGAGAGTGCGTACCTATGTGCCCTCCTGGCAAAGCGGCCATGGTAACTTCTTGCGTGATCGGCTCTTGGCCCTTTTGGGCCTCGGCACCTTCGACCTCCAAGACTTCTACCTCAGGATCCCCTTCCTATTGGAGGAGTTCCTCCACATTGATAACGTCTACGTCTGGGACCGTCTCGGCATTTGGTGGCACAACATCTTCATTATTTGCTTCGGTCGAGACTGGCGCAGGTTGTTCGACAGGCAGACTCGGATGCCCTGTACGGGATCACTTTGGATGGGTCGAGGGCGCTTGTATTTGCTCTGGCCTTTTCCTCTTTTTTCTTTCCAATGGCTGCTCTGATTCTTCAGCGCTTGTATCCTCAGATGGTGCTTGCGTTAGTACCTTTGGCACAGTTTCAGCTTTTTTCTATGCTCCCAAGGCATCGTCAGTCTTCCTTGGGCTTTCGCCCGATCTTGGGGTAGCTGGAGGGATGAAATCGGTGAAGGATATGGGCTTCCAAGATCCAACCTTAGTTTCATAGACAATCGCAAAGTCCCTATCCGTTGTCAAGAGTCCATAGGAATTCATCTTTCGACGATGGACTCTCATTATCCACCATTCCCTCAGCTGTTCCTCATCCCAGTTCTTTAATTCTTCCTTCAGATCATCCTTGGCCTTCTTCCAGAATGTGGAGTCTAGGGTTGGAAATGGGTGTTGATCAGGATCAAACTCTATTTCCATGGGATAAAAGTCATGCCAGGGAGGCAATGTTCTCATTTTTTCTAAATGCCACTCTAGATCTTTCCCGTTGGGATTGTTTCTCTGCTCCATTATTTCGGGATGGGGGCAGACATGAAAATTTTTACATTTTAAGTGATTTTTCATCACCCCTATGGGATCATAAAACCACCTTTGAGGAATCTATAGCAGGCCAAAATTAGCCAGTTTTTCCTCCAGGAAAATGTTCTGCTTTAAGGCGAAGACTTCAATCACCCCCATCCTAAAGGGAAAATCACAGGTGGGGGCCCACTTTCGGCCATGGCCATAGATTTCATTGGTTGCGTCGCTCTGTCGAGTGACCTCCAGTGTGAATTGGTACTCAGATGGGAAAATCGACAGCAAGAAAGGTTTTCCCACAAAGCCAAACAGGCGTATCACAAGCCCCTATGTAAGTTGAAAAATATCCCCCTTTTTTGCCTGCACCACCCTGTCTCTCAGACTGAGGGGCACCCGAGGGCTGGACCCTGTCAACAATTGCATGGCGGGTCCCAAGAATTGTTGATTGAAAGAATAATAAGACTCTGACCTCAATAGGAGGCGAGTCCACTGGTATACAGGCAAAGGATTTCCATCCTTATCACTTGGTGTAATTGCAACATGGGGAAGATTCTTATGTGTATGGTAAAAGAAAAGCCATACCAAAAAAGAGCATGGACTGAAGTGCTGCTCTGCTCCAGAAGTCTTCATCGTGGTAAGCCACATGTGCAGGTTTCGGGCCACCCATTCCGCCCAGTCGAAGAAAACTGGGTTAGTGTTCGGCCTCGAAGCATCGGGGGCATAAAACTCCCCTCTGGAAATACATTCGGCCAGGGACACTTGCCAAGGGTGTACCGAAGCGTCGGTCGATAGGCCCGCCACCCATGCGATGATGGAAAAAATATCTGTGTTCTTGAAGGCCTCCAAGGGTAGGGGCATTTGAGGCAGCTTGCCTGAAGGGAGCCCGCTTTTGAGATTTTCTCGGAGGAATTGCAGCACGTAGTTGTTCGAGGTAAACTTCTCCGTTTGTTCGCTCAGAATGACATTGCGAACCGTGTACCCCTTCGGAGGCCCTTGCTATGGTGCAAAAGCTGCTTGCACATCCTCCTTCAAGATAGAGAACAACTTGTGACCAGTGGCATTCAGCACTTGCCTGGAAGTTGGTTGATAGTTTTGTGCGATGGCATAAATCAGCTCAGGGCAATGGTGCACAGGAGGAGTCAGATACCAATAGATTTGGGAGTAATACATGGTGGCCCTCTTGTTGTCAGTCGAGAGCCTGCTCCTCATAAATTCGATAGTGTACCTGAGCTCGGCCACGCTTCTTGAGAGTTCTGTATCTTTAATTTTCTCCCACCTATCAACTGGTGGCTCTACAAGTTGCTCCTCTTTGAATTCTTCTCTTTCTTCCACAACTTGCTTCTCTGGGCGGGTGTTCGGGTTGGCCTTCTTGGGTCTCTGCTTTTTCTCCTTCGAACCTTTCATTTTTTTAGGCACTGTCATCTCTGGCTCCTTTCCTTTCTACGTAGAACTTTTCTTTCCCATGTTGAATGATAATGGCAGCAACACCAGCAGCGTAGACTATTTCGACGTCAGGGAGCTTCTCGACGAGTGGCAGCAGAATTCACGGACAAGCAATGTGCTCTTTCAAATAACCTTTTCTTTGCTAAGGCCTTCCCTTTATAGCCTTAAGGGGCAACTACCCCTATTTATGGTTCTTGCCATAATTAAACCTATGCTAGTGGCCTAGGAAATTGTTGCACCATCCGATTGGCTATCCGACGACATCGTATGCGGAGTTACGCGCCCTAATGATTACGCCTTGCATTGGAAGCATATCTTGTACTCGGGTGCGAGCTTTAACTGAATTGCCTCGGGACATGCCCCGCCACCTTCGCCTTAAATTCGTATGCTTCGAGCTCTTTTCAAGGTGGTAGTCAGCACATTTCTCGAGACGTGCTTTAAATGCTCCCGTCCTGCACATAATTGGTTCGGCGAAGTTTGGGGTCGGACTTTGAAAATGCTTCACGGCGAACATCTTCTTCGGGCTGATCTTCTGCGTTTTGGGCCCGAGGTACTTATCCTTTGCCGTGCTTTTGCAAGGACTACCCACCGAAGCTTGTGCTTTGGAAAATTACTTCGCAAAATTTCTACCCGAAGTGGTTGCTGGAAATGCTTCGGGTGCGAAGCTCTTTCGTGCCTTTGTTTGAACTTTTGATTCGGCCCTTTTCTTCCTTGCAGCTGCTACTTTGGGTAAAAATCCCCGAAGGAGATTCTGAAATTTTTTTTTTTTTTTTTTACCCCTTGTGTAATGTGACAAGACTTGTCAACATTATTGACGGCTCGCGGGGCAACGAGCTCGTTCGGGTGGGAGAACCTTTAGCCTTGATCTATTGGGCCAGAGGCACCTCCAGACCCTTCTCCTCTCACTCCCTCTGGGAGCGTTTCTGCATCTGGTTCTCCCTCTTCTTCTGCTTCTTGAGACACATTCAATGGATTCTGGCTGAGTTCTTGTGTCTCGCCCCTTGGGATACAAAAAGGGCGCAAAAAGGTGCCTTCCTCATTCTCAGGCCTTCCCGCTTGAGACTGCTCTCCTTGGACTACCTCTTGATGGAGATTGCAAGCGGCCACATTGTTCATTGTTGGGTCAAAGCTTGCATATTCCCATTGTTGTCCTTGGGCAAAATTTGTTTCTTGAGCTCCGAATGACTGCATCTCAAACCTATGCTCAGTACGAGGAGTCTGCCATGATGAATACTACGCAGGATGGCCAGGAGCAGTGAACAGTGATGGGCTTTCTCCCCACTGCCACTTTCCAGATAGGAACAAGAGTTGTTCTGCTCGTATTGCTTCCTCAAATATCTGAGGAAATCTTCGTTCACCTGATTGTAGTAAGAGAAGGCGTATGTCCGGGTGAAAGGCACGAACATAGAAGAGGTGAGCTTGGGCATGCGTCGGTCGGATTTCCACTGGAATATCCTTCCAACTTCTGCAAAATCGGACATTGAAGTCCGTGATGCTCTCCAGAGGTGCTCTTATGATAGCGAACGAGATCCATCAAAAGCTGGGAGGGATCTTGAGAGCCGTCGAATGTCTTGATCAATGCTTCTGCTAAATCGCTCCACGAGCAGATGCTTTCATATTCGAGTAATCTGAACCATCGCATCGCTTCTCCCTCCAGAGACATGACCAGAAGTCTCACCATGACATCTTCATGGATTATGTTGTGGAGGTTCGCCAATGCAGCAACATCTTCAAGGTGCCTTTGGGCCATTCCTTTAGTGCCATCATATTTTGCCAATGTATGCAAGGCTCCTCTAGGAATTTTATGATAACCCTAAAGGTTCAGAGGGGAACGGGCATTCCAACTAGGATAACGTGCTTCTGCCATTATGGCAGTGGCCTTGATTTTTTGGGATGTTTTCTTTCAGCTTAAAAGGCGTCTACGATGAAGGAATCTGGGTTTTCAGCTCAGTTAGAATAGCCAGGTGATTTTGACAGATGGGGGCAAGCCAGAGATTCACCAACTCGGGCTTCCTTAAAACATGGGGACTTTTGCCATGAAGGCACAGGTTTAGGTACTGGTCTTTACGACTTAGAGATTTTTGGGTTGAACAGAGTCGCCAGATGCTAAAAGTCTTTTAGTAATGAGAGCATCGGTTCTCACTACCACTAGTCAGGTGAGACTGACCGGGTCACACCAGGAACTTAGTTAGAACTATTGGCCCCGGTGAAGATGGGTTTGGCATTTAAAATATGGGACCTTGACTGGTTATGGATCTTTCTAAGACAGATACAGTCGGGTCCCACCGGGCATGCCAAAAACTGTTGGTCATCAGATCCGCCTAGGTAAGGATTTTGAGTAAATGTATGCGCCCTAGACCTGGACCAACATTGAAAGGCCGAAGGGAAGAGATGCCCCTCGTGCCAATCTCCGGAGAAAGGTCGGCTCCTATGCTAAAACTACTTGGGTGTTTGAAGACAAGAGTGCAGGAAAGAGATAAAAGGGATAAGGGTTAGAGAAATAAATAAAAAAGGGGTAAGGGAAGAGAGATTGTTGATTTAAGGTGGGAGAGAATAGGAAGCACGATCACTAACAGACAACTTGAATAGAAGCAAAGAACACCAAGAGTAAAATGAAAGAAACGTAGTATCAACCTTCCTATGTATCCTCCCGAACGAGTTTTAGGACATTGTCCCCGATCGCACACCGGACGCAGAGTTCAGCATCTCAGTCTACAAGCGAGGAGAGATAAAAGAATCAAGCAAGGCAGGCAGCATAAAAGAAAGCCAATACAACACTTTTCTACTCCTATGTATCCTTTCGAACGAGTTTTAGGACACTGTCCCCGATCGCACATCGGATGCAGAGTTCAGCATCTCAACATACAAACGAGGAGAGATAGAAGAATCAAGCACAGAAGGCAACATAAAAGAGAAGAATTGAGCTCAAAGTCTCTTAGTATTAATCGCAGGACATCAAGTTACAGCAGCTTTCTAGCAGATAGTTCCCCCCCCTTTTCCATTACAATGCCTAGGTTTTTATAGAGGACCCGAGCCTCTGAATCATAATTACACAGCGAAGAAGAGTACGCCCTCGAGCCCTGAGAATCGGCTCCCCGAGGCTCTCGTGATCGAGCTTTCAAATCTGTTACCAAAAATGGCAACTGCAACCGGGTCAACCATGGAAAGGTGCATTGATGAGCCATCTAGACATCCTTGGTCTCCGGGTGCGGTGCTCGAGTGGCCGCCATGCTCGTCGGGCTCTCCATCATGGCTTGATACTTCATTTTTGATTGCCAAAAATGAGCAACGGGCTTGCTGGGCATGAAAAATAGCATTTATGAGGCACTTGATCACCTCGAGAAAATACCCGGCTTGGAATGCATGCCCGTGAAGCGCTTCGCTAAGTCTTCATCCACCACTTCGCTTCGCAATGGTTTCGGGCCGAAGCAAAAACTCCTCTTTGATATGTACTTCGTAGGATTGAGCTTTGCAAAACTGCTTCAGGGGCGGGGAGCGCCGAAGCATATCTACTTCGCAAAATGGGTCTCTTCCTTCTTTGCCACTTTGTCGTCAAAATTGCTTTGCCGATGTCTTGGAGAAGTGCTTCGCTGTGATCCTTTTTCAAAACTGTGGTTTGGGAAGATTTTGGCCGAAGCAGATGTTTCATTCTTTGTTGCATTCCTCGTACTTCGGGTGGAAGTACTTCGCAAGAACTTAGCCGAAGCAAATGCTTCGCAATGACTCTCGCCGAAGTAAAAATGGTTCGTTGTCGCTGATTTTCCGGCCGAAGTGATCGATGGAAATACTTCGGATGCGAAGTAGTTTTCTTGCCTTCTCCCTTGTATTTCTTCTTCGGCACATTGCTTCACAGGAATCTTTCCCGAAGTAGCCGCTTGAAGCACCTCGGGCCCGAAGTTCTTCTCATTGCTCTTCTTGTATTTTCCTTTGGCGAAACTCCTTCGCAAAAACTTTTTCCCGAAGTAGCGTTGGAAATGCTTCGGGTGCGAAGCTCTTTTCATTTTTCTTTGGCGAAGCTCTTTTTTTCTAGTTTGTTTGGCAGTGAAGTTCTTTCTCTTGCATTTTTATATACAAAGGGGTGGCATTGGAAGCCAAAATTGCTGCAACTTTCAAAATAAAAACAACAAAGCAAAAAACTTTACACAATACTATACAAAACTTGTTTTCTTTTTCTACCCCTTAAGGAGTGTGACAAAATTGTCAACAATAACATAGAAAATCTCATATCTTTTCTAAGCGCTCCTTTGAAGGATGCTCAATTGAGGTATTCCATCCTCGATAAGCAAATGTATGCACTTTTCAAAACAGTAAAAAAATTCAGACATTACATTGTGCATAGTAGGGTCTTTGCCATTGTGCCTAACCCTACTATCAAAACCATGTTTGTGCAAAACTAGCTAGGTGAGAGAAGAGGTAAATGGATTTCTACCATCCAAGAATTTGACCTTGAAATTCAACCCATGAAATTAGTTCATGGACAAGGACTTGTGAAAACAATTGTTGAGAACAATCCCCAAGTCACATGCCAATATTCAAATGGAGAGCACATTTCTAAAGATGATTGGTATGTTGATGTTGTGTATTTTCTGTTAAATGGTAAGTGTCCATCACATCTTAATTCTACTCAAAGAAGAGCCTTGAGACTTAAATCTGCCAATTATCATATTAGGTCTGGTGCTCTTTACAGGAAAAATCATGAGGGAATTTACCTACGATGCTTGAATCAAGAAGAAGCTACCAATATTTTGCAAGATTTTCATGGTAAATACGGAACTGGCCATGGTTCGACAAATCCAACAGCACATCAAATCTTAAGAGTGGGATATTATTGGCCCCACATTTTTAAATATGCACATGCACATGTGCAATCTTGCCATATTTTTCAAGTGGTTACAAACAGAGAAAGGAATGCAGCTATGCCATTGCAACCTATAGTTGAGATGAGACCATTTGCACAATGGGGATTAGACTTCATTGGGGTTATTAACCCAAATTATTCAGATTCCCATAAATTCATACTCACAGCTATAGATTATTGCACTAGATGGGCAGAAGCAATTCCTACGAAGCATGCTACTATGGATGTGGTAATAAAATTCCTCGAAGATCATATCATAACAAGGTTTGGAATGCCCGATTCTATTGTAAGTGATAATGGTAAGGCTTTTTTTTCCACTCAATTTGCAAATTTGGCATATGATAATAAGGTGAGTTTAAATTTTTCATCTAACTATTACCCTTAAGGCAATGGTTTGGCAGAATCTTCACTTTAAAAATTTGTTAACCATCATTAAGAAGTTATTGGGAAAGAATTATCGGGATTGGCACAACCAATTAAAATTTTCTCTATGGGCAGATAGGACTAGAGAAAAATAATCAATAGGGAATACACCTTATCATCTAGTTTATGGGCAAGATCCAATTTTTCCTGCAAATTTGAAGCTTCAAACACTTCGTTTCACACAAGAATACCTTGGAACTGATAATCACATTGAGGCTAGATTAATTCATTTAATGCACCTTGATGAAAAAGAGAAGAAGCCATGCTTCACATGAGAAAACATCAAGATATGGTCAAAATATGGTTTGATAAAAGAGCCAAAGTTAAGTCTTTCAGGACCTCGGACTTGGTTTTATTGTGGGATAAAAAACATGAGGAGAAAGGGGATCACAAAAATTTTGATTGTCTTTGGTTAGGCCCTTATCAAATTTTTGAAATCTTAGGGGAGAATACTTTCAGACTAAGAACTTTGGATGGGAAATATTTGATGTTACCGGTTAACGGGCAAGTTCTAAAGCATTATTTTAGCCCTTAAATCATGTGATATTTGTATCATATTGCACATTTGTATATGATTTTTGGTTTTGATGTTGGTTTTGCATTTCTGTTTTGGTTTTAAGTTTTGTGTGTTGGTCCTTATGAATTTTGACTAAGACTAGGAGAATATGAAACATCGGAATTGTATTGCAAAAAGCTCCACGAATATCGCAAAGACATTAAAGAATATCATTTGGAACTTGTGATGCATGAAGTTGTCAGTTTTATAAATTATGGTAAAGTAGGTGATATATTCCATCTGCATTTCAAAATGAGCAATGCATTCATATCTCATGTTACATTCTGCATTGCATGTACATTTCATCTCAGTTGCATCTGCATTTCATGTACAATCATTGAAAAGGTGTCGAATCCTCTTAGGGTTATTACATAACATATATTAAAAGGATCCTAAGGTTGGGAACTGATGCCCGAACTATCTTGAACCAAGCACGTTCTACATATTTTAAAGAGGATCTTGAGCAAAATGGTCAAAACCATACTTGGAAGAAAAGGTGAGGCAAAAAGAGTATTTCGTGTCTGTCCTATCATGCAACATAATCCTTAAACAGTGGTTTTTACCACTCCCATAGAGCTTAAAGCCTAAAATCATAGTAGTAAGGATAGGGTTAAATCCCCATCGAACTTAGGTTGAGGATCCAACTCCCCAAAGCTCTGATTTGACCTTCATGGAATAGTAAGGATAGGGTCTAATTCTCATCTCGCTTAGGTTGAGAATCCAATTCCCCAAAGCTTCTATTTTGCCCATTCAAGAACTTGAAATTCCAAAGCAAATATTTTTCATTTCTTTTGGATTGGAAGGATCGTACTACATGTCCCTTGCAAGGATGGGTAGTCATACCCAAGGTCCAAGAAATCAAAAGTAGAGCCAAATCCTGGATTATGGGGTTGATCTCCACCAGTGCTATAGATGCCTGGCTGGCAGTGGAGTATGCTCATGCGTGGCAACATGTCTTGTCTAAAAGCAAGACCACTGATTGCTCAAACGAACAGGCTAGCCTGACAGTTCCATCCATAACAGGTTAAATCATTTTTTCAAGATGAGGTAATAAAATCCAGATCATAGTAGTAAGGATAGGGTTAAATCCCCATCTCGCTTAGGTTGGGAATCCTATTCTCCAAAGCTCTAATTTCATTTACACTTGCACATGGGTTCAAGATGGTAGTGACACATAACCAACTTTGGGATCTAGTAAATTAATTCAGTATACATTTTTTTGGTCCTAAGAGGGTTTGACAGTTTCAATATGTTTGTTTATGATACTAGAAGGTTTGAGCCTTTGCAAAGTAGGTTGTTATATCTCTAACATAGTTGTCATACGTCAAATCCTGCACAAATCATTCATAGCCTTGCATACGAATCATAAGTGAAACTGACAATGGAATGTTGATCAATTTCAAATGATAGGGAATGAAGAACATTGCACACACCGAGCTGATGCTTAATAATTCTAATGCTTCATGTATTTCTCGTCTAGTTTCATTCTTGGGATATTTTCTAATGTTTGTATTTGAGTTTGTGTTTTTTCAGGTTGAGTTCTCACCGAAATGCTCAGGAGCATTTTCCAACAGAGTCGCCATTTGTTGTGGTTGCTCCACAACTTACCCCAAAATTGGGGACCCACATTTTTTGCATGTGTTCAAAGAAGACAGAAGTGGCCCATAGGCTAAAAATCAAGGAAAAAAGGCAAAACACCACAAGGAGAAAAAGTGTCGCGATATCGCGACATGTTGCAGTTTCGCGGCCAAAAGAGAAAAAGTGTCGCGATATCACGACATGTTGCACTGTCACGGCCAAAAGAGAAAAAGTGTCATGATATCACGACATGTTGCACTGTCGCAGCCAAAAGAGAAAAAGTGTCGCGATATCGAGACATGTTGCACTGTCGTGGCCAAAAGAGAAAGAGTGTCGTGATATCGTGACATGTTGTAGTTTTGCGGCCAAAAGGGAAAAAGTGTCACGATATCGTGACATGTTGCATTGTCGCGGCCAAAAGAGAAAAAGTGTCATGATATCGTGACATGTTGCATGGTCGCGGTCAAAATAGAAAAAGTGTCGCGATATCACGACATGTTGCATTTTTATGACCAAAAGAGAAGAGAAAGAACGAGGAAGAAAAAGTGTCGCGATATCACGACATGTTGCATTTTCATGGCACAAAGCAAAGAGAAAGAGCGAGGAGAAAAAGTGTCGTGATATCGTGACATGTTGCATTTTCACGAAAAAAAATAAAAGGTGTCGCGAAATCATGACATGTTGCATTTTCGTGGCCAAACAAGAAAAAGTGTCATGATATCGCGACATGTTGCATCGTCGCGGGCAAAAGAAGAAAAGTGTTGTGATATCGCGACATGTTGCATGGTCACAATCAAAAGAGAAAAAGTGTCGCGATATCACGACGTGTTGCATGGTCACGATCAAAAGAGAAAAAGTGTTGCGATATCGCGACATGTTGCATGGTCGTGGTCAAAAGAGAAAAAGTGTCGCAATATCGCAACATGTTGCGTTTTCGCGATTCAAAGCAAAGAGAGAGAAAAGAAAGAAAAAATGTCGTGATATCGCGACATGTTATATTTTTGCGATGAAGGACCACAAAATGGAAACCGAAACACATGCATACAAGGGAAGGTGAAACGAACAGTCAGGGAAGGTGAAACGAACGGCCATCAAAAAATGAAACGAACAGTCATGGAAGGAGAAACAATTTTTTTAGAAGTATAAATACGCCATTCAAAGAGGCTAGAAAGGGTTGGAAATAGCTGCGAGCAAAGTTGCAGATTTGAAGGCGAGAGGGCCATTCTGGACCTGTTTGAGTTATTTTTCTTCCATGGACTGGTTTGGGAAAACCAAAAAATTTTGTTATTATAAAATGACAAATTTTTAATACAGAAAATTTCATAAAGTTGAATCTTATAGACAAGAAAGGAGGAGTCATTTTTTGCATGCTAGATTAAATGTCTATCTTTCCTCTTTTCAAATTTTAGGCTTGTAAATGGAGTTTATGCAAGTTTTCTTGGTTTCTTCATGCGAATGTTTAAATCTGAAAAACCTCATTTAAAACCCTATGAGCCAGCACTTAGCTTATCCGGATTGTGCTTGTTTGCAGGTCCAATATGTTAGGTTGCATGCATGAAAACCTTAAATCTTCAGTTTTATCGAAATAGGATAGCATCATACTGAATGCGTTTTATTTTCAGTTTTCTGCATTTCATTTTCATTTTCTGCATTTCATTTTTTTCAAAAATTTGCACTTATTTTAAATTTTTAGACATTAAAATAAACATTTAAAAAATTCCAAAATCCAAAAAAACAATGAACAATCACTAAAGTTTCATGGTGAAATAAACCAACATTGCCTCTTGTTTACAGTTACTTCCAATCACTAAGGTGTTCCAAGCATTTAAATTGAATATCTTTATTTGAGATTACTAATACACATATGCAAATGCTAATACAACGGAGACCTTGGAGAAGTTGTTTGTTTAACTTCTTTGCAAGAGGGGATTTGGAACCCAAATCCTAAAGGAGAGTGTACTTTCAAAACTGGGTGAAAATACCACTCAACAGATTGGTGCTAGAAGGAGGGCCTAAATTTTTTATTTCAAAGTGATTTAAATGCTATAGGGATTTAAATTTTGAATATTTCATGCCCTATTGATTATTATCTTTAGCCCTCTTTTAACAATACAACCTTGTAGTGTTAAAATGAGGACATGAATTGCTATGCATTGTTCTAACACTTTTTGATTGTTCATACAAGAATAATGTGTTTTTATTCTAAAAACTTTGGTCTTGACTAAGGAGGTTGTCTCCATGCAATTACTTTCATTTGATTTTAATGGATACATCTCTTGGTTGATGCTGACAGGGTTATTAACACGTTACATGTTTGATATTTGCTAGTCAATTTCATGCTTATTTGTAAGGAATTATTTCTTGTTTAAAATTTATTTGTTTTCGGTATTATGCTCTTCACTTGCGTGTAATGTGATCTTGTGAATCAGAAAGCCTACAACACGAGGAGTATGCTCTTCACTTGCACATATGCGATCTGGTGAATCAGAAACTTACATTTTTAGAATACTGCTTTGTCATGGTTCCTTCTTTCATTCATGACTAACAAATTCTTTTTGAAGTTATTCTTTGAATTTCATTAATTGCAGAATTTTATGTGTCATAGGTTTTCTTTGAGGTATTGAGAGTTTTGTCAGGTTTTGTAGGGTAGTTTCATTTACAAGCTGGACCCACCGCATCGCATCGCAACTAGGTCCAAAAAAACCAAGGAAACCATATTCCAAAGCCTCTCACTCACTCATAGGAATTCGAGGAATAAAATCGAGCAAATTTTGGTCCCACCAGATATTCTTGTTATAGAAGATCCTTCTGTTTTAGGCTCATCTAGCATACTTGCACCAGTGGTGTCATTTACCACTAGTGTACTAATTATTAGTACCATTTCCACAGTTCTTGTAGGGTTATCATCATCGATTTTGAATCAAATGGCCCAACCTCCACCACCTCCTTGGTATGGAACCAATAACATTCCTTTGAATATTGTAGGGGATATTCACGAGATCCCTAAGAATATAGAGAGATTTTTGCCCAAATACAAACCGGATGGCCCAAGGACCGCAGAAGAACATATTCTTGCCTATAGGGATGTTTTGATAAGATTGCAAGTTCAACATGAATATGTGGCTTGTAGACTCTTGCCCATGAGCCTAGACCAAGTGGCTTACGAATGGTATATTTTCTTACCTACTGGTTCCATTACGTCATGGATGCAAATGGAGGATGCTTTTTTCAACCAATTTAGGTCACCATTAGATCCCACAATCATCTATAATCAGTTCATTACATGCAAAAGAGGCCAAGGTGAGCCACTCCGAACTTTTAATCAAATATTTCAGAAGTGCTATAATAGAGCAATTCGGCATTTTGCCATTGATTCTACAGTAGCTTTGAAAATATATTTTGGGGCACTGGATCCCATGACGGCAATGTTTGCAAGGCAAAATCCTCAAGTTACCACGCTTGCTCTAGCCTATAATGAAGCTATGACCATTGAACAACAAATGGCACCACAGAGTTATGGGTTTTCCCAGATGCCTATGGTAGGACAATATGGTCCATATGGTCAAGCTCCTATGATGAATCAGATCATGGCACCTCAAATATCAGGCATAAATGCTTTGCCTTATCAACAACTATATTCATCAACACCTACTTATGCACCCATTCTAATTCAACCAATCACATCCATTCCTCCCATTCCTTCATTTTTGCAAAATAGTCAGCAGACTATGCAAGGAGCCATTTCGGTTAATTCTTAGGCTATAGTTCCTTTCCCCAATTCATGGCAATAATCTCGATACAACACAGCTCTAGGAACTCTATTCCATCTCTTTCTATCTGTAAGAATGACTTCTTGATCCTCTATACGAGATAGAACTTTATGCACTACAATTGCGTTCTCAAGGTATTCCTCAAAGGTGTATAATTTGAAAGACACAAGTGCTCTTTTATCTGCTAAACATCTATGGCAAGCTCTCTAAAGTTCATGATACAAAGTCACCTAATCAGGATCCAAGATTCTATCTAGGACAAACCTCTTAATTTTCCTAAGTTCTACAGATCTGGATTCAATAATACCCAATCTCCTATCAAGTTCGTCCCACAAATATTGGGCTCTATTTTTTTGATGTACTCTAAGCACAAAAGTAATTTCTATGGCCGTTAATTTATTTTCAACATTTATGGTGACAACTCGTCTTCTATTATAATCTACCATCTAAGTATGATATGCAAATTTAACGGTTGTCTAATGATTCTAGATGTTCTTAATAATGTGTTTTTTTTTTTTGGATTGTTTTCAAAAGGTGTTTTAGTTTCACGTCGAGTTCACCAAAATGTATCGCCCAAATTTTTTGCACCATTACCTTCAGGCTAAATGATCCGTTCCCAAAATGGGGATGCAAGAAGGATGGGACAATACCTCGGACGAAGAGGCCTTTTGAAGGTCACGCCTCTCGAGGGAGGGGTATAAGGGTGAATTTTTGATGGATGGTGGGGTTCACTGAGAAAATTTGAGTGGTAGTTTCCATGCCTAGGTTGAGAATGGGTTTGATGTGTTTATTTTATGTTCAATCATTCAGATTCCTAGGTTGGCCAAAATGAATCTAAGCTATTCTATATGAAATTTCTAGTTTATATGAAGACAACAAACATAAATGAATCCTAAATACAAAAAATATCTAAAATGGAGAAGAGTGCACCTGATTTCTAATGTCTGATGAAGATTCTAAAGCTTTTAGGAGTCCAGATCATCCCGGATATGACAGGATCATCTGTAATTGTACAAAATCATCCATATCATAGGAGATCATCTGAGATCAGCCAAGATCGTCAATGACCTGACGAATTCATCAGACGAATTCGTTAGAAACCTACAATCATGAAAATAGACACCAAAAACCAAAAATACAATTGCAAGAATGATACAAAATGATAGAAATAAGAATATAAATGCTTAAATGATAAATCCAGATATCAAATCAAATGGGATACAATGTTTTAATAATTTATTTTGAATTTTATCATACAAATATGCTAAATGAGGTGAACTCCAAGATGCGGAACAGAAGTGAATTAATATAATGCACAATTAAATAAGAAAAAGAGATAGAGAATGCAAACTCAGGGCTCTGATTACTCCTAATCTGAATTGCAGTCAAAATCATCTACAATCGTACGAGATCGTCGTCGATCTTGACAGGATCATCCAAAATTATGGTTGAATCACCTGCGACGATCCGAGCTTCCTTCGGCTAAAACACATTGAGATCCTGCAATAAAACTTGAAAATACAAGTGCAAATTATGGGGGATAGGATGTTATAACACAACAAAAACTAAAGTTATAAGGAAATGATCAGCCAGGGGGATAAACTAGGAAAATCCCAAGTTTATATAGGATTAGGGGGAGGTTAGGAGGTTGGGGATCATCCCAATATGGGAGATCTCCAACGTAGGAATATCCAACTGCACAGACATGCTTCTGCCTGAGTTAGAGAGGTTGAAACAGAAGCTAATTATGAAAATTCAATTTTGGGATGAAATTGTCTCGACATTCTGTTCCAGATGAATTTGTCTGATTTGGGACGATATCATCAGAACGGTGACGATATCGTCCAACGGTCAAAATAACTTCTAAAAATGGCACAAAAAATGAGGTGAGCAGTTAACGGGCAGTTTTGAGGTTAAAATTCAATTTTTTTTATCTTTTCCTGATGGTTTAACTATGCCAATTTTAGGGTGCTACATCTCCTTTGCCAAGCTCAAGATTTCAGGCATTGCCAAAGTCTTGATACAGGACTACCAAAGCACTCAATATCCCATTGATACTTGGGATGACTTAGTGAAAGCATTGAAGGAAACCTTCTATCCTTCTAATTTTATTGAAGACCTTGACTTCCAATGGCTTTGTTTGAGGTAAGGATACCACATGAGTATCCAAGAATACATTGGAAAGTTTAACAAATTAAGGATTCTAAATGGAATCTTGGACTCAACTCCAAAACTAATCAAAAAATTTAAAAGTGGCTTGCAAGACCCACTCTTTAGGGAGTTGAAGTATACACCTTGCATGACTTTGAATAAAGTGTACAATAAAGCACAACTTGAAGAGGATAAAATTGCTACTAAATCAAATGCATCTCACTCTTCTAGCACCTCCAAAGTGCTCAAACAATTGCAACAACAATCAACAAAGGTAAAAACATCTTCTTCTCATTCTCCTTCTCCATCTTCTTCTTCTTCCTCTTCTTTTAATGGTAAAAAGTTTTGTAATCATTGTAAGAGACGAGGGTATACGAAGTCTGAGTGCTTTAAAAAGAAGAATAATATGCTTGTAAATGTGGCACCACCAGATGGGCCCCTTGAGGTTGGAAGTGAGGCTAGGGAGTATGAATAACTTTAGGGTCAACTAAACCATGTGATCCTCATGCACCACGAACATCACCATGCCAGTCTATTTGTCACAAGAGCACATCTACACAACTATTATGTGACTTGCATTTTCAACAATGGATCACAAACCAATCTCATTGCTAAATTTATAGTCTATCAACTCAAATTGTCTATTGAACCCCATCCTTTCCCATATTCACTTGGATAAAAGTATGAGGATTTGGTCTCTACAATAATAGCACGTTGTATCAAGTTTTTGCCTTTGTTCCACACCATGTGGATCGAGTCACTTGTGGCGGGACTTCCATGGAATTTTATGGCATGATTCTAGTCTAGCCCTATAAATATGATAAAAGAGCTACATATGATGCTTTTTGCAAAATCTATACTATGCATCATAAGAATAAGATCTTTCTTATTTGTAATATTCCACAAGCCCAATTCTTGATGTCTTCACCAAGGATTGCCTTAGTCTCTTGGCCTAAGGACATTTGTGCTTCCACTACTAAGGAGGTCATTCCTCCTCCTTCATCATTACCTCCTCCTCCTGCTCCTCGTACTCCTCTTATTGTTCCATCTTGTGCACTTCAACAGCCTCCTTCATTACTGCCTCCATAGGTTCTAGATATTCAACATACTTTGCATCTTCTATAGTAGGCAATTGATCCTCGTACTTGTCCACCACTTGGCAAGCAATTGGTTTCCTGATGTTGTTTCTCCACACCAGTATCCCAAGGCTTACTCGATCTTCTTCTGACTAACTATGATCTATGTATGCTGTATTTGGTGACTCACCCTTCTACCCATATTGTAAAAGCATTGGAGTCCAATGCTTCTTGAGTGGGAAGGTATGATGAGGACATCACGCATCTTGATTGGTTAGTTTCTAGGCATAGGGTTATTTTCTATAGTTCCTAGGATATTTTATCTTGTTTGGTAATGATGCTTGTGAGTATTCAACTCACGTAGGCTATGTTTGGTCATTAGCTGGCTTTAGCACATAGTTAGCTATTAGTTATCTAGTGGTTAGTATTATTTAGCATATTTTATTTCTTACCTCACTATTCATCCTCGTGTGAGATATGGGTGTGTGGTTATTGTATTTTGGGTATTTGAGGCCTATTTAAACCTTAGTGAATAAATCAAATGCTAAGTTGGCTTGAAACCATTTCAAAAGAGTAGCTTGACCTTTAAGGACCATAAAATTGCTTCAAATATTTACAAAACCTTACATAGGGTGTATACCACTAAAAAGGGATTGAAAAGAACTTTCCAACAAAATTCTTAGAGATGATAATCCTAGGAAGTCTAGGGAGCATAGGGTGTTGGTCCTTTAGATAACCTTCGAGATTTTTTACCAAGATAATATCCTTGTTCTGATGTGATCTTCGATGCTCTCCTTCCTATGCTAGCCTACTCTACTGGGGAAAAGAGAAAAAAAGAGAAAGTAGTAAATCTAACTAGCTTACCTATAGGTGGTAATGTGACAAAGATTTAATAGAATCTCCATGCCATAGAAGGTTGAATTGAACACATGCATAGCGGTTGAGAGTGCACGAGGAATACAAATCCCTCTAAACATGAATAAAAATAGAACACCAACACCATGAGACATGGATTTCACAAGTAGTCATAAATTTTCATTAGTGTGAACTCCAGGTTACATACATGCAAAGAGAAGAGGTTCAAAAACTAATTGGTCAATAATCCAAGGCTCAAGTTAGGCCAAGACACAAGAGAAAATAAATGAAAACACCCCTTAGAGGAATGGATGGCTTTCAATAATTACAATGAAGAAAAATACATGTATTAATAGATAATATTGAGGGGTTCCCTTTAAATTTTAAAAATTCTAGCTTCATAATTCTTGCCCAAGGTACTTTTGTATTAATGGTGCACAATCCTAAGGTCTTTAGATTCTAGGACCATCTAAGGTGAGATTTGTTCTACCCATGCTCGAGATATACCTCAAATATTTCTTACATTTAATGCTCCTTGGTTCATGGTTGCTTCTTTGGAGGTCTCATGATGACGCCTTCAATATTGTACCTTCCTTGCAGAGCTAGGACCGTAACTTTCTAGGGAACTATACACCTTTGCACACTATGCAGGGTCTAGGATTATGGCCCTAGATAGTGGGAGGGGGGCAGGTGGCCCTTCATGTGGGGGTTCAAGGGTGGGAGCCCCTAAAGAAAAATTTGGTCTCATATTTTTGGATCATAGCTAGAGGTGGTAATCACATCTTTGTTCATCCCTTAGTCTAGTCAACGTTTCTCATGATGACCTTAACCCGATGAACAAATTGTCATTATTTATCTTGAATCTTTTGGACATTGAGTTTGATCAGACGTCCCTGGGCTAAAATTTTATTTTTTTCGATCGCTTAAAACACAACGGTGTCTTGGGATCTTACTAAAATTATGGTCCTTTCATCTTATAGTTGGCTCATCTTAGAGGGTCTCGTAATTGGTATTTTGTGCTGGTCTTCACCAATGTTCTCTTCTATAGGTCCGGTTCATGTGATTCCTCCTGTGCTTTCACCTAGACCTTGGACAACTTATTCTTTTACCAAATTTAAACTTTAAACTTGGTTGAATAGCCTTACTCTGCCCTAGTGTAGTGATAAATCACCACAATAGGGATAGATAATTGAGCATGTATGGGAGAAAAAACAATGGGTAGAGGAGATGGAAATGATGCAATAGACTATTCAAATACTAGTTATCAAGTGCTATGTTGTAGTAGTGTAGTGTGTGACTAGAGGGGGGATATGGTACATATATTATTGGACCAATTATCACATTTGTAGGGATAACTAGAGCGATGGGTCAATTGTAGGGGGAGTTGGGTCATATGGAAAGGGAGCTAGTGTAGGTGTAGGGAGATTTAGACTAAGCATAGGGATATCTACTTGTGACCTAATGAGACCTATAGGTGGATATTGTATGGGGCACACACTATAAGACACTAAACCATTTTATAGTACTAATGGGCATTGTTATTACCATTCATTTTAATTATCAATCTAGGTTGGCGTCCTTGGCTATTTGTGCTAATTACTATATGAGATATTTTGGGAGATGGAATTCTAGGTTCCTAATTAAATTATGCTTGTGAGAAATAAAATATCACTTTTGCATGAAAGTGAATAACACATTTGAAAAAAAGGAAATACAATCTTAACAGTTGCATGAAATTATCCTAAGAAAATAAATAAACAAAGCAATATACAAAGTTATTATTTACAAATTACAACAATATAAAACAAACATTAAAATAAATTAATATAGAAATTAAACATATCTTACAAAGATATTAGTCTATGAACATATCTTACAAATACAATACTTTCCATTGTGCTAATAGAGTGGGCCCTTACTCCTTAGCCCAATGGAAAGTAAACCTCAATTTAAAATAACATTAAACATATACACAAGTGAGAAAAGGATGTAAACATCTTTTATTATGGTATGAAATTACTCTTTTACAATAATCTTAATCTCCTACATCCATCATCTTCCTCTTCTTTATTTTTAGCTCCCATATTGTTCTAACCTCCACAATACATTATACCTCCTATTTTATAGAGAGGTCTTATGAAACAAATCACTAACAACTTACTAACATAGAATATTCCTAATCTGAATTGGTTGGAAACAAATCCAACCAATTCTATACAAAGAACATAACAACCAATTTGGTTGGAAACAAATCCAACCAACTCTAAACAAAGGAGATAACAACCAAGTTGGTTGAAAACAATCTCAACCAACTCTATAGAAGGAAGATAATAACTAACTTGGCTGGAAACAAACTCAACCATCTCTGTATAAAGAAGATGACAAACTAAAATAGGTTTATGAGGATTCTAACTAGTTTGGATCTATCCAAATTAGTTAGAAACTGTAGAGGGAGAAAATTGCCCTACCGCATATGATTCTTGGCTAGATCCGTAGGATCCGAGGTGACTGTAGGGGTGTGTTATATCTCTACACTCGAAACAAAGAAACAGGTTCACCAAGAAAAAACTTAGGACTCGCTCCAAGCCTGGGGTGGAAATGTTTAATGTGTGATTTAAGAAAACACCTATGTTTGGCCTTTCTAAACTAAACTATGGAAATAAAAGAATAATGCAAAGTACTCAAGATGCAAGAAGACAATGACTAATATTAATATGATTCTTTGATTTAATAATATCTAGCCCTAGGTTGTAAGAAATGAAATCTTTTCTTTGAGGACCAAGATAATGCACAAACAAGACTAAACCCTAGATGCAAAACTATATGCCCTTTTCTTTTAAATGCCTAGAAAGCAATAATTTTTTTTTCCTTTTTACTTATAACCTAGCTTATGAACAAAAATAACAAAATCATACAACACAACCTAAAAACTTTACTTAGGGCACTTATCTGATCCACGGTTTGATCCAAGCCTTATCTTGCATCCAAAATATCCCACAACTTCAAATCTGCAAAAATAGCTTCACAAAAACTCTAAAAAAATGTTTAGTTTTTGGGGGCCTGCTTAGGTCGTTGTAAGACTGATCTTGGAGGTGTAGCGGTCAAGCCCCCTAGGTCCTTTTAGTTGATTTTTCATAATAAAAATGAGCTTTGACCTTTGAATAAACACAATGAAATATGATAACATAAAATAGTAAATGAAATGCAAACAGAATGGACACAATGTTTGAACAAGAATACAATTTTGAAATCTAGGGTTTGGAAACAAGTGATTACCCCCAAGCTAATGCAATATGAAATGTAAACATACAGAATCATAATAGTTAGAATAGAATTCAAAAAAATATGAAATAGTTCACAACAGGCATGCAAATCAAAAACACTAGTATTTCGGGATGAATAATCACCCTAAAGTCTATAGAGACCGAATTTGTGCCTTGTAAATTACCAAGCAAAGATTGGTAATAGAGAAGTGGATGTAGAACACCCAAAGGGTGAAATTAAAACTTTCATCAAATTCGTTCCCTATAGTATATGAGGTGCAAATTCGCACAAGAGGATTTAAAACCCCAAAATAGAAACCAAATATGTAACAGAATGTGAACTAATATGAATAAACAAACTAATGAATGCAGATAAACAACCTAGTGATCTCATGGAAGAAGCAAGAGCAAAGGTGGAAGACCTTTCCTCCTTCAATAAGACAAGTTATCATCAAGGCTTTCTCTTATTGCAAATCACAGGAACACACCAACAAAAAAACACAAAAGCACCAAGAGCATTAGAATATTGCCAAAAGAATTGTTGTTTTGCATGAAATTTGATAGCTTGATTGTGGGAGGAACTTATAAGTAACCAGGTAGCAATAGGGAATCCAATACCTTTATTTATAGAGGGTTTGGAGGTCTAAGAGGGAAGAAAATTAAAGTTACTTTGATTAAGCCAACACCCCAAAAATGGCCAGCTTAAAATTTAGGTTTTTCAAGAAAACCCTAAATTTACCAAATCCATGCCCCATAATTTACTAAGCGTAAATTCGGTCAAGGTTAAGAAAATCAAGGAAAAACACAAGTAAAAGAAGCCAAACTTACTCCTAGCAAGTTTGAGAGCTTCTCAAAGGAACCTAAGGAAAAATAACTCATTTGGGAGGGTCAATTTTCCATGTCTACATTTTGCCTTCTTTTGATGCATTTATGGCCTAATAAATGCATTAAAAAAAGATGTAGACATCTATGGGTGAAAAATATGACAAACACAAGGAAAAATGGGTGGTCAGTTTAGAAGAAAGAGGTGGTGAACAAATGGTGTCATTCTAGACACTGAATATTTTATACATAAATCAAAGCATTAGGGACAATAATGCCTCTCAGGCTATGGTGCCCCCTCAAGTTTCAAAAGGGATGTAATATTCCTAAGGAAACTTGAAATGGCAGACTCATAATAAAACACAGCGGCAAACAATGAAAAGGAAAAGGTATTAAAAGGAAGAAAGATGAGAGAGAAAATATAAAAGGAAAGATTTAGGTTTTGCTTGCACTTTTAAGTTTTTTTTTAAGCATGATAAGCACAAACATAATGAAGGCAATGCAAGATGATTCAAACTTAGTGAATGAAAAATGAACTTAACTAATGAAATGTATGAAAAATAACTAAATAAAATGCATAAATGAATCTAACTAGATGAAATACAAGCTAACATGCAATCTATAATGAATGCAAAATGAAATGCACGAGTGAGCGAGCAGAAATAAGAAAGAATAGAAAGAAAAGAGAAGGAAAGAAGGAGATAAACAGTGATAGAAGAAATAAAGGTGGAAGAAGAAGAAAGCAAACCTTTGAAAGATCAAAATGAAGAAAAATGAAAAAAAATAAGTCAAACCCTTGTTATGATGTGTGCTTGCAAATGACCGAATGGAGGTTGTCCCTCACTTATGGCCTTGAAGTTATCTCGTAAGGGTGTTATGCTTGCAATGATGGATAGGTGTGGAGCAAAAACTACTATGGGTGGTGCTTGATAATGGTTAGAGTTGAAGAGATATATTCGCTAGGATGTATGCTCGCAAATGGTTGAATGGAGGTTTCCCCTTGCTCGTGACCATGAAGCTATCCCATATGGGGTTATGAAATGATGTGATTGATGGTTGCAAAAATGAGTACTAACTGATAAGGGTGTGGTGTGTGCAAAAATGATGTTTGAGCAAAGCAAAGTAGTGTGTGTGTGTGTGTGTGTGTGTGTGTGTGTGTGTGTGTGTGTGTGTGTGTGTGTGTGTGTGTGTGTGTGTTAGAAGAAGATAAAAGAAAGCAAGAGAAGCAAGAAGATAGTGTGTGCAACCCTAGTGAAATTTCAAAATCTAAGAGGTGTGCATAAGATAGTCAGTGGCCATATGAGTATCACAAATGATATCCATGATGTTAGAGTAATATTCCATCATTTGGGATATTTACCCCATTTCCTACATTAGGTAGATTTTATTTACCGCATGGTAAAAAGTAGCCTATTACTTTTTACCACTAGTATTTACTTTTTACTACTTACCATTGGTTAGTTAGTCATTGTAGTCATTTTGACTACGTTAACTATCCTACCTAGTTGGTTAGTAGGTTAGCGTGATTTCCTAGACTAGGTTAGTTGTTAGCTACCTTTAGGGTTACGCAACTCATAACGCGTTAGTTAGCGTTATATTAGGATAATATATTTATATATTATTCTAAAGGCTAATCATAGCCTATTTGTTAAACTATTTAAACACTACCTAATTATCAATACAAGGTTCACTTCTTATGGTTTAATTTTCTTGCACTTACATTTACCATCATTGCCATCAAATCCAAAGGGAAGAAGCGCTTGATCAGATCTCGTTCCAAGTGGAGAAGACGAGAGCATATCTCATTCCACAAGTGGATAAGACGAGAGTAGATCTCGTTCCACTGGAGAAGGCATTGCGAAGGTTTTGGTTTGAATTTTATACATTTAATTAATTCATCACTTTCCTATAGTTGGCATTTTTTTTTGAATTCGCACCCCCCTTCTAAACCGAGGAATGCAAGGCCTTCTCCATGGATAGGAGACCAAAAATCAAATTTCTATGACCGACGACATAGGCCGACCGTTACTCGAGGGAATGTGAGTCCTCGAACGATCGACCATCACAGATCGACCACCTAAGGAGGACAGGAAAGCCCTCCCAAGAAGCAGCCGACGATCGAAGAAGAATGCCTCTAGCGATCGGCCTACGGTAGCCTCCCTCAACACAGGCACCAGGATCCGAGATAACAAGGCCCCTCCTCCTGATTCGGTGATCGAATACTAGCCTTCGACCACTGATGGCCCACCAAACATAGGTTGTCCAATGGCACTAGTGGCCAACACCATGTGAGGGTAGGAGTGCCCTCCGTGGGAGGAACCACGAGATCAACATGTGGCAGAGGCCAATAGACCAACACGTAATAGATAGCAATAGACCATGAACTGACACGTAAATCGAAAGAGCTGATCAAGGAACACTTGGTGCTTACTAGACTAGACATGGATATCGAGGAACACGTAGACACTGCCACATGGTAAACTGACTGAGGCTGACATGGCTTGGGCACACTGCTCGAGGTAGGTTAAGCACTAGCTAACCTAGATAGTTGACATGGTTGGATGACACAAAAACTGAGGTGACATGGCTAGACGCAAGTTACGACACGTGGCAATGGTCAAATTTGCCACGTGACGAGCTAGTTTGATCTCCGGTTATAGGTAGCAAAAGTGGGATATGGTCTACTATGTGTCTCCTTGTTTAAAAACAAGAAAAATATTGTCATGTAGGCAATGTGGCACTAATAGTCCCCAAAGCCTATCATGGCTTTTATTTTTTTTAATCTGCTTCAAGCGGATTGCCTTCAAGTAGAAGGCATGGGCCTTAAGAAACTGTTAGGCTAAATAGTCTGACTGGTTATGTGTCCACTATAAAGTCCTCTGAAAGGAGTTTGGGCGATCAATCTCTGTCGGGGTCGAAATTGTAGCCTTTTTCTACAAGGTGAAAACAAAATCCAAGGTCAAATTAATTTCTTTTAATTTTATTTTGCATTTAAGTATAATTAAAGTTTATGTTTTTAAATATATTTTTTAATAATTTAAAGTTAAATAATTTTTTTTAAATCAAATTTTTTTAACACATTAAATTTATTTATTTAAAACATTTATTTCATTTGTATTATTAATTAAAAATGTTTTTAAACTAACTTTTTTTTTAATTTTGCAAATTGAAATTAAATAAGAAAGGATCTATTTTTTTTGCAGCATGAACAAAATACTGCTTTTTTTTTCTCCTACAAAGGGGATATAAGACATTCAATAGCAAACATTTTATTGCAAATTAGAGAGCCCTTAAATACTTCTCAATCCTTGTCAATTTTGCAACATAAAATGGAGACAAATATCAAAACATTTGCTTGCAAAATTGGAACTCAAGGAGACTTCAAAATTTGCAAAACATCAAAATTGAAAGTGTGCAGATATAAGACATAAAATTGCACATTCTTGTTTTTGCAAACTTGAGAAGAAATTGTAACCTTGGGCCCATAAAAACTAAGTTGTGTGTCGACTAGTTCTGGAAGCCTTTCAAACGTGGGTCGTGTGTTGACTTGTCTTGAAAGGAGTGTTATTTGTTAAATTTGCAAAACAAAGGGGGAAAACAAGAAATTGTATTTCTTTTGCAAATTTGTAACACAAAGTGAGGAGCATTTAAAACAAATCAAACTTGTTTATTTTGCAAAATTAGAAAATATAGGCAATTGTTTATTGTCACATTATTTGCAAAATTGTAAAACAAGGAGGAGACATAACATATCAATTTTTTTGCACAACACACATTCATATTTTGTTGCAAAAATTAAAAGGTGCATTTTCGATTTTACTCGACACCTTTATTGGCAAATTAGGTGTATTTTCGACAGCGACCCACACCTTAGTCATACTTCTTTCAAAAATTAAATACAACATGTTTTGCAACAAGAAGGGGGGAACTTATAAGGGTGCATTTTCGACAGCGACCGACACCTTAGCTACCTTATATTTTGCAAATTCATATTGTAAATGAATGAACCTCATATGAAGTGATCTACTCTACTACACCTAGTGATTGCAACAACTGGTTACCCATGCAATTCGTTTGGATGATAAGATTACTATAAGGACATTTGTTGGTGTGAAGACAACGTGAGGAATGACCCATTTTTTGCTTAGAAGCAGCCAGAGCACTATGACAGAGCAAGAACCAGCAGATCGATATTTTCTTCCATTGTATTGGAGCAGGCAGTTATATACTTTACCCAAATATTGTTGTAAAGGAGAATAGGTATACATTACCCAAATAATGTAATAAGGGGGGTGTTAGAGTAATATTCCATCATTTGGGATATTTATTCCATTTCCTACATTAGGTAGATTTTATTTACCGCATGGTAAAAAGTAACTTGTTACTTTTTACCACTAGTATTTACTTTTTACTACTTACCATTGGTTAGTTAGTCATTGTAGTCATTTCGACTACGTTAACTATCCTACCTAGTTGGTTAGTAGGTTAGCATGATTTCCTAGACTAGTTTAGTTGTTAGCTACCTTTAGGGTTATGCAACTCATAACGCGTTAGTTAGTGTTATATTAGAATAATATATTTATATATTATTCTAAAGGCTAATCATAGCCTATTTGTTAAACTATTTAAACACTACCTAATTATCAATACAAGGTTCACTTCTTATGGTTTAATTTTCTTGCACTTACATTTACCATCATTGGCATCAGAGCCAGAGGGAAGAAGTGTTGGAGCAGATCTCATTCCAAGTGGAGAAGACAAGAGCAGATCTCGTTCCACAAGTGGAGAAGACGAGAGCAGATTTTGTTCCATTGGAGAAGGTGTTATGAAGGGTTTGGTTTGAATTTTATGCATTTAATTAATTCATCACTTTCCTATAGTTGGCATTTTTTTTTAATCTGCACCCCCCCTTCTAACCCAATGAAGGTAAGGCCTTCTCTATGGACAGGCAACCAGAAATTAAATTTTGACGATCGTCGACACAGGCCGACCATTACTCGAGGAATGTGAGCCCTCGAATGGTCGATCGTCGCAGACCGGCCACCTAAGGAGGGTAGGCGGGCCCTCCTAGGCGACAATCGATGACCTAAGAACAATGCCTCTAGCGATCGACCATGATAGCCTCCCCTCAACACAGGCATTAGGATTCGATATAACGGGGCCCCTCCTCCTGGTCTGGCGATCGGAGACTAGCCTTTGGCCATCGGTGGCCCACTAGACATAGGTGGTCCAACAACACCGACAACCAACACCACGTGAGGGCAGGAGTGCCCTCCGTGGAAGGAACCACAAGATCGACACATGGCGGAGGCCAACAGACTAACACATAATAGACAGTGACAGACCTTGACTGACATGCAAACTAGAAGAGTTGATCGAGGAACACTTGGCGTTGACTAGACTAGACATGGATACTGAGAAACACAGAGACACTGCCACATGGCAAACTGACTGAGACTGACCTGGCTTGGGTATACTGCTTGAGGTAGCTTAAGCATTGGCTGAATTGGACAGTTGATATGGTTGGACAGCACAAAAACCAAGGTGACATTGCTAGACGCAAGTTACGACACGTGGCAACGGTAAAATCTGCCATGTGATGAGCTAGTTTGATCTCTGATTATAGGTAGCAAAAGTGGGATATGGTCGACTACCTGCAGGCAGTCGACCACTTTAGTGTATCTCCTTGTTTAAAAACAAGAAAAACATTGTCATGTAGGCAATGTGGGACTAATAGTCCCCAAAGCCTATCACGGCTTTTATTTTTTTTAATTTGCTTCAAGCGGATTGCCTTCAAGTAGAAGGCACGGGCCTTGAGAAATCAATAGCCCAACTGGTTGTGTGTCCACTGTAAAGTCCCCCGAAAGGAGGTTGGGGGATCAATCCCTGTCAGGGTCGAAATTGTAGCCTTTTGCTACAAGGTGAAAACAAAATCAAAGGTAAAATTAATTTTTTTAATTTTATTTTGCATTTAAGTTTAATTAAAGTTTATGTTTTTAAATATATTTTTTAATAATTTAAAGTTAAATAATGTTTTTTAAATCAAATTTTTTTAACACATTAAATTGATTTATTTAAAACATTTATTTCATTTTTATTATTAATTAAAAATGTTTTTAAACTAACTTTTTTTTAAATTTTGTAAATTGAGATTAAATAAGAAAGGATCTATTTTTTTTGCAGCATGAACAAAATATTGCTTTTGTTTTCTCCTACAAAGGTGATATAAGACATTCAATAGCAAACATTTTATTGCAAATTAGAGAGCCCTTAAATACTTCTCAATCCTTGTCAATTTTGTAACATAAAATGGAGACAAATATCAAAACATTTGCTTGCAAAATTGGAACTCAAGGAGACTTCAAAATTTGCAAAACATCAAAATTGAAAGTGTGCATTTGTTTTCTCCAATTGGGGATATAAGACATATAATTGCACATTCGTGTTTTTGAAAACTTGAGAAGAAATTGTAACCTTGGGCCCATAAAAACTAAGTCGTGTGTCGACTAGTTCTGGAAGCCTTTCAAATGCGGGTCGTGTGTCAACTTGTCTTGAAAGGAGTGTTATTTGTTAAATTTGCAAAACAAAGGGGGAAAACAAGAAATTGTATTTCTTTTGCAAATTTGTAACACAAAGTGAGGAGCACTTAAAACAAATAAAACTTGTTTATTTTGCAAAATTATAAAATATAGGTAATTGTTAATTGTCACATTATTTGCAAAATTGTAAAACAAGGACGAGACATAACATATCAATTTTTTTGCACAACACACATTCATATTTTGTTGCAAAAATTAAAATGTGCATTTTCGATTTTACTTGACACCTTTATTGGAAAATTAGGTGCATTTTTGACAGCGACCCACACCTTAGTCATACTTCTTTCAAAAATTAAATACAACATGTTTTGAAACAAAAAGGGGGGAACTTATAAGGGTGCATTTTCGACAACGACCGACACCTTAGTTACCTTATATTTTGCAAATTCATATTGTAAATGAATGAACCTCATATGAAGTGATCTACTCTACTACACCTAGCGATTGCAGTGGCTGGTTACCCATGCAATTTGGTTGGATGATAAGATTACTATAAGGACATTTATTAGTGTGAAGACAAAGTGAGGAATGACCCTTTTTTTTCTTAGGAGCATCCAAAGCACTGTGACAGAGCAAGAACCAGTAGATCGATATTTTCTTCCAATGTATTGGAGCAGGCAGTTATATACTTTACCAAATATTGTTGTAAAGGAGGATAGGTATACATTACCCAAATAATGTAATAAGGGGGGTGTTAGAGTAATATTCCATCATTTGGGATATTTACCCCATTTCCTACATTAGGTAGATTTTATTTACCGCATGGTAAAAAGTAGCCTGTTACTTTTTACCACTAGTATTTACTTTTTACTACTTACCATTGGTTAGTTAGTCATTGTAGTCATTTCGACTACGTTAACTATCCTACCTAGTTGGTTAGTAGGTTAGCGTGATTTCCTAGACTAGGTTAGTTGTTAGCTACCTTTAGGGTTACGCAAGTCATAACGCATTAGTTAGCATTATATTAGGATAATATATTTATATATTATTCTAAAGTCTAACCATAGCCTAGTTGTTAAACTATTTAAACACTACCTAATTATCAATACAAGGTTCACTTCTTATGGTTTAATTTTCTTGCACTTACATTTACCATCATTGGCATCAGAGCCAGAGGGAAGAAGCGCTGGAGCAGATATCGTTCCAAGTGAAAAAGACAAGAGCATATCTCATTCCACATGTGGATAAGACGAGAGCAGATCCTGTTCCACTGGAGAAGGCGTTGTGAAGGTTTTGGTTTGAATTTTATGCATTTAATTAATTCATCACTTTCCTTTAGTTGGAATTTTTTTTTGAATCTGCACCCCTTCTTCTAACCCAACGAAGGCAAGGCCTTCTTCGTGGATAGGTGACCAAAAATCAAATTTTGACGATCGACGACATAGGTCAATCGTTACTCGAGGGAAGGTGAGCCATCGAACGGTCGATCGCCGCATACCGACCACCTAAGGAGGATAGGCGGGACCTCCTAGGCGGTAGCCGATGATGAAGAACAACACCTCTAGCGATCGGCCCACGATAGCCTCCCCTCAACATAGGCATAGGATCCGAGATAACATGACCCCTCCTCCTGGTCCGACGATCGAAGACTAGCCTCCGACCACCGACGACCCACCCGACATAGGCGGTCCAACAACACCGACGACCAACACCACGTGAGGGCAGGAGTGCCCTCCGTGGAAGGAACCACGAGATCGACACATGGTGGAGGCCAACAGACCGACACATAATAGACTACGACAAACCTTGACTGACACGCAAACCCGAAGAGCTAATCAAGGAACACTTGTCACTGACTAGACTAGACACGGATACCAAGAAACACGTAGACACTGCCACATGGCAAACTTACTGAGGCTGACGTGGCTTGGGTATACTGATCAAGGTAGCTTAAGCACTAGCTGACCTAGACAGTTGACATGGCTGGACAACACGAAAATAGAGGTGACATGGCTAGATGCAAGTTACAACACGTGGCAACGATCAAATCTGCCATGTGACGAGCTAGTTTGATCTCCTGTTACAGGTAGCAAAAGTGGGATATGGCCGACTACCCACAGGCAGTCAACCACTTTAGTGTGTCTCCTTGTTTAAAAACAAGAAAAACATTGTCATGTAGGCAATGTGGGACTAATAGTCCCCAAAGCCTATCACAACTTTTATTTTTTTTAATCTACTTCAAGCGGATTGCCTTCAAGAAGGCACGGGCCTTAAGAAATTGTCGGGCTAGATAGCCCGACTGGTTGTGTGTCTACTGTAAAGTCCCCCGAAAGGAGGTTGGGGGATCAATCCCCGTCGGGGTCGAAATTGTAGCCTTTTGCTACAAGGTGAAAACAAAATCCAAGGTAAAATTAATTTTTTAAAATTTTATTTTGCATTTAAGTTTAATTAAAGTTTATGTTTTTAAATATATTTTTTAATAATTTAAATTTAAATAATGTTTTTTAAATCAAATTTTTTTAACACATTAAATTGATTTATTTAAAACATTTATTTCATTTTTTATTATTAATTAAAAATGTTTTTAAACTAACTTTTTTTTAAATTTTGCAAATTGAAATTAAATAAGGATCTATTTTTTTTGCAACATGAACAAAATATTACTTTTGTTTTCTCCTACAAATGGGATATAAGACATTCAATAGCAAACATTTTATTGCAAATTAGAGAGCCCTTAAATACATATTAATCCTTGCCAATTTTGCAACATAAAACGGAGACAAATATCAAAACATTTGCTTGCAAAATTGGAACTCAAGGAGATTTCAAAATTTGCAAAACATCAAAATTGAAAGTGTGCATTTGTTTTCTCCAATTGGGGATATAAGACATAAAATTGCACATTCTTGTTTTTGCAAACTTGAGAAGAAATTGTAACCTTGGGCCCATAAAAACTAAGTCATGTGTCGACTAGTTCTGGAAGCCTTTCAAATGCGGGTCGTGTGTCGACTTGTATTGAAAGGAGTGTTATTTGTTAAATTTGCAAAACAAAGGGGGAAAACAAGAAATTGTATTTCTTTTGTAAATTTGTAACACAAAGTGAGGAGCACTTAAAAAAAATCAAACTTTTTTATTTTGCAAAATTAGAAAATATAGGTAATTGTTTATTGTCACATTATTTGCAAAATTGTAAAACAAGGACGAGACATAACATATCAATTTTTTTGCACAACACACGTTCATATTTTGTTACAAAAATTAAAAGGTGCATTTTTGATTTTACACGACACCTTTATTGGCAAATTAGGTGCATTTTCGACAGCGACCCACACCTTAGTCATATTTCTTTCAGAAATTAAATACATGTTTTGCAACAAAAAGGGGGGAACTTATAAGGGTGCATTTTCGGCAGCGACCAACACCTTAGCTACCTTATCTTTTGCAAATTCATATTGTAAATGAATGAACCTCATATTAAGTGATCTACTCTACTACACCTAGCGATTGCAGCGACTGGTTACCCATGCAATTCGGTTGGATGATAAGATTACTATAACGACATTTGTTGTTGTGAAGACAAAGTGAGGAATGATCCATTTTTTGCTTAGGAGCAGCCAGAGCACTGTGACAGAGCAAGAACCAACAGATCAACATTTTCTTCCACTGTATTGGAACAGGCAGTTATATACTTTACCCAAATATTGTTGTAAAGGAGGATAGGTATATATTACCCAAATAATGTAATAAGGGGGGTGTTAGAGTAATATTCCATCATTTGGGATATTTACCCCATTTTCTACATTAGGTAGATTTTATTTACCATATGGTAAAAAGTAGCCTGTTACTTTTTACCACTAGTATTTACTTTTTACTACTTACCATTGGTTAGTCATTGTAGTCATTTCGACTACGTTAACTATCCTACCTAGTTGGTTAGTAGGTTAGCATGATTTCCTAGACTAGGTTAGTTGTTAGCTACCTTTAGGGTTACGCAACTCATAACGCGTTAGTTAGCGTTATATTAGGATAATATATTTATATATTATTCTAAAGGCTAATCATAGCCTATTTGTTAAACTATTTAAACATTACCTAATTATCAATACAATGTTCACTTCTTATGGTTTAATTTTCTTGCACTTACATTTACCATCACATGGGATATCTACCCTATCTCACGAGGACCACTTAACACTCAAAATACCAATAGGTGTGAAATTAGAAGGAACGTATATCCTTTGTCTTGATTAAAAGAAAAAAGAAGACATGCAAAGGACAAGGATATACAAAAGGAGAACTATTTTCCTTGACTTGAAGAAAATTTTGATGATCATTTTATACTTTCAAGGTCAAGGAATATAAGAGAATAAAATAGAAGAAGAAGATATGGATAAAATGCAAAGATGAAAATGCATGGAAATGGGCCCTAGGTTGGGGATTCGCTAGGCATAAGAGACCTAGTATGAGTTCAATGCATGTGAGTTGAGATCTAACTAGATTTCATCACTTGCCATCCTCACAAAGTCCCCAAAAATCTATATGAGCAAGCATTCATGCAAGTATGATCAAGCATCAACATAATTATATGACACGCATGTTAGAGTATATCATATCCTAAGTTGTTACTAGGATAATTTGTGTGGCTGAGATCAACTCAGTTTGTTATGATCCAATGGATCATATTGTATGCACTTGCTATTTAAGCAAGGTCACTTCAATAGAATAAACAAAAAAAAATTATTTCTCCAACATGGTATCAAAGCGGGCTTTCCCTGCCCTGTGAGTTTTGAGTGTGATTTTGAGGGGGGATTTCCCTCATGGAAATATACCCGTCATTTTTTTCCCCTCATTTTTTTTCTCAAATTTTTTTCCCTTTTTCTGGCCATTTGTTTTTTAGAAAACTAAGGAAGTATGCTCTCCATCTTTTGATGGATCAGAAACCAAACAGTTAGATGGAAACAAATTAATGGTTACAATTTTTCAAGGGTATAATCTGGTTTTTTTCATAGATTTGAATGTAGCACAAGATCCATTTTTTGGTTCAGTTAGTATTTTAGCAACGTCAATATCGAGGAGGTCGTGTTATGATTTCGATATGCACCAAGTGCCCACTAGATCTGACTATTGTGCTCATTCAAAATATCTAAGTGTGATTAGGATAGGTTCGACCCTCCAACCTGTGACCAAGCTTTATTTTTTACACCACTATAGAAATGGACTTTGTCTGCTCTTTTTTTAAACGACGAGGTTGTGATGCCCTCAACAATAGCAGATTTAACAACCATAGGAAAATATATATATATGGAGCATGTTGCAGTTTTGCAGAGACCGCTGATGCCAAACACATCTCTGGCACTACGACATTATTGATCCAGCATGGTTGAATCAAGGGGGGTTACAATCCTTTTTTTACACCATTTCAATTGCTTGCTACAGTCGCACTATGATTGATTACTGAGGTCGTGAAGCACTGCCATTAGAGCGATGCATCTAATGTTTTTTGCTCAAGGAGATAGACGTTTGGCTATAACAACGTAACGTTCACATACAATATGGTCGAATGGGAGTGTAGTTCAATGTAAAAACATCACCATGGATGACACCTATGTCTAGCCATTGATCATGCAACGCAATATGTGCATTAATCACTGCCCTCTACGGTATCATTCGAGCTATTGTGATCTTAGTAGATTGAGCCCATGATTTTTGTGTGGATGAGGATGCATGAAACGCAATATTGTAGTGCACCCTTTGTGTGCATGAAAAATTGAAACATGCATGGAATGCACAATATCCCGTGTATTCTCCATTATGATGTACATTAGATGCACATGGCAAGGATGAAATTGTTGAAGGGCCAGTTAAATTTCAGAGTGGTAGTAATGATCGTGACATTGCACTCATGCATCATGAATGATTTTGTTTCTTCTATTTTATTCTAGAGAAGATATGCGATCTCCAGTGGCCTATTTTGTTGAAGGCCAAAAGAATGGATATTTCGATTTAAATGGCAGTTTCCCTCAATACAAGCACCATGTAACTGGTCAAGGAAATATTTCTCGAGGTTGATGGATTTTCTCAGCATGGAGATCGATGGTGGAATACCACCCATGATGATGCTATATGCCCAACCGTGTGATTTTTGATGTAGTAGACTATAGGATTTCTTGGAGGACAACATGCCAATGGTTGTAGAAAATGGGTATTTGTGCAAAAATTGTTCATGATGAGACATAGAAAGATTTGTTTTAATATCTGCATGGTCAAAGGGTTCCCTATGGACTTTATGAATTATTTAATCCTCCTACAAAGTATAATGAGGCGAGTGTGCATTGCAAGTGTGAGCAGATTTGCGAGCTTCAGAAATGGTGACCCTGGCGGTCAAAGCAAGCTCTATGATGAAACAAAGTGGCCCTCGACGAGTGGGTGTTGTATTTGGATGCGATTTGCAGAGTGCGAATGAGGCACAAGGTTTTTTGGAAAAATATCGAGGGTTTGATCCATGCAATATCATCAACGAGGGAACTGGAGATCACTCTAGCATTATTATTTGAAATCTAGGATGTAAAATTATTGTTTTAGCTAATGTTTCAGCAATGCAACCATCTATTCAGATCGTTGGAGCTACATCTGTCCAGGAGAAAATCATCACTGTGTGCATAGGTTGTGTGATGGCAATGGATAGAATTATGGTGGTAAGCTTCATCATCATGGTGATTGGAAGCTTCCAGGACTACCTCATTTTCTACGTGATGTCGATCGATGCCATGGAGATTTTTTCTAATGATCCATAAAAAATCAAGTTTTTTCTAGGGGGTTCATACTAGATGGGAGCATGGTGGAGTTAGAATTGTCTATGAAATAGAGTTCATCATCATAGATCTCATGACAGACACCTTTCTATATTTTAGTGGTGTGTGCTTCATCATTTTTTGGTGGCCAGAGTCACGCACGCCACTGATGTAGCAAAACTGTAAATACAAAATGGCAAGTGGTTGTTACCCCTAATGGCTAGATCCTAGTATGTGGCTATGCTCATCGGTAGAGAACTTTGAATCCATGGAATTTTTGGGCTCGATGATTTTGCGACGTAAAAAGTTATCGGAGGTCATCAACAAAATTGACGAGCTTGAGGCACCCATTCGTCCCCTTCCTATTGTTGGGGAATCAACATGTGGATACCATCTTAAGCTACTTATTTCAGTTGTGGCAAGTCATTTGATACAAGAGGAGGGTGCTCGCGTGCATTTTATGGCCGCCACATAGCCCTCCAAATGCATTTTTTTTTTAAATACCTTTTTCATTGTCCCACTTGCATTTTATAATAGTGGGTGGACAACTATTTTTATAATAGTGGGTGGACCACTATTTTTAAGACCACTTTAATTTTTTAAGTTGTAAAAATGTGGAAGGCCTAAGGTCCAAGTGGGCCCATAAAATATTTTTTTAAAAACATGCTTTATTCCGAAGAATATTCTAGGAAGTTCCCTTGTGGAGAAAAGGGAGAAGACTATTGTTTTTTTGTAGATGAAGGTCATATTGACACCCAATCATAGGGGTGTTTATAGTCATCGAAAAGGTTTTTTCGAGCCGAACACATTGGTGGTGTCCAATTTCTATTTTTAGGAAGTTTATATATTTTTTTAGGCTTGAAGATTGTTGTATCATGGAGTGCAATCTCGATTGAACTCGACACTCCCAAGGCATTTGTATGTGATCCTAGTATCTAGTCACCTTCTCTATAGCACCTGGAGGATGCAGTGGCTGGTTACCCATGCATTTCGGTAGGATGAGGAGGTCACCATAAGGACACATTCGATAGCTACATTGGTGCCCTTTCATTTTTTATTCCCTTATTTTAAGTTGTTTGTCCACATAGTTTGGACCTTGTTATCAGCCCATTGTGTTTGTATAGGTGGACACCACTAAATGTGCTTGTGGGGTCAATTTTGGACTACCCTTGCCATTGTGGTGCTTATTTTTCCACACTATCTTCACACTCTCCTTTTGTGAGACACTTTGGTTTCAAGGGGTTTTTTTAGTGACTTTTTTTCATCGTTCACAGCCTTGATCATTGTCACAGGCACCAATCTGGGAGTGATATTTCATTCAGTTCAGTGACGGGGCTTCTCTACTTTTTTGAGATATCTTATGCATCCTTTGCAGGACCTTCTTGATGGAAGTTGGGTTGAAGAGGACATCTTCCTCTCCATCCTCCTTCCACATCTTCCTTCTTTTTTTTGCAGATGGTTTCCTCCCTTGTGGTTTTTCATCATCTTTCCACCAGAGTTTCTTGTGAATATATTGTACATGAGTACCTTATCAATCCTTGTTGCTGGGACTCATATCTGTGGATATGCCACTTGTTTGGTTTTGTTGTTTTTCACTACCTCCTAGTACCACTTAAGGGGGGTGTTAGATATATCCTAGTACCACTTAAGGGGGGGTGTTAGAGTATATCATATCCTAAGTTGTTACTAGGTTAATTTGTGTAGGTAATATCAACTCAATTTGTTATGATCCAATGGATCATATTGTATGCAATTTTTATTTAAGCAAGGTCGCTTCAATAGAATAAACAATAAATTTTTATTTCTCCAACAAAGAAAAATGTAGGTGGAACAGAATGTCAATAAAACCATGCAAAATATGATAGGCAATCATGTAGTATGATCAAGCAAATCAAATGCAATATGAAAGCTAAGCTAAATGCAATATGAGAAAAATGCAGAGTCATGCATAGTATCTTTTTAAATGCATTATGTTCATTGGTTATTTATGTTCTTTACCATCCAATGGGGAACCAACTTAGGGTGCACCAAAGTTACCACATTGTAGAACAACATGTTAGTGGGATAAGGTGGTCCCTCATCCTCATCACTCCACTCCAAGCCTTGATGATCTAAATATTTGGCATAAGTAATAAGGTGACCATCATCATCAAATGGCAAAGGTTGGTTTTTACTAGGTATGTAGCCTATGCCACATATCCCAGGCAAAAGTATAACTTCCAAAGGCTCTTGAATACCTTTCTGTTGTGGCCCCAAACCTTTACTTATATATCCCATACTAGATAGGGTTAGCTTAGTAAGTAGGTAATCATTGGATAGGTAACAATAGGCAAAAAAACACTCTATAAGAAGATGGTTACTACCATAGATCTTTTCTTCGAGGGGCATTCCCATGAAGATGAAGGTACATGTGCTAATGTGTATGACTTCACCCTTCTAATGAGGTAAACCCATGGTCCTCAATGAAGGTGGTAGCTTGGCAACATCCAAAAGAGGTTCTTGAACAAATAGATTGACTTGTGCATGTGAGGAAACTTTGATTAGCAGTTTCTAACTTACCTTTAAATTTTCAAGTTGTTTTGTAAGGTGAGAAGAAGAAACTGAAGAAGAAGAAGGAGAAGAAGAAAGAGTGACCGAAGGATGGAAATTTTGATCTGATTGAGCTTGCTTAACCATCGAACAATATTGAAATGGATAAGGGTCGCTTAGAATGGTGACAAGTTGATTTTTGAATTTGAACTTCAAACATTGATAATAAGTAGAAGGGACATCCCTAATTGCATGAATCCAATGGCGTCCAAAAATAAGATTAAAAGATGCAAGGCAAGGCACCACATAAAACAAGGTATATAAGATCTTAGGTCCAACCTTAAGGGGGGGGATATAATGCCACAGGCCTCTTGGGACTCAATGTCGAAATTTTTGATGATGACATCAGATCTAGTTAAATCTTCCTCTTTTAATCCAAAATTTTGGAGAAATTGAAAAGTGCATAGATTGAGGAAAGAACCATTATCTATCAAAATTTGCTTGATAAATGTTTCCCCAATAAATGCAGTTATGTAGAGGGAAGAATCCCCTCGTAAGTCTAAATAAGGAATATTATCCCTTTGGAGGTGTTAGGAAAATGTTTGATCTTCCTAAGCAAACTACTTCTTAGACTTTAGGTGAATTGCTCTTTAGATTCTACTTGGAAATATTTTATTCATGGATCAAATCACTAGTTGATGTGGAGTGAACCATTTGATAGATATGACTTGTAAGTTCCTTTTATTTTCTTAGGTTATTGGCCTCAAACGGGACAAATCGTTCCAATTTTTGAGTGAATCACTTCCTAAGTGAGTACTTGGCAAAAAAATTCAAATTTGGGAAAATCACTAGGGAACCAAAAGCAAAAAATATTTCCAATAGGGAACCACCTTGCTAGCTTGCTTCATGAAATTTCAAAATTTTGAGGTTCATAATAAAGTTACCATTTGCAAAGCACCTGCAAAATAAAACACAATATATATATATATATATATATATATATATATATATATAAGTTCAAATTGGCACTAGGCTTGATCTCATAATGGAAATCAAGCTCTTTGTCCCACTTGGCATGCCAAAATCATGTTGAACTATAGAAAGTATAGATTCATATGTGTCCACAATCCCATTTTAACAAATTGGAAGAAAGAGATAGTGCCTCTCTCAACCTCTAGATTTAGGCTTGCTCCCAACTATCGTTGCTAAAATCTAACTAGTTTAAGCTAATTGTATGAAATTAAATAGAGGAAATTAGAGTATGGAAATTAAAATGCATGAAAATAAATTTTCAAGTTTAAGGCATGAGAGATTGAAAGTAAATATGGTAGTAATTGTAGAAAGGAGTGTGTGATCAATCAACACATGATAAATTTGAATAACAACAATGGAATCTTGTGCATATAAAATTGAACTAACAAGGAATTACAAAAGAATAAAAGGGCAATACCACAATCATCACACATTCCATAATCTAGGAGAGTAATGCCACTAATGGAAAATAAATGTCTTATCAATTTCTTATTAATAAAAAAAAAGAAATTAAAATATGGGGCTCACAAAGTGTAACTCTAATTTCCTTGATGTCAAAATATGTTTACAATGGATCCTATGGCTCCTATTTATAGGAATAATTCACCCCTAAGTTACCTTGGGTAAGAAATTATTACTACCTAGTAAAAGTAAATATTTGGGGGCATATTTAGCAAAATGATGCACCTCCAAATGTTACATGCCTCTAAATACATCCCTAAAATACTTAAAAAGCTTTTAAAATGCTTAGTGCTACCACTAGACACCAAAATATCACTTTCCAAAAATCTCCCTTGAGATCCATGCTATTATTTTGTGCTTTTATTTATTAAGGAACAATTTGCTCGAAGAGGGGAGCAAATTGCTCCTATATAAGAGCACTTTTCTCCATTTTGCTAGCACTTCACTCATGGGAACCAATCACTGCAAGTTAAATAGTGCTTTGCTCTGTAGAAGCCAATTGCATTACCTTGATAAAATCACATCTTTAGTGAAACTCTTACAAAATTGGGTTTTTGGAAGCCTCAATTTGTTTATCAAAAGTGTTTTGCAAATCTTCAAAAATGGGGGAAATCCTAAGATAGTAATGTGTTACTATACATTACAACAATATTACTATTGATAATGGCCTTCTATGTTTCATGGCTATCATTTATAGGTATTGCTAATTAGCCAAAACCTTTTCATATAACCTTTGATTTTTCCATTCAATCCTATAATTTTATTCTTGGCACTATATCAAAATCTTATAAAAATCCATAAAGCAAAGGTAAGTGATATCCCTACGAGTAACCAAATGGTCAAACATTGAATATTTAGGTTGAAAACTAGCTTGATAAGGAGCCCGGAGCCCTTACCTTATTTTCTTCTACCATTTACTAATTTTTTCTTGTAATATGGTACCAAATACGCTTTTCACCATGATCATCATTTTCTTACATTATTTATGTCCCCATTTTTGTAGATAGGAATGGCCTTGTTGACTTAATAGAACGGAGGAAACCCATTCCATATTGCTTGGTTGTATGTATAGAATATTTGATAAAGAAGGGTCTTCTCATTTAATCATCTCAGTTCTCAAACCATGTGGATCATGTGGCTTTCCATTGAAAACATGCTTAATACATGTGTCAACATCATCTTTTAAAATAACTTCTATATTATTCATAGGAAAAATCATTTTTTTATTATTTGCCACACGTTCTCTTTCATAGAGTTTGCAAACATATGCAATCATTTCTTTTTCTTTCATCTTCCTCAATTGCATGCTTTGTGAATATCACTACCAAAAAAATTGATGATTATGTCTTAAGTTCTTAATTAAGCCCCGACTACTTGCAATTGGAAAAATTAAAATAAATAAATAAATTTAGTAATTGTAAAAATATTTTCTAATGTTTGCATTTTTGCTTTCTTTGGGGGGATATTTGTTTGGGGTTGCGTTGATTTTAAAATATTATGAACATTATGGTAGACGTACAATTTTATTGTTGATCAAGCAAACACATAGCAACGAAATACTGGAATCAAGGATCACAATGCAAATGACACTTGGCACTCTAGGAATGAGAAATTATGCCATGTGACATCTGTCAAAGGTTGAAAGAAACTACCACCTCCACAAAGCATGATGAGCATCTTAAGAATCGTAACAACCTAACAAAGGATGTGTAGAACAATATAAGAGGGCAAGAGGTGCCAACTTAGCCCAGGATCATGTCCAGTTAATTTTAGCCAATATTTTATGTAATAGGTTATTTAAATTTAGGTTAAGCGAAAGCTATATGAAGGGCGATGCTCTTCATTTGAAGATGTCAAAATCTATCTAGTAGGATAGCCCCTTTAGCTTCTTTTTTCTTTGCATTTTACCTTTGTAGTTGGACGGATTAATTGAACCGAGTTGCTATTGTTTTGAGCTTTGCTTTGTAATCCAATTAAGTGGGTAAATTTGAAATAAATGTGCTTGATGATTGTCTTTTAATACAAGGCTTATGAAATTTTTTTTCAATCTACGCATGTTGATGGTGGTTGCACTTAGTATATTTCATAGTCTTTTCCTCCCTTGAAGATTGCACCATCTCAGATCTTGTCTTTTAATACAAGGCTTATGAAATTTCTATGTTCAATCTACGCATGTTGATGGTGGTTGCACTTAGTATATTTCATAGTCTTTTCCTCACTTGAAGATTGCACCATCTCAGATCTCAGGTTGTGTGAATTTTGGACATGTCAAGGCTATTTTTAAATTATAATTTATCATTTACCAAATTGGAGCTAGAGTTTAGGGCAGTATTAGCTTGTTTCTTTTTTATTTTCTCTCATTCCTGAACCTTTTTTGGGGGGGGGAGATTGTTTAGATTAGGAGTAGATTAAATGAAGCTTCGAAGTTGGTTTTCTATTGTGCTAGTTTCAAATTTTATTTAAGTTGCCATCTAATAAATCTAAATGCAATGAGTGATAATTTCTAGTTTGCAACCATTTACATTCTACTCAACTCATATGCATTATAATTTTCATATAGTAGAATTATTTTTCAAGCAGTTAAGCAATTTTATTTTAAAGCATTGTTCCTAGGAAAATTATCTTTTAGAGTCATAACTAGCAAAGGCCCTTTGAAGGAACACCAAACAACAACCTCTGAGTCTATCCACATTGGCCAAGACCTAGCATACCCGAACCTTGGAGGAAAATGATTTCCCTTTCAAGAGGGAACAAATCATGTTCCAAGTATGTTGGCATGCCCTTGGCAATGTGTCATTTGTACACTCAACACTACTTAGATGACATTTTCATCTATAGTAAGACATGGGAGAAGCATTTGCATCATGTTCAACAAATACTTTAGACTATTTGAAGGCACAAGTTATATGCTAATTTGGATAAGAGTGCATTTAGCATGATAAATATTCAATACCTTGGGTACATTATCCATAATGGAGTACATGTTGATCCTAAGAATATGTAGGTAATTAGATATTGGTATAACCCAAAGACTTTAACAGATATTTTCATCTTTTTGGGACTTACCAATTTCTATCAAAAATTTGTATTGGAATTCTCACCCATTGCTTAGCCCTTGTGCTAAGTGACTAAAGGAGGTCTCAAATCCAAGTTCCACTGGGGAGATACATAGTAGCGAGCATTTGAGAATTTAAAGGACCACTTGTGTTCAAATTCTACACGTTTCCTATGTGAGCCTTTTGAGGTAATTACGGATGCATTAGAGTATGCATTAGGAGTTGTTCTCATAGAACATAGGCATCCAATTGCCTATCACAATAAAACATTCAATGAAGAAGTTCAAAATACCCCACATGTGACAAAGAGCTCTAAATAACTGTCCATATATGTAAACAGGGGAAACACTACATCTTGGGCAAGGAAGCCATAATACATATAGATCATAGACCTCTAGATTTCATTCAAACATAAACTAAGCTAAGAATGAAAGACACCAAAAGTGGACCACATATCTATAGCAGTTTTATCTAATCATCAAACACAAGAAAAAGAGTGTCAATTTCCAACATACAAAAAATATTATATAAAAAGAGATGCACTCATGGTTGTAAAAAGCATGAGTGATGGATGCAAGGTTATGGCCTCCCATCTCTTCTCAAATATTATTTGCATTGTACAAATGCATTCTATTATTTTTCTTACATTTTTATGTTCTAATTTGTTATACTCTATTCATTTTTTTCAATGAGTTTACACAGGTTTTTATGAGGGGATCTGGTCCCCTCATACCGAGTGGGGTTTGAACCTTGGACCTCCCAAAGAGAGGCAAAGCCCTTACCACCGCAATAAGCTTGCAGCTTATGCTCTATTCATTTTTTAATTGCACTCTTTCTTGATATTTCTTAACTCAAAAGTATGGTTTTTGGATCAACCTCGTGATTTTTCTTAAGGAATATTCTTTGTTTATTTGCAAGAGTTTTTTGTATTATTTCATTCAATATACCTTAATCATTTGTATTTGCATTTATTTATTCTTTTAGCTGGTTTGCATTGACCATCAAACCATCTGTTACATGGCCTTTGATTGGATCTTCTTTTTTATTTTCCAATGATAAAGAATTTGTTAGGGTTTTACTTTCAATAAAATTTTTGTTTTGAGGCCATAATATATTCTTGATTTCATTCTCCAATTGTGCAAAAACATTGTTTTTTCATGGCTTAGTCTTTGCACTTGACAATAATATTAAGTTAAATATTATTTTAGACTCATATTTAACCATATCATTGGTTGAGAAGAATAATGGCAAATGAGGGGTTTTGAAAATTGAGCTCCAAATCTCCTGGTTTTTTCGTGGTCCCTACGTGGGTATTTGCGAAGGTCTCTGCCTCCAAGAGAGGGCTTCCTTTTTGGTCTCAAGAGGCCTACATTTTTTGAGTTTTAGTTTCGCAGGTTTTTTACCTCCATAATGTAAAAGGTTACGGGACCCTTTCAAAACCCCTATACCAATAAATAAACTGAGCTCCAAATCCAAAAATACCTTATTTTTGTGATACTTCTATCTTGTACAATTAAGTACTCAAGTACATTGGACCCTTGTGCAATTTGGCAAGTATATGCTCATCTCTCTGAAATGAGAAGTCACATTATAAACTAAAATATTGAAACATCTATATAATGGTTATAAATGTGTTCCATTGTCATCATGTCACTTATGGTAGATGATATCTGTGATCATCTATTATTCCTAATATTCTCTTTATCAAGTTTTTCCATCCATAATGGATCACTACTCTCTAGATTCTTAATTGTCTAATAATCATTTGTCCTAGCATTGAAGTCTCTATCTAAAATGATTTCTCATTAAATTATATTTTAACAAAATAATATGTAATTATAATTTTTAGTTACATAGTAATTATCTAAACATCAAAATGGTTTTATTAGTTTTTTTTAATACTTATATATAATACAAACAATATGAATAAGTTATTAATTTATAATTTTACGTTATATTTAGTAGAATAAGAAGAGGTATTAGAGTGGAATGAAATGCGAGCTGAGAGCGAAGCTCATCATTTATTATTTTAGACCTTTAGGGAAGAGTAGGGAGGGTGTAAATTTGAAGCACGTGCAAGTAAGTAGCCCTCCTCTTTTCTTGCTCCAGAGCTTTGGGAAAACTCAAAAAATAAAGAATTCATACAAGGAAATCTAGGTAGCATGGAAGAAAAATCATATTTGAAATCCCTAATGGAAAGTAAGGATGCTCTAACTGGAAGTATGGATGTCCAAGTTGGATATATGAGGAACAACAAATATATAACAACTCCAACCGAGGGAACAAATGTTACACCATAAATGATTATCATGGATGAGATGATTGACCATGATATAATGGTTCTTAAAAGCATAGGGATAACATGGATGCTCCATGGATACTAACCAGGTTTTTCGGAGATTCAAAATTGGATCAAGTGGAAGTGAGGATTGAATTCAAAGTATTGCATGACTTTTCTTCCTAAATGTTTTTCCTCATCAATTTTTCATATTCATAAATTAGGGATAAAATAATGGGTGGTGACCCATGGTGTTTTTTTTTTTATTTGTGGAAAACATCCCAAAAGGGATGCCACTTTCGGGTAAGACCCAAGGAGGCAAGGGTATCCATTCCGCCAAAAACGCCCAAGACTCGGACCTGGCCTACCACCTTTGACATACTCAAGGAGCAAACAAACACACAAAACCAATTTAAAAATAAGTAAATAACAACAAAAATAATAAAATAAAATAAAAAACATGCTCCTTGAGTGTGTCAAAAACAAAAGCACAACCAAACACGCACAATAAGATAAAAGAAACCACAACACAAACCACATAGAAAAACACAAGAACCACATAACAAAACACAAACAAGACAAAAACAACAGAACACTACAAAGACATAACCCAAAAAAAACATGAAAAATAAACACAACCAAAACCTAAAAAATAAAAAATAAAAATAAAAATAAAAAACAACCAACAACAGACAATAAACAAAAACAAAAAACATAGAAAACACTCACACATAAAAACACGAAATAACACAAACAAAGAGAAACCCAAGAACAAGAACGAAAAAAACACAAGAACAATAACAAAAAACATAAAAAAAAAAAACAAAACAACAAAAACACATGAACAACAAAAAACAACACAAAGAACACAAAAACAAAACAAAACAAAAGAACCCACCCACCTTAAAAAACTAAACAAAAAAAAGAAAAAGAAAAAGAAAAAAAAATGAACATAACAATGACCTATCTAGACCGAGAAGACTATTAAGGCAAGAATCAACAGAGGAAACAAAATAAAGAATAGAATGAGCTAGGGAACTAAAAAAAACTGAATGAACCAAAGAGAAGCAAAAAAAAAAACAAGAAGAAACTAGGTACCTTCGAACTGGAGCCATCCAAAGAAATGATAGAAAGAAGAGCTTCCCTAATTTGAGAAGCCCACCATATAGGAGGGTGGCCATAACAAGTAAGATCACCTTTGTCCAAAGCCCAATTAGCTAAAGCATCAGCACTCTTGTTTTGATCTCTGACCACATGATTGTAATCAACTTTCAAAAATCCCATCTGGATTAATTGAATCTTCTCAATAATTCTTTTTATTCTCCAATCCACCTTATGATTCTTAGAAGGAGTCTTCAAGAGATTAATCATAAGTTGAGAGTCAGACTCAACTAACACCTTTTCCCATCCAACCTTAGTAGCCTCCTGAAGGCCTCTGAGGATACCATACCCCTCAGCAAGGTTATTGGAAAGAATACCCAAATTCTCAGCAAAAGTAAAAACCAGGGAGCCATCTGAAAGTCTACCAATTCCTCCCACACTGGCTTTTCTAGGGTTCCCTCTAGAGGCTCCATCAGTATTGACTTTTCCAAAATCCTTAGGAGGAGGTTGCCAATTTCTAGTCCTATCCATCTTACTAATACTCACATTCCCTTTAAGTTGGTTGCCCTTAGAAGATTTAATCTTCAATCTTTGCATCACTTGATCCCATCTTTGGTGGGAGTTTTGGGGGTGATTAAGGAGTTGATGGACTGATTCAACTAAGTTGGCTATGGTCTTTTGCCAAATATAGTGAATATCCTTCCTATCTTGATTAAAAATTTGGTTGTTCCTTTCATTCCAAATATTCCAAAGAAGAATGGTAGAACCCATCCAAACTAACTGCCTAATAAAATGATCAACACCCTCTTGATTAGGCCAATCCCTCCAAAGTTGTTCAAAAGTAAAAAAATTGGACCATTGTAAGCCAAGTAAAGTGGCCATTCTCCTCCATAGCTCGGAGGCTAAAGTACACTCAATAAAAATATGGTTGATATTTTCTACATTCTCTTCACACATTTCACATCTAAAAGGGCCATGAAAACCACGCTTCATAAGTTGCTCACCGGTAAGCACCCTACGATGCAATAAAAGCCAATTAAAGAACCTCACCTTAGGCCAGAGCTTTTGAGCCCACAATCGAGAAAATATGTCAGAAGAATGGTTGGGATTATTATGGCATAAGGTCAAATAACCTTGAGCAACTGAATACTCACCCTTAGTAGTGTTGTTCCATCCAAAACAATCTTTTTCATGGGACCAAGAGAGGGATCTCATATGAAGGATGCCTTGGATATCTTGTCTTTGCCTTTCTAGGATTTGAATAGGCCAGTCCTCAATAGGGATCCAATATCTACCAACCTTTGAATTACCAGTATGGTACCGATAGTAATTAGCCACCTTTATCCAATTAGCTCGGTGAAGCTCCTCCATCCAAGGCCTCCAATCGGGAAACTGAGTTATCAAAGGCTTGTGACCATCCCAAGAATCTGTCCAAAAATTTGCATGTTGACCATTATGAATGATCCAAAATAATTTTTTCTTTATCAAATCCTCACCAGTCTTAAGAACTGCTAAAATGGGAGAACCTTTGGTAGGAAGTTGATAGCGAACAAGGTCTTCGGGACTTTTGTTCTCAGCATATTTAGCACGGAGATTATTGGCCCAAAGAGCATTGGGGTTATGCAACATCCTCCAATATAATTTAGCAGCTAAAGCTTTGTTGTTATTAATTGAAGACCGGAATCCTAACCCCCCTTCACTCTTAGGAAGACATAAAGTATCCCATTTCACCAAGGCCCATTTTCTTTTCTCCTTAGTACCACTCCAAAGGAAACGATGACTGATTTGATCCAATTCTCGAAGAACAACCTTTGGGATATTCAAAATGGAAGAAACATAAATAGGAATAGCTTGAAGGACTGATTTTACCAAGGTGATTCTACCCCCAGAAGAAAGCCACTTGTTGGTCCACTTTCCAATTTTCTTCTTGACTTTGTCCAACAACCAATTCCAATATTTATTTTTTTGCCTTTGAATATTTATGGGAATACCTAAATAAGTGATTGGAAGAGAGGTCTTCTTATATCTTAATTTATCCAAGACCATGGATTCCTGTCTAGCAAAGCAGTGAAAGAAAATAACTTTAGATTTGTCTTCATTGATCAAGCTGCCCGATAGCCTTAGAAAAATAGCTAATGATTTGCTTAATATTAGAAGCTTCCTTAAGCTGTAGCTTTACCTAAAAGAGTAGAGTCATCCACAAATTGAAGATGAGAGATAGGTCTAGCTCCATGAGCAATGGTAACTCCCTCAAGGGTTTTGTTTTCCCTCTTTTTGGTTATAGTCCTACCCAAGCATTCAACAAGAATGATGAATAAATAAGGGGATAGCGGGTCACCTTGCCTAATACCTCTGGAAGCCGGGAATGACTGAGAAGGCCTGCCATTGATAAGAACTAAGTAGGAAACTAAAGAGATACATCCCATAATCCAATCCATCCAATCCTTAGAGAAACCAAATTGCCTCAAAACTTTGATAAGGAAGTGCCAATCCACTCTGTCATAAGCTTTGGATAAGTCTAACCGAATGAACATGGAAGGAGAATTTTGCATATCCATGGAATGGATGGCTTCCTGAGCAAGAACTATCTCATCTACTATTTGACGTCCTTCCACATAACCCCCTTGCTCTGGGGAAATAATCTTATGCAAAAGAGGCTTCAACCTTACTGCCATGATTTTAGTAATGATTTTGAGAAGAACATTACATAAAGCAATAGGTCTAAAAGCTGAGATATGATCAACCTCTTGAGCTTTTGGAACAAGAGTAATATAAGTTTTATTGATAACCTTCAAAATTTCTTTGGCTTTCTTGGCTTCTTCCACCACCTCTAATAAATCAACATGAAGGATATCCCAGAACTCTTGGTAGAACTCAATGGGAAAACCATCAGGACCTGGGTTTTCCCTTTTTGCATTTTAAAAACTACTTGTTGAAGCTCATTGATAGTAATAGGAGCAGTCAAAATAGAGTTCTCCTCAGAAGTGATAAGAGAAGGGATTGCTTGAAGAACATTTTGTTGTGAAGCTGAGTCAAGAGGAGTAGCGACAAAAATATTGGAAAAGTAATCAACAACAATAGAGTTCATGCCATCCCAAGTATAAACAACATCTCCAGAATCTGATTTTAAGGAAGAAATAAAGTTGTGAGATCTTCGAGCTAGAAGAGATTTGTGGAAGAAATTTGTGTTTCGATCTCCTTCTTTGAGCCATTGAATTCTAGATTTTTGCTTCCATAAGATTTCTTCTCTTTTTTCCCATTCCTCTAGCTGAGTTGTGAGTTTAATTTCATCTGCACTTCTCTTCTCTGTGAGGCCATCTAAATGGATTTTCTTATTCAAATTTTCAAGATGAGCAATAACTTCATGTTTTTTTTTATGAACATCCCCAAACTCTTTCCAGTTCCAAGTCTTGATTTTGGATTTAATGTATTGCAGTCTTTTGGCAAAACAGAACATCTTAGTCCCATGCCTAGGTTTACCTTCCTTCCACCATTGTTGCACACGAGGTCTGAAGGAAATGTCTCTAAGCCACATTAATTGAAAACGAAAAGGAGAGAAACTCACATTGGTTTTCCACATTTCCACCATGACTGGCCAATGATCCGAACCAACATTATTAAGAGTCTTCACTTTAGGAATGTGACCATGGATTAAGAAATTTTCAGAGAGCAAAAACCTATCCAATCTCTCCATTATACAAGCTAAGCCTTGCCTTCTATTAGACCAAGTCATAAGGCCATTATCCGGTTGGATATCCACAAGATGGAGGTTTGCAATATATTCGCTCATGAGGTCAGTGCTTTTGTCCAAATTTCTATTTCCCCCCATTTTCTCATCCAGAGAGAGGATGGTATTGAAATCTCCTCCGATCAAGATCCAAGATTTAGGAAAATGAGAGATAATATGAGTAATATCCTTCCACTTGTCTTCTTTTTTCCTCCAAAGAAGTCGGAGCATAAACAGTAATGCAGAGCATAATCTGGTTGGAATGTCTACTTTGAATAGCTATAGCCAACAAACCCCAACTGCCAACCATATGGTGAATAACTACCTCTTTTGGGTCCCAAAGACAAGCAATGCCACCCGAAGTCCCTTGGGAGCTGAGGGAAACCACTTTTCCAATTGGCCAAATTTTATTGGCAATTGAGTCCATATCCTCCATTGACATCTTTGTTTCTTGAAGGAAAACAAGATGTGGATGATTTATCTGAATCATTCTTCTAATTTCATTTTGTTTTGAAAGACTCCCTTTGAGTCCTCTAATATTCCAAGTGATGATCTTCATTAATACCAGGGCTAAAAAAGTTGGGAAGGGCATTAATCTTACCTTCCTCTACAAGCTTTTCACCTTCTTTTACCATATGATATTGATTGGTCTTGCGACCTGCTTTTTTATTAGAATCCATCTTCAATTTTTTTTCCCTATTTCTTGACTTATTCCAATTGAATCTGAGATGGCTTCTAACCTTGAAGAATGCTCGTACACAACCAAAATTTTACTAGATGGTTCAACGGAGTCTATATTGGGACCTGCATTATTTGAAGTTTTGACATTTGAAATATTGTTTTTCTTGTGTAAATTTTCTCCTTTTTTTTGTTGAAAACCTTTGATTTGTTGGTTTGTCTCTGAGTTCTTCCCTTCATATTTAAATTGTGTTTCTAAGATTTCAGTTTCCATTATTTCCTCTTCCTCACTTGGGACATCATTTGTGGAAAGGATTTCAAACATATTAGCGAATGATTTTGATTGATCCTTAAAAACTGGTTATTTTGAGTGTTCTTCTTCTTAGGAATTTGGAAACCTGCTTGAGTTTATATCTTCTTTCTTTTGATCAGGAATTTTATTTGGGCAAGCACTGGCCAAATGACCATATTCATGGCAAATTCTACAACGAAAAGGAATGTTCTCATAGTCCACTACTTGCTCCCAAGTGTCTTCCCCAAATTGTAATGTGATCTTTTTAGGTAGGGGTTTGTCAAAATCCATTAAAACACAAATCCGAGCATAAATAATATGTTCAAAATTTTGAGTACAATCAGCAGTCATCATAAAAGTTCCTAAAGAGTTTCCAATTGAAGAAAAAATAGTAGGATTCCAAAATTCAATAGGGAGGCCAAAGAGTCTAACCCACACGGGAGCTATAGAAGGCATCTCTTCTTCGACTTTAAATTTAGTATGCCGGGGCTTCATGAAAAGCCCTGCCCTTCCAAAAAACCAAGGACCCCCTTGAAAATTTTTCTCTCTATCTTCATTATTAGCAAATAAAACAAGAAAATAACCATTTGGATAAATAGAGATTTGTAACTCACCTTTAGTTTTCCAGCTTTTTGCAGCCCAGACTTTGAAAGCAGATAGACTCGGACGAAAACCCACGGACCGACAAATTAGTCCTCTTTTTTCCAAATCTTCAATGCCAGTCTGAATGTTACCCATATCAAGCTTAACAATAGGAGTTCCATCAGCTGCTTTAAGACATCCTGACTCCATTTTCCTGGGATCAATCTTAGGCATTCTTAGAGGTTTATGGGAAGCCCTAAGATTGATATTAGCATTGGGCTGAGGCTGTCCACCATGAAGGGCATCCCTAAAATTCATTTTTGGGACTGAGTCTTCGAAATTCTTACCCTTGACAGGGGTTTTCACAGTAGAATTATTTTGTGGGTGCACCTTAGCACCAGATTCACTTGAGATATGAGCCATTTTTTGATCAACTACTTGAAACTTGTTTCGTGATCTCTTTAATCCTTGCCCTAGACGTCGTGGAAAGGTATGGTTTTCACTTTTCTTTTGTGCAGCAAATTGGAAGTCGTTGTCACTCAAGTTCACGGTATGATCTGTTGAAAGACAAATTTCTAACCCATCTTGGATCCCCTGCAACATTTCCTACTAAAATATTGAGCATAAACCACAAAAATATTGGCCGCTAGGGCCCGAAGGCCCTAAAAACCAACCTCTGGAGCTGCTTGCACTCAACCCAGATGAAACCCTCGCATAGCCACTTGCCAAATATCTCGTTCACACATAGGGATGCGCTAGGATCTGTGTTGCTCCAAATGATATGAAAATTGGTGGAGATGTTCTAGGGTTTTTCAGGCATCTACCCTCAAAATTTCAGCTCAATCCGAGTCCGGATGAGTGAGATATGGCCGAAACGAGTTCGGAAGTTTGGGCAGTCCTACGAAAAACATCTAATCATTCGACAAACATCAACTTAGTTCCCCATGGTTTTTTATATTTAAGACCAAAGAGAGAATTTTTCTGTCAAGACAAACTATTAAAAAGCTTCCAGGGTTAGGTCTTTTGGACTTTCATATTAGGTTATCAATAAGGATGTATTGAAGAATATTGGTAGTACCCTATGGGAGTCCATCCAAGAGAGGCCAACTAGTAAGGAACAAAAGAATGATTTATATAATCGAATATGTGTTGTTATGGATATTTCAAAGCCTTTTCCACAATCCATTAAGGTTAAATCTGAATCAAGAGAATGCAATCAACAAGGGGTTATGAAAACATTGCATTTTGATGCAACAAATGTTATGAGATTGGATACATGGCAAGAGATTACAAAGTGAAAACGATCAAGAAAGAGAAGCAAGGAGATTATGTTGTAGTGGAAGCTTGAATAGATCAAGGATATTCCACTCCAAAAAAAGGCAAAAACAAAAATTATCTACATCATCAAATGATAAATGCCATCATAGTTCACACAAATCAACCGTTAGAAGAAACAAAGAAAGATGCAAGGGATGAGAAAGTACAATGTGCAAGTTCAAATTTAAAAAAAATTAAAGGTGCGAAAAAATATATAGAGGAAATTTTTAAAATATAGGAGGCAAAATATGTCAAATTTATTCTCGTAAATCACCTTCATTTTCCTTAAGTGGCATAAAATTCTCTCCTTACAATAGAAATGAAAGTAGTGTGGTATCTCTTACACTTTAGAGTTTCAAAAGCAACATAATAAAGAAAATAGGATGGAGGATATCCATAGTAATTTAGGATTGCTAGGGCAAAATGAAACCATTACTATGGAGGAATATGACGAAGAACAAGAATCAACAAATCACAAACAATCTTCTGAAAAGTAGAGAAACTCTAACAGAAGTCCTTACTTTCATCTTACTTTCATGAAAAATGGGAAAAACAGAGACTCTCTACCCCAAAGTTACAATGAAACCCTAATTCTCTGATTTTATTACAAAGAAACCCTGTTTCCCGCCGAAACCCCAATTCCCGCCTAGGAATTTTCATGCAAAAACTGAATTTTGGTCGCAAAGCTTCCCGGAGCCATAACTTTTGACTCGTTGACCCGATTGACTATTGTAAGATATCGTTGGAAAGCCTGTGAAGAGATCTACAACACATCCATTGAGGTAAATTTCATCCCTCAAAAACGACCTCTAAGGTCTTCATATTTCATTTTTAAGTTGTGCTGAAAAAATTTCTCAATGAAAACTTTAATATCTCTCAAACCGTTCAGGGTATTGGGGTGATTCTTTCACCAAAAGTCTAATTTTTCAATTCCCCTCCTTTGGGTAAATTTTCAAATCCATAAGTGTCCATTACGAAGATTTCCCAAAAACGACCACTTCCCGATTTTTATCTTTATTGAATTTTGGCTTACTTATACCTCTTAAGTGTCATCATGGACTATAAAACAACTAAAGAAACCTACAACTGAAAGAGAAAATGCAAATTATTATTTTTGGTGCTACAGGATTACCCTTACACCGTTGGATGCTCCTGCATAAGAATATCCTTGTATTTTAGGATTTCTAGGGCGAAATAAAAAGGAAAGAGTTTTTGAGTTTATTCGTTGCATTTCAAATCCTTCAAAGCAAGACAAACCTATAGATGATAAGTCTTACTATGAACCTTTAAAAAAAATTAAGATATTGATGAAGATGAAAGTGTTGGTGGGAATGGAAAAAGGAGGGGAAGATCCAAGAAGCAAAAATAAAGAAAAAAAGAAAAAGATATTATATGGGAAAACATAAGCCAATATCACAAGTGTTAACCAGAAGTGGGGCTAAGCCCACAAATAAAAGCAAAAGTGATGATAAAAATGATATCTTGGAACGTTAGGAACATGAATAAAATCCAACAATGAGGTATTAGGAAATTGATAGGTTGTTGTAGCCAACATATTTATAGAAAAGGGTTTCTAGGGCAAAATAAAAAGGAGAGTATCCTTCAAAGCAAGACAAACCTATAGATGATAAGTCTCACTATGAACCTTTAAAAAAAAATGAAGAGATTGATGAAGATGAAAGTGTTGGTGGGAATGGAAAAAGGAGAGGAATATCTAAGAAGCAAAAACAAAGAAAAAAGGAAAAAGATATTATACGGGAAAACATAAGCCAATATCACAAGTGTTAACTAGAAGTGGGGCTAAGCCCACAAATAAAAACAAAAAGTGATGATAAAAATGATATCTTGGAATGTTAGGAACATTAATAAGACCCAACAAAGAGGTATTAGGAAATTGATAGGTTGTTGTAGCCAACATATTTATAGAAAAAAAAAAAATGAGTAGCAATTATTTTAGTCATTCATAGTGATGATTTTTATTTGGACAATATTAAAATTTTAGAAGGAAACTGCTCAAGTGCGATTTTATCCCTTGACGCAAATGATATCAAAGAGTTGATTGCAAAAACTTAATGGTTTGAGGATGATGAAAAATACATTTGACAAAAAGAAAAATAAAGAATATCTTTGATAAAAAAGCAGACTAGAAATGATTTAATTAACTTGACAACAATGTAATGTTTTGTTATTTTGATGGGAATGGCCTCCAATAGCAACCACACATAGCTTTTCAAAAAATAATATATACGATTTCACGAGGGAAGGCATTGAGGACGTTGTCGTGACAGATTGGGAAAGCTAGGGTTTCAACTGCAACAAGTGATGGAGATTGGGCTAGGGTTTTGAGTATCATTATGGTCCTCAACCCTGGTGGACCAATGCACAACATTGGTGTCGTAGAAGGGAATGCATGCGATAATGGCTCCTCTCAACCGATTGTGCAGGTTTGTGCTGAGAATGGTTCACAAGGTAACCCTCATTCTGTTGATGTAATTCTTCCATTGCCTGAAGTTGATTCTGCATGTCACAGTTTAGAATCACTCACCCTTGTCGGGTATTTCGTTGGCCGCATCCCTAATGAGTCTTCCCTTAGGGCCTGGGTTAATGCAGCTTGGACTCCTCATGGAGTCAAGCTAACGATGGTTCAAAACCTTACAAAGGGTTTTTTTTGTTTCGCTTTGCGGAAACAACCCATGTTAAGGTGATTTATGAACATGGCCCCTGGTACATGAGAAGTTCTCTTCTTGTTTTTTCTCCTTGGACCCGTGATTTTTTTGTTTCTAAGGAAAGATCTACCAAAGTCCCTGTGTGGGTGGAATTCCCAAGACTCCCTCTACCTTTGTGGCCCTTTCTCAATCGCATAGCAACCCCTTTAGGGCGTGTCATTTTGGTGGAGGCGGACAAATTTTTCCATGCACGCCCTCAAAAACGTGTTTGCATTGAGATTGATGTTTCTCGAGATCTCAAGGAGTCTATTGACATACAAGTTGGTGACACTGTGTTATCCCAACGGGTCCTCTACATTAATTTGCCCAACACTTGTTTTCGATGCCAATCCTCAACACACAAGATCAAAGATTGTCCCTTGATGTCGCATAACAGGGACAAGCAGAGCCCCACCACATCGAGTGCACCCACTCCTCAACCTCAGGAGGATGGTTGGACGACTGTGGGAGGGCATAAAAATGCACATTTGGCTGCTTCTAAAGGTACACAATCCAAGTCGGCACATGTCTCACAACCGGTAAAAAAAAAGATATGAAAAGGAAAAAGTTGATCCTGTAGTTGAAACTGCCAACAATGAGGCTCCTCAATCTCAACAGAGGGTTGCAGTAGTGCTTGCTTCAGAGTCCTCCAGTACATTTCCCCCAGCTAACGCCAGGCGCTCCCATAGCCCGAGAAGGGGATCTACAGAAGAAGATGTTGCTCCAGAGAAGCGACTTCATATGACCAATGTTCAGTTGGGCAACAACTACAGTGTGTTGGAGTATCTTAATGATGGTGAGGATATGTCGTTGGATGCAAAGCCATCATCGATGGAATTGACAGTTCCTCCAAAGGAAGCAAAATCTAAAGTTCCCTCCCCTTCTATGTGGTTTTGATGTTCTCGTAGTCCTCGACAAGGGAAAGAAGATGAAGACACTTTACCTGAAAAACGGTTTCACCCATCTGGCCCAAAAGTTCCAATAATTTTGCGTTGGGAAGACACCGATCTGGCCCAAAAGTTCCAATAATTTTGCGTTGGGCAGACGTAAGGCTACCTGGTGCCTAGAGTTACAGTTCTACAATTTAGGGTTTCTAGTTTATTTTGCTATGCCTAATTATGTTGTGTATTCACCCTTTTAGGGGATGGTTTCGTTCTGTAAAGGGGTGTTGAATAACTGTAATTTGTTTGCTTGGGTTCCCGCTCTATTGAGATAGGATGTTTTTTTGGTTGATGGTGTTAGCCACATGGCGTGTTTATCCCCTCTCTTTTTTTGTTTGTAAAAATGTATTTTGTTCTTTAATATAATACTATAGATATATCAAATGACATGATCTTAAATGATTAAAAATATAAACCAAGGTTCAAATATTCCTAATCTATGTATGCATAAATTTCAAAAATATAAACCAAGATTCAAATCTTACTAATCTTTGTATGCATAACATTATGTGATATAATATACTTACCTACGTATTATATTGTTATTTTTATTTATATATATCATTTTATTAAAGACATCCTTGTAATAGAGATATATTTCGCTTACCAAAAAAATTATATAATTGTTTCTCTTTTTTTAATAAGCCGTGATAGAGTTATTAATCTAAGTTTCCTATAAATTTAACTACTATTAACCATATTATCCACATATTTTTTTTTGAGTAAACTTCTTATACACATTATCTAATATTATATTTCTCAAACCAAAAAAAAAAAGTCATGGTTAATTTAGGTGAAGAATACATTAGACATAAACCATACACAACTATTTACATCCCATCTTCCTTGGCCAATAAGGAATTCTTTTGCTGCAAACTAACCAGCACCTGGGTCTTCTAAATAATGTGCGGTCAGCGAAACATGCCTATTTTTCCTTCAAATGATGGCCTTCTACATACTGGATTTCCCAAATCTGAAACATCTATTTTGTCGGGGTTAAGCAGTTCAACACTGCCTGCATGTTTCCTCCATATTACTGTCTCGTAAGACCTACAACAAGATACTTTCAAAGTATACATATTGGTTGATCAAACTATTGGCTCCTTTAATCATCAAATCTTCTCGATGATGTCTGAGGTGTATTTCCAAATTTCCAATACATGCATCTACCTATTGTCTCAATCAGTGCATTAAACAGACACTGTCCAATGCAATCATCTGATTGCAAAGAAAGTAAAGGTTAAATTGAAAATGAATGGCTTTGGATGTTCAAAGATACTGGAAATTATGATATGGAAAGAGCTACGATGAACAAAACATAAATATGCATTCTGTTCTAATTAGATATCTGACGTGGTGTCCCACATCTTGCACAAGCAGGGACAAACACTCCATTCTCAAATGGGCAATACATACAGTTCCAAACCAGGCCTGTTTTGTCAGAGTTCTGTATCTCAAACAATCCCGGAAGTTCAGGATTAGAAATCCTGCTTATCAAAGACCTTTGTGGATCATCCATAACAGAATTATCATAAGCAACAGGCCTATGAGGTTCCCCACAATTTTCACAACCTGCAAAAAACACTCCATTCTTAGATGGACAGTATTGGCAATTCCAAACAAGATCTGTGGTGTCACAACTGTCGTCAACCTCAATCAACTGGAGTGGACATGCCACACAACTCCAAGCTGCATTCCACCATCTGATTAGTAATTGTGGTACATAAAAGCATAGCAAGCCTGCAAGGGTGCCACAAGCTGGGGAAGACAAAGGTATAACAGGATACAAGACATACACAAATCCCAGATCAACTGTAAAAACTACTGCCATGACTAACGCATTCCAGTTTTGATAAGTATGTAGAAGGAATCCATACATTCCAAACAATATTCTCCATAAGTGGCCATGACAAATTGAAGGAGAAACGTCTGCCGCACCCAATAATTGCCAACCTTGCACTGTCAGGACTATCATCCCCTCGGTCGTGAGTAACAATTTGAGAACTGCAGAAGCAAATTTTCTACTTCCAATGGATCCCTCCAAAAGCATACCCTTCCATAGGAAAGAAATAATCTGATAATCAAAATGGCCCTTATTTGCATGATGGAATATGGACAGGAAATATTTTCCCAGATCAAAGTTCTGCAACCCGCACACTAGTGCAATCAGTAATAGCATAATGCCAACTTCAACATATACTCTGTATCGGTAGTCAAAACAAAACAAAAGTTCAAGTTGCTGAAAAAATATCAGTCAATAAATTCCATATCGGTAGTCAAAACAAAACAAAAGTTCAAGTTGCTGAAAAAATATCAGTCAATAAATTCCATATTGCAAATAACTCACAATAGTGCAGCCACAAGTACAACTGAGTTGCCTGGAAGTTGCAAAAAGCTCCAGTATGGAGGTCAGTTCTTGATTCTAAAAACCCCCACAATTGAATGACAAGTTTAAGCTCACATCAAGAAAATATGTCTTTGCCAGGCTTTTTTTTCTTGCTTGCTACTAGTTCCTGACCTTATTATTGTCTTCCCTTATTGGCCCTTGTAAGACCTAGACTGTACTTGGTGGCCTCAAAATAAGTTTGTCATGTCACTCCCTTTCTCATTTCATCTTTGTTCACACTACTTATTGTTGTTTTGCCCTATTTCTAAAAACATTGTCTTATTGCTCTGCATTCATAGAACTTGGCTATTAATGCAAAAACATATAACAGAAATTTGCAATTATGAGCTAAAAAACAAAATGGGTTTGAGAATCATGGAAAGCAATTCTCATTGCAGAGAAGCTTGTCTTTAAGAAAGTTGTTTAAGAAGATATTCATGTAGGATTCTAAATTAAGCCACTCTTCCCCCTCAAATGGCCCAAAGGGCACGGTACATGAGTCCTTGAAACAATCAAACCAATTATCTGTGGACAAAACAAAAATAGGTAGAATTCACAGAGGTTATTGTATTTTGGGAAAATTTTGTTACTATGGAGTGTGATCATAGCAACATTCAGAGTCATCTTGCTGGAGATAGACTAGAGGCGGCTCTGATCGACAAAAAATTCTGGAAACATGCACCACATTTTTATTACTTCTTAAGAATTTTCATGCACTTTCACATTCCCCAACAGTTTGATTGGAAAATCATAACCAACATGAAGGTTCAATCCAATGCAATACTGATCGTCAGGTTACTGATCCAGTTCTGAATTGTAATCTACAGGAACTTATCACTGACTTCTTAAATAAGTCCAATATTTAAGATAATAATGTATCTTTGTAGGACCGGTATTACGTTCATTTACAGAGAATATTTCCCTAAGAAACATTCTACTAGTATGAATGCTCTATTTGATGCGATTAAAATCCTATTTTCTACTAAAGCCATTTAGTGAATCATAATAAACACTTTTGAGCTAAGGGAACAACTTTGTTTCCCCTGAAGTGACAATGAGATGGAGATTCCTTTTAAAAAAAGGGTTTCACTAAAAGAAAAAGAAGAGTTTAAAAAATAAAAATAAAATCTGAATATGTTTTTCCCTATATCATACAACTAAACCCTCATTTAAAAATAAAAACTCTGTTAAAGAGCGGACCATTAAACCTGTAAGAGATCCTTGAATTCCGGGGTCTTAATTTTATGCTTGAACTGAATGGTATTATCCTTGAAAAGTTTATTGTAAAACTCAATTTTTTCTAAATTCTAAAGCTTCACGTTGATGGATAATAAATTTCATTATCATGAAATATGCCATGTAAGACCTAAAACCACGAGTACCATTTCTATCATATGTCCAGCTCAATCCAAAACCCTTATTAATTTAGGAGGTTGTTCCTCGATTCATGAGATATGTTGCATCATGGATTCATGACAAATGGTTTTAGTAATCCAAGCATGCTTTCCCAGCGCTCATGGGATTTCAAGTTTCTATATAAAAGTTCACAATTTTAACCACTTTGGTTTAATGTTAAGGTTTACAATTTTAGATTCTTATATAGAAAATCTGCATACATGTACTCTATGTAACTCTTCACTGCCAATTACTTTAAATCTCATGGACATTTACAAAACCAAACAAAATGTTTCAAGAATTCTATCGTTGAGTTACTGACCTTTTCTGTAACATTTTTATATGTGAATTTAAATGATACATATATATACTCCAATTTTCAGTACCCGGAAGATGACTCAAAATGGCAAGGAAAACGTTGGACTGTTCAAACCTATTCAAAGTGGCAGCCAGAAGAGCCCTATACAAAAACGGGGCAGGCTAGGAATTTAACCCAGGAGACCTCTCAGCCTATGGGCCGCTAAGCCCCGCAAGGAGTCAAAATCATAGTAAGATATTATTAAAAGATTAGTAAGCATTTCGACTTAGGCACAGAATAGAAAGAATAACATGGGTGTTAAATTCTGTAGTTGTGAAGCAAAGGATCAACTTCTGTGCAACTAATCCCAAGACAGTAGTGAATGTCACCAGTTAACAAAACAAAGGAGTAAAAAAAATTAATCATGTGCGTTGAAAACAAAATAACAGCTCACAAAACACAGTGTGTGTATATGTATATGATAAGAATCCCACTATCACCAGACCGAAACTCCACAACACCAAATCACCAAACCCCCTTAAAGTTTATTATCTGAATTTCAGTCGAGAATGCAAAGCAAGGGAGTGGCACTTACCTTCACCGCATTGCAGGATTCCTCCCCAGACTGTGGAAACTTCAGGTAAAACAAAACCAATACTGCAACAAGAGAAACAGTAATTGCTATCCCCATCCCTACTTTAATTCTATAAATCCCCAAACCCAGATGAATGTTACACTATCTTTTCACGACCCAATACAAAGTAACACTCCAAATCCGAAATGTCTCTCCACTTCCTAAATGTTCTTACCTTCCCATCATAGAACAATTCACTCATCCATATTGAAATACATATTTTAGGCCAAGCCCAGCCCAATATATATATCCTCTTTCTCTGGACATTGCTCATATTATTCGAGGTGGAGTAGACCAGTAGGCGTGTGGGTCCCAGCAATTGCAAGTAAGGAACAGGCCTTGATAGTGATAGCTTCGCGTCCATGGCGTGTAGTTGGTAAAAAAGTTCAAACACAAGATCCCAAAAACCAGAAAGAGCAGAAGATTCGTGGGACAAACCAGAGGTGAAGTAGATTCTTCTATTAAAACCAGGTAAAAGTAAGCTGAGACTTTTGTAAGACGACGTATACACGTCAATCCCCAAAAGTGATACCAATTAAAAATGAAAAGGACAACACGCGTCATATGTCTGCCCTGTCCACTGACCTTCCCTTTGGATTTCTATATATGGTAAAAGACCTCTGTTTGGTAGATGAATTGGAAGTGGTTTAAGTGTTCATAAATAAATTACGACAATTAGTGATCACATTTATTCAAAGTTCAGGTGTTCAGTTATAATTGTACATTTATTTAAGATTTTAGAAGTAATAATCACACAATATACTATAAAATTAATAAAATAAATTTATAAAAAAATTACCTATTCGTCTTTATAGCTTAAAATAAAAAACTGTATTTGGTTCTCAATTGAAAAGTAAAATACCTATCCAAAAGAGGGGAAAAGAAAAACCTAGTGCAGTTTGTACTGTACCTCAAATAAAATAAAACCCATATTTATATATAGTCCAAAAATTATTAATAAAAAAGAAAAATAGTTATATGTTTATTTCGTGGTAAGGGTTTTTGGCTTTTTTTTTTATGGTTTAAGGTTCAAACCTTATTCAGTATGACCGGAATACCTCATATGTGTAAACTCATTGAAAAGATCAAGTGACATAGTTCAATTAGTTTATTTTTTTTTAATTTATATGGTGGAATCGGTAGCCGCCACAAATCCGAGCAGACTGTCGGTCTTTTATGACCGTCACAGTATTCTACAATGTCTTCTCATAAATTATAACACAGTTCTTCGTGCAGTCCGCCCTTATAACCACCATGTCACAATAATTTTAAACCTTTTATGCAGTTGAAAACACCAAGAAAGGAACAAGTGTTCAGTCCAACAAGGCCTGAGATTTGAACTTTGGGCCTCCAACCCTTATGGGTTTGGTTGAACCAATTGATCTACACTTCAAACCTAGATTCCTCACTATTAAATACAAAACCAAGGTTCAAATAATATCAAATGATATATGAATAATATCTTAGTTTTGTTGTAATACCACTATACGGTGACGATGTAATGCAGCTGAGGTCGTTTCAATCTCATATATTTAATTTAAAAAATAATAAATAATAACACTAAATAAATAAATAGCAAAGTTTTAGCAAACAACAAGAACCAAATGAAAACAAAGAACAAATAAATTAATGTAAGTATTAATATTGCAAATTTCAATCCCATATATCCAATTAAAAAAATAATAAATAATAAAATACTAAAAATAAATAAATAGAAAAGTTTTAGCAAATAACAAGAACGAAACGAAAACAAAGAACAAATAAATTAATGTAAGTATTGATATTGCAAACAAAGTGAAAGTAATAAGAATTAAAAATAATAAGAAGTCATTTAGAGGAGGTTAGAAGGTCGCCACAAGTGGTAAAATATCCAATATCCAAACATTAAAAAACATAAATTAAGATGAAAGCTAAGAAAGTAAAAAGAAAGATATGATAAATCAATGAGGGTAATTTGTCCTTGTAGGATATTGTAGTGGTATAATTTTAGTTTCTTATATAAAAGACCCAAGTTTAAACTATAGTGGAGGTGTGTATGTAGAAAAAAAAAAAGTAGTCATCAAAAAGACTATAAAGCGGGTGTAGACATTAATAAAGTTTGTAATATTATTTTTAAAGATAAAATAAACTATAGTAAAAAGGATAAATACAAGTAGCAAAAAGATTTTAAAAAATAGGAGGAAAAAATAGCATGCCTATCAAAATTAACAAGAGGAATATTGAAGAGAAATCCCAAATATTAAGAAATATAAGACTATTGAAAGGTTTATATTATTTTTTAGACGAATATTAGATCCCAATGTGATTTGAGAAAAGCAAGTGTGCTTAAACCCCCATGGATGATGATGCCATAATGCTTTTAGCTTATAGCCCTAACACCTATTTGAACTTCTTATCAGATAGGCAAACATCATTTCTTCTTGTGGCATTAGACTTACACATGATGTAAACCCAATCTCTAACTTCATGAACACTATGGTGCAAGCCTTGTCTTGGTACCAATAAACACAAAGAAATAAACTTGTGGTGTCAGCACTAAGTGACACCACTAAATGCTAGAATGCATAGAAGGCATCTTTCTAGTAGTAAGCAACATGGAGATATTAGCACTCATCTAGTCTTGCCACTTGCTACTTTATGGACTAGCACTAGCTAGAAAGGAAGCAAAATGGATAATTTTATAATTGCCATTGAGATTGCTTCTTGACCAATTAGGAAGTTAAATTGTTTTAACTCACAACTTTGTAATTGTTGCATATTTGTATATAGCTTTGGATTATCTTAGGCTACTCTATTTTTGTCTTCTTCATCATCTTGATCTCCATGTTATATTCTTGTGAGGATTTGCTAAGTTCCTCTTCCAATATTTTTAATCCTATAAATTCAAGTTGTCCCTAAACTACCTAAACTTTTATTTTGCTACTTCTTTCACTACATTGGAATATAGCTGTAGACACCAAAACAGCACCAATCCGATTATGTGACAACAAGCATCGATCGCATTGACACACACAGCCCCTAGGGCAGCCCCCAGAGGTTAAACAGTGGTCCTAACCACTCCCAACAGCAGTTTGGAAGGTCAAGAGTCAATTTGGCACCTTTTGGCACTTTGCTCCCTACTCGCCCCACCCTGGGATGAATACAAACTGGTATTCATCCCACCCAGGGACGAATAGCAGCATTCGCCCCAGGGTGAGGCGAATAGCAGGTTTGACTGGCAAAAAGTCAAACCTCGACAAGTCCGCCAGTTAACTGCAACTTCAGGACATGCAATTGCGAGGAACGACTTCAAATCAAGAAGAGAGACTTCAGTCATGCATGTCTTTATTTTAGAGACCTCATGCAAGGAGACTCTAAATCAGGGAATAATATTTTCTCTCAAAATAGGACAATCAACTCAAGTGGCGCCCTCGCATGCGCATTCAAACAAAGAGACCCTAGGTCTATAAATTGGTGAGTCTTCTCACCCAAAAAGAAGATACAGAGAGGAGATTTTGGAGCAATGAAGTGCTGCTAAAATATATCCTCACCCATTGTTTGTGCTTTCACATCCTTGATCTCTCTTTTGGAGGGAGGTTATTGGGTGATTATTGGAGGCGCATTCTAGACCCAAACCCAAACATTTGGCCACAATATCCCACAAAATTTGTTGAAAACACCCCATAAGAGGTTTTGGACCCATCCCAAGTGGATTGGTGCCAAAACAGAGTCCCAAACGGTGGGCGTCCTGCCCCCGGGCGCCCCCCAAGCTGTCGTAGCCCTAAACGCCCCACCCCGGAGTGATTAGAAATATGTGGTATATTTCCTTTATTTTTTTTTTGCATCTTATTCTAGGTTATTTAAATAGGCTGTAGTTTAAATTTCACTTCATTCTGAGCATTTTTGACCATGTTTTTATCATTTCCCGCCTTTACTAACTTGCAGATGGCACCATCAAAATATGGGTGATAGAGGCCAAATTGGAGAAATATGACCTTCTGGGTCTTCCCAAAATACCCCCAATTAGCTAACCCCAACTTTGCAGGTCATTTGGAGCTTCCTGGATAGGACATTGAAGAGGGTGCTTTCTAACAATTTATTGCAGGTTTATTCGTCCCACCCGGAGCGAATACAAATATGTGAGGAATTTCTTGACTGTTCCACTTGCAGTGCCCTCCTGGTAACATATTCATGCTTCTGTTAAATTTTTAGGTCGTTCTGATGTTATTTGGTTATCGTTTTAATATTTTCATGCATACACTAACAGTAGGCCTTGGGAAACACATGTTCTATTCTATCTGCAGGTGCTACTGATCTTTTCTATTTCCTTGAACGTAGGTCTTCGACATCAGAGGAGCAGTAAGGAGTCAAAACTCATATACACAAGTGGCGGTGACGTTTTGGTCCGCCCATCTTACATGTGGGCACGCGGAAGAAGGATTGCTATCCATGGATGTGATAAGAAACATATTTAACGCTCCTATCCCCTAAAAGGGAAGGAGACGTATTGTAACATGACTTTAAAAGCATATCAATAAAGAGGGCCGTATTCCATATTGCTTTTATCTTGTGTCGATTCGTTTATGTTCTTTCCTTTCATGCATTTTTCAATATATAGGCTTTTAGCGTTAAGTTTGGTTTTACACGCATCGTACTTGGCATTTTCCTTTTTGTTTTCGTATCCTCGTGCTTTCAGTGGCGATCATGGTGGGACCTCTGTCCCTTGATTTTTAAGATTAACTTTCTGATCAGAAGTTGCTTGTTTTTGCTTACAGGTACCAAGTTTTCAAACCTTGGACTGCTGTTCGTTTCAGTCTGTGACGAGTACAGAGCTGGAATTCGTCTTACCCAGGGATGAATAGGAATTCGTCCCACCCTGGGATGAATACTGTTCTGTTATTCATCTCACCCCGGGATGAATAGCTCTCTGTGCAATTTTAGGGCAGAAATTCAGAGACATCCGATTTGGGCAGAGAAGAGGTAGGGGTCCTAAACACCTTCTGTCAATTTTTGCTTTCTGTTCTCTGGTTATTTGCTTGCATAGGAGAGTTTGAATGCTTGTTTCCTTCATTTATGCAACTTAAAAAGAACCCCACACACCACGTGGTAATTTAAAACAACAAGGAGTTGGTCGTAAAACCCCAACCCTTGAGCAAGACCAACGGTGGATTTCATCACCACCTTGGCTTGAGATACTGCATACATAACCCCGATCGTGATTGTTGCTAGACGTAAATCCTGACGAAAGCTGACCAAGTGTAGTTGGGGTGATTCCCAGTGCATGAGGATAAGTCTTCTATGGTAGGTGTCATAAATAGAGTGATTCCCCTTCCGTACCGCCTATGTTCCACGTACCATCTGCTCTCACGTACCAATAGTTTCCCTCACGTAAGGGCGGGTATATAGAGAGGTTGGTATATCGGCCTGGCAATGGTATATCGAAGGGGCGACCATTTTTGGGAGTCATAAGAGCCATCATATTGCATTTAAACGTTCTTTACAAAAGCTTTCAAAACAAAAATCAAAACACACTAAACCAGATTTAGGGCACACTTTTAATCTTTAAACGAGATAACCATTGCTTTGATTGTGTGATTCCTTTCTGTTTAGTGTAGCATAAGAAATCCTAAAAGAAGATAAAAATCTACACATCTTTAGGTAAGCATCACCATGGTGTACACCCGTAGCCGAGCCCAATCACGGGCAAGCATTGCAGAAAGTGTACAAAGGGGGACAAGTCACCTCCGATATAGTCCTGAGGACTTGGTCATCCCGCCTTGGTGGCCTGACACACAAGATAGTCCACATCATGCCATTACAGAATAGGACTATAGAGGCACCTCTTTGAGGGGCACCCCCACTCAGCATAGATCCTTTCAAGAGGAGAACCTACACGTGGCACTCAACATAGACAGGAGGCCTCCCTTAGATGCTCGTTATGAGTGGCCTAGTGATGAAGTGCTAGAGCAACATAGGGTCCATAAGGAGGGGCCACATGATTTCGTCATCCCTCCTCTACCCCGTATTACTATTAGAAACACTAGACCAAATCCAGAGCACAAGGCTCTCCAGACAGGGCAAGACAATTCTGCCCACACCTTTCATGCATACGAAGGGCAGTACGAGGAAGAACACTACGTTCCTCAAGAGCAGTACACAGCATGGGAGCGATGCACCTCCACACCTGCTATGTATCAGGATCACCCATTGAGGCCAGAGCCTCGGGTGAATGCCGCTAACCTCGATAGAGGAAAGCAACCCATAGGGGTCTCGGATCACCATGACCGAGATAGACATGTAGGAGAGGCATCTAGGCTTCCTAAACATGAGACGATGGAACAAATTGACTTGGCATTTGCCAGACATGCCACCCACCAAGCGCAAATCATGCAGCTTAGGCAAGATCAAGAATAGTTAGAGCATCTGTATCGCCTTAGCAAAGAGCGCATTCAGCGTCAGACAGCCGAATTGCTTCATAACACTGTGCCTGAGAAGGTCCCAACCCCTCACGCGCATAAAGTAGAAGTGTATGAGAGGCACAACCCCTTGGTGCGAGACAGGTCTCCATGACCTTACCAAGTATTGCCTCCAAGACCTCCTAGACCTGAGCGGGAGGCCACTCCTAGAAACAATGATGGGCACCCTCCATGGGCACCCACCCATGTTTATAGGTCTCGCCCAGGCACTCCTCAAGAAGCCTATGAGGAGTATGAACAAGAAGAAGAGCGGGCTGAAATGCCCTACCAAGGCAGAGGGGGTGCTATCCGACCACCCCTCCATAGGCCTCAAGTTCCCCGCAACCCACAATGGGAGCAAACCAAGGAGGAAGAGATCAAATCCTTCGATGCATATAAAGCGCTGCTAGAGCGCTTAGAGTCTATGGAGACCAAGACTTCTGGGCCCCAAAAGCCTACTTTATGCCAACTCCGTAGTCATCCTGTGCATCCGTCAGTGTCGGCACCTCCATACCCTGAACACTTTAAACTGCCCCAGTTGGCACTCTTTAGAGGGGAGGAGGATGCCCAAGAGCACGTGACTAGATTCTTGAGCCAGTGCTTTGGCATTCAGGATAATGATGCTTTGTTGCTAAGAACATTTATAACCACATTCGTAGGCCCTACCTCGGATTGGTTCACTCAGTTGCCAAAACATAGCATCAGTAACTTGGATCAGCTAGTGGACGCGTTCCTCGAATGCTTCACCTTCAACACCAAGAAAAAGGCATCACTAAGCGACCTAGCTAGCCTCAGGCAGTATGAGGAAGAAACCATGGTGGCATATGGGAACCGGTGGAGGACGTTGCTTTCAAAGCTGCCCTACCTCCCTCCCATGTCCGACCTGACCCAAATGTTCTCAAAGAGCTATTTGAGATCGATCTCCATGCTATTGCAGCTACAGCAATATGCCACTCTTGAGGAAGCTCTGGCGCAAGCCAGAATCATTGAGGAGATCAAGATACAGGATGGCGAGATTGCCAAGCCAAAGAAGAAAGAATGGCCTAAGAACACCAAAATAGGGACCATGCAACAGAAACCCATTGCGGTCAATCAGGTTGCTATAAACGTCCCTAAGCCTGCACAAGCAACATAGCCTCAAAAGGCTAACTATCAGGCGGTGCCTCCTAACAATTATGATAGAGAAAACTAGAGGCAAGAACAAAATCAGCAGCGTCACCCTAGGCGACAATTCACACCTTACACAGAGTCCAGGGACTCCCTGTTTGACCACTTGTCAGCGGCGAACTTGATCAACCTGCCAGAGATTCAAACCATAGACCCCAATGCACCAAAGCCTAAGGGGTACCGGGAGGACTTGTATTGTAGGTTCCACAGGCGAAAGGGACATGACCTTAATGCATGTTGGAAGTTCAAAGGCTTGGTGCAAGACCTAATCGACAACAAGACGTTGGCGGTGGACAACCCCGTAGCACCAAACAACCAACATATGGGAGTCTTCAGAGACCCCCTGCCTGCCCATGATGCATAGGAAAAACCCCTTCAAGTCAATGAGGTGCAACAGAATTGCCCCATGCAGGGGTATGTAGGGATGATAAGCATAGTGACTAGGAACAAGAGGTACCCAGGAGCTGCCCCTGCGACGGCCACAAGAGAAGTTCCATCGACGTCACAACCTCAACAGCACCCTACACAACCTCCCCCGCCTAGACCAGTGGCCATGATTCGGACTAGACTTACCCAAAGTCTAAGGACCACGTCGGCTAGGCTCTCCATATACGAGCTCATTCAACAATCAGCGCCCCATCGGGAGGCTCTAATGGAGATATTAAAAGCCATCGAGCTGCAGCCCCATGAAGCAAACTCTTTCAACAACTTTGTGGGACATGTAAAACAATGTACAGAACCAGTCATCACCTTTAGAGAAGATGAATTGAAATCAGTGACTGGTGATGTGGCGGATCCACCCCTGCACGTCATTGCATGGGTCAACGGGATTCCGTATAAGAGGGTGTTGGTGGACACTGGCTCATCCAGTAATATCATCACAATAGCAACATTGAAACATCTAAAGTTGCCGGCATCTCACATCGTGGCCTCCACCTATACTCTTCGAGCATTCAATGATGCAATATGCTCGATGGTTGGCACAATTGTCCTACCCATCCAAGTGGGACAAAAGACTATTCATACATTGTGCCACATCTTGGAAGGTGAGATGGCCTATAATATCTTGTTGGGCGGCCTTGGATCAGGGACATGAAGTGTGTCCCTTCAATAGCTCATCAGTGCCTAAAGTATACATTTGAAGGACAGGTGCATGTAGTCCCGACAGACTTAGAGCCCTTCAAGTACTGCAATACGGTGCAATTCATGCCACAATCGACCCTTCCATCAATGCATTTGGATTTTTAGTTGAATCCATCTAAACAGGGTCCGATTTCGTAGGCATCCCCATTGACAAGTCCATCAAATCCCTAGCCGGGTCCATCTTCCTCATCTGGTCCTTCAACAATGATGCCACCTACGGTGGCCACACCAAAGGACAAGGGAAAGAAACCCCTAGAAGAGGAACCACCCCTAGTCTCAACCATCTCTACCGAAGAGATGCCTAGCCGAATGGAAGTCGAGACGCCTAGTTCACCCTACATGGAGTGGACTCCGGAAGGACTCCCATTCGCTCCCCCTCAACCGCCAACGATCACCGTTGAGATGGCCAACATGGGCCTGGGGGAGTATTTAGTGCGGAACATTGTAGCAACACCCGCACTTGAGTCCATGCAGGACATGGGGAGACCTCGCCTCCCCATCGGCTCTGTGGTTCCTCTAGGCTACCCACCCAATCAGACAAACTTTGTTTATGGGGGCCTGGATAATGGCATTGAACCTTACATGCAAGAAGACGAAGATGAAGAGCCCTTTACTGAGGATGTCAACTATTTGTCCAACCCAGACTTCGCTTTGAGATATCTTGGCCAATGTAATTGGCATGGATATGGGTTGGGCAGGTATGAGCAAGGAGTGCGTGTTCTATGCCAACCGAGATATCAAATGTCGTATGACAAGTCAGGAGTAGGGTTCAACCACCCCTTGCCCCTTGACATCTTGGTAGAGAACATGCAAGGCCTAGGGATAGGCAACAAGGATGGGTTGGCATTAGATCCATATGCCAATCCTAACACAACATATACATTGGGGGATTATCTCCCATTGCTAACAACCAACCTTGTTGACCGTAACAACCCTTTCCCTTCGGTCAAAAAGGGAGAAAGTTTGAGGACTCACCTACAAGAGGGATATGGACAAGACCAAGAAGGGTCTTCAGAAGATGAGTCGAAATACGAGGTAGCACCTTGGGATCCTTTCGAGTCTGATAGCAATCATTCACAAGTGACTCCCATGGATGATGATCAGGAGAGCTTCCTGACAATGTTCCCTTTGGATGCTCCAATTGAGCATATGCCACCTCAAGAGAATCAGGTCCCCCCATAGAGAGCGGAACAACCTCGATGGGACCACATTAATTTGCTCGAGCAAGATGAGCCTCATATGTCACAAATAGCTGTTGGAGCCAACGAAGGCCTTTGGATCTCTGACAGTGATTATGAAGATGAAACTGAGATGGCTTATCTCAATCATATGCGACAACAACAATATCCCTTGGACATAGATGACATGTTTGAACACCTACACATAGGGCCCAGGCATAGGTGGCACTTAAACCAGGTACAGTTATAGCAATTACTGCACCCGCCACTCTAGGTATACAGAGAGCATCTTCCGCCTGGAGACCCTATAGCGCCATCAGTGCCTAGGGCAGATCCTGTCCTCTTATCCACACATAGGGCCGATCCATTTGTGCCAGTACCCACAGAGCCAGATCCGGAGCACAAAGATCATCTAGGATGTCCGAGTAACCACACCCATGGTAATGGAGACCACAATCATTTCATCAACATGATCTCCATTGATTTAACCGCCCCCATCCATGATCCAGCCGACCCAACATGGTCATTGCATCTAGACCTAGATGCTATAGACTGGGATCACGCTGACACACCGCCATCCCCATCAGAGTACTGGCCTTGCGGTGGGATGTTCCATTTCACCCCAGGACAGACTCAGGATGTCTTCCATGCTGAAGAGGAACCCGATGTTCCGAACGATGATCTAAATTCAGCAAACGATATCCACTTGATCCCAACTCCACACCAGTTGGAGGACGGGTCCCACATGTCGGTCGAGGAGATGACTGACGTAGACATCGGCTTTGATCCAATGAATTTGCAAATCATCAAGTTGGGGGTAAGTCTATCCCCCGAAGAGCAAGCCGACTACATTGCCCTTCTCAAAGAGAAGAAGGAGGTTTTTGCATGGTCCTACAAAGACATGTCGGGGCTAGACCCGTAGCTAGTCACGCATAATCTAACGCTTGATCCGACAGTCAAGCCAGTAAAGCAAAAACTATGTAAGATGCACCCAACAGTAGCCTTAATGGTCAAATACGAGCTACAAAAGTTGTTGGATGCACAGTTTGTCATCTGCATGGATTACCCACCATGGTTGTCTAACATGGTGCCCATCAAAAATCCCGATGGGAGGATTCGCATATGCACCGATTTTTGAGATCTAAACAAAGCGAGTCCTAAGGATGATTTCCCCTTGCCTAGCATCGACGCATTGGTAGATGCTACAGCGGGCCATGAAATGCTTTCCCTCATGGATGGTTTCTCGGGATACAATCAAATTCGTATCAATCCCGAGGACCAACTAAAAATGGCGTTCACAATGCCTTGGGGGACATTTTGCTATAAGGTCATGCCTTTTGGCCTTAAAAATGCTTGGCGCCACCTACCAACGTGCCATGACGTACATCTTCCATGATCACATGCACAAAACTTTGGAAGATTACATGGATGATTTGTTGGCCAAATCTCTTTTGCGCCCAGATCATCTCGATGACTTAAGCAAGATCCTCGATCGCCTCATGGAACATAAAGTCAGACTAAACCCCAAGAAGTGCGTATTTGGCATCACATCTAGAAAGCTCTTGGGTTACATAGTCTCCAAATGAGGAATCGAGGTAGACCCACACAAAGTCAAGGCAATCCTTGAAATGCTTCCCCCAACTACCATCAAGCGAGCTCAAAGTCTGCAGGGAAAGGTCACGTCAATCAAGCGCTTCATAGCGCAGCTATCTGACAAGTGCCGACCCATGAATAAATTATTGCACAAGGGGGTAGCATTTCACTGGGATGACGAGTGCCGATCAGCCTTTGATGACATCAAACAATACTTGGCTTCACCACCAGTATTGGCACCACCTAGACCAGGAGTGTCGTTCTACTTATACATCTCAGCTACTGAGGTGGCACTGGGCGCCATGCTGTCCCAGAAAAATGAACTACACAAAGAACAGGCTACTTACTATCTTAGCCACACCCTGGTCAATTATGAACTTAACTATGCATACGTTGAGAAGCTCTGCTTGGCAGTGGTGTTTGCTACCAAAAAGCTATGCCACTACATGCTCAGCAATACGACGTATGTTGTGTCTAAGGAGAATCCATTGCGATACATGATGAGTCGTACTTATCATAGTAGCCGCACGGCGAAATGGATCATGTTGTTGATGGAGTTTGACATAGAATTCATTGGACAAAAATCCATAAAAGGTCAAGTCATCACCGATCAACTGGCAGAGGCTCCTCTTGAAGATGATCAGCCTCTGACCGTAGAACTACCTGATGATGGGGTCTTCCATGTTTCAGAATCGCCAGATTCTGATGAGCTTGAGTCACAGGCTGACATGACCCTATTCTTCGATGGTTCTAAATGTGAGCAAGGAGGTGGCACGGGAATTGTATTCTTCACTCCACAAGGGGCTCCAATGCCTCTATCATTTAAATTAGACTTCCCGTGCACCAACAACAATGTAAGAATACGAAGCCTTGCTCATAGGTCTTCAGACAACAATCACCATGAACATTAAATGTTTAAACATCTTTGGTGATTCATTGTTAATTGTCAATCAAGTCAAGGGGGTATTCCAATGTAAATGCCCAGTTCTACAGGCCTACAAAGCCCTTGTGGACAAATTCCTGGCACAACTTGAATGGTATGACATCGAGGCACTCCCTCGATCATCGAATCATTTTGCGGATACTATGGCCTCCTTGGGGTCACTAATCCCGCAAGACCCTTCTGGTGAGATGACAACCATTCAGGTCAAAACATTATCGCAATCCATGATGGAGCGTGCAAGCTCTGACCTAACGCCAGGAATCCACCTGATCCAGATTGAACCATCTCAGGATAGGTTCTCTCAAATCCATGATTGTCTGACTCGAGCCAACTAGGGGTCCTTGTTCTCCCCGACCCCTCTTAATAGCAACACAACGCTATTTTTACAAGTTCTTTCCCGCTCAGCTTTTGCTAGGGATGAACTTCAAGAGGGATTGGCCGTTCATACCATCGAGGTTTCTGATCAGCAGGATTGGTACACACCCATAAGGGATTACCTCAAGCTAGGTAACCTCCCACTTGGATTGACACAAGCCGCGAAAAGATCATTTAAATAGAAAGCGGCAAAACATGTCTTGTTAGGAGACATTTTGTATCGTCGGAGCTATGAAGGAATCCTCCTCCATTGCTTGGACCAGCAAGAGTCCGCTTGGGCGATCACCCAAGCCCATGATGGTACATGTGGTGGCCACTTCAGCGGTATGGCCATCGCAAAGCGCATTCTTTGCATGGGCTATTATTGGCCATATTTAGAGCGAGATTGTTGCGCATATGTAAAGAAGTGCGTGAAGTGTCAACACCATGCTAATTTGACACACGTACCTTCTCAGGCCTTGCAACCGATCCAATCGGCTTGGCCTTTTTGCAAGTGGGGCTTTGATCTAATCGAAAAGATCTCCCCTGCATCGTCAGGTCATCACACGTTCATCATAACGGCCACAGAGTACTTCACCAAGTGGGTGGAAGCAATTTCGCTAACCTCTACGACTGGAACCCGCATTGCGGAGTTTATTTTGCATAACATCATATGTCATTTTGGTATTCCATCCAAGATCCTCTCGGATAATGGGACGTCATTCAAGAATAAAGATGTGCGTGCTTTGACAACAAAGTACAAAATTCAGCACAGTTTTTCAACACCCTATTATCCGCAGGCAAATGGGCAAGCAGAAGCGTCAAACAAAATGCTAGTCGCCATCCTCAAAAATACCATCGCAGATAGTCATAAGGATTGGCACATTCAAATCCCACTTGCCCTATGGGCTTATCGCACTAGCATTCGGACGCCCACTGGGGCAACTCCATTTTCGTTGGTGTATGGCTCCGAGGCAGTCATGCCTCTCGAGTTGGAAATCCCTTCACTACGCATTTCAATGCAAGAGTTCATCGATGATGACACTGCGTGGTAGGCCCGGTTAGACCAACTGACGTTGCTCGATGAACGATGCGTCAATGCTCTCGAGCATTTGCGTATCTATCAAGAGCGACTTAAGAAAGCATACAACATGAAGGTTCACCTAAGGGACTTTCAGGTTGGTGACTTGGTCTTAAAAGAGAACCAACAGAATTCTAATTTGTCATCCCATCTAAGGGACAAGTTCACGGCAAACTGGTTAGGTCCTTATGTGATTGATAGTAAAATAGGACCTGGAACATACCGGCTCGCCTCTCTTGAAGGAATCAAGGAACTAGAACCCTTGAACATCAGTCATTTGAGGCCATTCCACATTTAGAGAGCCATAGTCCAACCAAAAGCTCCAAGGATTCCCACAATCGCTTGGTCAACCCAAAATGCCCCAAAGGTATCCATAAACCCTTTGGTCAAAACCAAAAAGCTCCAAGGATTACCCCAATCGCTTGGTCAATACCAAAATGCCCCAAGGGTATCCATAACCCCTTTGGTCAAACCCAAAAGCTCCAGGGATTCCCACAATCGCTTGGTCAACCCCAAAATGCCCCAAGGTTTTATAATCCCTTTGGTCAACCAAAAGCTCCAAGGATTCCCATAATCGCTTGGTCAACCCCAAAAATGCCCCAAAGGTATCTATAAACCCTTTGGTCAACCCAAAAGCTCCAAGGATTCCCACAATCGCTTGGTCAACCCCAAAAATGCCCCAAAGGTATCCATAAACCCTTTGGTCAACACCAAAAGCTCCAAGGGTTACCATAACCGCTTGGTCAAAACAAATATTCAAAAACAAACAAAAACAATAAAATCATCAAAAATAACAAAAAAATTGCATCTCCATTCCATGCATACTCGTAAAAATCAAAATACAAAAAAAAATAAGTTGCATTAGGCATCGCATCCATACATTGCATATTTGTTGGTCATACAAGTCACAAGCACCATAGACTGTAATTGCTCGGCAATTCCATCATTTTCCACATTCCAATCCATTTTATAAACACATACATCCAGAATAACACCATCCCCATTTTTAGCATAAGTCAGTTGTCTCCTAATGTATATAGGGTTTTCGTCATTCAACTGTCTTTAAATTGCTAGCCAAAAACTGTACAAAGTTAAATAGATTTTACAAGGGAAAGTTTTACTTGGATCACGCCTCGTTATGTAACATCCCTACACAAGTTAAAACACATAAAATAATTCCCAAGTTGTGTGAATGCTGATCGACCGGGTGCAAACTATGACAACACGAAACAAAAAAAAATTAACGCAGCAGAAAAAAATAATTTATTTATTAAATTGCACCCTTCAACCTTTACATTAATTTGATAATGCACATTATATAGTGCAAAACTTAGAAGGGAGAGAATAGAGGAAAGGAAGCGTGGAGGGATAAGGAGGTTGGAGGAATAAAGGGAAAGGAGTTGGAGAGATAAGGGGAATGGAAGGCGTGGAGGAATAAGGAGAAGATAGAGGAGGGAATATAGGAGAAGAAATAGGAGGGGAGTTAGGGAGAATAGGGAAAAAGTTGCCGACAAATCTTGCCGACAAAACTTGAGAGTTTTCACACTTAGGACTAGAAAAGAGATTTTTCTAAGCCACTTAAGGAGAAACCCTATTCACACTTGCAACATTCTCCCCCTTAAAGTTGAGAGGACTGACTACACAGTCTCTCAGCTTTACAAATTGAGCTTTAGTCATCGCCTTGGTGAAGATGTCCGTGACGTTCTCCAAAGTGTGACAGTATTGAAGCTCAACAATTTCATGTTCCACCATATCTCTGATGAAGTGGTACTTCATATCAAAATGCTTCGTTCTGCTATGGTGGACAGGATTATATGCCAACTGAATGGCACTGATGTTGTCACAATGAGACTCTGGTCGGACCACTTTGCTGTTCTCCAATCTCTTCTAGTACTTTCCTTAGCCATAAGGCTTGAGTACTTGCATAAGTAACTGCTATATACTCAGCTTCTGTTGAAGATAGCGCTACTACTATCTACTTTTTGGAACTCCAAGTTATTAGTCCTGATCCAAGACTAAAACAGTTTCCTGATGTTGACTTCCTGTCATCAATATTGCTACCCCAATCACTATCGCTGAAGCCTACAAGCTTGATAGTGTTACATTTATGGTACTGGATTCCAAAATCCAATGTACCTTTCACATATCTCAAAATTCTTTTAGCTGCCTGCAAATGCAGCTCAGATGGGTTAGCCATAAATCTAGAAACAAGAGATACAACATATTGAATATCTGGTGCGGTGTTTGCGAGAAACATCAAACTCCCAACCATGCTTTGAAAGTGGTCACGTCAACTTTTGGTGCTCCATCATCTTTGCTTAATTGGATCCCATGTCCAACTGGAGTTGCAACTGGTTTGCAATGCTCCATAGCAAACTTCTTGATCATATCCTGAGCATACTTATGTTGACAGATGAAGATCCCTGTATCTGACTGATGAACCTCCATTCCAAGGTAGTAGTGCATTAAGCCAAGATCCTTCATCTCAAACTGCGTCATCATGGAGTGTTTGAACTCCATATTCATTTTTTCATTACTACCCATAAAAATGAGATCATCCACATACAAGCAAACTATGAGGATGTCATTACCTTGCTTTAGGTAGTAGAGTGTGGGTTCATTTTTGCTCCTGGTGAACCCATAATCTTTGAAGTACCCATCAATGCGTGAGTACCAAGCTCTTGGTGCCTGTTTAAGACCATAGAGTGCCTTCTTCAATCTGTAAACAAGGTGTTCCTTACCTTGCTCTTCAAATCCCTGTGGTTGCTCAACGTACACTTCTTCTGTCAAGTAACCATTGAGAAATGCACTCTTTACATCCATGTGTTGGACTTTCCATCCTTTGTGTGCAGCTAAGGCAAGAACTGTTCTGATAGTCTCCTGTCTGGCTACAGGAGCAAAAGTCTCTTCATAATCAATTCCATATTTCTGAGTAAAACCCTTTGCTACTAATCTTGCCTTGTGCCTCTCAATGCTTCCATCAGCATTAAACTTGGTCTTGAAGATCCATTTACAGCCAACACATTTCTTTCCTTTAGGAAGCTTCACGAGCTCCCAAGTGTCGTTGTTTTTTATAGAGGTTATCTCCTCTTTCATGGCATCTTGCCAAATCTTTTGAGTACATGCCTTCTCATAACTAGAAGGTTCAAGTTGTGCACTAGTTAACAAAGCATAGTTAACTTGATCTCCCCTAGGTTCTTGCTGGGATTCATCATCACCATACAAGTGCATACTTTCTAATCTATGTAAAACAGATTCCATTTCACTAGCTTGACTCCTAGTGTATCTTCTTGAAAAATTTTTATCCAACATCTGAGATGATGGATGATACTGTAGAGTTCTCTTACCTTTGGATGGAAAATCAATGTCCATTGGTGAGGAACTTACTGATCGCTGTGGAGAAGGACTTGGTGAAGAAGTTGAATCAGAAGATGGACTTGGAGGATGTGTGGGAGGAGACTGCTTTCCTTTCTGTGGTATCTGCGGTTGCACCTGTTGAGCAACTATATCAGTGGCTTCAACATCACTGAATATTTGGGGCTTACCCCATTCTCCCCCTTCATCAAAAATCACATCCCTTGAAATCACTATCTTTCGAGTCGTAGGATTGTAGAGTCTATAACCTTTTGTGTTTTCACAGTATCCTACAAAAATGCATGCTTGACTCTTTGGATCAAGCTTCTTTCTCAGCTCATCAGGAATGTGAGCATATGCCAATGAACCAAATACTCTGAAATACTTCACATTTGGTTTCTTACCATACCAGGCTTGGTAAGGTGTCTTCCCTTTCAAACTTGAAGTAGGACTTCTGTTCAAGATGTGAACACTAGTCCTTGTTGCATCTCCCCAATATGAATTACTCAAATGCTTTGTCTGAAGCATTGATCTTGCCATCTCCACAATGGTGCGATTCTTCCTTTCTGCTACACCATTTTGCTGTGGAGTGTAGGCAATTAGTGAGCGCCTCTTGATGCCATGATGTTTACAAAAATTCAAAAACTGATTAGAGGAGTATTCTCCTCCTTTATCTGATCTAAGACATTTTACAGAATATCCACTCTCACTTTCAACTTTTGCTTTAAAATCAACAAAGCATGCAAATGCTTCATCCTTATGCTTCAAAAAATATATCCAACACATTCTTGTGCAATCATCAATAAAAAGTAGGAAGTAAGAGTGGTTACCTAGACTCTTGGTCTGCATCGGACCACAGATGTCTGAATGCACTAACTGGAGTGGATAGCTGGCCCGCCATGCTTGTCCATGAGGAAATTTCGATCTGGCATGCTTGCCCAAGGCACACCCTTCATAGACTTCCTTACTATCTTGAATTTTGGGAAGTCCAGTTACCATTGCTTGTGAAGTTAGCATTTTCAAACTTGCTTGAATTCAAATGACCATATCTCAAGTGCCATAGGACACTTGGATTGGTAATAGCAACATTTGCTAACTTATTTCCCCCTGGCTGGCCAAACTTTAAAGGGAATAATCTATTCTTTGACATTGGCACTTGTGTAATGATTCTATTACTATTGTTCTTGTCAAAAATGGTGCATTTACCCTCATCAAAAATCAACTTGTAATTCTTTTCTAGCATTTGACCAACACTTAAAAGATTGTGTTGAAGATGGGGTGTGTAATAGATATCACTTACTTGCTTGACGCCTTCTTTCGTTGGAACCTCCATGGCTCCAATGCCTTCAACTGCCAATGATTTGTCATCTCCCAATCGGATCTTGGATTTGTATGAGGAGTCTAAAGTAGCAAAGAGTTCTTCTTTGCCACTCATGTGATTTGAACACCCAGTGTCCAAAATCCATGTATCATTCATATTTTGCTCTGTCTGGCCATAAGAAAGAAAGAGATTTGTGGACTCTTCCTCTTCTCCAAAATTTCCAAATTGATTGCTCTGGTTGCTGCTGCTTCCTTGCGAAGACTTTGACCAACAATCTCGAGCATAATGGCCAGGTTTGCCACAATTGTAGCAAACTTGTTTTGATTTATCTCCTCCTTTTCCTTTGCCTGATTGTTTCCCTCTATTTTGTTGTTGTCCTCCTCTATTCTGATTTCCTCCTCTGTTGGATGATCCTCCTCTGTTAGGAGTTCCTCCTCTTTGATTATTCCTTCCTCTGCCTCTTTGTTGTCCTCTGCCACGGCCTCTACCTCTTCCTTCATGTGAGGCAAAAGCTTTATCATCTCCTCCATAACTGGTGGTAGGAGTTTCTTGTAACCTCTCTTCATGTGAGAGAAGTGAACCAGTTAGGGCATCAAAAGACAACGAGGTTAAGTCTTTGGATTCTTCAATAATTATTGCAATAGAATTCCACTTAGGAAGAAGTGTTCTCAACACTTTCTTCACCATAACCTCTGGCTTAATATCTTCCCCTAGTGTGACCATTTTATCAACTACGGCTTTCACTCGCACGCAGTAATCTCCCACTTTTTCATTTTCTTGCATCTTGAGATTTTCAAAATCTCGTTTCAATGTTTGCAGCTTTACCTGTTTTACTTGGTCACTACCTCTATAACTTTCTTTTAGGGCATTCCAGGCATCTTGTGCAATTACATAAGAGGCAACCCTAGGGAAGATACTTTTATCTAGGGCAGCATGTATGTGATAAAGGGCGAAAGCATTGTTTTTTTGCGCTTCTTTTTTAGCCTTTTTATCAGCATTAGAGAAAGCTGCCCATTCAGCGACGATAGGTTCAGTATAGCCCTCTTCGACTACATCCCATAAACCTTTTCCTATCAAAAGAGTTTTCATTTTAATTGACCAATACTCATAGTCTCCTCCATTGAATTCAGGAATCGGTAGACTAGTATTGGATGCCATTTCAGAAAACAAACTTTATTTGAAGCAAACAAGCAATATAAAGCAGTACAAAGAGATTAATGATTCAAATCAAATCTCGCCTTTTTAGAACATTCAGGTTCTGCTTCGAAACTGCTGCTGATGACTATGACCTCAGGTTCTTCAGGATCCACTTCCTCTGGATCTTCTTCTTCTTCTTCTTCTTCTTCTTCGTCTTCTTCTTCTGGTTCAGGAGAGCGTGGTGAATAGCTCTCACTTGATTCTGCTACCAGTACACCAGGTGTATGACTGGCACTTGCTTGGTCCTCTGGTACAACTTCCACGGTCTCGGACTCTTCAATCCTTTGTCCGAAGATGTTGTCTTCAGAATCTCCCTCGTACCCTGAATCCGGTTTCCTCAGATGAGCAATCACCTGATTTTCCAGCTGACAAAAGACTGTATGGAGACCTGATCGTTGAACCCTTTCATCAAAGGATTCCGGTGTCTCTCTTCTCAAAATCGAGAGAAGTGCATTATAGCACCCCACTGACCGGATCATCTAACATTTCAAGGGCACATTATTTCTCCTTTTTCAAATGCTCATCAAACAAGGTTTTTAAAATTTTTATAAAGTCTTTAAAAAAATTTAATAAATTTTTATATTTTTTTAAATTACCTTTTAAATAAATTATTAAAAAGATAATTTTAAAAAATATATAATTAAAATTATTAAATAATTTAAAACTTTAATTAAAAATTTAAAACCTTTAAAATTAAAAAAAAATTTTTACCTTTTTTTTCACGCGGGCGATTCGACCCCGCGACCTCCCAAACACCGACGGGCGGGCTTTGCCGCTGCACCAAGCGGCTCCACTGGAAACAAAGCGGACGGCCGCTGTATTAAACCCTCGTCGGCCGAATTTTTAAAAAAAATAAAAAAATAATTTTTTTCTTCCCGGTGGGAATCGACCCCGGGACCTCCTCTCCGCTAGCCACCGCCCTAGCCAACTCCGCTAGGCGTCCTCGGACGTGACGTACAAGGCACAGAGGGTATATATCTAATCACGCGACGTTTTGTTTTAAAAAAAATCAATTTTCGTTTATCCCACATGCGTTGTGTGGGAGGCGCAGGTGGGGTTTATCAACCCAAAGACGCACAGGGTTATTCGACTGCCTTCGGGCAGTCAGATCCCGCTCTTTTGCCGCAAACATAGCCAATCAAACAATGCCACGTTGACCAATGCAAATCCGCCACTCGTCGCCACGTGGCACACTTTTCGACCAACCACACGTCGCCACGTCAACTGCCACCTCAGTTGCTTCGATCCGCGTGCCGTCAACTGCCACCTCAGTTTCACCACGTCAGCCACCTCGATCCGCATGTTGCCCAGTCAGCACCTAGCTAGCCGCCATGTGTCGCCTCGGAATTCATGTCGAGCCTGTCTGCTGCCACGTGTCACCTCGGGATCCGTGTCGAGCCTGCGCACGATCCGTCTCGAGATCCATGCCCGATCTGCCTCGGGATCCGTGCCCGAACCTGCTCGCGATCCACCTCGGGATCCGAGCCTTGCTGGCGATGCCTCGACCTTCGTGCCTGACACCTGCCTCGGGAACCGTGCCCGACTGGCTTCACCTCGGCTCTGATACCAGTGATCGACCGGGTGCAAACTATGACGCAGCACGAAACAAAAGAAATTAATGTAGCGAAAAAAATAATTATTATTAAATTGCACCCTTCAACCTTACATTAATTTGATAATGCACATTATATAGTGCAAAACTTAGAAGGGAGAGAATAGAGGAAAGGAAGCGTGGAGGGATAAGGAGGTTGGAGGAATAAAGGGAAAGGAGTTGGAGAGATAAGGGGAATGGAAGGCGTGGAGGAATAAGGAGAAGATAGAGGAGGGAATATAGGAGAAGAAATAGGAGGGGAGTTAGGGAGAATAGGGAAAAAGTTGCCGACAAATCTTGCCGACAAAACTTGAGAGTTTTCACACTTAGGACTAGAAAAGAGATTTTTCTAAGCCACTTAAGGAGAAACCCTATTCACACTTGCAACAAACGCAAGAGAAACCTACGAAGTAGTCTAGGGTACTATAGGTGAACGATTATCCTATTCATCCCCCTATGCGCATGGTTCAAGAGTGCTGAGAATTGACAAAAGGACAAGCTCTTCCCCATCCATTCCCCCTAATAAACAATGGTTTTCACCACTACTCGCAAAAATCCCAATCACCATTGGTCCCTAAGGTTGTAAGGATTCGTACTACACGTCCCTACCAAGGATGGGTAGTCATCCCCAAAGCCTAAAAGGATCGATGCCATTCAAAAAAAAAATTCCCACAAGCCATCATCACAATCACCTTTGGTCTCCCAAGTCGTAAGGATTCATACTACACGTCCCTGAACAAGATGGGTAGTCATCCCCAAGGCCTAAAAGATCAATGTGCTTACTTCATCATATCCCTAATCCCATTTGGTTCCCAAAGTCATAAGGATTCGTACTACACGTCCCTGAACAGGATGGGTAGTCATCCCCAAATCCTAAAAGGATCAATGTCATTCACAAGGAACAAACTTACAGGATCAACCTTACCAAGCTCAAAATCCAAAATCAAATAACAGTGGTTATCACCACTATTCAAAATCCTTGCTCAAAAGGAAAAACAAAAAAAGAAGAAAAATAAACAGTGATTTTCATCACTATGTATACGAGAAAGTATCCTAAACCATTGAGCAAACAAATAGCCTGAACTTGAATCCCTGGAATTATCAGCATTCGAAAACCATCTAGGTGATCCTCATTACGGGTTTGGTGGATAGCCTACCTAGCAATGACGGTATCCTAAACGCATGACGATATGTCTATCACATTAGCTTGGCGTGTGACCATATCAATGTTTGCATGTGGATGAGATTACTTATGGTACCTTAGATTGTCCCATGGATTAATATTACTAAATACAACAACGAAGTTAGTGGAGCTAATTAGGTGATCCTCAGTACATGTTTGGTTGACAACCTATCTGGCACTAGCGGTATCCTGACAAATACCACATAAACGAACTCAATTGCACACACAGGGATGTGAAATACCTTGGTTAAACTCAAGTCGGATTTATACCTTGTTCAAAATTTGTGTGAGATAAATATACAGTCTTGGCTAGTTAGTTAAAATATCTGAATCTCAGAAAAGCTTAACTACATTTTAAAAAAACCACTGGAACATTTCATTACATACATCACCATCAAAAAATATGCAAAATACAAAAACAAAGTTATCACATGCAAAGTCATTCCACAAAGCAACCACATAGTACAACCAGCCAGTAAATCCTATACAGTCTATGGTGCCATCGACAAGTTATCAACAAATCATTTCATTCATTCCATGTGCATACATCATATAATTAGAAACATCGCATTCACAAAATATGCATACATCAATGTAAATACATGTGCATAAAAACAAACCATGAAAAGTGCATAAACACAAAAAAAAGGCATTTGTATATATATCATCAAAAATACCCGCAGGCTACAATGAACCGATCCTCTGACCTCGCAACAAAAGCCAAAAACTCAAAAACCCCTAAGCCTAGGGCGTCGGCCACCATGATCACGTAGGATCGGTGCGACGAGAACCACCACCTGTGGTGTGGGTCCTATGGGACCCCTCAGGGCAGCTGCCGCTAGCCCCCGCATCACACCTACTAGAGCCCCCCTCATCCAGTCGCTTGCACCGAGAGGATGCTCACTGCTCCATATCACTCCCTCTCGAGCGAGTGCGATGATCCGCATCCGCTCAATGCAGGGATCCGCCCATTGATGCAGCTAATATCCACCTCTAGCTCTAATCGATGCCACACAAAGTCCATATCCCACTGCTGATACATAGCCAAATTCTCGTTGCACTATGCCAACTGCGCCCGTAGAAGATCCCTCTCCCATTCAGCATCGGTATCCCCCTCCTACCGGCGGTACGTAGCCCATGCATTCTCCCGCTCTGCTAGTTGAGTCCGCAAGAGATCCCTCTCTGCAGAGCCTCCCCCAGCTCCTCATCCCACCTCCAAAGCAGCCTTGTCAATCATGCATTCTCAATGCACAACCCTACCTCCATGTCCTCAAAAATTGCCTAAGGCATAGGCGAATTCGGGATAGTAGCCTGCTCTGGCTCCCACTGCTCCGGGACGTCCTACACCTTTGACTGGTCTAGAAATCCAAAACCCCCCTAAAATCATCCACCTCTACCATGTTTGCATCCTTAAGCGAAACCCCCCAGCCCTCTCCTAATGCCTCTACATCATCACCCCCTGCACCTACCACCTCTGTGCCCCCTAGAGGCCCCTTGCCTCGCCATCACCACAAATTCCACCACTAGTCATACTCAGCAATAACCCCGATGTCATCCACATCTGAGATGTCAATCACTGTATCTGCATCCTCAACCAGCAGCGTAATGACTGGCCAAGCTAGATTCCTCTCATCCCCTTGATTTTGATAGACCATGGGCTCACTAGGAAACCCCTGGCGCACCTCGAAATATCATGTAACCTGGCCGTATGGGAAGAACTCCTGCTCGGTCCCATGCTGCCCAATCAGCCACCGCCCCCTCCATACCCATCGAAGCCACTCTCCAGCCTCAGGATAGGCTAGACAGTCTCGATAGGGGTGCCATAACACCTCCCCTGGAGCAAGCCCAATGAAGGCATCGACATAGTGCCCTACGACACCTGCCCATCATCGAATCTGACCCTTCTCCTCAGACCTCAACCATAGTGCCCCGTATCCAATCTCTCGGTCTACCATCTCTACCCGCGTCATCCATGGCAACCCAACCGGCCTCTCCAGTGCTATGTGATGCCAAGCCCAACACTGCAACAAGTAACTACAACCAATCCCCTTCTACCTCCGATAGTGGACCTCATATAGCTCATCATAGAGTTGTGCTAATAGAGTATGTCCCCATATCATGATCATAGGTGCCTCCGTCAAACACTCCACCAACCGAAACACCACCTCTAGCAGGTTCCATGGGAACCTCACGCCCGAAGAGTCGGGGAGAAGCATGTTGGAAATGAGGCCCATTAGTAATGCGTGCCTCACTCCTAACACACCCCTCTCTAGCCACCATTGAAGCAATATGCCACCAATCTGGCAGTCACACTCTGCCCTCTCCACTGGGATGTCCACCGCCATCTCCTCTCTATGTCCAAAGCAGTGTGTCAGCACTGTTGTCCGCTGATCCCACGGTGTTGTCCTAATAGACAATCCATCTATCAGAATCCAAAGAATCTGATAGACATCCACCGAGGTCACTGTCATCTCCCCTATTGGGAGATGGAAGGTATTAGTCCAAGGATCCCACAAGTTGATTAGGGCCATCAGATAGGCCCGATCCCTGACCACCGGCTCTAGTTGAGTCACCTGCTTGAGCGCCAGGGCATCAAGCCATTCCTAGTCAGTTAAAGTCACTGCCTCTCATGCTTCAGTGAAAATCGTGGGCACACAGTATCGGATCTTCAAAACTTGCAAAAGAAAACAAACCAAAAAACATTAAAACCCATGAAAAACTGTACAAAAAAAACATGAATATACCGCAATGCACAACACCATGTACAGCTAAAAACAGACAAATAATGAGAGATACAATTCACAAAAATACCAAACATAAAAATCAAAAAAATCATTTGTTAATTCTAGGTTTTTAACTCTCAAACTGATAAATTAAAAACAAACAACAAAATCAAAAAATCATTTGTTAGTTCTAGGGTTTTTAACTCTAAACTGATAAATTAAAAACAAACAACAAAATCAAAAAACTAATTTGTCAGTTCTAGGGTTTTAACTCTAAACTGATAAATTAAAAACAAACATAAAAATCAAAAAACTAATTTGTCAGTTCTAGGGTTTTAACTCTAACTGATAAATTAAAAACAAACAACAAAATCAAAAAAATTATTTGTCAGTCTAGGGTTTTAACTCTAACTGATAAATTAAAAACAAACAAAAAAATAAAAAAATAAAAATCGTTTGTCAGTCCTAGGGTTTTTAACTCTAAAAGTCGACTGATCAATTACAAACACAAAAACACAAACCACAAAAAATAACTAGGGTTAAAGCTACATTTTTACGCTCAGTTTTACCCTACGTTTCTAACCTAACATTTGATTTTTGTTAAACTAGGGTTTAACGAAGTTTTTAAGTTATGTTTTAAACTAAGTTTTTAAGCTAAGTTTTAAACTACCTTTTGATATTTGTTTAACTAGGGTTAACCTTAGTTTTACGTTTTGATTTTTGTTAGCCTAGGGTTTCTTTTAGTTTATCACAAATGTCAAATCCACATGGTTTTAAATTGAACACAAAACACACAAACAAAAACAACTAACTTGCGGTTTTCAAACTGTAACAAAAAAAAAAACCAATAAAGAGGAAGAACACTCATCGGTCTCGCTTCGGCTCCACCGCTTGAGGATCCGGTCCATGAAATCATGGTGGTAGGAAAAATTTGGCAGTGCTTCGCTTCGTAGAATTGACCTCCTCCTCCTCAGAGCTCCAAATCGCCAGGAAAAACAAATGCAAATGAGCCCAAAACCCAGTTTTGGCCTTTAAATAGGCTTTTTGAGCCTGTAATCATTCCTCCCTAGGATGAGCACTCTATTTAGCACTCGTACCACCTTGGGATGATTACTAAACTGGTATTCATCCCACCCAGGAATGATTACAGAGCAAAAATTTCAAAAACAACAAAAACTACACAAAATGCACCAAAAACAAGCAAGAAAAGTGTCCGATAAGAGTGCTTTTGCACTTGACAATTCGGGCATGCAAAATAGACGTCGGGGTCACAAATACTCACTATAATATTCCCTAAGAAGGCTACCATATTCGGACCTCTCCACAGGAAGACAAATTTTTGAGAATTTCATCCCCAAATGATGTCACCAAAAGGGTCAAAACCCAACCAAAAATAGCAATAACATTGCCAAACGAAGGCGCATTTGCGCCTGACATTCTTGGCATCCAAAAATGACATTCGGATTACAATTTTTCACTAGCATACTCCCTAATAAGGCTACCATAGCTGGAACACTCCATGGGAGGACGGATTCTTGACAATTTCAACTCCAAAATGAGTCACAAAAAGGGTTAAAACCCACCAAAAATAGGTCAGAATGTTCGAAAACTGCTTAAGCATTCAATGGTAAACAATTGAAGGCACCCTTACCTAAGTCATCTTGGGTCAAGTGACTCATCGCTTTTCTCATGTCGATCATTCCCTCATCGATTCGTTGCTTAAGGGGGTAGTCACACTTAGTCACCAATCAACAAAAACATCAGGGAAGCAAACAAGCAATAATCGCAAGCTAATCAAACACTTGGCATTCATGAATCATGAAATCAAGGTTCCCATAGACAAAATGTTGCGCCCTTTGCATATTCATGACTTATCAATGTCCAAGCTCAAGTAACACCTCATCGAAAAAGGTTAACACTTGAATGAAGTTCCTTAGCTCATCAGAAGCAAGGATTCAAGAATGTGTGCCCTTTCCATACTTGGGGCATCAAGATTTGGTTAGGTTACTAAGAAACCCTAATCATTAGTGCTTTAGGTATCTATTTTTTCTCAGCATTGCACCTTGCACAGTGCTTCCCAAAAAGGGGCATCTGTAGACACCAAAACAACACCAATCTGATTATGTGACAACAAGCATCGATCGCATTGACACACACAACCCCTAGGGCAGCCCCCAGAGGTTAAACAATGGTCCTAACCACTCCCAACAATAGTTTGGAAGGTCAAGGGTCAATTTGGCACCTTTTGGCACTTTGCTCCCTACTCGTCCCACCCTGGGACGATTACAAACTGGTATTCGTCCCACCCAGGGACGAATAGTAGCATTCACCCCAGGGTGAGGCGAATAGTAGGTTTGACTAGCAAAAAGTCAAACCTCGATAGGTCCGCCAGTTAACTACAACTTTAGGACATGCAATTGCGAGGAACGACTTCAAATCAAGAAGAGAGACTTCAGTCATGCATGTCTTTATTTTAGAGACCTCATGCAAGGAGACTCTAAATCAGGGAATAATCTTTTCTCTCAAAATAGGACAATCAACTCAAGTGGCACCCTCGCATGCGTATTCAAACAAAGAGACCCTAGGTCTATAAATTGGTGAGTCTTCTCACCCAAAAGGATAATACAGAGAGGATCTTTTGGAGAAACGAAGTGCTACTAAAATATATCCTCACCCATTATTTGCACTTTCACATCCTTGATCTCTCTTTTGGAGGGAGGTTATTGGGTGATTATTGGAGGCGTATTCTAGACCCAAACCCAAACATTTGGCCACAATATTCCACAAAATTTGTCAACAACACCCCATAAGAGGTTTTGGACCCATCCCAAGTGGATTGGTGCCGAAACAGAGTCCTAAACGGTGGGCATCCTACCCCCGGGCGCCCCCCAAGCTGTCGTAGTTCTAAACGCCCCACCCCGGAGCGATTAGAAATATATGGTAGATTTAATTTATTTTATTTTTGTATCTTATTCTATGTCATTTAAATAGGCTATAGTTTAAATTTCACTTCATTCTGAGAATTTTTGACCATGTTTTTATCATTTCTCGCCTTTACTAACTTGCATATGGCACCATAAAAATTTGGGTTATAGAGGCCAAATTCGAGAAATATGACCTTCTGGGTCTTCCCAAAACACCCCCAATTATCTAACCCCAACTTTGTAGGTCATTTGGAGCTTCCTGGATAGGACATTGAAGAGGGTGCTTTCTAATAATTTATTGCAGGTTTATTCATCCCACCCGGAGCGAATACAAATCTGTGAGGAATTTCCTTATTGTTCCACTTGAAATGCCCTCCTGGTAACATATTCATGCTTCTATTAATTTTTTAGGTCGTTCTGATGTTATTTGGTTATCGTTTTAATATTTTCATGCATACACTAACAGTAGGCCTTGGGAAATACATGTTCTATTCTATCTGCAGGTGCTACTGATATTTTCTATTTCCTTGAATGCAGGTTTCCGACATCATAGGAGCAGTAAGGAGTCAACACTCATATACACAAGTGGCGGCGATGTTTTGGTCCGCCCATCTTACATGTGGGCACGTGGAAGAAGGATTGCTATCCATGGATGTGATAAGAAACATATTTAACGCTCCTATCCCCTAAAAGGGAAGGAGACGTATTGTAACACAACTTTAAAAGTATATCAATAAAGAGGGCCGTATTCCATATTGCTTTTATCATATGTCAATTCATTTATATTCTTTCCTTTCATGCATTTTTCAATATATAGGCTTTTAGTGTTAAGTTTGTTTTTTCCACGCATCATACTTGGCATTTTCCTTTTTTGTTTCCGTATCCTCGTGCTTTCAATAGCATCCAATACTCTAACATGCCATGCATATTATGTACTAAATATTTGTATTGTTATCAACATAGCTATGAGGATCTTGTATCCTATAACGTATTTACATGTATATTATTTATAAATAAAGTTGTATCATTATGAGAAATATTTTGTTCAACATTGTTCTATTGTGTAACTTTGAAAAATAACTCATCCAGAGTCACAAGCTGACTTAGGGATTTGTCCTTCATTACACCACATCTTGAGTCCTATGGTCTGAATCAAGTGGTATTAGAAGAGTTTCCCATCCATCTAATTCCTTTCATCTCATCAAATGTTGTTGGTATTGGTTCTTACTAAGAATAGAGCCTCTAGTGTGGTTAATCACTATATGCCCACTCATACACAATCATGGTATTAGAAAAAAAACATCACACCAAATTACATGTCTAAGTACCTTTAAGAGTGTCACATTCATAGAGTAATGTCAAAGATGGAAAATTTATCAATAATTAAGATAACTACACCATATATCAATAATCTCATTCAAGATGCCTTAAAATAACATATGAACATGTTTTTTGGGAGTTTTAAGATCTCAAGATCAAGACAGAAGTTTCATGCACAATTGCCAACCATGCATTTTTTTGGATCCACTCTCCACTCAGGGTGAAAACCAAAATCAACATTTCAATCTTCTTAGGATGGACAAATGTTGAAGAGATAGACACATTAATTTAACAATTATAGGTATACTTTTCTACTAATAGGTTTTTTGATGTGAACATGATCACTTATATAGTCTTAAAGATGTAAAATTTAGTTGTTTGCTAGTGAGAAAACACCAACAATAGGATCATAGATGAAGGAGTCACCATCACAATGTGTACAACATGTGAAATAAGTTTATGTTTATTTCTATCTCTTTCACCACTATGAGGACAAGTATATGTGTTTCCAACAAATTGGGCTAGCATAGAGATTTATTTGTCTAATAGTATACTAATGATTTTAATGAACATTTTCATTGATTACATTTATCAACAATGATGAGAAGCACTAGGTCTTAAAGTATGCTAGTGGGATCCACAACCACATTTATTTAGAGATGGGGTTGCTTCCAATGGACTCCTTAGCACAAGCATTTTGTTTTGTGTGGAATCTAGAAAAGAAGTCATGAGCAAAATAGAAAGGTCTAGTGAAAACATGGTATAAGATATCACCAATGCCAAAACCCAAAGAACTAGTTACACAACCAACAATGGAATTAGCTCTCAAGGACCCCTCAATGTCATCTATGCCCAAGGGCCTCTCAATACCATATATGCCCAAGAATCCTCTAGCCACGCCAGACAAATACAAACAAAATATGGGCAACAAGTGATGCAACCACCATAAAAATCACACATATAATCGTGTTGAGTATATAGCTCAACATAAGTGTTTGGTGGTGGACAAACAGGTCAATATACCATTATAATAAAATATAGATGTCACATGCCCAAACACTAAAACTCAACAAACTAGAAACATCTTGACCCAAAAATATTATAAAGAACGTGAGTGTTTGTTTGTACTTGTTGTTGGGTAAATGGTAAGCCTTTCCATATCATCATTGATATTGAGAACTAGGAGAACATCCTTGCATGGGATACAGTCAAGCGGCTTAACTTCCAACTTGGTTGGTTTTACCCATGAAAAGGTAGCCAATGCACCCTTGAGTATGGCATTATGCCAACGTAAAAATCAATCACTTATAACGTGACAACATTGTATATTTGTGATGTTCTATTACGAAGACCACACCTCTTTGACCATCAAGTGGTCTGTAAAGTTTATCCATAGAAATGGCCAGTACAAGCCAAATGGATGGCATACCAATACAACAATTCTAGCCTTAGAAGAAGATAACACTAGTATCAACAAAATAATTCAAGAAGTTGACTTATCATTCATAAAAAAAATCTTCTACTAATGATTCAGCCTAAGACCATAACTCCAAAATGTTAAATCTTATCACAATAGCTATTGCAATTTGCAATATTTTCTAAAAACATCCCAAAACATCCATTCAACACAATCATATGCAAAAAAAGAAAGAAGAGCGTATAGATGAAAAAGAGATAAATAGATAAACAACATGATTTGAGAGAAGCAATAAAGGGTGAGCACCCCCACAATATTTTACATATATCATACTATGGTTCAAATTATTTCTTCTTGAGGGGTTTTTATAGTGATACCAAAACCTCAATAATAGGTTAATCTTAGGTTGACATTAACTAAACCTTGAGATTAACCTTATAATAAAATAATAATAAATTACACCCTTTAATCAAGGTTATTTATAAATGTGGATTAACCAATACCACTAAGGGTGAATACATGAGGGTGCCCTTAGGCTTATATGAAGATGCTCATAAGCTTACATAGAAGAATGCCCGTAGGCTTACATAGAAATATGCAGGTAGGTTTACATAAAGGTGTCTATAGACTTACATCAAGATTCCCAAAGACGTACATATCACTTGCCCATAGGCTTACATCAAGAGCACCCATAAATATTTCATCATTGTTGGCCTTGACCTAATGAGATCAAATTACAATTTTTTCAACACCCTTCCATAATCTAAATTGAGATGCCAAGGAAACAAGATATTAGAAATGATACATCTTCCCTCCATAATGAGTGCTCATACGAACCAATGGATCCTACCATCTTCTCTTTGCTAAAAGTACATGAACTAGATCAACCTCTCCTAAATATGAAGTCATAACTCCTCCTCCTAAATCAAGATGTTGAGCTTCCTGTGAGAATATCTTTAACATGCACTATGATAACCAAAAATTTTCCTCTAATTTTAAAATAAGGAAACTAAATCATGAAGCAATATGTAGGTCTCTGAAAATTCAACCCCGATGGCTAGAAAAGGGTCCACAGATTCAAGGCATACCTTGTGTTAATCATTCAAAACCTACTCATCTTGTAGCCCAAAAGATTACCAATCACCACTCTAAAGAGTTTTTGAAGCTAGATCAAACATCCACTACAAGTCATTCTAAGAAGCTTCCAGACTAGACGTTTTGTGATTTTGAGTCTATCTTCCATGGAAGCGGTCCTCGTGAGTGAGGATGTAGTGCCAACAAGTCAAGCCTATCAAGGCATTGAAGGAGCTCAATTACATTTTTAAGGAGTCATCAGTCCCGGCCATGCCTAATAACTATTTCATGATTGTACTCTCTTATAACTCTTATCTTGGCTGCCACCGCCATGTTTTGTAGGTGTGCATTTAATATTTCAAGTGGCATAATTTGCTATATAAGCTTGCTCTTTTATTTTAAAATGATGGATGTTTGCTAGAAGCTTTATGTAATCCAAATTTTGCTATCAATATAGTTGATGTATGGCTCTAACTCTGGACTTCTATTTTATGTGTATGTCTTCTATTGCTTATCTTCTATTAAATTCTCTAATTTATCTGTAGGCTTGAATTCTAATATCTAGATTTAGCTTATGATAAAACATGAACCTTTGGAGTAGCCCTGAAGATTACACATGTTAGATGTTTAGTTTTAAGTTTTGTTAGTTGTCTGTATTTGAGGGCTATTTGATTTGGCTTACAGTAGAGTTATTGTGTTATTAGTCCATCACCCTTGTTCTATTTTACTTATGGCTATATTTCCCATTTCTTTCCAGTTCCTTAATCTCAAATCCCCCATTTAGAATAGAAATGGAACTAGCTCCTCTCTGGAGATTGGCACAGGAGGCATTTCTTCCTCTCAGCCTTTCAATATTGGTCGGGTCTAATGTATATAAATAAACAAACTCTTACCTAAGGTAGATCTCTGACCAACAATAAGTTAACTAAGGTTGCATATTTTATACCAGGCAATGTGCAAGATGACGCACCTGCAGTAGCAAGTAAGTTTGCCAAGGAAGTGGTAAGACTACACAGATTTCTAGAGGTGATAATCTTTAACAAAGGTTCTTATTTCACCTCTGAATTTTGGCACGCATTGCATTAAGATTTAGGAATCAAATTGAATACTAGTACTACTTATCACCCTGAGACAGACAGGTAAACTAAGAGGGTGAATTAAGTACTGGAATATATGCTAAGAATGTACTACATGGATCAACATACAAAGTGGGAAGACTATTTATTCCTAGTGGAATTTGCATACAATAATAGTTACCATGCATCATTAGGGTGGTACATTTTGAATCCCTATACGGGAGAAGATGTAGGACTCCCTTGTCTTGGGATAATCTAGAAGATCGAGTAGTGAGTGGAACAAAAATGGTAAAAGAAATGGAAGAACAACTAAATAGGATTCAACAAAAGCTGAAAGAGGCCACAGAACACTAGAAGAGCTACGCGAACCTCAAAAGAACACCGAGGGTATATTATATGGGAGACAGGGTATTCTTAAGGGTGAAACCAATTAAAAGTTCCATACAATCTTCAAAGCTTGGTTCCAGATGTGTGGGTCCATTTAAAATTATGGCAAAAATGAGTCTGTTGCTTACAAACTTGCTCTACAGCCAAGCCTGTCCAAAATTTACAATGTCTTCCATGTGATCCTCTTTAGGAAGTATAATCCAAATTCTAATCATGTTTTGAATGTTTCCAAATTGTAGATGACCGGTCCACTAAATATTGAAGTTCGATCTATTCGCATACTTCGTTTTAGAACTAAGAATCTGAGAAAGAGAAGCATAGAGCAATGTCAAGTCTAATGGGACCACTATTTAGATAAAAATGCCACGTGGGAGGACGTGGCAGATATGCAACAACAATTTCTTTATTTGTTTGAGTAGACATAGTTTTTTTCAAAAAAACTATCATATGATTTGATGGTATATGCATACATACAATGGATATGAGACTGAATATTGAGTAGAGTAGTTTGTGTTTTTAAGCTACTGAGTAGAGTAACTTGTTTATGATTTGCATCATTAAGTAAAATAGTTTTAAATATGCGAAAGTGTATATTTTGTTTGAATGTAATATGACATAGTAGATGATTTGGTTACATGCCCAAATTTGAACAATTATGATTCAATGATGATTGGGATATTTTATGTGAAAAGGAAATAATGGATTTGTTTGTTTACTTTTGGCATTTGTTAAAAAAATATATGCAAAAGTGTTTCTTTGATTAAACTAGTCAAAAACACAGGGATTGTGTTTGTCCCTAGTGGGGGAGGATGTCACGACCCTCCTCATACGATTATTGGTTAATAATAAATTTACCTTTTTCTTGTGAATTATGGTACTGTTGATAGCCTCTGTGAGTGCAGGACCAGGTTCAAGTTGTTGATAAATGGAAGCAAGTCGATGAAAAAAGGTAAGAAGGAAAGTGATGATTCGGCTCGCAAGTATATGAACGCTCGCAAACTTGCATATCATGTAGATTTTATTGTTAATTGGATAATGTATGTATTTGATTTTAAGATTTGCTTGTTGTTTGGATTGCCATGTGCATATGTTTTTGTGGTGATGATGAAAGGAACCACTTTTTATTTGAATTGTGCATATATTCAATAGTCTAAATTAAAGAGAAATATGAATGCAAAAATTATTATAAATTATGCAAAGCGTTTGTGAAAATATTATTTTTGGGTGCATTTCGCACGTGAATGAATTATATCACTTCTCTACCTTTGTGATATGGTGAAAATGTTTTTTTTGGTGTGTATGTTGGTTTAACCACACAAAAGATGGGCATACGCATCATAATGTTAAACACGTTCTCCATATCATGTATGCGAAAATAAAGTGCATGTTTTTTTAGAGTGCGGTGTTACTGGTTGTTGAGAGAAGAACGTCGCCTTGGAGAAAGGTGGTGTGGGAGTAATTTTTAGCATGTGCGGAGGGAAGAGAAAAAGGAAAACACACGACTAAACTCCGCTGCGAGGGTTTGTTGGAAGAGCATTTGGCAGTTAAAACATAGCTTTAATTCCCAGGTTGGAATTCTCCATTTATTTATTTAAATTTTATTTTTAAAAAGAATGGTCAAGGAAACGTTGAAACTTTGTGTGAGATGTGCTGATCAATAGCTTGTTGTGTGGAAAAGTTGTATGGCTGGTATTGTATGAATGCATTGATATGCAATGAAGAGGAAATATATCGTTGTGCATACTTGTATTAAGTATTGTCTTTTATGGACGTATGAATTCCACCGCTCTACTTGAAAAGAATTATATCCAGCATTGTTTTGCAAAGCTTTTGTTGTCTAGAAAATGTAAATGACTTAATAAGGAAAACTATGTAAAAGTTTTACAGTGTGTTGTGCGAAAATTTGGAATGGAACATGCATATTAGTTTAGTTGCATGCATTTAGTTATGCATCCATTGATCGAAGAGTCGACTCTGATCCCTTTCAATTAAAATTTCAAAATCGAAAAGAAAAATAATCAACGTTCGAGTCAGCACCGGGTAAGGAAGTTGTAGAGAACGGTAGCGACCAAACATGGTCTAGTGGAATCTTAATCCAAAGCCAAATAATCTGTCAACAGCTTCATAAATTTCACAATTTGTACCTATTAGATTTTGCAGGTAGAAATGTTTTCTCAGAGTAGTAAACTTGGTGGAAGGGCTGCGAATGGACGCTCTCTGTTGGGTATTGATAGAAGCATTGTATTTATTTTCTTGGGAAAGCCCAACTATAATATATGTTTGCAAACGTTTTTGTGTAAATGTATTAGCAGCTCCAGAATGGAAGAATCAGGTATGTGATGAGGCAATGGAATGATATTGATTCATGCATGGAAGTGTTTATTTAAAGGAAAAGAGTAGAGTTATGTTTCTTCTTTTATGGTAATAAGAAATCTTGATACTCTGTCTAGAAATTGAGTGTCATTTTACTATATTAAAGCAAACGTAACCTTTAAAGGGTTGCAATACTTAGTGTTTTGATTTAGCTATTAAACCTTTTATTGCCTAAAAGATGATGTTAAACCATCTTTCACGAAGTGAGAAACTGGGAAAAGGTAAATGCATTGATGTTAGTTAGTGCTTTTATCTTATGCAAAATGACTTATCTTATTAGTTAAATAAGAATTTATGCTGAAAATGCATTACTAAGAGCAGTAGGACCTCTTGCTCAAAACGTAAACTATGAAAACTAAAGTGTGTTGGGATATTCGGGTTATGATGAAGAATATAATTCTTACCCCTTTTAACATAACTTTGAGAAGGGTGATAACCTAGTTGGTCACGCCCAACCTGGTAGTTTTGAGTTGTGTTCAATCTGTTATGAAAGTTGGTGTAACTTGGAAAGTGTAAACAAAGCTTTACTTTGTGCCTTGAAAACATGGAGGGGTAGAACCAGGGGATACCATTTTCTAATTAAATTGGGTGATTCCATTTGACGCGTTCAATATGTCATAGAGAACTTATTCCATATCTGAAAAGTGTACTAACCAAAATAAAGTATGGGAAACCGAATCTCATAAGAACCTGAAGAATGCCCAAAATCATATTGCATGATGTTTTCTTCATTTAATTGGGTTTAGATGTAAATCAAAATTCAATTATTGAAGAATCAGCTATATGAGATCTTACATTCTAAACAAGGCTTGTGATGAAAGAATTGAAAAATGCATCCATAGTTTAGCTTAGAGGTTGTCAATGTTGTTTTATAAAGAAAAGAGCTTTTGCAAAGAGATGTTGGAGCTTTTGCAAAGAGATGTTGGTTTGTGCGTTAAAGAAGTGTTATTTTATTTTTATTTTTTTCAAATGGATTATGGAAGGATTGGATGTGTTCTGAGATATTTCATTGCTTATAGTTGAAAATTTAAACCTTACTTTCTAATAGGGGTGGTTGCCTTAGGAAAGTTACCTAGGGCTTGGAGACCAAAAACTAAGTTGGGTTTTATTTGTGTATCTTATTAATACTTTCTTAAACTTCTATATATATAAATGTATATATGATGGTTTTAATTGGCCTTTCTTTTCCTAATAAAAAGCCAAGAACTTGGTACGAGTGTTTTTAAACTTTTAAGGCAAAATAGCTAGAGGAGCCTAAGTCCAGAAGCATGTTAAGGGTGGTCGTCAAAACTTTTAGTTATTCTTTACAAGTTAGCATCGAGAATTAGGGATGTTGTAAATCAGCGAAAGATGTTAAGGTGCAGGTATGCACACAACAAGTCTCGGAGCAATTATAGTTGATCTGGGTAGAAGACTCGGTCAAATCTAGTAATGAGGGACGGTATGGGACACCACCTCCAGGTTGTTGTCAAATAGTACTGTGATAAGTTCCATGCTCGTTTGACTTAGCTGGTTAAGCCACAATGTTTGGTATGCAACAAACGTGTATTCAAAACAAACTTGTGAATGAAGTCCAAGGTCAAGGTATTGACATGGCACTAACTATCTCCGGGTAGAGGGCAACCAGTTAGTCATGGAGGCATATGAACGCTAATCCCTTATTATAAAAGTAATTGAACGAGACGTCAAGATAGCCAAAGGTTCAATGAAGGGATAGGGAAGTAAGCGTCCACCCTTTAGGTGTTATGGGCCTTAAAGGATAACCCCTACCGTTGATTGACCCACATGTCCAGAACGATATTGTAGTTAATCGATTCGACAGAATGACATCTTTACAAGATTTGGCCAATCTCGACCCCTTGAGTGACTATTTGCAATAGTCTTGAACTCAAGAGAGGTGTAATATGCTTGTACTAAATAACATGTATTTTGAGCCTCCAAGGGCTAGGTGGATTGGTAAGTGCTTGTCTGGCCAGGAACTTACCAAGAAGACACCTAGGTTCAAAACTCGGGGGCAGCCTGTTTGCAAAGGTAGTAGTCTGATTTGAATCTTCTAAGTGCGCGTCAGACCGACGATGACGATACGAATCTCGAGTGACCGATGGTCCCCTTCACATCAAGTCAACAATAACGAAGTGGAATAGGTTTGGTGGAAGCAGCCCCTATGGTTTAAACCCTGGACTTGTGAGTTACTAAAAATAGTGTGGTTGTGACCAACTCTCTTATGTAATCGAAAAAAACGTGTATGCTAATAACTTCTACTATGAACTTGAAAGCATTTTTATGTACAAACTGTAAGAATCGCCAATGAAATAATATAATGTCTTTCCAGAATCTTATACAAAGATTCACTGTAACCAACACACCTCTAGACAGACAAATATGAACACATAGTGTAGGCCTCATTTACAAAGGACTTTGAATAGCAGATATACTTACATAAAGACATCCACGAGCTTTGATACAATGTAGAAAAATAAAAGAAAATAAATTACACATCCGGATTTGGAGAAAGAGGGAAAAAAAAATTCGATACAATGTCATCGAACTACAAATATATACATGAACTTTTGTCGATGTAAGTTCTTGAAGACATCCACCAACATCACTCTTTGTGTCCGTGAATTAAAAATGTTCTTTGTAATCACAAATATTCCACAAACATTTGGAACAAAACTAAATAGCACCTTAAGAATTTTCAAAGACAAGTGAATTAGATGAGACGAAGGAAAAGGCAAATCCAAGAGCCGAGAACCAAGGTCTAAATCCAAGTTCATGTCCAAGTCGCTAGAACTAGAAATGAATCCCTATTCTAAGTCCAAATGGCTAGAACTAGAAATGAATTATTTCATAATAAGGGAAGGATGTTAGAATAAATAACTTATTTTATTATTATCACATCTTACAAGTTATAAACAAACAATTCATAGATTGTATAAAATTATTGGAATTTTCTAACAAAGACAGAGATGACCCGTTCTTTAAGGTCCCGCATAATTTGATGCAAGGAAAATACATATTCTAGTCGAAGAAGATTCCTTGTAACATAATTTGATAGAGGGAAAATACATATTCAAGTTGAAGAAGATTCCTTATTATTCAGATATTCCATGTCATAATGCAGGGAAAATACATATTCAAGTTGAAGAAGATTCCTCATTATTGAGATCATCCATGTCATATGGTATGTCAAGTCTAAAGGAAGGTGCACGTTAGTAGCACCGTAGCACGTTACTCTTGGCCATAATTCAGGCCAATTTTACTGTTATCGATCTCTTCAAAAACTACTAATTCATCCAATAAAACGGTGTTTTAGTGTATTATGATCCCATTTTCTTGATTTAAAATTAATGTTGATGGATATTTTAAAATATATTAAGACTATAAAATATGGTATTTTAATATTTTTTTTTTTAATTTACATGGTGGAATCGGCCGCCACGAATCCAAACAGGCTGTCCAGTTTTTATGGTCGCCGCAGTATTGTGCGCTGTCCGCCTCAGAAGCCGTCACACAGATTTTCATGCAGTCCGCCCCTATAACCACCATGCCACAATAATTTTAAACCTTTTACACCGCTGAAAGCACCAGGAAAGGGACAAACGTTCAGTCCGACGAAGTATTTTAATATTACAAAATAAAATTTATAAAATATTATAAAATAAAAATAATTAAAAAGAGATAAAAAGTTTTGGTTAGGCAAAGCTATTATATTGTAGCAGACGGTTTAAATAAAAAAACAAAAAACAGTCTCAAAAGTAAAAAAAAAAGATCTTTTTGCCTTATTAGATAGTGAAGGCTATCATATAAAATATGTTTTTGTTTTTTACTAGTTGATTTCTCTTAAATGAATTTGCTATCAATATTCTTTAAAAAAAAAATCTCTTTATTAATTAGTTAATATAATGATCGAAAAATGTTAAATTATACTAAAAGTTTTAAAAAAAATTATATTTATAAAATATTTATTATTCATAAATTTGAATAAAATCATCTGATCTAAACCATAAACAACTACCAAATATTTTATTCATAATTTTAAAACTAAAAAGATGAAAAAAATCCCTACAAAGAAGACATTGATTGAATTATTCTATTCATGATTTCAAAACTGGAAAGATATGAAAGAAAATCCCTTCAAAAGGAATCATTGATTGAATTATTCAACCGCCGTCATCCCTTTTGTCTAATCCATTTTAATATTTAAAAAGCTTAGTCGAGTGAACTTTATATTTAATCCTTTACTTTTAAAAATACCAATTCTTGATTATCTTATTAATTGTTTTTAATATATTATCTATTACTTAATTTTATTATAAATGATCTTCTTTTTTCAATTAAAAAAATATTATTTTTTATTATTTAAATAATATTTATTTTTTTATTTTTTTCAATATAAAAAATCTTTTCTCCAAAGATTTAAAACAAGAACTATGAATTTACGGAATACGAATTTAAAGCTCGCTTCTTGCTTACACTCCTTACATGTATTAATCACCTACTTCATACTCACTTCTTATTCACATTCTACTTTATTTATACAAATATGTTTACTTAATAAACATTAATTTTTAAATAATAAAATTTAAATATTAAAATAAATAAAAATTCAATTCAAACAATTTCAACCATGCATATAATTCCATCAAATAAAATTTTAACATATAAACTAGTTATTAATTTCTAAAAACAGTTATTATATATATAAGTTAAATGTTTAACCCTCATAATATCTTCCATTAAAAATATATATACAATAAAAATGTAATTAAAAACATATTATTTAAAATTAATAAATACGAACTTGGCGAAATCCATTGGATAAGGATTCCCCTCTCTGCTGATGTCACTCTTATGACGGGTCTTCTGCCCTTTCCTTTGTTAATTCCTTTGTAGTTGTTCCAGACTTTTTCTGACCTTCGATTGATGTTCTGCATAATATGCTTCCATACCACTTTTTTAAAATAATACACTCTTTATTTTTAGTAAAATCAAATCACTTATAAAAAAATTCTATATGTTCCATATTGGCATCTACTCTAGCATCCTTCTGCATCTACTCAATGGTCGTTGGCAGTGGTCACCTACAATTTTTCCAATTAGCATGCAGGCTACCCAATATAGAGACCACTCTCTTGAAGAAAGTCGAATGCTTATCATTTAAAAAACAAACGAAGAAAAACATGTGAATCTTCTAAATACTCTGCCCTCAACAATCATGAAAGAATTTACTCTGGGGATATGGCCTTTTACATATATTGCCTTCACCAGACCCCCAAAATCTGCTGGTTAGTATTTTTACTTAAATCCAAATTTCCTCCCAATAACTTGAAAAATCCTACAACAATTAAGTCATGCACATAAAATCCTTATCGGTAGCAAATATTGAGAGAACGAAGCGTCCAAATTTTTGCCACTGTATCACATCATCAAAAACTCTTGATGTTTTCTGACTTAAAGATAAGAAATCTTCTAATATAAATTTCCTAATCATGAATGTGTGATCACAAAGGCAAAATCTGATATATAGCAAGGGAGAAACAATTCAAAAGTGTACTGCCTACTGCCTGAATGAGGACATATACATAAACATTGGGCAATGCACCCATCTCTAGTGAATCTGAATGCAGAGTGTAAATGCAAAGTTGAAAGCATATGGCTTTGGATGCTCAGAGACACTGGCAATTTCTGATGTGGAAGAAATTGGGATTGACAGAATATCATTTATATTCTGTTCTCACCAGATAGGTGATGTGTTGTCCCACACAATTCGCAACCATGGAAAAATACCCCATTCTCAAATGTGCAAGACATGCAGTTCCAAACAAGGCCTGTCCTGTCAGTGTTCTGCATCTCAGTCAACCCAATAAGCTCCAGATTAGACATCCTACTTATAAAACAGTTTTGTGGTTCATCCATAACAGAGTTATCACAAGCAGCAGCCCCATGAGGTGCCCCACAACTTTCACAAAAATGAAGAAACACTCCATTCTCAAATGTGCAAGATATACAGCTCCAAACCAGGCCTGTTTTGTCAAAGTCCTGCATCTCAAGCTCGGGATTAGGCATCCTACGTTGTGGGTCATCCTTAACGGAATTATCAGCAGCAGTGATCTCATGAAGTGCCCCACAACTGTCACAAACATTAAGAAACACTCCATTCTCAAATGTGCAAGACATACATTTCCAAACAAGGCCCGTACTGTCAGAGTTCTGCATTTTAGCCAATCCAATAAGCTCGGGGTTGAACCTCCTACTTACGGAAGAGCTTTGTGAATTATCCATGACAGAACTACCAGTAGCGACAACCCCACGAGATGCGCCACACCTGTCACAAACAGTAAGAAACACTCCATTAACAGATGTTCATGATTGGCACTCCCAAACCAGGTTCTCCTGAATCTCAATTGTCTGGAATGGACTTTCAAAACTATTCTCAGCTGCATTCCAAAAACTGATTATTAACTGAGGTGTATAAGTGTATAGCAAGTCTGCAAGGGTGACACAAGCAGGAGCAGACAAAAGTATAACAAAATAGAACAAATAAACAAATATCAGCTGAGCTGTTAAAATTGCAGCTAAGACCAATACATTCCAATTTTGGCTGGCAGGTAGGAGGAATCCTGACATGCCAAACAATGTCCTCCATGAGAAACCGTGACATGATGAAAGATATATGTATGCTACATCCCATAATTGCAAGCCTTCCACTGCTATTACTATCATTGCCTCAATCATAAGCAACGTTTTAAGAGCCATAAAAACAAACCTTCTACTTCCACTGGATTCTTCCAAAGGCACACCCCTCCATAAGGAAGAAATAATTTGATATGCAAAATCCATGTTGCTCTCACGAGAGAACATGCACAGAAACCACTGTTTGGGATCAAAATTATGCAATCCAAATACTAGTATAATTAGTCGTATTGCCAATTTCAACTTTAAGTATGCATTGATAGTCAAAATGAGACACAAGTTATAGCTGCAACAAAAAACATATTCATTGAACTCAAAACAAGACAGATGGTAACTAAGCTGGTTTGAAGTTGCAAGAACTTCCAAGATGTGGATGACATCTTGCTTCTGCCATAAACCAAAACCAAATGACAAGTACAAGGCCACTTCAAGAGAATATGAAATCTTCGTTGGCCTTTTTTTTTGGTTTGCAACCATTAGCTTCCACCCTTGTCATTCTCTCCGCTTTGGCCCTTGCAAACTTGGCCTATAATACGTGCCTTCTAATTATACGTGTCATGTCATTCCATCCTTTCCCCATTCTTCTTCCATCCCCATTTGCAGTACAGTTTTGTTTTGCCCTATTTATGAAACAATATTTTATTTGTCTGCATCGTCATAATATGAGGGCATAAACTTATATATTCTTCCAAAGGCATATATCTGGAAATATAAACATTGCAAAGACAAATGGAGCCTCTGTGTACCATGCAAGCTACCATCTATTAACAGACAAAATCATAATAGAATTCATGTCTTGAACATACAATACAACAGTTGGGCATACAGTTTAGTTGATGTATAATAACCTAAGTTTAGAAAATACGGCTCTGCAAACGTTCAGCCATTTAGAGTTCAACCTAAGAATATTTTGGAAATCTTAGTATTTTTAAGAACAGTCCAAACGCCGATCATAAACATGCCACAATTTTTCCTGCCTTTTTACAGTTCCCCTTATGTGATGAATTATTTTTGTGAAGTGTTGAGCATCTATGAAAATGAATTTAAGAGCTTTTGAATCCAATCCCATTGGATATATCACCTTTGTGTTAAACAAAGATTATATTCATCCAACAGAAGCCACTTTTCCATTAATAGTTCCCAAGGGTTACATATGTAAGTATTCTAAAAACATTGAAACCAAAAATTTTATTAAAAAAAAAACACTTAAACTAATGAAAATCTTGCTGATGTGGTTTGTGAAATGGAAGTGTTTCACTGTAATCTTCTTCCAAATAGGCTGGAAGCGGTTTATATTGTTGTTAGAAACATGCATCACATTTCCATCACCTTTTTTATCAATATCCTTGCACTCTTTCCTAAAAACTTGATTAGGAAATAGTGACCAACATGCAGATCCAACCCTATTTGCCAGGTCATTAATCCAGTTGCTAAATTGACACTTGGAAAGTTGGAAGAACTTCATTTGCTTCCACATTGAGACTTATGACTAAATATCATGCTTAAGAGGGTTCTCTGGTTTTCATAAAACAATTACACCATCCATTTACACGAAGAAATTCCATAGAGAACATTACAAAATTATTAATGTTTTATTTGTTGTTCTTAAAATCATGTCTTCTACTGAAAGCATTATATAAATCCATTCAAACAACCCCCGGCTGGAAACCATAGTTCTTTTTTTTTTTTGGTGCAACGGATTTATATTTTATATTATTTTTTTTTTTTTGTTACATATAAAAGTTAGTCACAATTACATTATTTTTAGTGACTGACAAGCGCAGGGTTCAAAATACATGGGCTGCTCCTACCAAACCTATTTTGCCTCATTATTGTTGATACTCCATGAAGGGGACCACGGGTCGCTCTAGATTCCTACTATCGTACCATCATCATCAGTCTAGCGCGTACTCAGAGGATTCAGGTCAGATTACTACCTTTGAAAACAGGGTCATTCTAGCACGCACTCAGAGGATTCAGGTCAGATTACTACCTTTGCAAATAGGGATCGCTCTAGATTCCTACCATCATACCATCATCGTCAGTCTGGCGCATACTCAGAGGATTCAAATCAGACTACTACATTTGCAAACAGGCTGCCCTTAAAATTTGAACCTAAGTGTCTTCTTAATAAATACCTTACCAAACAAACACTTACCAATCCATAGAAACTATATTTTATTAACTTATTTTGAAAAAATAAAGTATTTTTATTTCACCCTTTGTTTAGAACAATATAACCATAGAAGGGTTGACCATTTTGGAGAACATGAAATAGTTCCTGAATATTTTTTTTGGTATACAAACTCATTTTTACACACCTTCATGATAGTTTGAATCTAGATTTCCTGAAAGAAAGCATATAAAATCTTCATAAAGTAAAGATTCTTTCTAAAAAAATATTTAGAGTTTAAATTTTAACATTCCATAATATCCTTGTAATCTCGTATCCTTAAATAAATATATTCATCAAAATTAAAAAATATACACACTTATAAACTTTAATTTCTTTTGGGATGCATCCCAATTCACCTGAAATCTAAATGCTAATGTTATGATAGATATAAAAGTCGTACCGTTTCCAATATAGGCCCCAACTCAGTGCAACCTCTTCGGTAATTCAGGAGTCTGCCTTCATTTCATCAGATCTGCCAGTTTCATAACTAATGGTTTTTGCTCAGGTTTACTAAGGCAAGGTGCTCACTAACAAAAGATAACACTGACTCGAAACCACTATCACTTCGAAAAAGTGTCGTATGATTAGTAAGCATTTTAACTCAAATATAGAATATATTAGAATAAATAACATCGGTGCTAAAATCAATAACTACGAAACAGTCTGGCTTAATTGGTCCTCACGTTCTTGTCCATTGTTCATAGAACCAAAATACATATATAAGGTTGCACGAAATATTCAATTTAAATCTATAAATTTTGAAATAAAAACATAAAGTTATAAATATAAGATATTTTATTAAATTAAAAATATATATATATTTTTTTGAATATATGGAATTGGTAACATCCTTTCTTTTCTACTATCAAATAAGGGTTCAAATTTTTGGAGCTGCCTTTATAATTCCTACCTCACTTCGTTATTGTTGTCTGCCTTAAGGGAGACCACCAGTACCACCAGTGACTGGGGATTGAAACTGCGGTCATTGAGCTGGTAAGCACTTTGGGGATTGAAACTGAAGTCGTTGAGCTGGTAAGCACTTTGGGGATTGAAACTGAAGTCGTTGAGCTGGTAAGCACTCAGTGGAATCAGGATGGTCCACTACCTCTGCCTAAACAAAGTTTGCCTTCAAGATTTGAACCTAAATTTCTTTTTGATGAACCCCTAAAACTTACTAATCCACTAACCCTTCAAACTATATTCTATTAATATATTATTAGAGTGTGGGATACTTTTATTTTTATTTTTATAGTAATACTTCTTATACACAACCACCATGGGAATTGAATCCGGATCACATCACCGATAATGCAAGTGGCGTCCTTGCAAGTGATGTCCTTGTCAGTAAACCACACTCAAGAAGATATTAAAACATAACTGATATAAAAACATCCCAAGCCACAAAAAGAAACATAGGTTCCTATGATTATGGACAGCCAGACAACACTGAAAATATGATCAGTTTTGTAAACACATTAAGTTTTCCTTCTAATTAAAAATTGTATATCTGCCCCAAAATGATAGACATAGTGCCGGATAACAGGGGAGCCGGTTACTGTGGGAATTCTACGTACCCTAGATTAACGAAGATCATTTTACCAATTAACAAAACAAAGGAGGTACATTAATGAAAGAAGTCGGTCCAACAAATAATTACAGTCCAGAAATACTGGATAAATTTATATAAATCCACTTACTAAAACCTTTTAAGTAGACCCAGAATCTATAAAACCACATTGACCCCTTTGATCTTGATAACCTTAAATTACTTAAAAATGCAAGCTGGAATTTACCGTTATAGCTGTGTAGGAATCTATAACCAGCTTTAGAATCTTGAAAAGTCGAACCGTTGCTGCGATGAGAGAAACTATAATGGGTTTGGCCACGGACTACTGTAATTCTATGTATCCCAAAACCAGATGGAAGGTTGTTACACCGCGTCTTCACAATGCACTATAAAATACAACTCAGAATTTCGAATGCCTCTCAACTCAAATGCATTTGCTGCCCATCCCCCAAGAAATTATCAAGCTGTCCATTTAAGCCAGTGGAGTTGCGCGTCCAGAGCGTGTACGCGGAGCACACGAAACAAAGGCCAAATATTGATGGGGAAAAGTACATTGCGGTAGAAACATTTTCCTATTAACTTTGATAAATAACAAAAGACGTGTTTGTAAAAGAAAAAATTTTAATGTAAGATGTAAAATATGTTGAGACGAAAGCATCCTTCCTCGGGTGTGGTTTTATTTGTGTTACTCATTGTAATTTAATTTATATTATTTGAAGAAACATATATTTCGTAGAATATTTTAATATCAAATTCAATAAATAATAAAAGGTATGCGTTGTCTTCTCAAAGTGTCTTCATCGATTTCGATTGAAGCAGTGGTCCGATGCGCTTAGGTTGTTGCCATGGGAAGTTCTCTAGGTGGCCCGATGCTCTTGGGTTGCTACCTTACATTGAGCAATACAACGAGAAGCTCTCTAGGTAGAGAAAACACCTGTGGGGCAACTTTTGGGATTTTTGGAAAGTTCGACTCCTCGTTGGATTTATGCATCTTTAAGACCTCATAAGCTTTGATTTGTGATTCTTAACATTGAAAAAGGAACATAAAAACAAAACTGAAACGTGTAGGAAAATAAATTTTAAGCTACATGGGGCAATGCACCAAGATCTAAATCCCTCCTATTTGCATAAACAAGCTGAGAATGAACACATTCACCATAGTCTAATAGCTAGAATTTGAACACACTTCACCATTCACACCCAAGCATCCAATAATACATAATAGAATTAGGACAGAGTGAAATTAGTCATAGCTCTCATTCGTGCATCAAGAAATTGCAAAGACATGCAACTAGAAGAGGCTCTATGCTCCTTAGACAATGACTCAAGGTTCGAATCTCACTTATACAAATGAGAAGAGGTGAAAGGAAGAGCATATAAGGCTAGGTATTAGGCACAAGCAAGTAGCTCCCAATGCCTTATAATGAATTTTATATACCTATTTATAGGCCAAGACTAAGAGGCTTTTCCCTCCAAAACACTGCTCTAAGAGCCTATGACATATCTCCAATCCATGGACGAGATCCTTCTACACCCAAATTTGTTTGCCTCGAGGTCTCTAGATTTGGAGCCCATTGACCTCGAGCTACAAGTTTTTGAGGGTGTTTCTAACCTCTTAAAGCTCTTTCTCCCTCTTCATCAATTTTTTTCAAGGGTTGTGAAATCATGGCTGATGATTTTGTTTGCTTGATTGGCCAACTCAACTCTTTCCCTGGCTCCAATGCCTTGGAGGTTGATTGTTTCAAGGACACCTAGTAATCTTGCAACTACATTTACCCCTCAATTTTGGAGACCAATGGGTTCATATGGGTGAACAGGAGGATCTTGCCCTACAAGTCAAATTGGCTCCTAATCCCTCTCTTCCAGCCTTATCATTCTTTTGATCTCCTTCCTCTAGGTGTAATAGGATGCCTCCTATATTTTGCTAAAATACGGTGGCACGCTTGGTGCAACAATGAGGGCTTGTGAACCTATTAGTTGTCCTTATGGGGTAAAAGGTAGTAACACCAACTAGGAAAATTGATAAATCGGTAGGGATTGAGAAGCTAAAAAGTGTTGAGGGCCTATGTGCAGGGTAGTCAGAGCAAAAGCTAATGGAATGAGGGCTTCAAGGTTTGGATCCCAAGTTGGAAAATTGGTGTCAATGGGGCTATATTGGAATTCATGACCAGTAAGGGGAAACAATGTGGATTGTCGCTAGTGGGGCCAACAACATAGGTGGTAGGGCACCAACAACTAGCATGGAAAAGAGGGGGCACTAGGTAACTCACCAGCCACCATAGATGTAGTAGCTTGAGATATCATCCTTGAAGACTCCCTCCTCTTTGTTATTGGAGGATCAGTGCCACAAGGCGACTCTCTTCCTTTTTGTTGTTGCGGTGCCAAGGAAGTTGCTTGAGGTAGGGGTTTAGCAACTGAGACATGCTCTCTATAATGATCGAGGGTTGGAGCTTCTATGGCCTCTAGAGGCGATTTCTCTATATGTATGACTCCTTTAGAAGTTTCTTTTGTTAATGTTGCTTGGGGAGTCATCCCCCCTATCACCTATTTGTTTCCCTCACATGCGTAGGTGCTTTCCACATTTGTTTGTTCTTTGTTGTAACTCTCATTGAACTCCTTGTCCTTGTCTATTTGTCCATACATAGACATGGACTTCTCAATATTCTACCAAAATTTCCACCAAGCATTAATCTTTTTTTCTTTCCACTATTGTCCCTTTAGGAACTTCAACTTATTTGCATGAATACAAAATTTTGGATCCACTTTACCCATTGTTTTATAGGTCTCTAATCCTTCTTCCTCGATGTTGGCATCGAAACTTGCTCCAAAAGTTGATTTAGTAGAGGTGTGCCAACTTCATCAATCAGGTTCTAAAGGACTTCATTGTTTGCCTTGGACTCATGTATGAACTCTTTCAATTTTTTGACTCTGGAAAGCTAGTCGATGAATTTCTTGGGATCATACTTTCACTATCCTGGTGCCATTTACAATTTAAGATCCATGAGCTTATTGTCCAAGATGGCATGGGTCTTCCTCTTCAACAACGTGATTTTGTCGAGGGTGAAAGGAAGCTTGAAAAAATTGGTTTTGTTTCTTCTGGTCATGAAACTTATGTTGATGGAGTCCATTTGTCGAAGCACTTCTAATGCTAGAAATTCTCAAACACGTATTTTGATAGCCAATAAGCATGCTTACTAAAACCATGCATTCTGATCAAGGTAGCATCTTCTATGAAGAACCAATCACCTGGGTGTTGGCCCCTCAAATTTCTTGTAATTATTCGAGATATGCTTGGGCATTTCCCCACTTAGGATTGTCAGCATTGGGACCATGAAATTCTCCATGAATTCATAATAGGAGGATCCCTTCAAGCCATTTGTCCAAGAAGAAATAGGACACTAGCAACCCAATTTGTCCATAGACCTTATAACTAGCCCGAGGTTGGCACCCAAATTTTGAAACATAATCAAATAGGCCAAGAATGCCAAGAACCTAAAGTTCCTAGTTTCTCAAAACCTGACCAATCCTTCATGAATGTTTTTGACAATGCAGTCATCCAAGTCGAAGACACCCTCTCTTTATTGGGTGTATGACTTCTTTCTGATGTAAAATGAATGAGAATTAGATTAGGAAATAATCAATCGAACATTAGGATTTGCCATTAACTTCAAAGTATAAATAGGTTACAAAATAGATTATTTAACGACTTAGCATTAGAAGCGCTAACATCATTTAATAATAGATTATTCTAACAAACTAACTAAATATCATAAGATATTTAGTTATTAACCATAGTAACTAGAAAGTAATACATAACATAGTAACTATCTCCTATGGTAGAAAAGTAAATGTAATAACCTATGTAGTATAATGCAATATACTACCTATTTTACCCTAACATCCCCCCTTTATTACATTACTTTGATATACAAAGTTTATTTCGAAATAGTTCAAATTTGACACGTCCAAGTGCCTTTGTGAAGATGTCAGCAACTTGTTCGTCGATGGGAATGTATTGGAACTTGATGTTGTGTTTAGGAACTTCATCATGAATGAAATGACAATCTGTGTCAATATGCTTTGTGCGTTCATGATGGACTGGATTCTTGACCAAGCTTAAAACACCTGAGTTGTTGCAAAACATGTGAGAAGGAAGTTTCTTTGGTAGGCCCATGGTAGCCAAGATGCGACTTAACTATATCGCTTCACACATAGCTCCACATGCAGTGCGATACTCTGCCTCTATTGAATATAAAGCAACCACCTATTGCTTTTTACTATACCATGAGACAGGACCAGATCCAAGATGAAATACATACCTTGATGTTGATTTTCTGTCATCTATGGATCTAGCGTAATCAGAGTCAGTGTAACTCTGTAAGAAGAATGAATTATTCTTCTTATACTCTAGACCATAATCTGCACTACCCTGAATGTAGTGAAGAACCCTCTTAGCTTTCTAATGAGAGACCTTTGGTTCTTGCATGAATCATGAAAGATAGTTTACAACATAAGTAATATATGGTCTAGTATTAGTCAGATATATGAGGCTTCCAATCATCTGTCTATATAGTGTGCCATCTACCTGTTGTTAGAACAACGAACAATTGGAGGTATTGTATTAAGCATATTAAATAGTGGTTACAATGCTGGGAATAGCACCGATGTAAACATTACAGGAGTTGTAACAGTAAACCTAAATAATGTAATACAGAAAAAATTTTATGCTAACATCCCCCCTTATTACATTATTTGGATAATTGAATAACTTCTAGCTATACTAACATCCCCCCAGATTACATCATTTTGCAATACATAGAGAGCTGCGAAACAATTCAAATTTGACACGTGCAAGTGCTTTAGTGAAAATATCTGCAACTTGAGCATTTGTGGGAATGTACTGAAGCTAAATTCGGTGCCTTGAAACTTTGTCTCAAATGAAGTGACATTGAGTTTCAATGTGCTTGGTTCTTTCATGATGTACTGGATTATTGACAAGATTCAAAACACCCATGTTGTCGTAGAACAAGTGTATTGGAGATTTTGATGGAATACCCATACTTGTCAGGATGCGATGCAACCATATCACTTCACACACAACTTCACGTGCGGTGCGATATTCTGCCTTTGTTGATGAAATAGCAACCACCTGTTGCTTCTTGTTGTGCCAAGAGACAGGACCAGATCCAAGATGAAACAAATATCCTGAAGTTGATTTACGATCATCATATGATCCGGCATAGTCGGAGTCCGTGTATCCCTGTAAGAAGAATTTTGTGTTCCTCTTGAATTCTAGGCCATATTCCATTGTGCCATGGACATAGTGAAGAACTCGCTTTGCTGCTTTCCAGTGTGTAGTCTTAGGCTCCTGCATGAACCTCGAAAGATAGTTGACAACAAATACGATATCTGGCCTAGTGTTGGTCAGATATATGAGACTCCCAATCAACTGTCGATAGAGAGTACCATTTACCTGAGGTGAATCATCATATCGCGATAAATGAATTCCTATTTCCATCAAAGTTGACATTGGCTTGCAATCAGTCATGCGATATTTTTCCAATAGGGTCTTGGCATATTTTTTCTGAGACACTTTGATGTAGTGCTCCTTTTGGCTGACTTCCAGACCAAGACAATAATGGAGAAGTCCGAGATCTGACATCTCAAAATATTGACACAAGTCTCTTTTGACAGTAGAGATCATAGTTTCTGAACTCCCTATAATGAGCAGATCATCAACATAGAGTACAAGCAACACTATTTCAGAACCTTGTTTCTTAAAATAGAGGTTTGCATCTGATGGACATCTCTTAAATCCATGCTGCAGGAGGTGATTATCCACTTTTATATACCAAGCTCGAGGAGCTTGTTTCAAACCATAAAAGTATTTGACCAACTTGCAAACTTTCTGCTTTTGACCTTCCACTTCAAATCCTTTCGGTTGAGTTATGTAGACTTCTTCTTGGAGATCACCATTTAGAAAAGAACTCTTGACATCCATTTGGTGTACTTTCCACCCATATTGTGTTACCATAGCACAAAGAACTCGAATGGTTGTCATCCGAGCAGTAGGTGCAAAAGTTTCCTCGTAGTCAATGCCTTCTCTTTGAGCATAGCCCTTTGCAACAATTTGAGCTTTATGCTTATCTATTGTCCCATCTGCTTTATACTTAAATTTATACACCCATTTGCAGCCTATGGGCTTCTTTTCGTATGGCAGATCGACAAGCTTCCAAGTTTTGTTTTTCATCAAAGACTTATACTCTACATACATAGCGACCTTCCACTGAGGCTCACCAAGAGCATCTTGCACTGATGCAGGTTCAAGATCGTCTATTGAAGACAAACACCTTATCATTATCAATATCCATATCTTCTGTATCTCTCTCTGGATCTATAGAAAGTTCCTCAAAATATTGACACAGATCATCAACCCCAGTATTCTCTGTTGTAGCTTTCTCCTGTCGAGCCATGCTACGAGTACGAGGCCTATCCAATGGCAAATATGGTGGAGTAGATAGCTTAGAATATTTGATTGTATTTGTATACCACTTTGGATTCTTATTCTGAGGTGTTGAAGAAGATGAAGAAGGACCTCCAACGTTTGATAAAGGAGTTTTATCAACCTTAGTTTCCACAAGGTCTAGGTATACATCTGATGTGTTTTCTGATGTGAAAGACTCATCAAAAACTACATCTCTACTAATATGTATCTTCTTGGTCAAGGGATCAATCAAATGATAACCCTTATAGTGCTCATCATAGCCAAGAAGAATACACTTCAATGTCTTCTCATCTAACTTCTTCCTTTTCTCTTTTGGTATGTGCATGAAAGCTTTACATCCAAAAATGCGTATATGAGAAATGGAAGGCTTCCTACCACTCCATGCTTCCTGTGGAGTCATTACTTGTAGGGCCTTTGTGGGTGCCCTATTCAACAGATATACTGTTGTGGTGACAACTTTTGCCCAATATAGTTGCTCAAGACTAGCTCCTGTGAGCATACAACGAACCATTTCCATGATGGAACAATTCCTCCTTTCAGCAACTCCATTCTGTTGAGGAGTATAAGCAGTAGTTAATTGTCGTGTGATCCCATTTTCTTTCAAGAACTCAAAGAATTATTTAGAGGTGAACTCCCCCCTTGATCTGAGCGGAGGGTCTTTATAGAAGTCCCTGACTCCTTTTCAACAGATTTCTTGAATTGCTGAAAAAATCCAAATGCTTCAAATTTCAGTTGAAGAAAGAATACCCACATCTTTCATGAGTAATCATCCACGAATAATTGAAAATACCTCTTACCCCTACAACTTTTGGGAGTTAAGGGACCACACAGATCGGTGTGAACCAACTCCAGAGGTTTCTTTGCTCTTGTAGAGCTCTTTTCAAAAGGCACTCTATGCTGCTTTCCTGCCAAGCAGTCAGAGCAAACTAGTAAAGTGGTAGAAAGGGAAGGAAGACCCTTTACCATTTCATACTTACTTAACTCAAGTAAGTAACCAAAACTCAAATGTCCATATCTCTTGTGCCATAGGGAAGTTGCCTCCTTTGTAGAAGCAATCATGGCTACATCTGGAGAAGAGATAGTATCTAGGGCAAATAAGCCATGCTTATATGAAGTGGTTGCAATGTTCTTACCTCTCCTGGTGATAGAACAACACTTCTTGCCCCCCTCAACACTGAAATTTACAACCATATTTTTGTCCAAAATTTGTGTCACTGACAATAAGTTGTTTGCCAATCCTGGAACATAGAGGACTTTCTCAATCTGGCACTTGCCATCAGGAAGAGTGACAGAACTGTTCCTTCTCCCTGAACCTTGTAGGTTTTATCATCGACAATAGTGACCGGTTTGCCCTCTTTGGCCTCAAAAGACTCAAACCACGATTTGTCACCAGTCATGTGCTTACTGGCTCTAGAATCAACATACCATATAGGATCTGTCTGCTTGGACACTATGGTAGCCATGAGAATTTTGTGGGCTCTCTCAGAATCTGTGTCATATTCCTCAACAACAACATTCACTTGTTGTTTGTTCTTTTGTGGTTTGTTCTGGCCTTTCTGTTTTGATTGTTTATTCTTATGCCAACATCTGTTGGTATCATGACCTTCTTTGTCACAGATCTTGCAATATATTTTTTTCTATTGAGGTTGTTGAGTTTGTTTCCCTTTTGAATCCTTTTGTGAATTCCCTCCCTTCTAAAAATTACCCTTCTTCTGGTTCTGCCCTTTCCTGTTGATGTAGAGGGCAGTGTTAGAAGAATCATATCGTTGTAGTTGGCGTGCCTCCTCTTCTTGAAGCATATTAACCAACTCTACAAAAGTAACTTTTCGTTGTGAAACCTGAAGGGAAGTGATCAACACCCTATAAGAATCAGGTAAAGCTCTCAATACAATTGAGGTAAGGAGCTTGTCATCAACTAGTTCTCCCAAAGAATTCAACTTTGCTTTCAATTCAGGCACTCTGCAAAGAAAAAATTCAACTGAATCCCCCTGCTTCATGCTTAGACTGTGTAATTGAGATTGAAGAAATAGAATAGTGGAATCATTCTTTCCCTCATATATAGTATTAAGGGCATCCCATGCCTCTTTACTATGTTCATAGTCAGCAATATGGGGTTGAACTTCATTAGACACAACAAGCAAAATGAGCACTTTTGCTTTGCTGTCTTTCTTATCAAAGTATTTTTGAACGGCAGATGGAGCTGTAGCACTAGCAGTAGATGAAGGTCTTGTTGTTGTTCTAGATACAACATCCCATAAGTCATCCATTGCTAGGATTGCCTTCATCTTGTTTTTCCATGGTGTGTAATTAGGACCTTTCAACAACTGATGAGAATCATTCATTAATTTTGTAGACATGGTGAAGGTGCCTTATAACACCAATTGGTCCCCCTTTCGATATACCTTATGCTAGGCAGTTATACCATACAAAACACCCGCCCTTATGTGAGGGAGACTATAGGTATTTAGAAATATAAAAAAAATCACCCGCCCTTACGTGAGGGAGACTTTAGGTAATTTTTAGAGATCATACGATACGTGGTACTTAAGCAGTACTGAAAGGGAATAGTCTTGTTGATGGCACCTACCATAGAAAGTCTACAATCCTCATGTGTGGGGCGTAACTTCCCCTAAACACTTTGGATTTCAGAACTTTCGTCAAGATTTACGCCTAAACACAAGAACTATTAGGGTAATGGATGGAGTAAAAAAAATGCAAAATGGCAAACTTATCTCTCCCCAATGATTTATAGAGAACAAGCTCAAACATCGTTTTAGCAGCTATATTAGGCGGTGGATACAGTAGCGCAATCACGATAGCTTTACCTGTAAGCGCTGGCCAGAGGTATCACAAATACCAAACGCTGCAGTGCAATAAATTTGCACGGATGGGTTTTAATTATTCCGGGGACTTAGGGAGTGAATTTGATTTTTAAATTTTAATGAAGTAGTGCAAAACAGAAAGAAAATGCAACCTACAACATAAAAGTGCCCTCAGGAATTACCCGCTAGGTGTCGGGCACGGCCGAAAATGCACCTTTACAATAATGCCAAAAAAAAAAAAAATTGTTTTTTTTTTTCAAAAAATAAAATTGTTTTTTTTTTTTCAAAAAATTACTCAATCCCCCTTTGATTTTCCAAAAAAAAATCACTTCCCCCCTTCGGATAAATTATTTTCATAATGTTTTTTTTTTTTTTTTTTTTTTTTTTTTATAATTAAGGTTAAAAAAAAAACTTTTACTTTAATTTACCATAGTAAAAAAAACTATGGAATAAAAAAAAATAAAGTAAAAAAAATTAATTTTTAACCTTAAATAAAATAAAAAATAAAAAATTAAATTAAATGAAAAAAAAAATTTACCTTTTTTTTTTTTTTTAACGAGGGGGGTCAACGGGGCTTGAACCCGTGACCTCTGGGTTCCCAGAACCCACCACGCGGCTCACTTGCCAGTGAGCCCATGGGCTGATATGGGTATAGGAACCCAAGTCGGGCCCCTTATACCACTCGGGCTGCGGTAGTGAGCGTGTGGGGCTGCAGCTTCCTCCACTACTGGCGGCAGCAGGGGTCGCGGCTTCCTCTGCTGCAGGCGACAGCAGGGGTCGCGGCTTCCTCTGCTATAGCAGCGACAGAGGCCGCGACATCCACTACTGCAGGTGGTTATCTGCAGCAGTCACGAGGCTGTCGCATGGCTGCAGCAAGGGTCGCACGGCTGGGATAGCCGCAGGTAGCACACGGGGGACGGGGGGGCGCGAGGGTGGTGGCGCGTGGGAGCGGGTGGCGCGCGGGGTGGCACAGGGAGGAGGGGCTGCGCGAGGTGGCGTCGGGGTGGCACGTGGAGCAGGGGCTACACGGGGTGGCACGTGGGTGGCGCAGGGATGGAGGGGTTGCTGTGTAGGTCTCCAGTCTCCCACAGGTGGCTACCCTCCAGCCTCTGTTTTTTTTTTTTTTAAATCTCTAGTCCAGCCTGCTTCCGTCAGTTCTTCAGCGACGGAAAAAAACTTTTTTTTTTCAGTCTCCAGCCAGGCTCTGATGCCATGTTAGAACAACGAACAATTGGAGGTATTGTATTAAGCATATTAAATAGTGGTTACAATGTCGGGAATAGCACCGGCGTAAACAAAACTGTTATAGGAGTTGTAACAGTAAACCTAAATAATGTAATACAGACAAAATCTTATGCTAACACCTGTGATGAGTCATCATATCATGATAACTGAAGCCCTGATTGGTGTTGCTTTGGGCTTACAATCAGTCATACGATATTTTTCTACTAAAGTCTTGAAATATTTTTCTGAGTCACCCTAATATGATTCTTCTTATGTTCTATCTCAAGGCCAAGACAGCAGTGGAGAAGTCCTAGATCTGTCATATCAAATGACTCTTTCAAGTCATATTTCACGACTTTAATCAATTTCTCTGAATTGCCAGTGATGATCAGATCATCTACATATAACACAAGAATCACTATTTCAGAACTTGTGTTCTTGATATAGAGATTTGCGTCAGATGGACTTCTCTTAAATCCATGCTATAGTAAGTGACTATCCATTTTTATGTAACATGCTCTTGGGGCTTGTTTTAGCCCGTATAATGATTTGACCAACATGCAAACTTGTTGCTCATGGCCTTCCTCAGCAAATCCAGGAGGTTGAGTCATGTACACTTCTTATTTTAAGTCACCATTTATAAAGGCACTTTTTACATCCATCTGATGTAATTTCCATCCGAAATATGCTGCCATAGCACAAAGAACTCGAATGGTGGTCATCCTTGTTGTAGGAGCAAAGGTTTCCTCATAGTCAAGGCCTTCCTTTTGAGCATAGCCCTTCGCCATAAGACGGGCCTTATGCTTGTCTATGGTACCATCTGCCTTATATTTGACTTTGTAAACCCATTTGCAGCCTATGGGTTTATTTACTTTAGGAAAATCTACTAGCTTCCATGTTTATTCTTGATGAGGGAGTTATGTTCTGCATCCATAGCTGCCTTCCACTGAGGCAGTCTAAGTGCTTCATCAACTGTATAAGGTTCATTTTCATCAAATGATGACAAGTAAACCCTCTCCTCATCTATTTCCATATCATCTTCCCTTGCTAACTCTCTATCAATAGAAAGGTCTTCAAAATATGCACAAAGATCATCAACTGAAGTGGATACTTCAGTATTTTCTTGTTGAGTCATGCTTCGTGTCTTTGGACGATTGAGAGTAAGATCAGGTGGAGAAGTGAGTTTGGAATCTTTCATTGTGCTCGTATATCATTTGGGAGGCTTTTTTTGTTGTGGAGAAGGAAGTGGTTGTTGCTCCTCATCATCTAGGTATACTGATGTAGTGTTGGGTGTGAAAGCTTCATCAAACACTACATCTCTACTAACATGTATTTTCTTGGTAAATGGGTCTATCAATCGATAGCATTTTGAGAATTCATCATATCCAAGAAAAACACATGGTAGGGACTTCTCATCTAATTTCTTTCTTTTCTCCTTGGGTATATGCATAAAAGCCTTACACCCAAATACCCATAGATGAGATATGGAGGGTTTCCTTCCACTCCATGCTTCCTGAGGAGTCATACCTTCAAGAGCCCTTGTGGGTGCTCTATTTAGAATATATACTGCAGTTTGAACAGCTTCAGCCCAGTAAATTTTCTCAAGATTGGATCCCTTAAGCATACATCGAACCATTTCCATAATGGACCGATTTCTTCTCTCAACAACTCCATTTGACCGAGGAGAATAGGTTGTGGTCAACTATCTTTTTATCCCATGTGTCTGTAAAAATGAGGAAAATTCCTTTGATGTGTATTCCCCCCTCGATTTGAATGGAGGATCTTGATGAAACATCTCGATTCTTTCTCAACTAGCTTTTTGAACTGTTGAAAATAGGTAAATGCTTCAGACTTCAACTGCAAGAAGAAGACCCACATCTTGTGTGAGTGATCATCTACAAACAATTGAAAATACCGTTTTCCTGCACAACTACTAGACATGGGACCACACAAATTTGTGTGAACCAACTCCAAAGGTACCTTAGCTCGAAAGGAGCTAGGTTCAAAGGGTACTCTGTGTTGCTTGTCTGAAAAGCAATCTGAGCACACTGGCAAAGTAGATGAAAGAGTAGGCAATCCTTTCACCATTTGATATTTACTGAGTTCTAGTAAATATCCTGAACTTAAATGCCCAAATATCTTATACCATAGAGATGTGGCCTCTTTTGTGGTTACTACCATTGCAGTATGTGTTGAGGTAATTGCATCTAAGACAAAAAAACCATGTTTGAATGAACTTGTTGCTATATGTTTTCCTTTCTTAGTGATAAAGCAACATTTCTTTTCTTTGTCCCCCTTGAAATTGATATTCATGTGATTGTCCAGGATTTGTGGAACTGACAAGAGATTATTTTTCAATCCTGGTACATAAAGAACTTTTTGAATTTTACATTCTCCATCTGGAAGGGAGACAGAAATACTTCCTTCTCCTTGAACTCGATAGGTTTTATCATCAGCAATGGTGACCGGTCTACCTTCTCAAGCCTCAAATGTCTCAAACCAGGACTTATCGTCAGTCATATACTTACTAACACCTGAATCTACGTACCACACAGTGTTCTTGTGAGGGTAATATGTATGTGTCATGAGCACCTTGTGTGCTCATTTAGAGTCCAAACTAGAATCTTCAGTTGCAATGTGTCCCTGTTGTTTATTCTTGTTCTTTGGTTTACCTTTGCCCTTCTTATTTCCTTGTTTATTGCATGGTTTGTTCTTAAACCAACATCTTTTGGTTTCATGAGTGTCATTGTCGCAAATATTACAATACTGCTTCTTCTTCTGAGTCTCTTTTCCTTTACCCTTGTCTTTATTAGAAGAAGAACCTTTTTGTTGATTCCACTTTTTCTTACCACCTTGTCTGTTTGAGAAAAGAGCATTGTTGGATGCTTCATCTCTTTGGAGTTGATTAGCTTCTTCTGTTTGAAGCATATTTACCAACTCGACAAAAGTCATTGTCCTTCTAGATACTTGTAATGAAGTGATCAACATTCTGTAGGAGTCAGGAAGAGCCCTCAAAATTATAGAGGTCAAGACTTGGTATTCCACTTTTTCTCCTAAGGATTGCAGTTTTGTTTTCAATTCTGCCACTCTGCAGAGGAATAGCTCTATTGTTTCTCCTGATTTTATATGAAGAGTATGAAGTTGTGTTTGGAGGTGAAGAATCGTTGATTGATTCTTTGCAGCAAATATGGTTGTTAAGGCATCCCATGCCTCCTTACCATTCTTAGCTTCACTGATATGAGGTTGGATATCATCAGTAATAGCTAGCAAGATCATTACGGATAGTTTTCTATCCTTTTTATCAAATGTTGTTTGATCTGCTCCTGTTGATTGAGGTCTAGTTTCACTTCCATCCACTATAGACCATAGATACTCTACAGTTAAGATAACTTTCATCTTAGTCTTCCATGCAAAATAATTTGAACCTTTGAGCAATTGGCTCTCAGTGAGATACTTGTGCATCATGGCCATGGTGAAGGTTTCAAATTGGTAGGACTAAGATGGTTGTATCTTGCACTATACCCTCAAAAGAGTATATGGAAGAGGTTTAATTTGCTTCTATAATATATTTAATGGCACCTACCTTAACACCATTAACAAGGGATAAAAAGTTTGAGGATTTTAAGCTAAACAAATACAGCAAATTAAAGGGGTAGGTTTTGAAAGACTTCTGATTATGCTCTCTAGGATATTTAATGGCACCTGCCTTAACACCCTTCAAGAAGGATGGAAAGTTTGAGGAAATTAAGCCAAAAAAAGAGAGTTAATCAAGTTTTAAATTTTGACTTTTGATGGAGAATAAAATTGACTTTGTTTTAACCTGTGCAAGGTGTAGCACAATTTGGAGTGAAGTTTGGGTTTTTTGAAATGCTCCTTCAATGCTCTATCTGATTGTTTAATTGCACACAAAAAACATGATTGTTAGTGCAATAATCGAAAACAAGAGAGCAACTCAAATTATTATCACTCTAGGTGTCGAATGCAACCGAAAATGCACATAGTATAGTCAATTTTTAAGAGAAGGTGTCGAGTACAATCGAGAATGCACCTTTATTGCTTTGAAATATCCCCCCTTTATCTTTACAATTTTACAAGAAAATAGAATCACAAGATATGACTTCTATCCCCCCTTAATTTTTACAAAATTTAAAAATTAGAGCACTCCTTTCAAGACAATTTGACACACGACCCGCGTTTGAAAGGCTTCCAGACCAGTCGACACACGACTTTGGTTTTTGTCTTCCACACTCAAGCATGAGGAGCAAAAAAAATAGGATTGATTGGATCTCAAGTTTACAACAAAAAATTGCTATTTTATGTTTTATGTCTCCTTTCTTGAAGGAGAGAACAAAAGCAAAGTTTGAAGGTTTGTGGAAAATGAGATAACCTTTATGCTTCCTCAATCATGGCATGCTATGTGTTTTGCAATAGAATTGTTGAGTTTCTATGTCTTATATCTCCAAAAATGAATGAAGAAAACTATAGAACTTCTGTGGAGTTAATTGCAAAAAAAAATTGAAGCTAGTTTTTAAAATTTGCCAAAAAGAGGTTCCTATGTGTCTTTTGTCTCCAATTGAGAGAAAACACTATTTGATTTTTGAAACATTTAAGGCAAAATTTTTGTTTGGATTTCAAGTTCTCTAAGTTTGATAAAGCAAAAAAAATATGTATTTAAGATGAAATTTCTATAATTTAGTAAAAAAATGGAAAAAAAATGGTTCAATTTGATTAAAAATTGAATATTTTATGCCAATTTGAAAATAAATTATAAAAAAAAATCAAAAAATAATATTTTTAATGCTCAAAAAACTGTAGAAAATTAAAATTTTTCAAAAAAAAAATTTATGAAATCGATTAAAAACCTTTGTATTTGGAGGCGCTGGGAATCGAACTGCTGCCTCCACGGATGCTAGGCGACCGCGCTAGCCAACCGAGCCATCGCTTGGTTGGAAATGTCTCCGACGTGGCTGCAACTTAAGGTGGTCGCGACGGTGATGAGCCTTTGTGGGATTTATCCCACATGCATCCCAAAATGGGATGCATAAGGCTTTATAAACTACGACACTCCCATCCAATGTCGATTGCCTGCGGGCAATCGACGAGTCTCGCCCACCCTTTTTGGACGTCGCCACATGGCGCCAGGGGTGGGCCTAGTCGAGTCCAAGTCAAGTCCAAGTCAGTCTTGTCGTCTAGTGGTTGTCTGCCACATTTCGAGTCTGAGTTAGTCCTCCAGTCCAATCAGCGTCCAGGTGGCACGTGGTCGTTGTGCCATGTGTCACCTAGTTAGTGTCCAGATGGTGCGTGGTCACGGTGCCACATGTCACCTAGTCAATGGTCCAAGTTGCACCTCGAGGTGCGTGTAGTCTAGATATCGTTAGATCTTGCCACTTGTCACTTCGTGACTGGTCGATTTTAGGTATCGAAGGGCCTCTTGCCCTCGTGGATGCCATGGTGGTCGAGGATCGAAGGGCGTTGCTACCGTCTTGGATCCCGAGGTTGTGGCCCACGTGTTCGTCCAGCTGGGAGGCGAGGGTGCTCCTGCCCTCTTGGTCCTCCCAGATTTGTGGAGGCCACATGGGTCTGTGGGCAGGCCTATGGGCCTGCGCGACGCATAAAGGCTTGGAGGGCCTACGTGTCGCCTACGGGGCTAGTAGGCTGCTACATGGGGTCCAATGGGCCTGCGTGATGCATGCAGGCCTGGTGAGCCTACGCGTCGCGTGTGGGTCCTTGAGGGCCTGCGCGTCACCTACGTGGGGGCTAGTAGGGCTGCTCCTGCAATCCATACCTACGGGCCTGCGAGCCTCGTGGAGAGTGGCAGAGATCCAAAAACCGCCTGGAAATCCGTGCGAGGAGACAGCAGGCCTAATGGTGCAGAAGATTCAGCAGGGAGGAGGCAACACAAATGCCAAGTAACCAGGTGGAACGAGCGATGCTCGTGTTATCCACCCCAACGAGGATACCAATGATGTAAAATGAACAAGAATTAGATTAGGAAATAATCAATCGAACATTAGGATTTGCCATTAACTTCAAAGTATAAATAGGTTACAAAATAGATTATTTAATGACTTAGCATTAGAAGTGCTAACGTTGTTTAATAATAGATTATTCTAACAAACTAACTAAATATCATAAGATATTTAGTTATTAACCATAGTAACTAGAAAGTAATTCGTAGCATAGTAACTATCTCCTATGGTAGAAAAGTAAATGTAATAACCTATGTAGTATAATGCAATATACTACCTATTTTATCCTCACTTTCATGTAGAACACCGATTTGGGCCTAGAACAGGTCTTTATCTCCCCTTAGACTAAAAATGAATGCCAACATTTTAGAAATATTCTTGGTCCTATCCCTCAAGCTATTGATACTCAAGGAGAGCCTCGATAACTTATCATATTTGATGTCGCACTCCTCTCGCAAATAACATAACTTATCCAAAATGGAACTATAGAGCTCAGTGGTGCTCTCAAAATTTACAAGTCTATTTGTTTCCTCCATCAATATTCTTCATATCATGTGGGCTTGGATGAAGACTCTAAAACCTCCATTGAGAGAACGAATATCCTGGGTCTAGGGGTTGTAATACTCCACACATGCAACCACTATTTTGAAGCAATTTTGCATCTCAGGTACTAGGTATTGATCTAAGGTGCTACTTCATATTCAAGCCTCGAAGGACTCAAAGGTACTATGGTTGAATCATTACCATGCCCCATATTTAAGATTATTAGTTCTTTTTGATAGCTTAGGGTCTACTACCCCTTTTGTTGCGTCTCTCAACAATTCAAAACCATGGCTTGGTAGATTCAGACTAGAATTTCCTAGCCAAAGGTGGATGGGGAAGCATGGATGGGGAAGCAACTGATGAAATAATAAAAGGCCCAATGTTAGTTGTTGGGCTATGGGTGTTGTTTCTTCTTCTCTCAATGGCTTCATGGACACTTTTGCATAAGTGGGCTCTAGTTTGCCTTAACCCTGTTTCTATTGCTCTATTACTTCAAAACTCTATTGATTCTAGCAATAAGAAGAGCTCTGAAGATAGGGGTTCCCTTTTTCTAGAATTTTCTTTTGGATTTTGGTACACATCGACTTTGAATTATCCATGCATGCAAATTGTTGCCCTTTGGAGAGGCAGTGGAATGTGTCTGTTGTCACTTAAATATTTATCTATTTAATTTCAAAATGAATACCTCCCTCCCAAGCCATAAAACTCTTTGTTTTAAGGATTTTTGATCTTGTCTACCATGAATGCATTGTATGGTTTCCTACACCCGAGAGATTTGGCACTTGTACCAAGGTATTGAATTTACATGTTTTACCTTAATGGGATAATCGATGAGGCATTAATGCTCCATGACATCCAACATGTGTTCTAATACTGATCGGATAATCAAATGAATTGATAGGGCGATGTTATCTGGGAAATCCTTATTTAATTTTGTTAATTATTTTTTCTTGTTGGTAGAACCATTGCCTGAGGTAGCCCTATCAGACCACTCCCTCATTCATTTTCACATTGAATGGATGGACGATGGAGGGTCACATCTGAGCATTCAGTTTAACCTGAATACATCAATGATTAATCATAAGCCTTCTCTTGCACACATCCAACATGTTTAGAATATGAATCCATGTCCTCACACCCCAAATGTGTGGATTGACTGGTGGAATAGTGCAATTGAGCGCACCACATGCTTCCTTCACATATATGGGCACCAACTAGTCCTTTTTCACTATTGATCATATAAGGCCACCATCTTGGACCTCCACCAAGCCACCATGGAGTTGGAAGCTCATCCACTTTTAACCACTCGATAACTCTATATGGCCAAGCTCTAACAACAACAAATAATCGATGCTCATGTGGCCCAAGGGGACTAACTCAAATCTAGATTTCATTGGCTTAAATTTTGGGATAGGATCTCGAAGAAATTCTTTTAGTCTCTTTGAGGAAGAGACACTGTCCAAAAAATCAAGAGAATCAAAGAGGAGTAGTAAGTGTTCGCTAAGTTACCTGATACCCTGCAAGTCTTTGGCTGATACTATCATGTTGGAAATATGAGCAAGTTTTGTTGTCATTTATGTCAAGAAGTCAGCACCATTAAGCATCAGTTTCAGTGAGCAGCATCAGTTTCAGGTTTCGTAATCAAGTGCAAAAGAAAGTTTCCTCCCAGGTGGTCAAATGAGGTTTAAAGGGCAAAAGGAAGGCCCAAGAAAAATAATATTATAATAATTTATTATAATATTAAAGGTGCAAGACCCAAATATTTAATTAATTATAAATTAATTATAATAGTTTTATTATAATTTAATTTATAAATTAATTTAATTAACTTTTAAAGTTATTAAGTTAATGGTAAATTAATATAATTTAATTATAAGTTAATTTATAAATTAATTAAACTAACCCTAAAGATAGGGTTATAAAGTTTATAATTCAAATTTTTGAATTATCGCCGACATCATCAAAGACAACCTAATACATATAAAAAGGGGTAAAGCTTTGGTAAATATCCCAATTCGCGATTAAAGTAATTGTGTGCACATTGCAAAAGAGAGTTATCGTGTGTTTTAAAAATTGAGCGTGGCAGCATATAGGATAAGGAGGAGAGCCTTTTGTTTCATATCCCAAAGCGCTCTGTAGCGCAACTGGCAGCAAAGGAGGTGCTGAGTTGTTGGCAAGCGTGAGGTGTAGGTATGGAATCTCGCGGGTTTACGTTTTGCAAAACAAAGAAGGTTTTGTTGGAGTAGTTTGTGCGCTAGGTGGAAAACAAAGGAAAGGCATTAGCCTTTTCCTTTGTCTAGAGGCTTGTAGCCCACGTGGTGGGAGCACATCTTTCTAAGGCACTTGGAGTGGTGAGGTTAGGTGTTCAAGCCTGTCGAAAGTGTTTTGTTGGGCTAAATAAGGTATGCGTCGATTTTTCTCTTATTAAGGTTGTAATTTTGGAGGTTGCTTTGTTGTGAAAAATAAAGGTTGATTAAAGTTTTTGAGGGAGATATAAGGTATTAAAAATTAAATATATTTTTTTAATTTTTGGTGATTAGAGTTTATGAAGTTGGAGATTATAAGGTGTATAAGGACTTTTCTATACTTGTTGTTGAGTGTAGTGTTATGGTGAAATTATTAAATTGAATATTGTGAGTTTGGAGATTATAATATGTACAAAAGGATTTGTTATTTTGTATGAAAAATAATCTTTGAGAAAATTATTTGTTGAGATATTGAGAGAGGTTGTGGTAACCTAACCCTAGTGTTGGTAAAGAAAATTTTGATTGTGGTTAAGATAGGTTTTGAAGACATATCTCCATCAAAATAAAAGGTATGGGTAAATCTTCCTTGTGAGAAAAATATTGTCTGATTAGATGTTGTGAATGCTAAGTTGGAGTGAAAATGATTTTTTGGTAAGCATTGTTGAGTTTGATTGTTAAAGGTTTTTTTGAGTAAGAGTTGATAATAAAAACCTTGTTTGATAAGCATTGTTGGAAATATTGAGTAAGCTTTCATATGCTTGAACTAGAGTTTGTGAAAGAACATGAGTATCATTGTTATGTGAAGTTGTGAACTATCCTGAACTAAGGTTTGTGAAAGATCATGAGTATCATTGTTATGTGAGATTGTTTGATAAGCATTGTTGGAAATAATTGAGTGAGTGATTCATATGCTTGGACTAGGGTTTGTAAGCAAGGAAGTATTTCATTGAGTAATTGATTGAGTGGAGTTGATTGAGCCTAGTCAAGTGGAAGTGTTGAAGTGATAGTTCTAATTTTGTGAAACAAATTGTTCTATATTCTGAATTGATTAGAGAAAGAGGTTGGAAGTGATTGAGTGTTTGTAAGTGTGAAACATGTTGAGTCTCTAACAATTTTCTATATGTTTTTGTGGTAAAAAGAGAAATTGAAAGTTATTGAGCATTGTTGTGAGTGTGAAGCATATTGAGTCTCTAACAATTCTCTATATGTTTTTGTGGTAAAAGGAGATATTGAAAGTGATTGAGCATTGTTGTGAGTGTGAAGTATATTGAGTCTCTAACAATTCTCTATATGTTTTTGTGAGATTGAACAAGTTCTAGTGAGGACTTGTTGAGCAGATTGGACAAGTTCTAGTGAGGACTTGTTGAGCAGATTTGAGGTAAGTCTTTGTGAAGACTTGTTGAGTATATTTGAGGTAAGTATTTTTGAAGACTTGTGGAACAAATTTGAGGTAAGTCTTTGTGAATATTTGTTGAGCAGATTTGAGGTAAGTCTTTCTGAAGACTTGTTGAGCAGATTTGAAGCAAGTCTTGAAGAAGACTTGTGGACAAATTAGTGCGAGCTTTTGTGAAAGTTTACAATATAGATTTGAAGACAGGGATTGAGAGCAGATCGGACAAGTTCCAGAGAGGACTTGTGGACATATTAGTATGAGCTTTTGTGGAAGCTTACAATGCATAGTTGAGACAATTCTTTGAGAATACTTGAGAGCAGATTTGATTGATTGATTTGTTCAAACCTTGAGTTAAGGTTTGGAGCAGATCTAGAAAAGTTAATTTGTGATTGAGTCAAACTTTGTGTTAAGGCTTGAGGACAGATATTGAGTAGATTTATGCTAGACCGAAGGATTGTGTTTAATGCAGATTTGAGGACAGAGTTTGGTGCAGATTTGAGAACAAGTTTGTGCCAGACCAGAGACAAAGATTGAGCAGATTTGTGCTAGACCGAAGGACTGTGTTTAGTGTAAATTTGAGATAAAGCTACGAGCAAGCTTTGGAGGTGATAAATTATAAAGGATAACAGTATCCAATGGATAGAGGTCCATTAGCCAGGGCAATGAGGATAGGTCTTTTGAGTGAGGATAAGAGTCTTTAGTGGATAGATATCCATTAGCCAGTGTAGTGGAGGTAGCAGTTCTTCTAGAATATCACCAACTAGAGCAGAGGAGAAGGAGTTCTCTTATGGATAGAAATGCATGAACCAGCAGAGGATATTGGTATCTCCTATGGATAAATATCCATGAACTTGATTAGGGTATTTGTGTCTCCTTTGGACATAGGTCCATAAACATTGTAATAGGGAAAGGTTTCCAAAGAGATTTGTTGAGAAACTTTTAGTGAAAAATATTCTCCGTGGAGTAGCCCACATTGGGTGAACCATGTTAAATTAGTGTCTCTACTGTGTATGGTGATTTGTGCATTGCTTTGATTCCTGTTATTGATATTCCTATTGATACATTGCATAATATTGATTGGGAAAAAAAAAGTAAAAAGTGGTCTTATACTGTTCACCCTCCCTCTCAGTATAAGCTTGTGTTCGTCAATTGGTATCAGAGCGGGTTCCTTTAGAACAGGTTAACAACTTGAAAGAAAAGCTTACAAGAATACAAATGGATTCCAAGAGTGGATCCTCAGATAATTCAGCATGAGTGTTTGATGAAAGCGATTATGTATTTTGGAGTATGAGAATGAAGATTCATCTGATAGCATTTGGTAATGAAATATGGGAAGCAGTTGAAAATGGATACACACCACCAGCTACTCCACCTATAGATAAATATGGTAAGCTTCTACATAATTACAATTCAAGAGCAATAAATGTAATTTTGAGAGGTTTGCATAGAACAGAGTTTGTTAAGGTTATGCACTGCAAGTCAACAAAAGAAATTTGGGATAAAATGCAAGGCATATATGAAGGAGATAAAAATGTTAACAAGGTAAAGTTTAAAAATCTCAAGGGATAATTTGAAGATCTAAAAATGAAGGATGAGAAAAACATTAGTGCTTATCTACTTCGTGTAGATGAGGTTGTTAACTCCATGCAAGGACTTGGACTTGAGGTTCAAGAATCTAATGTTTGTGATAAGATCTTAAGATCTCTCCCAAAAAGGTTTAGTGAAAAAATTTCTGCTATAGAGGAATCAAAATATGGTGATCTTTTGACAAGGGATGAATTACTTGGCATTCTTACAACTTTTGAGATGAGAACAAAAGAGGAACCTAATCTTCGAAAAGAAGCAGCCTTTAAATATACTAATAAGACAAAGGGTAAGAAGTCAGATTCAAGTAATGAGTCATCCAGTGATGAAGAAGCAAATTATGGTAGAAGGAACAAAGATTCAAAATCAATTAGATGTTTCAATTGTGGAAAGTATGGTCACTATGCAACTGATTGTCAAGAAGCTAGAAATAACAATAATGAAGAAAACAAGATCATAAGAACAAGGAATACAAAAAATACAGGTACCAAAAGAAAAGCAGGGATGGCCAAGGCAAGCAAGGAAAGAGGTTCTTCCATAGATAGAAGAAGAGTTTCTATGTAGACAAGGCAAGTAAGTAGTCAGGTGATAGTGATAATAGTTCCTCAAAAAATGATAAAAATGAAGTTATATTTCTGGAAAAAGAAAAGGAAATGGTTAGGAAAATGTGACCAATAATACTCAAGTGTTTTAGATGTGGTAACTTTGGTCATCTTGAAGATAGTTTTACAAAGAGTGGTTTCAGTTTTAGTGATGATGAATATAAAGATACACTTGAAGGACCAGAAGAGAATCTTCTAATGACATTAGAAGAAGAAGGAGGTGATCCTATAGAAGATAAGTCAGAAAAGAATGAAGATGTTTTCAAAGGCAAACAAATAGAGGAAGAATCAAAAATAGGAGAAGTTGATCTTGAAGGTGAACTTATTCATACCCTTGATGCATTAAAGAAGGTAAGAAAGCAAAAATCCCAACTTAAGCTTCAATTTCAATAATGTGATGAAGAGAAAGGAAATATTATAGAGGATCTAAATAAGTCAATGGCTAAGACAAGGAAGTTTAAAGATAATTTAGAAGCAAAGGTCTTGGAATGTGAAAGGTTAGAACATGAAGTGGCTCTACTAAGGGAAGAAGTAAAAGATTCTAAGGATAAGTTACACAATTTTGGAAGGAGCTCAAATATTGTAGATAAGATTATCAAGGTACAACGATGGTCAACAAACAAAACAGGTCTTGGTTTTGAACAGGTACAAAAGAAACAAGGAGAGGAGTCAACCTCAAGTTTTGAAGAAGAAGAGAGTGTAAGAGAGAGTGAAACTTATGAGGATGAGTTGAACAACAAAAAATTAAACAATGAAAGGAACAAAGCACAAAAGAGGAACATATGGAACAAGAATCATAATAGGGTAAAAGAGACTAAGAGACCAATAAGGTCAAGGCAAGGTAGTTTCAATGGACGATGCTTCTCATGTCACAATTTTGGGCACAAAGTTTCTTAGTGCAGGACACATGAAATATAGGAATATGGAAAATTAAAAAACAAGCAACCTTTTCAAAGGTATTGCTACTCTTGTAATCAGTTTGGTCACAGAGTAATAAATTGTAGGGTTCATGATAGGAATAGATATGTCTTCACCAGGAGAAATCCCAATACATTTGTACCTCCAAGGAATAATAATATTAAGTGTTATAAGTGCAATAATGATGGACATACAACAAAGTGATGTAGAGCAAAAATTCCAAAGACAAGCAAGAACAAAAATAGTTAGAGGAATCAGAAGGACCAAATGAGAAGGAAAGTGGACAAAGGTAAATATCAGTGCATGCTGGGAGTAGAAATACTCCCACCCCAGAATTAACCACCTCAAAAGGAGGTGAGGGAGGGGCTAAGCTAAGAGTTTCATTCTTAGCATCGAGCCCCAAAGGTGACCCTTTGCCATTGATATAAAAGTGGGAGAGATTTGAGTAAGGGGGAGAGATTTGATTTAAGGGGAGAGCATTGAGCCAGGGGAGTAGTTTCCCAGGGGATCAGAATAGAAAAACGTTAAGTAAATGATAAAAGATAATTGGGTTACCATCAATGACAAAGGGGGATATTATTGGAAATATGAGCAAGTTTTGTTATCATTGATGTCAAGAAGTTAGCACCAGTAAGCATTAGTTTTAGTGAGCAACATTGGTTTCAAGTTCTGTAATCAAGTGCAAAATAAATTTTCCTCCCAGGTGGTAAAATGAGGTTTAAAGGGGCAAAAGGAAGGCCCAAGAAAAATAATATTATAATAATTTATTATAATATTAAAGGTGCAAGACCATCCTTCTTACAAATGTGTATGCTCCTATTGATTACAATGGTTAAGTGAATTTGTGGGAGCACATTTGCTTTGTGAGAAGTTTGGTTCCCTTATACCCATGAATTTTGGTTGGAGACTTCAACTATATCACTTGTATGGAGGAGAAACATGGTGGGGTGGACCATATCGAGCCTTTTTCTTCTGTTTCCAGTGCTTATGTCCATGCCCTAAACTTGGTTGACATCAAGCCAGATAATGGGATCTTTACTTGGCACAATAAAAGGTGTGGGGAAGCTTCCATCTCAGAGAGTCTGGATAGGTTTTTGATATCCGGTTATTGGATGGGTAATAACTGAAGTGCTAGTTCTATGATTCCGGAGGGTAGGGGATCCGATCATTGGCCTATCAAACTCTCCGCTTTGGAGTTAGGGCTAAAAAAGAATCCCTCCTTTAAGTTTCAACTTATGTGGCTTCGTGATCCTAAGCTTCATGATTTCATGCGAGGTTGGTGGACCACCGGCAAACCTCCTCATGGCACCGCTATGTATTCCTTTATGAAGTGACTACAATTTGTAAAACATAAATTGAAGAGATGGAATAGACTGAATTTTGGGAACCTTTCCTTGGCTAAGCTGGCAACTCTTAGGAGGATGGAAGAATATTCAAGGAATATTAGAGATCAGGGATTCACGAAGGAGCTTCTTGTTGAGGAATCTGAGGCTACGAAAGACCTTGCTGAATGGGAACTGAGGGAAGAAATTTTTTGGAAACAAAAATCTCGAGTAGATTGGCTTCAGGAAGGGGATAGGAACACAACCTTCTTTTATAACTCAGTTAAGGCTCGTCGTGATGGTAACCTGATTACCTCTCTTGTGAATTATCAGGGTGCCCTGCTCTATTCTTTCAAGGATATTTTAGAAGAGACTAAGAGGTATTTTTCCTCTCTCTTCAAGGAGGACTCCCTATCAGATGATGATAATGAAAAGCTTATTCTAAATTGTATGCCAACGATTGTTTCTAGAGAGATGAATGAGCACTTGATAGGTCCAATTTCCCTTGAGGAGTTGGAAAATGTTGTATTCAATATGAAAAAAGGAAAAGCCCCAGGTCCAGATGGATTTTCGATTGAGTTTTATTAGGAGTTTTGGGATTTAATCAAATTTGATCTTTTGGAGGTGGTCCATGAGTCCCAAAAGAAAAAATAGATGCTAAGGGCCCTAAATGCTACCTTTGTGGTGCTTATACCCAAAAAAGAGGGAGCAAATTCCTTGGATATGTTCAGGCCTATTACTCTCTACAATGTTGTGTATAAGATCATCACAAAAATTATTGCTGAGAGGTTAAATATATGGTTGAGAAAAATTATCTCTGAGGAGCAAGGAGGGTTTGTTGCTGGCCGATAAATCTAGGATGGGGTTGTTATTGCTATAGAAGCTATTCACTCGATGGAAACTTCTAAGGAGAAAACTATGTTTATTAAGTTCGACATGGCCAAAGCCTATGATCGAGTCAGATGGTCCTTTCTTTAGAAAGTTCTTGTTGCTTTTGGATTTAAGGAGGAATGGATTAGATGGGTGATGAGTTGTGTTTCTTCTTCATCATTCTCTGTTCTTGTTAATAATGAGCCATCAAAGCTGTTTGAGGCCTCAAGGGGATTGAGGCAAGGAGATCCTTTATCTCCTTATTTTTTTATCATTATGGCGAAAGGGTTGGGAAGATTTCTCAAGTCTCAAGTCATGCAGGGTCTCATTCAGGGGTGGAAGTGGGATAGTAGTTTGCCACCTCTTTCCCACCTTCAATTTGTTGATGATACTGCTTTGTTGGTAGTTGCCACTATCAAGGAAGCTGGCAATATTATACAGTCTCTTGACATTTATCTTGGTGCTTCTGGACAGATGATTAATGAGGACAAGTCTTCTATTTTCTTCTTCAATACCCCTCCTCTTATTCAAGCCAGGATTGCTCGCATTCTAAGATTCAAGGTTGGGACTCCCCCTTCATTTATATTGGTATTCCAATTTCATCTCATCCTCTACCTAGATCTTCTTGGCAGTCTATGCTTGATAAGTTTAGAAAGAAGATGAATCGCTGGACTTTCATATGGCTATCCACTATAGGTAGAGTGTTGCTTTTAAAATCTGTTGTTCAAGCTTTACCCATTTATAGATGTTTTGTACAAATAGCTCCCTCTCACTTCATCAAGGACATGGATGCTTTGTCAAGACATTTTTTATGGTCTGGAAAACTTGATCAATCTAAATGGAGTTTGGTTAGGTGGGATTCTATATGTAGGCCGGTGCAAGAGGGAGGCCTTGGGTTGTGACAGACAACTCTTTTTGGGCAAGCTTTGGCTGCAAAACTTTATTGGAGATGGTGTACCTCTCAAGATCATATTTGGGCTAAAATATTATCTTGTAAATACTTGAGAGGTATTTATGAGGTTGAGATCCCTAGAGTCAGCTTGGTTGGGAAAGGTTCAGTTATCTAGGACACTTTGAAAAAAAGGATCTAATTTAATCAAGCAAGGTCTGTTCTGGATTTGCAATCAGGGATTAAATGCTCTTTTTTTGGAGGATTCTTGGGATGGCCACCCTCCTATCTTGAATCAATATCCTAGGTTACGTTCCCTAAGAATTTTTTTCTTGGAAGCAGTTGGTCTCATGTGGAGGACTTTAAAAAAATCTAGTCTTTTGGAAATATGGAGATGTACAGGTGGAAAGATCCGCAAGAATGGCCCCAGGGGAGACTGGCCAAGGACAAAGAGGTACTTGCTCTTATTCTTACGAGGAGGTCTTGTTCTTCAATGAGGGGTAAAGATATTCTAGCGTAGAACCTTGATCCTAAGGGAACCTACTCGGTAGCCTATGGTTATAAGGTTCTTGATAAGCAAAAGTATGGGAGTCTTCCTGTCACTTGGTGGAAAAAGATGTGGAACAAATTTGCCTAGAAAAAATGTAACTTCTTTCTCTGGTTGGTAGCTCATAATAAATGCCTCACTTGGGATAATGTGAGAAAGAGGGGATTTCAGGGTCCCTCTTTTTGTATCCTTTGCAGTAATAATGAGGATGACTCTTCTCATTTATTTTTCCAATGCTCCTTTGCCAGAGACATTTGGCACCATTGGTGAAGTGCCTGGAACCATCCATTTTTTCATGTGCTATCCCTGGTGGAGTTTTGGAGTAGTCTAGGCAAACCTTCGGCCAAGGCCCCCTTCCTTCGGGTGGCTTGGAATTTGGGCCCTTCTTGCATCATCTAGAAAATTTGGCTCGAATGAAACCGATGCATATTTCAGGGTAGTTATTTGGTTGTTCAACAGATCTGGCAAAGGATCCTGTATATGGTTCAGGAAACTATCCATAGCAAATGTGATGTGGACCCTCTTTTGGATTCTAGGGAGGAGAAGGTACAACAAGCCCTTGGTCTCTTTGGGGGTGGTGTGAACTCTTATAGCCCTAGTAGGGTTTCTCAGCTCAACAAGAAGGTTAGGAGAGATGGTAGGTGGATGCCACCCCCTAGAGGAGTTTTAAAAATTAATACTGATGGATTGTCCAAGGGTAATCCTGGACATGCTAGCATTGGCGATGTTGGGAGAGATTCTACTTGTGGTGTCAATTTTTTCTTTTCCATTTATAAAGGTGTTCACTCCAACAATTTTATGGAAGCTCTTACAATTCTTGAGGTCTTGCGGAGGGGGTTTTCTCTTGGCTGGCATAGGATTATCTGTGAGTCTGACTCTCAAATTATGGTTAATATTTTAAACAGTAAAAGGGTGGAGGAAGTTAATTGGAAATTGGCCTCTGTAGCCGTTCAGATTCTCAGAATGAGTGAAGATTTCGAATTTATATCCTTTGTGCACATTCCAAGGGAATGGAATGTGGTTGCTGATTACCTGGCCAAAAGGGCTTCTAAGTTGCTGGATCCTTGGAGTATCGATAATTGGGAGAGTCTCCCGTCTGGGTACTCTCAACGCCTATGGGAGTTGATCCACAAGGATGTACATACTTAATGTGGGTTTGTTCTTGTTGTCTTTTTCGGGTGTCATTCTAGTCTAGTGGTTTTAGCCTATTTTGCTGTTTATTTGGTTGGAAGCTCAGTTGTACTCTGTAATCTAGACTTTTTATCAATAAATTTTTACCCCTTTATTTAAAAAAAAAAGGTGCAAGACCCAAAGATTTAATTAATTATAATAGTTTTATTATAATTTAATTTATAAATTAAATTAATTAATTTTAAAGTTATTAAGTTAATTGTACATTAATATAATTTAATTATAAGTTAATTTATAAATTAATTAAACTAACCCTAAAGATAGGGTTATAAAGTTTATAATTCAAATTTTTGAATTGTCGTCGACGTCATCGAAGACATAGCCTAATACATATAAAAGGGGGTAAAGCTTTGGTAAATATCCCCATCCGTGATCAAAGTAATTGTGTGTGCATTGAAAAAGAGAAAGTGATCGTGTGTTTTGAAAATTGAGCGTGGTAGCATATAGGACAAGGAGGAGAGCCTTTTGTTTCATATCCCAAAGTGCTCTGTAGCACAACTGGTAGCAAAGGAGGCACCAAGTCGTTGGAAAGCGTGAGATACAGGGATCGAATCCAGTGGGTTTACGTTTTGTAAAGCGAAGAAGGTTTTGTTGGAGTAGTTTGTGTGCTAGGTGGAAAATAAAGAAAAGGCATTAGCCTTTACCTTTGTCTAGAGGCATGTAGCCCACGTGGTAGGAGTGTGTCTTGCTAAGGCGCTTGAAGTGGTGAGGTTAGGTGTTCAAAACCCGCCAAAAGTGTTTTGCTGGGCTAAATAAGGTATGCGTCGATTTTTCTCTTATTAAGGTTGTAATTTCGGAGGTTGCTTTGCTGTGAAAAATAAAGGTTGATTAAAGTTTTTGAGGGAGATATAAGGGTATTAAAAATTAAATATTTGATTTTAATTTTTGGTGATTAGATTTTATGAAGTTGGATATTATAAGGTGTATAAGGACTTTTCTATACTTGTTGTTGAGTGTAGTGTTATGGTGAAATTATTAAATTGAATATTGTGAGTTTGGAGATTATAAGGTGTACAAAAGGATTTGTTATTTTGTATGAAAGATAATCTTTGAGAGAATTATTTTTTTGGTATCTTAAGAGAGGTTGTGGTAACATAACCCTAGTGTTGGTAAAGAAAATTTTGATTGTGGTTAAGATAGGTTTTGAAGACATATCTCCATCAAAATAAAACATATGGGTAAATATTCCTTGTGAGAAAAATATTGTTGGATTGGATGTTGTGAATGCTAAGTTGGAGTGAAAATGATTGTTTGGTAAGCATTGTTGAGTTTGATTGTTAAATATTTTTCTGAGTAAGAGTTGATGATAAAAACCTTGTTTGATAAGCATTGTTGGAAATATTGAGTAAGCTTTCATATGCTTGAACTAGGGTTTGTGAAAGAACATGAGTATCATTGTTATGTGAAGTTGTGAACTATCCTGAACTAAGGTTTGTGAAAGATCATGAGTATCATTGTTATGTGAGATTGTTTGATAAGCATTGTTGGAAATAATTGAGTGAGTGATTAATATGCTTGGACTAGGGTTTGTAAGCAAGAAAATATTTCATTGAGTAATTGATTGAGTGGAGTTGATTGAGCCTAGTCAAGTGGAAGTGTTGAAGTGATAGTTTTAATTTTGTGAAACAAATTGTTCTATATTATGAATTGATTAGATAAATAGGTTGAAAGTTATTGAATGTTTGTAATTGTGAAACATATTGAGTCTCTAACAATTCTCTATATGTTTTTGTGGTAAAAAGAAAGATTGAAAGTGATTGAGCATTGTTGTGAGTGTGAAGCATATTGAGTCTAACAATTCTCTATATGTTTATGTGGTAAAAAGAGAGATTGAAAGTGATTGAGCATTATTGTGAGTGTGAAGCATATTGAGTCTCTAATAATTCTCTATATGTTTGTGAGATTAAACAAGTTCTAGTGAGGACTTGTTGAGAATATTGGACAAGTTCTAGTGAGGACTTGTTGACCATATTTGAGGTAAGTCTTTGTGAAGACTTGCTGAGCAGATTTGAGGTAAGTCTTTGTGAAGATTTGTTGAGCAAATTTGAGGCAAGTTTTTGTGAAGACTTGTTGAGTATATTTGAAGCAGCTGTTAGCGAAAAGTGGCTCAAAGGTTGACCAATCCAGGGCCTGGGGACTGGCCTTCGCTTAAATTTCTACCAGTAAAAGTTGTTGCGATGAGAATTTGACTCAACGATGAATAACCTATCTGTTGCAAGCAGGTAACTATGTAGAACATTTTCATCAACATGTTAACTGCATTAAACTACTAATCACGTAGTTTGTGTGTGTACATAGACTTAGCTTGTGCCAAACTTCCAGTTTACCAGACCCATTAATCAACAAAGAAATTTGCGAAGTTTAGAAACTTAGGAGTAATAAAGAGATTGCATTGAGTTAGCCTGGATTTGGTGAGACAAGGACTAGGAATTCCCAGCACTTATTATTACATATCTAATCAATATTAAATATTGAATAAAATAAAATGATTTTAATTACATTTTAATGCTTTGATTAAGGATAGGACCTGGGTTTAGTGGCGAATGACTTACGTCCTTCTTTATCGGTCGGGAGGAGAGGCCTCCATAAAAAAGTGCAAAGAGATAGCATCCTCCGCATCGAGGTGTTTAAGATTAATACTTATGGCTCTTCCAAAGAAAATTTTGGGTATGCACGTATTGGTGGTGTTGGGAGAGAAAGTAGTGGTGCAAGTCTTTTCATTTTCTTCTGTTATAAGGGAAAACAAACTAATATATGGAGGCCCTTGCTATTCATTTTGCTTTGTAAAAAGGTTATACTATCGGATGGCGCAAAAGATAATCTGTGAGTCGTACTCTCAGATTATTATTAATTTGTTGAAGACTCATAATTTTTCTAATGTTCATTGATAGCTGGGCTCGGAAAATCATTCAAATTTGTCGGCATCTGGAGTTTATTTTCTTTGTTCATATTTAGAGGGATAGTGTGGCTGATTGCCTAGTAAAATGAGCTTCTAAGTTTCAAGAAGACTGAAATGTTAGGGAATAGGATCAACTCCCATTGAATTGTTCTTGCCATCTTACTAATTTGCTTGTTGTAGATATGCCTAGTTGACGTTGTTGTTTGTTGAATGTATTTTGGCCGGGTGCTCGATGATTTTCAGGGTCTCTTTCTTCTAACCCTTATAAAAGTTATTGTTTTGGATTTCTTTAATTCAATATATTTTTACCATTAAAAAAATATAAGAACAACTGTTTTGGAGTGATTTTCTTATGATATTTATCAACAATTTTATCTGTTTTTTTAGTACGCAACCTTCAAACAATAATGGACCTCTAAATCTTACTTCATTGTCATTCGATTTATTTATTGTTATTATTTTTTATTATTTTATAATTATTATTTTATTAATTAAAATATAATAATTTGACAAATAACAAACATATATAGTTATTAATTGTCTAAGAAACAAAGGGACGTTTTGAAGACTCAGAAAATAAATCATTAAGGAATAGAAAATTGTATACTAACTTTTTTTTTTAAATAATTTTTTTTAATTAAAATTATTTACTTTATTTTTATTAAAAATATAATTTTTAATCGATTATATAAGATTGAAATGTTTATTTTTTTTATTTACATGGTGGAATTAGTAGCCGATCCAGTAGGTTGTTTGGTTGTGGTATTATGATTAACTTGACAATTTTTTTTTTTTTAAAAGTCACCTTGTTCTGAGAGATTACGACCAGGGGGTTCTACACCGTCAAAATTATTCGGAAGTCGTGCCCTACCCACACCACTTTATAAATTGGATTTTATGTACCCAATTCAACTTTTTGGTAGGGTGGGTACCCAATTCAACTTTTTGGTAGGTGGAGATTCGAACATAGGACCTCCCTTGGAGAATTGTCCTCTCCTCTTCAACTCACCTACAACACTTGGGCCTAAAAAATAATATTATATAATATTGTTTTACAAAAATTAAACTTTTATCTCTTCTTTGAAAGTTTAAGAATCTAACTGTTTGAACTAATACTATGTAAGTCTGAAACGCTTCTTCATATAAAGAAGTAAAATATCTTAGTGAAACTTTTTAATATCAAATTCAATCAATAACAAAAGACATTTCTTAAAAAAATCAATACAAAAATATAAGATACTTTGATGAAAAAGTTAATATCAATTTTTATAAATAACAAAAGACATGCTTATAAAAAGAATTGATTACATAGTTTCATTTTATTTTATTATATAAGATACTTTGATGAAAAAGTTAATATCAATTTTTATAAATAACAAAAGACATGCTTATAAAAAGAATTGATTACATAGTTTCATTTTATTTTATTATAAAAGGATTGTTAGAAACATTGTTGTAATCAGTTCACATTTTCCTCACGACTCAAGCATCCCATGCCATCATTTCCTTATCACTAGTTGTAATGCCAAATGAATAATTACATATATAACATTTTGTTGCTATGAAACCATATTATATGATATGTTATATATTTGTTTATTTATTCTTTAAACCAATTTGTGTAGCAATTAATATATGTGAACCTATTTTCATTGTAACATTTGTATGAAAATTCTTAATATAAATCACCAACCCTCACTTTTAATATATGAAACTAATTTTTATAAATGTATAAATTAAACAATAATTCTTTTGTTTGTCTTATGAATGAAAAACGTTTAAATATAGTAACGTCTATGTGTTTTATGAAAGGTGATTAGAATTTCAAACTAATAAAAATTATTTTAAAATAGTTTTTAATATGTTTTCACCTATATAATATTTAAAATTCAAATAAATTAATAAAAAAGTAAGAAAAAATAAATTAGTGTAATTTTATAAATTAAATCTTAATTCATATCCTTGTATTAAGTTAAACATTTTTGCAATAATATGATTCGTTATAATATCACACTAATTTGTTAAAATGATATAATAATAACAAGGAAAATAATATCAACTAACATATTCTTCTACCAATTTTTAAGAGCCAAGCCATCAATTTCATAGAGTTAGTTTTCAAACATAAGTTTGATGCCATTCTATTGGTTAGGATCCTCAACTACTATACCTATCACAAATAAAATCTTACCCTCTTAAGATTGATTTTTGAACTACTCCAAACTTTTGTATTACCTATTCAAACTATAAGTCTTTATATTAATCCCTAAAGAAATCAATGACAAACCCCCGCATTCCTCTAATAACTAATAATATTAAAGCACTCAAATATCCATTTAATCATGATTGATATGAAGTGTTGTAACACTGTGCAAATAGGTCCTTTATTACAAGAACCGAGTGAGCATAGTACATAGCAACTCCACGAAAGAATTAGTAAATTCTAAAATGTATTGAAGTTTATATTTATTCACATTTTCAAAAGTAGGCTTACCTTCTATATCAAATCACCACTTGGACAATATGTTGTAGCACTTAAATTCATCTAGTACTTTCATACTGTGAATGAGATTTCAATAACTCCATCTACATTGATCAAACTTTGTAGGGCTAATGCATTACTTTCCATGGTGTAATGCATGTGTGGTTTAAGTAATTTGAAAGTAGGGTGCATTACATTAGAATGTTTACGACTTGAACAATATGTTGTAGCACTTAAATTCATCTAGTACTTTCATAGTGTGAATGAGATTTCAATAACTCCATCTACATTGATCAAACTTTGTAGGGCTAATGCATTACTTTCCATGGTGTAATGAATGTGTGGTTTAAGCAATTTGAAGATAGGGCGCATTACATTACAATGTTTATGGGTTGTAATAATATAGGACTCCATGCAAGCAATATGTCCCCAGCTTGTTCATTTGTATTTCATTATTATTGATTAGAACTTTAAACTCTTTTAACTACTACATTAGACCAAAGTACCTTTCTTCAAGGACAAATTTACATAAAAAAGAAAGGTTTACTAGTGATTTACAAGTTGGTAAATATCAACATCATTTGCACACATATGAACTTTGGCTTATTTCCAACTTGTATCATTTGTGGGAGTGAAGACCCTATTTATTTAAGATCTAAAATGGAAAAATAAATTAAATGACAAAAAAAACTTCAAAGTTTTAAAATATTAAAAAAATATATCACTCTCTTTGCATCTCTCTTTCTCCCATCAAACAATAAGAAGAATTGTATCATGGTAATCCAAAAAGAACATCTTATTTTCTTCTAAACCCTCAATAAACATAATAGAGTAATATTAGACTAGGATGCTAACAATGCTTAATCTTTGAGTTGCTCCAAATAAGACTAGTTTGGAAAATCTAAAAGTAATACTATGGATATGTATTGATTTTTAACTTTAGTGAATGTGTAAGAATATTTCCTAATATTCATAAATTGAAATTATACCATTTCTATAGCAACCTTCCAATTGATATGCCATTTCTTTATCTGTTTGACAAACATTCCATTCACGATGATCTTCTTTTTATGCCAACGTGGCAAGCCATAGATTTTTGGGTTCACTTTACTCACAAGAGGAGACACGTACATCATTTTGACATTTACGTTTCACATTGTAAAACCCTCATTCAATTCATTGATTTCCAGTTGAGGATGAGGATAAGCCCATATCTTGAAGAAGATTAATAAAGGACCAAAGAGAACAGACCTTTAGCAACTCAATCCCATAGGATTTACTCCTCCTAATGTTTAAGCCACTTAATCTACTACATGACATGGTTTTAATGTTCAACAATAATTTTATAAAAAAATAAAATAGTTTTTTTAATTTTACTTATAATTAATTTAAAAAAAACATATCTTTTATTATTTATTTAATTTATTATTTAAATATTTTATAAAAATATCTCACATCCTTGCATTAAAATATTTTGTTTGTCTTTTGTTATTTATCAAATTTAATATTAAAATGTTTCGTTAAATTTCCACCACGTCCTGAAAACGAGTTTCACCATCTTACCTTGAGAATATTCTGTAGACTAGTTAATAACTATTTCTCAACTGTGCATATGATAACTATGGACAACTACCGACTTGAAAATAATTTTTATATTTTTTAATTATAAAATTATTATTTTCTAGAAAAACATCAGTGTAAGTAATACTTTTTGCTGTCAATTAAATTTATTTGGTAGCAGTTTTAAGGATGTAATTTATACTTGCTGCAAATTAAGTTTATTTGGAAGCAGTTGGACCATGCCATCTCAATCCATGTTGATAGACATAATAATGCAGGATTGTTTAACTTGCAGGATTTTTTAGTTAAACATGAAAGTTGGGTTGGATACATGCTGGATTCTAAGGATTGAATGGTTAGAGGTGAATGATAGGTTCAGAGTCCAGTAAGCCTTGTGGATCAATGAAGGATGAATAGTTATTTGTTGGATTTTTAGCTGTCTCTTGTAGCACTCTATGGCTCTTTTTGGGATAGCACTGGTAGTTAGTGTTTCCAGGACTGTCAAGTCTCTTAGGTTACTTAGGATCAGTCGAAAGCAAAAATGGAGCAGGTTAAAAATGTCTGCTCTTTAAATGGTACTCAATTTTCTGTTATTTTTGGAAATATTAATCCAAGTTTTATTCAAATTTTAGAACTTGCCAAAAGTTAAAAACCTATAACTATAATTTAATTCTTATTCTATTAACATAATTTTAATTCTTATTCTATTAATATAATTTTTATTACTTTTAAAAAAAAACTAATCCTTTTGCTGCAGAAAAACATCCCAAGGATCTACTGCAATGTAATTTTCCCCAACAAAATTTGGCTTTTCTTTTCGTTTGCTCCGCGTAGACACTCAACACGCACAATTCCCCTGGCTTAAATGGACAATTTTATGATTTCTTTTGTGATGGGCAGCAAATGCATTTGAGTTGTGAGGCATTTGGAATTCTGAGTTGCATTTGATCAAAAAGGTATCTGAACAAAAACCCAAGGAAAAAAAAAAAATCAACTGCTAGCTAAAGGTATTTGAATCTTCTAAATATTCTGATCTATTTTTCAAATACTCTACCCTCAACAAGTATGAAAGAACTTAATTGGGGGATATGGCCTTCTACAAATACTGTCTTCACCAGACCCGCAAGATCACCACATTTCCTCCCAATCACTTAATAAAGCCTACAACAATTAAATCATGCACATAAAATCCATGTCGGTCGCAAATATTGACAGAATGACTTGTCCAAATTTTTGCCACTGTATTACATCATCAAATTTTCTTGATGTTTTCTAATTTAAAAATAAGGGGCTTCTAATATAAATTTTCTAATCATGAATGTCTGGTTACAAAGGCAAAATCTAAAATATAGCGAGGGAGAAACAATCCAAAAGTGTACTTCCTACTGCCTGACTAAGGACATATAGATAAACATTGTCCAATGCACCCATCTCCAGTGAATCTGAATTCAGAGAGTGTATATGCAAAGTTGAAACTGTATGGCTTTGGATGCTCAGAGACACTGGCAATTTCTGATGTGGAAGAAATTAGGATAGAATAATTTTTATATTCTGTTCTCAACAGATAGGTGATGTGGTGTCCCACACATTTCACAACCATGGAAAAATACCCCATTCTCAAATGTGCAGGACATGCAGTTCCACACAAGAACTGTCCTGTCAGTGTTCTGCATCTCAGTCAATCCAATAAGCTCCAGGTTAAGCATCCTACTTATATAAGAGTTTTGTGGTTCATCCATAACAGAGTTATCACAATCAGCAGCCCCATGAGGTGCCTCACACCTTTCACAAACATGAAGAAACACTCCATTCTCAAATGTGCAAGACATACAGCTCCAAACCAGGCCTGTTTTATCGAAGCTCTGTATCTCATACTCGGGATTAGGCATCCTACTTACAGGAAAGCTTTGTGGGTCATCCATAACAGAATTATCAGTAGCAATGGTCTCATGAAGTGTCCCACAATTGTCACAAACATTGAGAAACACTCCATTCTCAGATGTGCATGACATACATTTCCAAACAAGGCCCGTTCTGTCAGTGTTCTGCATTTTAGCCAATCCAATAAGCTCGGGATTGAATCTCCTACTTACGGAAGAGCTTTGTGAGTTATCCATGACAGAACTATCAGTAGCTACAACCCCACGAGATGCCCCACAACTGTCACAAACAGTAAGAAACACTCCATTCACGGATGTGCATGATTGGCACTTCCAAACTAGGTTCTCCTGCACCTCAATTGTTTGGAATGAACTTTCAACACGATTCTCAGCTGCATCCCAAAAACTGATTATTAACTGAGGTGCATAAGTGCATAGCAAGTCTGCAAGGGTGACACAAGCAGGAGCAGACAAAAGTATAACAGAATAGAACAAATAAACAAATATCAGCTTAGCTGTTAAAATTGCAGCTAAGACCAATAAATTCCAATTTTGGCTAGCAGGTAGGAGGAATCCTGACATGCCAAACAGTATCCCCCATGAGAAACCCTGACATGAGGAAAGATATATGTATGCTGCATCCCATAATTGCAAGCCTTGCACTGCCATTACTATCATTGCCTCAGTCATAAGCAACGTTTTAAGAGCCATAAAAGCAAACCTTCTGCTTCCACTGGATCCTTCCAAAGGCGCACCTCTCCATAAGGAAGAAATAATTTGATATGCAAAATCCATGTTGCTCTCATGAGGGAACATGCACAGAAACCACTGTTTGGGATCAAAATTCTGCAATCCAAATACTAGTATAATTAGCTGTATTGCCAATTTCAGCTTACAGTAAGCATTGATAGTCAAAATGAGACACAAGTTATAGCTGCAGCAAAAACATATTCATTAAACTCCATATTGCAAATAACTCGCAACAAGACAGATGGTAACTAAGCTGGTTTGAAGTTGCAAGAACTTCCAAGATGTGGATGACATCTTGCTTCTGCCATAAACTAAAACCAAATGACAAGTACAAGTCCACTTCAAGAGAATATGAAGTCTTCCCTGGCCATTTTTTGGTTTGCAACCACTAGCTTCCACCCTTGTCATTCTCTCCGCTTTGGCCCTTGCAAACTTGGCCCATAATATGTGCCTACTAAATATACATGTCATGTCATTCCATCCTTTTCCCCATTCTTCTTCCATCACCATTTGCAGTACAGTTTTGTTTTGCCCTATTTATAAAGAAATATTTTATTTTTCTGCATCCTCATACTATAGGGCATAAACTTATATATTCTTCCAAAAGGCATATAACTGGAAATATTAACATTGCAAAGTGTACCATGCAAGCTACCATCTATTAACAGACAAAATGATAATAGAATCCATGTCTTGAACATACAATACAACAGTTGGGCATAAAGTTTAGTTGATGCATAATAACCTAAGTTTAGAAAATACTGATCTGCAAACGTTCAGCCATGTAGAGTTCAACCTAATAATATTTTGGAAATTTTAGTGTTTTTAAGAACAGTCCAAACGCCGATCATAAACATACCACAATTTTTCCTGCCTTTTTACAGGTCCCCTTATATGATGAATTATTATTGTTAGTGTTTAGCTTTTGAAGCCAATTCCTTCGATATATCACTTTTGTGTTAAACAAAGATTATATTCATCCAACAGAAGCCACTTTTCCACTAATACTTCCCAAGGGTGACGGTATGTAAATCTTCTGAAAACATCGAAACCAAAAATTTGATTGAAAAAAGAAACACTTAAACTAATGTAAATCTTGCTGATGTGGTTTGTCAAATGGAAGTGTTTCACCTTAATCTTGCTCCAAATAGGCTGGAAGCGGTTTATATTGTTATTAGAAACATGCATCACATTTCCATCACCTTTTTTTATGAATATCCTTGCACTCTTTCCTAAAAACTTGACTAGGAAATCGTGAGCAACATACAGATCCAACCCTATATAATGCTAATTGGCAGGTCATTAATCCAGTTGGGAAGTTGGAAGAACTTTATTGGCCTCTACATTGAGACTTATGACTAAATATCATGCTTAGGAGGATTCTCTGTTTTTCATAAAACAATTACACCATTCATTTACACGAAGAAATTTTCAAGAGAACATTATGAGATTATTGATCTTTTATTTGTTGCTCTTAAAATCCTGTTCTAAGCATTATATAAATCCATTCAAACAACTCCCTGCCTGGTCACCATATAAATCCTGTTCTTTTATTTGTTGGGAAGTTGGAAGAACTTTATTGGCCTCTACATTGAGACTTATGACTAAATATCATGCTTAGAAGGATTCTCTGTTTTTCATAAAACAATTACACCATTCATTTACACGAAGAAATTTCCAAGAGAACATTATGAGATTATTAATCTTTTATTTGTTGCTCCTAAAATCCTGTTCTAAGCATTATATAAATCCATTCAAACAACTCCCTGCCTGGTCACCATAGTGTTTTTCCTTTTTATCAAATTAATATTTGTTGTTTTCAATCAAATTTGTATATATGACGAAGGATTTATTTTTTACATTATTATTAAAAAAGAAACATATTTTAAGTATTTCTATTTCCGAGCTAGACCTTTAGTTTAGAACTATGTAACAGTGGAAGGGTTGATCATTTTGGAGAATTTGAAATAGTTTCTTAAATTTTATTTACAAGCCTTCTATATGGTTAACTGATTGGTATTTGTGTTTACCAGAATGTGTAGTAGCTTTTGATAGAGTGGTGAGTGGAAGATATATATTTTTTAAAAGTTAACCGTTAGAGTTTTCAGTAATGTCTTCTAAGATCAAAATTAAAAATATATACAACACCTATAAACTTTAGTCATTTTTGGATTTTAATTCTTGATAATGGATCAGTTCATCCTAATTCACATGAAATATAAATCCTAATGTTATGATAAATATAAAAGTCGTACCGTTTCCAATATAGGCCCCAACTCCGTGCAATCTCTTCGGTAATTCAGGAGTCTGCCTTTCATTTCATCAGATCTGCCAGTTTCATGACTGATGGTTTTTGCTAAGGTTAACTAAGGCAAGGTGCTCAAACCGTGAGCTTGTGGTCACCACTAACAAAAGATGGCTTGACTCAAAACCACTAGCTATATTACTTCAAAAAAAGTAAAAGTATGATCATTAAGCATTTTAAACTGAAACCTATTATAGAATAAATAACATCGGTGCTAAAATAAATAGCTATGAATCAGTCTGCCTTAATAGGGACTCACGTTCATGTCCACTGTTCTTAGATTCAAAATAAATATATAAGGTTGCACGAAGTATCTCATTTCAAATCTATAAATTTAGAGTATATAAAGGTATAAATACTATAAAAATCTGATATTTATCTGAGTGCATTAAGCGTAAGATGTATAAAAAATATTATTCCAAAAAATACCTCATAAATATGCTATGAATATAACATGGGATGCTTACCTAAATGGCTGATATAAAAACATCCCAACCCAAAAAACGAAACATAGGTTCCTATGATTATGGACAGCCAGACAACATTGAAAATATGATAAATTTTGTAAATACAACTTAAATTTTCCTTCTAATTAAAAATTGTGTATTTTCCGTCTATATGTGCCCTAAAATGATAGACCTAGTGCCGGATAACAGGGGAGAAGGTTACTGTGGGAATTCCACAGACACTTGACGGGAGACACAGCAGAATTACTATACAAATCTGACTTTCACATAGATTAACCAAGATTATATTACCAATTAACGAAACAAAGGAGGCACACTAATCAAAGAAATCGGTCCAAAACAGAATTTCAGTCCAGAAATCCTGGATAAATCTTTATATCTTCACTTACTACAATCTTTAAGTAGACCCAGAATCGATAAAACCACAGTTACCCCTTTGATCTTCATAACCTGAAATTACTTAAAAATGCAAGCCAAAAGAATTGAATTTACCGTTATAGCTGTGCAGGAATCTGAAACCAACTTTGGAAACTTGAAAAGTCGAACCGTTGCTGCAATGAGAGAAACTATAATCGCTCTGCCCATTGACTACTGTAATTCTATAAATCCCCAAAACCAGACGGAAGTTTGTTAGACCACGTCTTCACAATGCACTACAAAATACAACTCAGAATTCTAAATGCCTCACAACTCAAATGCATTTGCTGCCCATCCCCCAAGAAATCATTTTTATTTGCACAAAAACATCTTCAGGCTTCAGCTATACATTAACCTTTCAACATAACTTTCATTTTTGTTAATTGACATGGATTTTATTTCTCCGCAGTTGTTGTTGCCGCGAAATATCGGCTTGCTTCTCATCCATCGCATTGGTTTTTTCATCTCACAGTATACCCAGGCTTTAGAATGCTTCCATGGACGGTGCAAATCGAATCCTTGTTCTCTACGAAAACATTTGCACCGTTGATCTGAACAATTTAAGCCAGGGGAGTTGCGCGTCCATAGCGTGTACGCGGAGCAAACGAAAAGAAAAGCCAAATTTTGTTGGAGAAAAATACATTGCAGTAGATCCTTGGGATTAGCCCAATTACATTCAGGTCCCACACTCTAGACAAGAAGGGGACGAATACAACAATGTAATAATGTAAAATATGAACCGCGAGTTCTTGAGTTCTTCATGGAATGGTGAGTAAAGAATAAAAGGTTATGAGATTTTAAAAGAATGAAAAATAATATTGGGAAGTTTAAAAAATAATAAATAATAATTTGAAATTTTAAGAGAAGTAGAGACCAAAGTTTTAGTGAAGTGTTCTAATGGTATGATTTTAGATTTTTATTCAGAAATTTATATTCAAACCATGGTATATGTGTGATACTTTTAACTTCAAATCAGATGTATGGTTTTGAATTCTTATCTAATGACTTAAATTTAAATCACAATAAAATGTGTGTGAGTTGTCCAACATTTAACTTCCTTATGCCATCATGGAAAAGGCCTAATATATTATGTTAAATTAAAATTAAAATTCAAATAAAATGAGATGTATGGTTTTGGATTCGTATTCAGAAATTTAAATTCAAACCACGGGATGTGTTTGAGAGATGGAGCGTTTTAACTTTCTATTGCCAGCATAGAAAAGACTTGATATACTATGCTAAATTGAGATCCCAGTTTTAACCACTGACAGAATGTATGATTTTGGATTCTTATTCAGTGACTCAAATTTAAACCACAACAGTATGTGTTTAACATGCTTCTACAGCATGGAAAAAAATTGAAACCCCAAATATGTGTGATTTTGGATTTTATTCAAAAACTCAAATTCAAACAAAAAAGGAAATTGGATGGGATGCAGCTTGAGCTTTGACGAGGCACGTTCTTGGAATCACATTGGAGGACGCCTGCCCTGGAATGTAGGCTGTTCTTGGAATCACATTGGAGGACGCCTGCCCTGGAATGTACGGCTGTGGTTACTGTAGAGTGAGACAGCATGGAAAGATATACGTATGATTTAGCATTAATGGCACGGCAAAAGAGTCAGACATTGTGGAGTACATTTGATAGAACCGAGATTTTGCACGGTCAGCCGCCACGCCTTTCACGGTTACCGTTACGAATAGCTTAGTTTGAGTTCAGACGTTATTCCTCTCAGAAATCAGAATTGTCTAAACTTATTTTAAGACGCTACGCAGGTACTTCTTGACTTAAGATCATAGAGGAATAGGAAAATTGTGTATTAACATTTTTAAAATTAAATAATAATTTTATAATCAAAATTATTTATAATTTAATTATTTTTATTTTAATTAAAATATTAAACTTTTATTTAGAACAAGGTTAGTATAACAACTCTTTATAGTGTTGTTATAGTATTTATAGTTAAAAAATAGTTATGAATATGTGTATGAAGCATTTGTAAGATGTTTGAAATGTTCTTTTTTTTAATATGGAAAGAGATTATCACAGGCTTATTTACATGTAATTAGATTACATTTTTTTTAATGGATTATATGGGATTAAAAAGGACCTTATTTATGTTACATCATTACTACATAGTGGTATTATAATAGGAAGGTGCATGCCAAATCCAAAAGCAAAAAGGGGAAATTTTTGTAGCAAATACGTGAATCTAACGAATGAGATCTATTTGCAAGAACTAAGAATTCAAGCAACCATATCGATAGGACGCTAGAAAGGCCTCAAACTATTGCAAGGCATTATGCCCTTCTCCCACAATAATGGTATGTAAAATCAGATTGCTATTGGATGAGTTTGAACCCTAAGAGCATTAATGCCACATCATCCACTCCCCTTTAAGCAACACATGTGGATTCAGTGCATTTCAAGTTCCAGATCTATCCGTTGCAAGCAACCATACTACGTATTCATGGTAGACAAGATGGCCAATCTCATAAATGAAGAGCTTTATGGCTAGAAAAGATAGTAATCAATTCAAAAATTAAATAGACCAAAGGTTGAAGTTGCAACGAATAATTCCCATCACCTCCTTAGAAAAAAAAATATTTTGCATGCATAAAGAATCTAAATTTGATTCACATGCCAACATCCCAAAGGAGATTATATAAAAGGAGAATCCTCATCCCTCAAAGCTCTTCTTATTGTCATTATATTTAGAGAATCCTATAAGTTCAATTTAGCAAAGAAGAAGTAGATTTCAAGTTAACCAAAGTCTGTTTGTAGAAGTGTTCAATGGGAGAAAAAGTAGCACCTGTAACCCTATGCCCAAAATCGAGCCTTTCCCTAATCCTCCAAATGCATTCTTGTCCACCTTTGGCCAGGAAATACCAACCCAAGCCCCTCAATCACAACCCTTGAATTATTGAGAGATGCGACAAAGGGGATGACAGACCCCAATTTGTCAAAGAGGACGAAAGGTCTAAAGGATAAGGTGTTGGAAGTGATTCAAACAAAGCCCTCCCAAATGCTTTGAGACCCAAATCTAGAGGAACACCTTGGCTCAATATATGGTTCCTCAGGTGCACATTGCTTTGAGATGGTGGCTACATGTGTCATGACCCGCCTTGGCAAGACTTTTTGCATAATAGACTATGTATTGATGAATGACTACTTGATGCCTAGTTTTGATGCATTTGGATGGTTATGCAATGTTTATATTGATTTATATTTAAGGAATATGGTATTGTTGATGTATTGTCGATGTGTAGGACCAAGTACACTCATGGGTGGGAGAGGTAGAATCGACCACCAAGAACAAGGTACTTAAGAAGGGAAATGATGATTTTGGTAGCTCAGGGTAACATGAACGACTACCCTCATATAGATGCATGCTTTCTTGATTTTATGGTGATCATCGATGATCTAACTATCTAGAATCAGAAGTTGGTAACCTAGGAGTTACCATAAGTCTTCAATTAAGACAAATGATTGTACTTGTGATGAATCACCCTCGTTTGATGCATTTGACTACTCGCTTTTGTTTACATATGTGTTGTGTGTAATAGGATTGGGTAAATAATACCCTTCGAAAAGGACTAATGGATATAGAGGTTCCATTAATCCTTAGTCCACTTAAATACCATACTAATGTTTAATATTAGTATAGGTATTTTATTTAAATAAGGAATGATCAATGACCTTTATGGTTTGAATTAAATTGAATTCAATATTGAGGATATAAATGCTTTAAAAGTTCTATTCAATTCTCTCTTTTATCTTTTTGAATAGATGAAGAAATGGACAGCTATATCTTTCATGAATTAGATAAAGAAATAAATAAGCATTATAGATTAGATAAAGACATGAATATAGGGTTATGTGTAAGGGGTCAGCCCCAAAATGTATTTATAAAAATTTGGCGAATCAGTTTTGAAATCCAGGCGAATAGTGTCCAAATGCATGTAGAAGGTTCACTATTATTAGGGGCAATGTTGGAAATTTAAACTTAAAATGGTCAAATTATTATAAAATTGGGGTGAATCAACCCAAAAAAAATTTTGCACCCAAATTTTTTTGGCTAATGGGCCCTAGTCAAGGGTCCCAAATATTAACCAATTCCAAATTTTAAAAATCCTAATTTTAGCCAATTTGGCGATAAATAGTCGCTATGCATAACCCTTAATGAATAGCTTTATCCTTTTCATAAAGTAAAACTTTATAAATTAAAATAAAAGAATAAAAAATATTTAATTAAGGCAAGATTTTGAAAGAAGGGAAGAATCATTTAAATTTAAATATCTTCCCTCCATGGGTATGTTAGAATATTTAGTTATATTACATTAAATACGTTAACCATTTCAGTTGAGAAACTGCCCAGCATAGTTGAACTGCCTCAACGGAGTTCTTTGTAAAGTTTATATATTTACCATGAATATGAAGAGGAAGGTTAATGCTTCAGTTTCAACATGGCATCAGAGCATTGAACGAATTTTGGGCAATGTGTACAATGTGCTATTCCGGCACTTCAAACCAGACGGGAAGGGGCCAGCAGTTGGAGGTCTGTTGGATTCTCCGTCTCTGGTAAAGCAAACCAGACGGTCTGCGCTCCGAACAGTTGCGGTCTGCGCTAAGCGAGGCGAAACCAAAGTACAAGTGGAGATCTGAGGCTCATCACACGCTCACAGCGGCTGAATCTGAGACGTTCGCAGAGAGTGCAGTGGAAAGTAGACCCAAGCATATCACGACGAGTTTCGTTTCTTCAAGTTGAAACAGACAGCATCAGAGCTCGGAAGGCGGAAGAACTTGGCGCTCGACGTCATACACCTCGCGTGTTCGCTCCACGCTCACCGCACCAACGTCTGCACCAACGCCAGACAGCATCAGAGCTCGGAAGGCGGAAGAACTTGGCGCTCGACGTCATACACCTCGTGTGTTCGCTCCACGCTCACCGCTGCAATGCCAGAAAAACCTTCACATAACTAAGGTTTGAAACAAAAATCATCTCATTTATTTTTTGGGAGTAAGTAAACCCTAATATGCTGTCGGGAGGACACGTAGCAGCAAGGAAAGTTTGTTTTTTCTGTTAAAAGAACCAAAGATCTCAATATTGCATGCGGGAATCGAATGTTCCATCGAGCCTCTCAGCCCGTGTGGTCATCGTCTTCTTTCCTTGGCACTAGGTGCCGAGATCGAACCCGCCAGAGTTTTTTTTTTTCGTGTATTGTGGGATATGCGCGACTTAATTAAAAAAAGAGATTGTGCTTTTCTTCCCAACAAACCCATTGGGTCTAGTGGTAACTTTGTTCACTATGTGGCACTAGGTGCCAAGATCTTCTCGCTCTAAAAAAAAAAACAGACATGTAAATTTTTTTTTGTTTTCCAAAGCAATTATTCAAAGGCATATTGGGAAACTTCCAAGATAGAGGGGGAATTCCCATTTTCACATCCTTAAAAAAAGGGGCATCGATAGCAACTCAAAGGTGCATTTTCGATTTTACTCGACACCTTTCTTTTGTCAAATTTGGGTGCATTTTCGGTTGAACCCGACACCTCTGTGAGAAACACTTTGTGAGCATGCTTGTTTGATTATTGCATTTTTTTTCTGCAATTAAAAAAAACACAACATCTACATCAACGCATCCACTACTTCTCTCAGCACATGTTGCACAGGTTCTCCAACAGCACTTATCTCTTTGCACAGGGATCTTCATTTGATCGTCTACTTGATGTTCTTTCACCAACACTAATTTTCTCCTAGCTTTGTTTTTTGACTTAATTACCTCCAACTGATTATTCTTCTTCTGAAGATTCTCAGGCAGGTGTCATTAACATCTCTTTGAGTAAATTTTTTACCCCCATTGCTATTGTGTTTAGGCGTAAATCCTGACGAAAGTCCTGGACTCCAAAGTGTTTAGGGGAAGTTACGCCCCACGCATGCGGTTTCCAGTCTTTCTAAGGTAGGTGCCATCAACAAAGCAATCCTTTTCAGTACCGCCTATGTTCCACGTACCGTTCTGCTCTTCATAATACCTATAGTCTCCCTCACGTCAGGGCGGGTATTGTTTTGATTCAGTTCAGGTATAACTGGCCTGGCAACGGTATATCGAAAAGGGGACCATTTGGTGCTATAAGGAACCCTAAACAATGGCTACAGTGCACAAGTATCTTTTCGATGCCCAATTGCTCAAAGGCACCAATTTTGTGCCATGGAAGCATAAAATGAAAGCCATTCTTCAAGTGGAAAAATTATGGGATGTCGTCAGTGGCACTACCTCTCGTCCCACCACAGCAGGGACAGATCAAGATACCTTTGATGATCAGGACAGGAAAGGCCTTATGTTTTTGTTACTTGCCATAACAGATGAGGTCCAACCTCATATTTGTGATGCCACGACCAGTAAAGATGCTTGGGCGGCGTTGATTACTGTGTATGAAGGAAAGAATAATTCCACTATCCTTCACCTACAAACTCAGCTTCACAATCTCAATATGAATTCAGGGGAAACTGTTGAATTGTTTCTCTGCAAAGTGGCGGAATTGAAAGCTAAACTCAATACTATGGGAAAACCCATCGATGATGATCTTTTGACATCTGTTATTTTGAGGGCACTCCCACCATCTTACAAAAGTTTTATCACTTCACTCAATGTTTCTGGCAAAACATTAACTTTTGTTGAATTAGTTAATTTGCTTCAAACTGAAGAAGCCAATCAAGTACAGAGGGATGAGGAACTTGCCACTGCTCTTTCCACCTATCAAAAGGGTCACAAGAAAGGACAATTTTAGAAGGGAGGGTCTTCTTCCAAAGGCAATGGCAAGCCCAATCTCCAGCAAGATAAATATTGCAAGATCTGTGATATGAACAATCATGATACCAACAGGTGTTGGTTTAAAAACAAACAACAGAATGATCCCTCACAACATAAGAAAGGCAAGGGGAAGCAGAAATATCCCCAGCAACGCAAACAACAAAAGGGTCATGTTGCTTATGCAGATTCCCATTCAGATGATTCTCATTCATCTTCAGATAATGACTCCGAAAGAGCACACAAGGTGCTCATGACCCATACTGCCTCTTCCAAATCCGATGTTGTATGGTATATTGATTCCGGAGCAAGCAAACATATGACTGGGAATAAGTCCTGGTTTCAAACTTTTCAAGCAAGAGAAGGCAAACCTGTCACTATTGCCGACAATCGAGTCTATCAAGTACAAGGTGAAGGGGATGTTACAGTCACTCTCCCTGATGGTGACTGTGCCATAGAGAAAGTTCTCTATGTTCCTGGCCTTGCCAACAATCTATTATCAGTTCCACAGATGCTAGATAGAAATATGGATGTTGTTTTTCAAGTTGAAAAAGGAAAAAAGAGATGTTTCATCAGTCACCACGGTCACAACATTGCCACTGGCTCCTACAAACATGGATTATTCATCTTGGATACAGTTTCTACATCCCATACTGCCCTCATTGCCACTACAACAGAAGCTACTTCCTTATGGCATAAAAGATATGGGCACCTCAGTTCCGGGTATTTACTCGAATTAAGCAAATATGACATGGTCAAAGGGCTTCCTCCGCTTTCATCAGTTCTTCCAGTATGCTCAGATTGTCTAGCAGGGAAACAACATCGAGTTCCATTTGAGACAAGTTCTTCTCGCTCTAAGAAACCCTTGGAATTAATCCACGTAGATCTGTGCGGTCCTTTCCCAACCAGTCATGGTGGAAAGAGGTATTTTCAGCTATTTGTTGATGACTACTCCCGCAAAATATGGGTCTCCTTCCTTGCACTCAAGTCAGAAGCTCTTCTCTACTTTCGTCAGTTCAAGAGACAAGTTGAGAAGGAAACAAGTTGTTCCATCAAAACCCTCCGCTCAGATCGAGGGGGGGAATACACTTCCAAGGAATTTTTAGATTTTTTGGAAAAACATGGGATCAAGAGGCAACTCACTACAGCATATACACCACAGCAAAATGGAGTTGCAGAAAGGAAAAATCGCTCCATAGTAGAAATGAGTCGGTGTATGTTAAAAGGAGCAAACTTAGAAAAACAATACTGGGCAAAAGCAATAAACACAACATCTTACCTACTAAATAGAGCACCTACAAGGGCTCTACAAGGAAAAACTCCACAAGAAGCCTGGAGTGGTAAGAAACCCTCAATTTCTCACCTAAGAGTTTTTGGATGCCAAGCTTTTATGCATATTCCTAAACAGAAAAGAAGGAAACTAGATGAGAAAACTCAAAAATGTATATTTCTTGGTTATGATGAAAATTCAAAAGGATATCGGTTGATTGATCCTATAACCAAGAAAACACACATCAGCAGAGATGTAGTATTTGATGAAACTTTCACATCAAATAATACACTTGTATATCTTAATGAAGATGAACCTAAGAAAGAAGCAGCACCTCCTCAAAAGAAGGTTCCTAAGTGGTATACTAGTACATTGCAAGATTCAAAATTGACATCACTTCCAGATCTAACTCTAGATCGACCCGCTACTCGCAGTATGACTCAACACAAAAGAGCAGATGATGCAGCAGCAATAACAGATGTAGATGATCTTTGTCAACATTTTGATGATTTATCTGTGAATATAGAAGATGATGAGGATATAGATATGGAAGATGAAAAAGTCTATCTGACAAAACTAGATGAAAAAGAACCTACATCAGTCTCAGATGCACTCAGTAAAGATCAATGGAAAAGCTGCTATGGATGCAGAACATACATCTCTAATGAAAAATCATACTTGGAAGTTAGTGAATTTGCCTTCGGGAAAGAAACCCATTGGTTGCAAATGGGTATTCAAGATAAAATATAAGGCAAATGGTGCAATAGATAAATATAAAGCCCGACTTGTTGCAAAGGGCTATGCACAAAAAGAAGGCATAGACTATGAAGAGACATTTGCTCCTACTGCTAAAATGACCACTATTCGAGTTCTGTGTGCAATGGCAGCTCAATTTGGTTGGCAGCTACATCAGATGGATGTAAAGAGTGCTTTCTTAAATGGTGACCTACAAGAAGAGGTCTATATGTCTCAACTTGAAGGTTTTATAGTTCAAGGGCAAGAACAGAAAGTCTGTAAGTTGGTCAAATCTCTATATGGACTTAAACAAGCTCCTCGAGCTTGGTATATCAAAATTGATAGTCACCTAGTGCAACATGGGTTTAGAAGAAGTCCTGCAGATCCTAATCTATATATCAAGAACAATGGTTCTAACATAGTAATTCTAGTACTATATGTGGATGATCCGATCATAACGAGCGGTTCGAGAGAGTATGATCAAAACAGTTAAGAAAGATCTTAATACCTCTTTTGAAATGACGGATCTTGGACTTCTCCACTATTGTCTTGGTCTAGAAGTAACTCAATACAAGCATTGCATACAAGTTACTCAAAAGAAATATGCCATGACTCTAATTGAAAAGTATCGGATGATCGACTGCAAGCCCAAAGCCACACCAATGGAAGCAGGACTTAAGTTATCCCGATTTGATGAATCTCCTAAAATAGATAGTACTCTCTATCGTCAGCTGATTGGGAGTCTCATCTATCTCACAAACACCAAGCCAGATCTTAGTTTTGTTGTGGGTTATCTTTCACGATTCATGCAAGATCCTAAAGTTAGCCACTGGAAAGCAGCAAAAAGAGTCCTTCACTATGTCCGTGGTACGACATATATCGGCCTGGAATACAAAAAGAACAACAAGTTCTATCTTCAAGGGTACACGGACTCTGATTATGTTGGATCCATAGATGACCGAAAATCAAGCTGCAGGTTATATATTTCACCTTGGATCCGGTCCTGTCTCTTGGCATAGCAAGAAGCAACATGTTGTTGCTATCTCTTCTACTGAGGCATAATATCGAGCGGCTAGTGGAGCGATCTGCGAGATCATATGGTTACGTCGCATCCTCATAAATATGGGCCTTCCAAAGAAACTTCCTTTACATTTATTCTGCGACAATCAAGGTGTTCTGAATCTCGTCAAGAATCCTATCTTTCATGATCGAACCAAACACATTGACACTAGGTGTCATTTCATCCGAGATGAGGTTCCAAAGCATCATATTCAGCTCCACTACATTCCCACAGATGAGCAAATAGCGGACATCTTCACCAAAGCACTTGCTCGAGTCAAATTTGAATTGTTCCGCAATGCTATGTGTAGTCAACATTAATGTAATAAGGGGGGATGTTAGAATATTTAGTTATATTACATTAAATACGTTAACCATTTCAGTTGAGAAACTGCCCAGCATAGTTGAACTGCCTCAACGGAGTTCTTTGTAAAGTTTATATATTTACCATGAATATGAAGAGGAAGGTTAATGCTTCAGTTTCAACAGGGTAAGCATGAATTTAATTCGGGTAGATGGCATTTATGAATGAAGACTTTGGGGTTTTGGGAGGGTAGATAAAATATTTGGTTAAGAGGGTCAAGAAAGAGAAAAAAAAAGGAGGAATTTGAAAAAGGATTGAAAATATTTTGGAAGTAAGAAGAGGATGAAAGCAAGGAAAAAAGGCTTCACAATTCAGTTCTAGGTTGGGTTTTAACCTAGAAATTTTGCTTTTACCTTTTATATTAAATAAAATGGTGTTAACTTTTGGATATGCCTCCAAACCCCCATATTCGCCTCTTTTTCTTGTATCCTTAGCTGCCACGTGGAGCAACACCACAATCGGTGCTTCTTTACCTCTGCCCACTTGGGCGTGAGGGCCCCTTTGACCAGTAGTTAGTGGCTAATTAACCTAAGGATGCCCTATCGCTTTTGAAGCGTAGGGGCACCATGCCACAGTGCGCGTGGGATAAATAGTTTAGAGGCATTAAAATTGTTTTTTGCAAAATTTATTTAGATCCTTCCAAACCCCGTCGATGACCAAGGAAGCGTCATCGACTGAAGTAGCCTCAGTCGCACCTCAATCGCAAGCTAAAACCTATTTCGCTACCACTTGACCACTAGGTGGTGATCAAAGCATAACCAGTGCTCCATAGATCTTAAGGGCCTGCAAAGCCCCCATATAGTGCATGTGGGATAAAGCTTTGCATGCCTAAAGAGGCTTGCGCTTTATCCCACATGCATGGTGGGAGGGGCACAAGTCCTGTTTGAAAGGGCTAGTGCACCCCTAAGAGGGTAGCCAAGCTAAAGGTTTGGTGGAGGCTTTTCTAAACCTCCCTTGATGTGCTTGTTGATTGGTGTTGTGTTGCCTTATCGTCAGATACCATGTGGTAGTGTGAGGTTAATCCCAAGTTTTGTGTGGAGTCATTTTTGCTTACCTTGCTTGAGTTTAATCCTACATGCTTAGTGGGAGGGGCACAAACCCTGTTTAAAAGGGCTTGGTAGAGGCTTTGCTAGTAAGCCCTATGTTGGTAGCTAAGTTGAGGGTTTGGTAGAGGCTTTGCTAAACCCCCCCTTAATGCATCTATTGTCCGTCATTGTGCTGCTTGTTTTCGATTGCCATTTGGCGGCATGAGGTTGGTTAATAATTTTAGGTAAGGGTTCAATCCACCTAAGAGAGTTTTTAATCGATGTTTAATGCTTAATCCCACATTTGTGGGGAGACGGGGCACAAGGCTCCTTAAACAAGCCCACGTGCCCTATGTTGGTAGCCAAGCACGTAGGCTAGGCGTGCTTGGCGATGTCCAGCTAATATTGGCCTGTGAATATGCTTGTGTTGTTGTTGACCCGCTTGTGCAGTTGTTAGTTGACCGATTAATTAACGATAAAAAACTTTGAAAACCCATTTTTTCTTTAGTGACTACTTAAGCTCAAGGAATGTTTAAATTATCTAAATCAAGGAAAGAAAGCATGGAATTTTAGTTGATTAAAGAAAAATATTTTTATAAATATTTAACTGATTAAAAGTATGGATTTGTAGTTGATTAAAGAAAGATGTTTTTATGAATATTTGATTGATTAAAAGTATGAAATTTTAGTTATTAAAGAAAAATGTTTTTATGAATATTTGATTGATTAAAAGTATAGATTTTTAGTTTATTAAAGAAATATGTTTTTATGAATATTTAATTGATTAAAAGTATGAACTTTTAGTTGATTAAAGAAATATGTTTTTATAAATATTTGATTGATTAAAAGTATGAACTTTTAGTTGATTAAAAAAATATGTTTTTATAAATATTTGATTGATTAAAAGTATGGACTTTTAGTTGATTAAAAAAAGATATTTTTATAAATATTTAATTGATTAAAAGTTTGGACTTTAATTAAAATATTTTTATGAACATTTCAGTGATTAGAAAAATGAACTTTATTAAAGAAAGAAAATTTTATGTAAGTAATTGATTGAATCACAATATAGGATTTTAATTAATTAAAGAAACAAATTTTAAATATTTAATTGGTTAAAGGTACGAAAACTTAATAAAATAAAGAAACGAGATGAAAAACACGGGCCTTTGTGAATTACTTTAAAATAACTCCCCTTTTATATGAGAATACGAGTGGATGTATGGGATTCCCTTGATGTTGAGTAAATGATTTATAAATGGATGTATTAAATAGTTTTGTATAGTTTGCGCTACTTCTTTTTTAGAATGCTTCAATGGACGGTGCAAATCGAATCCTTCTCCTTTACGAATGCATTTGCACCGTTGATCTGAACCATTTAAGCCAGGGGAGTTGCGCGTCCAGAGCGTCTACGCGGAGCAAAAGCAAAGAAAAGCCAAATTTTGTTGGAAAAAAATACAATGTAGTAGATCCTTGGGATTAGCCCCATTACATTCAGGTCCCACACTCTCGACAAGAACGGGACGCATACAACAATGTAATAATGTAAAATATGAACCGCGAGTTCTTGAGTTCTTCATAGAATGGTGAAAACAATAATGGGAAGCTTAAAATTTAATAAAAAATAATTTAAAATATTAATAGAAGTAGGATGAAAGTTTATGTGAAATGTTGTAATGGTATGATTTTGGATTCTCACTTAGAGGATGTGTGAGATATGGAGTGTTTAACTTCCTACTGCCATCATGGAAAATGCTTAATATACTAAGCCAAATTGAGATCCAAATTCAAAACCACCACAAGTTGTATGGTTTTGGATTCTTCTTTAAAATTTTAAAAGAAGTAGGGATGAAATTTTATATGGAATGTTGTAATGGTACGATTTTGGATTCTTATGGAGCGTTTAACTTCTTATTGCCACCATGGAAAATACTTAATATACTAAACCAAACTGAGATCCAAATTCAAAACCACCACAAGCAGTATGGTTTTGGATTCTTATTTAGTGACTCAAATTCTTCCTACTGCCAGGATGAAAAAGGCTTAATATACTACACCAAATTGAAATCCAAATTTAAACCACTACAAGATTGAAATCCAAATTTAAACCACTATATAGTTTTGGATTTTTATTCAGTGACTCAAATTTAACCACAACTGGATGTGTGTGAGTTGTCCAGCGTTTAACTTCCTTCTACCACATGGAAAACCCCTAATATATTATATCAAATTAAAACCCAAATTCAAATAGGATCACATGTATGGTTTTGGATTCTTATTCAGAGATTTAAATTCAAACCACAATATGTGTGTGAGATATGGAGCGTTGAACTTCCTACTGTCAGCATAGAAAAAAAAACTTAATATACTACACCAAATTGAGATCCAAATTCAAACCACCATGACTACACCAAATTGAAATCCAAATTCAAACCACCACATCATGTATAATTTTGGATTCTTATTAGTAACTCAAATTTAAACCACAATAAGATGTGTATGAGTTGTCTATAGTTTAACTTTCTTCTTCCAGCATGGAAAAGGCCTAATATATTATGTAAAATTGAAACCCAAATTCAAACAGGTTCAAATGTGTGATTTTGGATTCTTATAAAAAACCAAATTCAAACCAAAGGGAAAATGGATGAAATGCAGTTTTATTGAGCTTTGACGAGGCACGTTCTTGGAATCACATTGGAGGCCACCTGTCCTGGAATGTACGACTGTGGTTCTGCTGTAGAGTGAGGCAGCATGGAAAGACATACGTATGATTTACCATTAATGGCACGGCAAAAGAGTTGACATTGTGGAGTACATTTGATAGAACCGAGATTGCACGGTCAGCCGCCACGCCTTTCACGGTTACCGTTACGAATAGCTTAGTTTGATTCAGACGTTATTCTTTCCAAAAATCAAAATTGTCTAAACTTATTTTAAGACGCTACACACGTACTTCTTGACTTAAGATCATAAAGGAATAGGAAAAATGTGTATTAACATTTTTAAAATTGAGTAACAATTTATAATCAAAATTATTTATAATTTAATTAAAATATTAAACTTTTATTTAGAACAAGGTTAGTATAACAACTCTTTATAGTGTTGTTATAATATTTATAGTTAAAAAATAGTTATGAATATGTGTATAAAACATTTGTAAGACGTTTGAAATGTTCTTTTTTCTTTAATATATATTATATGGAAAGGGACTATAATAGGTTTATTTACATGTAATTAGGTTACATTTTTTTAATGGATTATATGGGATTAAAAAGGATCTTACTTATATCGCATCATTACTATATAGTGGTATTATAATAAGAAGGTGCATGCCAAATTCAAAAGCGAAAAGGGGAAATCTTTGTATCAATTACGTGGATCTAACAAATGGGATTTATGCAAGAACTAAGAAGTCATGCAACCATCTCGGTTGGATGGAAAAAAGACCTCAAACCATTGCAAGGCATAGTGTCCTTTTGCCACAATAATGGTATGTAAAATCAAATTGTTATTGGATGAGTTTAAACCCTAGGAGCATTAGTGCCACATCACCCACACCCCTTTAATCAACACATGTGGATTTAGTGAATTGGTTCAAGTGCCAGATCTATCCGGTGCAGGTAACCATACTACATATTCATGGTAGACAAGATGGTAAATCTCATAAACGAAGAGCTTTATGGCTAGAAAAGATAGTAATCAACTCAAAAATTAATAGACCAAGGTTGAAGTTGCAACGAAAATTTCCCATCGCCTCCTTAGAAAAATACTTTGCATACATAGAGAATCTAAATTTGATTCATATGTCAACATCCCAAAGAAAAATCTATAAAAGGAGAATCCTCATCCCTCAAAGCTCTTCTTATTGTCATTATCTTTAGAGAATCCTAGAAGTTCAATTTAGCAAAGTAGAAGCAGATCCCAAGTTAACCAAAGTTTGTTTGTGTAGAAGTGTTCATGAGACAATGAAGAGGAGAAAAAGTAGCACCTATAACCCTGTGCCCAAAATCGAGCCTTTCCCTAATCCTCCAACCACATTCTTGTCCATATTTGGCTAGGAAATACCAACCCAAGCCCCTCAATCCACAATCCTTGAATTATTGAGAGATGCGACAAAGGGGGTGATAGACCCCAATTTGTCAAAGAGAACGAAAGGTCTAAAGGATAGGGTGTTGAAGTGATTCAAACAAAACTTGCCTAAATGCTTTGAGACCCAAATATAGAGCAACACCTTGGCTCAATATATGGTTCCGTAGGTGCACAATTGCTTTGAGATGGTGGCTACATGTGTCATGACTTGCCTTAGCAAGACTTTTTGCATAATAGACTATGTATTGATAAATGTCTACTTAATGGCTAGTTTTGATGCATTTGGATGGTTATGCAATATTTATATTGGTTTATCTTTAAGGAATATGGTGATGCTGATGTATTGTCTATGTGTAGGATCAAGTACACTCATGGGTGGGAGAGGTATAATTGACCACCAAGAACAGGGTACTTGAGAAGGAAAATGATGATTTTGGTAGCTCGGGGTGATATGAACGACTACCCTCATATAGATGCATGCTTTCTTGATTTTATGGTGATCATTAATGATATAACCTTTTAGAACCAAAAGTTGGTAACCTAGGAGTTATCGTAAGTCTTCAGTTAGGACATGCGATTGGACTTGATGAATCACCCTCCTTGTATGATGCATTTGACTGCTAGCTTTTATTTACATATATATGTTGAACTAAGCGTGACATTGAGAGGGGAGGAGAATCAATGTGTATTAAAAAATTAATCCAACCATGAAATCAAATCAAAATGAGCAATCATACAAACATGCATCAAATAACACAAAATTTATAGTGGAAAATCGATGTGGGAAAACCACTGTGCCAAAGGACTGTCTGGACTCCCATCCAAATTCAACCTCGAAAATGTTTGGTATTTACAATATTTTTGTAGCACCAAATGCAAGGAATGACACCAACCAACCTAAACTTTAGCAGCACCAACTGCAAGGAGCATCGATCCCTATTGCCAAGCACCGACCCGACAGATTTAAAAAGCTCTGATAACAGTTTTAAATCCCATCAAAATACCCTGAGTGGTCTAGCTCACAAATCTTCTCCTCTAAAATATTTTGTCTAACATTTTCAATCTTCTCAACTCTGCACACTCATAATCTCACCCTTGCACATTTTTCAATCAGAATGCCAAAGAAAAAAATTCTTCACCACATGCGTTGGCAGTCCTTTCTACAAAAAAAAAACCTTCTTCTCCCTTTTCTTTTAAAACATATATATGCTTCACATTAAAAAACATAACTCTTTTTTTTTTCAGTTTCATAAAAGTACCACTCAACCGTTATATTCTTATAAACTGCCAAAAATAGGGTACTTAAGAAGGGAAATGATGATTTTGGTAGCTCAAGGTAACATGAACAACTACCCTCATATAGATGCATGCTTTCTTGATTTTATGGTGATCATCGATGATCTAACCATCTATAATCAGAAGTTGGTAACCTAAGAGTTACCATAAGTCTTTGATTAGGACATGTGATTGTACTTGCAATGAATCACCCTCGTTTGATGCATTTGACTACTCGCTTTTGTTTACATATATATTGTGTGTAAGAGAATTGGGTAAAGAATACCCTTCGAAAAGGACTAATGGATATAGAGGTTCCATTAATCCTTAGTCCACTTAAATACCATACTAATATTTAATATTAGTATAGGTATTTTATTTAAATAAGGAATGATCAATGACCTTTATGGTTTGAATCAAATTGAATTCAATATTGAGGATATAAATGCTTTAAAAGTTCTATTTAATTCTCTCTTTTACCTTTTTGAATAGATGAAGAAATGGACAGCTATATCTTTCATGAATTAGATAAAAAAATAAATAAGCATTATAGATTAGATAAAGAAATGAATATCTTTATCCTTTTCATTATAGATTATGAATAACGTTATAGATTATGAATAACTTTATCCTTTTCATAAAGTAAAGCTTTATAAATTAAAATAAAAGAATAAAGAATATTTAATTGAGGCAAGATTTTGAAAGAAGGGAAGAATCATTTTAAATTTAAATATCTTCCCTCCATGGGTAAGCATGAATTTAATTTGGGTAGATGACATTTATGAATGAAGACTTTGGGGTTTTGGGAGGGTAGAGAAAATATTTGGTTAAGAGGGTCGAGAAAGAGAAAAAAAAGGAGGAATTTAAAGAAGGATTGAAGATATTTTGGAGGTAAGAAGAGGACGAAAACAACGAAAAAAAGGCTTTACAATTCAGTTCTAGGTTGGGTTTTAACCTAGAAAATTTGCTTTTACGTTTTATATTAAATAAAATGGTGTTAATTTTTGGATACGCCTCTAAACCCTCATATTCACCTCTTTTTCTTGTATCCTTAGCTGCCATGTGGAGCAACACCACAACCGATGCTTCTTTACCTCCACCCACTTGGGCGCGAGGGCCCCTTCGACCAGTAGTTGGTGGCTAATTAACCTAAGGATGCCCTATCACTTTTGAAGCGTAGGGGCACCAACCCATAGTGTGTGTGGGATAAATAGTTTAGAGGCATTAAAATTGTTTATTGCAAAAATTATTTAGACCCTTCCAAACCCTGTCGACGACCAAGGAAGCGTCATCAAGTGAAGTCGCCTCAGTCGCACCTCAGTCGTAGGATAAAACCTGCTTCACTACCACTTGACCACTAGATGGTGGTCAAAGCATAACCAGTGCTCCATAGACCTTAAGGGCCTGCAAAGCCCCCATATAGTGCATGTGGGATAAAGCTTTGCAAGCCTAAAGAGGCTTGCACTTTATCCCACATGCATGATGGGAGGGGCACAAGCCCTGTTTGAAAGGACTAGTGCATCCCTAAGAGGGTAGCCAAGCTGAAGGCTTGGTGGAGGCTTTGCTAAACCTCCCTTGATGGACTTTTTTATTGTTGTTGTGTTGCTTTATCGTCGGTTGCCATGTGGTAGTGTGAGGTTAATCCCAAGTTTTATGTTTAGTCATTTTTGCTTACCTTGCTTGAGTTTAATCCTACATGCTTAGTGGGAGGGGCACGAGCCTTGTTTAAAAGGGCTTGGTAGAGGCTTTGCTAGTAAGCCCTATGTTGGTAGCCAAGTTGAGGGTTTGGTAGAGGCTTTGCTAAACCCCCCCCTTAATGCATCTGTTGTCCGTCATTGTGCTGCCTATTGTCGATTGCCATTTGGCGACATGAGGTTGGTTAATAATTTTAGGTAAGTTTTTAATCGGTGTTTAAAAGTTTAATCCCACATGTGTGGGGAGACGAGGCACGAGGCTCCTTAAACAAGCCCGCATGTCCTATGTTGGTAGCCAAGCATGTAGGCTAGGCGCGCTTGGCAATGTCTAGCCAATATTGGCCTATGAATCTGCCTGTGTTGTTGTTGACCCGCTTGTGCAGTTGTTAGTTGACCGATTAATTAACTATCAAAAACTTTGAAAACCCCTTTTTTCTTTAGTGACTACTTAAGCTCAAGGAATGTTTAAATTATCTAAATCAAGGAAAGAATTTAGGGACTTTTAGTTGATTAAAGAAAAATATTTTTATGAATATTTAATTGATTAAAAGTATGGATTTTCAGTTGATTAAAGAAAGATGTTTTTATGAATATTTGATTGATTAAAAGTATGGACTTTTAGTTGATTAAAGAAATATGTTTCTATGAATATTTGATTGATTAAAAGTATGGATTTTTAGTTGATTAAAGAAAGATGTTTTTATGAATATTTAATTGATTAAAAATATGGACCTTTAGTTGATTAAAGAAAGATGTTTTTATAAATATTTTATTGATTAAAAGTATGAACTTTTAATTGATTAAAAAAAGATGTTTTTATAAATATTTGATTGATTAAAATTTTGGACTTTAATTAATTAAAGAAAAATATTTTTATGAACATTTCATTAATTAAAAAATTGAGCTTTTAATTGATTAAAGAAAGAAAATTTTATATAAATAATTGATTGAATCATAATATAGGATTTTAATTAATTAAAGAAACAAATTTTAAATATTTAATTGGTTAACGGTACGAGAACTTAATAAAGAAACGACTTTGTATGATGAAAAACACGAGCCTTTGTGAATTACTTTACGTTTCATAAAATAACTCTCCTTTATTGATGAGAATAAGAGTGGATGTTTGGGATTACCTTGATGTTGAGTAAATGATTTATAAATGGATGTATTAAATAGTTTTGTGTAGTTTGCACTTCTTTTTTAGAATGCTTCAATGGACGGTGCAAATAGAATCCTTCTCCTTTACGAATACATTTGCACCGTTGATCTGAACCATTTAAGCCACGGGAGTTGGGCGTTCAGAGCGTGTACGCGGAGCAAAAGCAAAGAAAAGCCAAATTTTGTTGGAAAAAAATACATTGCAGTAGATCCTTGGGATTTGCCCCATTACATTCAGGTCCCACACTCTCGACAAGAACGGGACGCATACAACAATGTAAAATATGAACCGCGAGTTCTTGAGTTCTTCATAGAATGGTGAGTAAAGATTATAAGGTTTTGAGATTTTAAAGGAATGAAAAACAATAATGGGAAGTTTAAAATTTAATAAAAAATAATTTAAAATTTTAATAGAAGTAGGGATGAAAGTTTATGTGAAATGTTGTAATGGAATCATTTTGGATTCTCAGTTAGAGGATGTGTGAGATATGGAGTGTTTAACTTCCTGCTGCCATCATAGAAAATGCTTAATATACTAAGCCAAATTGAGATCCAAATTCAAAACCACCGCAACCTGTATGGTTTTGGATTCTTCTTTAAAATTTTAATAGAAGTAGGGATGAAAATTTATGTGAAATGTTGTAACGGTAGATTTTGGATTCTTATTTAGAAGATGTGTGAGATATGGAGCGTTTAACTTCTTATTGCCACCATGGAAAATACTTAATATACTAAACCAATTAAGATCCAAATTCAAAACCATCACAAGTTGTATGGTTTTGGATTCTTATTTAGTGACTCAAATTCTTCCTACTGCCAGGATGAAAAAGGCTTAATATACTACAGAAATCCAAATTTAAATCACTATAAGATTGAAATCCAAATTTAAACCACTATATAGTTTTGGATTTTTATTCAGTGACTCAAACTTAACCACAACAGGATGTGTGTGAGTTGTCCAGCGTTTAACTTCCTTCTGCCACATGGAAAACCCCTAATATATTATATCAAATTAAAACCCAAATTTAAATAGGATCAGATGTATGGTTTTGTATTCTTATTTAGAGATTTCAATTCAAACCATAAGATGTGTGTGAGATATGGAGAGTTGAACATCCTATTGTCAGCATAGAAAAAAGCTTAATATACTACACCAAATTGAGATCCAAATTCAAACCACCACAACATGTATAGTTTTGGATTCTTATTTAGTAACTCAAATTTAGACTACAATAAGATGTGTGTGAGTTGTCTATAATTTAACTTCCTTTACGAACATGAAAAATAAAATTGAAACCCAAATTAAAAGAGGCTCAAATGTGTGATTTTGGATTCTTATTAAAAACCCAAATTTAAACCAAAAGGGAAAATGGATGAAATGCAACTTTATTGAGCTTTGACGAGGCACGTTCTTGGAATCACATTGGAGGCCGCCTGTCCTGGAATGTACGACTGTGGTTTTACTGTAGAGTGAGGCAGCTTGGAAAGACATACGTATGATTTACCATTAATGGCACGGCAAAAGAGTTGGCATTGTGGAGTACATTTGATAGACCCGAGATTTGCACGGTCAGCCGCCACGCCTTTCACGGTTACCGTTACGAATAGCTTAGTTTGACTTCAGACGTTATTCGTTCCAAGAAGTTAAAATTGTCTAAACTTATTTTAAGACGCTACATAGGTAATTTTTGACTTAAGATAATAAAGAAATAGGAAAATTGTGTATTAACATTTTTAAAATTGAATAATAATTTTATAATCAAAATCATTTATAATTTAATTAAAATATTAAACTTTTATTTATAGCAAGGTTAGTATAACAACTCTTTATAGTGTTGTTATAACATTTATAGTTGAAAAATAGTTATGAATATGTATAAAACATTTGTAAGATGTTTGAAATGTTTTCTTTTCTTTAATATATATTATATGGAAAGGGACTATAACATGTTTACTTATTTACGTGTAATTTACATTTTTTTAATGGATTGTATGGGATTAAAAAGGGTTATATTTATGTCACATCATTACTATATAGTGGTATTATAATAGGAAGGTGCATGCCAAATTCAAAAGTGAAAAGGGAAAATCTTTGTAGCAACTACGTGGATCTAACGAATGGGATCTATTTGCAGGAATTAAGAAGTCATGCAACCATCTCAATTGGATGGAAAAAAGACCTTAAACTATTGCAAGGCATAGTGCCCTTTTGCCACAATAATGGTATGTAAAATCAGACTGTTATTGGATGAGTTTGAACCCTAGGAGCATTAATGCCACATCACCCACCCCCATTTAAGCAACACATGTGGATTTAGTGCATTGGTTCAAGTGCCAGAACTATCCGGTGGAGGTAACCATACTACGTATTCATGGCAAACAAGATGGCCAATCTCATAAACGAAGAGCTTTATGGCTAGAAAAGATAGTAATCAACTCAAAAATTAAATAGACCAAGGTTGAAGTTGCAACGAACAATTCCAATAACCTCCTTAGAAAAAATACTTTGCATGCATAGAAAATCTAAATTTGATTCACATCTCAACATCCCAAAGGAAAATCTATAAAAGGAGAATCCTCATCCATCAAAGCTCTTCTTATTGTCGTTATCTTTAGAGAATCCTAGAAGTTCAATTTAGCAAAGTAGAAGCAGATTCTAAGTTAAGCAAAGTCTGTTTGTGTAGAAGTGTTCAGGAGGCAATGAAGAGGAGAAAAAATAGCACCTGTAGCCTATGCCCAAAATCGAGCCTTTCCCTAATCCTCTAACTGCATTCCCGTCCATATTTGGCTAGGAAATACCAGCTCAAGCCCCTCAATCCACAATACTTGAATTATTGAGAGATGCGAAAAAGGGGGTGACAAACCCCAATTTGTCAAAGAGGATGAAAGGTCTACAGGATAGGGTGTTGAAGTGATTCAAACAAAGCCCTCCTAAATGCTTTGAGACCCAAATCTAGAGCAACACCTTGATTCAATATATGATTCCTGAGGTGCACAACTGCTTTGAGATGGTGGCTACATGTGTCATGACTCGCCTTAGCAAGACTTTTTGCATAATAGACTATGTATTGATAAATGACTACTTAATGCCTAGTTTTGATGCATTTGGATGGTTATGCAATATTTATATTGATTTATCTTTAAGGAATATGGTACTACTGATGTATAATCTATGTGTAGGACCAAGTACACTCATGGGTGGGAGAGGTAGAATTGACCACCAAGAATAGGGTACTTGAGAAGGAAAATGATGATTTTGGTAGCTCAGGGTAACATGAATGACTACCCTCAGATAAATGTATGCTTTCTTGATTTTATAGTGATCATCGATGATCTAACCATCTAGAACCAGAAGTTGGTAACCTAGGAGTTACCGTAAGTCTTCGGTTAGGACATGTGATTGGACTTGATGAATCACCGTCCTTGTATGATGCATTTGACTGCTACCTTTTGTTTACATATATATTATGTGTAAGAGAATTGGGTAAATAATCCCCTTCAAAAAGGACTAATGGATATAGAGGTTCCATTAATCCTTAGTCCACTTAAATACCATACTAATGTTTAATATTAGTATAGGTATTTTATTTAAATAAGGAATGATCAATGACCTTTATGGTTTGAATCAAATTGAATTCAATATTGAGGATATAAATAATTTAAAAGTTCTATTCAATTCTCTCTTTTACCTTTTTGAATAGATGAAGAAATGGACAACTATATCTTTCATGAATTAGATAAAAAAATAAATAAGCATTATAAATTAGATAAATAAATGAATATGGGGTTATGCGTAAGGGGTCAACCCCAAAATGTATTTATAAAAATTTAGCAAATCAGTTTCAAAATCCAGGTGAATAGTGTCCAAATGCATGTAGAAGGTTCACTATTATTAGGGGTAATGTTGGAAATTTAAACTTAAAATGGTCAAATTATTATAAAATTGGGGTGAATCAACCCAAAACAAATTTTGCACCCAATTTTTTTGGCTCTATTGCAATCTATACCTACACATATGATGTCACTTTCAAGATTACCAACATGAATAGCATTTGAATTTGACAAGCTTCAAAGTTTGGAAAGAATATGAGGAAAGATTTAGGTTTTCTCTTTGCAAATAGAATAAAGTTTGTAAAGGAAATAATATTTGAGGGACATCCTTGCAAAAATAATAAATTTATGATCATTGAATTAGGACCAAAATTTAGATCGAGATTATTCAAAGATCATAAAAATAGTAGGAGAAAATGCTACTATAAGAATATATAAGTTTTATGGATGCAATAATTTTTTTATGGAAATGAATCTTGCCTAAGGTTTTGACAACATGGTAGTTCATATCAAAGAGTTTGCAATTAGTCAAAAAATATATTGGGTGATTAGCCAAGGAGGGTTATTTTTTTTTTTTTGGATCTAATGCTTGTTCAAGCATTATCCTATTATATTTTTATAAAAAAATGACAACCAATGGCTTGGGTTTTTGGGTTAGCATAGGTTCAAAAATAAAAAGTATATTGATTGAAATAATAATTCTAGATCTAGGATTTCTATAAGAAATTTGATTGATGGAGAGGATCTCATACAAGTAGTAGATGGACTCTAGAAGTTGCTTCAAGAGTTTTCATTTTTCGCTTTTTTGCAAAAGGATGAGCTGGTTTACAATAAATCAAAAGATGATGGATCTGTTAATTGAGATATAAAGATTTAAGAAGTCAAAATTGCCTACTCCCAAGTTTATCTTAGAAGAGTGTGTGAAGACAAAAACACGACACTTAAACAATAAAGAAAGAAAATAACCCAAATAAACACAAGATTGAACAAAAATATAATTTTATTTAATAGATGGGGGGGAGCTAATAAACTCCTTTTGATACAATTTGTACTCAGTTAGTAATTGATACAAAGATGTACAAGATGTTAGGGTTCTACGAAACCCTAGCTACAATAATGAAGTGTCTTCAAATGATGTGTCTTGCTTCCAACAAGGTGAGTGGGCTTCTAGTTATCCGTAATTAGGCCACTCTAGCTTCAACAACTATTCAACTCCTTTGATGATGTCACAAAAACCTGCATATACAACAATCAAAGCAATCAATAAAACAAAATGAGGGTTCCACTGTGTGAACCCTCAGAAAATGATATTGAAAATCCTAAACCTAGAACAATAGCATATGCAAAAATTAGGTAACATGAAATAAAATACATAGATAGACTTACTTTGTTGTGTTGATGATGTTGCTCTCTGTTGTTCCATTTGCAAAATGATGACGAGGTGGAAGGGATGGACGAAGTGCTGGATGGGAATCCAGGTCTTAAAAAATTCCAGGGGTTGAGCATTGAGAATGCTCCTATTTATAATCAAGCCTAAGGTTTTCTTAGGGTTTTAGCTTAACACTTTTGTCATATGGCTAATATTAAATCAAATCCAACGGATGATATTATACTTTAAGTGTGACATGGATTAAGGAAGATGGATGGCTAAGATTAGATTAGATCTAATGGTTGAGGTTAATTGGGCTTATAAATATATATTTTATAATAAATATATTAAAATATAAAATAAAATATTATATTTAAACATAAATACTATAAAATAAATATAAAATAAGTCAAAAGGGTCGAAAAATGGTGGGAAAGGGTTAAAGTGGGCCATTGGATGGTGGGAAAGGCATGGAGTGGCCAATTGAATGGCGAGAAAGGGGGATGGTGGAAAAGTGGGTGGTAGACTGACTAGGATGAAGGATAAGTGGCTAGGATTTGGTGTCTATAGATGCCCCTTTTTGTACCATGTTGCGAGAAACACAATATGGTGCAAAAATATGAGACACATGGTTGGGCTTTGGGCGTAGAAGCAACTTCTCTCTCTTGTTGTATTTTTGAGCGATAATGTTGAAGATAAAAGAATAAATAATTTTGGAAGTTGCGTAGCTTACCCCCTCAATTGGCGAATGAGATTATGGATGAATCGCAAGAGCCAATTGAAAAATTTATGCAAATGATGAAAAATGTGGTGCAATTTTTTCCCCAACGGTGTGAAGGTGGTTGGTGTAAAATGTGATATGATGTGTTTGCATGTACCCTACCGAATGAAAGGTTTTGTGCAAATGTGATGTGATGTGGATGATATGAATGATGTAAAATGTGATACCATTTTTGCCCCAACGGTTGGAAGGGGGTTGTGTCAAATGTAGATGTCATGATCATGTAAGATGTATCCCGTCGTGGGAAAATCATAATCAAATGTGGTTGCCCAAAATTTGGGGTGATCTAATGCTATTGAAACATTTTGCCTTTTTGGCGTCATTGATATGCAAAATGATGATGCAAAGAAAAAAGAATCAACCTTGGATGTCTTGCTAGTGACTATTTAAATAATTCCAATGATTGGAACCAATCATCCTAGCTAGTGCGTATCTCGAAGGTGTTAAGGAGATTGTGAATGATGAAATCTGAGTTGTTTCCATGTTTAAGCCCCACGAACTAGGCCATGAATGATAACGATTGTGCAAATTGCTCTTAGCAATGTTTCACTCTAAAGATGAGGAAATACCAAATATGATTGTGATTTTCGAACTAGGAGATATGGGATGATGATGATGACCAAGTGTTCTTATGGTAATTCATTCATCTTACCGAATTGCATGGATGCAAATCGCTGCAATCGCCAAGTATATAGAACAAACCACTATATACAAGATTCACTTGAAATTTGGCACATGTGGAAAGAAATGTATGATGGATGGTGATGTTGGATGTGATGATGAGAAATGTATTGATGGATGCAATGTGGAGTGATTTTGCAATGTTTTTTTTTTTGCCCTTATGGATGAAGGGTTTTTTTTTTTTGCCCTTACGGATGAAGGGATTTTTTTGTTTTTTGCCCTTATGGATGAAGGGATTTTTTGTTTTTTGCCCTTATGGATGAAGGGATTTTTTTGTTTTTGCCCTTACGGATGAAGGTTTTTTTTTTTTTGCCCTTACGGATGAAGGGTTTTGTTTTTTTGCCCTTACGGATGAAGGGGTTTTTTTTTTTTTTGCCCTTACGGATGAAGGGTTTTTTTTTTGCCCTTACGGATGAAGGGTTTTTTTATTTTTTTGCCCTTACGGATGAAGGGTTTTTTGATGATGAAAAATGAAATGATTTGTGTGTGTTCTTTGCCCTTAACAGATAAAGGGGTTTTTGATGATGAAAAAAAAATGAAATGATTTGTGTCTGTTCTTTGCCCTTAACAAATAAAGGGGTTTTTGATGATGAAAAAAAATGAAATGTGTTTGTTCTTTGCCCTTAACAGATAAAGGGGTTTTTGATGATGAAAAAAAAATGAAATGTGTTTGTTCTTTGCCCTTAACAGATAAAGGGGTTTTTTATGATGAAAAAAATGAAATGTGTCTGTTCTTTGCCCTTAACAGATAAAGGGGTTTTTGATGATGAAAAAAAATGAAATGTGTCTATTCTTTGCCCTTAATAGATAAAGGGATTTTTGATGATGAAAAAAATGAAATGTGTCTGTTCTTTGCCCTTAATAGATAAAGGGGTTTTTGATGATGAAAAAAAATGAAATGTGTCTGTTCTTTGCCCTTAACAGATAAAGGGTCTTTTGATGATAAAAAAAATGAAATGTGTCTATTCTTTGCCCTTAATAGATAAAGGAGTTTTTGATGATGAAAAATGAAATGATTTGTGTATGTTATTTGCCCTTAACAGATAAAGGGGTTTTTGATGATGTAAAATGAAATGGTTTGTGTCTGTTCTTTGCCCTTAACAGATAAAGGGGTTTTGATGATGAAAAATGAAGTGATTTGTGTTTGTTCTTTGCCCTTAATAGATAAAGGGGTTTTTGATAAGTTGTGATGCAATGAAATAGTTTTGTTTTTGCCCTAATAGAAAAGGAATTTTTGCAAATGTGGATGGTGTGAATGCAAGGCAAAGGGCGCAACCTTTGACAAAAGAACACAATATTTTGAACCTAGAAATTGATGTGAATAATGTGAATGCAAGGCAAAGGGCGCAACCTTTTGAACCTAGCAATTGACATGAATGATGTGAATGTAAGGCAAAGGGCACAACCTTTGACAAAATGATACAACCTTTTGAACCTAGCAATTGATGTTTTGATGATGTGATGTGATCGAGTGATTGATTTTTTTGTTGAAATAGTGGGGAAGGTGTGATACCTTGAGCACTACCAAGTTTTGTGATGTTGTTTGCTTGGTTGGGGTAAATGTGTGAAACCTTGAATACCCCAAGTTGTTATGATGTTCGTACTTTCTAGCGATATTTGCGAGTTATATATATATATATACATGGATTTTACTTTTATGCTTTTAAGTGAATGCATTTGTGGAGTGCATGCTTATGTTTATGACTAATGCATATGAGATGCTATGAATGATCAATGCAAGGCGAAACATATGGATGATTTATGCAAGATGGCATGTATGGATGATTTATGCAAGATGGCATGTATGGATGATGAATGCAAGTTGAACTGTATGGATGATCATTTATGGTTTAGATCTTTGTTTGACCATGTTTAACATTGTTGTTTAATTAGGGGCACCAAAATTGGTGGCTTTTGGTAGATAATGGCTCATGAAATGACATGGATGTTGACATGGAAGAAGATATGGATGTTGATATGGAAAACTAACTATTTTGTAGAGACTCAAACATCCTAGTGGCATCAAACAAACCCACTAAAACTACCTAAATCCTTATAGGACCAAATGTTTGTGTAAGTGAAGTTCATGTACAAAATCTTGAGCATGACAATGACCCTAGGCAATCAAGAACCTGTGTGTGTGCATGTGAAGTTCATTAACCCATTATGAGTAAATTGGGCATGACTTGTTATGGAATGGATCAAGAAACTAGCTTACCTATATGTGCGGTCAGAGGTCTCCTTTTTTGGAAGAGAGACATGTCGCCCCGCATGAGCTTACTCCATTGCTAGTCAAGCATCTATAGCCCCGATGGAGACTCACTCCATAGTCCAATGATCTGATCTTTAGACCTTGGGGATGACTACATAACTTTCTGAGGGAAATGTAGTACGATCCTTACAACTTTAGGGATTTGTGGTGTGTGCATAGAAATTGTTAACTTTGGATAGAGCTTTGGGGAATCGAATTCTCAATCGAAGTGTGATGAGAATGTGACCCTATCCTTACTACTCTATATTTTGTGTTTATATTTGGAGAGCAACTGTGATAGTAGTAAAAACCACTATTTTTAATTTTGGACTATGTTGCATGATAGGACAAGCGAGGAATACCCTTTTCACTTCAAGGTGCCACCCAAGTATGGTGTTATCCCTCTTTGAATCAAAATATTTTTAAGATGTGAAGAAGTGTGGTTGGTGCAAGATTGTTTTTGGAATCAATGGACAAAACTCAAGATTTTCTTAATGTGAAAAAGTGCTTTTGGTCCTAAGAAGAACTCGACATGTATTTGGGGTTTTCTTAAAACACTAGGAGTGGTTGAGTGACCAAAAATACCTAGGAATTTTATGGATATGGCTTGTGTGCATGACAATTTGACTTTGTGGAATTGTGTGGATGACATTGTGAAGGTGCCCCTGATTAAGGCAACATGATATTTGTTGGACCAATTAAGATCTTGAATAAATGATCCCTATATGAAATATGGAATGTGTATGTTAATGCAATGTATGAAATGCGATTTTGTGAAATGTGTAATGCAATATGTGATGTGGGTGAATGCATTGTTTTGAATGAAATGTAAATGCAAGTGAAATGCAATGTTATGAATGAAATGTATGCATATGTTTTTGTGTATTAGCCATATATATATATATATATATATATATATATATATATATAACGATAAGCATGGAATGCTTTCAAGTGTATGATGTTTATTGGCTCAGGTTTTTCTACTCCCCCTAGCTTGGTAAGCTTATGACCAAAGGGATTAGGACCTTTGGGGATTTTTTTTTTTGATATGTGACCAAAGGGATTAAGACCTTTGGGACTTTTTGAAATTGAAATGTGATGTGACCAATGGGATTGAATACCTTTGGGATTTTTTGATTTTGGAATGTGACCAAAGGAATTGGGACCTTTGGGGATTTTTGAAATTGAAATGTGATGTGACCAAAGGGATTGAATACCTTTGGGGTTTTTTTTATTTTGGAATGTGACCAAAGGAATTGAGTACCTTTGGGGCTTTTTGGGATTGGCATGAACTGATTGAAGATAAAAGAAACCAAAATAATGCTAAGTTTTTACCATGTGGGGCTTATTCTCATACATTATTATTTTATTAATGTGTATTCCTTTTTAAAATGATAGTTGTTTTTTGTGTTTGATAATTTTACAATTTTTTATTTACTTACATTATGGTACTAACTCGAAATCAAACGAAAGTAATAAGTCAAAACAACTTAATGAAAAACACATCAAACCCACCCGCTACTTAATGATGAAATGGCTATTGTGTAAGCCATGTAAATGATGAGATGACTGCTGGTTAAGCCATTTAAATTATGAGATGGCTGTTGGTTAAGCCATGTAAATGATGAAATGGCTAAGGTTAAGCCATGTTGATGATAATATGGCTAAGGTTAAGCCATGTAAATGATGAAATGGCTAAGGTTAAGCCATGTTAATGATGAAATGGCTAAGGTTAAGCCATTTTAATGATGAAATGGCTAAGGTTAAGCCATGTTAATGATAAAATGGCTAAGGCTAAGCCATGTTAATGATGAAATAGTTGTTGGTTAAGCCATATTAATAATAAAATGGCTAAGGTAAAGCCATGTTAATGATGAAATGGCTGTTGGTCAAGCCATGTTAATGATGAAATGGCTTAAGGTAAAGCCATGTTAATGATGAAATGGCTAAGGTTAAGCCATGTTAATGATGAGATGGTTGTTGGTCAAGCCATGTTAATGATGAAATGGCTGTTGGTCAAGCTATGTTAATGATGAAATGGCTTAAGGTAAATCCATGTTAACGATGAAATGACTAATGTTAAGCCATGTTAATGATGATATGGTTGTTGGTTAAGCCAAGTTAATGATGAAATGGCTAAGGTTGAGCCATGTTAATAATAAAATAACTAAGGTTGAGCCATGTTAATGATGAAATGGCTAAGGTTAAGCCATGTTAATTATGAGATGGATGTTGGTTAAGCCATGTTAATGATGAAATGTCTAAGGTTGAGCCATGTTAATGATGAAATGGCTAAGATTGAGCCATGTTAAAATATTAATGGGTTCGAGAACATAGTTATAAGACCTGTAGATGGCCTCTACCTTGTCCCTGTCAATTTGGATGGATGATTGCTCATTATTTTGGGGAATGGATCCCTCTTGTGAGAGAGATGGTTGAATGGGCCTAGATGGACTAGTTTGGATGGAAATGGTAGAATTGGCTACTGAAGTAGTGGGTATGCTCGTTGTACTTTCCATTAAATTATTTTGATTTAATATTTTTATTTGATTTCAAGTTAAAACCATAAAATAATTAAATCAAAATACAATTTCAGGATAATTAAATTTTAAAACTGAAAATAAAGCTAAGGAAATTAGAAATAAAAAACAATCAATCCTAATTTTCACCTTGTGTGGCTTACCTTATCCATTGATTATCTCTTTTAATGTCAGTGTGTTTTGATGTATCCTAATATTGCTTAATGAAAAATAAAGGTGAAAAACTATGGTTGGATAGGGCAATGAGATTCTTGTTGGTGATGAAATCCAACAAGTTTGCTCTGGGGTAGTCCTAAGGTGTCTAGGGGAAGATATTTGTTGGATGGAGATGAATGCCATCATCACCAAACCTAAAGCAGCAATTGGTGATGAAATCCAGTTACTACTGTTTAAAGTGCAACATGTGTGTGATTAATTTTAAAGTTATATGTTCTCTATTATGGTCAAACAATATTAAAAGTAACAAATTTTACACATCTAAATTAGAACCCAACACATAAATGCAAATTTCCTCTAAAGAGTGTGAAGTACATCACTTAAAACCCCTACCTAGATAGCAACCAGAGGGTTGTCCACCTCTCTACCAAAGGTGCCACCCAAGGGCATGAATACTTTTTGCATTTAAGTATTGTTCCTATTTATATAAATAAAATAAGCAACCTTTAACTCCTAAGATGTAAATTCTAGGGTTTGATTGCTAGAGCGAAGGCGGGAAGCGATGAACTAGGGTTTCTGGAGCTAGGGAAAATCTAGGGCATCAGTTGGGTTGCCGAAGAGATTTCTGGTTACTGTGGATCTGAAGGCAAGATTGCTGCCCCAGGAGGGTCCAATGGGGACTTCTCCGGATCCTCTTCTAGGGAGAAATAGCTCTTATGCAGATTTGTTAAAAGATAAATCTCCATCCAAGACTGACGAAGCACAAAGAACTGCATTTAAAATGCTCTTTACGACTGCTGGAAATAGATCAACATCTCAACGAGTTAATGGATGCTTGCCACAGTCGAAATCAAGGCCCAAGATTGTCATTGAGCCAAGGATGGTCGAAGAAATAGTCTTATACAGAGCCAATCACGATTTGATCTATAAATTCATGGGTATTCGCCCTACCCTAAATTTTTTGCATTCCTGGGTCCGACAAAACTGGGAGCCTCATGGTGAGTACTCTTTATGGTTTATTAGCAATGGGTATTTTATTGTTAGTTTTTCTTCTCTGGCCGATAGAAATAGGGCTTTCGAATCAGAAAAGAGGAATCATGGTCCGACAGGATTATTTGTTCAACCCTGGAGAGTGGGATTCGATCCTCGAATTGAACCCACTGTTGTCCCGGTTTGGATCCGTTTGTATGCACTTCCAATGGAGTTTTGGAGTGAGCAGGTTTTGGAAATTATCGATAATTCCCTTGGAAGACATTTGGGTGTCTCCAAAGACACAATAGAAGGAAACACAACTGTTTATGCAAGAATATGTGTGGAAATGGATCTTAGCCAGCCTCTACCGATAGAGGTGGAACTTGAACTTGCAGGACTATCTTGGATTCAACAGCTGGATTATGAGGCTCTGCCCTTCAGATGCAGAGTTTGCCACAAATACGGGCATTTGGCCCGATTTTGCCCAAATAATATGAACACAAAAATGGAGGCTCCTCTAGGAATGTCAAATCTTCCTAAGGAGGGTAAGTCAACAATAAACAAAGAACCAACCAATACTTCTCAGGGTAAAGAAGCTCAGAGAGATGGTTTTGAACAGCCCAAAAGAAGGAGAAGGCAAAAGAAAAAAGATGGTAAAGAGCAAACCCAACTCAAGCCCGCCAATAGGTATGAGATATTTAAGACACTAGTGGACCAAGAGGAACAATTCATGGAAGGAGTGGATGGGAATAGTGAAAATAATAACATCCACGTTCAAGCTCCTCTTTCATCTCCCCCCGTCATAGAGCAGGTAATTGAGCACAGTGAGTTACCGCAGTCAGAGAGTGCAGGGGCATTGATAGTGCATAACCAAGAGCAGCCAATAATTAAGGATGTCAGCATGGGAATAGCAGAAAAGAATAGAGAAAGGCCAACTTTAGGGATAACTCCGGTGGAAAAGAGATCAAAAAATAGCAACTCTCAAGGAGTGGGTAGAAAATCAAATAAGGAATTGCTAGCAGTTCAAGGAGACAAACTGATCACTGGAGGATCGGTGAGGCCAATAGATTCTTACTGCTCTCAAGGTAACCAATGATTATACAATCATGGAATGTTAGGGGTTTAAATAGTAGAACCCATCAATCTGCTGTTCGAAGACTCTTAGAAAAATGTAAAACAGATTTTTTGCTTATTCAGGAGACAAAAATGTCGTTAGATCTTATGTGTAAAATAGTTAACAAAATTTGGAGGGGTGCTGGTCATATGGAAGTGGCTGCCCAAGGTGCCTCAGGGGGATTGTTACTCTTTGGAACTCTCTTGAATGGACTGCAATAGAACATATAGCTTGGAGGGGTGTTCTCACATCACATTTTAGGAATAATGTCACAATTGAACATGTTTTAATCACAAATTTTTATGGGGCTCAAAACCTTGATGGTCAGAGGCTTCAATGGAAAGTTGTGCATAACATGAGAATCTCAAGGGAAGATTTAGACTGGATTATTGCTGGGGATTTTAATGCTAAATTATCCTCTAGAGATCAGGAAGGGGGAACCCCAATTTTGGACCCAGGGGATCGACTTATGATTGCCCAAGTCCAGGCTTTACACTTAGTGGATATTAAATGCCCTGGAACCAACTATACTTGGACTAATAAGAGGAGGGAGCCACATAGCAGGAAGGTAAAGTTAGACCATTTTTTGGTTTCAGAGGAGGCATTTGTAAAATGGAATACAAAATTTCAGATTTTGGAGGGTCCAGTTTCAGATCACTTTCCCATTTTGTTGGAAGGAGGGATTAAGACAGGGCAGCATCACAAACCATTTAAATTTGAGAATTTTTGGTTACAAAAAGAGGAACTTCGAAAGAAAATTCCACAGTGGTGGGAAGAAGGTCGCCCAACATATGGGACAACAATGTTTAGATTCCACAAACAACTTCATTATGTCAAAGCTCAACTGAAACATTGGAGGCGAGCTAACAAGACAGACTTCCAGGTCCAAAGAGCTCCTTTGGTGGCCAGATGGGATGAGGTTCAAAAACACTTTAGGGAAGGAACAATTACAGAGCAGCTCAAAGCCGAGGATGATGCCTTGCGTAAAGCGGTTGAGGACATTGACAACCAAGAGGAGACCTACTGGAAACAGAGAGCAAGAACCACTTGGTTATTAGAAGGTGATAGAAATACCAAATTTTTCCATCGGACTGCCTGTGCTAGGAGACAGATGAATAACATGGAAGCTCTTCAAGATGAGAACGGACACTCCTTTGATACACTTCCAGGTATGCATTCCCATTCAATGGATTATTTTTCTAAACTATTTAAGGAAAGTATGGTGCAAGATGAAGAGGCTCAAAATGACGTTATTGTTGTCATACCTTCCGTTATCTCTGAAGAAGAAAATCAGACCCTTCTTAAACCCATTGATAGAGAGGAACTGAAGAATGTGGTCTTTGGAATGAGCACCGAAAAAACTCCAGGTCCAGATGGCTTTCCAATTGAGTTTTTTCAGGCCTTTTGGGATAACTTGGAGGAGGATGTAATGGCTGTTATAGAGGAGTCCAGAGGTAGTAAAAGAATGCTTAAAGCATTAAATCATACTTTCATTACCTTAATTCCAAAAGGGGAGGAGGGGGTACATATTTCAGATTATAGACCTATTGCCTTATGCAATGTGATATATAAAATAATCACAAAGGTAATGGCTGAGCGGCTAAAACCTCTTTTACATAACATTATCTCCTCAGAGCAAGGGGGTTTTGTAGAGGGTAGGCAGATCTTGGATGGGGTGGTTCTAGCTCAGGAGGCAATCCATTCAATGCAAACATCTGGTAATAAAGGAATGTTCATAAAATTAGATATGTCAAAGGCTTATGATAGGGTGGAGTGGAGCTTCTTGTCAAAGATGATGGCAGCCTTTGGTTTCTCTCAGGATTGGATAGAATGGGTCATGAGTTGTGTTTCTACTCCGACATACTCAGTGTTAATCAAGGGTCTTCCCTCGCAACCATTTGGAGCCACTCGAGGCCTTCGTCAAGGGGATCCTTGCTCTCCCTATATTTTTCTCATATTGGCTGAAGGATTAGGTAGACTTTTCTTGAGGAGAAGACAACAAGGTTTGCTAACAGGTATCAAGGTGGGTGAGGAAGTTTTGACTCACCTACAGTTTGTGGATGATACTAGATTGGTGGGAGTGGCCAGCTTTAGGGAAGCAAGAATGATCAGAGATACTCTTAATGTCTACCTTAGGGCTACAAACCAAGTCATCAATGATAAAAAATCCAAAGTGGTCTTTTTCAATCTTGATCAAAGGCTTCAGGACATAGTTTTAGAGATCTTGGGATTCACAAGGACTTCTCTCCCAGTGGTTTACTTGGGGGTCCCTTTGCATTTTAAAAAACTAAAAATAGATATCTGGAGGAATCTTTTGGATTGTATCAAGGATAGAATTAATCATTGGTCTCACAAATGGTTAAGCTATGGGGGTAGATTAACTTTTTTACAGTCAGTCATTCAGGCCATGCCAATTTATAAATTCTCTATCCTGGCTGCCCCACATACTATATGGAAAGAGTTGGACAAGATGGCTAGAAAATTTTTATGGGAAGGAGTAAAAGGAGAGAGGAAATGGGCCTTAGTAGGTTGGGACAAAGTAACCCAGCCCAAGGTAAAAGGAGGTTTGGGACTGAGAAGATCCAAGATAAATAATAAAGCTTTGGCTGGAAAGCTTTACTGGAGGTGGATTTCCCAACCAACTTCCTTATTCAGTAGAATCCTAACTAGTAAATATTTGGGACATGTTAACCCAAATGAGGTGGGCCGTTTCCCTTTGGATGGTACTGGATCCTTAGTGTGGTAGGCTCTCAAGTTAGGATCTCAGGTAGTAAAAGATCGATTATTTTGGAAAGTGGGGAGAGGGGAGAAGGCACGATTTTGGACAGATTCATGGGATCAATACCCACCTATCATTGTTGAATTTCTTGAATTGCAACCAATAAAAACAGCCATTGAAACCAAGGGATGGGTCCAAATTGAAAGTTATTTCACCACTAGTCAGCTGGGGGAGTATAAGTTTAAGCAGTTTAAGAAGTTGGATGAGTGGCCAATTTCAATCCCTCCGGATTTGGCACCCATCATGACTAAAATCTTGATAGAAATATTTCTCACAGGTAGAGACGAGGAGGATGAATTAGCTTGGGGCTATGGGAGCCTTGGTGTCTACACAGTGAAGGACGGATATGACAAGATCCTTCCAGAGCCTCCCCCTCATACATATCAGGTTGAGGATTGGAGAAAGATTTGGCACTCCAAGGGTTGGCTGAAAGTAAACTTTTTTGCCTGGCAGTTCATGCATAATGGAATTCTCACTTTTGATAATCTCAGATGTAAAGGAATCATCGGTCCATCTCAATGTGTCTTATGCTACAAGAGCGAGGAAACAACTGATCACTTGATGTTTGAGTGCCCTTTCACGCGCCAGATTTGGAAGAGATGGTTTTTATATTATAAAATTCAAGTTAATGGTGACTTGAATCGGATTAATATCTCGGGAAAGATGGAAGAGGGGTAGATTTAAATCTAAAGCTCTTCGTATTGGTTGGGAGCTTGGATTAAACTTTATTTGGTGGCAAGTGTGGTTGGAGAGAAATGCTAGAATTTTTAGAGAAACTTTTTCTTCGTTAGATGGAGTTTGGCAGGTCATTTGGAGCAAAGTCACAGAAACTGTGGCCGTCTATGCTAAAGAGGAAACTCAGGTTGTTATTGGGGCAATGGAAGAGGGAGTTGAAGTGCAAGAGGGACAGGACAGAGCTAGTTGGAAACCACCCCTAGAAGGTTGGATTAAAATTAATACTGATGGAGCTGCAAAAGGCAATCCGGGTAGAGCCAAAATTGGAGTGGTTTGCCGAAATCATGTTGGAACAGTGCTCTATTGGGAACTGCAAGGCTTGGGAAGAGCCACAAACAATGAAGCAGAAGCCATAGCTATCAAATCTGCTTCTATTTGGGCAGTTAAACAGGGCCACAGGAGGATAATACTTGAATCAGATTCTCAAATAATGGTTGGAGCTCTAGATTGCATGAGGAACTTTGCTTTGAAAGCATGGAGGTTGAGGATTCTTGTCACTCAAATTAAGGAATTATGGAGGGAATTAGATGATGTGATTCCAGTTTATGTGAGTAGAGATTTAAACAAAGCGGCCGACTTCCTGGCTAAGATGGGTGCTGAGAAGGAGGTAGGGGTTCAATTGCATAGTGACATGGCTATTGAGGATGAGGTGATTAGGCAGGGTCTTGAAAGGTCCCTGAGCTAATGATCAAAGAAAAAGCAAAGGGAGGAAAGGTGTCACGATATCACGACATGTTGCTTCATCACGGCCAAGGGAGGAAAGGTGTCACGATTTCGTGACATGTTGCTTCATCGCGGCCAAGGGAGGAAAGGTGTCACGATTTCATGACATGTTGCACCGTCGCGGTCACTGGAGGAAAGGTGTCACGATATCATGACATGTTGCTTCATCGCGGCCAAGGGAGGAAAGGTGTCACGATATCGTGACATGTTGCTTCATCGCGGCCAAGGGAGGAAAGGTGTCATGATATCATGACATGTTGCTTCATCACGGCCAAGGGAGGAAAGGTGTCACGATTTCATGACATGTTGCTTCATCACGGCCAAGGGAGGAAAGGTGTCATTTACATGTTGCTGGATGTCAGATTTCATGACATGTTGCTTCGATCGCGGCCAAGGGAGGAAAGGTGTCACGATTTCGTGACATGTTGCTTCGTCACGGCCAAGGGAGGAAAGGTGTCATGATTTCGTGACATGTTGTTTCGTGGCCAAAGGAGGAAAGGTGTCATGATATCGTGACATGTTGCTTTGTGGCCAAAGGAGAAAAGGTGTCGCGATATCGTGACATGTTGCATTGTCGCGGCCAAAGGAGAAAAGGTGTCACGATATCGTGACATGTTGCATTGTCGCGGCCAAAGGAGAAAAGGTGTCACGATATCGTGACATGTTGCTTCTTCGCGGCCAAAGGAGAAAAGGTGTCACGATATCGCGACATGTTGCTTCTTCGTGGCCAAGAGAGAAAAGGTGTCACGATATCGCGACATGTTTCATCGTCGCGGCCAAAGGAGAAAAAGTGTCACGATATCACGACATGTTGCTTCATCGCGGCCAAAGGAGAAAAATGTCACGATATCGTGACATGTTGCTTCGTCGCGGCCAAAAGAGAAAAAGTGTCACGATTTCGCGACATGTTGCAACATCGCGGCCGAAGAGAGAAAAAGTGTCACGATATCGCGACATGTTGCTTCATCGCGGCCAAGAGAGAAAAAGTGTCACGATATCGCGACATGTTGCTTCGTCGCGGTCGAAAGAGAAAAAGTGTCACGATTTCGCGACATGTTGCAACATCGCGGCCAAGAGAGAAAAAGTGTCACGATATCGCGACATGTTGCTTCATCGCGGCCAAAGGAGGAAAAGGTGTCACGATTTCGTGACATGTTGCAACGCCGCTGCCCAAGGAGAAAAAGTGTCACGATATCGCGACATGTTGCTTCGTCATGGCCAAAGGAGGAAAAAGTGTCGCGATATCGCGACATGTTGCAACGTCACGGCCAGAAGAGGAAAAAGTGTCGCGATATCGCGACATGTTGCATTTTCACGGCCAAAGGAGAAAAGTGTCGCGATATCGCGACATGTTGCATTTTCGCGGCCAAAGGAGAAAAGTGTCGCGATATCGCGACATGTTGCATTTTCGCGGCCAAAGGAGAAGAAGGAAAGAGTGTCGCGATATCGCGACAAGTTGCATCAACAGACCAAACCGATCCCCCTGTTAGCTAGTTAATGGTTCAAGAGATTTGGCTCCATTGCAAATCTTCTTTTACTATTGTAAGCATGTGTTCTCTCTGACTTCGGCTGGGAAAAGTCTCTTCCCAAATTGTAATTGATCTTTGTTTTAATACAAGTTTTTTCAAAATTTTCAAAAAAAAAAAGATGTAAATTCTAACTGATGCATTTCACTTTCAAATGCAAATAGAAAGATGCAAGAATTATTTGAATTTGTAATTCTTTTCAAAATAGAAAACTCAAAATATTATAATGAATGAATGCACATATGCCCTATATGCAATCTAAAATGATCAATTTTCCAAACTTCTTAATGTATGTTTGTTTTAAGCTCAAAATCTAAAAAATACAGCAGAAAACCCAAAAAAAATGTAAAGCAAAAATGGATGAAGGACTTACATAAAAGCCTACATTTTTGTGATGTTTTCTAAGATCTCTGCTGCTCCAATTGATCTTAAAATATTTTGAGACGTGACAGGGTGTATTAGGAACTTAACCTCAAAATTTTAGCCCAATCCGATTCCAAATGAGTGAGATATGGCCAAAACCGTCCAGGTAGTTTGGCACCGCACCTTTGATCAATCCCAGACGTAGCGGGGTGCCTCTGTAGGTGCGGTAGAGCACCTATGGGGATCAAAAGGTGTTGTAGGGTGCCTGTGCACCTCCTACAACTACTGCAAAGCTTATAGAAACCCTAACCAATAAAAATAACCCATTTTGTTTTGCTCCTAAAAGCCTGGAAAATGAACAAAAAAATTAAGCTAGAAACAACAAAGTAAATCATAAAATAGAATCCTTGTGGGGTCCCACCATGATCGCCATCTGTGAAGACAAAAACACAACACTTAAACAATAAAGAAAGCAAATAACCCAAATAAACACAAGATTGCACAAAAATATAATTTTATTTAATAGATGGGGGGAGCTAATAAACTCCTTTTGATACAATCTGTACTCAGTGAGTATTTGATACAAAGATGTACAAGATGCTAGGGTTCTCTGAAACCCTAGCTACAATAATGAAGGGTCTTCAAATGATGTGTCTTGCTTCCAACAAGGTGAGTGGTCTTCTAGTTATCTGTAATCGGGCCACTCTAGCTTCAGCAGTTATTCAACTCTTTTGATGATGTCACAAAAACTTGCACATACAACAATTAAAGCAATTAGTAAAACAAAATGAGGGTTCCATTGTGTGAACCCTCAAAAAATGATACTAAAAACCCTAGATCTAGAACAATAGCATATGCAAAAATTAAGTAACATAAAATAAAATACATAGATAGACTTACTTTGCTGTGTTGATGATATTGCTCTCTGTTGTTTCGTTGCAGAATGATGGCGAGGTGGAAAGGATGGACGAAGTGTTGGATGAGAATCCAAATCTTAAAAAATTCCAAGGGTTGAGCATTGAGAATGCTCCTACTTATAATAAAGCCTAAGGTTTTCTTAGGGTTTTAGCTTAACACTTTTGATCGTGTGGCTAATATTAAATCAAATCCAACAGTTGATATTATACTTTAAGTGTAACACTGATTAAGGAAGATGAATGACTGAGATTAGATTAGATCTAATGGCTGAGGTTATACTTTAAGTGTGACATAGATTAAGGCAGATGGATGGCTGAGATTAGATTAGATCTAATGGTTGAGGTTAATTGGGCTTATAAATATATTTATAATAAATATATTAAAATATAACATAAAATATTATATTTAAACATAAATAATATAAAATAAGTCAAATGGGGTCAAAAAATGGTGGGAAAGGGCTAAAGTGGGCCATTGGATGGCGAGAAAGGCATGGAGTGGCCAATTGAATGGCGGGAAAGGGGGATGGTGGACAAGTGGGTGGTAGACTGACTAGGATGAAGGATAAGTGGCTAGGATTTGGTGTCTACAGAGTGCTTGGTGACTTGAGCACTTTTCTAAGGCCTCAACATTCCTTTGGATAGCATCCCAAAACATTCTTACATGTAACAATTTGTAAAGAGTAGGATATCATGGATGTTGTAGGTATACCTTATGTAAGGAGGATGCAGAAAATTTAGACCATCCAGTTCTTCATTGTTCATTTGCCTTCACCATATGACAATGTATTGGGTTGCTCCATTGATATTAGAAGAATTGATATAATATTGGAAAAACTATTTCAAATCTAAAATATTAGGCATTCTATAGAGGATTGGTCCTACAATTTTTTTGTTGGAATTCATAGCTTCAAAAGAATAATATTTTTTTTTAACTGAATCTCAAAATCACACTCAAGTTTAGAATCATACTCATGAAGAATTTTTACAAGCATGGTGCTCATCATAAAGAGTATCAAATAGAAAACAATGTGCTAATCACATTATTGCATGATTTGAAGATACATGTAAGGATGATATGCAATATTGAAGTTAATACAAAATGCCTATATCACCTCATTGTAAAATAAAAATGATTAAAATATGGGTTCACTAAACTTCAATTTTACTTCAATAGAAAACTCTAACAAGACTAGTAAAGATAGTGTTTTGTACTCAAAATTATGTAAAACTTCAACAAAGAACTATATAGAGGTTTAAACACTTCTTATAAGATCAAGATGGCTATGAAAAAAAATGGAGACAGGAAAAATTATAAATTATTATTATTGTTGTCTGAAAAAAATACGAGGTTTAAATCAACAATTTCTAAATATCCATCTTAATAAAGGTGGAAAGTTAGATAATTTAAAAAAACTAAATCTTTATCTATATAAAATTCAAGTTTTAAAAGATAATTGATGGAAAAAAAAATTTACAATAATGAAAATAAGAAATTAAAAAAAAAAAAATATTCTATTTTTTAATAGTATAATTTGCCTTATAAATAATCAATTATTTAAAAATAACAGAGTTTCCGTTATTCGAAAAAAATGGCCCAATAATATCTACAATGGTCACGGAAGCAAAGAATATTAACAACCTAGGTGCAAAACACAGCAATGGAAAGCATTTAGAAGAACCGTTCATAGAGCATTGAAACCAGGAAACTTGAAGTGATTTAGTCATATTTTTGAATAAATTCCCAAGTAAAATTAGTGAAGAATTGTATAATTACTGTTACAAGGAAAGAAGTGGCTTCTGTTCTCTATTCGTCTCTGCAGCAAACACTGCATCAACTTCTTAAACATAAACCCATCGCTTCATTTTTTGTTTCTCTGTCTGAAGAGCACATTCCTATGCCCGCCTTTGGCCTTGGGCTGTGGTTTGGGGACCTCCTCCGCGGCCTTTTCCTCTTTGAGTGCCAACATCAAGAGCTCCGCTTGCACATCCTCTCGGTTAAAATAAAGATCCTTACATTCCTCCTTGGTTGGCACGTCTGTGAGGATGCTGAAGCTATAGCCCTGGTTCACCAGGAACTGCTGCCTCTTGGTGGCGTACATCACCTCGCTCGTGTCCTGCGACACCAGAGAGTAGAAAAACGCCTCCCCTCCGCCGTCGTGGCCTTTCCCCGGCTTAGGACGCAGAACACGGCCGAGCCGTTGCGCCTCCTGCCGCCGGGAACCTCCCTGGTAACAACAAGATAAAACTTAACACACTTAAACCTACTTCACATTCCCTGAAGTGGAGCCGCTCGTTGTAAAATGATTCTGTTCGACGTTTGACAATGTTCTCTATCTAAAAAAAACTAATTTTTATTATACCTGGGAGGATATCTGTATGACCACGGTGGCCTCGGGGAGGTCGATGGAGGTGTCCCCGACTTTGGAGAGGAAAACAGTGAAGCCGCCACGGTTGGCCTTGAAGGCCTCGAGCACCATTCTTCGCTCGTCGTGGGTGGTCTGCCCACAGATGATGGCCCTCCTCAGTCTCGTGGCGGTCTGGTTGAGCACGAACAGGTTGTCGGCGAACACGATGATCTTGTCGCCCCGTTGCTCGTGCAAATTGATAAGGTACTCACAAGCCATCAGCTTTAAGGGGCTGGCGCTGTACAGCGTGGTCTGGACGTTGCGTCTCAAGTCGCCCGACTTGAGGTTGAGGTTCAGATACTCCCGCAGGTACTCCTTCGACATCGGACATTGAACCTCGTAGCACTTCACGTCTGCCAAATACCCCGCCTTCACCTGTCCTTTACACAACCATGCCGATACCCATATTAACTACCACAGACGTCAGATTAATATATAGGACCTTAAACAAGGCTTAAGAGAGAGTCCAACATCAAAGTAATTATTTATTTTAAGCTGGGAGATAAAGATAACCAATTTTTTTTATAACATACAAATTGTTAACATCCTTTTATTTTTAACAATTGCGTTAGATATTCTCCTGGAAGTTTCTGCTTCGAAACATGTCAAATTATTGAAGCTACCTCTATAATCCTGTCTCCTTGGTAAAAGCATCTTAGAGTGAGGGAGATCCCCACTGGGTAAAAGCATAAACATCTTAGAGGTAAAAGCATAAGCATCTTAGAGTGAGGGAGATCCCCAATGGGTAAAAGCATCTTAGAGGTAAAAGCATAAGCATCTTAGAGTGAGGGAGATCCCCGATGGGTAAAAGCATCTTAGAGGTAAAAGCATCTCGGAGTGAGGGAAATCCCCGATGGGTAAAAGCATCTTAGAGGTAAAAGCATCTCGGAGTGAGGGAAATCCCCGATGGCTCAAGGTTGGTACCGTCATCATCAAGCTAGCACGGACTCAAGTTAGACTATTACTTTACTCTATATTGAACATGTTCCAAGGTTTGAACCTACGATCTCCTCTTGGTAAGTGCCCCAAATCTTACCAATCCACTAGCCCTTGAAAACCTAGATAACCAATTATTTGAAAACAAATAGACACAAATCGAAAATCTAACATTTAGAAGATAGACCCTCAAGAGTTAGGTGGATTGGTAAGTGCAGGTGTGGATGGGCACCAAGAAGAGACCTAGGTCCAAACCTTGGGGGAAGCCAACCCTTTGCAAAGGTAGTAGTCTACTCTGAATCATTTAAGTGCGTACCAAACCTACGACAACGACACAAACCCCAAGCGACCTATGGTCCCCATCTCACACTGGATCAACAAGAACGAGGCAGATAGGTTTGTTGGAAACAATCTCTGTAGTTTGAACTCTACCCTTGCCAGTTACTAAAAATAGTGGTTGTAACCAACTCTCCTATGTAATTCAAAAATAGTGGTTGTAACCAAATCTCATACTGGGTCAACACGAATGAGACATATAGGTTTGTTGAAAGCAGTCCCTATAGTTTAAAACATGCCCTTGCTAGTTAATAAAAATAGTGTTTGTAACCAACTCTTGTACCGGTTACTAAAAATAGTGGTTGTAACCAATTCTCCTAGTTTAAAACATGCCTTTACTGGTTACTAAAAATAGTGTTTGTAACCAACTCTCGTGCCCTTACCGGTTACTAAAAATAGTGGTTGTAATCAACTCTCCTATGTAATTCAAAAATAGTGGTTATAACCAATTCTCCTCTATAATAATTTTTTAAGTAATACTTCTTATACATATCCACCATGGAGATTGAACCCAGGTCACATCACTGATAATGCAAGTGACATCCTTACCAATAAACCACATTGACGAAGATAAGAACATAACATAAGATAATTCAGGTTTATCTCTTAGACCCAAAAACCTTAGAAAGTAGAGATAGTTATCTAAATACAACTAATAAAGAGTGACTTATCTCACCAGCTCCTGCCAATTGGCCTCGTAAACTTTGGGTCCAATGATGAACTCCAGGTCCTGAATGGCGTCGTCCTCACGGAGAAGCGTTGCCGTGAGCCCGACCTTGCAGTGCGCCTTGGTGCGCGCTACGGCCTCCCTGAAGTTGGTGGCGGGCACCACGTGGACCTCGTCCATGAGAACCAGCCCCCATTCCCTGCCGGTCAACTTCTTCATAATGGCCTCCGAGTCCTGAGACCTCTTGCCGGAGTAACCATACATACTATAAGTCGTCACCACAATATCCGCCTTTCCGTCGAAGTCTTCGGCCTTGGTATCGCTCGTAAGCCCCTGAATTCTCCTCTCCCCAATAGTACTCCAAGTCTTAAACTGGTAGACCCACTGCTCCACCGAAACCCCGGTATTTGCGAAGCAGAGGCAGGGTTTCCCTAAACGAACGGTGCAGTAAACGCCGGTTAAGGACTTCCCGGCGCCACAGGGGAGAACAATGATGCCGGACCTGGCTTTTCCGTCGACGAAGATCTGGTCGACGCTGCGCTTTTGATAGGGCCGGAGCTTCGCCTTAGGTTTGAGTTTTATGCCCAGATCAGGACAGGTGGTATCGTTTTTATAATCGTATATTTCCGTGAGAGGGTAATTGTTTTCTCTGCACACTTGCCTGGCCTTCTCCACCATGTTATGTTGAATCTTGACGCTTTTTTCCGAGAGATTTTCGTCGACGGCACCCCTCAGAAATCTCAATATGTATTTCATGTCCTTGGGATCCTCACTCTCCAAGATCATGTTTCCGTCCTTGAGATATAAATTCAGTTTCTTCACGTTCTGCGTGCAGGTTTGGATGGTTTTAATGACTTCCGGGTGGAGATTTGTCTTGCAGAGCATTTTGAGGTATTTCATGATGTCTTGGGTCTTCAGCCCTGCGGAGGCCGCCCCGTAGAGAGAAGCGGGCGTGAGTTTGTATTCGTGGAAATGTTGGAGTCTGCTCTCTGGCTCTGCAATGGCGATGCAGAAATCAGAGGCTTGCTTGTAGATTTCCGAAGAGGTTTCCAGGATTATGGTGCCGTTTTGCAGCACCCACAACGGTCTTGATTCGTTATCGTCTTTCAAAGTGAAGAGGGAGTAAATCTTGGATTTCTTTCTGAGGTGTTGAGGGTCGGCGGCCATATTGATTGAATTGATGTTGTTTTAGTTTGTCCTCAGATTGGGCCCAATTGAGATAGTTACGTAACCAACTATCTCAGAGGTTGGGTCACACTGAGAAGTAAGTTTTGGAGAGTTAAAAGCTTATGGGCAGCCTTCAGTATAAACCAGATCCCCGTTTGAAGGTGAATTTCAATGAGAGGAGCAGTCTCTGTTTTCGCTTGACGGTTATGAAGAACTACTTCATGTGGCCTGAGACTAAATTATGGTTTTGTTCGGAGTCTACTTTTTAAAAAGGCATTCGTTATGACGAGATAATCCTCCCTAACTAGGTATATCCCGCGCTGTCGGCAATATCTCTGGACTTCTGCCTCTTGGCGACCAGGATAATTTGTAAAAACCTTTTATCAATAATTACACCAATGGCTTTTAAGATGGACAGTTGCTTAAAACGTTACATTATATAGGCTTATAGAATTGACTCGATATAGAAGTTTAATATCTTTTATTTTAATTTTTTTCAAACACATATTTGGTTGAATTTTTTTAAAATAAAAGTTCAAGATCATATTAGAACACTACTGTTCTCAAAAATATATATATATTATAAATATGATAGTGTAACATTAAATATATATATTTTACCAATCACATAGAGTAGAAAGCTTTAAAGTAGAAAGTATTGTAATCTTAGTTATCATTTGAAATAAAATTTGATATATTATAAATGTATATATGTCCTACTTATTTTTTTTTCGGTAGTGGAATGCAAAATAATGTGTCAAGAGGCCGTCGATGCGGAGGTATTAATTTATAGGCGCGTACATGTAATTCCCGTAACAACCATAACCAATATCTAATACCCAATTAGTTTGGGTTGTTCCTCTATCAATCCAATTATACGGAGTTATATTCATTTACTAATTTATTCATAGTATAAATATGAGATTCATATGTTTCTTTACTAATTGTGGCATGGGTTTGCGCCAATCATAATCTTTTTAAACCTAGGTGCTTGGTAAGACCCCAAGGTCTTACTTTAAAATTAATAAATAATTTAATATAAATATAATCGCAGGCCACTCAAAAGGGGGCTCCCTTGTAATCGCTTTGCCACTATAGGGGGCTCCCTCCTTTAAATATTTAATACTACTTTTATTCTTCTTCTTTGGATGATTTGTGTGAATGGCCAACCTAATATATATCTACCCTAAAGCTACATTGGTGAAGAGACGTGATGGTTCACGTTATGAAGAGATGCAATGGTTCATTTTATGAGTTAATAATATAATAATTAAATGATTCAAAATACTAACTAATACTAACTAATAATGTTAGGATGAAGGATCCTAACATGCCACCCTCCTTAAAAAGAGCTTTGTCCTCAAAGCTCAAAGTGAGGAGCTTTATCTTTTGTTTTCCAAGCAAAATTTTTGCAAGTTCTTGTACTATTTTAATGTCACTTTTTCGAAGGCAGGGATATCTTGAAGGTCGGAGTGTTAGTGGGGGGTTGCCAAGAACAATAGTAGAATCTTCCTTAGGAGAATAGTTATGATGATGGGAGGGAAACCCTTGGGGTTCCTCAAACACTTTAGAAGGATGCATCAAAAGTGGTGGTAATGCTTCCATATCCTTTTGTTGTTCCCTAGGAGAGCCAACGGAGAATGAGTGTGTAATCACCTTTCTACATTGTTTTCGAATAGGTTTGGTTATGTGGCAAGAACTCACAATTGGGGGGAAATTTGAGCATAGTTCTTGTAGAGTGTAAGTTTGGCCATAATGGTTCATTTCGAGAATGTCTACCTCATCCTTGCCTGATGCATCGATCACTTCTAGCATATCAATCGTATTGCCTTTATCATTGTGATCAGGTGTTTGGGATATTTCTTGCTCATTGTCCTTGTTTTCCACATCTTCCTCCTCTTTCTTATCTTTCATGGCTTCCTCATCTTCCTTACCTTCCTCATCATTTCCATATTTAGTGCTATATTTAGGTGTATCTATCACTATGTCTACCTCAATTGCATTTTCATCATTGGAAGAACTACAAGGAATAGTTGCATCTGAAATATATAGTGTAGGTGTAATACATTGATGATTGCGAATAAATTTCTCATCGCAATGATAGCAGAGGTCTTTTGCTTGTCATTCTTTCATTTCTTCAAAACTAAGATGTTTAATTGGTAGGGTTGGGTTAAGTTTGGGGGTTGTGTAAGTGCTTTGTACCTTTCCATTATGTGTAGGCTTGGGGGCAATGTAAGTGGTTTGATATTTCCCCATAGGTGGTTTCCCTAATTGACGTTGTGCATTGATTTTATCTTCAGCTAATTTGGCCAATCCAATAGTCTGCATCATGGTATAGGGTTTGAACTTTGTCACCTCTATTTTAATTTCTTCTTTCAATCCTTTGATGAAGCAATATATGAGAAATGCTTCACCCCACCCTGTGTTGTGTTTGGTGATATCCTTAAATCGAATTTCATACTCACGCACGGTAGTGTTTTGACGAAGATCTTTGAGCAATTCCCACATGGTTGGGTCCCACATGGCTCTGATACCAAATGGTAAGACCCCAAGGTCTTACTGTAAAATTAATAAATAATTTAATATAAATGTAATCGCAGGCCACTCAAAAGGGGGCTCCCTTGTAATCACTTTGCCACTATAGGGGGCTCCCTCCTTTAAATATTTAATACTACTTTTATTCTTCTTATTTGGATGATTTGTGTGAATGGCCAACCTAATATATATCTACCCTAAAGCTACATTGGTGAAGAGACGTGATGGTTCACGTTATGAAGAGACGTGATGGTTCACATTATGAAGAGATGCGATGGTTCACTTTATGAGTTAATAATATAATAATTAAATGATTAATAATACTAACTAATAATGTTAGGATGAAGGATCCTAACAGTGTTGTACAGGCTTGAAGTTTGGTGTCACTAGATTTGTGGATCATATTTATCTCCTAAACCTTATTTTAGTGTTAAAAGGCAATAACCGTTGGATATTCAAATATATAATAATTAAGGTTGTGGGCTTTTTTACGAGACTCAGGTGAAAAAATATGTATATATGGGGATTCGTATGTATATATGGAGATTCGAGGTCCTACATTCTAGATCATTTGCAGTTAATAAAGTCTACAAAAACAAATATGACCTGACATGGTTGTTTTAACGAGCGATACACGAAATACACTATTTGACCCGCGCATGCAGAACCAAAAAAAGGGAAATTCATAAATATCAAACTTGTTTGTTGCAAATTTTTTTCCATGCCGAATTTAAGATTAGTTTAGAAAATTTATTTGCCAGAATTTAATATTCGACGAATTTCGAATTTTATCTTAAAAATTTGACAAATTTGACAACTAAAGTTGTAATTTTGTACGAAGAAAAAATAAAAAATTGTAGGTTTTTTTTGGGCAATTTCCTTAAATTAATAAGTATGGGTGGTTTTAGTCCATGTTCTTATTTTTGGGTGGTTTTATTTTAGTCCATGGTCTTATTTTTGGGCAGTTTCTTTAAATTATTGTATGGGTGGTTTTGGCCCATGGTCTTATTCTTCAACAGTTTTATTTTAGTCCATGGTCTTATTTTTGGGCAGTCTTCATAAATTAACAGTTAAATTAGTAGGTACGAGTGGCTTTAATCATTGTCTTATTTTTGGGGAATCCTTTCTTTTAGACCATAATCTTATTTTTGGGTAGTGTGATATATATATATATATATATATATATATATATATATATATATATATATATATATATATATATATATATATATATCTCTTATAACTACTTTGTTAAAGGTGCACCAAAATATGCATATGAATAAGAATAATAAGACCAAAGCATGAGGTGTTGCTCTGAGTTTCTACAAGTTTTCTTGGTCAAGATTTTCTAGAAAAGAAAAATATCCATTACCTTAATGGATTTTTATGGTGTTAAAGTATAGTTTTGATATTAATTATAATGTTAAAGCATACATTAAGGAAATTAAGACCACCTTAATTATGTTTAAGGGCATTATAATAGTTTAATGAGTTTTGGACATTAAAAAAATATTTCCTTAAAGTTATAAGGGGAATGTAATTAAAATATTTCCTTCCTTCATTCAAAAAGAAAATAGCGTATAAAAAAATGGCGTATAAGCTCAAATCCTTTGCTGGTAGAATAATTATTGTTGGAAAAATATTACAAGCTTGCCATATTTATTATTCTTCGTGTTGGCTACCCAATGCTTCTCAGTTTGAAATATTGGAAAGGTTTATTAAAGGCTTTCTTTGGTCTAATTTCGATGGCTCTAAGAGAATGTCCTCTATCTCTTGAAACTATTGCATTTTTTCTGAGGAAGGTGGTCTAGTCATTTGGACATTCAGATGCAGGGTAAGGTGTTGGCAACCAAATGAGTGGTCAGAGCATTAGAAGAGGTTGATCCTTGGCAAAGGCTCTTGAGATATAGAATTCATAATTGTCTTCATGTTGATGGTGTTAAGGGGGATTTTCATATTGAGGATATTGTGGGTCATCCTATTCAATTTGAAATATGAGGTTGTATCCTTATTAAGAGGATCTAGGAGGTATGAAATACGGTTGGCTCTACGGTTTATTGGATCTATATGGAAGAGCATAGAGGTTGGGTGCTCCCATATAGGTATATTTGGTTATGGAAAGACAATGGGGTGTATGCCTCGAATCTTCCTCATCTTAGATGCAAGAGGTTGGTTAAGAGGGGAATTAAGAAATGGGTATATTTGTGGGATTCAGGAGCCGCTGATTGAATTAAATGGGAGTATATTTGCAATAAGTTTAAGTTGAAAGCTTTTGAAACGGATGCTATTATTCAGATTCATTCTCTTCTTCCTTATGAATAGCAGTATAAGTTAAATGGTGGTTTACTTGGTCCTATCTGGCATGATTGAAGGTGAAACTTTCAGAGGAGCATCATTTTTTACAAATCCACTAAGATTTACAAAACTCTATTGCATAATACTTCTTTGCATATCTTGTTAAATAGACGTTGGGACATTGTCTATCTAGAGAATAAGTGGAAGAAGAGGCTAAAGCAGGTTTGGAAATTTTGATTATCTTCTCAGCTCAAGGTTTTTCTTTGGTTGCTTATTTTCCAAGGTATCCATTGCAAGGTAAGGTTGGAAATGTGGATGAATATCTCAGACCTCTGCAGTAGTTGTGGTAGAAAAGAAATTGTTAAATATATCTTTTGGGATTGTAGTGTAGCAAGAAATATTTGGAAAAGATTGAAGTGGACCTATTATCCTATCCTAGGTGATAGGTGGAGTTGGAAATTGGTTCTCTTAGGAGATGCCTTTGGCTTCCCTCAGCATCTTAGGGGGGTGTGGATTGTTATCAGAGCATCGAATTTGTATGCTATTTGAAAGGCAAGATGCAGTTTAGTTTTTTGAGATGAAGCTATTTTAGCTTTTGGGATTATGTCGAGTGTTGTTATTGATATTCAGTTTCAATGTAGAGCCTTTAAGAGACTTATAATCAAAGATCTCAAAGACTGCTCTAGTCATGACAAGTCATATGATTGGATATCCTTGAGCAGATTTTTGTAATCTGCTACGATATCTTATATTTTGATTTTTTTGTATTAGTATAAGCAATATTTATCAAAAACAAATTACGTATAAATTAAATGTAAAAAGTTGATCTCATTTAAATATAATATAAGTGTATTTCGTATGTTTTTTTAATGAAAAACAATATTTATATTTAAATATTGAAATTACAAAAAAAAAAATGCTTTATAAAGATGAATTTTGATTGAGATTTTAATTAAATATGATTTAGTGCATAAATAAATGTAATAATACTTATAACAATCCACGATGGATATTTATATGTATAAGAAGTATTTACTCAATTAAAAAAAACAAATAATAGAAAAATATTAAAATAAAATAATTTTTTAGATAATTAGATTTCAATAGAAAAGATAAAGTCCATTGAAAGATAAAAAAAATAAACTTTTGTATGAGATAATCACATGTCACATGAAACTTAGAAAATTTTATTTATTTTGAACTTAAAAAATTATTTAAGTAGCTTTTATTTGTTTATTAAAGATATCTTCAACTCTAAAAAATATAGACCCTTATATGTATAAAAATATAAAAAAATAAATAATTGTTTAAGATTGTTTATGAAGAAGCAATCATAGGAAGGCAATATATAAGGTATCTAAGAAGAAAGATATCATCATTAATAATAAAGAAATCAAAATAATTTACCCTTGATGTGGAAGCTTAAGTAAAGCAATATTGAAATCCTCTAGATTTCAAAGAATGATTTTATTGCTTTTTCATTAGCTTTTTTACACCTTATATTTCTCCTACACTGTACACTTATTTATACTTAAATATATGCAATAAAGGAATTATAAATATTACTTATGGTTTTTTATACCTTCCGAATAATATATATGTGGGATTTTGAGACTTCTTTACATAAGGAAATCTTAAGTGACTTGTAGATTGAAGTTATATAATATATTACTCTAAACTAATATTACATGATACTTATTTTAGAGGTTTTTTGTTTGTGGAAAGCATCTCAAAAGGGATGCCACTTTTTGGTAAGACCCAAGGAAGCAGGGATATCTCTTCCGTCAAAAATACCCAGGGCTTGCAACTGGCCTACCACCTTCAGCACACTCAAGAAGCATAACTAAAACAAAAAAAACAAGCACACACAAACATAAACAAACACAAAAAATAATAGCACCTTCGACACACTCAATGAGCATACCTAAAACATAAAAACAAACACACACAGACATAAACAAACACAACCCCTCCCAAAAAAATATGAAACACAGAAAAAACCACAAAAACTATTGGAAATTTTGAGTAGTTGTGTTGTCATTGATGTCAAGAGTCAGTGTCAGTGATCAGTGCAAGGATTTGGCAAAAGGAGGGTTAAAATATTTATATTTTAAGCCCAAGAGATTTGGTTTAAAAGCATCACATGATTGGTCAAAAGGTTGGCTAAATACCCTGAAGGAAGGAGATACCTAGGCCCAAAGGAAATAATATTATAATATTTATTATTATAATATTAAAGGTGGTTAAGATAAGGTCTAAGGGTGAAAAAGGAAAATACCTAGGCCCAAAGGAAATAATATTATAATATTTATTATTATAATATTAAGGTTTAAAAATAATGCCTAAGGTTATTTATAAATTATTTATAATATTTATATTATAAATTAATTTATAAAATAAATTAATTAAACCCTAAGTTAGGGTTGGGCGCAAAAACATTTAAATAAATTTCCCCCGTCGACGTTCGAAGAAAAAGGAGTATGGTATTTATACCATAAGACTTGTGACATTATGGCAAGTCTCCGAATTATTGCATGTGCGAATATTGGCTAAGGTTTTGATGCGAATTCGTGAGCGCATAAGGCAAGAGGTTTTTAATTTTTAAAATCAGTGAAAATGTGGAAGGATAAAAGGACTAAGGCTCAAAGCCTTATCACCAACCATGTGGTTGGGCTAGTGGCAAGGCTTGGTAGTGTAGAGTGTTGGGTGAGCGGAGGTCTCGCGTTCGAGTCTCGACGATAGCAAAGGGGCAAAGGTTTTGTTTTTGGTTTTGGCGCCAAGCGGAGGAACAAAGCGCATGAGGCACTTTTATGTCTCAAGTGAGCGCCTAGCTCACGCGGTGGTTAGGCCATGGCTAGGGCGCTAGCGGTAACGTGACAGGGGATCGAATCCCACCGAGGCAGCGTGCACAAAAGGTATTTAAATTTTTAAATTTTATAATTTGCGCTTGGTCTAAAGTTGATGGTATGCGCCTTGTGGAGATATAAGGTGGTTGAAATAAATATTATTTTTGCCATGGTTGAAAGTGTTGAATGATTTAAATTTTGGTTTAAAAAGTGCATTGGAATATTTTTGAATAGTGGTGTTAATTATTTTGAAAATGCATTTTTGAGTAGGGAGATATAAGGAAGTAATTTTGATTATTCTATGCATTAAAATTCTGAAGTGAATTATTGTGAAAGTGAGTTATTGGAATCTTTGCTAATTATATTTTGAGAAGTTTGGAGATTATAAGGTGTACTTGAGACTTGATATTTTTGTATGGTGAAATAACTATTGAGGAGAATATTTGTGTGGAGATTTTGAGATAGGTTGTTGCTATCTAACCTTGAAATTGGCAAAGAGGATTTGATTGTGATTAAGACAGGTTTTGAAGATATATCTCCATCAAAACAAAAGGTATGGGCACATCTTCCTTATGAGTGAAATATTGTTGGATTGAATGTTGTGAAATGCAAAGTTGGAGTGAAAAGGATTGTTTGATAAGCATTGTTGGAAATGTTTGAGTGAGTTTTCATATGCATGATTTGTGAATGTTTATGAGAACAATGAGTTAGAGATTGAGAACTATCTTGAGCTAGGGTTTGAAAGAATGTGCATTCTTGTGTGAAGAATTGAAAACTATCTTGAGCTAGGGTTTGTGAAAGAACATGAGTATCATTGTTATGTGATATTGAGAACTATCTTGAGCTAGGGTTTGTGAAAGAACATGAGTATCATTGTTATGTGACATTGGAATCATCTTGAGTCAAGGTTTGAGATCCATAGTGTGAGTTGTTGGAAGTATAGTGAAACACTTGGTTAGGGTTTGTAAGCAAGTTGTGTTTCATTGAGTAAATGTTTGAGTGAAGTTGGTTGAGCATTATTGATTGAAAGCATTGGAGTGATAGTTCAAGTTTTGTGAAACAAATTATACTTTATTTTTGAATTGATTTGAAAGAGAGTTTGAAAGTGATAGAGTATTTTGTTGGGTACAAAACCTAGTGAGTGTGAAACATATTGAGTCTTTGATCATTCTCTATATGTTCCTGTGGTTAAACAAGATTATGAGTGAAACTTGTTTGTGTGATTGAAGAGGTTTTCTGAAATAGATTAAGTTAAGTTTTGTATGCAAGTTTTGTAGTTGTTTGAGTAAGCTTTTGTGAAAGCTTAAGGATAGAGTTAAGAAAGCTTTTGTGAAAGCTTGTGGGCATATTTGAGTAAGTCCTAGAGGGGACTTAAGGATAGATTTGAGTAAGATTTTGTGAAAGCTTAAGGATAGATTTGTGTGAGCTTTTGTGAAAGCTAAAGAGATTTGAGGTAAGTCTTGGTGAAGACTTGTCGAGAATTTGAGGAAGTTTGTTTTGGAATTTGAGGTAAGTCTTGGTGAAGACTTGTTGAGAATTGAGGTAAGTCTTGGTGAAGACTTGTTGAGTAGATTGAGAAGTTTGAGAGGACTTGTTGAGCAGATTTGAGGTAAGTCTTGGTGAAGACTTGAGAGTAGATTGAGCAAGTTCTTGAGAGGACTTGTGGATAGATTTGAGATAAGTCTTTGAGAAGACTTGAGAGTAGAATTGATTGATTGATTTGTTCAAGCTTTGTGTTAAGGCTTGGGGTAGATCTAAGTAGAGTTGATTTGTGATTTGATCAAGCTTTGTGTTAAGGCTTGAGGATAGATTTGAGGATAGAGTTTGGTGTATATTTGAGGGTATATTTGTGCTAGACTAGAGATAGATTTGTGAGTAGATTTGTGCTAGATCGAGGATAGTGTTTAGTGCATATTTGAGATAGATATTGAGTAGATTTGAGAGTAAGATTTGGAGGTGATAGAGTAGAGGATAGTAGTCTCTAGTGGATAGAGATCCATAAACAAGCCAGTGTAGTGGAGGTAGTAGTCTTCTAGAAGATCACCAACTAGAGTAGAGGAGAAGGAGTTCTCCTATGGATAGAGATCCATGAACCAGTAGAGGGGATTGGTGTCTCCTATGGATTGGTGTCCATGAACTTGATTAGGGGATTGGTGTCTCCTTTGGATAGAGGTCCATAAACATTGTAATAGGGAAGGATTCCCAAGAGATTTGTTGAGAAAATTTTAGTGAAATATTTTCTCCGTGGAGTAGCCCACATTGGGTGAACCACGTTAAATTGGTGTCTCTATTGTGTGTGATGATTTGTGCATTGCTTTGATTACTATTATTGATATTGCCATTGATATATTGGATAATATTATTTGAGAAAGAAAAGTAAAAGTTGGTCTTATACTGTTCACCCCCCTCTCAGTATAAGCTTGTGTTCTTCAATTGGTATCAAAGCGGGTTCCTTCGAAAGAGTTTAACAGCTTGAAGGAAAAGCTTATAGGAACATAGATGGATTCTTAGAGTGGATCTTCAGGAAATAAGGCACCATTGTTCGATGGGAACAATTATGCATTTTGGAGTGTAAGAATGAAGATTTACCTAATGGCACAAGGAAATGAGATATGGCAAGTAGTTGAGGATGGATACACACCACTAACTACTCCACCTACAGATAAAGATGGTAAGCTCCTACATCTGAATAATTCAAAGGCAATGAATGGAATCTTAAGTGGTTTATATGAATCAGAGTTTGTAAAAGTTATGCATTGCACATCAACAAAAGAGATTTGGGAAAAGTTGAAGAAAATATATGAGGGAGACAAAAAGGTCAAGATGGCAAAATTGCAAAATCACAAGAAAATATTTGAAGACCTGAAGATGAAGGATGAGGAAGACATTGCTACATACTTACTTCATGTGGATGAGGTTGTTAACTCCATGCAAGGACTTGGGTTTAAATTTGAAGAAACAGATGTTTGTCAAAATATTTTAAGGTCACTCCCTAAGAGGTATAGTGAAAAGGTTTCAGCCATAGAAGAAACAAAAGATATTGAAACTTTGACTAGGGATGAGTTACATGGAACTCTCACAGCTTTTGAGATGAGAATAGGAAAGGATCCTATCCCCCAGAAAGAAGCAACCTTCAAAGTTACAAAGAAGACAAAGGATAAGAAGTCAGATTCAAGTAATGAGTTATCCAGTGATGAAGAAGCAAACTATGGCAGAAGGAACAAGGACACAAGAAAGCATAAAGGTACAAAAATAGTTAAGTGTTTCAATTATGGTAAATATGGTCACTATGCATCTGATTTTCCAGAAGCTGGAAGTAGCAATGGTGAAGAGAAACAGGATCATAAGAATAGGGAAGCAGGAAAATACATGTATCAAAAGAAAAGTATGGATGGACAAGGCAAGCAAGGAAAGAAGTTTTTCCAAAGGCATAAGAAGAGTTTTTATGCAGATAAGATAGGCAAGAGTTCAAGTGATAGTGATGGAAGGTCCTCAGATAATGAAGAAGAAGAAATTCTATTTCTGATAGTAGAAAAAGAAGATGTTAGAAAAAAAGCAAAAAGGGAACCAATAATTCTCAAGTGTTTTAGGTGTGGTAACTTTGGTCATCTTGAAGATCATTGTACAAGGAATGGGTTCAGTTTTAGTGAAGATGAATATGAAGATGCTCTTGAAGATCTAGAAGAAGAAAGTCTCCTTTTGGCAATAGAAGAAGAAGGAAGTGCTCCTATTGAAGATAAATCAGAAAGGAATGAAGATGCTCTTGAAGACAAAGGAGTAGAGGAAGAATCAAAAAATGAAGAGGAAGGAGAAGTTGATCTTGAAGGTGAGCTTATTTCTGCTCTTAAGGAATTAAGAAAGGTAAGAAAGCAGAACTCAAAACTCAAGCTTCAATTTCAAGAATGTGATGAAGAGAAAGGAAAGCTTATACAAGATCTAACAAACTCAATAGCTAAGACAAGGAGATTTAAAGAGAAGTTAGAGGTAAAAGTTTTAGAATGTGAAAGATTAGAGCATGAGGTAGCTTCACTAAGGAAGGAAGTAAAAGAGTCTAAAGACAAGCTACATAGGTTTGGGAGAAGCTCAAAGACCTTGGATAAGATTATCAAGGTACAAAGATCTTCATCAAATAAGATAGGACTTGGTTTTGAAGAGGAACATAGAGAATAAGGAGAGGAGTCAATCTCAAGCTCCAAAGAAGAAGAAGCTTCAGAAGAAGAGAGTGAAAGAGAAAGTGAGACTTCTAAGGATAAGTTGGAAAATAGAAAGTTCAACAAGGAAAGGAACAATGCACAAATAAGGAAAATATGGAATAGGAAACATCATAGGGAAGAAGAGACTAAGAGACCAATGGGGTCAAGGCAAGGTTTCTTCAATGGACGTTGCTTCTCATGTCACAGGTTTGGACACAAGGCTATGTAGTGCAGGACACATGAAAGATAGGAATATGGTTTCACTAAAAGGAATTTTAGAAATGGGCATCTCTTTCAAGGGTATTGTTACTCTTGTAATCAGTTTGGTCATAAGGTAGTTAATTGTAGGGTTCATGATAGGAATGGATATGGCTTCACCAGGAGGAACTTCAAGATATTTGCACCTTCAAGGAACCACAACATTAAGTGTTATAAGTGCAATAATGTTGGGCATATGGCTAAGTGGTGTAGAATATAATTTCTAGAGACAAGCAGGAATATGAATATTCAGAGGAATCAGAAGGATCAGTTGAGGAAGAAGGTGGACAAAGAAAAGGAGCAGTGTATGTTGGGAGTAGAGATACTCCCACCCCAAAATTAACCACCTCAAGGAGAGGAGGTGGGGAGGGGGCTGAGCTAAGAGTCTTATATTTAGCCCCAAAGGTGGCCCTTTGCCATTGATGACAAAGGGGGAGAGATTTGAGTTAGGGGAGAGCATTCAATCAGGGGAGTAGTTTCTCAGGGGGAGTAAATTTGGAAAAAGGAAAAAGGAATGGTTAAAGAAAAAGGGTTGCCATCAATGACAAAGGGGGAGATTGTTGGAAATTTTGAGTAGTTGTGTTGTCATTGATGTCAAGAGTCAGTGTCAGTGATCAGTGCAAGGATTTGGTAAAAGGAGGGTTAAAATATTTATATTTTAAGCCCAAGAGATTTGGTTTAAAAGCTTCACATGATTGGTCAAAAGGTTGGCTAAATACCCTGAAGGAAGGAGATACCTAGGCCCAAAGGAAATAATATTATAATATTTATTATTATAATATTAAAGGTGGTCAGATAAGGTCTAAGGGTGAAAAAGGAAAATACCTAGGCCTAAAGGAAATAATATTATAATATTTATTATTATAATATTAAGGTTTAAAAATAATGCCTAAGGTTATTTATAAATTATTTATAATATTTATATTATAAATTAATTTATAAAATAAATTAATTAAACCCTAAGTTAGGGTTGGGTGCAAAAACATTTAAATAAATTTCCCCCACCGACGTTCGAAGAAAAAGGAGTATGGTATTTATACCATAAGACTTGTAACATTATGGTAAGTCTCTGAATTATTGCATGTGTGAATATTGGCTAAGGTTTTGATGTGAATTCGTGAGCGCATAAGGCAAGAGGTTTTTAATTTTTAAAAGTGGTAAAAACATGGAAGGATAAATTGACTAAGGCTTAAAGCCTTATCACCAACCACGTGGTTGGGCTAGTGGCAAGGCTTGGCAGTGTAGATTTTGGGTGAGCGGAGGTCTCGCGTTCGAGTCTCAATGGTAGCAAAGGGGCAAAGGTTTTGTTTTTGGTTTTGGTGCCAAGCGGAGGAACAAAGTGCACGAGGCACTTTTATGTCTCAAGTGAGCACCTAGCTCATGTGATGGTTAGGCCATGGCTAGGGCACTGGTGGTAGCATGATAGGGGATCGAATCCCACCGAGGTAGCGTGCAAAAAGGTATTTAAATTTTTAAATTTTATAAATTTGCGCTTGGTCTAAAGTTGATGGTATGCGCCTTGTGGAGATATAAGGTGGTTGAAATAAATATTATTTTTGCCATGGTTGAAAGTGTTGAATGATTTAAATTTTGGTTTAAAAAGTACATTGGAATATTTTTGAATAGTGGTGTTAATTATTTTGAAAATGCATTTTTGAGTAGGGAGATATAAGGAAGTAATTTTGATTATTCTATGCATTAAAATTCTGAAGGAAGTTATAGTGAAAGTGAGTTATTGGAATCTTTGCTAATTATATTTTGAGAAGTTTGGAGATTATAAGGTGTACTTGAGACTTGATATTTTTGTATGGTGAAATAACTATTGAGGAGAATATTTGTGTGGAGATTTTGAGATAGGTTGTTGCTATCTAACCTTGAAATTGGCAAAGAGGATTTGATTGTGATTAAGATAGGTTTTGAAGACATATCTCCATCAAAACAAAAGGTATGGGCACATCTTCCTTATGAGTGAAATATTGTTGGATTGAATGTTGTGAAATGCAAAGTTGGAGTGAAAAGGATTGTTTGATAAGCATTGTTGGAAATGTTTGAGTGAGTTTTCATATGCATGATTGGTGAATGTTTATGAGAACAATTGAGTTAGAGATTGAGGATTATTTGAGTTAGGGTTTGAAACCCACATTGTGCATTCTTGTTGAAGAATTTTGAAAACACTTGGCTAGGGTTTGTGAAAGAACATGAGTATCATTGTTATGTGATATTGAGAACTATCTTGAGCTAGGGTTTGTGAAAGAACATGAGTATCATTGTTATGTGACATTGGAATCATCTTGAGTCAAGGTTTGAGATCCATAGTGTGAGTTGTTGGAAGTATAGTGAAACACTTGGTTAGGGTTTGTAAGCAAGTTGTGTTTCATTGAATGAATGTTTGAGTGAAGTTGGATGAGCATTATTGATTGAAAGCATTGGAGTGATAGTTCAAGTTTTGTGAAACAAATTATACTTTATTTTTGAATTGATTTGAAAGAGAGTTTGAAAGTGATAGAGTGTTTTGTTGGGTACAAAACCTAGTGAGTGTGAAACATATTGAGTCTTTGATCATTCTCTATATGTTTCTATGGTTAAACAAGATTCTGAGTGAAACTTGTTTGTGTGATTGAAGAGGTTTTCTGAAAGAGATTAAGTTAAGTTTTGTATGCAAGTTTTGTAGTTGTTTGAGTAAGCTTTTGTGAAAGCTTAAGGATAGAGTTAAGCAAGCTTTTGTGAAATCTTGTGGGCATATTTGAGTAAGTCCTAGAGGGGACTTAAGGAAATATTGAGTAAGCTTTTGTGAAAGCTTAAGGATAGTTTGTGAGTTTGATGATTTGAGGTAAGTCTTGGTGAAGATTTGATTGAGTTGAGTTTTGAGAATTGAGGTAAGTTGGATTGTTGAGAATTGAGGTAAGTCTTGGTGAAGACTTGTTGAGAGATTTGAGGTAAGTCTTGGTGAAGACTTGTTGAGAAGTTTTGAGAGGACTTGTTGAGAGATTTGAGGTAAGTCTTGGTGAAGACTTGAGAGTATATTGAGCAAGTTCTTGAGAGGACTTGTGGATATATTTGAGATAAGTCTTTGAGAAGACTTGAGAGTATAATTGATTGATTGATTTGTTCAAGATTTGTGTTAAGGCTTGGGGTAGATTTGAGCAGAGTTGATTTGTGATTTGATCAAGCTTTGTGTTAAGGCTTGAGGATAGATTTGAGGATATATTTTGGTGTAGATTTGAGGGTAGATTTGTGCTATACTAGAGATAGACTTGTGAGAATATTTGTGCTAGATCGAGGATAGTGTTTAGTGTAGATTTGAGATAGAGATTGAGTAGAGTTGAGAGTAAGCTTTGGAGGTGATAGAGTAGAGGATAGTAGTCTCTAGTGGATAGAGATCCATTAGCTAGGGTAGTGAGGATAGAGGTCTTTTGAGTGAGGATAGAGGTCTTCTGTGGAGAGAGATCCACAAGCCAATGTAGTGGAGGTAGTAGTCTTCTAGAAGATCACCATCTAGAGCAAAGGAGAAAGAGTTCTCCTATGGATAGAGATCCATGAAAAAATAGAGGGGATTGGTGTCTCCTTTGGATAGAGGTCCATAAACATTGTAATAGGGAAGGATTCCCAAGAGATTTGTTGAGAAAATTTTAGTGAAATATTTTCTCCGTGGAGTAGCCCACATTGGGTGAACCACGTTAAATTGGTGTCTCTATTGTGTGTGATGATTTGTGCATTGCTTTGATTACTTCTGTTGATATTGCCATTGATATATTGGATAATATTGTTTGAGAAAGAAAAGTAAAAGTTGGTCTTATACTGTTCACCCCCCTCTCAGTATAAGCTTGTGTTCTTCAAAAATAACATAACACAACACTACCATAACAAAAACAACCAAATGATACAAATACACTACAACCAAAACATAAAAACAAAAACAACAGAACATGAACCACACAAAAAAAACCACAAAAACAACATAACAAAACACAACCAAAACAAAAATAATAAAATGATACAAATACACCACAGACAAAAACATGAAAAAAAAACCAACAAAAACTAAGCCAATGGAGCTATTGACAAATCATACCATGTAAGATAACACTAAAACTAAACCATAGCTTAGAAAATTACTAGAAATATCAAAAAATGCTTAACAAATTAGCCATATCTTCTGAAATTACCATCAAGGGATAGTAGGATAACACCTATCCTATAAACCCTTAGGATTAAGGCATCCTCATCCTTTTATTTGTATCTTACTTTATTCCAACTGGGACTATAGGTTGGTTACTTAGAACCATGAAACTACTATTGGACTTTGTATGGTATTTTTGAGGATCCATTTTATTTGTAGTTTGAATCTATCCTTTGGTTTTGTACTTGGGTTGATTTTTTACATTGTTTTTTTTTTATAGTTTAAAGCTGGCTGAGATGGCTCTCTCTGACTGTTATTTCTCAGCATAAAGTCAAGCTCTTTTAGTGTTTTCTCATAATTCAATCCTTCTAGTTTATACTCTTCATCCAACTGTGTTTCCATAATTATTGTTTCCATTTGACCATCCTCATCATCTACTTGCTCATCCATGGAGAGAATTTCAAAGGTGTTAGGTGAAATTATTGTTTTCTCTTTTGTTGCTATTTTTTCTTTGTGCTTTTTTGTTTAGGTATTTGAAACCTTGCCAAGTCCTCATCCTATTTCTCTTTATTAGGGACCTTATGTGGACAATCCTTGGCTAGATGGCCATATTCATGATAGATTATGCATCTAAATTGAATATTTTCATAATCTACTACTTGCTCCCATATTTCTTCCCCATGTTGTAAAGTAATGTTCTCTGGAAGTGGTTTATCAAAATCAATAAAAACATAGATCCTTACATAAAACATATGCTCAAAGTGTAGAGTGCTATTAGAAGTCATTATGAAAACTCCTAAAGAATTTCCAATTGTTTCAAATATCTTTATATTGTAATATTCTATTGGAGGACCAAATAACCAAACCCAAACAGGGGTAGTTGATGGTATTTATTTCTCAAATTTAACTTGGGATGCCAGGGTTTCATGAATAGCCCTACCCTAACAAAAAACCAAGGTCCCCCTTGAAAAATTCCCTCCCTATCTTCTTCATTAGAAAATAAAATAAAGAAGTAGCCATTAGGGTAAGTATTAATTTAGAACTCACCTTTAGTGCTCCAGTTTTTAGTAGCCCATTGCTTGAAGGTAGCAAGAGTTGGTCGAAATCCCATGAATAAAAAATATTAGCACTCTCTTCTCCATTTCAGCTATTCCTTCTTAGAGATCCGTTATTTCCAACTTCACTAATGGGAATACATTAGTTTCTTTCATGCAAGCCATCTATATTTTTCTTGAATTAACCTTTGGCATCCTTAGTGGTTTCCTTGGCAATTGTTGATTGTGTTTTCCTCCTGTTTGAGGTCCTCAGTAGATAGCTTCTTTAAATTTTATTTTTGGCTCAATGCATGCATATTTTTTGAAACCCTCCATCTCAGAATCCAACAAATGAAGTTTTAGAAAACCCTAAAGTCCCACCATAAACCCTAATGGATATACAAATCTCTCCAGGCTACAAGTGTATTCGACACAACCATTTTTGATCGTTTTGCTAAAATCAATTTCCTCGATGTTGTTCACTCCTTCCCTCACCCATACACATAATAGAAAAGTGAAAGGATTGGAGTGATTCTAAAAGCGTTAAACTTGGCGTGAAAAGCTGGAGCAGCCAAGACTAATATTTATTTGGCACAACTCCATTACATTTGTAAAACCCTAATTCTCCTTTGTATCCATAAAATATCTTGGTGCATTGTAAATATCAATTTTAATGAATTATGATGGGTTTGATGACTTATGCGCATTCACACCTACAAATCACCATTGGAAATCACACTGGAGCATAATATTTCTCAACTTTTGCATATTCACATCACCGTTGATAATTGTATTGGAGCATCATAATTTCAAAATAAGAGTTATAAAATAGGTATCAAGATAAATTCCTTATCCATAAATAAGTGACACCTTATAAGGAAAATAAAAAATTACTCTATATACATTACTCTCATAAGTGAGAATAATAAATAATTATACAAGTCTTAACTAAGGATAAATAAATATTAATGTACCTAATGTCATCCCTTAATATTGGCATTACTATTACTCCTTAATGTCAACTTATTTTACTCCTAAACTATTACAATGCTAAAATAACTTTTCTTTACACAATGTCTTAGTGAAGATATCAACCATTTGATCATGTGTGGGATGTCCATTTTCTAATTTCTCTTCCACCACAGGTATGGTTTCCTCTGTCTGCATACTGACATCTTTTTTATCTTCCTTGACCTTTTCCTCTTTCTTCTTGAGTAATTTTATTTCTTTTTCATAGTCGTTGATCAAATCCCTTAGGCGATCTACATAATATGGGTCCCATTTACTCAAGAATGCATGCTCTATTTCATCCCAAGTGTATTCATTATTCCTTTCTTTACGAAACTTATCCAACCAAAACAAAGCTTTCCCTTGAAGACATATACCAAGCAAGGATTTCCCCCATGAGACATTACAACATCGAGATCTAAAATTTTTCCACCATTCTCGAGCATCAATATCATCTTCTCCAGAAAAACATTGGATTACCATTGTTCATGCCCTAATGCAAACTAGGGTTTTATGGGAAAAAATATATATATATCTTCCCACCAATTTGAAACTAAAAATCCCAAAGACAACTACATCTACAATTTTTCTTCCAAACAAAATAAAGTCCAACTGATTTGCTTACCCAAACTAAAAAAATTGTCTTTTGAAAAATTTGCGACTTGAAAATTCGTCACTTTCCTTGTTCCAGATGGTTGAATTCAAAAGGTCATATCTCCCTCAATACTACTCGAATTCCTTAATATGACCACTCATTTTAAAGCTCTTCAAATTCTGCACAATCTGATCCAAGCATTGCCTCAATCGGATTAGCTGTTGCAAAGATATGGCTTCTGAAAGATGAGACGTTTTTAAAAAAAAATCTGCGAAATTCGTCACTATCCTTGTTTCGGATGACTAACTTCAAAAGGTCGTATCTCCATCAATACTACTCGGATTCCTTCATATGACCACTCATTTTAAAGCTCTTCAAATTCTACACAATTTGATCCAAGAATCGCCTGAATCGGATAAACTTGCACAGAGATATGGCTCCTGAAAGATGAGATGTTTTTCCAAAAAAAAAAAATTGCCCTAATTCTAGGGTTTCACACAAAAATCCCCACTTTGCCAAAATCGTTGCTCTGATACCACTTGTTGCATAACTTTTATTATTAACATGAACCATTCACCAATATGCAAAAATATCAAATCATTCATCCACAATAACAATCCACAAATGAGAGAGAGATAGATAATACCCTTAAGGTAGGGCAACACTAATAATAATCCTTAAGGAAGGAATAACTCCACAAGATCTCCTAAGATGAGAGGCCACTTCGTGGGCACGATGATTACATAAGATTCTTCTTCAATGATATCAATCCCTTACAATGACAAATATCTCTTCTTTATATATCCATATTCTTATTCTACTTTGGAGAGTCTACTACTAATATTATATTTTATTAAAATATAATATAATATTATAATACAATCAACCTTGGGTTATGTGTGGCCCATGCCAACCCTTATACAATATAATAATATATCCCCAAATGTCTATTCCTAGGTACCCTACTAGATGCACTTACTTTCAATCATGCAATTATCTAATGAATGATGATGAAAATCAATGTATTTTCTTCTAACATAAAAATAGGATTCTTTACAAATTCATATTTCAATTTGGTTGTCAGAAAGAAGAGTTATAAGAGAATATTCATGAAGTACAAAATATTTGAGCAATATTCTTAATCATATTGCTTCCTTTTTAGATCTAGTGTAACCTTTGTATTTATCTTTAGTTATACATAATAAAACTATATTATTATTTTCACTTTTATAAGAAATTACAATAGACCCAAGAGAAAAAATCGTTAGTATATTTTTTATGATTAAGATCTTCTATGTAATTGAAATCTATATAAACACTTAAAAAAAACGTTATGTAAAGAACATTATTAAAGTCTAAAACTTAAAGTTTCTTTTGTTGATAATTTGGCATAAATATAAATATTAATCCTACACTATATACAATATCAAGTCTAATAGTTATCAAATAATTTCTACTACCAATATGTTGACATATATCTTAAAATCATTATAAGAACAATTCATATCATTCAACAAATATAGCATCCTTCATATGAGATCTAGCTATCAAATACTGAGCATATGTTTTTTTAAGAAATATAAATTTTGTTTGGTTCTTGTCAAACTTGCATTCCTAAAAAATAAAACATGCCTAAACCTATCTTTTTTAATTTTGACTCAATCAAAGAAGGATCAATAAACTAGCCAATCACCTTAGCACTTGGCTGAAACCCAAAGGTGACCAACACCTTACAAACTACCCTTCAAATCCCAAACAAACACATGTGGGACAATGGTTGAGGTGAGCTTGAATATCGAGTTTGAGGTTGTTAAATTGATAAAATCAATGCAGGTCTTCTTAAACTAGTTTAGGGGGTTAGCAAGCTTTGATGATGTCAAAGGAGAGGCTAGAGCCATCTCCAAAATCTAGAGTCAAACATAGAAGCTACACAGCCATGGCAATCAACTAAGATGCCTAACACAAATTGAAAGGGGTGCTAAACTTTATTGGGAAGATACTATGCTCTTATTGGTAGAGAAGGAAAATAGGAACCGAACTTGCCAACTGGAAAGTACTCAATCCATGATGTCTTAGCAACATCATCAATCACCCAAAGGTGAAATGCAACTAAAAAGGAGTGTAGGGTTTGTTATAGGTTCTAGAGGGTAGAAATAGCACTACAAGCTATCTCAACGATGATTCTAGCAAGACACAGCTAGGTTCAAAGAGTCTCTAATGGATTCCAATAGAAGCTCAAATGGGTCAAGTAGCAGTTGAACATGACCACGAGGGGTGAGATACACCCACGCAAAACTAAAAAGAAGACACCAGATTGAAATATATCTATCTAAGTACATAAACCAAATAAAAATAACTAAAAACCAGGTGAGGGTATTTCAACCTGAGAACAATCGTAGAAGAAATCCAAATATTTCTCGGTAGCTTGTTGATTCCTTCTAGTTTCCCCCTCTTCCAAGGTTTTCATCTTTTTCCTTGCTATTGTTTCCAATCCTTCTTCCCAAAGCATCCACCTCCTTTTATCATGAGAAGTTCTTCATCTACCCATTGCCCAAGGTCTCTTCCAAAATTAATGACATCAACTCAATTGAATGCATTCCTATCTACCTTTGGTGGCCAGTGATGGTTGGGGTCTTTTTTATTATATTATCATCACCTTAAATATTAAACCTGTAAAATATTTTACTTAATAATAATATTTTGAAGAAGGTTCAAGGAACAAACGTTCCTTTTTATATTTTACTTTAACAAAACTTAAATATCCTTATTTTTATAAAAGATAATTCTTTCATTAACTTTAAACATTTAAAGTTAAATTAAATACCTATGCTAATATTAAACATTAGCATGGGTATTTGAACGGGTTTCTGTTAATGGAACTTCTATGCCCATTTATCCTTTTTTCGATGGAGTTTATTAACCAATTATTCACACAAAAAACAACCAAACAAAACAAAAAATTAAGTACATCAAACAAGGTGAGTTTTTCCATCAACCTAGTCACCTGTATTAGCAAAAAAATTTATGATAGCTTCTAGGCTACCAATTTTGGATCCAGGTGGCTGATTAGTTGATGATTATCCCTAAATTGATAATGCATACCTATGTGAGAGTAGTCATTCATGTTACCCTAAGTCATCTTAGTTATCACTTCCCTTTTTTAGTACCCCATATTTAGTGGGGCATCCCCACCTAGTGTTGCACATTGACAACATACTAGTAGTACCATATTCTTCAAGATAAATTATTTTAGCTAATGATCATTTAAGCATTTAAACTAGGCATCCATTAATCATTCATAAATACACAATATATCAGCCAAAATATCCTTCTAGGGTAGGGTATGACATTCTAAATGATGATATTTAGTAAGATGAAGCCCATAAAATATGGGATGTTGGCCACTCTTGTCCACTGAGTGTCATTTGTAGAAACATAGAAATCAAATGTGGTGAAGCCTTAATCATGCTGAAAATATATTAGGATTTCATTTTGTAAACCTTACTTCATAAAAAAAAATGCATCTCTCTCTTGGGTTGGTTTTGGTGGTTGTTATATTATGTCCTCTAAAATTTTCCCCAAATAGCTCTCAAAAAATATAAAAGTAATACCTTAAATATTAGAAAAGTGATGTTGAATCATAGTCTATCATGTGTTGTTTACTTATTTATTAGTAACCACCACTTATGTTGTGCCACCTAGGTGACACTATCATGTGTTGTTTACTTATTTATTAGTAACGACCACTTATGTTGTGCCACCTAGGTGACACTGGTGCATTGAACACCTGACATATATCTTTCATTGATTGGTTGAAGGGGTTTAACTATGTGAAGTGACTAAAGATAAAAAATTATTCTTACGAAAGGAATGTACTAAAGATAAGGTAAGCATTTTTAAATAAATCTATGGGAAGTATAGTCATATGAATATTTGGTTTCTGATAGATTGGTGGAAGAGGTTTTTAAAGGGACCTCGAACCTTTTACAAAGCTTAGAAAAAAAAATAGAGACTAAGGGCCATCAAATATTCCCACAAAGGAGAGAGTCTCTCAAAGAAAAGCAATAACAAAATAGGCCCAGGGCCAAGAATAGAGGAAGTCTCCAACAAAAACAAGGTGACAATGAAACCCAATCAAGAAAAAAAGTTATTAATGACACAAAAGAGACAGACTCAGTGAGCCATGGTGGTGCCAAAAACATTCATTGTCACCCAAGTTAGGAGAAACAACATGATTGTTTTGCTTGCCATCCATGTTGTGCTTGAGCTCATCTAGGATAAAATTCACTTATTGAAGGAGGGAGGTGGTAATTTTGGTTGCTCTGGTTAGAGCCTTCAACACATCATAGAGTTACTGAATGTGGGAATTACTGGTGATAAATGAGATATAGAATTTAGCCTAGAAATGGGATGGGCCACTCTAGAGAGTAGCTTTCTATATCAAAAGTATAATAAAATAATCCTATTTCTTAGTGAGTTTGGGAGGAGGAGGTGAGTCCTCAAAGTTGTCACAATCATTTTTTATAATGATGGGAGATTTACACTTCCCAACTTGAGCCTTGGTCCTAGATGAGTGATGGTGAGGTTCGAACTTCACAAAGACAGGACCATCTTTAGTAAAGGTATCAAATTAAAGCATACGGTTGGTTTTAGGAGAGGGAGACAACTGGGCATTCTCTTTAGGGGCACCACACTGGGGGTACCACCCAATACAACATCAAGAGGGGATAGCAAAGTTGAAGGGCTAGAGATGAGGATCAAAATCCTTTGGTATTATTTCATAATCATGTGTTTGAAAACGATCATATAAAGGCCTTTATGCATAAGAAAGGAGGAGGTGCCCTTATAGACATTGAGGGCTTACCTCTCTAGGGATATAAATATATACTCAAGAATTTTGATTGATTTTTTCCCTTAGAGGTGGTTAAGGAAGTCTAAATGAAATATCCTTAGGATGGAATTGGGTCCACCAACAATTAAGTATTGAATCACATTGACCATGACCTTGCTGGAATATATTACATTATTTGGTGCTTGCTAATATACCATCATGGGTGTATTTTTAGATTAGAAGTTTATCTTAGATTAGGATTTTAGTATTTTTTAAAGTAATGTAATAAATGCACAAGTATCATTAGAAAGTGCATTGATGTAAATGTGCATGTAGTCCACATGTACATGAGTCCTACGAATAGAATAGTGAGGTGTCATAGGAATATGGAAGGCCAATAGTCATGTATCACTATAAATAGGCCTTATTAGAGTAGAAAAGTGAGAGGATTTTGGATTGCATAGGGTAGAGTAGTAGTAGATACATTGTAGAGCATTTTTGGTGTTAGAGACCTCCATTGCATAATATTGTACATTTTCGTGAGCTTTCATTAATGGCTATTTATTGAGTATTTTCAAAAGTTTCTCATCATATTTTCATGCTTATTAGTTAGTAATTATCATAGATATAACTATAAAGTAGCAAAAACCATGCATCTAACTATGTAACATGTAATCAAATTGACAAAAATATTAAGTAACCATAATGACAAAAATATAAAGAAAATGTGATGCTCTTCTCATTAATAACTTGGAATTTGTCTTTACAAGAGGTTACAAAACATCCCTCTTAGGGATTCACCAATTGATACAATATTAAAATATGAAACCCCAAAAGAGGAATATGCAATCTGCAAAGTTCTTGCTCTTCCAAAACTGATTATGGAGGGTTTTCCTAGAAACCTCCGCTTGATGATGCCAATATTGAGGATCTTGATGATGATTAGCTCCTGATAAGGCCTGTAACCTACACACATAAGCACCTACAAAGCATCAATAGCAAATGTGAAGCCTCTCAATATGAGTCCCATTTCATGATAATGCAAATGAAAAGGAAAATACGTAAAATAGTAAACAAATGCATGAAATACTGAAAGAAATGATGCTAAACTATGTTAGAAAACTGAATTGAATGCTGCTAAAGTTGATATAACTAAGAAATGATAGAAAATAAAATATCACCACAAGGTCATCATGGCTCAAAATGGTGGGCTCTACTAACCATCATAAGGTTCGATGACTCTACCTGCAGGCCACTATGGAATACAACGACCATTGAACAATACGCTTTTCCTTTGTACTCGGTGTGGGGTGACATTCATTTCGACTGTCAAATTTATGTTCAAGGTTTATTATGTTTCAAAAACATAGTTGAATAGCTAGAATTGACTTAAATTCATGGGAATTGATGATGAACAATGATGGGATTTGGCCTTCAAGCTCTTGAAAAATCCATTAGTGGATATGCAATCATCATATATGATTTGGTCAGCACCTCAGTACATATGAGATAATGTTATATCTATTCCTCAAACCAATAGCACTTCGTTGCATCCAATTGATCTCAATTCCCTCTAATTATTTGGGTGCCTTATATAGACCTCCCAAAATGATATCTTAGCTTGTTGAAGAATCCAAGACCAAGATTTAGTTAGGCTCAGAGAGACTAGGCATCACTTCTAGAAGGTTCTCGAGCATAACCGTTCAAGAACAGTTGCCCTGTAACTAATTTTACTCAGCTCGGGGAGCCCAAGTTTATTACAGGCTCAAACATCATGGCTTAGAATGATGAGTTTGCGGTCCATCATGAGTCACAAAGGCTATGTTGGGGCCATCATGGACCATCATGGTGGCACCGAAGTCATTGTGGATTATCATAGCTCAGGTTGCAATAGACAAATTTGCCCTTGTTTGAGTGGTTAGAACCACTGTTAGGTCTTGGGAAGTCCCAAGATGAGTCATATGGACTGAAAAGGTGTCCATATGAGTAGCATCCTCAACATGACATGTTTTAGGTGTCTACAAATACCCCTTTTTGAGATGTGTTGTGTGAAAGCACAACACTGAGCAAAAATAAACAACCTAATGTCACATTACAGGTTGATTGATTTTCATTGATTTGGTCAACTTTAGATACCTCAATCATGGAAAGAGCATACATATATGAATTATTACCTCTAAAAAAATGGGTAAGCTTAACTATTTTGGTAAACTTTTTAACCATGGAGTTGACACTGGGGTCTACAAACATCATGGTTTGAGAGTACCAAGGTTTGGTTTAACATTTTTGCTTTTACCCAGCAAATAGGGAAGCTTATGATAGTTGTTAGCAATGATTCTTGGATGAATGTAATTTGCATGATTAAGTGTTTGATTATTGACTTTGATTATGAATGTTGATTATAGCTACCCCCTCAAGCGACGAGTCGATGAGGAAATGGCAAGTGATGAAAGTGACAAGTCACTTGACCATGATGGTTTATTTTGAGCGTTACAAGACAAGAACAAATGTAAAAGGAAAAGTTCTATTACAGCTATGATTTTGACCATGATAAGTAATTGTGCATCTCTATCCCATGGAGCAGTCCAACCACATGGCTTTATTAGGGAATCAAGAAGATATCAATTCAATTAAAGTTTGAGGTGAATCACTATGTTTTATGATTAGATAAAAATATCATAGAAGAATGAAATGAATACCTTATTCATGTGGAGCAGTCTAGCCACATGGCCTTCTTGAGGAATGAAGTGAAGACATTTCAATTCATCAATGAATGATTTGGTTTAAATGGTCTTATGGTAATTTAATCATCTTATCAAATTGCATGGAGCACAAGTCACTACAACCGCCAAGTGTATACGTTAAATAACTAGGTACGAGGCACTTTTGAGATTTTGTTTATTTGATTTTTTTTTAATTTATTTATTTTTTGATGAATATGGACCATTAGATGTGCTTAAATATCCAATATGAAGCTCATGGTGTTGATAAAGTGAATGCATTTATTGTTTTTTGGTGGTCATCTTGAGGTACAACAGCTGTAACCTACAAATTTTGGGGCCATCATGGGTACAATGATCGTGCCGAAATGTGATCACCGTCCAAGGAAGCGGTTGTCGAATTTAGAAAAAAGGCAATTTTAGGAATTTTTAGTGTGATTTGACTAGATGGTAGTGAGATAAAAGTTGATCTATGAGGTAGACTAAAGATATTATGGTACAAAACATTGTTGGAAGTGTAATAGATCACGATGGAAGATCATCCAGAAGCATCCACGAGTGGAGGATCCAAAGATCCTAAGGTAGATTCTTAATCCTTCTATCATAAATCATGAAATTTAAAATAAACCTTACTAAGTAATGAGTTAAATGAATCTCATTAAATTGTAGATAATAAATCTCACCCTAGGTAGAAATGTAGCTTATATTAGCTTAACGGGTAGGCTAGATTTAATTTTTTCCATGTTTGGGATGGGTAATTACCCATTGTGGGTGCTACTGTTGGTCTATCCAAGCACAAAATGACTCTCCTTTGGCTAGAAGGGGGTCATCATGGGATTCGACGGTGAGGTTGGAAATCCAACAATCAAAAAATTGAGCGTTGGCGATCGTTGGGGCCCTCAACGATCGACAACTTTAGGCAAATTTTTTTATGTTTGTTTTTTTTTTTTTTTTTTTGGTATTGATAAAAAAAGGGGTTGAAGGGCCCCGACCCTTTATACAGAGCTCGAAAGATATACAAGAAAAAAACAAGATAAGATTATACAAATGTAAGATAGCCCTATCTTAGTAAAACAAACAAACCTAGGCTAAACTTGTTGATGGAGAAGCTGAAATAATATTCCTCCTGCTATCCTTCTATTTAATGTAGCTAATGTACTGCTCAATGCTTTACATAATTGATAAAGAAACTGTTGACAACAAATGTAATTTAGTGTGCTCAAATCCTTCATCGCATGATCCCAATACATATTTTTCTTTGCTCTGCCCTCTTTATCTGCTAGCTTCATTATAAATTATTATAATGTCTTCCAAATCCATGGGAGCATATGACCATACCTTGAAATTCTCAGATTTAACTGCCATATTCATCATTTTATCAGCAACTTTGTTTCCCTCTATATAAATATGTTTAACTTGACTTTCTTCTAGGTTTCCCAAAATAGTCCTCACATCTGTAATTATTTAGAAAATTCTAGAATTATTTAACTCCCCTTTTTGAAGGGAATTTATAATATTCTTGGAATCCCCCTCAAGAACAATTCTCCTAAAACCCAAATTCACTGCAATTCGAAGGCTTGTAAGCATTGCCCTTGCTTTAGCTTGGTGATTTGTGTGAATTCCTAGATGTTCAGCATATGCAGCCACTACCTAACCTCTATCATTTCTAATGAGGCCCCCACCACTAGCATGACCTAGGTTACCTTTTGCAACTCCATTGAAGTTAATTTTTACCCAGTATTTGTGGGGACGTTCCCATCTGGTATCTAGTCTCACCTTATTGATTTTTTTCATATTTAAGATATATTTTTCTCTAGAGAGGATCATTGCAAGATTTTTCTAGCCAACAATATTTTTAATACAATCCTCCAATAGGGATTTTTTTATCCTGGCATAAACCCCAATTATTTCTCTAGTTTTATTTTTGAACACTCGTCTATTTCTTTCCAACCAAATCCCCCAAAAAATATGTGGAATGCATTTTTGCCAAAAAATATTGCTTCCTAAGTGCCATTGTTCCCAAATCCTTATTAGAGAATCTAGAATGAACTAAGAAACATTAACTTCTCTCAATAATATATTTAGTATATCACGAAAAATATCACAAGTTCCAAACAGGTGGTCCACACACTCACCTTCTTTGTTACATAAGACACAAACAGTTGGAACCACAATCCCTCTTTTGAACATATTGTATTTTGTAAGGATCTTATTGATAATGGAAGTCCAAAAAAATATAGCAACCTTAGGGATTTTATCTCTTATACCCTCCTTCGTGTTTAAAAATATAATCCTGCTTTGTTCATTATTTATTTTTTGACCTGTAGTTTTTTCATAAGAATCAAGTACTTTTTAAAACTCCAAAGCTTCTTCCTCTGTAGCTTCCCCAAGAAAGAAATTATCATCCACAAAATATTGATGATATAAAGCTTCACCAATGGATGAATGTTTTAGACATTTGATATTACCATCCTTTCTCTTTATTTCCAAAGTTCTTCCCAGGGCATCTGCCATAATGATAAATAGATATGGAGACAACATATCTCCCTGCTTGATTCCTCTGCTAGAAGGAAAGAATCCAGTATATTGTCCATTGATCAATATTGAAAAGCAGGGGTTATAAATACACATACCAATCCATGCCCTCCATTTTAAATGAAACCCATTTGCTCCATTATTTTATCTAAGAAATACCATGAAACCCTATCATAGGCTTTGTACATGTTCAACTTAAGGAACATGCCTGAACATTTCCTTCTTTCAAGAGAGTGTGTTATTTCATAAATGGAAATGATGCTTTCAGTAATCTGCATACCTACCACATAACCTCCTTGATCTTCATTAATGATTGAGGAGATGATATTTTTCAACTGATTGGCCAAAAATTTAGTAAAATTTTTGTAAATTGTATCACATAGGCTGATTGGTCTAAAATCTTGCAATTTATCTGCCCCATATTTCTTGGGAATTAGAGCAAGGAAGCTATTATTCCATTATTTTAGCAACTTACCAGATTCTTGGGCTTCTTGGATTGCTTTGACTACATCTTCTCCAAAAATATTTCATTGATGTTGAAAAAAACCTGGTGGAAAACCATCTGGCCTCGGAGCCTTGGATGGTCACATAGAGAACACAAATATTTTAATTTTCTCCTATGATATTACCTTGCAAAGATATTCATTCATGCTATCATTAACTCCTTTGGGACCATTGTTAATGATGCTTTCTATTTCCATGTTGCACTCTATTGATTATTTGCTAATAAGGTTCTGAAAGAAAGTAAAGGCCAAATTTTTAATATCATTTACATACTCATACTTTCTTACATCTTCCCCATAAGGTAGAGGATTTTATTGTTGTTCCTATGTCTCATAGCTGAAACATGGAAGAATTTAGTGTTTCTATCACCTTCCTTGAGCCACAAAACTCTTGATTTCTGTTTCTAATGAATTTCCTCGTGGGTAATGGTATTATGATACTCTGTGAGGAGTTGTTTTTACCTTTCATGTCACTCTAGTTTTCTACCTTCCCTATCCATTATTTCCTCTATATCTTGGATATCCTTTTTAAGTTATTATTTTCTTAAATTGATGCTACCAAAAACTTCTTTATTCTAAATTTCGATTTGATACTTGATTTTCTTTAATTTTTAGGTAACTCTGTACATTGCTGATTCTTGAACCTCCTCCTACCACTAAGATTGAATTTTATTTGTAATGTTTGGGTGTATATTCCACATGATATCATACCTAAAGGTTGCTCCTCCCTTCTTCCCCTTCTTTTCCATATCCAACAAGAGGGGATTGTGATATGATCCTATTTTGGGTATACATGCAAGTCTATGAATACTGCTTATACTTAGCCAAATGTCAAAAATAAGAACTCTATCCAGCCGCATTTAAATGTGATTATCCCCATCCTTCTGTTTTTTCCATGCAAACTTACATTTACACATATCTAGGTCAATCAACTTATTATTTTGAATAAAATCATTGAAATCTTGCATACCTTGAGCGATGTTAATCCTCCCTCCACTTTTGTCCTCTATTCTTAATATTGTATTAAAGTCACCCAAAACCATCCAATGCAAATTAATGAAAAGACTCCTCTGAAAAGATAACTTATTCCATAGATGGAATCTCTCACAATCATCATTTGGAGCATAAACCCCTATCATTACCCAACATAAGTTAGTTTTTTTGTTCTTTAATTTGACTATGCAGAATCTCTCTTCTTGATTAATTAAAGTGCCCTCAAAATTTATGTTATCCTAAAATATGCAAATACCTCCAAAAGTACCTTATGTTGGGCTTATGATCCATTCAACATTTGGCCAGACCTCTTTCTAAATAATATCAAGATTTGTTGTGTTAATTTTAGATTTAGATCTCTCAACTTCCTCAACTGGGCTTCATATTTTGACAGCTTGAGTTAGGGAGTCAAATTTATTCCTAGATTTATTGTGAGAGCTCAATGAGGATGATTAGGCATGGTTTGGGGTGATCAACCTTAGAAAAATTGTGTACCTACTGACTGTGATGGCAGATCAGACTTATCTTACGACCCTAGCTCGTCGATGGGACAACAAGACTAACACATTTCATATCTCAATAGGTAAGATGATGATGACATTGGAGGATGTCAACTAGATTTACAAGATCCCTATTAAAGTATGGGTCATCACTTTGACTCATATTTAGGACTGAATGAGGGTACTGCAAAGAATTTTTTATGCCAGGGTAGATGAGGCTCTACCAAAGCTAGACCATGGCAGGGTCCTAGTCAATGACTGGTACATGGATGGTTTTTTCTCTAGGCAATAGGTAGTGGCGATGCACATCATCTCCAATGTCCTACTACCAGACTCATTAGGAGTGAGGCTTGTAGCACATGGGTGCAGTATTATCAGAGGGGAGTGTGATGAGAGATTCTAATAATTTACACTCAATTCGGTTCAATCTGTATAGTTGTACGATTTACAATTGTAAAATTCCTAAAACATAGAACTAAAGATTGTACAGTCCCAAAATATACAGTTATACGGTTACAACTGTGCACTTGTACATTTTCTTCAATAATCTAAAAATGGATCAATTTGCAAGGAATTTACCATTGTTCACTCATAAAGTCATTGATATACCTTCTAAATGCTTAAACGTGTAATTTCAGGCCAGAATTCATCAATTGTGTGATTTGACAAACCCCTTGTATGGTTTGGTATGTTGCTTGTATGATTTGGGTGAAACCCTCGTTATGCCAAATAACTTAATTCTAAAAAATACCCATTTGCATATTAATCACCCAAATATCATTACCAATAATGGGTAGTAGCCATTAATCCTATTTTCTCTTTATTATGCATTCCACACAATAGCACATGGATGGTTGTACGTTTTTTGGGTATGCACTTTTTCCACATATATGGAATCAACAATACCTGCAATGTCAATAAAACTCCACTCACAATATTATTTTTGAGATTGCAATCTAATTCACATGCATGCATACACAGATCTGACTAAAATGGGGATTTATATTATTCTAGTTATTTTACACAGTAGTATGATATTACACAACAATAAACTCCAGCATTAATCCATGCTTTACAATCCATAAATTGCACATGAATAGGCAACCATGAACAATCTCCAACAATCCACCAACAACCCTCACATACAGTAACCATCAACCAACAACACAAAAATTTGAATGGGGGCTTATAATGGTTGTCCAGGCTGTTCCAAAGCGGTTTCCTGAGATAGTTCATTATTTACAACTTCCACCCATAACTCACATTAATAACAATTATTTAATGTTTCTAAAGTTTTAATGTAATTTTTATCAAATTATATTTCATTCGCATGTCTTTACATTTCATTTCATTTCACATGCATTTTACATTTATTATTTTTAATTTATTTTCTAATTGTACAATTTCACCCAATTGTACATTTTACTTTCCACTTGTACAATTTATACCAAATTATACGTTTTACTCAAAATTGTGCAAATCCAAACTTTATTCTTGCTTCTTTTTATAGAATATAGATTTGCATGCCTACAAGGTTTCCTTGGAACCTCCTCGACATGCTAAAATATTTGTTAGAGTGTGATCTACAATAGCCTATCACTATGGCATGGGGAGTACATTGTTGGCACACCTATACCATGAGTTGTATGAGATACAACATCAACAACGGGTGGGATTGGGGTGCAGTTTGCTGCTCCAGATTTGGAGCTAGGAGCATATCAAGGTGGATTAGCCCATCAGACTACCAGTGGTCCAAGAAAATTTTGGAGATATGGATATAGGTTATGCAGCTCAATGGCCATGAGATTAAGAGGTTGGACAAAGCTGACCATAGTGGGGTAGAGTGGTGCACTATGTTGGGTCATTGGACAAGCTTCAATGAGAGTAGATCGTCTAGAGGACTTATTTAGACTACCCCAATTAGCCTAAGGTGACATGATATTTAGCTAGATTTAAATAAAATTTATGGCTTATCAGATGCCATTGGATTGAGAGAGTACTTTCATTACTCTCGGGTGACTCGATAGTTTGATTTCGCTCAAGATGTACCAGAGGAGCTAGTTCTCTATTTTCATCATAAGGATGAGATACAACTTGAGTTACCTCAAGTGGAGGTACTATTAGAGGAGGAGGACCCTGTAGTAGTAGAGACTATTTTAGGGGATCCAAGGACAATTGTAGAGTATGATACTTGGTGGGTGACATGACTATGGCAGGGTGGTGGTCCTATGGGTAGGCCTAGAGAGGCGGCAACGAAGGAGGATGGTGATGGGAATGAGTGATAGATTTATCACAAGATAGAGTATGAGTGGGGTAGGTTGCAAGATAGATGGATGAGCCCTAGGCGAAGGAGGAGGGTAATAAGGATGCCCTAATAGATGAGGTAGCACAATTATGGTTATAATTGTAGAGTGTGTATCACCCAATTTTTTTGCACCCTTACCTTCAGGCTAAAGGATCCGTACCCAAAATGGGGGTGAGAAAAGGATGGAACAATACCTCGGATGGAGAGGCCCTTTGAAGGTCATGCCTCTCGGGGGAGGGGTATAAAGGTGAATTTTTTACGGATGGTGGGGTTCACCAAGAAAATTTGAGTGGCAGTTTCCATGCCTAGGTTGAGAATGAGTTTGATTTGTTCATTTTATGTTCAATCATTCAAATTCCTAGGTTGGCCAAAATGAAGCTAATCTATTCTATATGAAGATTCTGATTTATATGAATACAACAGACATAAATGAATCCTAATTTGATTGTATACAGAGAATATATAAAATGAAGAAGAGTACACCGATTTCGATGTCTGATGAAGATTCTGAAGCTTGTAGGAGTCCAGATCATCCCGGATATGACATGATCATCTGTAATTGTACAGAATCATCCCAAATCATAGGAGATCATCCGATATCACCCAAGATCATCAACAACTTGACGAATTTGTCAGGAAAATTCGTCAAAAACCTGTAATCAAGAAAACAGACACCAAAAACCAAAAATAAAAAATACAATTGCAAGAATGATGCAAAATGATAGAAATAAGAGTATAGATGTTTGAATGATAAATCCAGATATCAAATTAAATGAGATGCACTATTTTGGAAACTTACTTTGAATTTTATCATGCAATTATGCTAAATGAGGTGAACTCCAAGATGTAAAATAGAAGTAAATTAATCTAATGCACCAATAAATAAGGAAAATGAGATAGAGAATGCAAACTCAGGGCTCTGATTGCCCCCAAGCTGAATTGCAGACCAAATCGTTTGTAATCATACAAGATCATCATTGATATTGATAGGATCGTCTAAAATTGTAGTTGAATCACCTGTGACGATCCGAGCTACCTCCAACTGAAACACAATGAAATCCTACAACAAAACTTGAAAACACAAGTGCAAATTATGGGAGATCACATCAAAAACTAAAATTGCATGGAAATAATCAGCCAGGCAGCCATGTAGGGATTCAGGGGGATAAACCAGGAAAATCCCAGTTTATATAGGATTAGGGGTAGGTTAGAAGGTTGGGGATCATCCCAATCTGGGAGATCCCCAAAGTGGGAATCTCCAACCACACAGACACACTTCTGCCCAAGTTGGAGAGGTCGTTGGAACAGAAGCTAATTGCAAAAATTTAGTTTTGGGATGAAATCATCTGGAAATTCTATTCCAGACGAATTCTTTCGATTTGGGACGATATCTTCAAATCGACAACGATATCATCCAACGATCACAACCTCTAAAAATGGCATGAAAAATAAGGTAAGCGGTTAATGGGCAGTTTCGAGGTTAAAATTCAAATTTCTACTTTTTATTGATGGTTTAACTACGCCAATTTTAGGGTGCTACATTTTGCCCCCCCCTTTAGCAAATTTTCTAAAAAAAATGTGTTAAAGATGAGTTCTTCACGCTTTACGAGAAAGCAAAAATTTATTCCATTTTTAGACGATGATTCTAGGTCGAATCGTATGACGGTTTGCTATGGTGCCCCCTCCGATTTTTTACCCAAATCAAACATTTGAGGTAAAAGCATGGAAAAGCAAAAATTAAAAAAATGTTGTTTTGAATAAAAATAAGAAAAATAGGGTAAAACCCTAATTCATTTTTACTGTTCACTTTTGCTGTTTCAGAGCTCTGCAGGCAAAATGGTGGAAACGGCGCACAGATCGACAGAGATCCGGTGCGGGTTGCGAGTAAGGATATAAACCTAGTTTACTATGTTTTTAACTTGATTTACTTGATTTTTGACTTGAATTTTAAGTGTTTTGTGCGTCGTGACCATTTTTAGGCCGTCGACGAAATCGTCTCTATATTGTCAATTTTGTCTAGGGACGAAATCGAAGAAATAGGGGCGATCCCATACAATAAGGGGCGATCCCCAAATTGAAGAACAAAGACGATTTCGTCCTATTAAGGACGATTTTATCTAAATTTGGTACGATATCGTCCAATAATGGGCAATATCAACTTTTATGGGATGATTTGATTTTAATTGATTTTTTTTTAACGATTATGTACTAATGGTTTTTATTGTTTTATTGCTTATTTTACAGAGGAGATTGCCAAAGAGTCGGGAGTGGAAATACGGAGGTCTAAGAAATGATTTGGTCATGCTCGATCAGGCTGAGTGAGATAGATTGGCAGAGGTAGGACTACAGCATGTGGCAGAGATGCCACAAATTCCTACAGACATGGGGCTACTGATAGCCCTAGCAGAGATATGGTATCCGAAGTTGTCCTACTTACAGCTATCGACAGGGGAGATGACTCCCACTCTAAAGGATATATGGAGGATCTTGAGGATCCCTGCAAAGAAGAAGAAAAGAGCGATGAGGAAGATGAACCTAATGATGAGGATGAACAAATAGATGGTGGGTACCAAATCTACACTTTTTACCCTCAAGAGCAAGCCTTACAACAAGAGCCAAAAGATCCCATAGAGATGACCTACCTTAGGCCAGACGATACGCCACTGGTATTGGGACCTCACACAAATGCTAATGGTTTTTGGATGAGTGACAATGACGAAGAGGATGAAACTAAAATGATATTCATGAATCATATGCGTGAAATGCAAGCTAGAAGAATGCTTCAAGCAGAGGCACATCCTGAATGGCTAAATCAGGAAGAAGAAGAGCCTCAAGAGGAGACAATATATGGAGAATCTATTCAAAGAGATGATTGGTATCAAAAGAAGTTCCCAATAGACCGCACTCTTTTTTGGCTAAACAAAGAGCATGAGGGTCCTGAACCAAAACCTCCTCCATCACATTGGCATCACATACAACACATCCAATCACACACATTAGGTCAGTTGCAACCTAGAGAAGATGAGTCATCAACTCTCGAATCACAGCCACCTCATTTCCATCAAGTCAACATGATTTCTGTTGATTTTCTCACCCCACTCCGCAATCCATATGATGAGACAAACCCGATCCATATCGACACTAGTCTCATAGCCATGGATAGGATTTCATCCCCACCATCCACTACCGAGTTTATCCTATCCGAAGAGTTGTTGCGTGCTTCAAACACATATATTCCACAACAACCTTCATCATCAAACAATTTAGTTTTTCAAACTGAGATAGAGGGGGAAACCCCAAAAACATTTGAAAATGTGGCGGATGATATTCACCTCATCCCAACTCCACATCAGCTAGAAGAAGGTTCTCACATGCTAATTGAAGAATCTATAGATGTGAACCTTAGTCAAGACGCGAACAATCCCCAAATTGTCAAAATTGCAAAATATTTATCCACAGAAGAAAAAGAACGCATAATAAACATGCTAATAAAAAATAAAGAAGTGTTCGCATGGTCATACAAAGACATGCCTGGTTTAGATCCAGACCTGGTAGTCCACAACCTTACACTGGCACATGATGCAAAGCCTTTCAAACAAAAGCTTAGGAAAGTTCATCCAACAGTCGCATTAATTGTGAAAGAAGAGCTGCAAAAGTTGTTGGATGTGCACTTCATAGTACCAATTGATTACCCATAATGGCTTTCAAATATGGTACCCGTTCACAAACCGAATGGAGGGATACGCGTATGCACTGATTTTTGAGACTTAAACAAAGTGTGTCCCAAAGATGATTTTCCTTTGCCTAATATCGATCAACTAGTAGATTCCTATGCTGGTCATGAAATGCTTTCCTTAATGGATGGTTTCTCGAGATACAACCAAATTTGAATTAATCTCGAAGACCAACACAAGACAACATTTACAACACCCTAGGGGACATTCTGTTATAGAGTGATGCCTTTTGGACTTAAGAATGCAGGAGCAACATATCAATGAGCTATGACGTACATATTTCATGATTATATGCATAAGATCATCGAGGATTATGTAGATGATTTGATTGCTAAATCTAAGACACGTCTTGAGCACATCGATGTACTAGAAAAAGCGTTTGATCGACTGATAGAACACAAAGTAAGGCTAAATCCTAAGAAATGTGTATTCGGAGTCACATCAAGAAAACTTCTAGGATTCATTGTCTCCAAGCGAGGCATTGAAGTGGATCCAGGTAAGGTAAAAGCAATATTAGAAATGCCACCTCCCAAAACATTGAAAGAGTTGCTATAGTTTACAAGGAAAGATCCAATCTATCCGATGATTCATCGTACAACTCTCGGATAAATGCAGCCCTTTCAATCGCTTGTTACAAAAGGGAGTGACATTTTCATGGACAACTGAATGTCAAGAAGCATTTGATGACATAAAGAAGTATCTGGCATCACCACCAGTTCTTACACCGCCTAGATCAGGAATCCCTTTTCACCTATACATTTTTGCAATAGATTTTGCACTAGGTACAATGCTTGCACAAAAGAACGAAAAACATAAGGAGCAAGCAATTTACTATATTAGCCGAACACTGGTAAGTTACGAAACAAGATATGCTTATGTCGAAAAGTTATGCTTAGCAGTGGTTTTCGCCACTAAGAAACTTAGACATTACATGCTAAGCAATACTACCTATGTCATAGCTAGAGAAAATCCTCTGCGATACATGATGACTCGCACATACAACAACACCCGTACTGCTAAATGGATAATGCTTTTAACCGAATTCGATCTCGAATTCATAAGTCAAAAATCCATAAAAGGGTAGGTGATAGCTGATCAATTAGCTGAAGCTCCACTACACAATGATAAACCATTAATAATTGAGCTCCCAGATGATTCAGTATTTTCTGTCACAGAACAAGAGGAATTAGTTTCTCCTGAGGAAGAAGCAGACATGACCATGTTCTTTGATGGGTCTAAATGCGACAAAGGACAAGGTGCGGGAGTCGTGTTTTATACACCTGAAGGAATACCAATTCCTTTATCATTCAAACTCGACTTCACATGCACCAATAATAATGCAGAGTATGAAGCCTTAATCTTAGGTCTTCAATCAGCTATAGCAATGGGCATAAAAATACTAAGCATTTTTGGGGATTCTCAACTAGTTGTATACCAAGTAAAAGGAGAATACCAATGTAAAGAACCAGTCTTAAAGAAATACCATGAAGTAGCAATAAGGTTGCTAGAAAAATTTGACTGGTACAAAATTAGTAATTTACCATGATCGACAAATAGATTTGCGGATGCAATGGCTTCTTTGGGATCTCTCATCCCTAAGAATGAGCATGGAGAAGTACAACCGCTAATCATAACAACAATGTCAAAATCATCAATTCAAAAAGCAGAACCTACAGGTGAGAAGAACGTTTGTTTGATACATGTTGAACCTTACAATTCTTACCTTGATGAGATAAGAGACTTTCTCAAGTCTGGAATACTCCCAATAGAAATGACACGAACTGCAAAAAGAACATTCAAACAAAAAGCAATTCATTTTACTCTACTAGGGGATGTGTTATACAAACGTGGGTATGATGGAATATTATTACGATGTTTAGATCCGATTGAAGCAGAACGAGCAATAATAGAAGCCCACGATGGTACTTGTGATGGCCACTTCAGTGGAATGGCCATTGCAAAGAGAATACTGTGCATGGGATACTATTGGCCGACCATGGAAAATGATTGTTGCAAATATGTCAAAAAGTGTCAAAAGTGCCAATATCATGCAAATTTGACTCATGTACCATCGCATGCATTACAACCCATTCAAAGTCTTTGGCCCTTTTCACAATGGGGTCTCGATTTGATTGGTAAAATATCACCTGCTTCATCAGGACAACATAAGTTCATCATAACCATGATAGAATACTTCACAAAATGGGTGGAAGCAATTCCAATGACCACTACGACTGGACCTCGAGTAGCGGAGTTTATACTTCAACATATTATCTATCATTTTGGAATACCCTCAAAAATAATTTTTGATAATGGGAAGTCATTTAAGAATAAGGATGTTAGAGCATTGTGCAACAAATTCAAAATTCAACACAGTTTCTCAACACCTTATTACCCACAAGCAAATGGGCAAGCAGAAGCAACAAACAAAACAATGGTATCCATTCTCAAGAAAATGGTCAAAGAAAATCATCGAGATTGGCATACTCAACTTCCTTTGGCATTATGGGCTTACAGAACAAGCATCAGAATGCCAACGGGAGCGACACCATTTTCACTAGTTTACGGTGCTAAAGCTATATTACCTCTAGAGCTCGAGATACCTTCCTTGCGAATAGCATTACAAGAATTCATGGACGATGAAACAACTAGACAAGCACGTCTTGACCAATTGACACTTATTGATGAAAAACGTATCAATGCTTTAGATCACTTACGAGTATATCAAGACAGAGTCAAACGTGCTTACAACGCAAAAGTCCATCCTCACGAATTTCAAGTGGGGGACCTAGTGCTCAAAGAAAATCAACAAAATACCAATGCATTGCCACACTTAAGAGATAAATTTGTGGCTAATTGGTTAGGCCCATACATTGTAAAGCATAAATTGGGACCAGGAACATATAGACTGGCCAACTTCGAAGGAGAATTGGAGCCAGAACCACTAAACATAATGCACCTAAAGGTATTTTATGCATGAAACGACTTGCAATATATGTATATATATGTACATGGCTTAAAAAAAAAAAAATTAACAAAGCAAAAAAAAGAAAAGAATTTTTATTTCCAGAATTTCTTTACATTGTAAATAGAAATGTCATTACTAGCACTTAGCATGTTGCATTTGCATATTAAAAAAAAAAAATCTTGTGCATTAAATAGGCATATCACATGCATATAGCAGCATTAGACTAAACACATAATTGCATCCATCCCATCCCATGTTCAGTGATCTTTCATAGTGGTGATGATACGACCAAGTAAAAACAAGTTCCAAAGAATTGGGGATACCCAACTAAGACTCTTCGCAAGTCAACAAAGTTCATATCCACCCATGTTTTACTATATCATAAATCAAATTTTCAGTCACTCAAAAATGTCTAGTGAAAAACCAAAAATCATAATATGTCCAATTTTCTTTAGGACCAAAGCACTTATATCGCATTAAGAAAGTCTTGAGTATGGTAGATTGACCCCAAAGCAATCTTGAACCAAAAACACTTTACAAATTTAAAAACATTTTGAGTAAGAAAAGATAATGCCAACTTGGGTACAACCTTGAAGCGAAAAGGAAATATTCCCCGCTTGTCCCATTACGCAACATAGTCCAAATCAAAAAGGTGGTTTTCACCACCATCACAACAATCCAAACAATTAAATTAAAAGGTAGAAAGTAAGGATAGGATCACATTCTCATCACACTTCGGTTGAGAATCCGATTCCCCAAACTCTATCATGATAAATACTATACACACACCACATATCACAAAAGCAAGAAGGATCGTACTACATTCCCCTCAGAAAGTTATGTAGTCATCCCCAAAGCTCGAAGATCGAATCATTGGACTATGGAGCGAACCTCCACCGGAGCTATAGACGCTTGATTGGCAGTGGAGTAAACTCATGTAGGGTGACACGTCTTTCTCCAAAAAGAAAATACCTCTGACCGCACATACGGACAAGCTAGCTAATTGGTAAACCCATACAGGTACCATCCAATTTTACTCATCATGAGTTAATGAACTTCACATACACATGCACTGGTTCTTGATTGCTTAGGGCCATTCCCAAACCAAATATTCAGAAAATGAACTCCACTTGCACACACCTTGGTCCTAAAGAAGGTTAGACGAACATTGAGAAAATGGTTAAAATCACTAGACTGTTTGAGTCTTTGAAAATCCTCCAATGTTATATATCAAAAACCATACCAAATATCATATCATTATCACATGTTCTACATTATCACATACATACACCCACCATACACCAAACGCGAAGAGTCATCAAGTTGGATACCCCCAATTGCAAAAATGAACAAGTAATGGTCAACTACTCTGAGCTATAAAATATTACAAAAACATCATGCATGTCATCATATAGTTAAATGAAAATAAACATAAGTTGCATATTACATATTAGTTACATTCATTTATCATAGCACAAATATAATAATGTGAACATTGCATCACACTAGCACTAGCAAAGCATAAATAAAAAAGCATCCACATAAACATTAACACATGAGATAACCAAAATACAAAGCCATGTATATATATGTATAAATATGAAAGTCCCAAAGGTACAAAATGCCCATAGGTTGTATACATCGAAGCACTAAGGCTCATAGCAAAATAAAAACAAAATACAAAAAATAGAAGCGACAAGTCACACTAGCTAGTACCAATAGGATCCCTCTGAGGACCCTGCACTATAGAAGCACCATGAGAACTCGATGAACGATGAGTCCTGCGACTCCTATCAGTCCCTCAGGTAGCAATAGTGGTTGATGAAGAAGGAGGAATAAGCAAAGGAATCTGATGCTCATGCAGAATGTTCTCCAACATCTCTATATAAATAGCCTACTTGCATAGGCTCCTCAAGTCAGCACCCTCACGAGCAACCCGCTAAGAAATCTCTGCTCGTAGAGCAACAACAATAGTTGTAGTGTCACCTCCATCGGACCCTACCTGTAGCCGAGTCAGCTCACCCTCTAACCGAGTGACCTCACCTCCGAGCCTAGAAATCTCCAAGTCCTTTATAGTGAGAGCATCGCTGCTAGGCCCATCATGCATCCTATCCACCTCACCCTGGAGGTGAGTCACCTCACCCTGGTACCATGCCAACTCACCCTTCAGGCGAGTCACCTCTAAACCCAAGCTATCACGCTCAACCTATAACATGTCCCAATCCTCCTCTGTCCATCGAGGAGGGGCATCCTCATCACCAACACCCCCATCACCACCATCATCACCATCGCCACCAGCCTCCTTGGGCTATAGAAAATTGGTACCCATATCAGCTCTCGAAGAGCTACCTCATCGGTGCTTCATCGACCAGGGAACCCAACCTCCAACATCTGCATCATCACCACTCCCGTCATCATCTACAATGACACTCGAAGTCCAGAGCGGCTGGCCAACAAACCAGGCATCATACTCAGGGGTGGTACCTACATCATCCAAGTTGAGAACCTCCAAGTCTGGGTCATCAGAAGGATCATCAACTCACCAAAAATTAGGAGCAACAGGTAGCCCTAACTCATCACCCCATCGCCTGTAGGTCACAGGCACATCAAGAACATCCTGAACCAGCCCAAACTGACATAACACTCTAGAAAATTGGATAAACTCCATATCCCTCAGATGAGCACCAACAACCCATAGTCCTCGCCTGATGCGATGAAGCTCTACTGCATCCGTCACCCACTCTAGACCTCTCCAAGGATACCAGCTCATCAAATCTCTAGTCAGAGAACTCAGGATATCTCTGTACTCCAAGGTGCTCACTACTGATCGACTAACCTCCTCACTAAGTACCCATCTGTATGCATGAGGAGAAGTAGCATCCACACCACAAGGTAAACCAATAGGTCGACCAATGATAATATGCTCCCAACACCAAATCTGGAGCAACAAACTGCAACCTAGGCCCTTACACCCCTACCTCTTCACCTCATATAGCTCATTGTAAACCTCATAAAGAAGAGCGAGAGCCCATGCCAACCGACGAGGATCAGATATGAGATCAAGAACAATAGGCACCTGGTTCCACGGGATCCTTGATCCCATGGAATTGGGCAACAACATGTTGCTCAATATATACATCATAAAAACTGGAAGCACCCCCAAGCTACCAGCTGTATACAGGTCCAAATAAGCAATACCACCCTTGCTGCAGTCTACATCCCACATCTCACCGAACATAGGAAATAGAGCCTCCTTCTTGTCGAGGCCAACCCGAACAGTAGGACCCTCGATAGGAATGCAAAAAATATGGTAGATGTCCTCAAGGGTGATAGTCAGCTCCCCTGTCGAGAGCTGAAAAGTACCTCTGTCTGGATCCCAATGCTCAACAATCATCGAAAGAAGATCCTCATAAGCTCGGACGATGTCTAACCGCCCGCAACCATCTAGACCAACGGTTTGCAATAGGGTCCAGTCGTCATCGAAAAGTGCCTTCCGCACTTTTTGGATAGTCCTCGACCACCTATGCCGAGCATCAAGAAGCTTAACCTGAAAGAAACACATTAAGAATTAGCAAAACAAACTAGACATAAGCAAAAAAAAAACAAAACAAAATTTTTTACCTACTCCTAGGTAATAAAAACAAAAAAAATTTACCTACTCCTAGGTAATAAAAACAAAAAATTTTTACCTACTCCTAGGTAATAAAAAACAAAAAATTTTTTTTTACCTACTCCTAGGTAATAAAAAACAAAACAAAAAAATTTACCTACTCCTAGGTAATAAAAAACAAAATAAAAATTTTTACCTACTCCTAGGTAATAAAAAAAAAAAAAATTTTACCTACTCATAGGTAATCAAAAACAAAACAAATAATTTTTACCTACTCCTAGGTAATAAAAAAAAAAAAAAAATTTTACCTACTCCTAGGTAATCAAAAACAAAATAAAAATTTTTTTACCTACTCCTAGGTAATAAAAAAAAAACAAAAAAAAAAAAAAAAAAATTTTACCTACTCCTAGGTAATCAAAAACAAAATAAAAAATTATCTACTCCTAGGTAATAAAAAACAAAAAAATTTTTTTACCTACTCCTAGGTAATAAAAAAAAAACAAATTTTTTACCTACTCCTAGGTAATAAAAAACAAACAAAAAAATTCATTACCAGCCCCACTTAATTATCAAAAACAACAAAAAAAATGATAAAGCAACAAACAAAAACAAAAAAAACAAACAAAAACAATAAAAGAAGGGACCACCTACCTCAACAAACTGGGTGCCGACTTCCGCTCCAACCGAGCCACTACCACCACTTCCCTCACCAAGCTCCATCTCGCTCATCTCGCCAACAAATAACAAAATGACAATTGGCAGAATGACTCTGAAAGCGACATCACGCCTTTATATAGCCGCTTTTGGCGGTGAAAAATGTGCGCCCATGTTTTTTGGTGCGTCAAAATGCAAACCCGCATTTTGTGCCACAAAACGCGTAAACGCGTTTTCAACAGATAAAACGCGCAACCACGGTTACCACCATAAAAACCGCAAATCAGCGGTTACAAAAAAAAAAGAAACAACAAAAGCAAATGAAGGTCTAACAGGCTCAAGAGACAATATCAATCAAATCAACCCAAGGTTGAAATTGACGCCCACTCCGTGAGGTTACAAAACACGGTAATGATACAATCATTGTGCATTAAGGAATTGCTAACAATCACCGGGACAGGCACCTAGGTGATTGGTTCCTTCAAACCACGAACATGCATGTCAATCAAATCAAACGGTACTTTTGAATGAATAGTCAACCAAACTTGGGGCAATCATTTGCATAAAAAAACAAAAAAATCATAAAACACTCATCAATTGGTTATTGAGCTTCACTATTCACCCACTTACCAATTGAGGGGGTAAACACAAAAACAAAAAAAAAAGAAATGAGTCCATCCATCCAATAAAGTTAGATGTCATTAGTTTTTGCACCGCATTGTGTTGTACACAACACAGTACAAAAAGGGGCAACTGTAGACACTAAAATCCAACACCTTCAAAACCACATCTGCCACCCCACCATCAAATCCTGCATAATAAAATTATATGCCTAAGTCTAAACTTAGGGATATAAAATCCTACACATTATCCTATTTTCCTAATTTATTAAATCTGGAAAATCACCCTAGGATACCCTGTCTACCCATTGGACATGTGTCCTAGACACTTCACCCAACACCCCTGCCACATCTTACCCACTCCTGTCCCCCTTGTCCTTGCACATGAGACAGATTCCCAACACCCATGCCACAACTCATTTGTTGTTGTCCCCTTGTCCCTTCACATAAAACAACATCCCACATCCCACTCCACTTGAAGCCACATCACCCCAGTTAAATGAGCCACACCGAATGACTCACTCATGAATTGCCCCTTCCACCTGGCAGTTCAGATTTGCCACTTGGCAAGTCAGGCTTGCCACCTCCCATTCCCCTCCAAAGCCCTAGGAAGCCTATAAAAGCACCATTAGTCCACCAAACAAAGGGAGCTGAATTTGCATACCGATAGGCTACCAAAATATATCCAGACCCAACGAGAAATTGAGAGCGCGAGCTCGATCCTAACCATTGGCACGCATCCCGAGGCAACCTGTCATTTCAATCGAAACCGCCCATCCGTGGTTTCACAGTCAAAAATGTAGGTCCACGGTTTCACAACCATAGGTCCACGGTTTCCAGTCCACAACCACGCTTTCGCGGTTCCACAGTCCCGAGCACGAATTCACCCGTACGACCGAGATCAGCAAAATACTCTATGTTAGCAAGGTGTTATTGGTTTACTTGTTCTGTCATTTGTTTCATGCAATCTGTTGCTTAGGGTTTTATGAATAGCATTGATTTTATTGGTTAAAATACGCAGGTGCTACTGATCCCCCTTTGCTTGTTTGAATGTGTGCAGGTGACAAGTATCTTGGATAAGCTGTTGAAGCTGGAGTGGCCCCTTGCTGGATACCAAAGCCCACTCACCCCTTGAAGCTGCGATGAGAGAGCGAAGAACACTACATCCTACGGAAGAGTCGGAATATCTCCCCTCCTCCATCAAAGCATTGTACTTCAGAGAGAGAAGGAAACATTGTAACATTGCTCCCAATACACTTGGGGCAATTCAAAAACCTTTTGTAAAAGTTGTATCAAAATCAATACAAAAGGGGCATTTTGGCAATTTACTTTTGTGTCTGTATTCATTTTATTTTGTGTTCAGTTCTTTGGTTACATATATATATACAAATTGGTCTAGAAATCATAAAGTTGCTATAAAGTGAACTCTATCATACAACAGAACCCAATCTGAATCTACTAGATGTAAAGGTTCTAAGATCACCCATCTCTATACTAGCATTAGTCTTTCAATGCCAACATACTAGGTAATAGTAAGCACCCATCCCTATACTCACCTTTGTCAACCAAGGTAGTACACTAGGTGTTAATTCATATTCATTCTAGTCATTTGGAAGAATTGTGATACCTATTACACTCCCCATAATTCCATTTATGTGAGTGATTATCACTTTGACTACTTCACAGTTCCTTTAGTGAAGCTCTTCACAGTTCCTTTAGTGAAGCTATACATCCTTAATATTGGTACTATTAATACTACCATCCACTATCCTTTGTGGATACACCAAACATAATATCTTTATGTTTATAGAATTCACTAGAGGCTATCTAACATATGGCTTATCCTTTGACCAAATTCAAGGGTGAGAATATTTATACAATAATTCCCTTGGTTGTACATTCCACCACCCTATGGTTAAATTTTGCTATAATGCTAGATCACCCTAAGCTTATAAATGACTATCCCCTCCGCAAAAATCTAAATCCAACATAGTCAGCTTATTATAAAAATAATTTAGCTACTCATTCCTTCGAATACCTCCCAAAAACATTTTTTAAAATGCTCAACCATTAATAAACTCTTACAAAGGTACTCCACCTCATGAGGATATTCATTCATAGAAGACTAGGATAAATTACATTAATTTGTGAATAAATATTAAGACAATGGTCTATACAAATTTATCTAAGAACAACTTCAACCAAATATAAATCCTTGAAGTTGTGTTCGGTCCATAAAACCATAACAAGCCACTACAATTTCCTACAACATAATAGTATTATTTTAAATATATGATGTCTCCATTACATCATCGAGATCACAGCTTGGACCTTCATGACAATAAATAATTATAATTTTAGTTACATACAAGTGAGCTGATCTACCAACTCATATTCAAACACTGCAGTTACAGATACCTTCACTATTTTAAATGCAGTGGTCTTCAAACTACATTCTAATGGATGATACTATTGATTCTCGATCCAGCCAACAACACCTCTAAACCATCCAACATCCATAATGCTATCTGCTCTGCTGTCATTGATAAATCAACTCAATTATGCTGCAATGACAAAAATATCCTTAAGCATGCTAAGACAAGAATGTCATAGGGATCTGGCTAGCTCTTTCCTTCTTTCCAAAAATGCATTCTAACTAAATGCATGCAAAGGAAACACAACAATCCATATTGCAACACTCTAAGCAACATTCAAGTGTATGGTTCCAAAACAACATCTATTCATCCTATGAATTGATTACATTTATCACAACAACAATAAATCCTTTTTAATTTCCAAAGTGTTGTGGCTATAGCAAAACATACCCCATTTTTGGGGATCCACTTGAAATTTTGATTGTAGTATGATTTGTTGTTTGCTTTGAATAGTTTTGATGGTTATGTTTATGAGGTTATAAAGTAATCCATAGCATCCTAAGGTTCACCATTGTTATTACCAACAACCAGAGAAATTGAACCACGCCTATGTGGCCTTCATAGATACAGAGCGTCTTATCGGAGATGTTTCCAAGAATAAAGTTTCCATGAATCCCACCAATACTATTTTTGGTTAGTTATGCCATTAATATATTAGACCAATTGCTTTCTGCTGAAATTTAGATTATGAGTGTGGGTCTGTTATGCAAAAATTGATATGATAATTTCTTGGTTGGATTTCTTTGAGGTTAGGTTGGAATAGTGTCTTTTCATGTGTGCATGCTTGGAAATTGAAATTTTTCTTATTGGTATCATGAATTGCATTTGGTGTGTGGTGTCATAAATTTATCTCTTTCTGTCTATCTGATCTCACATTTTTATTTGCAAATTGTGGTGGTCTTTGGTAATCATACATTCGGTATTGCATTGATAGTATGATTGATGATCTAATATGCATCTAGCTCGGGAATTTGATCCTTTATTGTTGGTTTCATGCATATTTTTTGTATCAGATATTAAAATTAAGGCTTCTTGAGAAGTTAAAGAAATACTAGGGCAACATTTAGTTAGAAGTATCATGACAGGATCTCTAATGTAATGAGATTCGGTGAGAATTTGAAGTTCTCTTACTTTTATGTGTGTAGATGTGATCCACTTTAATATCTACTTATGTGTCTCTATCATATGTATTTGCATGAACACGATAGTAATGTTTACGATATTTTTGTTTTGTTTATAGATTCACAATGTGAGGGAGAAGGAATATTGATAATCCAGTTATTTTTATAATAAGTATCTTGGATTATCTTGAGATCATGATCTGTAATCTGAATTTTGTTTAGGATTTGTTGTGTATCATGCACTAGGTGTATTTATTGGGATCAGTTTGTGATGAGATATAATGTATGTTGGAATCTTACAAATGCAAAGCGATTAATTAGAAGGAAATACTCATATCAAATTGTGCAGAATGACATGAATTTATGACCTTTCAAGATTGTTGCTAGATCTATAGAAAAGTTGATGATTTGTGTTACATACAAAGGATAGGATAAGCATTTTGCTACCAAGAATATTTCCTCTATGGTTTTTTCTAATATGAAGGACATTGCTGAGGCTTATCTTGGAAGCACGGTCAAGAATGCTGTGATTACAGTACCTGCTTATTTCAATGACTCTCAAAGGCAGGCTACAAAAGATGCCGGTGTCATTTCAGGCTTAAATGTAATGAGAATAATTAACGAACCAACAGCTGCTGCCATTGCCTATGGTCTTGACAAGAAGTCCAGCTCTGTTGGTGAGAAGAACATTTTGATTTTTGACCTTGGTGGTGGCACATTTGATGTATCTCTGCTAGCCATTGAAGAGGGTATTTTCGAAGTTAAAGCAACTTCAGGAGACACCCATTTGGGTGGCGAGGACTTTGACAATCGGTTGGTTAATCATTTCACACAAGAGTTCAAGAGGAAATACAAGAAAAAAATTACTGATAGTGCTAGAGCCCTTAGGAGGTTATGCACAACTTATGAGAGAGCAAAGAGGATACTTTCATCGACTTCTCAGACCCATATCGATATTGATTGCTTGTACAAAGGGATTGACTTTTATTCTAGTATCACAAGGGTAAAGTTTGAAGAACTGAACATGGATCTCTTTATAAAATGCATGGAGTATATTGATAAATGTTTGAGAGATGTAAAAATGGATAAGTGATATGTCCATGATGTTGTCCTTGTTGGGGGTCAATCTGAATCCCAAAGAAATAACAATTGTTGTAAGATTTCTTCAATGGGAAGGAGTTGTGCAAGAGCATCAACCTTGATGAAGAAGTTGCTTATAGTACTACTGTGTAGGTAGCCATTTTAAGCAGCAAAGGAAATGAGAAGGTGCAAGATTTCCTAATTCTTGATGTTACTCCATTATCTCTAGGATTGGAAACTACAGGAGGAGTAGTGACTATTTTGATGCCATGAAACACTTTTGTTCCTACCAAGAAGGAGCAGGTCTTTTCTACATAAGCGAATAGTCATCCTAGTGTGTTGATCCAAGTTTGTGAAGGGAAAAGGGCTAGAACTAAAGACAATAACTTGTCAAGCAAATTCAATCTCTCTGTAATTTTCCCTTCACCAAGGGGTGTGCCCCAAATATCTGCATGCTTTGATATCGATGCTAACATAATTTTGAATGTGTCCACTGAGGACAAGTAAACTGGGGCCTTTACTGAAGCAGAGGTATTAAATTGAAATAAAAGCCTAGATCCTCTTTTTATTCCCAAATACCAGTGCTCCATCTCCTAGGGATGCTAATTCCAATATAGCTTGGTCTTATTCTTAATGAAGTATCATCCACGACTAGATGTACGATATTTACATTATGGTGGTACATCATAGCCACATAGCAATATGAATAAGGATATTGTGAGATTCATTAAATGTATCAGATACAAGTTAAGAAATGACAGTGCTCCGTCAAGGAAGATGATTATAGAATGAAAACCATGGTGATTACAAGGAAAGTGTTACGAAGACAAATACGAATGATGATTGAAGAAGACGTAACAAAACTCAGTAAGTGGAAGGGAAAACGAAGTGGAAAGGTTTCTTCAAAAAAATTTAAATCCCCATTGAAGCTCACGAAATAGGGTTAGAGAACTTTCAGGGCAAGAGCATGTTGGATTTTTGAGTTTTGTGGAAGAACATCTCCTCCCAAGTTGTTGGATTGCACCAAATTTCACCTTTGGAAGCCATTGGAACATGGTATTCTACAAGTGTATTTATTTAAAATCTTTCATGTTGGCAATATATTAGAAATTCGAATGAGTTTTATGCATGCGAATGGTAGACTCATTTATTTTTCTTAATATATTGTGTTATTCCATAGAATATTGCACCTCATTAATTGTGGACTACGTGAAGACGAGTCAAAATAATGTTGGTTTAGTGCAGGATATTTGTGTATGCAGGTTCAGTTTGAAATTTTAAAGGTTACAGTGGCTTGTTCTTTTCTTTTAGTTTCTCTAACCCTAACCCTTTTACATTTTTTTAATCTCATCAATTATAAAATACAAAAAATAAATAAAACCCCCCAAAAAAGAGATATGGCAATTCCAAAATTAAATTTCAGATTTTCATGTTTATGCAAATTCACACTTTTAAAGAAAATTTGAAATTTCAAACTTCGCACATTTCAAACTTTGCAACCAAATTAATTTCATTTTATGAAAATGGAAATTTCAATAAATTCCTACTATTCATTAAAATGAACAATTAATATGACATTCCAAAGCTCCTACATTGCAAAGTTAGATTTTAGTCATTTTTATTTTTAGTTTCAAGCAAGTCTTAACAATCCAAGATAAAATTTGTTAACAAAAGAAGATAAAATTTGTTAACAAAAGAAGATAAAATGGATTAGCAATTTGAGATCAATTTGATTAAATCACCATTTAAGGATTGTTATTTCAAACTAGATAGATGATCAATGAATTCATATTCTCATAAATTCCATGAACAAAAAAGATCATTGCAAATCAAATCAATACCAAAACAGGCCCCTTGTTAATGGGTACATGCAACACTGAGGTATCCGACTAATTTTTAATATTTCACATTTTACTAAGCATTGCAAGCAAGTTCAACATATTAAAAAAACCTTGGAAAAATTACAAATATTGCGAAGGAATTAAATTCCAACTAATGATTTTTATTAATTTAAAAATATAAATAGGTATTTGAAATGCCAAATACAATTTGTATGCAACAACCTAAAAATATCCTCTCAGATTTTTTGTCATTCTAAGTTGTCAATAAAATAATTTATTAAAATAATAAAACCTATGCCTAGTTGGATCCTTATCATCCCTCTCCACCATAGAAGCATTGGACTCCAATGCTTTTACAACAAGGTGGGAGAGAATATCAAGGCATAGAATAGAGTTTCGGGTAACACCGAACATGCACTCCTTATGACAAATCCATAATATTGATAAGAAGGTTCTGAATTGTCAAGGCTCTATAGTCTTTAGAAGTGATTATGGTCCAAAGTGTCAAAATCTATGTAGTCTTCGGAGATGCAAAAGCGATACTTGATGTGGTGCTCGTAGCTGAAAAATACACAAAGAGACAAGCCTACTAGGGACAAAGATAACTCTAATATGTGGGTTACCCATGTGATATCCCTGATCACATAATAAGAGCCAAAGGTCTTATGAAGGAGAATGCACTCCAAAATGTCTCAAAAGATGATGGTGGATTTAAGGAGTATCGGGTTCAACCGAGAATGCACTCTATATTACAAGATGTTGTTTAGAAAATAAGGTGTAGATAACATAATATTTTGAGCATCATAAGGTCAAGAAGACCTTTACAAATAGCAAAATGATAGTCCTATTGGAACCGGCTCGAAAAGAGCTTTCCAACAACTATATGCAAGCCTATACTTGCAACAATATCAAACCTCAAAAGTGAGAAAATAGTAGGTATCTCTAGTAGCAAAATAAAAGGGATAACTTACCCTTTTACTAATTGAAAAGAGAATATACCTATGGAATATTCTTAGAATCTTTACCTTGCCTTAGTAAATATGAAAAATATTTTTAACAAAACAAAAATATTTAAATAGCATAAGGCAACCATGAGTAGAACGTCACACCAATTAAACATCCCAAAAAAAGGGACCAACTATACTAGGAATCAAATAATATCAAACTACATCATTACCATGTGGTAACTCAAGAGGTGAACTGCATCACAATGGTCAAAAATACTCAAATAGAATAAAAAATGTGGTACTCCTGCATTTGATCAAATGTGGTGTATCTCACGAGGATGTAGTTGATAATCCACTGGCAGTGCGCATTCTCTTGGAGGATTTTAAAAACCTCTATAATAGATTCACAAAAATTTCATGGTCTGTCTAATTGGTTATGTACTCAAGATAAGTTCTCCTACAACTTTGAGAAGCCTGTCAAAGGGGGTAGTTTAAAGTATTTATGTGGACATAAACGATTGCTCAAAGGTGTCATTACTACGTGGAAGTTAGTTCTTCCAACATGTTATGCAACCTGTGATGTAGAAATAATTACACATGAAATGAGGGCAAACAAAAAAAACCATCACAATTTTCCATCGTGTAGATCATGGATCAATTCTATCAAAACCATGTGAGTTCATTCACCATTGGTGAGAATAAACAAGATGCACCGGCTGTGCACAGGTCGATAGAATGTGGAGATGACCCAAATTTAGGTTATGTTGTATCCACTAAAGGGAAACGTTGCTCAATTTTGGTTGTGATTTGCGTCAATTATAGGAATGGGCTAAAGGACCTTGAACACCCACCATTGGCTAGAGAGCAGTAAGGTTGCAATTATGGAGTAGCTACATCAAATTGTGGAGGACTCAAATCTGGGTTGGTGGTACTCAGATCTACAAACAGTGAGCAAATAGAGATAAATAATTTATCATCGTCACGAGCGGATAGAGACAGAGAAGTTGTCATTCTCCCTTGGAAAATTGAAATATCAAGATGCCAGCATGATGCTGGTAACACCAATGAAAGTCGACCAAGCAGTAATTGTCAAAAAGAAGTCATTCGGGCCATCAAACAGGGTTATTTGATGAGGCCACATCTACATTTGTGATTATTGAAATTGAAACATCAATATGCCAGCGCGATGGCTGGTAACACCAATGAAAGTCGACCAAGCAACAATTGTCAAAAAGAAGTCATTTGGGCCATCGAACAGGGTTATTTGATGAGGCCACATCTACATTTGTGATTATTGAAGGAGAGGGAGGCCATGGAGGTGGTTTGAAAGCACATGGAATTATGCACATAGAAATTGGTAGACACAGGGTGAGAGTTGGTATATTGAGAAATATCTTCTCTTGAACATAATTGATTCGCTAATCACCTTTTTTCCATAAATTATTTGAAAAATGAAGAGTGCTTTGAGAAAACATTTTCATAGAAGTATGTGAGCTGAATTTTTGTGGAGCTACGGTGGTAGATAATCAAACCTAGAGCTAGTGTTTCAGTTTGGGAAAGGGTCATGGAGGTAATTACATCTCTATCGATGGTGATGGTGGCACGGGGTTGAAGTACGTGGAGCTGGGTATTCTTCTCATTCAATCCTATAAAATTATATCCTTTCATATCATCAATTTTGGTTATGCTGATAGGAGCCATCTATGAATCAAGCAGTCATGAGAAGCCATGGTGGCATTGTTCATTGAAAAAGGATCAATGATGACTGTGGTTGGCAAAGGACATCCATGTAGTCAGATCCATTGGTGGATAGCTTTTGTGACCCAGAATATCTTCACCTTCAAAGTCTTGAACATTAGTAGCATCATCTAATCATAATACGATGGGATTTTGACCCATAAATCCTGGTTCAAATCTAGGTGCTACTTCAGAAAAAATTTCAACAGTTTCTTCCATTTCATCAGGAAGAATTTTTGCTTCATTAGAAAACATTTCAAAAACATTTTCTTCAACCTTTTCATGAAGATTTTTGTCATCCGTGTCTCTCATTTTTGACATAGTGACCAACATCTAAGCACAGATATTTGTGGCTCATTTTACTAATTCTTGTAGAGAAAGATCCTTTATAGGAGGGTCTTGATTAGGCCTCATGGCGCCCTAACCAAACAAGAGTAGAATCTACTGCTCTGATACCAATGTAAAGGAATTAAATTCCAACTTATGATTTTTATTAATTTACAAATATAAATAGGCATTTGAAATGCCAAATACAATTTGTATGCAACAACCTAAAAATATCCTAACAGTTTTGTTGTCATTCTAAGTTGCCAATAAATTAATGATTTAGAATAATAAAACCTATGCCTAGTTGGATCCTTATAAAATATTTCCTTACAAGAGAGTATATCCAGATATAATCTTGACTGTGAGTATAGTTTTGCAATTAGATGAAAATATCACCAATAGAATTGGTGCTAGGAGGGCCTGATGGAAGGTATTGGCTTTGACTAACATTTTTTTTTGGTTTTAAGTTGTTCGCATTCATTGTTGGAAATTCTCTAATTGATGATGCATTGATGCTAACCTTTTACAAATTGATAAATTCTCCTTATTGTTATGGTTTAATTGATGCATTATTTTTATAAACATGATGATTTATCTGTTAAACATTTGAAAATTGTTAGTCATTTCATGCATCTCTACAAGATATATTTCTTTGACTAGCAAAATTGGTACCAAAAGTTATATTCTTTAAGGTCCACTAATGGCAGTTTTTGCTCCTTGGATGGTAGGCAATAGCCCTTTGCGCATACCTAGGCCTGCACATGATATGCCTATAAATTTTGAGAGATATCTTCCCCAATTTAGGCATGATGGGATAAGATCTATTGAAGAACATATTCAGGCATACAAAAACACCATAATTCATTTACAAATCATGCATGAAGATGTTGCTTGTGAAATGTTTCCATACACATTAGATGAGTTTGCATATGATTGGTATATCAACTTACCTTTAGGTTCTATTACCTCTTGGGCTCAACTAGAGGTAACATTTCTTAGTCATTTTAAAAAATAAGTTGACCCAATTATGATATACCATCAGTTTGTCTCTACTCATAGAGAACCTAATGAATCTTTGAAGCTATTCACTAAGAGGTTCCATAAGCTATATATAAATTTGGAAGCACCTTACATTCCTACAGAGGAAGCAACCATCCAGATGTATTTCAATACTCTGGATCCATCAATTTCCATGTATTTGAGAGGGATTCCTCAAATTACATCCTTGCCCAAGGCTTATAATGAGGCAATAACATTCGAACAATAGTTGATTTCTCAAGGTTTTGGTGTGAGTCAAATACCATCATTCAATCATCAATCATTTAATATCATTACCACCCCTACCCACCCTACTATTTCTTCATATCAATCTACCACTCAAAATATACCATCATTCACAAGTTCCAATCAATTTTAGAATACCCCAATGTCTCTTAGTGATGCAATGAACCAGACTACTACAGCTCAGGTTAATGATATCAACCCTCAGATAGACAATCTGCAAAGGTTAGTTCTACAACTTAGTAGAGACATGGTTCAATCACAGAAATAGGTGCCTCAAAGTATACTTCTCGATAATCCTTCAAATCATGTTCATGATACGAATTTCAATGTCCAATCCAATGATACTCAATGGGATACTCTCTCAGACAATGGAGGAGTCCTAGATCTTACTAGCAATGAAACTTATGACAACTCAAGAGCTTCTATAAATTTTGATCCACTTGCTAAAATTGATTGTCAAGAAATCCAACTTATTCCAAATAATGACCTGAAAAAAGGAAAATTTTAGAGTCATTAATCATAAATGAGGATTGTGGAAATCAAGTTAATCAAAATGTAGATATTGATTCAGTTTTAGAAACATATGAACCTTTAGAAATGGAGGAAGATGAATCTAAAGAAGGTTATAGCCTCAATGACATTGAACCTAAAGAAGAATCTGAATATGGCATGAAAGAAGGGATGGAATCTCACCAAATATTTTAGAAAGATAATGATTATATTATTCAAGACAAAGAAGGGGAATCACTCACTTTTTTCCCACTTGATGTGCAAGAAATTGAAAGCCTTGTCCCACCTAATAATCCTATAATGCCTATGCTACCTCAGATAGAGAAAACTCCAGAACATGAATGGTTTGGATTTGATATCATTGATGACCCAAAGAAAAAATTTCTCTATTTGAGACGACTTAGGTTATTGATCAGGAAGATTTATTATTTAAAACATCCCTTGACCAACAAAATTTATGGTTTGAAAATGATGGACATATTTTTAATTTTACGACTAATGCTGGTGTTTTTGAAAATCAGGTTATTGATGAAGACCATGAGGTAAAAGAAGGAACTACAAAGGCTCATCAAGTCCTAGTAAATGGAAATGTACAAAAGGTAGAATCTCAGCTTTTCTATTCAACCATTCGAATTCCAAGTAAAATTTTGCATAATTATCTGTTGGATTCAAATGTTGTTGATAATGAAATGTCATTTATGGTTAACAAAGAATTAAAATTGATTCCTGCTCACACCAGTAATAAGGTTGCTATGTTGAACAAGATAGAGGTAAATGTTTTTGAGTTACTGAATCAAGTTCATCAACAATTGACTATTGAACCTAGGATACAAAGTTATAATGATCCTCATATGCTAGATATCCTAGATGCTTGTAAATTGTTGCGTAATTATGATTGGTCTAAAACTATGAATAGTGGTTTGGCAAGTAAATTTTTTAGAAATAGGGTCAAGCTTGGAAGAGCTCATGTCTAATCATAATAATGAGGATAGTATCTTGAGCAATGAATCAAAAATGGGAATTCTCAACATGAAGGCAGAAAATGTGATTGAAGATAAAAATTCAATAATAAACATCTCACATAGTAAACAACAATTAATTGAAGATCAATTATGGACCTTTAATTTTGATGAAGCAAAATCTAAATTTGATAATGAGGATGGAATTAAATTGAACTAGTGGGGTGAGAGGAAAAATAAAGGCTTTTGAGCTTTCAAATTTAATGTTATTATGGGATGATACCCATCGAAATCAGCATGCTTATCATTATGGGCATGTCTCAAATTATGGTAATCGTGTTTGGGATCCTGGAAAATTTCATATATGAGAAATCCCAAGTCTTGCATTGTAAATAGCTTTGTACATAGTTCCTTGTTTTTTGCATTATCTGGTGCATGATTTCTTGTTTGTGTGGTGACACAGTTTTGTTTGTTTTGTCATATTTGATTTTGAAATTTTTATTTTGTTTTGTTTTCTAGGCTTTATGTTGATGCAAATTCATGTTAGGATAGGTGTTTCAGTTTTCAAATTTTGTTTCTTCTCTTTCACAACATGTTTTGGTTTGCTTCCATTTTGAATTTTTTACTTTTGGATTTTCACACTTTTGGGTTTGTTCCTCTGATTGAGGTAGTGCTTTGTGATAGCTACTAACTTCTGGTCTCTTTGTTGATAGTTGTTCCTTTGTCATGTAGGATGGATTGCCTAGTTTGGAATCAAGTGAAATTGAGGAAAAGGAAATAAAATTGTTTAGTAATCATTCTTAGATTTTGGACTAAGATAGTGGATTTTGGAACAATGAAACATTTTGTTGAAGCTCCACATGTAGCTCACTATATTAAAGGGTATTCTTTGAAACCTTGAAGGATAAAGTCATTATGGTTTGTAGATTAAGGCAAAAATCTAATACACTCCATATTTAGCCTTAAGTGGTCTCTAACCCAATTGGCATACAAATTTTACAAAGTAATTAAATGCTTAATAAATAAATAAATAAAAAGAAAAAATAAACATGCAAAATCAATCTTATGCCTAGGTGATTCAGACAATCTCTATCGGGGCTATAGATGCCCAATTGGCAGTAGAGCAAGGTCTAGAAGAGATCAAGGTCATCTCCACTAGGGCTATGGATGCTTGACTGGAAGTGGAGCAATGTAGAGGCACATCTTAATGAGTGACATTTTATAGCCTAAATGCAAAATAAATGATGGAATCTAAATTGTTTCAAGAATGCAAAATGAATCACAGTTCACACACTGAGTAGAAGCAAATGGTTCATCTATTTTCATTTGAAGTTGTTTACCCCACTTTCTCTGGATATTGCTAGATGATGTTTATTTCTCTGATATTTGGTTTTCTTGGTTTCATATTGGGTTCTTCATCCAAAATGCTCAGGAGCATTTCCCAACAGAGTCACCATTTGTTGTGGTTGTCGCACAACACACCCCAATTTTGGGGACCCACTTGAAATTTTTAATGTAGTATGATTTTTTGCTTGCTTTGAATGGTTTTGATGGTTATGTTTATGAGTTTATAAAGTAATCCATAGCATCCTAAGGTTCACCATTGTTATCACCAATTACCAGGGAAATCGAACCACGCCTTCCTATGTGGCCTTCACAAATACAGAGCGTCTTATCGGAGATGCCGCCAAGAATCAAGTTGCCATGAATCCCACCAATACTGTTTTCGGTCAGTTATGCCTTCAATAATATGTTAGCCCAATTGCTTTCTTTTGAAATTTAGATTCTGAGTGTGGGTCTATTATGCAAAAATTGATATGATAATTTCTTGGTTGTATTTCTTTGAGGTTAGGTTGGAATAGTGTCTTTTCATGTGTGCATGCTTGGAAATTGAGATTTTTCTTATTGGTGTCATGAATTGCATTTGGTGTGCGGTGTCATCAATATATCTCTTTCTATCTACCTGATCTCATGTTTTTATTTATGAAATGCAGTGGTCTTTAGCAATCATACATTCGATATTGCATTGATGGTATGATTGATGATTTAATCTGCATCTGGCTTGGGAATTTAACCCTTTATTGTTGGTTTCATGCACGATTTTTGTATCGGATATTAAAATTAATGCACCTTGAGAAGTTGAAGAAATACTAGGGCAACATTTAGTTAGAAGTATCATGATGGGATCTCTAATGTAATGATATTCGATAAGGATTTGTAGTTCTCTTGCTTTTATGTGTGCAGATGTGATCCACTTTAATATCTACTTGTGTCTCTATCATATGCATTTGCATGAATATGATAGTAATGTTTACGATATTTTTGTTTTATTTTAAAGTAATTCTAGCTTCACAATGTGAGGGAGAAGGAAGATTGATAATCCAATTAATTTTTATAATAAGTATTTTGGATTATATTGAGATCATGATCTATAATCTAAATTTTGTTTAGGATTTGGAATGTATCATGCACTAGGTGTATTTATTGGGATCAATTTTTTATGAGATGTAATGTATTTTGGCATCTTACAGATGCAAAGCGATTAATTGGAAGGAAATGCTCAGACCCAACTGTGCAAAATGACATGAAGCTGTGGCCTTTCAAGATTGTTGCCGGATCTGGAGAAAAGCCGATGATTTGTGTTACATACAAAGGAGAGGTTAAGCATTTTGCTGCAGAGGAGATTTCATCTATGGTTCTCGCTAAGATGAAGGACATTGCTGAGGCATATCTTGGAAGCACGGTAAAGAATGCTGTGATTACAGTACCTGCTTATTTCAACGACTCTCAAAGGTAGGCTACAAAATATGACGATGTCATTTCACACTTAAATGTAATGAGAATAATTAACGAACCAATAGTTGTTGCCCTTGTCTATGGTCTTAACAAGAAATCCAACTCTTTTGGTGAGAATAACATTTTGATTTTTGACCTTGGTGGTAGCACATTTGATGTATCTCTCCTATCCATTGAAGAGGATGTTTTAAAAGTTAAAGCAAATTCAAGAGACACCCATTTGGGTGGTGAGGACTTTGATAATTGGTTGGTTAATCATTGCACACAATATTTCAAGAGGAAATACAAGAAAGACATTACTGATAGTGCCAGAGCCCTTAGGAGGTTGCGCACAGCTTGTGAGAGAGCAAAGAGGACACTTTCGTCGACTTCTCAGACCACTATCGAGATTGATTCCTTGTATGAAGGGATTGACTTTTATTCTAGTATCACAAGGGCCAGGTTTGAAGAACTGAACATGGATCTCTTTAGAAAATGCATGGAGCCTGTCGAGAAATGTTTGAGAGATGCGAAAATGGATAAGAGATCTGTCCATGATGTTGTCCTTGTTGGGGGGTCAATCCGAATCCCAAAGGTACAACAACTGTTGCAGGATTTCTTCAATGGGAAGGAGCTGTGCAAGAGCATCAACCCTGACGAAGCAGTTGCTTATGGTGCTGCTGTGCAGATAGCCATTTTAAGCAATGAAGGAAACGAGAAGGTGCAAGATTTGCTATTGCTTGATGTTACTCCATTATCTCTAGTATTGGAAATTGCAATAGAAGTAATGATTATTTTTATGCCATGAAACACGATCGTTCCCACAAAGAAGGAGCAGGACTTTTCTACATATGTTGATAGTCATCCTAGTGTGTTGATCCAAGTTTTTAAAGTAGAAAGGGCTAGAACTAGATACAATAACCTAACAAGAAAATTTGAGCTCTCTATAATTCCCCCTACACTAAGGGGTGTACCCTAAATCTATGTATGCTTTGATATCAATGCTAACAGAATTTTGAATGTGTTTGTCGAGGATAAGTCAATTGGCAACTTTACTAAAGCATAGGTATTAAATTAAAATAAAAGCTTAGATCTTCTTTTGGTTTCCAAATACCCACACTCCATCTCCTATATATACCAGTTCCAATATAGCTTGGTATTATTCTTAATGAAGTATCATCCATGACTAGACGTGTGATATTTACATTACGGTGGTACATCATAGCCACAAGGCAATATGACTAAGGGTATTGCAAGAGTCATTAAATGTGTCAGTTACAAGTTAATAAATGGTAGCGCTCAGCCAAGGAATATGATTATAGAACGAAAACCATGGTGGTTACAAGGAAAGTGTTATGAAGAAAAATGTGAATGATGATTGAATAAGACATAACGAAACTCAGCCAGTGGAAGGGAAAATGAAGTGGAAAGGTTTATTCGAAAAATTTTAAATCCCTATTAAAGCTCATGAAATAGGGTCAAAGAACTTTTAGGGCAAGTGTATGTTGGATTTTTGAGTTTTGTGGAAGAACATCTCCTCCCAAGTTGTTGGACTACACCAAATTTTACCTTTGGAAGCCATTGGAACACAATATTCTGCAAGTGTATTTATTTAAAATCTTTCATGTTGGAAATATATTGGAAATTTGGATGAGTTTTATGCATGCGGATGGAAGAATCATGTATTTTTCTTAATATTTTGTGTTATTCCGTAGAAAATTGCACCTCATTAATTGTGTACTGTGTGAAGACATGTCAAACTAATGTTGGTTTAGTGTAGGATATTTGTATATGCTGGTTCGATTTAAAATTTTAAAGGTTACAGCGGCTTGTTATTTTCTTTTATTTTCTCTAACCCTAACCCTTTTACATTTTTTAATCTCATTAATTATAAAATACAAAAATAAATAAATAAAATTTAAAACCCCCAAAAAAAAGAGATATGGCAATTCCAAAATTAAATTTCAGATTTTCATGTTTACGCAAATTCACATTTTTAACAAAAATTTAAAATTTCAAACTTTGCACATTTCAAAATTTGCAACCAAATTAATTTCATTTTATGAAAATAGAATTTCAATAAATTCCAACTCTTCATTAAAATGAACAATTAATATGACATTCCAAAGCTCCTACATTGCAAAGTTAGATTTTAGTCATTTTTATTTTTAGTTTCAAGCAAGTCTTAACAATCCAAGATAAAATTTGTTAACAAAAGAAGATAAAATTGGTTAACAAAAGAAGATAAAATTTGTTAACAAAAGAAGATAAAATTGGTTAACAAAAGAAGATAAAATTTGTTAACAAAAGAAGATAAAATTGGTTAACAAAAGAAGATAAAATGGATTAACAATTTGAGATAAAATTGATTAAATCACCATTCAAGGATTGTTATTTCAAAGTATATAGTTGATCAATAAATTCACATTTTCACAAATTTCATGAACAACAAAGATCATTGCAAATCAAATCAATACGAAAACAGGCCCCTTAAACAAGTACATGGTATCCAACTAATTTTTAATATTTCACATTTTACTAAGCATTGCAATCAAGTTTAACATATTAAAAGAACCTTGGGAAAATTACAAATATTTCCTTGCAAGAGAGGATATTTAGACATAATCTTGACTGTGAGTATAGTTTTGTAATTGGACGAAAATATCACCAACACAAAGCTAGTTTCAACATAAACTAAGCCAGTCAAGTCAAATTGAAATATTCCAAAGGAGCCAATATTTAAACTCTAGTTTTTTCTACATCAAGATAAATATGTAAATTTCCTCCATGAAGCACAATATATCAATTTCCAATCAATTAATTAATCCCAAATGGATAACACCAAATCAGTATTTAACAACCACACATCTCAGCACAACTAGTATACCTAACACATCATCCATTTTCAATCCACAACATTGGGTGATCTTCTGTAAATATGTACATTCAAGGATGTTCTATACCTTGGGAGCATAGGTACAGTCTCACTCTTAATATTGCTCACAAATCAAACCAACGATAGGTGTTTGGGTAAAACCAACTGATTTGGATTCAAGCACTATCCAACAACTTAGTCTTAGGTTAAATTTATCGAATGAGAAAAATCTAAAAATATTATCTATCAGATCTAAAAAATGGTCTCACTTGGTCTTAACGTCAACTTCTACTAACAACCAAATGGTAGATTCAATCAACTTTAACCCTGCGAGTGACCCACTGCACTACCATAGGATAGTTTAGATGTATAATTCAGGTCTCACATATTACCACAACAAGATATGTTTTTTCTGGACATACAACTTAATCCAGCCCCACTCTTCTCATAAAGAGAGATCTAACTCACTCACTGGTGTAAAATTTACAAAGGGCTCAATTCAATATTGGTCAATCTACAACTTTTATATCCATGCTAGTAATTTTTAGAAAAACAATTCTTGAAACTATACATTCATTGCTCTTGAATAGAATCACTCAGGTCAACTGAATAAACATACATACATACACTTTTCAATAAAAATGAAATACACATAAGACACATTCATATTCAATCAATGAGTCTACTTGAACTTACTATTCGAGTTCTTTTCAGCCAAGCGAAGCTCATTCTTATTCAATCGATCCTCCATCTATTCTCTCCAACAAAAAAACCAAAAAATAAAAACTCCCCTTCCTTTATTTTGGCTACTGGTTATCCCTCATTCACATCTAGCCACCATGAATACATTCACGAGGCCACTCTTCTGAGTTCCTCCATGACGTCTGCAATCTTGGTAACTAACCAGTCTTTCGAATCCCCCATGATTCTTTCTAGAGGCCTTTTCACTCGTCAACTAGAGTTTCATTTAAGACAAGCAACTCCCAATTGAACATATACGAAGCTCAATTGGAATTATAAACAATTAAAGCCTTTTTAGTTTTAAATGAATTTTTCCAATACTTCATCAGATGCATGAACTTTAAATAAAAGAATATCAAGAAGACATGAAAGCAATCTCTAGCTAACGTAATCTCAAAAATCCCTTATGCAACAAGAGAATTCTTTTTTTTTTCAAATATCAAAGCCAATATCACACAAAACCCATCGACTCTTTTGTTTTAGCCTCAACAACCTCATTGTCGATGGTTCATTCCATGTGCCAATTAACCATACAACTATAAATGAAGGAAATTTATCCTTTCTTGGAGTTGTCTTCCTTAAGGGTAATCATCATTTTCCTATTTAGACATCCCATTTGTAGTGGTTGATTCTTTCTTCTATTCATAAGAATGGTTGTTCCTACAACACATGTTTCTATTAGCAGTATCATGTCCCTTTCAATAAATAGTTTCTTGAATAATAAATCATTTAATTTTTAAACACCAACTCATTAGAATATATATATTATTCCTACAAACCATCGATATTTATAGAAATACAATCTAGCATGTCAATCATTCCATTGAGAGATCATATCTAATCAAAAATTCATTAATAAAAAGTCTGCCAAGGGTGGGTCATGACAATAAGGGACACCAAATGTGGGAGATTATTTACATCATAAGTGAAGAGTGATAATTTTGAAAATATTATCAGATGGGATGTGCTAGGATGACTAGGAAAGTATCAATATGCATGGGGTCCTTTGAGCTTATTTAGCCTTTGATCTTTTAATTACATAATTTTGGAGCTCATTACTTCAATGAAGTCTCCAATCTCAGATTTTTTAATAGTGGAGTCGCTAGGTGAATGTATTCTCTACTTGTGAGGTCAATATATTCACCAAATTATTGATCCTCTAATAATATGAGATGAATGTTGAATGATTTTTCCCATTGATCACTCCAAAAACTATTGGTCTATGATCCACCTAGTGGTGAGATGTGTCCCCTATACCATGGCTAAGATTGGATGGTTAGGAATTGCTTCCTACCAACCTTCTAAGAAGACTAGTTCATTTTTGTAGAGAAAAAAATAAAACAAATAGAAGAAGACTAAAGAGAGAAATTGAGGGTATGAGAGATAAGGGAGAGAAATGTGGATTTAAAAATAGATAGCATTGGGATAATAGCACTACAACATCCTATGCAAATAACATTGCAATAAACTACATATAAGGCCTAATAGACCAATAACTACACAAAGCATTATTGAATATAAATTTAGCGTAAATCATGTCCTCTACTACTCCAATAGCTCTCATTGATAGTTTAAACATCTATGGCCTAATAGAATAGACCACTAATAGAATTTTATAGAAGAAAGTAGAACAACAATGATTAAATGCTATGCATCCCTAATATTCCAATAGCCCAAAGTGGTAATCTAGATGGTAAATTAGACCTAATAGAATAGACCACCCACAAAGCTTTTACATAAATATCTAGAGATTATAGAGCATGCATATACAAAATAATCCAGTAACATATTATTGACTAAGGTCAAATAACAAGTTGATTTATTAATAAGAAGAATGAAATTGCATAGTATACAATAAGCAAACACTCGAATTGTCGACCCTCATGCTTAGGTAAATTTTGCTATTTAGAATTCACTATACTACCCTATCTAATGATTACAAGAAGGGTCTACCATAGGCTTGAAAATAATAGGCACAACCTAGCCCAATCTAGGGCTTGAGCTCCATCAACATGCTTGAGAAGGTGGATGTCAATTTTCTACTTTGTCATTGCTAGTTATTCTGATCTAGCACTGATCATCACCTTCAGTAGTCATGTGCCTCTAATAGGTTTGAGTCCTTTGAGCATGCCTAGCTCTTCCCACTATACCTTATGGTTGTTCCAACTTTCAAATTTGTAGGCACCTCTATTGGTGGTAGGTTCCAAAATAATGACTATCACTTTCTTATCTAGTTGTTTTACTTTGGATGTTGGAACAAATAATCCAATTTTAGGATTATATTGTAAATTCACCTATTTATAAAGGTGAATAATAAAATTAGGTATCTAGGATTTAATATAAGCTAAATAAATAGGTATTTAATTTATATTTATTAATATGTATATATATACCTAGGTTAAACTAATATATATTAAGGTATATGGATAAAATAAATATATACCTATATTTATTTTGTCCTACACCTTAATATTATTATTCCTACAATTACTAATTTAAAATAATTCCAATATCTAGTCTAACTCTAGTCAACTCAAAGTCAAAGGTGACATGGCATGAGACTTGAGTGTGGTGGCATGTGTGGGGCACATAATGGCATGTGTCATAGGTGTGGTGGCATGTCGGATGAGTGTGGTGGCATGTCACATAAGTGTGGTGGCATGTGGCATAGGTGTGGTGGCACATGTAGAGATTTTTCTCCATGGCTATTTTCCAATGAGAGAATAGTCCAAACTATATATTTGGGCTAAACTCCTTGTTTTAAAATAGTAATAATTATACATAGCAAAATAGTGTGATTCAATTGTGTAAGCTAACTGTGAGACACTATTGTTTACTTGAGACATTGGTGATTTGCACCAATCACATTTGAGAAAAAATACGTGTATATTTTGTTGAATATAATACAAAAGTGGAGATACAATTTTGGTCGTGGTTTTTCCCTTTACAGGATTTTCCATGTAATATTGGTGTCTTTTTTGTGGTTTGATTTATTTCTATCTTACCTTACATTTTTATTTAAATTTATTAAATTTTATGTTATTTACATTTGTGTAATATATATACTTGGCATACTAATAATTTATTGTTTTGAGTTTGTTTTGATCCACTGCATTTGAGTAATTTTGATTACTTCCTCCCCCTTCATTGGATGGTTGAGAAGTTTCCAAGTGGCCAATACCTCTAACTCACATTATCACTACTAAAAGTGACTTGTCCAAGAGCCTTTACCATTTTCTCGCCATCTATTACAGACCTTTTACTAGCCACCAGGGTTTCAGGGACCTAGCTAAGATTACTGAGGCTTTGTTGACATCATCATTCAAGACTTATGATCACTCATGCCTATAGCCACACATCTATCTGACCACTCATGTTCTCAGCCAATCATGTTCCACTTCAATCTTGGTGGTTGGTGCCTTCATGGACTTAGGTTGACATCCCTCTTAATATTCTCTAGCCATTCTATCTTGTACTAGTTAGGGCTTCAATTCATAATTATGTGTTAAAATATTAAAGTGCACTTTGCCTAATTTAATATGCATTTTGCTTTTTAGGGTTAGGGTTTTGCTTTTTAGGGTTAGAGTTAGGGTTTACTTTCTAAAATTCCTAATCTCTTCCAAACCCTAATCTCTCCCTATATGTACTCATTCATGAATAATATTGTATAATCACTTTTGGTTCTAACAATTGGTATCAGAGCGATAAGATCTGCCTATGATTCACATGTAAGGGGGGGATTTCTCTCAAGGAAATCTCCCCCCTCCCCTTTCAAAAAAAAATTATTTTCATATTAGGTTGTTTTTTCGAAGGAGGCCTTTATAATTTTGGTTGCAGTAATGGTGGTCATTCGTTCCTAGAAAGTATTGACAGAGTTCATACACGGCGATGGACTCGATGATGGAATATGAATAATAACAGGTGCTCGTCTACGAATATGAAGTACAAGAGATGAAAACCTAAGAAATCCGTAAAGTTTACAAGATTTTTGAATCCATGTGTTATTATTTTTTGTTTGGGGCTTAATTCGCATTTCAAGGGTTTGGAATGGCAGACCAATCGATCTCAGGGGCACGACATGAAAGGTGCTCTTCATGGGGTTCAACCAAGACCATGGTTGTATTTTGGACAATATTGTGTGTTAATTTGCATGTCAATTCGAGTTTTTTTTTGCAAATTACTAAAAATGGAAAATTTTGACCAAAAAACAATTTGTCGAAAATATTAATTACTAAAAATGGTAATTTTTGACCAAAAAAACAATTTGTCGAAAATATTAATTACTAAAAATGGTAATTTTTGATGAAATGTTTTTTTGCCGAAAATGGTAATTATTAAAAATGGCAATTTTTTGACTAAAAATAAATTACCTAAAATGGTAATTACTAAAAATGGTAATTTTTTGACAAAAAAATAATTTGCCAAAAATAGTAATTTTTTTTTATCTTTAGGGCTTTAAGCTTTAGGGTTATTTCCATTTATTGAAGTTTTTTATGTGAGAATATTTTAGGAATATTCTATTTCTCAAATTGTAAAGGCTATGAGCCTCTTTTGTTTTGCTACCGGTGAGCCTAATTATTTTTCTTAGTTTCGAGGCTCCATTCAGATCCAAAGATATTCATGTTTGTAGTCGTTGGAAAGATTTTTTTGATCCGAACACAATGGAGGTGTCCATTTTCATTTTTGAGGCTATTACATATGCTTTTTTGGGCCTCAAAGTTTGTTGTATAGGGAGTGCACTTTTGGTTGAACCCGACACTCCATCAATCCACTTTTGTCATTAGAGACTTTTTGGAAGTAGATTTTCTTCATGACCATGGCCCTCTTGAGATTTTAGGTGTTCCTACAATAGGAAGCTTATTTACCAATTATGGGAATCTATTGGGTACTCCAATTTGGGAGTTGTCGTTGTCTCTTCACAATACCATGGCCCTTTTTTAATGTGATCATGGATATCACATGGGTACTCCTATAGTTGGAGTTGTCTTTGCCTTTAGTGGCTTGTCTCTTAGTGGATCAGTGATTTTCAGCTTGGCTCATCAGCAAGATTTCCAACATCATGATGCAAGTGAACCTTGTACCTAGTCATCTTCTCTATAACACTTGGTAGATGCAACGATTGGTTATCCATGCATTTCAGTAGGATGAGGAGGTTACCATAAGGACACTTTTGATACTTCGGGCAGCACCACATCAAGCTTTCAACATCATATTCTTGGCTATTTTAGCATAACTTTTGGATGGCTCACATTATTGTATAAAGGTGCATTTTCGATATAGATCGACACCTTCTAGATGAGCTTCATCATTAAGGGGGGATATTAGAATATGAATGAGTATTTTATACTTAGGAAAGTGCCCAGTAAAGGAGGATGTTAAAATATTAAAGTGCACTTTGCCTAATTTAATATGCATTTTTCTTTTTAGGGTTAGGGTTTTGCTTTTTAGGGTTAGAGTTAGGGTTTACTTTCTAAAAACCCTAATCTCTTCCAAACCCTAATCTCTCCCTATATGTACTCATTCATGAATAATATTGTAAAATCACTTTTGGTTCTAACATTATGGACATTATTTTTGCACATCTTTGGACACTTTTATTCCTAAATCTAAAGTGGTTGAGCTTTCATGCCTTAGTCAAATTTAGGCCTAGTGAGTTGCCTTTTGATATCTGATCAGGATTCATACAAAGGATATCAGGCCTACTGAGGTTTCCTTGTAATTAATCAATAAAATTTTATAAAATTGATGGTCCGATAAAAATTGCTAGGACCTATCCACATGGGGACTCTCATGGGTCCACAAATAGATGAAGGAAATAACTTTATATTTTGATATTGATGACTACAATACATTCTTGCAAAATTTTAAAATTGTGATAGCTATTCAAAATGATGTGTCATCTTAACACTAGGTATAAAAACATACTAGGCTAGTGATTGTACATTGAAAACTCTAAAATCTTATCAATGAGTATGATTGTCATCTAAAGTGGTAATCACAACACCAATTATTATCAAAGCCCATGTTTTTGAGGATACATGTAAATATGTCCCTTAATTATGTCTTTATTCTTATTTTATAGTTTTTGGAATGTGAGCAAAAATAATAAAAAATTGTAGAAAGATAACAAACTGGATGAGAAAAAGGAACCCAAACCATTGTCCAGTTGGCTTGCCATCATCCTACCCAAATACTAACAAAGTTAGTCTAGCTCTATCTCATATTAAAAGGATGGGACTCTCCACCACCTAAATATTTAGTTGCTAGTGCTTGTTTTACAAATATATATAGCCCCTCCTTAAGTACCATAGGTAAAAGCACAAAGGATAGCCAATTGTGAGTCCTTAGGAAAAAAAGAGTAAAATAACACTATGCGATAACTAAAGCAACAAAAAATATATATATGCTATGGTCTAAAAATTATTTTTTTGTTAGTTTTGAATCTATTAGCTATACAAAATAAATAGAAAAAACATATGAAAACATAGTCAAGTAATACAAAAGCAAAGGAAAGCATATCTGATACTTGTCTATGCTTTAGAAAATTTTGGATGGATAAGAGCAATATTTAATTTCCCCATGTAAGCTTCAAAGGAACTTACCTATAAAATACTCAAAATACTAAAAACTGTTAGGTATAAAATTATTAAAAAATGGAGTGCGTAGACAAGTCTAGAGTGAGCTAAAACCCCCAAAAGGAATTATCCCTATGATGTCCCTAAAAACTTGGTAAAATATAATGTAGAAAACCATTTTGTAATTAATATATTCAAAAATATACCCAGGTGTTGTAGGTGAGTTGGAGAGGAGAGGACAATCCTCCAAGGGAGGTCCCAAGTTCGAATCTCCACCCTACCAAAAAGCTGAATTGGGTACCCAAAATCCAATTGATAATGTTGGTGCGGGCAGGGCTGGGTGCGACCCCCGGTGACTTTGACGGTGTAGAATCCCTGTTCGTGGTTTCTTAGACCAAGGCGGCCCCGCAAGGGGTTTTTTGCTTAAATATATATATATATATATATATATATATTCAAAAATATTTATAGGGAATAATTTTTTTATTTTTAGCTATCAGTCTCACATACACTCTTACAGTTCACACAACTACTACACTCCCATACAAGAGATAATTTATACACAAATATAGTTGATGTAAAGTGTACAAGAAGATGATTTTGGTGAGGTAGGTTCCCAGTATTCTTTATAATTTTTGAATTAAAATAAACAAAAACTATAAAAAATGTTAATGAACATTTATTTAGTTAAACTAGTGAGGAAGTAGCTAGGACAACATAACAAGTGCCAACAATTTTTCCATGTTATGTAGGTTGTGGGGATCCAACCAAGGCAACTAAAAATAACCTAGAAGTATTCCAAAATACTTTTAAATGGACATCAACTAAATTGAGATCGACTAATATTGCAGCAACATGTCAACAAAGAAGTAATCTTGGTCAAAACTAGCAATTGTAGATGTAAGCAACAATTGTGATCACATGCAAAAAGGGGTAATCATGGTCTTGCCAAAATAGGGTTGATCTTGGATTTGATTAGTGATCCTAGTTAATAATTTATTATTATAGTCATTAATAAAATATATTTTTAGAGAGAATTAATTTCCATCAAGGAATAGCCAACAAGAGTACACTAAACATAGTAGCGATTGGAGCCAAGGATGTAACTAGGATAGATATGACATAAAGGCTAGAACTAGTGGGGTAGAATATGAATTCATATAGATACATAGATATCCATCTTGGATTGAGGAAAGGCTATAGTAATGAATGAAAGTATAGATATTAAGGTAGCTATGTGAGGTCAAACCATACTTTGTAAGGTCAAACTAGACTAGTAGTAGACATGCTCTATATCTAATCCTATTAGTCATTATATTGAGTTAATTGTCTTCTAGAACATAATGATCAATATAATTATGCCATAGTTGATATCTGATGAGGATATAGAGATGAGGGTAACCATCAGTGGTATATGCTTTATCATGGGTCTATCGATCATAAAATAAATACCCAAGACAACCACGCTAGAGGAGGCTCAACCTATGCTAGCTATGTGGATGAATGGGGAGAGATGGTTTGATAGATATTCAATCCATTATACTTGAGCATGTCCACAAAGTTATAGGGATTTCATTCATGTAATGTTTTGGGATCCTCCTACTATTCACCTTCATATATTATCACAAAGGTATGAATAGAATCCCTGCTACACTCATATATACCTTTTACCTAGACCTAGAGGAAGGCTATATAGGACTGGATAGAGGATTTGCCTAGGGATATGCACTACTATATCTCTTATACTATGACTCGTATAGGATCCAAAACTAGAGGTTACACACCATTGACCTAGTGTTTACTATAGGCCTAGATATATGAGTAATTTTTTATGTACCATTTTCAAGTCTTACCACATAACACAATTTCTAATGAGATTTGGGCAAGTTGATTATAGTAAATGATAGGACTGACATATCCTTAGGTGACACCACTAACATGTATCCCTCACAACTAGATTATCTAGATTATCTATCACCACCTATTGTATATGGGCTACTAGAATATGTACAATCCTATAGGGGTGTGATTAACAATCATAGCATGTGAGTAGACACTACCAATAACTTGATGTAGACACTAAAGGAAGTAGAATGTAAATAGGGTGAGTGACCCACCACTAGGAAAGTGTCATTATAGATCAAGGATAGGGGTGATGAGGGTTCCATAGCAAAAAGACCAAGAATATCAGTAGAGGCTATAACAACTACCCCTATACATTAGATACCAACCAATGATACACATATGGATATTGACTTACCTTCCATGGAACTAGTGTGGGTAGGGTGACCCATTTAGGGCAAGGGATATGTGGGGTAGCATGGAGGATACCCTAGAGGAGAATGATATATAGTAGGACATAGTTACTAAGGATACCTACAAAAAATAAGTAGGGAGATAGCTTAGAGGAGGACATAGATGTAGAGGATATTTACATTTATGAGGTTATATTGGACATCATTGACCTTAATACATCCTTATTTAAGTTTGAAGACCAGACACAATAAATTAATGACCTAGGTATAAATGAGAGACCACACTTATAGTTAACTCAAATTTTTATAGATTTTTGCATAGTTAATGTCAGTGTATTATGTATTTAATACATATTACTATACATAATATATGATGATCTGATGATTTTCTCTTTCATGTATTTGTAGATATGGCCTAGGGATGGAGAGATCATATTGGTAGTATAAAGAGTTAACCTAGGTAGTGTTCTATATTTTGATAAGCATATCATTGACATCACTATCACTAACTAGACCATAAAAGTAGCCAATAAAACTATCCTACAATGTCCACCACCTTTACACCATTCTAACCCAAGTGCTAAGAGGAAACCATGCCACCTATTAGCTTTGATTTGGAGAGTAGGAATTAAGTCTTAGGCAAGGGGCCAAGGTAGCATAGGAAAAATATCATGATATAGCATAGGCCCTCCAACAAAAATTGATGCAGGTACAACTAGATTTAGCATGCATGCATGGAGAGCTAGTGGGGCTTAAGATATTTATATATTGGTTGTCCTACTCAGTTACCTTTCATATTGATGTGTAGGTGGAATATAATTCAAAGTCTACATGGGATGATTTAATATGATCAACTCCTACATTATATATATTATACAAGATTCTTTGTAGCCATATTAGGACCTCATACATTGTTCACAAGAAACTTTGGATGTTGGGGTTTTATATTTAAGACACAAGATATCCTAGGATGATAACACATAATGCCCCTTACTATATTATATGTATTGATTATATACTCCCATTCATTGATATATACATACATAGTAGATCTATAAGAAGGAAAAGACTTTATAAAAAATTCCAAAGGAGGATATGGCATAGGAAATTGGATGACAATACTAAGACATGCATGCTAGGGAGTTTTGGTAGAAGAAATTATTTAATGTTAGGAACATTCAATTGAAATCAAGAACATTCAAAATAGTAATTATAAAAATTAACAAAATCTATGAGAAAGGAAATAACAAAGTACTTGAGAATTATGGAAGAGAAGTATAAGTTTATTAATAAATATAATCTAATATCGTAGGCCTATTCAAGGGGTAAATATCCTTGGAAGGAGAACTCCAATACAATTTGAGAAAACAACTTGATACATTCTATTTCCCCCTTGTCTTTATAAAAACTCTTTATATTACCTAATGCTAAAGCTCAAGGGTCAGTCCACATGCAAGTGAGGGACCCGAGCTAATAATTTCTAATAAAATAAATGGTTACATATTTATTAATAAGTATCAATTACATCATATTATCTCATATGCACTAAATACAATTATTACATAATGATGTCAATATAGGATCCTAACATGTCCTTACCCTTCAAGAAACTTTGTCCTCAAAGCTTGAGAAAACTATTGTTGGAGTTGAAGAAGAATCTTTTAGGATTTATATATCCATTGATTCATAATACTTTTAAGCTCTAAGATGATTGACTATTCTATATTCAACTTGAAAGTGTTATTTTAACCTATAGACAATTACCACAAACCATTCTTCATGAAGACAAAAAAATTGGATGTATCTTAGAGGAGGGAAACAATGTGAGCTTACAAGTTATAAGCCCAATATATTGTAACACATTAAACCCACACTTGGATTGTTTGGTATCATCTTGCTACCATATACTATTTTGTGCCATTACCAAATTGTCCTTAAGGAGTTGAAATAGTTCACATTCATAATAAGTGAAATCTTTTGCTAGAACTTAAAACTAGCTAGAATATAGGATGAAAATGATGAGGAACAATATTTAGAAACTGATTACAAGCCCTTATTAACAAATTATATATTCTAATTTATGTGGGGATAGTATGCAAAGCTCCTTTTAAGGTGTGTGTCATATAGTTTGAATAGTTCCTACCAAAATAATTGATGAATGTGGAAAAAATAATGGAGTCGGGCATGGCATGAGGGTGAAAAAATATTCTAGGGATATGTGGGCAACCATAGGTTCCTTATAGGGGTGATCTAGATAATAAAAGTGAGCATACTAAGAGAGATAATCTAGAACCTCTAGAATGACTATTAAACCTCCAAAGTTTTGAATCCCTTCAATAAATTACCAAGAGATATTCATCCCAACATTTTATCGAATAGGAATATATTGTGGTAGTAATCCTTGCAATTCGACAAACACCAATGCATCATTTTCCACAAGTATTTATACTTTATATGGATGAACTACATTAATTTTAGTCTAATATTGGATTGCAAACAACTGTACCCCTACCTTTGAGATGACTTCTTCTAATTGTTCTATTTGATGGGAACTAATAGGTTAGGTAGTATCAGTGGGTATACTATAGTGTATCACTTTCCTTGCTAGGTGAATTGCATCCAAAGTTCAAAAACTCTCAAATTATCAAACCCAGTGTACAAATCCATTAAGTTCCCAATACTATATCACAACCCCCCAAAGGAAGGGTAAACATGTTTATCTTTAGATTGTAGTCATTCAATTAACAATTTTATATTTTCATTTACAAGGGAGGAATATCCCATTAGCTAGCATGACATCAAAAGAATTACATGAGTATATGTAGTAATCTACTTGTTTGGCTACTCGAGTATCAATAAAATTATGTGTACTTTCTAAATTAGTAAGTATCATGATGCATTGACCCTTGAAATGTGCTTCCACTTTCATGGTTTGAGGAGAGGAAATTTTTTCTAAGGCATGTATAGGAATATCTAGTAGTTGATCCTTTATCACTTTAATTTCTATAGGTGTATCATCTTCTCTATTATCCTCCTCTTCATCATAATATTCTTGAATGGAAGGTTTGCAACATCAAGTAAATACAATTTTTGTTGAATACACTTGTGGTACAGGGAGTATTTATCATCACAATTGTAGCATAGACCTTGTACCCTTCATGTCTCCATTTCTTCTCTGGTCAAACATTTGATTGGGGGTAATTTGTTTGCATAATTTGATGTTAACTGAGATGGAATTGGGGGTTGAGTTTGAGAGGGTTTGGATGTGCGCCACTAAGCTATGAATTTATCTTTAACTAATCTAGCCAAACCTACTACTTGTATCATGGTTGTTTGTTTAAACATCCTCAACTCTTCTTGCATATCTCTTTTCAACCCACTAATGAAGTAGATTTAGAAAAAATAGTCACTCATATCCCTTGTGTGGTTTACCAATTTTTCAATTTGTGTTTGATAATATCAGATCACTATTGTCTATTTCAACTTGATATGGGCTCTTGTGAAATTATCATACTCACTAGGTGCAAAGTGATTAAATGGATCTCAAATTTATCCTAGTGAGATCTAGATGCATATTCCTTAATCATTGGTACCATTGAAGTGATTTTGATTCAATATTAAGCATGTTATTGTGATCCTTGGTGAACATCATGCAACAAAAAATATTATTCAACCCAATATAACCAATCAATGGGGTCCTCTCCATAAAAATTTTGAAGTTAAGCTTGGGCATTTTATAAATGTTATTGTCTAGAAAGGTATTGTATGTTCCACCATCTAGATTTCCTCCCCTACTTTCATACCCTTTGTTACCTAATTGGTCATATTTACGATATAAGCTTAATATATAACTCTCAACTTCATGTAAACTACCATTAAGTGTCTTGTCTAAGGTTTGCTACTATTGTACTACATAAGTTAGTTATTCTCCTATTTTCTTTATGTGGTTATCTAATTCCTCTATGCACCTCTAGTAGCTCCTGCCATTTTTTGGTACCCTAGGATTCCCAAAAAAACTTATGGGTGTTATATAGAAAAATTATTAGCTCAAAGAGATGATCAAAATGGACTAAACCACAAAATGATAAATTTTTATCCCCAATTAGCTTATGGATTCTATATATCAAAATTATCAGATAAAACAGATGATCAACATGGGCTATACAAAAAAATGATAAAATTTTGACCCCCAAAAAAAGGTTATGGGTGTTATATCAAATTGATTGGCTCAAAGAGACAATCGTAATGGGATATACCTTAGAATGATGATTTTTGACCCCCATATTTTTTTGGTCAACTATGACCAACTAAGTATTTTGACAGCCAAATAAGGCCTTTTCTACACCAATATTTAGTGGGTCAAAAAAACTTTTTTTTTATACTATCAAATTAGTAATTGACAACTACCTTCTCTAATGACTATCAACTGACTATTTTAATTGCTTTTGTATGTTCTTATGATTGACTGTTATGATTATATTCTTGATTGTTTCTATATATCCTTTGTATTGTATTACCAGATGGTTTGAGCACCATCAACTTGTGGTGGTTGTAATCTCCTCTATAGTATGCTCAATTATGTTATTTAGGTTTGACTAGAAGAGGACAAAAAACATATTCAATAGGAATAATTTAGGCCAAGGAGTGTCTGGTTTTTTAGGCTTTCTTATATATTGTCTAGGTCATGATTGGTGGCCATCCCAATATCTTAGAGCTCTAAATATGGAGGATTCCACCATACCCATAGCTATACTATTAGTTTTTTAATGTACTATGAGAGTAGCCTTCAAGAGCTAACCACTTACCAATACATCATAGAACTCTAATGGTCGATATATTCCTAGAGATAAAGGTTTATATTATTCCTATGGGGTCTCGCTATATACCCAAAGGTACATGGGAGCTCAAAGTCTTATACGATTGTTATATTAGGCTTGGGTATGGGAGTTGAATCAGCCGTCAATTTACTAGATGCTTTATGGGAAATCTAGCTTAGCCAAAAATGAAAACTCCTTTGTCATATTTTAAAACCCTTGACACAAATTTTTTATGCTAACACACTAATAACAAAAAATGTGTTATTTTCTTGTAGCGTATTTAGAAAAAATGTGCAATATAAAAGAAAAATGTACCTAATAGGGAAGAGACGACAGTATAGTAACTATAGCTTTTATAATGAAACATGGTCCTAGAAAGTGCTATGATACCACTTGCTAGGAACCTTCAGTTAAAATCAACCACATTCACAATAGTAATTACAAAAAATAATTAAAATTATGAGAAATGAAATAACAAAGTGCTTGAGAAATATTGAAAAGAAATGTAGCAAATGTATTAATCAAGAGAATTTGATATCAAGTGGCATTAGCTCAATTGGTTAGATTCCTCAATATTTAAAGAAGAAACCAAGGTTCAAATATTGCCAAGTGATACATGGATAATATCTAATCTTTTTTTAATACTACTATGTGGTGATGATGTAATATAGGAGGGGCCTATTTCAATCCCATATAACCAATTCAAAAATATCAAGATAATCTGATATCATAGGTCTGTTCAAGGGGGCAAAATCCTTGGAAGCAAAGCTCCAATAAAATTTGAGAAAATGACTTGATACATTCTATTTCCCCCTTTATCTTTATAAAACTCTTTATCTTCCCTAATGCTAAATCTCAAGGATCTATTCACATGCAAGCGGGGGATCCAAGATAATAATTTTTAATAAAATAAATGGTTACATATTTATTAATAAGTATCAGTTACATTAGTGTCCCATGCACACAAAATACAAAAATAACATAATGGCGTGAGGATAGGATCTTTTTTTAAGTGAAAAATCCCTTGCGGGGTCACCTTGGTCTGAGAGACCACGACCAAGGGGTTCTACACCTTCAAAGTCACCCGAGAGTCACACCCGACCCTGCCCACACCAACATTATCAATTGGATTTTGGGTACCCAATTCAAATTTTTGGTAGGGTGGAGATTCTAACCTGGGACCTCCCTTAGAGGATTGCCCTCTCCTCTCCAACTCACCTACAACACTTGGGTGTTAGGATAGGATCTTAACATTCAATTGTTGTCCATCTAATTTGTTTGAATGTGCAAACTAATTTATGATTTGTTAGAGACTCAATGACCTTGGAAGACTATTTATATTAATTGACTATTTGACTTCACCATGATGAGAGCTTCGATTGAATATAGTCACTCACGTTATCTAGGGTTTAGAACAAACTAATAATATCATGGTTGATTAGACAAGACCAAACAAGCTAAATTCTAAAATTGATTTGATTTTAGACTTGATCTAAGAAACAAAACCTATGTGGACATTGTCGCTAGAAAAGCAATGTTGTAGAGTGACAATGTCACTATGATAGAGCTGTGTTATTGCTAAAAAATGTGTTCTAGCTAATTAAGTGTGATCAAGGTGCAATTAAAAGGTGAAACCAACCTTAAGAAATTCTAGGGGGCATAAGTGGTTTTAAGATTAGAAAATAAATATGGATCATATCCCATGGAATGGCTTGGAAAAAAATACGAATATTAAGGGGTAATCTAAGCCTTTGTACCTTAATCCCTACCCTATATTTCTCGAGGTCCATTAACCAACAAAGGAAAGAACACAAAGGGTGATTCAGTATTACACTCATTACATTATTTAATGATCCATGTCATCACATCTTATATCCTTAGTTTTTTATAATGTTTACAAAAATTTTATTAGATAGTTTGATTAACTTATTTACTTAAGTGTAATAATTAAAATTTTAAAATTTAAAATATTATTTTTACAGTAAATTTAATTACTTCAAAACCAAAACTTTTTTGTTACAATTATATCAAGTGTTTCAAATCTTGTGATATTATGACTAGTGCAAAATTTAATAGTTCCTTTATTTCTCATATTTTTTATAGGAATAGCCTCCACCTATTGTGTAAAGCAACCAATAGTTGCAACAATATAGTTATGGCCTTCAAAAATATATGCTAATATATTTATTTTATGATGGAAAAATTAGGAATTTAAACATGACTCCTCTTGTTTTACAATATAACTCGATTTTTATAGATCGTCTTATTGAGTAAATGTCCATGGGTGTGGGCTATGTTATCACAATGCATATATTTGAATCTAGAACATACTCTTACCAGTCCATCCATTTAACATTACTCCAAAACATCTTAAAAAAAATTATAGTCCTAAACTAATTTAACAATAAACCATGTATAATCAATTAAAGAAATGTTGAATGTTTCTTATACAATATACAGAGCTATGAATTGACTTAGATACTAGTCTTACTCCATATAAGGATCTATGCATAAATGTTATTTAACTTAAGGTTCCCTTACTACAAATCAAACCAAGTTAACCCTAATAGTTATCCATACACAAGTATATAGTGTAACACCAATATTCTCAACCTCATGCAATTTGTAAAAGCATTACTAACTTAGAGGACTAAGTGTGTATTATGCTCACAATATCATAGGTAGGTTAGGGTTTATTGTTAACCACACTTTATTATATTAATTTTGGTTGATGGATCAAGTTTAAACTTATCTAAGGTTCTTAAGCAAATAATATTTAGCTATATTAAAGTTTTATTAGTCCATTTAGTTTGTGTCATAAGGTCTTCTATGGTGGAATGGGGTGGTTTTGGATGGAATGAGGTCTTGTGTCATGATTATGGGGATGTTTTATTGATTATTTACATCATAAATGAATTGATTTAAAATTAAGGATTAATATTAGGTCTTTTATATTTTTTATAGATTATTATGGATTTTAGTTTATAATGAGGTTATGACAACTTGAGTCTAAACATCCACTACTAACACTAACCTAATTTAGGTCTTTATGTTTTTTTTAACCTAAACTTACTGTGATGAACCTCTTAGCATTACCCTTTTACCTAACAAAAACGAAAACAATTATCATAGAAACTAAAACATACCCAATAGTTTTTCTTATATACAGATGGTAAAATGAGTCATAATACAAAATTTCAATTCAACCCACATTGGATACTTTAGGGGAAATATTTAATATTATGTAAACACATAATAAACTTTTGAAGTGGTTGACCTTATACCAAATCGAACTCCAAGACCCTTCCCATGTTCCCTATATGAGGTCGACAAACCCACTTTGTCCATCTTGCATTTCTCCAAACTAAGTGTATCCAAGGGTCTTTATTTTTAACTCAAAAGTAGAATCATTCCTTAAAATGAACATACTCATAGGTAGTGGTATTGTAAAATATAATATAATCTAGGAAATGACTCGACACTTTGTCCAAGATGGCTTGGACTAGTTGCTATGGTCATATACTACCCACCCTAGTCTCATACACCCTAATGGAGAAATGGGATAAAATAATGGAGGTCTTGAGCCTTTGCAAAAAAATCGATCACTTTTTATTAATATATAGCTCATGCTACTAAATTTAGAGGGACTCCCTCCATTTTTAGCTAGGACCATCCACAACAAACAAAAAGTGACTCACCTCATCATGACAAAAATATATCATCACAAAGGGGTCTTCTTAACCTTATTTTTCAATAATAATATATAAACAAAACATTACTATTTATAAATAGCAATATAAATTCCCCATCATTCATTTGCATCCCAAAATCTTGGCAAAAATAATTCTATAATACAATGCATACAAAGCATAATAGAACTTTGAACAACAATATGCACACATGAGTTACTAAATCACAAGATATTCTTCTCTTTTAAACTTGTAATCCCAATTTACATTACACCCTATGTAATGTTGGAAGTTAAAATGGTAAAATGGTAAAAATTTGTTTTACAACTCTAAGCTTTGGACCTTACCCTTTTACCTCCTTGGATGGCAACCGAGTCAGCAGGATTGGACGGCATGGACGGCAGGAAGAGTTTGACTCCAAATTCTTTTTTTCCTTTCCTCCCTATTTTCCTTCCTCCCTAATATTTCTCCTAAGCTTTCTAAGTATTGGTTATTAGTTTATGTATTTAAGCAATGTATTTTTGAACCTTTCAAGGTGAATGAATATCAAAGATTATATTTTGAGCTCCTAACTTTTTGGTTCTATATCTGGTATCAGAGCGGAGGGTGTCTAGGGCTTCAAGGCAAGCTAGGCATGGATCTCGAGGAGGCCCGAGGAGGCCCATAGGTGAGGCACGGATCTCGAGGAGGTCGAGAGGGCCCGTAGAGCGCGAACCGAGGCGAGGTCGAGAGGAGGCCCATAGAGAGCACGTGGTTCGAGGTTGACCAGCTGACCAAAGAACACCAGGCATGATTCCCTAGGTGACTGATAGGTGACTTGGCGGAACGCAAACCAGAGGTGGACACGTGGTGAGCAGACAACGAGGCAGACACGTGGACACGTGGACCAGAGGAGAGCTGACTGGACGTAAGGCGACGTGGCAGGTGATGTGGTGGACAAAGGAGCAACTAGGGTGACGTGGCATGAGGAGATTGGCTAAGGAAGTTGGCAAAAGGGCGGTCACCGATTGCTCGAAGGCAATCGATAAGCTTTGTGCATCTTTTTGATTATATAGTGCTATTTCCCCTTCGCACAGCGAATGTGGGATAAAAGCACAAGTTTTTTTTGTTGTTTTGCATAGGCCATGACGAAACAAAGGAGGCAAGCCTCCCTTGCATCCTCATCGGGCCACGCAGCTCGACTGGCTCGAGGAGCCAGCCTTAAGGCGCTCGCCCCCAGCAGGTCACGGGTTCGAAACCCGACAACGATGAAGGTTTTAATTTTTTTTGGTACACTTGCCCCGAAAGCTTAGAAATACAGGTGTATGGTGCTTGAGTCCCATCGGCGGTGGAAGCCGAGTTGGTAAGAAGGCTTTGTTTAGTGAGAGGAGTCGCGGGTTCGACTCCTGCAGGCTTGAAAAAATTTAAAAAAAAAAATTTCTTTCTAAAGTTTTTTTTATATATTAAAAAGAATAATTTATATTATATTTAATAAATTAAAATAATAATTGTTTTTAAAAAAAAATTATAAAGCAATTTTTTTTTTTATTAAATAGAAATATAGATATCTTTTTAGTACAATAAAAGGAGAAAAATAACATTGCCTAAGAGGCAATTTATGTAAGAGGACTCAAAGGTGGAAAATTGTGACAATTTCTTTGTAAAAGTCTGAGAGAGGTAAAACATTGAAGACTAGGAATTTGTAAAAAGAGGCAGACAATTTCATGAATCAAGAAATAGCAGCGCCACAACAAGAGGAACAAGCAATCAGTGAAAGAGTGAATCAAGTCAGATTTGACTTAAATTTGTAATCTCTTCTTTCTTCTTCTTTCTTCTTTCTTCTTCTTCTTCCTTATTTGAAAAAGCAGAGTGCTTTATTGTAACCGAGAAATAAAAAGAGTGTTTTAGTAACTATGGCCTCACATAACAATCTACCAATTCCAGAGTTCAACGGGTATGACTACGAGTATTGGTCTATCAAAATGAAGACCTTGCTCATAGGGAAAGGTTTGTGGGACATAGTGGAAGAGGGTTACACCGAACCCACAGACTGGACAACATTAAGTGCCATAGATAAGAAAACAAAGAAAGAAGCACAAAAGAGCAACTCCTCTGCTCTTTATCATCTCCAAGCAGCATTGGAGAAGAGTATATTCCCTAGAATAGCCGCTTGTATAACTACACAAGATGCGTGGAAAGCTTTGAAATACGGATTCCAAGGAAGTGATCAAGTGAAGCAAGTGAGGCTTCAAACACTGAAACGAGATTTTGAAAATCTCAAAATGAAAGAAGATGAAAAATTTGGTGACTACTGCGTCAGAGTGAAAGCAGTAGTTGATAAAATGGTTACTCTTGGCGAAGAAATTAAGCCTAAAACAATTGTAAAGAAAGTGTTATGAACACTTCTTCAAATATGGAATCACATAGCCATAATCATAGAAGAGTCAAAATATCTTTCCACTTTAACATTTGATGCATTAATTGGGTCGTTAATGTCTCATGAAGAGAGATTACAGGAATCTCCTTCAACCAGCTATGGAGGCGATGATAAAGCCTTCACATCCAATGAAAATACTGGAAGAGGACGTGGAAGAGGTCAAGGCAGAGGCCAGCGAAGAGGTAGAGGCAGAGGCAACTACAGAGGAGGCAATCAGAACAGAGGAGGCAACTCCAACAGAGGAGGCAATCAGAACAGAGGTGGAAACCAAAATCGAGGAGGAAATCCAGGACGAAGTGGAAATCAAGGACGAGGAAGTGACAAGTCCAAAACAACTTGTTTTAACTGTGGCAAGCCAGGTCACTTTGCTCATGACTGCTGGTCAAAATCTTCTCAAGGCAGTAGCAGTCAATATGGAAATTATGGTGAAGAAGATGATACCTCTAATATTTTTCTTTCATATGGACAATCAGAACAAAATCTAAATGACACATGGATTTTGGATACTGGTTGCTCAAACCATATGAGTGGCAAAGAAAATCTATTTGCTACTCTAGATTCCACTTATAAATCCCACATCAAGTTAGGGGATGATAAAGCTTTGCAAGTCGAAGGCATTGGAGCCATGGAGGTTCCAACAAAAGAAGGCCTAAAGAAAGTGAATGACATCTACTACACTCCAAAGCTCCAACACAATCTGCTAAGCGTTGGGCAAATGATGGAGAATAATTACAAACTTGTTTTTGATGAAGGAAAATGTATCATTCTTGATAAAAACAATTGTAATCGTGTCATCACACAGGTCCCAATGACCAAGAATCGGTTATTCCCTCTCAAATTTGGTGAGCCAGGGGGAGCTCAACTTGCAAATGTAGCTATAACTAATCCAAGTGTACTTTGGCACTTGCGATATGGTCACCTTAATTTTGCTAGCTTGAAACTATTAACTTCTCAAGCTATGGTGACAGGACTTCCCAAAATCAACGAACAGAAGGAGGTCTGTGAAGGATGTGCTTTGGGAAAGCACTCAAGGTCTAAGTTTCCAAAAGGACAAGCATGGAGAGCCAGCTATCCACTTCAGTTAGTGCATTCGGACATCTGTGGTCCAATGCAGACAAAGAGTATCGGAAACAATTCCTATTTTCTCACTTTCATAGATGATTTCTCTAGAATGTGCTTGGATTTATTTCTTGAAACATAAAGATGAAGATTTTGATTGCTTCATAGATTTCAGAAACAATGTAGAGAAACAAAGTGAGTATTTTGTAAAATGTCTTAGGACAGATCGAGGAGGTGAGTACTCCTCAAAAGAATTCTTGAAATATTGTAAAGCAAGTGGGATCAAAAGGCAATTCACCACTGCCTATACCCCACAACAGAATGGTGTGGCAGAGAGAAAGAACCACACCATAGTTGAGATGGCGAGAATGATGCTTCAGACTAAGCATCTAACTAATATGTACTGGGTTGATGTTGTAAGAACCAATGTATACATTCTAAATAGAAGTCCAACTTCTAGTTTAGATGGCATCACTCCTTATGAGGGGTGGTATGGAAAGAAACCAAATGTAAAGCACTTCAAAGTTTTTGGTTCTTTAGCATATGCGCACATTCCTGATGAGAAAAGGAAGAAGCTTGATCCCAAAATTCAAGCTTGTATATTTGTAGGGTATTGTGAGTCTACCAAAGCATATAGACTCTACAATCCCAAGACTCATAAAATTGTACTTTCCAGGGATGTAATTTTTGATGAAGGGGGAGAATGGGGTCATCAAAGAATTTTTGTTGATGATGAGTCCCAAGATGTAAATTCTTCATAGGTACAGTAGGTACAACAGGTGTCTCCCAAGAAAAGCAAAGGCACACCACCCCCTCCAAGCCCAAGCAGGAGTACTACATCAAGTACTTCAACCGCCACTCCAAGTCCTTCTCCACAGAGATCAGTAAGTTCTTCACCGATGGACATTGACAGTGACTCTCCATCAAGAGGCAAAAGAACTTTACAACATCATCCATCCTTTCAAATGTTGGATCAAAATTTCTAGAGAAGATTCACTAGAAGCCAAGCTAGTGAAATGAATACAATTTTGCAACAACTTGAAAATTTGCAATTGTATGGGGATGATGACTCCCATGATCCTAAGGGAGATGTAGTCAATTATGCTTTATTGGCTAGTGCACAGCTAGAACCAGCTAGCTATGAGAAGGCTTGTACTCAAAATGTATGGCAAGAAGCCATGGAAGAGGAAATAACCTCTATAAAAAATAATGATACATGGGAGCTAGTAAAGCTACCCAAAGGAAAAAAGTGTGTTGGATGTAAATGGGTCTACAAGACCAAATACAATGCTGATGGAAGCATTGAGAGGCACAAGGCGAGATTAGTAGCAAAAGGTTTTACTCAAAAATTTGGCATTGACTATGAGGAAACTTTTGCTCCTGTTGCACGACAAGAGACAATCAGATCGAGTTCTTTCCTTAGCTGCCCACAAAGGATGGAACATTCAACACATGGATGTGAAAAGTGCTTTTCTGAATGGATACTTGACTGAGGAGGTTTATGTTCAACAACCTCAAGGCTTTCAAGAACAAGGAAAGGAGAACCTTGTTTACAAATTGAAAAAGGCACTTTATGGCCTCAAGCAAGCACCAAGAGCTTGGTACTCACGCATTGATGGCTATTTCAATGAGTATGGATTCACTAGAAGCAAAAGTGAACCAACTCTGTACTACCTAAAGCATGGTGTAGACATTCTCATAGTTTGTTTGTATGTGGATGATCTAATATTTATGGGTAGTAACACTAAAATGAATATGGAGTTCAAAAACTCCATGATGAAGCAGTTTGAGATGAAAGATCTCGGTTTAATGCGATACTTCCTAGGCATGGAAGTGCATCAATCAAATAAGGGGATCTTCATATGTCAACACAAGTATGCTCGAGACATGATCAAGAAATTTGCCATGGAGCAGTGCAAATCAGTTGCAACTCCAACTGGACATGGAATCCAATTGAGCAAGGACGACGGAGCACCAAAGGTTGACATGACCACTTACAGGAGCATGGTTGGGAGTCTGATGTTTCTCACCAACACAAGGCCCGATATTCAATATGTTGTTTCTCTAGTTTCAAGGTTTATGGCAAGTCCATCTGAGCTGCATCTACAAGCAACTAAAAGAATCTTAAGATATGTAAAAGGTACATTGGATTTTGGAATCCATTACCACAAATGTAATTCTATGAAATTAGTTGGCTTCAGTGACAGTGATTGGGGCAGCAATATAGATGATAGGAAATCTACATCAGGGAACTGTTTTAGTCTAGGGTCAGGACTAATCACTTGGAGTTCCAAGAAACAAACTGTTGTAGCATTGTCATCTACTGAGGCTGAGTATATAGCCATCACACATGCTAGTACTCAAGCCCTATGGTTGAGAAAAGTCCTTGAAGAGATTGGAGAAAGTCAAAGTGGTCCAACTCGACTGTATTGTGATAACATAAGTGCCATTCAGTTGGCATACAATCCAATCCACCATAGCAGATCAAAGCATTTCGATATGAAGTATCACTTCATTCGAGACATGGTGGAGCAGCAGATAGTTGAGCTTAAATATTGCAGCACTTTGGATAACATTGCAGATATCTTCACCAAAGGCATGGCTAAAGCTCAATATATAAAGCTGAGAGACTGTATAGTCAGTCCTCTCAACTTTAAGGGGGAGAATGTTGGAAGTTAAAATGGTAAAATGGTAAAAATTTGTTTTACAACTGTAAGCTTTGGACCTTACCCTTTTACCTCCTTGGACGACAACCGAGTCAGCAGGATTGGACGGCATGGACGGCAGGAAGAGTTTGACTCCAAATTCCTTTTTTCCTTTCCTCCCTATTTTCCTTCCTCCCTAATATTTCTCCTAAGCTTTCTAAGTATTGGTTATTAGTTTATGTATTTAAGCAATGTATTTTTGAACCTTTCAAGGTGAATGAATATCAGAGATTATATTTTGAGCTCCTAACTTTTTGGTTCTATATCATGTAATACCTTAAATATAAGTGTATACATATGTAGAATGCTAAGTATACTACCTCCAAAATAACATTGCATTCCCTAAATAGATACAAATTAACATGTAACAAAAGATTGGAAAATTCTCATTTCCTTTTATTTCAACTATATTGTAGAAGCCTCAGTAAGGTGGAATGGATGTGGATTATAGGTCTTAGATTTGGCTTTCTTAATATCCAACACTATTAAAAAAACTACAGGTAATTTCTATTTTTTGTATCTTTTCACATAATCATCATAGTTTAAAATTATTTTCTTCCTATCCATGGCTGCTGGTGAGGGCCCTTTAGGGGCCCTCCCTATGTCCCCTTCTCCCAAACGATCCTTTGTAAACATAGTGAGGGAGATACAAGAATATAAGAATGAATATTTAAGCAATGATGCCTTGAAATCCATCTTCTCTATTGTAACCAAGAATCCAATGGATAAAGGCTTCTAGTCTAGAGTTAATGGTTGTCTTCCCCAGGTTGTCCATCATCCCAAACTTGTTATTGAACAAAATTTGATGGCTAATAAAAATTTTCATAAGAGTAACCATGATCGAATATGTAATTTTATTGGCATGAGACCATCTCTAAGGTGTATGACCTCATTTATTCAAAAGAACTAGAATCCTATAGGGGATATTTCAATATTCCTCATTAGTAAAGGAAATTAGTGAGTTTCTCTTCACGAGCAGATAGGGAGAAAGCTTTTGAATTAGGGAAGAGAAGCTATGGAAAAGCAACTATTTTTGTGTAGCCCTGGAAGCTAGGACTTGATCCAAGAATGGAATCCACTACAGTGGTTATTTAGGATCAATTATATGCTCTACTAATGGAATATTGGTATGAACCAATTTTTGAAAGATAAGGTAATTTCTTGGGATGTTATCAGGGAATATCTAGAGATACGATGATGGAAGCTTCAACCATTTATACTCAGATCTATGTTGATATGTATTGTGATGTCCTTCACAATGATCCCAAAATTGGGGACCCACTTGATAATTTAAAATTTTATTTCCAAATCATTGCTTGAAATTTATTTTTCGCAATTACCATCATAAAAATATCAGTTTTCAAAATGGTGTCATAGCAATGTGCATTATCAAAAGGGTTGGTTTCCATTTGGATAGTAAAAAATACATCGCTGAATTCACCATGTGCTCACCAAGTCTCTTTCATTTATGTTTCCAAAATCATTTCGAGTAAATTTTGATGTTCATGTATTTGTTTATGGTTGTGTTTTAGAGTTTGTTATTTTTGTTTATAATGTGGTGTTTATTGGTTAGGTATCATGTGTTATGTGTTTTATTTATCGTTTTGTTTTATGTTAGTTTGAATGTGGTATTTGTTTGTTAGGTTATTCATCCATCTGATGATAAGCATGCATAAGCATTTTACATACTATTTTATAAATGTTTTGTCATCAGATTTTTGTCTCATTACCTAAGGGTTTTCTAATGTCCTTGTATTGTTGTGTTGTGATTGATTAAATTCATCATGTTTTATGTGGTTTATATTATGTTGTGTCATAATATAATGTGTTTTATAGGTTTAATTCTTTTTAAATTATTTTGTTAGTGTATGGTGTTATGTATATGTTTGTTTGTATGTTATGTTTAGTTATGTCATGTTTTAAATTAATTAAATTATAAAGTTTTATAACTTTATAATTTAATATATTTAAAATTGTTCATTGTTTTAAATTAATTAAATTATAAATTTTTATAACTTTATAATTTAATATAGTTAGAATGGTTATGTTATAAATAAATTAATTAAATTATAAAGTTTTATAACTTTATAATTTAATTATATTTAATAAGGTTATTTCATAAATGTTTTATATTCTAATTAAATTTGTCGGGTGTGCAGGATTATTAAAGTATATTGAAAATGGCTTTATTGATATTAGGGTTTCAAGAATTTGTTTTTTTTTAAACGGAGCAAACTAATCAAGAGGAACAAATTTCTCAGAGAATTAGAAACCAAAGAGAGTGTCAGACATTTTTGCATAGAAGGAGAGAAGGAAAGTTGAAGAAGCAAAAGAAAGGAAAAATGAGCTACAGAGAGTTGGAAATTACAGAGAAACAGATTCTATTGTAAGATCTTTGATTATATCAAAATATTTTAGGGATTCAAATAAGCATCATTTTGGTATTTGAATTATAATTAAAATTTTTGGTATAGTTTTCAATAATTAAAAATTCCACTGAAGATTGCATCATATCATTGTTCTATTGTGTGAATATTGGTGGGCAATGATTTGGTTTAAGTCTTTGTGATTATTTCTATCTATAGCATTTGTCTGAGATAGAATAATATTTCTTCTTTATAGAACTTTTGATTATTTTTTATTTGATATTCAATTATGTTTGCTTAGCCTAGTTCAATTTCATAAGAATTAAACCTTACACTAGGTTATCAATAATTTATTTAAATATTAAATTGTTTTAATATTTAAAAAAATGAATATATAAAAGATAAATGAGTACTCTGAAGAACAAAAGCTTATACTGAGATGGGGGTGAACAGTATAAGACCACTTTTTACTTTTTCTTCCAATTCAATATTATGTTGTGTATAGATGGCAATATCAATAGCAGTAATCAAAGCAATGCACAAAATACCATACACAATAGAGACACCACACTTTACGTGGTTCACCCAATGTGGGCTACTCCACGGAGAAAATATTTTACTAAAAATTTCTCAATCAATCTCTTTGGTAATCACTTCCAATTACAATTTGTATGGATCTCTGTCCAAAGGAGATGTTGATCCCCTAATCTCAAGTTCATGGATCTCTTCCACAGGAGAACTCTTTCCCCTTCTCCTCTGGCTATGTGATCTTCTAGAAGACTCTATCTCTCTATTGCACTGACTGGTGGACATCTCTCAAATTGAAGACTTCTCACTCATATTTATCTTCAACTGTACTGGCTGCTGGATCTCTATCCACTAAGACTCTGTACTCTGCCACCTCCAAAGCTCTATCAATAGGCTCACTAAGAACCTTCTCAATAGGCTCACATAGAACCTGCTTAACAAGCTCATATAGAACTTATCCAATGCTGAATAACAAGCTCACACAGAACTTGTCTAATACTAAATAACAATCTCACACAGAACCTGTCTAATGCTGAATAACAAGCTCACACATAACTTGTCCAAATATGCTCCAACAAGCTCACTAAGAACTTGTCCAAATCTACTCTAGCAAGCTCACCAAGAACTTGCCCAAAATCTACTTCAACAAGCTCACCAAGAACTTGTCCAAATCTACTCTAGCAAGCTCACCAAGAACTTGCCCAAAATCTATCCAAAAATCTCACCAAGAACTTGTTCAAATCTGTCCCAAAACTATCCACAAAGCTATCCTCAAAACTGTCCACAAAGTTGTCCCAAAATTGTCCACAAAGCTATCCTCAAAACTGTCCACAAAGTTATCCCAAAATTGTCCACAAAGGTCTTCTCAAAGGCTCAATCAATCATGCACAAGTAGCACTCAAATCTCATCCACAAATCTATCAAGGCAAAGCTTCAAATATGAACTCAATAATGAATGGCAATGTACTATTCAATGAATGACAACAATGATCCACAATGATCTCACCTCAACTCAAATCAAATCAACTTCATAGAAACATAAATAGAATTGTTAGAGACTCAATATATTCTAATCTCAATCTCAAGTCAAGTCAAGTCAACTCATAGAAGCATTAAGATAATTGTTAGAGACTCAATATGTTCTAATCTCACTCTCAACCCAAATAAATCTCAACTCAACTAAAGTCTTATAGAACCATAAAGAGAATTGTTAAAGACTCAATATGTTCTAAACTCAATCATCACAAGGGACAACTCTCTCTCATGCAACCCTAGTCCAAGTATGTATCAACAAACTCAAATATTTCCAACAATGCTCAACCAAAAATCTCACATAACAATAATACTCATGTTCTTTTCTAAATCATCTTATTTCACAACCAATGGTCTTCAACAACTATGCTTATAAAACAAGGTTTAAACACAACTCTCAATTCAAAAAACATTGAAGAATTCAACCAACCATTTTCGAAAAGGAAACCATAAACAATCCTTTTCCCTCCAATGATATTTCAGAAATCAACCACCATAAACAATCAATAGGAGAATGTGCCCATACCTTTTATGAATATTAAGAAACCCCTTTGGAAATCTGCCACACTCAACACACTTTGAAAATAACAAAACAACCTTCACTTGAAGCCCTTTATAAAAATAGAAATATCTCTTTATTTACACCTTATTTCTCCTTCTAAACAAAATAATCAAATAGCCCTCAAAATAAGTTTTCCAACGATATATAATATGATATACTTCTAAAAGGAAATCCTTTTCACAACATGCATTTCAAACCTTATCTCTCCTAGGCAACCTTAGAAAAATTAAATATTTTTAAAAATTAAAACTTGCCTTTTAACCTCAGTGAGATTTGATCCCCTGTCGCTTCCCCTGCACAACTCAAACGGCGGTGCCAGCAACCACGAGATCCACCGATCACACAACACCAAGAGTGCAAGACTTCCTTCTTGAATCCTATGAACTTGCCCTCAAAAATCACATGCACAAAAAGGTTCTCCCTTTTCCTTGCAAAAACTAGCATCGGTGGGTTTCGAACTCGGATCTACTGGCGCTTCAACACCCTACGCACTTTCCTCTTGCAGCTAGGCCACAAGCACCTATGGCTCTTAGTAAGGGACTTATCTTACCCTTCTTCATCCCCTCTTTGATGGACTCGAACAAATTCTTTCCCCTTTTGCTGCCTTAGCAAATCAAAAGCTTTGCACTCTCCACACCATGTTGTACCTTCGCAAATCGATCGCAGATTAAATGTCGAGTCCTAAGACTTTTGAGAAAAATTTGATGTCATATTAATATATGTCTCCCTTAAAAAATTTTGACGTCGGCTATAGATATTATGTGCCTCCTCCTTTTGACGTCGGAAATAAATAATATATTAATTTTAAATTTTAATTTTAATTAATTAAAATTTAAACTTAAATCTTTAAAATTAAATATCTCCATCACCGGGACACCTTTTTCAATGAAACGAAAGCCCAAATCATGTTTTAAGAAAAACCCATTTCAAATCTACCATACATGGTTTTAAATAAAACCTTTTATTTTTCCTGCCTTGGTTTTCACAAAAACCTTATAAATTTCTATGCTTTCCAAAATGTCATAAATGCTTATATATGAAATACTTTGGCCACAAAAACCAAATGTGATCCATGTGAAATCAATGACAACATAAAATACCTCAAATTTCCAATAATCGCCCCTTTTGTCATTGATGGCAACACCTCTAATGCAAACACCACAATCACTCCAAAAACCATCTTTGAGAATCAAAGTTGCTCCCCCTGACTTAATGCTCTCTTTGGAGGTTGCTCCCCCTAACTCAATGCTCTCTTTGGATGCTGCTCCCCCTAACTCAAATATCTCTTTGGAGGTTGCTCCCCCTAACTCAAATCTCTCTCCCTTACTCAAATCTCTCCCTCTTTGACATCAATGGCAAAAGGGACACCTATGGGGCTAAAATATATGACTCTTAAGCATGGCCCCCTCACCACCTTCTCTCTTGAGGTGATTAACTTTGGGGTGGGAGTACCTTTACTCCCATATTACATTGATTCTTTCCTTTATCAACTTCCTTCCATGTTTTTCCGATATCCTTCTCTTGATGATTACTTGATCTTCTTGTCTTGAACTTGTTTGACATTCTTGCCTTGAACTTGTTTGACCTTCTTGCCTTGAACCTATTTGTAATTGAGTCCTACACCATTTTGCAATATTCCCAAAGTTATTGTAATTAAAACATTTGATATTGTAGCCTTTGGATGGTACCCATGTCCTGAATTCTTTCTTGAAGTAATTTCCATATCCATTCCTTTCTTGAACCCTGTATTGTGAAGCTTTGTTTTCATGACCATTATGACCATGACTTATGAATTGTGTAGCTCTAAAACCAAAACCATGTTGCTCATTTCCTTTGCACTAAAAAGCTTTATGACCAATCTTGTTACATGAGAAGCAATGTCCTTGAAAATCATACCTTCTTCCTTTGAAGTTTCTTCTTGCAAAATCAAATTTCTTTGATCCATAGACCCTACAATGTATAGCCCTGTGTCCAAATCCATTACAAGAAAAACAATGTCCTTGAAAAGCCCTTTGTTCATGCCTTGGTTCCTCATACCTTTCTTGACCATCATCCTTATGATCATATTCAACTTGTGCATTGCATTATTGAACCTTCTTTGTAGAATCTAAAACCTATTCTTTAGTTTCTTCCTTGCCTTTCTCTTCAAGAATCTCTTATCCCTTTGAACTCGATTCACCTATCTCAAAACAAGATCCAAACTGAATATTTGGAGCCATAGGAACTTTGGAGCTTTCCTCACAAATCTTAGGTGCTTCTTTGCTTTCATATTTTAGAACTTCCTTTCCTTTTGAGTGTGACTTTTCTTGGAAGTAAGATACAACCTTAAAATAAGTTTCCACTCCTTTTTGAACCTTTTCATCTAATGTATCATGTCTTGTCGTGGTTACCCTTAGTTATTCATTCATCCTCTGATTTGTATCTATCACTATGATCTGAGCTATCACTTGCTTCTACAATGTAGTAATATTTCTTTGCCTTACAAAAAATTTTCTTCTTCTCATACATGTTTTGCTTGTATTTGTCATCTTTGTCATGCTTATGCTTTCCATATTATTTTCTTCTATGACCTTGTTTTTCATCATCACTATTTTCTTCATGTGGACACTTATATGCATAGTGACCAAGATCACCACACTTGTAGCATCTGACTTTCCTTATATCCCTAAAATTCCTTGAGTCCTTATTCCATTTGATGAAGTTAGATTCCTCATCATTTTCTACAACTCTATTTGTTTATGAAACTTTATCTTTCTCTTTTTCTGAAGCCTTGAATGCAATATCTTTTATTGGAACTTGATGCTTACTTACTCTCATCTCATAAGCTATGAGAGTACCTTGCAATTCTTCCATTTTCAATTTCTCAAATATTTTTCTATGAGTTTGTAGTTTTTCCAACTTTACCTTGGAATATCCTTCATAAGTATTCCTCAAATTGGTCCACATCTCATTAGCTAAAGTACATACCATGACCTTTGTAAAATTTGTCTCACGTAGCCCACTCAAAATACAATTCATTTCTCTTGCATTTATCTCAACCAATTTCCTGGTAGTCTTATCTTCCTTGGGATCACCTTCAACCCTATACTCTTTTTCAACCATCTACCATATCTCATATCCTTGTGATATCAAGTAGTTCTTCATCCTCATGCTCCAAAAAGCATAATTGTTACCATCAAACAATGGAGCCTTATTTGTAGATAATCCATTCTATGAAGCCATTTGTGTTCTTGTAGAATCTGCCCTCAAGCTGTTAGCTTTTCAAAAGGAACCTGCTCTGATATCAATTTAATAACACAAGCTTATACTAAGAGGGGGTGAATAGTATAATACCACTTTTTACTTTTTCTTCCAATTCAATATTATGTTGTGTATAGATAGTAGTATCAATGGCAATAATAAAAGCAATACACAAAATACCATACACAATAGAGACACCATAGTTTACGTGGTTCACCCAATGTGGGCTACGAAAATATTTTACTAAACCTTTCTCAATCAATATCTTTGGTAATCACTCCCAATTACAATATCTATGGATCTTTGTCCAAAGGATATGTTGATACCCTAATATCAAGTTCATGGATCTCTTCCACAAAAGAACACTTTTCCCTTCTGCTATGGCTATGTGATCTTCTAGAAGACTATATCTCTCTACTGCACTGACTGGTGGACCTCTCTCCACTTGAAGACTCCTCACTTAGATCTGTCTTCAATTGTGATGGTTGGATCTCTATCCACTAAGACTCTGTCCTCTATACTTTGTCACCTCCAAAGCTCTATCAATAGGCTCACTAATAACCTGATCAATAGGCTCACACAGAACCTTATTAACGAGCTCACACAGAACTTTTCCAATGCTAAATAACAAGCTCACACAAAACTTGTCCAATTCTAAATAACAAGCTCACACAAAACCTGTCTAATGTTGAATAACAAGCTCACACAGAACTTATCCAAATATTCTCCAACAAGCTCACGGGAAATTTCTTGGTGATCTTGCTATAGTATATTTGGACAAGCTCACTAAGAGGTTGTCCAAATATACTCTAGCAAGATCACCAAGAACTTGCCCAAAATATGCTTCAACAAGCTCACCAAGAACTTTTCCAAATCTGCTCTAGCAATCTCACCAAGAACTTGCCCAAAATTTGTCCAACAAGCTCACCAAGAACTTGTTCAAATCTGTCCCAAAACTATCCACAAAGCTATCCTCAAAATTATCCACAAAGTTGTCCCAAAACTATCCACAAAGCTATCCTCAAAACTATCCACAAAGCTATCCCAAAATTGTCCACAAAGGCCTTCTCAAAGGCTCAATCAATCATGCACAAGTAGCACTCAAATCTCATCCACAAATCTATCAAGGCAAATATTCAAAGATGAACTCAACAATGAATGGCAATGTACTCTTCAATGAATGACAACAATGATCCACAATGATCTCAACTCAACTCAACTCAAATCAAATTCATAGAAGCATAAAGAGAATTTTTAGAGACTCAATATGTTCTAATATCAATCTCAACTCAAATCAATCTCAACTCAACTCAAGTCAACTCATAGAAGCATAAATAGAATTGTTAGAGACTCAATATGTTTTAATCTCACTCTCAACCCAAATCAATCTCAACTCAACTCAAGTATTATAGAACCATAAAGAGAATTGTTAGAGACTCAATATGTTCTAAAGTCAATCACCACAATGGACAACTCTCTCTCATGCAACCCTAGTCCAAGTATGTATCAACCAACTCAAATATTTCCAACAATGCTCAACCAAAAATCTCACATAACAATGATACTCATGTTCTTTTCTAACTCATGTTCTTTCACAAACAATGGGCTTCAACAACTATGCTTATAGAACAAGGTTTAAACACAACTCTCAATTCATAAAACCTTGAATAATTCAACCAACCACTTTCGAAAAGGAAACCATAAACAATCCTTTTCCCTCCAATGATATTTCAAAAATCAACCACCATAAACAATCAATAGGAGAATGTGCCCATACCTTTTATGAAGATGAAGAAACCCCTTTGGAAATCCGCCACACTCAACACACTTTGAAAAGAACAAAACAACCTTCAATTGAACCCCTTTACAAAAATAGAAATATCCTTTTATGTACACCTTATTTCTCCTTCTAAATAGAATAATCAAATAGCCCTCGAAATAAGCTTTCCAACGATATATAATATGATATTCTTCTAAAAGGAAAATCACCAAAAAAATTCCTTTTCACAACATGCATTTCAAACCTTATCTCTCCTAGGCAACCTTAGAAAAATAAAATATTATTAAAAATTAAAACTTGCCTTTTAACCTCAGCAGGATTCGATCCCCTGTCCCTGCCCCTGCACAACTCAAACGGTGGTGCCAACAACCACGTGATCCACCGCTCACACAACACCAAGAGCGCAAGACTTCCTTCTTTCTTCCTACAAACTTGCCCTTAAAAATCACATGCACAAAAATGTTCTTCCTTTTCCTTGCAAAAACCAACGCCGACGGGTTTCGAACTCGGATATGCTGCCGCTTCAACACCCTACACAATTTCCTCTTGCCGCTAGGCCACAAGTGCCTATGGCTCTTGGTAAGGGACTTCTCTTACCCTTTTTCCTCCTCCCTTTGATGGACTCGAATGCATTCTTCCCCCTTTCACTGCCTTAGCGAATCGAAAGCTTTGCACTCTCCACACCACGTTGTACCTTCGCAAATCGATCACAGATTAAATGTCGAGTCCTAAGACTTTTGAAAAATATTTGATGGCATATTAATATATGCCTCCCTTCAAAAATTTTGATGTCGGCTATAGATATTATGTGCCTCCTCCTTTTGACGTCGGAAATAAATAATATATTAATTTTTAATTTTAATTTTAAATTTAAATTTTAATTAATTAAAATTTAAACTTAAATCTTTAAAATTAAATATCTGCATCACCGGGACATCTTTTTCGACGAAACGAAAGCCCAAACGGGTTTTAAGAAATTTTCATTTCAAATCTGCCATCCATGGTTTTAAATAAAACCTTTTATTTTTCCTGCCTTGGTTTTCACAAAAAATGTATAAATTTCTATGCTTTCCAAAATGTCATAAATGCTTATATATGAAATACTTTGGCCATCAAAACCAAATGTGATAAATGTGAAATCAATGATCCATGTGACATCAATGACAACATAAAATACCTCAAATTACCAACAATCTCCCCCATTTGTCATTGATGGCAACACCTCTAATGCAAACACCATAATCACTCCGAAAACCATCTCTGAGAATCAAAGTTGCTCCCCCTGACTTAATGCTCTCTTTGGAGGCTACTCCCCCTAACTCAATGCTCTCTTTGGAGGCTTCTCCCCCTAACTCAAATCTCTCTTTGGAGGTTGCTCCCCCTAACTCAAATCTCTCTCCCTTACTCAAATATCTCCCCCTTTGACATCAATGGCAAAAGGGACACCTATGGGGCTAAAAGATATGACTCTTAAGCATAGCCCCCTCACCACCTTCTCTCTTAAGGTGATTAATTTTGGAGTGGGAGTACCTTTACTCCCATATTACATTGATTCTTTCCTTTATCAACTTCCTTCCATATTTTTTTGATATCCTTCTCTTGATGAATTACTTGATCTTCTTGTCTTGAACTTGTTTGACCTTCTTGCCTTGAACCTGTTTGACCTTCTTGCCTTGAACCTGTTTGGAATTGAGTCCTACACCATTTTGAAATATTCCCAAAGTCATTGTAATTAAAACACTTGATATTGTAGCCTTTGGATGGTACCCATGTCTTGAATTCTTTCTTGAAGTAATTTCCATATCCATTCCTTTCTTGAACCCTGTATTGTGAAGCTCTGTTTTCATGACCATTATGACCATGACTTCTGAATTGTGTAGCTCTAAAATTAAAATTATTTTTCTCATTTACTTTGCACTAAAAAGCTTTATGACCAATCCTGTTACATGAGAAGCAATGTCCTTGAAAATCATACCTTCTTCCTTTGAAGTTTCTTCTTGCAAAATCAAATTTCTTTGATCCATAGACCCTACAATGTATAGCCCTGTGTCCAAATCCATTACAAGAAAAAAAAATGTCCTTGAAAAGCCATTTGTTCATGCCTTGGTTCCTCATACCTTTCTTGACCATCATCCTTATGATCATATTCAACTTGTGCATTGCATTATTGAACCTTCTTTGTAGCATCTAAAACCTCTTCTTTAGTTTCTTCCTTACCTTTCTCTTCAAGAATTTCTTTTCCCTTTGAACTCGATTTACCTATCTCAAAACAAAATCCAAACTGAATATTTGGAGCCATAGGAACTTTGGAGCTTTCCTCACAAATCTTAGGTGCTTCTTTGCTTTTATATTTTAGAACTTCCTTTCCTTTTGAGTGTGATTTTTCTTGGAAGTAAAATACAGCCTTAAAATAAGTTTCCACTCCTTTTTGAACCTTTTCATCTAATGTATCACGTCTTTTCATGGTTACCCTTAGTTCTTCATTCATCCTTTGATTTATCTCTATCACTATGATCTGAGCTATCACTTGCTTCTACAATGTAGTAAGATTTCTTTGCATTACGAAAAAGTTTCTTCTTCTCATACCTATTTTGCTTGTATCTATCATTTTTGTCATGCTTATGCTTTCCATCTTATTTTCTTCTATGACCCTATTTTTCATCATCACTATTTTCTTCATGTGGACAGTTATATGCATAGTGACCAAGATCACCACACTTATAGCATCTGAATTTCCTTATATCCCTAAAATTCCTTGAGTCCTTATTCCTTTTGATGAAGTTAGCTTCCTCATCATTTTCTACAACTCTATTTGTTTATGAAACTTTATCTTTCTCTTTTTTTGAAGCCTTGAATCAAATCTCTTTTATTGGAGCCTAATGTTTACTTACTTTCATCTCATAATCTGTGATAGTATCTTGCAATTCTTCCATTTTCAATTCCTCAAATCATTTTCTATGAGTTTGTAGTTTTGCCAACTTTACCTTGGAATATACTTCATAAGTATTCCTCAACATGGTCCATATCTCATTAGCTGAAGTAAATACCATGACCTTTGCAAAATCTGTCTCACGTAGCCCACTCAAAATACAATTCATTGCTCTTGTATTTATCTCAACCAATTTCCTGGTAGTCTTATCTTCCTCGGGATCACCTTCAACCCTATACTCTTTTTCAACCATCTGACATATCTCATATCCTTGTGATATCAAGTAGTTCTTCATCCTCATGCTCCATAAAGCATAATTGTTACCATCAAATAATGGAGCCTTATTTGTAGATAATCCATTCTGTGAAGCCATTTGTGTTCTTATAGAATCTGCCCTCAAGTTGTTACCTTTTCATAAGTAACCCACTCTGATATCAATTTAAGAACACAAGCTTATACTGAGAGGGGGGTGTGAACAGTATAAGACCACTTTTTACTTTTTCTTCCAATTCAATATTATGTTGTGTATAAATAGCAGTATCAATAGCAATAATCAAATCAATGCACAAAATACCATACATAATAGAGACACCACACTTTACGTGGTTTACCCAATGTGGGCTACTCCATAGATAAAATAATTTATTAAACCTTTCTCAATCAATCTCTTTGGGAATCACTCCCAATTACAATGTTTATGGATCTCTGTCCAAAGGAGATGTTGATCTCCTAATCTCAATTTCGTGGATATATTCCATAGGAGAACTCTTTCCCTTTTTGCTCTCATTATGTGATCTTATAGAAGACTTTGTCTCTCTACTGCACTGACTGGTGGACCTATCTCCACTTGAAGACTCCTCACTCAGATCTGTCTTCAGCTGTGCTAGTTGTTGGATCTCTATCCACTGAGACTTTGTCCTCTATACTTTGTCACCTCCAAAGCTCTATCAATAGGCTCACTAAGAACATGCTCAATAGGCTCACATAGAACCTGCTTAACAAGCTCACATAGAACTTGTCCAATGCTGAATAAAAATCTCACACAGAACTTGTCCAATGCTAAATAACAAGCTCACACAAAACCTGTCCAATTTTGAATAACAAGCTCACACATAACTTGTCCAAATATGCTCCAAAAATCTCACTAAGAGCTTGTCCAAATCTACTCTAGCAAGCTCACCAAGAACTTGCTCAAAATCTGCTTCAACAAGCTTACCAATAGCTTGTCCAAATCTGCTCTAGCAATCTCACCAAGAACTTGCTCAAAATCTGTCCAACAAGCTCACCAAGAACTTTTTCAAATCTGTCCCAAAACTGTCCACAAAGCTATCCTCAAAACATTCCACAAATTTGTCCCAAAATTGTCCATAAAGCTATCCTCAAAACTATCCACAAAGATATCCCAAAACTATCCACAAAAGCCTTCTCAAAGTCTCAATCAATCATGCACAAGTAGCACTCAAATCTCATCCACAAATATATCAAGGCAAAGCTTCAAAGATGAACTCAACAATGAATGGCAACGTACTCTTGAATGAATGAAAACAATGATCCACAATGATCTCAACTCAACTCAACTCAAATCAACTTCATAGAAGCATAAATAGAATTGTTAGAGACTTAATATGTTCTAATCTCAATCTCAAATCAAATCAATCTCAACTCAAGTCAAGTCAACTCATAGAATCATTAAGAGAATTGTTAGAGACTCAATATGTTCTAATCTCACTCTCAACCCAAATCAATCTCAACTCAACTCAAGTCTTATAGAACCATAAAGAGAATTTTTAGAAACTCAATATGTTCTAAACTCAATCACCACAAGGGACAACTCTCTCTCACGCAACCCTAGTACAAGTATGTATCAACCAACTCAAATGTTTTCAACAATGCTCAACCATAAATCTCATATAACAATGATACTCATGTTCTTTTCTAACTCGTGTTCTTTCACAACCAATGGGCTTCAACAACTATTCTTATAAAACAAGGTTTAAACACAACTCTCAATTCATAAAACCTTGAAGCATTCAACCAACCACTTTCAAAAAGGAAACCACAAACAATCATTTTTCCTCCAATGATATTTTAGAAATCAACCACCATAAACAATCAATAGGAGAATGTGCCCATACCTTTTATGAAGATGAAGAAACCCCTTTGGAAATCTACCACACTCAACATAGTTTGAAAAGAACAAAAAACCTTCACTTGAACCCTTTTATAAAAACAAAAATATCTCTTTATGTACACCTTATTTCTCCTTCTAAATAGAATAATCAAATAGCCCTCGAAATAAGCTTTCCAACGATATATAATATGATATTCTTCTAAAAGGAAAATCACCATAAATATTTCCTTTTCACAACATGCACTTCAAACCTTATCTCTCCTAGGCAACCTTAGAAAAATAAAATATTATTAAAAATTAAAACTTGCCTTTTAACCTCAACGGGATTCGATCCCCTGTCGCTGCCCTTGCACAACTCAAACGGCGGCGCCAACAACCATGTGAGCCACCGCTCACACAACACCAAGAGTGCAATACTTCCTTAACTTACCCTCAAAAATCACATGCGCAAAAAAGGTTCTTCCTTTTCCTTGCAAAAACCAATGCCAGCGGGTTTCGAACTCTGATCTGCTGGCGCTTCAACACCCTATGCACTTTCCTCTTGCCGCTAGGCCACAAGCGTCTATGGCACTTGGTAAGAGACTTCTCTTACCCTTCTTCCTCCTCTCTTCGATGGACTCGAATGAATTATTCCCCCTTTCGCTGCCTTGGCGAATCGAAAGCTTTGCACTCTCCACACCACGTTGTACCTTCGCAAATCGATCGCAGATTAAATGTCAAGTCTTAAGACTTTTGAAAAACATTTGATGGCATATTAATATATGCCTCCCTTCAAACTTTTTGACGTCAGCTATAGATATTATGTGCCTCCTCCTTTTGATGTCGGAAATAAATAATATATTAATTTTTAATTAATTTTAAATTTTAATTTTAATTAATTGAAATTTAAACTTAAATCATTAAAATTAAATATCTCCATCATCGGGACACCTTTTTCAATGAAACGAAAGTCCAAACTACGTTTTAAGAAAAACCCATTTCAAATCTGCCATCCATGGTTTTAAATAAAACCTTTTATTTTTCCTGCCTTGGTTTTCACAAAAACCTTATAAATTTCTATGCTTTCCAAAATGTCATAAATGCTTATATATGAAATACTTTGGCCACCAAAACCAAATGTGATCCATGTGACATCAATGACAACATAAAATATCTCAAATTGCCAACATACTCTGGTTTCAACTTTGATTTAATAAATTTGAGAATTATAGTTGATATCTTTTATAGAAATTTGTTTGGATTTCATGATTCAAATATCGTTTTATTTATTTACCGGTCCAAACCCTACATTGAGAGGATTATTTTTGTCATTAAATATTTTATTCCATAAATATTTAATAAGCAAATAATATGAGAAAAACGTATTTATGAACTTGATTTTCAAAGTATAAAATTCACAGTTCATAGATCAGTTTTATATTAAAACCCTATGGATTATAATTAAAAGATTTGAAAATCTTACAATTTTAGGGTTAAAAATTATTACTTTATTTCATTTTCCAAATATTTTAATGTTGATCTTATATTTGGGATGAATAAATTGTTTTATACATAACTTTAATTTAATAAGGTTGAGAATTAGAAGTGATTTATTTTATTAAAGTTTGTTTGGATTTCATGTTTTAAGTATAATTTATTTATGCACAAATCCAAACATTACATTGAAAGATTATGTTGGTTATTAAATATTTGATTTCACAAATATTTAATAAACAAATATAATAAGGAAGTACATTTATGAACTTGATTTTAAATCATAGAACTCAATATTCATAAATAATCTTTATAGCAAACCCTATGAATTTATGATTAATAAGGTTTTTAAAAAACCTTATAATTTTAGGGTTAAACATTTTTATTTTATTCATTTTCTCAAACATTTTAATGGTGATTTTATATTTGAGATGAATAAAATCTATTCATTGATTAAACCTTGGTTTTTAAAGGTGAATATTTATAATCAGGGTTTATATCATCATTTGTAAATTTCACATACTTTAATTTTTATTAAGGTAATTGAAATTTCATATTAATTAAAATGCTAAGGCAAATTGTTATTTCAAATTAGTTTTGAAAGTATTTTCATCAATGGTATTGTTAAATTTGCATCAATAGATATTAATCATAAGGCATTTACTTTATCATTTAAAAGATAAAAAGTTAATGAGATATGCATGTTAGCAGTGATAAACTTAAATCAAATTACCTAGTTTCCCAGGCCCCTTGTTAACAACACTTGCAAACCAAACGAGTTATTCGAGTATTTCTTATACATATACGTAAGATATATTGAAACTCAAAATAAGAACCTTGGAGATATATACTATTCTTTGCAAGAGAGAACTTAACGTTCTAAGTTGTCGAGTGGTTTTGTGACTTGACAAAATCACACCTCAACAATATGGATCTTAATCACCCATTGCCAGCTAAAATAGAAATAGATATGGGGGATTTAACTTGGGTCCAACAAATAGACTATGAAGCGATCCCCTTTTGATGTAGGATTTATCATAAGCATGGACATCTTGCCCGGTTGTACCCTAAGAATATCCAAAAGGAGCCCATCCCATCGAAGGCTAATGGTAATGACGACAAGATGCCTGAGAAGAAGGTAGAATCTCAACCCACAACCTCAAGCCTAAATACACCAGAAGAGGGTTTTGAAGCACCTAAGAGAAAGAAAAAGCAAAAGAAGAAGGTGGCACAATCAAACCAGATAGAAGAGAGAAACCTAAATAGGTATGAAATTCTTAATAACCTAATGGACATGGAGAATGAGATAACTATAATGGGGAACCACAAGGGGAAAATCTACCCTCTAAAAATGTAGAAGTAGTCCAATAGATGATAACTCAACCAGTGTTGGAAACCAATATCCAACCCATCCCAAACCATATTGCCATAACAACTTTAGAGAACCTCAACCTTGCTATGGTCTTGGTTGATAAGGATGTCTCAATGAAAGATAGAGATAAAGATAGAGGGAAGCCTACTCTTGGAATTCAGCAAGCAGAGAAATAATTAAAAAACTCCCAAGCCAAGAGTGTGGGATGAAAATCAAACCAGGAGCAATTGGCAATGGAGGGTGACCAACTAGTAAACCAGGGAAGAGTAAAGTAGATTGATACTTATTGGGTTCCAGATTCCCAATGATTGTACAATCATGGAATATTAGAGGCTTAAACAATAGGTCTCATCAAATTGTTGTTCACAGGTTAATTGAAAGTCATCATTCAGATTTTATTCTCCTTCAAGAGATAAAATCTTCAATACATGTGATGGATAGAATAGCCAAGAAAATATGGAGATAGGTAGAGCATATGGTTGTAGCATCCCAGGGTGCTTCAGGGGGTATAGTGACTTTGTGGAATCCTCTAAACTAGACAACAATTGATCATGTTGTAGGAAGGGGGTTCTCACATCTCTCTTCAAGAGTAAGAGTTCAGGAGAACTTTTGTTGATTTCAAATTTCTATGGTTCAAAAAATTTTGGGGAGCAATGCCTCCAATGGGTAGTTTTACAAGCAAGTAGGATAGGAAAGGAAGAGGTGAATTGGATAGTGGTTGGTGACTTCAATGCTAAGCTTTCAGCTAGGGATCAGGAAGGGGGTATCCCATATTTGGATTAGGGGGACAAATTTATGATCTCTAGAGTAAATCAACTCAATTTGATTGATGTCCAGTGTGTAGGGCCTTCTCATACTTGGACAAACAAACAAGCGAGGTTGGAAAACAGGAAGGTAAAGTTGGATAGATTCTTGGTGTCCAAAGAGGCTTTTCTAAGATGGTCACTCAGGCTAGAAATTCTCAATCGTACAGAATCAAACCACTTTCCAATTCTCTTGGAATGGGATATGGACCATAAATATTTCTCTAAACCATTTTGGTTTGAGAATTTTTGGTTGGAAAAGGAGGAGATTAGGAATAAAATACCAGATTGGTGGGAGGAGGGGTGCCCTGCCCATGGGACAACATTGTTTGGAGTCTTTAAACAACTCCAACATGTCAAAGCTCAACTAAAAATCTGGAAAAGAAATAATAAATCAAACTTTTAGATTCAGAGAGTTCCATTGGTTGCAAGGATGGAGGAGCTAGCCACACTCTTTCAAACTAAAACAAACATAGAAGATTTGAAATAGGAAGATGAACTGGTCAAAAAAGAGTTAGAGAGTATAGACAAACAAGAGGAGATCTATTGGAAACAAAGAGCCAAAACTTCTTGGTTGCTGGAGGGGGACCAAAATACTAAGTTCTTCCATCACTCGGCCTCAACAAGAAGACACTCCAACACACTACCCAACCTAAAAGACCTTCATGGTAATGTGATGGACACTATCCTAGGTATGCAACAAGCTGCAAATTTCTACTTTGAAAATATTTTCTCTGCTTCTGCCCATCCTAATATTGTAGCGCAACAAGAGATACTTAATTGTATCCCATATATTATAACAACTGAACAAAACTAGGCCCTCTTTAGAACTATGGATCTAGAGGAGGTGAGACACATAGTTTTCAACATGAGAACCAATAAGTCCCTAGGCCCTGATGGGTTCTCGATTGAATTTTTCTAGGATTTTTGGGATGACATAGGGGAGGATGTAACTAGGGTAGTGGAAGAATCTCATGCAAATAAAAGCATGTTACGGGCTATGAACCATACTTTCCTTACTTTGATTCCTAAAGTGGGAGAGGCTTCCAACCTTGGAGACTTTTTCCCGATTGCACTTTGCAATGTAGTCTACAAGATCATTACCAAATTGATGGTTGAAAGGCTCAAGAAGGTATTGGATAGTATTATCTCTCTAGAGCAAGGAGGATTTATGGAGGGCCAAAAAATTTTGGATGGAGTAATCTTGGCACAAGAAGTAGTTCACACATTGCATCAAAAAGGTCGAAGAGGTATGTTTATCAAATTAGACATGTCTAAGGCCTATGATAGAGTCCCTTGGTAGTTTTTGGATCAAATGTTAGAGAACTTTGGTTTCTCTCAAGGCTGGAGAGAGTGGATCATGAGTTGTGTCTCTTCGACCTCCTTCTCAGTCCTCATCAATGGTATTCCCTCGGTTCCCTTTCAGGCCTCTAGGGGAATTTGATAAGGAGATCCTATATCCCCATACCTATTTATTATTCTTGTTGAAGGATTGGGAAGATTTCTTTGAAGGAACAAGCAACAAGGAGTTATCTCAGGAGTGCAAGTGGGAGCGGTGAATCTAACCCATTTACAATTTGTGGATGACATAGGGTTGCTTGGGGCAACCAATGTCAGGGAGGCAAGAGCACTCAAAGCTGCCTTAAATACTTATCTGGAAGCCATAGGCTAGGAAGTGAATGCAATCAAGTCCAAGGTAGTATTCTTTAATACTAAAAGGGGGATCCAAGATCAAATTCTAAACATCTTAGGTTTTTCTCAAGGCTCCCTCCCATTGGACTACCTAGGGATTCCACTCCATTATAAGAAGTTGAAGGTGGTAGAATGGAAAACACTAGTGGATAAAATTGGTGGGAAGGTAAATCATTGGATGCATCATTGGATTTATTTTGGAGGAAGAGTGACTCTTCTTCAATCAATGATTCAAGCAATGCCAATTTATAAGTTCTCTATCCTTGTGGCTTCAATTGGAATCTTGAGGGAGTTGGACTCGCTCATGCAAAAATTCCTTTGGGATGGCCCAAGGATGGGTAAGTGATGGGCTCTAGTAAGTTGGGATAAAATTTGCCAACCTAAAGCAAGCGAAGGATTAGGAATTCAAAAAGCAACATTGAATAACCAAGCTCTAGTAGGCAAGCTTTATTGGAGATGGATCTCTAATCAGGAAGCATTGTTTAGCAAAGTTATTACTAGTAAGTATTTGGGTAATATTCCCCATGAGGAAGCAAGTCACATTCCTATGAGTGGCCAAGGTTCTATTGTTTGGAAAGTGTTGAAATTAGGAGAGAAAGTGGTAAAACCAAGACTATTTTGGAAAGTGGGTAGAGGGGATAAAGCAAAATTTTGGACCAATTCTTGGGACCAATACCCCCCTTAATTTTAGAATTTCTAGAGTTGTAACCCCTTCAACAGAGCTTGGAGGCTAGAGGTTGGATTAAGATAACATGCTATCTACATACAAGGTATATTGGGACCTTCTCTCTTATGCAACTAAAGTAGTGGGAAGAGTGGCTAGTCCCGATCTCTTAGAATGTGTTATCACTTTTAGAGAGGATATTAAAGCAATGCCACCTTATAAGAAAGGAGGAAGAGGATAAGATAGCTTGGGGTCATGGAAATTTAGGCATCTATATAGTCTAGGATGGTTATAATGAATTGCTCCCTCCCCTCTAGTGTGGTTGGATGTTCCATGGGATAGAGTATGGTTGGCAAAGGGTTGGCCAAAAATCAATTTCTTTGCCTAGTAAGTTATGCATCAGAGCTTCCTTACTTATGATAACTTACAAAAGAGGGGTTTTCATGGCCCCTCTAAATGTATCATGTGCAATACCTAGGAGGAGACAATAGATCATTTGCTCTTCTAGTGTGACTTTGCCCTAAAGTTATGGAATCGATGGGTTGATCTCTTCAAGGCCTATCTCAATCAATAGTTAACACATACTAATATATGGGAGGTCTAGAAATGAAGAAGGTTAAAAAATAAATCAGTTTAGTTGGGTTGGTCTTTAGGTCCAAGCTTTATCTAGTGGCACATATGGTTGGAAAGAAATGCCAAAATTTTTAGAGAGGAATACACTCTGATAGAGCTAGTTTGGCAAAAAATATTAAACAAGGTGATAAAAATAGTAAAATCTCATGTGGGGGAGCAAGAAAATCAGCAAGGAGAGAATGATGCCATGAGGTAGATTCATGGGGCTTGGCAACCCCCACCCCTAGGCTGGGAAAAAATCAACATAGATGGAGCAACCAAGAATAACCTAGGGGCAATGGGCATTGGTTTCCTTAGAAGAGACTACAAGGGGAAGGTTCTTCATTGGGAATTGGAAGGCCTAGGAGTAGCAATAAATAATGAAGCAAAGGCTTTGGCAATCAGATAAGGCTCTCTCAATGCTTGGGAGAATGGAGTTTGAAAGATCATAGTGGAGTTTGACTCTCAAATTTTGGTGGGGTTGCTAGATGAGATTAGGAATTTTAGATTGAGTGCGTGGTGGATCAAGAACATGGTGAGTCAGATTAAAGCCATTTGGTAATAGTTTGAGGATGTCATTCTAGTTTATGTAGGCAAAGGGAAGAATGCAATGGCTAACTTTTTGGCTAAAAAGGGAAGTGAGCATCTTGTTGGATATCGGTTGAAATCTAATCAGAACAGGGATACTGTAGATTGGATGGAGGTGAACAAACAAGTTTTATTACTAGCCAACAGTGATTTAGGCAATGAAGTGTGTGGGACCAGGGTAGATGTTTATGATGATTAGCCTTTGGTCTGGCATCACATTGTTGCTTGTAGTGTTCTTAGTCCCAATTTGGGATAGCCCCCAAAGTCATGGTAAGAGAGAGAAGCAATTTTGGGTCCTCTAGAATAGTATTAATAAAAATTGTAATCAGGATAGGAGTTTCTGCTCTTTGGATCGCACTAAGAAATTTGTGGTCCAAGGAGATATTAGAGTTAGTTTTATTAGGATCCTAGGATTGGCCAAAAGTGGTAGGCCAATTATTGTAACTTTGAATGTCTTTTTAATACAATTTTCACCTTTTTTCAAAAGAAAAAATTGTAACAAAGAATTTATGCATAAAAAGAAGCAAACACAAAATTGAAACCCTTCCTACATAGTTCTCTTCACATTCTCAATATTTACCACACCAATTAACATATGCAAAAAGCAAATGGGCCTAAGACCCTACTTTAGATCCTTAAATAAATGCATATTAACCTGCAACAAAGTATTTATGCATAAATAGAACAAATGCAAAAATAAAAACCCTCATTTATGCATAAATAGAACAAATGCAAAAATAAAAACCCTCACTATTTAACTTTTTCTTCCCACCCCAATATTTACCACATAAATTAATATACCCATAAAGGAAATGAGTAGAAGATCCTACCTTTATAGTCACACTAATATTCAACTTACTTAAGCTTTCCTCCAATGCATAAGTCCTTTTGAGTAAATAATTCGTATACATATACATATCAGTCGTGAGGGTTGAACCCGGGTCACATCACCGATAATGCAAGTGGCGTCCTTGCCGGTAAAATAAGTCCTTTATTCTTACAATTCTTCCTCTCCTCCCAAACTAATTCAGATCTAGTCATTTCTCTTTCCTCTAACTCTTAAACAAATTTCTCATAACTAAAATAGAGTCTCTAATAAGAATCTCTTTAAAACTCTCTTAAAAAAATGGAGGGGAGCTCACTCATCTCTAAAATCATTGTTTTAATACATCTGAAATTTCTAATTTAAATATTTTTTAAATAATAATTATTAATATCTAGATCATGATTACAATTAATTACTATCATAAATTAATTATACATCTCAATAAAAAACAATCAATTGACAAAGGTTTGAACAACCATAATATAATTATTATATTTATTTATAATACTATGTATAATATAAATAAACATTATCAATTTATTTTATCATTAAAACTAAAACATTTAAATAAAATCACATAACATTATGAATTAATGTAAAGTTTACGTATACATAAAAATATAAACGCTTATAATCAAAGTCCAATAAATATTTAAATCCAAAGTTAAGAAGATACATCTATAACCCAAGGGTAAAAATGAAACATGCCATTTGCATCTTCTCAATAGATGAGAAGGTTCTCAACTACTCAGTTCACCTTGACAGACTTTCCTCAAGGTTTGCCAATCATATTGAAAAGGTGGTTTATATTCATGTCTAAAATCAAAAAATTTATACTATATACCAAAATTATATTTCTATGATTAAAAATTTATAAAATCACAGGTATCATGGAGAAATGGTAAATGGAAAGCAGTTATAAGTATGGAGAAATGGTAAATGGAAAGCAGTTATAAGTATTGACTTAAGTTCAAAGTCTTGCAGTGGACATTATTTTGATAATATGTTTTTTTAATCTTATATAATTAATTAGAAAAGTTCTTTCTAATATTTAATTTTCGATCAAGCATTTAATATATCAATAAAAGATTTTTTTTTTTCTTTTCTCTTTAATTAAAATCATTTGATATTAGTCAAGGGAAAAACCTTAAAGAAGTATAAAATGCAATTAAACTCATGCGCAAATGAAAAAATAATCTGGCGTGCTCCCACACGGGGATCAAAGGCATGCTGGTCCAGCTGGTCCTCCTTATATACAAGTACTTACACTATTGCATAAAAGCAACTATAACTTCTGTAGACATAATGAATAAACACCTCCAACATGATGCTGAAAATGTACTTCAGCAAACATAAATTTATGGATTTTAATCCTAGGAATAAAGAACAAAATGCAATCTGCTTTTCATTTCATACATAAATGAAACAAAGAAGAAAATGCAAAAGCAGCCTCTTGTTATAATTTTATAATTCATTTTGCATTCTAAATGAGTTGCTCTCAGCATCTCAGCGACACTATGAACACATTTGCGTTGTTCAGTTAGAGCCCTACATCAAAAGAGCATGAACTGCCATGGTAAAAAGCTGTTGTTTAAGGATGAACTGCCTGGTGATAAGTAGGGCAACAAATTTAGTCTATACTTTGTATCTCCCTTGATACAAGTTGCAAAAGTTTGAACCATAAAATATGCTATCAGAGGACGCAATTATAAATGTACAATGTAGAAATATTGAAATACAAATTACTAAAGCCCCAAAGGAAAAAATGCAATCCTTAACTACAGCCTACTAAATGTTTTAAAAATTGCTGCTTATTATTGGTGTCAGTTAATAATACTCAAACCCAGAGTGGGTCTAATTGTCGAACTACAGCAAAACACCGAGGAAATTTGAGCTGAAAAATTAGTTTGGTCCTGATAAGTCATTTGAACTGCATAGTTGCAGAATAAATTTTAAGGGATGCCCAAAGGACTTCAGCACGTGTGGAGACGCTTTGTAAAAGGATTCATCTAAATTGCACATTGTACCAAATCAACTAACTTCCAAAAAATTGAGGACATTTGCAAAAAAGCATCCAATGCACTTGGGGTGAACTTTCTAGCAAACAGCAGGTAACATATAGAAATTATATGGTTATCGTAAGTGCATTTCTTCCCATCACGTATATTCCTCAGAAACTTATCTCCCATTCAAGCATGGCCGTGTCAGAGCCACCCCTTGACCAATCAATCTATGTTTCACTTCTGTACGAATTAAGGAAGTAGCTAAATATGATGAGAGAATGCAAACCTTCAATATAATGGTGAAGATGTACTTCCAGTAAATATAGCTGCATGGTTGTGTTTAAAGGAGTGAAAATTAAAATGTAATCTGCTTTTCATTTGAAGCACACATGGAACAAAGAAGAAAATGCATATGCAGCCTCTTCTTCCTATAATTTTAGTATCAACTTCATATTATAAATGAGCTGATCACAGCATCTCAGCTTCACTGTGGACACATTTGCGTTGTTCAGTTAGGTGCGTACATCAGAAGGGCATGAACTGCCACGGTGGAAAGCTGTTGTATAAAGATGTCCTCCAGCATTCACACAGACACCACGAACTGATAAGTAGAGCAACAGATTCTTTTATGTTTTATAGCTCCCTTTGGGAAGTTGAAAAAGTTTGAACCACAGAACTTGCAACCAGAGGATGCAATTATGAATGTACAATGTAGTGATAATGAAACACAAATTATTAAGCCTCAGAGGCAAAGAATATAAAAATCAACTACGGCCTACCAAATGATCTTTAACTATTGCTGCCCATGATTGGTGTCAACTAAAAATGCTCAAACCTAAAGTGGGTCTAATTGTAGAACTACAGCAAACGCCAAGGTGGAAATTCGAGCTGCAAAACTAGTTTGGTCCCAATAAATCATTTGCACTGCAAACTAGCTGCAGAATATATTTTAAGGGATGCCCAAAAGACTTGAGCATGGATTGAGACCCTTTGCAAAATGATACATCTAATCCTTCTAGATAAATTGCATGTACCAAATCAATTAAATTCCAAAACTTTTGAGGACATTTGCAACAAAGGGTCCAATGCACTTGGGGAGAACTTTCGGGCAAACAGGTGACATATGGAAATTGTCTCGTTATTGTATGTACATTTCTTCCCATCACGAATCCTCCTCAGAAATTCTTCTGTGATATCTCCCTTTCCAAACGTGGCTGGGTGAGATCCGCCCCTTGACCAATCAACCCATGTTACACTTCTGTTAGAATTAAGAGAACCAAGTTGCATATACACAAAGGTTGGAAGGTAATGCTCATCAACATAACAAGATGGCCTGCAATGCATCTCGAAAATTGGATAATATTTGGTGTCAGAGACTATGCTAAGTGCCATTTTGCGGTTAACTTCAAACCACTGTGAACCTTTTCGCCATTGCCGTAATGATATATCTGGGGCCATGTTTCTGTTGTAGCGTCCCCTTCCGAATTGCGATGGATCATCAAATGAATTCACAAAACTGTGATGTGACTTTGTCAAGTAATTGTAAATTGTAGTGAAGTTAAATACAGGGATGCAAGTCTCTGACAGAAGTATAAATCTCTCATTTGAAAAGTCAAGTAAAGCATTTGCAAGAAGTCGTCTTTCTGCATCAAACATATTTGATTGTCCCCATTGTACAACCTGCAGGTATACACAATAACTTAGCAAGGAAAAGTAACTAAATAACCTCTTCTCACCATCATCAAATATGGGAATAGCACCAAAAGAAGACATGAAAATATCAAATATCACAATTGACAAAGAAGCAGTACACATGTGATAATATTACCCTAAAGAATTGTTTTAATTAGATTTATGGATCATGCATCTACAGGCACCCTTTACATCTTGACATACAATATATAGACCCAATACTAACGAAACTCTCAAGGCAGCAGAGCTATTTTTCCATTAAACACACATTTCCAATTCCAATTTAAATTTACAAAAAAAATGTTTGGCGAAGGGCACTCCAACATGGTAGACAGCTTGATTCCGGATTGACTATTTGATATTTTTGACAAGAAATCTTCATTCAGCTTACAAAAGCCTTTCAAATACATGGAGATGGTGCACAAACATATCCAGCTGACAACGAAAATGATTGAATACAAATTACCTAAATAGCATGTTTAAAGTCTAGAGCATTTGACAAAAGCTGAAAAAAGCATGAAACTAGTACAAAAGAAAATCTCCATGACAAGATAAAAACAATAACGGGTTTCATGTATGAGACCCCTCATGAGAAAAAGGTTAATTTTCAATTTACCCTAAATATATTGTTTTAATTTGACCATCTGATAATCCTCACCTATGCCCTCCCATAAGTGCTATGGATTAACTTACATAAATTTTGAATCAGAGACATAGACCCCATCTCTCCAGGCACCTTACACACCTCGACAGACAATACATAGAACTGTATTTTAGAAACTTCCAAGCTGAAAATATTTTTTAACAAGCAAATAAAATATTATATTAATAATTTATTAACAATGCAGACCTATGGTATGTCTGCCTAGAAGCTTCAGATTGAAAAAATAATAATTTAAAAGGAATCAACATTATAAATTATTTCTTTGCTCTGGTGATTTTCCATTCTTTTATATACACATTGTGAATATTAAGGTAAAATTTATAGAATGTGTTCAGTGGAAAAAGTATTAAGACCTGAAATTCCAAGGGAATCCCATTTAGACATACAAAAGGAGTCATAGATGCATTGCATTATGGTGTTTAAATACTAAACCTTGACTAGTACAAAGCTTTCATTACTACCATAACCAAAGCTTCTAACCAAAAGAGCCACTAATGTGCTTGACAGGCTGACAGCATAATACAGACATCTGTCAAAACAAGGAGCTTATAAACCTAGTCATATTACAAAAATGCATAGAAAGTAGATAAAAAGACAAATATTAGTGTGCCCATGGACCTGCTAAACCTTCCATGAAAACATATCCAAACAGTAAGACCAATTTTCATTGTGTATGCACATCTAGTTAGGATAGGTGTTGTTATGTTTACTCCCCAGAAGCTGCATTAATTTCTTCAGCTCACCTTGGTCATTCAATGGCTGAACATAAAGACTTCATTCCTAAAAAGAGAGAAAATTGGTTGAAGAGGTGGGTGAAATAACAAATGCCTTATATATTTCCTTCATTGTTATTTGCATCCATTAAACTCGAAAGTAGTCAGCAAGCTCGATCTTTGAATCATAAGTTGATGCTTAAAGCTCAACCCAAAAACACACATAGTATCCTGAAACACACATAGTATCCTGAATTCCCTGAAAATATGAATCTTCAGTATGATGGTGGTTATTATTCTTGATGTTTTATATGTAGTACACATACCCCCAAACCTGCATACCTAAGTTTTGGTAGTCTACTCCATGTACTCCATCCTCCTACTCTAGATAGCTCTGCACCCAATGTGGGTTATAAATCATTATCAAATTCAAATAATTATTTGACCTTTGTAAGTATCTAACTCTAGATAGGGAGATGTACATCATAGAGTCATCATGTAGTTGAAATGTCATAAAGATTTACAAGTTTTCAGGGACCAAAGAAGTGGGCCAGCTTACAAAGACAGGTGTGAGGGACATATTGGGAGAACACCCAAAATTTCAGGAATTGTTAGCAAATGGCATCGTCCTCCAAATGTCAAGATACCAAAAGGCATTGAATCCTCAAGTACCGCAGTGGGCTACAATGGTACATTTGAGAGGACATGAACCTCTTTGAATTCAAGACATTAGGAGAAGCATACAAACATGTCAAATTGGAGCAGAAGCACAAAAAAAGGAGCAACTAACAACCAAAACACTAAGTACCACCCAAAGAAAGGCAAACGTGACACTCCAAAGAATCAAGACAAAAGGAGTCAAACCCAAAATCAGAATTGGAAATATAAAAATTAAAATAAAAGACCTCCCAAGAAAAGAATCCCTTAAAGTCCAAGACTAGCAAATGGTGCAATTATCACAAGCGCAACCAACATTCGAGGGAGAAGTATCTAGCAATTCAGTCATTATTTGTTGAGTTGCAACCCTCTAAATCCACTGCCTCCACATCCATAGGCTAAGGACAGAGGGAAGCAGATCATGGAAGTTGAACCAAGTGTGACCATTGCCACCTCGCATTGTACAAGAGGGGTCACAAGAGGAGGAATGCTTGTTTCACAAATAAATGTGGGTCAAGGGTAAGCCACTAAATTTCATTGTTGATAGCAGGATTCAAAAAGGTTTGATTTTTGCTCAGATTGTGAAGGATTTGAATGCATGTCACACCACACCCACAAACATATAATGTTGAATGGCTACAACAGAGGAGAAACATTCGTGTCACTCAACAATGTCTCCTCTCTTATGCCATCAAACCCTTCCAAGATGAAGTTTTGTGTGATTTTGTGCCCTTACATGTTTGTGATGTGATTTTGGGCCAACCATTCATGTGGAAGAGGCATAGTGTGTATGAGTCTAGGCCCCAAAGTGGCATCGTCACTGTTAGAGGTTAGTGCTTTAGGATCCCAAATGTATCTACTACTTTTGTTTCCTTAATCAATGCCAAACAATACAAGAAGATAGCCAAAACAAGGAAATTCATTTTGTTAATGATCAAGCCGCAAAGCAAAAGGAGGATTGTTGCCACATCAATCATGGGATTTGCATAGTAGAAGCAAATGGACCGAATTGTAGCAGAATATAATGACTTGTTCAAGTCACCAATTGGGGTTCCACTTCATTGTGAGGTAAAGCATTCCATTGATTTAGTTCCTAGCTCTCCTTTGCCTAATGCACATGTTTATCACAAATTAATCCTTGAAAATGATGAAATTAGGAGGCAGAACCAAGATTTGATTTATAAGGGGCACATCAGACCAAGTGCTTCACCATGTGGTAGTCCAACTATCTTGGTTCCCAAGAAAAATGGAACGTGGAGACTTTGTATTGACTACAGAGCTTTGAATAAAATCACTGTGAAGAACCACCATCCACTCCCTTAGATAAATTACTTGATGGACTAGCTCTGTGGTGCAAAGTTCTTCACCATCTCAAATCTCACTGTCATCAAAAATCCATAGATCCCACTAACATATGGAAGAATACATTCAAATTCAAGGAGGGCTTATTTGAGTTCCTGGTTATGCCTTTCGACTTGATCAATGCACTTGCCACATCCATGAGGATGAATGATGACATCCTTTGTCTTTATGCCAACTCATTTGTGGTAATCTACTTAGATGGCATTCTCATCTACAATAAAACATAGGAGCAACATCTGCAACATGTTCAACAGGTACTTAGACTCTTCGAAGAGACAAGTAATATGCTCATTTGGAGAAGTGCTCATTAGGCATGACGAAAATATAGCACCTAGGGTACATCATTGACAAAGGAGTCCATGTTGATCTTGAGAAGATTTTGGTAATTAGAGATTGGCCAAACCCAAAAACTTTGATAGAGCTTTGCAACTCTTTGTATAATATCAATTTCTACCAAATATTTATATTAGTGTTCTCACATATTGCTTGGCCACTACACCAAGTGACCAAAGGAGGCACCAAATCCAAGTTCCATTGGGAGATTTACAAAAAAGAGCATAGTTGAGAAAATCGAAATCGGATCGAGATCAACATGGAAAAAGCAATCGAGAACAATTAGGAATCAGCAAAATAATTGGGAAAATTCGACAAAAAATCGGCAAAGAAAAACCCGAATAAAATGCAATTTTTTCAATGGGAAAAAGCTCTTTTCATGAATATCACAATTTTTTGGAAAAAGTCAGCAAAAATCGTCAATTTTTCAAAAATCGGGATTTCAATGCTTTTTGAATCAGCAACCCTGCTGAATTGGAAAAAATCAGATCGGATAGGGATTAAATCGGGATTTTTGTAACTATGGTAAAGAGCATTTTGGAAGCTAAACAACCAATTGTGTTCAGCTCCTACACTTTCCCTCCCTGATCTGTAGCAACCTTTTGAGGCAATGGATGATGCATCAGAATGTGCATTGGGAGTTGTCCTCACACAGCACGGGCATCCGGTTGCCTATCACACTCAAAAAATTCAATGAATCAGTTTGAAAATACCCCACACATGACAAAAAGTTCTATGCCAATGTCCAAGCATGTAAATAGTGGAAGGACTACATCTTGGGAAAGGAAACCATCATCTAGACCCCATACAGATCATAGACCTTTAGAGTTCACACCGAAAAATTCAATAAATCAGTTTGAAATTACCCCACACATGACAAAAAATTCTATGCCATTGCCCAAGCATGTAAATAGTGGAAGGACATCATCTTGGGAAAGGAAACCATTGTCCATACAGATCATAGACCTTTAGAGTTCATTCAGACATAGAGTAAGCTAAGTGAGAGACATCAATAGTGGGCCATATATCTATAGTTGTTTCATCTTATCATCAAGCATAAGAAAGGAAGTGTCAATTAAGCAGCAAATTGTTTGGACCGACCTCCAATCATAACACATTGCACCATTCTTGATTCCTGAGGACGTGAGCCATCTAATTGGTCTTCCCTGTATGAAGTAGATTTTGATTTTGTAGATACATATCAAGCTCTTTGTGTGGGTAAGCATGTTCCTGATTTTTATTTGCAAGATAACCTCCTCTATCACATGGGACATATTTGTGTACCAGCTAGTGAGCTCTCAAAGATGATTTGGGAAGCACACTTCAGCAAAGTAGCACGTCACTTTGGGATGGAGAAAATGTTGGTAGTTTATCAAATGTACTTCTATTGGCACCAAATGAAGAATAACGTTGAGAGGTACATCAAGTCATGTACCCTGCACTGTTGTCAAACCAACCAACAAGAAGCAAGTATTGGATACACCAGTGTTGGTGCCATCCAAGCCTTGGGAATTTGTCTCCATGGATTTTCTCTTAGGTTTGCCCACATCTAAGCATGGTAATGATTGTGTTTTTGTAGTAGTTGATCATTTTTCAAAAATGGCTATAATGATTCCTTGTAAGAAAATCATTTTAGTTAAGGAGACTACTACGCTCTATTTTAGTCATGTGTGGCTCAAATTTGGCTTGCTAGACCGGGATAGTAGATCTAAGCATTTTTTGGTCCACCCTATGGAGCATGACGGACACCAAGCTAACCATCTCCATAGCCTTCCATCCTCAAACTAATGGCCAAAAAGAAGTTGAGTCAACTAATGGTACATCTTTTTCAAATGTACAATTCCAAGTACCCATGCACATGGGTAGAGAACCTCCCCTACATTCAACATGGATACAATTGAGCTTTGCATAGCTCTACCAAACATAACTCATTTCATGTATGTTTCGGGTTCCAACACTTAGCACCCATTGATGTAGCTCTCTCTATGCAATCCAAGAAGCACTCACCTCATGGAGAGAAAGAAGCAAAAAAAGCAACACGGTTTGTGAAACAAATTCACCATATCCAAAAAGTCCATGACCTCTTGGAGAAGACAAATAAAAAATACAAGCAACGCCACAACCAACGTCAAGTCCCATATCAATTCAAGGTTGAAGATAAGGTATCGTTACTTGTTGGTTACGAATCTGCCACTAGGAAAGGATTTAGTGAAATGCGCCCTAGATTCGCCCACCAGATTGAAAGGCCGGAAGGAAGGAATGCCTTCCGTGCCAATCTCCGGAGAAGGTCGGCTTCCTATGTGTTTTCTCAGATGTTTTAAGCTCAGAGTGCAAGAAAGGAATTAAAAATGCGGAAAGAAATACAAATATGATTTGAGTTGGGTGGGGAGGATAAGCAGCACGGCAACGATCAATCACCACTACTAACAGTAATTAAATACAGAATACATTACAGAAACTACAACTGTCATACATTCTATGTATCCTCTAGCTATGCATTCCAAGAATACTTAATCATCAAATACCGGTATCCAGATAGCAGAATAACAGTAAGCAATAAAATAAGCAACATGAGGCAGAAATGCTAAGTAAAGGCAGCATAAAGAACTATAACAACAAATAGAGCCAAGTGTATCTTGCATTCAGAAGCAAACGTATAGCTACAATGGTTCCCTAGCAGGATATCCCCCTTCTCCCCTTACAATGATGTGGTGCGGCTATTTATAGCGCAATTTCCCCCCGATTACAACTCTGGGCACAAAATCCCAGACCCGACAATAGCTGACAAAGCTGACAAAAGCGGGCACAAGAGCTGTTGATGTTGACTCCTGCAGACAGGGACTGTACTTGCAGCAAGGTCCACCTAAAAACTTGGTAGCTACGTGGCAGTGCGGTTGATGAAACTTTGAGTCAGCTTGAATGCGAGTAGCTGCGGTAGATGGAACTTTGAGTCAACTTAAATGCGGGCAGATGCGGTAGATAATTTGGCCCACGCTTGTCCCTTTCCTGTCACATCTTTGGCTCGAATCCCGAGGCTAGACACTTGTCAAATTCTGATGAGGGACATATCTACCTTGAAAGGCAGTCTCTATTTCATGTCCGACTTCGCTCGGGATCAGAGCGCAATTAGACAGCGCAAGTGGGGAACAGCGCAGTTGGGGAGGCCTCCGTGCCTTAGACAGTTTTTGGGCTGCTTGAAAGATTCTGCCCAAGTGCGCACAAGTCAGAGGGCGCAGCCCGACTTCACTGCGAAGTCGAGTTGCGCACCCAGCACTTAGTGATTTTTGGCTGTTGTTCAAACTACGCACAGGAATGAGGGCGCAACCCGACTTCGCTGCGAAGTCGGGTTGCGCTCTGGCACTTAGCCGATTTTCAGGATCCGCTGCTTCCCAGGTGCACACAGGAAAGAGAGCGCACCCCGACTTCGCTGCGAAGTCTGGTTGCGCTCCCGCACTTAGCCGATTTTCAGGATCCGCTGCTTCCCAAGTGCGCACAGGAAAGAGAGCGCACCCCGGCTTCGAAGCAGAGAGCGCACCCCGACTTCGCTGCGAAGTCGGGGTGCACTCCCGTACTTAGCCAAAATTTCGGTCCTTTTGGTCCTCTTTCGCACTTCGCATTCCCGAGTGTGCTCGAACTTAAGGGCACACCCCGACTTCACTGCAAAGTCGGGTTGCGCTCTTAGACTTAGAAACTTTTAGGGACCTTTTGCTCTGTTTTGGGAATTTGACCGAAGAAAGTACAAGGGGAAAAAGGGGAAATGAAACTGACAGAAGGGGAGAAAGGGGATAGTGGAGAAAGGGAAAGGAGGAGGAGGGAAGGGAGAGCAGCATACTTACAAAAAACGAAAACATGGTACCCCATGCAAAATGTGGCAACAGTTACATCTTCAAAAAGAGTGACTTAAAAAACCTATTTTTTGGTCCTAAACACACTACCAGCGCGGCATAACTTTGTGCTCGAGACTCAATTTTAATCCATTCAAGAAGCGTTAGAAAGCTTAGAGGGAGAACAACAATTTCAACAGGCAAACCTGTCTAGATAGGGTTGTCAACAATTCCATGGAAAAAAATGTTGCACAAACCCTCAAAAATGTAAAACAAAATATTTGCTAAAAAATAGTAAGTTTCTATTTTTAGATTTTCATAGCCAAAATGCATCTCTAGCCATGTTGACACATCAATAGAAAACAAATCACAAACGAACAAATCAATATGTACATAATTTTCATTTGATATGTACTTTGTAACTCATTGAAGGTAAACCACCACGTTTTCATATGGGTAATCACTTATGGAAAGTGAACCACCACATTTCTATGCAGTAGATTTTCCATATTCAATACACCAAAAATATTGTATAAAAAGAGATGCACTCTAGCCTATAAAAAGCAGGAGCAATGGATGCAATGTTATAGCCTCACATCTCTTCTCAATGATTGTTTGCATTGTACTATGTTTTCTAAGCAATAAAATCATTATTTTAGGTGTTCTGATTTGTTATACTCCATTATTTCTGAACCACACTCTTTCTTAATCTTTCTAAACTTTCCAGATAATACATGGTTGTAGATACATAGAAGGAAAACACAGTAAAAATGATTTATACAATTTAATTTACTATAGGACATTGGAAAATTAGATGCATAAATTAGGCTCTGTTTTCCAAAAAACGAGTTGGATCAATAAGATCAAGTTCATAATTGATGGATTGATGAGCATGAGAGCTCATTGGTAGTGTCGTTGCTATTGGACCAGATGACGTTTATGCTGAATAAGACCTTGATACACATGAGGAAGTTTCTGAAGGTCTAATGCATGAGGAGCTGATCCATACATGACAATTCTTCTATCTTTGCATAGCTTTCTATAGAATCTTCTTGCTTTGGCACTATAAGCTGCCAATTGCTGTATCAGAAGAACATCTCATTTGGACAGATCCTTGTTTTTCTTGTACCATAAACTCCTTTGTTGGATTTATAAATAAGTGGGACCTCACCCTTGTAGAGGTCTCCCAGTACATTATCACCACATTTATTACATATCTATTGACAAGATTTACCTCTACCCACACTCCCTAGCTTTGTGGAATTCCTCAAAAGAGGAACATCATCATTTCTAACCATTTTTTTCTTATGGAGTTAATGTAGTTCAAACTGCCGAGGGAAAACTAAAAATCATCTATGGAAATTAAATAAGCTAGGAAGCTAAGGGAAACTAAGAGATCTTCCTATCTCACCTTTAACTTGGAATTATTGCTTCCACCCACATCTTCTCATTGTGAAAACAATCCCCGCTGCCATTACCTCTTTCAATTATAAAACCTCCCATATTACTACCTACCTTCACTTTCCAAAAACTCTCTCCATACTGCTGACCTCTTTCAACTGCATAAACTCTTCTCCATGCTTACCACCTCCTTTATTAGCCACAAATCCTTGTTGCTGTTGTCTGCCATTTATAAATCCCTGCCACGCAGGGTACTGTAGGTACTACTTAGAATCATCCATGGACCAGCTGCATAGCATTTTTTTCTTTTCTTTTTAACCTTGTAACAATTTCTAATGTTGTAAAATAATATTTCATGATTATTATTGAAAATAAATAATAAAAATTATTTATATAATACATGTTGGTTTAGGAGTGAAAAATAGTTGTATTGCAATGCAACAAAAATGAGAATGGGTCCCAATACATATTATCTTCTTCTGCAATGTGTAAGATTGTTCAAACACTGTATAACCTAAGTGGGCCTGATAGTGAAGGCTTGGGTACTTCATATATGAGGCTAAGGTTGAAATCCAAAAGAGGTAGGGTCTGTACACCAAATTCATTTAAATAGACAAAATACAGGCAGGGCTCATTTCAACCCCATATAAATCCAATTTTTTTGCCCATGGGATTGATTCTGACTGGTAAAAATGTTTGACTCACAAGGATCTCACCAGGGTCCAATTCCCATGGGTGTTGTGATAGTATAGTTTTTTGTAATACCACTATGTGGTTCATTGAAATACCACAATAACGTGATCGTGATGCAAAATGGATGAGGCCTGTTTTATTCCTGTACAATCAATTTGGAAAAAGAAAAAACAACCATTGTTCAAACACTTTGGCTGACATTTGTCCCATTACCTTAAAATACCTAATTATACGACTAACTTAACAAACAATAAATAATTTTTGACTTATTAAGTCAGTGGGCAAATCTTGGTGATATGATGGACAGAGCCAAACCCATTCTTGGCAATAAAGTGAAAGACTATTGGAATAAAAATTAGAAAACCTGACACTGTTTTCTAAAGTTTACAGGATGACAAGGCACATCTCTGAAACGGCTACTGGGGCCCAAAACACATCCTCATGAAACATAGACATCTGGAGGTGAATGCGCAATGAAAAAAATGGAAGAACTTTGGAGAATGGTTTGTTTTAAATGAAGTTTGGAACTAAATTCTCCAAGAACAGGTAACGCATCTCCCTTCTGTTTGATGATAACATAATCAAATGGTAAAAGGATCCCGCCGGCTGCTTCAGAGTTAAATCAGGCTATAATGCCTTGTCTAGCATCTGCCTATTGATACAAAACTCCAAGAATATGGAACCATTTTGGTTTGCTAAAGGCAAATACTTTTGCATGGCTTGCATGTGCAGAAAAAAAAGCTGGCATGGTCCTTCACGATGCTTCTTATCTAAGAGTAAATCAGAGACAACTGTTCACCTGCTCATTTTGTGCCCCTGTTCACCTGCTCATTTTGTGCCCCTGTGCGCTTCAGGTTTGGTCACTTTTGATTATTCAGAAATTTGGTTTTGTCTAGGCATGGCCAAGATCTCTTGCTGATGCTTTTGTCTCTTGGCCTCATGGTAGTTTTAATTTGGAACCTTTATTTTCTATTGCTCCTTTGATAATATGGCATTTTAGGAAATCAAATGGCATTAACTCAACCAGTTACATTCCTCAACTTTCTCGGTTCATCCAAACCCCATAAGGGGGCGGAGGTCCAAGATTCAAATCTCGGGCCTCGCCGGACTGAACGCTTGTCCCTTTCCTGGTGCTTTCAGCGGCGTAAAAGGTTTAAAATGATTGTGGCATGGTGGTTATAGGGGCGGACTGCGCGAAGATCTGTGTGGCGGCTTCTAGGGCGGACAGCGCAAAATACTGTGGCAGCCATAAAAGCTGGACAGCCTGCCCGGATTCGTGGCGGCTACCGATTCCACCATGTAAATTCAAAAAAAAAAAAAAACATTCCTCAACTTTCAAGGAGGAGACCGAGGGTCAAATCTTACCATGCGATACATGTATAATGCCAAGCTGTTGTAATACCACTATGTGATCATGATGTAATAGTGGTGGATCCCATTTCAATCCCATATGACCCATTAAAATATATATATATATATGGCATATGAGACCAAGGGTCAAATCTTACCATGCGATACATGTATAATTGCCAAGCTGTTGTAATACCACTATGTGGTCATGATGTAATAGTGGTGGATCCCATTTCAATCCCATATGACCCATTAAAATATATATATATGGCATATTAGGAAGGTGCAAAATGGAAGGATCTTGAGAGAATGTACTCATCCTGCCATATGGGTAGCAAGCAGTGTTGAAGCTGTGCCATATCAGTGCAAGCATTAATTTCAATACTAAGGGAAAACGTTTTCTACTTTTTCTTTTTCTTTTTTTCTTTTTTTAATTTGTGGAAAACATCCCAAAAGGGTAAAACGTTTCTACTTGGGACAGACTAGTCATTGCTAAACAGAAACTGCTCAAACTCTTTGTTTAGGCATGGCCAAGATCTCTTGCTGATGCTTTCATCTCTTGGCCTCATGGTAGTTTTAATTTGGAACCTTTATTTTCTATTGCTCCTTTGATAATATGGCATTTTAGGAAATCAAATGGCATTAATTCAACCAGTTAAATTCCTCAACTTTCAAGGAGGAGACCGAGGGTCAAATCTTACCATGAGATACATGCATAATTGCCAAGCTGTTGTAATACCGCTACCTGGTCATGATGTAATACGGCTGGAGGCCATTTCAATCCCATCTGACCCATTAAAATTTATATATATATATATGGCATATTAGGAAGGTGCAGAATGGAAGGATCTTGAGAGAATGTACTCATCCTGCCATATGCGTAGCAAGCAGTGTTGAAGCTGTGCCATATCAAAATGTGCAAGCATTAATATCAATACTAAGGAAAAAAGTTTTCTGCTTGGGGCAGACTGGTCATTGCTATAAGAAACTGCTCAAACTCACTCCCTGTTAAGGACCAAGTTGGAAGAGATTGGAATCAAGGACACTGGCTTGTTCCACCAGTGTGTTTCAAGCAACTAAATTTTAGTGGGGCTTCGCATGGCAACCCAGTCCCAGCAGAAACAAGTGGTATAATCTAGTGTTCTCTTGGATCATATACTGCTGCCTCTTCTGTAAATTTGGGCAGCAAAACCATTAATTTGACTAAAGCAAATGTGTTGGTGGAAAGACTCAAATTGGCTTGGACGAAGGGATCAAGAAACTTGTTATAGAGAATCTCTCAAATTATAATAGGAGCAATGTGCTGAGGCAGTTGTCTCAACTGAAAATAGGATTCTATTCTCAGTCAAGGAAAAGCACTGATTCGAGAGTTCAATAACATTCAGTGGCAGGAAGGTTATCGAGAGGGGAACACAGAAGCTGACCTGCTTGTCAATTATGAGGCAGACTCCCAAGTTCCACTGATTCAGGACTTAGTTTTGAATTAGGACAAGCTAGTGGATATTGTAGTCCATTAAGCAAGCATCCAATAAAGGACATCTTTCTATGGTCAAAGTTTTTGGTAGCATGTTTTGGCTTTCACTACTCAGTGTAGAGCAAACAGTTCTCACAGTGAAAATCAAAAGAAGCCGTCATTCCAAGGAAGCTACTGTTTGTCAGGTAAGAGATATCCTTCAGCTAGAATCTACAATACTACAGCATTCAAAACAAAAGACTACTTTGCTGAAGAAACAAAACAATGAAATGGCAAGTGTGGGATCCAGCAATGGCCCAGTGAATTTTGTCTAAGCCTCGTCCACACCTTTCTCTGCCTATATATATATGTGTGTGTGTGTGTGTGAGTAGATGACAGCTATCAATGAACTCATAATTTTTGCCCCAGGCAATGTTGGATGGAGAGTCTTTGTTCTAGCAGTGGTATGATCAAAAAGGATTTTTGCCATGATGTAATTTTATCAAAACTAATATTTACCCTGTGCATTGGTGATTTTGAGTTATGGGCTTTTTTGGAGTGGGTAACCCTTCTGAGTTCTAAAACCCATTTGCCAAACTTAAAAAAGAAACACAATCTTTAAATAATTCGACTGAAAACAACACATAAAAATGCTATGTTAGAACATTTACATTGTCATAAGTACAAATTCCAATCAATATTGCAATACAAATATGCAACAATATTAGGGACTAGCTGTTTCATGGCACTTATTTTGGAAAAAGGTTAACATCTCACTAGTTACTCAGTATCGAACAGTAATTAATGATTTTAAAGGACGCAAGAGCCTATTTTAGTATTTTCTTGACAGTTTGATTGTTTTCTTAAAGCAATCTTTGTTGAAATTTTCTTCTTATAATGTCAAATTTGTTTAGTGGGATAAAGTGTTCTTTTTTAAGCATTTCTCATTTAATTTTTCTACTTAAATCTTCTTCTAAAAAATATGGGGGACAAGAATGAATTTAAAAATCAAATGCTATTGTATGGCAAAACCTAAACCACACGGAAGCAGCCAAGAAATTAGAACCAAATACAAAATTAAAATGAAAAATCACTTCTCAATAAACTCCCTAAACTGACATAATGATAAAATTCAGGGGAAAAAATAGATGACGCATAAGCTAAACTTTTCTTTAGAAAATGTGAATGAAAGATGCAAAAAAGTGAAGGCAAGGAACTGAATCAACAAAAAAAACAGAAGAATAAAGCAACTGCATAATTTCTAATGAAATGTTGAAGATGTTTCACAAATATAAATAATGTTGTGTAGGTGAGTCTGTGTGTAGCAGGTTTGAGACAAGACAAATAATTCTGGAGATAAAATCAAGGCATCTTTGCATGCCAAAATAAACGCAGATGTAGAAAGAAGACTAATGTTACTAAAGTCTGCTTGTGATTAAGGGTCCATGTCACACATAGTGCATAAGATAAGTTTACTGACAATTTGGGTGGAAGCCTAGGGTTGACTACCTGGTGTGCATAGCAATAAGCTTATCAGTATCAAAGCAACAGACCCTCAAACTTAGACCAAATATGTAATGTCCCGATTTCACTAAGCACGTGTGGGACCCATGAGCCCATTTCTATACTTCTCGGTGGGTGAGGGATGATTGCTAGAGAAGTATATATTGGTGAGGATTGGTTTCATTTATTTGTCCCTGGTATTTTAATGAGTTTTGGATCATTTCCTATATTTTAGGAGGTCAGTTGGAGACGAGACCATCACCCTTAAATTCCTCATAGAGGATTTACCCTAAAGGTACCTTTTTACTGTTGACATTGTTCATGCCCTTGGAGATTTTTAAGTGTACATTTTCATTATAAGTGCCCTAGGAAAAACTTATTCCTATTTCTTAGAAGCTTTTGGAGGGCTTCCGGAGACAGGACCATGTCATGCAGCCTGTCATTGGATTTGGGGGTGAGTCAGCTGTTCAGAATACTTTATTTCAGGTCTTTCGGGCAAGTGATTCTCCAGCTATGACTTATTTCCTGACGAGGGATCAGGGTTTATCAGGTACTTAGGCAATTTAATGTTATTACACTAGTGCGATATTATGTGGTAATTGATTATTAACTTCAAATTTGACATGTCCGAAGTGATATTAGTGTCATATCAAAAAAAAATAATCTCTATTCATTTCTATTGACACTTGAGCTAGGTGCCTAGGGTTTGGAGCATGTCAATGAATAAATAGAGGCGGCCCAACCTTTGAGAGATTTATTCTATGATTATATCACATTTTTCAGACCTAGAGAGGGTGGCTACTCCAAGCAGCACTCATCTACTGATTCAGGGACGAAAACCCTTGGATCCAAAGATCATAGGAAGGCACCCTTCTAGTTTCTTGTGGACAATCTCATCTAGGGATTGCATTGAGCTGAAAACATTCTCTTTTCTACAGGTAGACTGATTTGAGGGGCGGCTGGAGCAAACATTATACAGCAGCATCAGTTCTGATTGCTGGGAAAGATTTTCTACCACGTGCTTTACTTCTAGTTAGTTCCATTTAATTATTACTCTATTCATGTATTCCACCAGATTTTATCAATAAAATATAGCTTCAGGGTTATTGTACGGTTTATTTTGTTAGATACATTAGTGTGGTACATTGTTCTTTTCTTTCTAGCATCATTCTGGTAAAAGGAAAAAATAATAAATAAACATTAGATGGAGGGCATCATTGTGGTATCAAAGCCAATTTCCTACCAGGCTGTAAACCATGGACAGACATAACAGAATTGTCACGGAAGAGGCAAGGGCAGATCTATTTCAAAAAACTGATTGAGAGGGGTCAAGAGAGAATGACAGCTAATGACACAAATGTTACGGCTTCAAAGTAACATGCATACCACCATTCCTTTGCAAAATCCAGACCCTATTCCTATTAATACATTTCAAAGAGGGGAAAGCTCAACCACACATAACCGACCAGCAGTTAGTCAAACAGGTCCCATTCTAAAACCCGTTAAGCCCATGTTTATACAAAGGAATGAAAGATTAGATTCTGAAGCAATTACTACAAAGAAGTTACACGCACTCTTTATGGAATATCAAAGGAAATCAGAAGGCTTCAAGGCTACGGTGACTTTTGTCAATTTCTTGGAGATACTCAGGAAGAAGTATCCGAGCAGTAGAGCCCATGTTAGCAATTGAAATGATGATAGGAGAGTTTTGCAACATAAAGTGAATAAACTTAATGCTCCTACTTTTGATGGCAGAAACAAAATATCCACTCGGGCATGGTTGCAAAAGTTACAAACATACTTTAAACTCAGCCCTATGATGGAAGATGATGCCATACAGTTCGCTACATTGCATTAGGAGGGTGTTGCCTACGACTGGTGGCACCATGGTTTGATTACTCAAGGGAATAGCCTTGTGCAGACATTTGATGATTTCAGCCAAAGACTGTTGGACCGCTTTGAGCAGAAGGATGAAGAGGAGTACTTCAGGGAGCTTGCTAGAATCAGACAACAGACTTCAGTGGAGTCATATGTTACTGAATTTCAGCAAGTTGCAGTCATGGTACCCAATGTGTTAGAAAGGATAATCACTTTTCTCTTTATTGAGGGTGTATTCAAGCCCCTCAAAGGTCCAATTAAGGCCTTTGCACCCTTATCGCCATAGGATGCTATTAAGAGGGCGTTGACACTTGAGCCTTCTATGCTTAGGAGCAGATTTTCATCAGCCTAGAGCACCTACTACCAAGAAGCATAAGGACTTTTCAAAGAGGAGGACAGCATGGCAATAGGTTTAATTCGCACCCTCAAAGAGCTACACCTCCACCCATTGCACCCAAGTTAGGATATTTTATTACATTATTATTAGCTCATACATTATTAGTTGAAAGATTATTTTAATATTTGTCGCATGTAACAATCTTCTAAATCAAGAGTATAGATCTTCCAGTTTGTAACCCTAAAGCATGTATTAAATAAGCTCTTGCCTCAATGAATGAATTGCTTTTTGCCATCATTGGTATTAGAGCAAGGAAATCCATGTATGCTCTGAACCTGCGGCATTACACTGATCTAGTTTATCAGAAAGGACTCCTTGATCTGAACAATCACCAAGTGTGTGAGGTCTAGAAAGGGACAATCATCGATATTCGATGACAAGCCCTTCCTTTTGTTTGATGTGCACAGGTCTGAGTGTTTGCAGGTTTGATTCGTGGGAAAGATATCCATTGATAATCAAAGCCTATGCAATCATGGCCTTGGGTCTAGTCTTCTAAAATATTTTTCTCAATCTTTACCAAATCCCTCATCTTGGGTTGCCAAAGATATAGCCTCCTTAAGGGTTTTTGCATATTACCCTTGCTAGATATCTATTTGCTTTTTTCGTAGGTATCACACTACAGAAACTTTGAAGCTCATTTTCAAGGTCTTCTAAGGATTTTTTGAGGCTTTTAACAAGCGCCCAACCAATCATCGATCAGTTTAATGTGTCTCGCTCATCAAGATCTTCAATTTGAAAAAAAAAACATTTGAAATTGGAGTTTTGAATCAAAAGTTATGTCCTCTAGAAGGTTTTGTCCGAGTTCAATTCCCATCGACTTCCAAAAATAAAGGTGCAACAATTTTTGGGTGCTTTAAAATTAGAAGCGAGCTTAATATTAATTTAGGCCCTTTATTTAAGGCACTTGCTTTTATTAAAAGGGGAGATTAATATTTTATAAGGCATTTTTTTAATTTTGAAATAAAAAAAGCAACACCTTTATTAAGAGGAGGGCTCTTAGGAAAAAAAAAACAAAACCTTTATTAAATTTTTTTTTTCTCCCTCTTTGAAGTGATTAACTTATTTTGCAAGCGTTGTGATTGTAAACAAGGTGCATTATTGGTGGAGCTCGACACCTTCATTATTTCTTCCACATCTTCCAAGTTTTGCAGGGGATATTTTGAAGCTTCGCACAGATGGCCGCTCCCAAGTGTTTCTCACAGATTCTCAATTCCTGAAAGGACCCAACTTCAAAGTTTGTAAGACAAAGATGCGACCTATCTTGACAATGAGGAAGCTATGGGGCATTGTGACAGGAATCAAAACGCGACCTCAAGGAGTGGACCAAGGAAAGAAGTATGATAAAGCAAATCAACAAGTAATGATGCTAATCACCCTTGCTACAGCTGATGAGATCTAGCCACACATTTGTGATGCAAAAACTTCTAGTCAAGCATGGGATGCTCTTACGACCATTTATGAAGGAAAGAATTAGTCCACTATTCTTAACCTTCAATCCCAACTTCACACATTGCGAGTGGGAGATGGAGAGACTATGGAGCAATTTCTTTGCAGAGTCGCAGACCTAAAGGGAAAACTAAATGCTATGGGTGAAAAAGTGGACAACAAGCTCTTAGTTCCCATCATACTTCGAGCTTTACCAGATTCCTTTTGCGTGCTTATTACCTCCTTACAGGTCTCCAACAAGGTAGTTTCCTTCGAGGAGTTGGTCAATATGCTACAATAGGAAGAATAAACCAACAAATTAAGGGACTAGTTGTCGAGCAATGCACTGATAAGCCAGAAACCTATAAGTCTGAAATCTGGGAAATAGAGAAGACAAAAGGTTTCTTCAAACAAAGGTCCTTCCTCCTCATCATCACAACAGCAACCTGAGCACCAAAAGAGGTATTGTCATATCTGTGAACGGGATAAACATGATACCAAATATTGTCGGTACAATGTCGCCCCATGAGGTGATTAGGTCTATAAACCTCAACAGAAGCAGCAGTAGTACCACAAACCCAACAAAAGCAGAAAAAAGGGCATGTTGTCATTGAAGAGTTAGATTCATATTCTAAACAAGCATACAAGGTGCTCATGACAAAGGCTACAACCAAAACCAAGGATGATGCTTGGTACATTGATTCTGGTGCTAGCCAACACATAACAGGGGACAAAGACAAAGAAGGGAAATCGTTGACCATCGTTGATGATAAAACCTACAAGGTCAAAGGAGTAGGTGATGTTTTGGTTCATCTTTCAGATGGGAAATGCACCATTAAAAAGGTACTATATGTACCAAGCCTAACAAACAACTTGTTGTCTGTACCACAACTACTAGATAGAAACATGAAGGTTGATTTCAAAGTTGAGAATGGTCATAAGAGGTGTTTTATCACTAAGAATGGTAAGCATATAGCCATCGGTTCCTACAAAAGTGGCTTGTTTGTCCTAGATGTCCAATCTACTCCTAATGCAGCACTATTAGCAGCCAAGACAACTACAATCTCCCAAAGGCAACAAACCGAGAGGCAGGCCCAGAGATAGCAGATCCAATGGCAGAGCCAGTGGCAAACCCAATGGCAGCCCCAAAGGCAAACCTAGTGGCCAATCCAAAGGTCGATCCAATGTCCAACCCAAAGTGGACCCACAGGCGAGAGACCCAAAAGCAGAGCCAAAGGAAGAGCCAGTGGCAAACCTAGAGGCAGATACATAGGTCGTTATCCAAGAGCCCAAGGAACCAAGACCCCAGTGCTAAAGCAACCAATGCCAAGAGCCAAGAGCCAAGAGACAAGAGTTAGAGCCAAAAGCAAGAGCCTAGACTCCTCTAAATTAAGGGGGGTCCTAATATTTCCTAACTTGAATAATGTAATATTTCCTAGACTCACTTCTAGTTTGCAATAATGTTATATTGCAAACTAAAAGTGAACTTAGAAGAAAAAGGTTGTGTTTTACGTGCAAGGAGCTTAGGAGCCAAGTCATAGATGCCTTGGCATGGGCCAAGTCCATTACATTGAGGTAGTATCTAATGAAGAGGAGGCTGGTTATGAAACTAATGAATCAGTACAGAACGAGCAACAAAGGAGCAAATTGTTGAAAATGAGCTTGAGCAATTGCCAGAGGGTAAGATCGACACTAGAGAAGGCACACTTGCAACTCTTTCAGGAGCACCACGATATCATCCTTTCAGGATTTGTGGAGAGTTATCTAGACAGTGCATTATTATGTTCATTGATAGTGGGACTACCCACAATTTTATTGATGAGGGCCTCGTGGCTAAGAGGAGGTTGAACGCGAAGAACTTTTTGGGGTTCAATGTGACTGTCCTTGATGGTTTCACTATCCCATGGATCAAGGTAATTCAACATCTCAATCTATCTTTCAGAGATTATAACATATGTGATGACTTCTATGTTGTTGGATTGGGTGGAGCACACATGGTTCTAGGTATGTAATGGCTGCATTCCCTTGGGGAATTTTCCCATAATTATCAGTCCATGGAACTGAAGTTCAAGTCACAGGGGAGAGACATGGTACTTAAGGGCATACATGAAGACTCGCCACAGATAGTTATAGTCAAGGGGATGGAAATAATGTTCCGTAAGGGAGAAGCTTTATGGGAAACCAATTGCTTTATGATAAAAGGCATGCCTATTGTACCTTTAGATGAGCGCCACACTTATCATGTAAACATTCAAACTATCTTAGATAGGCATAGTGTTGTGCTCGGTGATATGCCTGCAGGGTTGCATTGTATAGTTACCATGAGCCATAAATAAATTGTATTGCCTAGAAATAATGTAACCATTATCTTTGTTGTAAGTAAAGTTACTAGCTCAAGTCCCCCCTTGCATGTGGACTGACCCCTGAGCATTATGGTTAGGGTAAATAAGAGTCTATATATGGGCAAGGGTGGAAAGATGAAGGTATCAAGTATTCTTGTAACAATCTTGACTCGTGGAGCAGATTGGAATGATTCCTTCCTTAAGGAGTATTTTTGGTTTGGTGTTGCCTTGCCTATAGGGTATTGTCTATAGCTGTGTCTATTTTGGGGATTGTTCTTGTGCATGATTATTTGTGGATGGATGTTTGTTATTCTGGCATATTGGTGAATGATTTCTGTTAGGGACAAAAACCCTAGATCCATAAATCAGAGGATGGAACCCTTCTGGTTTCTTGTGGGTAATCTCATCTAGGGATTGCATTGAACTGAAAACATTATACTGATTTGAGGGGTGGAGCAGCATTATACAGCAACATCAGTTATGATTTTGGGAAAGATCTTCTACCAAGTGCTTTACTTCTAGTTAGTTCCATATTATTATTAGCAGATTTTATCAATAAAATACAGCCCCAGGTTATTGCACGGTTTATTTTTTAGTTACAGTGGTGTGGTGCATTGTTTTTTTCTTTCTAACATCATTCTGGTAAAAAAAAATTATTAGATAGAGAGCATCACAGAATCTAGGTCGTTCTAATGCCCATTCAACAAGGGCTGCCATTATGTTGTCCACAAATGAAAGACAGCTATCACTAATGCAAGTTTTAATTTCTATAGCTCACTTCATTACCTGAAGATCCTAACGAGCTAATGCACCACAAGGCCTTTCTTCATCTGGTAATTCTTTTTCGATACAAGTTACTCACTTTGTGTTTGGTGAACATTAGATAGTAAACAGCATTGCAAATTTATTAGTAATAGCACTCCCATCGTTTCTGCACCTTGCAAAGCCTCAATAATTTCCCCCTCGCCAGTGTTAAATGCATTATTGAGGCGTCTCCTTGAGAGAGAATAACTCCATTTTACAAAGTGTACTTTACATTATAGAACTGAAACCTTGTCCAATTTGACATTAAGTGCTCCAATATCCTGCTACAGAAAAAGCCCTGACAGGTTTAAGTGAATTTTCTACTGCAAAGAATGTATGACTAAGCAAACTCCTTTATGATAGCATATGTACCCCAACGTACTGCACGGCTGACAAACTAAATGAATTTTCTAGAATGTAGAATTTATGATAAAGGTGAAACCCTCATGGTAATGGTATGGACCCCAACTTACCCCTACACAACAGACTGTCAGATTCAGTTAATATTCTACCATGTATAATTTATGATGAATGTAAAACTTTCATGGTGCCGAGAGGTAACAACTTGCCACCAAACCACAGCCTGAAAAATAGCAAATTTCCTACCATAGAGGATTTATAATCAAGTTAAAAGTCTTCATAGTTGCAGCAAGTACCCTAACTTACTGCTAAACAACAACCTGGGATTTACAATTAAGCTAAAACCCTCATGATGTTAGTAAGTACTCCAACTTACAATTAGATTACAGTCGACCTTTATACCATAGTGAAATTTATAATTAAGTTAAAACCCACACAGTACGTACATAATGATGTCCATATATTGAAGCAAACGAAGGCCTCTTCCTTCAATAACCGGTCATGGGCAGCACCTCTTTGGATCTACTTTTAGGATACTGAACTGAAAAACATATGGTTGTAGAGAGGTTCTGGCCGCTGGGTGAACAAAAATAACCTTTAAAGGGTAAAATTATCCGAAAACTATATTGCTTGCCTTTTGGTTTTACAATGATGATATACTGAATTTTACCCAACAAAAATTAACAAACAAATAATTTAAAATAAGGAAGATAAAAAAAGTTAACTTAAAAATAATTATTAATATTAAATAGTATGAATTTAACGAGTAATTTTTTTAGGTTTTCGGCAAGCAAATCAAATTTAAATTTTATGAAAAAAATATATACATAAATTATAAAACTAGTAGAATATCAATAATTTCAATCCATAAAACCAACTAAAATTCATGTTTTGTAAACCCACGATTTTTTCTTTTTAATATAAATATTACCTGGCTGGGAATCTGGCGACGATGGAAAGGAGATCGTTTGGAGACTCGAAGGCGAAATGAGGGAAGAGTGTGAACATAAATAGAGTACAGTCCTTCATGTCCACGAAGAAACTTCTCCCACAGAGGAATAAGGGGTAGAGGGCCCCTGACAAGGAACAGCAACGCAATCTTGGGTACCCTTTGAAAGGGATACCCTTTTCTCCGGGGCGCCATAGACGCCCTCCACAGAAGCTGTTCATCACTCATATTATGCATCACCATAGACGGAGGACCGATCCATTGTTCAATCCCGGGGCGATCCTTACGATTACTCCTTTTACACTGGGGCGACTTCGGGGTAGGCAGGGATACTGCAGATTTACCAAGAGGATAAATCATGTTTTGGGTGCCTAAATATTTGGTCATATGGAAGGTTGTGACCACACCCATGACAACGCCGAAGGCCACCAGGATCAAATAGGAGAGAATTCTCACCATGTGCCATTCTCGCTTTCCCGACTGCGATCTGAAAGCTATGTATCCCGGTTCATCTGCCACTGCATTCACACCCCTCGGCGTCATTCTTTCTTATCGAATCCCAGCTACTGCAGATTCAACTGTTTCCATAAAATGTTTCGCTGAATAGACCACTGATTCTGCCAACTATGGTGGCTTTTGGGGGGAAATATCGACAAAGCTGGATCGTGGGTTTTTGTGGGCGAGCTTATCTGTCAAATCGGTGCCGACCCAGATCCAACATTCAACTTTTTGAATGCACTTCGAACTGTATGGTCTCTTGGAAAAATTCAGCTCCATGTGAACGCTGGTTGTTCTATGTTTATGATCGTTTTTTTGGGTTAATTGATTGGAAAAGCAAACTCTTAAACTATGCTCATTAATGTAGGATAAGAGATTCTGCTGTAAACATGGGATTTATCGCAGTGGCAACGGTTTTTGTTTCTCCCTCTAGGTAATATTTTATACTTAGAATCTAACGACGGTTAGATCAGTCAATGGCATCAGTTCCCACTTTTTCTAAAATTAGATGTGCGCCGTCCAGGTTGTGTGATTTTTATAAAAAACTGATGGTTTCCACTGTATAGGATAAACTACACCTCGTTGACAACATCGTGTACTTTCACGAAGTTTTTTATATTTTCTATTGGTGTAATGTCAAAAAAAAATTAAAGTGTCTTTCATTGGATGACGCACTTAATAACTTAAAAGTACGTGGCATTAAACGATTGGCTTAAAACTCTTTTCTTGTTTTGTTAATGGAGCTTAAGTGACGCTCTTGGTGAAGACGAGTGAGGGCATAAATTGGAGTTTTAACGGCCCAACTTTTGGCGTTTGAAAATAATGAATAAGAGGAATGATGGGAGGACACGACGGAATGTTGCGCTTTGGAATGGTTTTCTAGAAAAAAATAGGACATCGGAAGTCTCAAACTTAGACATGTTAAAAGGAGAGCTTAAGAAGTTTCCGGAGAATGATCCTCGGTTTTTATATATTTAAAAAAAAAAAATTATACTCCATAGTTTATTGGTAAAAACATATTATTGAGATCTGACATCATAGTTTTCACCAAAAACAGTTAATCTTCTCAAGTTTGCATGACATTTTCTTCCCACCGCTAAGGGTTTTAAGTTTTTTTTTATTTTTTATCTATTGAAAAATTGGTTACATCCAATATTCATAGTCTTTTTTATTATGAAACAGGATTCAAATTTTGAGGCTGTTCCAACAACATCTATTCCATCCGATATTCATAGTCTTTTTTTATTATGAAAGAGGGTTCAAATCCTGAGGCTGCTTCCAACAACATCTATTCCACTTCCGGTATGAGGAGGAGCATTAGAAGCTCAGGATTGGTACCTTTCAGGAGGAGCATTAGAAGCTCAGGATTGGTACCCTTCAGGATTGTTACCACCCTTGTCACGCTCGTGCACTTAATAGATGCAGGTCAGGTCAAACTACTACCTTTACACACAAACATGCTTTCCAACATGTACTTGCAAAAAAGATTTGAAAACATTTTAGTAAAAATTTGGTGGTTTTTTTTATTCCTTGCATTACTACTCTTGAGATATATTGAGATAAATTCAAGAATGCACTGAAGATGAAAAGGAAGATGGATCAAATGTAAAGTATCATGTCTATGCTACTACTCCAGGCCTCCTATTTTATTTTTTATTACTTTACAGAGTTTCAGAAAAGATTCCAATCTTTACTATAACAATTTGCTTTTCTTTTTCTTTACTAAGAACCTTTTGCAGGTCATTACAGGAGTCATAGCCGGCTTTACGAATACTTCCCTCAAACCATCCTGTCAAAAAGAAAGTTATCCCAGTTTATTCTTTTCAGTCTAATGGAACCCTTTGCTGAGAGGCCTGTAGACCCACCCTCACTGTGTATTTAAAGAGAATGATTCGTGAGATTCATCCGGTAATTGAATTTAATTCAGTTCCCAGTACCGTTTGAAACCAGAAGAATTCCTCTGGGGCAAAAGTCCATGTCATGGGACAAACTATAATTAAGTGAAATCCTAGAATTCATTACTTGGTCTGCAGCTCAAAAATAATACCAATTTAAAAAAAGCTACATCACAGACCGTTAAGTAATAATATAATTTTTTTTATTTTTCATCCAATCAATTGTTTTAGGCCTCTTGGGTGAATATAATCTGTGTAGTTTATTTCAAAGAAAGTTGTGATAAACAGGTATGGCACTTTTATCCTAGAAAGGGTATAATTTATCTCTGTATCCAAATCCGTTTCTTATACACAACTTTTGTCAAGGCGTAATTGCCTTTACTTATTTTGTTTATGCTGCAAGGAACATGCAGTAAGGATACTATTCGCCCTGGCAACATAGTTTTAAACAGTTTATTTGTGCCTGGCCTGTATGTCACAGAATGCAATTTTAAAATTTTAGGAGTTGTTTCATTGCTTTCCGAGGATTCCTCAACAAGGCCACCTATCATGCAAAGTGCTTTTAATCTGCCAAGATTTCCATCGAGGCAAATTACCCAACCGATGATCGGGCGCACATTGAACAGCGTTGCATACTTCTTTCTTAATCGCTAGTTTTTCATGTATTTTTAACACCCTTCCTCTGGATAGGAAGGTACACCATTTTATGAGTTCTACTGTTATCCAGCTTCAGTTTCATTGTGACAGGAAGTACTTCCGCTAGACCTCCACCCACAAATTAAGCAACTTTTCTATTATAGAGAATTTATGAAAGGTAAAACGAGGCATAGTATTTTATGTAGAATGCATGTCAAACCTAAGGAAGACCCTGCCCTTCAGTATCTGATCACTTGGAGCACCTGCTGTTCAGAAATGCTTAAAACATTTTTTTAAAAAAGGGCTCTTATGAAATTCTGTCTAGCAGATGAACCTGAAAGGAAAATTGAACAAACTTGGGAACCAAAAAAGTTAACAAAGACCGAAGAATTCTAAAAGACATTGAAACTCTCGATAAAAATGGTAGGTTATCAAAATAATCTCCTCATAACCATATCACCTTATAAACTGCTTTACTTTTAACATACTTCTTGACTCCACTTATCTCAATCTAACCTTAAAGCAAATAAAAAAAGACCCAAAAAAAGCATGAAGAATAAACTATACCTTGCTGGGAATCTGACGGCCATAGAAAGGAGATTCTTTAGGAACTTTAGGCTTAAACGAGGGAAGCGTGTGAAGATAAATAGAGTACAGTCCTTCATGGCCCCGTAGGAACTGCTCCCACAGAGGACTAAGGGGCAGGGGACCTTTGGTCAGGAACATCAACGCAATCTTAGGCACCCTCGGGAAAGGATACCCTTTTCTACGGGGCGCCATGGACGCCCTCCACAGAAGCTCTTTATCGCTCATATTATGCATCGCCTGCGAGGAAGACCTGATCGAGAGTTCGATTCCCAAGGGGTGCTCATTACTACTGTTTTTACATGAGGGCGACGACGGAGGAGGCAGGGATGCTGATGCTGCTTTATCCAGGGGATTAAACATGGTTTGGGTGCCCAAGTATCTGGTCATATGGAAGGTTGTGACAACGCCCAGAACGACACCGAAGCCTACAAGGATCAAATATGATATAATTCTCGCCATGTGCCAGTCCCGCTTAGCACACTGCGATATGAAAGATATGTATCCCGATTCCTCTGCCACTGAATTTTTTACTCCTCTCGTCGTCATTCTTCCTCTGCAAATCCCAGCTACCGGGCATTCAAATGGCCGCCTCTGTTTCCATCCTTAATTGTGCTAAATAGGCCGCTGATTCTTCCAGCTTCGATGACTTTTGTTCCGGGTCTCTGATGGTGGGCTGATTTGTCAAATCCGAGAAGACCCGGAGCCAATACTCCACCACCACCAGTTGAATGCGCTCTGAGCAGTCCCCTTCTCTCGTGGAAAAATCGTGCTCCATATGAACGCCGCGTCTTCTACGTTTCTTCCTTAACGCTTATTGTGTTTGATCAATTCAGAAGGGAATTCTTTAACTGTGGTTCGAAGGCGATGTAAATAGTCGTAGTAGTCTAGCACCTTCTGGGCAGGTTTTTCTACAAATATTTTCTTAATAAAATTTTAAATTTTCTAATAAAACCTTATATAAATTATAATTTAATTATATTAAAATTTTAATTGAGACAATTATAATAGATGATTTATTAATTTTATAAAAAAAACTATCCAAAAGTGGCATCTTGCTACGTGTTCATCCAAATTCTGTGTAAATATGGAATCTGATGGGACTTGTAGTTATAGCAACGGCTTTTTTAAGTTAAGATGATGCCACCTGGACATTATTCTATACTTTCATAATTAAAGTTAATCCCCAGTTAACATGTTGGCTTGCTGAATCATCGACGTAGATATTTTTCTAATTTTGTAGATCCCGACGTGTGCGGTGCCACGTGAGCATACTAGGTTTCCTATGTGACGGTGTCGTAGACGGTGTAATCTCTTATCTTTGTCTATAGCCATCTTTATCTTTGTCTATAGCCAGATTTTTATTTACAATGCCACTAGACTTTACCACGGCCTTATGGTATGGTTGGATATAGTTTATTTTCTTGCTGCAATGATTGTCATCTAGCCTTTGTTGACTATTTGTGAATTGATTACGCCCTCATCATAGTGTATGTCACTATACGACCGAGGGGTCTTCCATTTAACAAAACCTTGCACGGCACACGTTTTAGAATTACCAGCACGTTGATACAAAACTTTATTATAAACAAGTCCCGGAAAACTCTTAAAATAGACAACTTGCTATTTATTTATGGGGCGTTTCTTGGAAAATAAATGTCCAACTATCTCTATCTGAAAAATGGTTTTCAGCTTGTAATTTTAAATTCTGGAATGGTAAAGAGTAGGTAACTGAAGTAAACGTTCATTAATTTCGGGCAGGATTGGAGGAGCAATTCAAGCTCCTTGGTGATTATATCTCTTCGAAACATTGAAAAAACTGTTGAAACTTGAGAATGAAGTTAAGAGTATTTATGAAGGTTACTCAATATCCGATGTAGCGCCTTTAAATTTAAGATTCTTAGATATAAAAGTAAGGAGGGATGCACATTGAAGGGTCCCGAAATCTTATATTAGAAACACATTAATTGGTGCATGCACCCAATCACACTTACGTTTTTTTTAATAGTGCTTGATATTTTTTTTTAAGGTCAAGGTTTAAATAATTGTATGTTGATTTTTATTCCGAGCTTTAAGGTTTAAATGGTTATATGTGTGGTTGTGTGAAAAATTATTTATTAATAAGCTCACCTATCCTTTTTGTGAAAGGTCATGGTTGGTTAGATGAGATTTTCAACACTAAATAAATATCTTAAGGTTTCTCACACTAACCAAATTTAAAAATATATATTAAACAAAAAAATATATATATATATATATATATATATATATATATATATATAAATTAATACTCCAATACAAATTTAACATGATGATTAAACATTGATATTTATTAATATTAATGTTTACTTGTGTTTGCAGTGTATTGGTAAAGGTTTTGGGTTTAGATTAAAAAATCTTAAATTCAAATCAAAAGAAAGGTAATCTCATTTTACTTCCAAAACTATTAAAATAAATTTTAAATCTATTGTTTTACTTTTTAAGGAAAAAGTTTCTACCCTAAAGAGGATTATTCCTTGTTTTAGCGATGAAATTTATAAAGTGTAAAAGTTGTTAATAGTACTTAGAATGAAATTTTAAAAATGTAATTTTAGACATGTATTATTAACTTGTTTAATTTGAAAAGTTATCTTAAAATGAGTTTAATTTTTAAAATGATATAAAAAGATAATATCAAATTGGTTGTAATTTTATTATTAATAAAAGAAGGAAAAAATTAAGGTTTGAAGAGCAAGAGTCATAAAAGGAAGGAGGATGTAAGGAAGGGATCAAGTGGAACTATGGATAGAATGAATCTCAAAGATGTTGTAAGGGGCGTTCAACCTCCAATAATTTCAACTAGTTGAAGGATTTTTTCGTGTCAACTTTTTCTTATACTAAGGATTGATCTGAGGCAAACAGACTCTAGTTGCATGCGAGTTGCGGATGGATCTCCAATTGTTAATCTACAACGATTTGAAATTTAGAATGAAATTGCTATAATGGAGCAACGAGGGTTGATCTATCAATTCTTGGGCTTTCGACCATCCTTACTTGCTTTTAAAAGTTGGGCTTTGAAGCAATGACAAACTCCAGGTGAGTTTAGTATCTTAGATTATCCTAATGGGTATTTTTTTGGTGTTATTTGTTAATGAGGAGGATAAATAACAAATGTTTGAGGGTGATCCTTGGTTTTTTGGTCGAGCTAGTTTGTTTATGAAATCGTGACATGCTTTATTTAAGGTTAAAGAGGAAATGCCTTCAATAGGACCTTTCTAGGTCATACTTTTTGGTTTACCAGCTGAATTTTGGAATCCTATAATATTATCAACAATTGGTAATACTTTCGGCACCTACTGTTAGGATTCACTATATAAACATGCAAGAGATTTTTGAAGCAAGCAACTTAATAAGTAACAGCATAAACTATTAACCATTACAGAAGACGAACATAACATGCAAAACAACATAAAACACAACATATAACATGGTTCACCCAACACCAGTCCTTTGTATTAACACCAATACAATCTCTAAAGGGAGTAATCCTACAACACAACCAGTTACAAATTCCTCTTCAAAACACCAGCATCTCCACACAATTACTCTAACAGTAATTCAACATGCAAACACCCTTGCATCAAGCTCTACACCAAGCTTCCTTATCTCTATACATGAGATGAGATGCACAATCCTATGCCCTTTCCATAAACAAGATACAATCCTCTCTACCGAAGGTATTACATAAATAGGGAAACCCAGTTACATGCATGCTAAAACAAGCATCCTATAACTAACCCAATCCCCACTTAAGGCCTAATTCAAACTTAGAAAGTTTACAATAGTTTTTCATAGCTTTTCTTAACTACAAACCATGTTTTTTATCTTGAAATCTAATAGCTTTTCTTAATTACAAACCATGTTTTTTATCTTTAAATCTATCTTTTAATCCTTTTTGCTTTCTTGGCTTTTTGCTTTTCTTTTTTCTACAATTAGAAAAAACTTAATTTTAGCCAAGATCAGGCTCCACAACCTAACAATCTCCCACTTGGAGACTGATCCACAACAACTCTACCGTTTTTGCATCCGCCAAAGAACATATTTAAGCCAAACAAGGAATGTCAACTCCTCCAAATTGTTGTAACCATGCTCTGAACCATCACACCAAACTAGTGTCATCCATGCACTTTTATCCTGTGATCAACAAGCAACACACAATATCTCTACCACAAATAAGTGATAATAACAACATCCTCAGAATTACTTTATATCATGGTGAATCAAACATCACCACCATGGCAAGATCTATATGGCTTTGCCACTAGCTTTGAAAGAACACTCCTCGAGTGTGGAATTACCTTCCAACTTAGGGACTTGGGGTCGCAATGATCCAAAGCTATAACCATATTATGTGTTCCATCCTGAAAAATCATACAATAAATCATTAGCCATGTCCATCTTCCTGGACATGTCTCTCATTTCCCACTGCTTGAGAACTCTTTGGTCCTCCAACGTCAATGTCAAGACTAGCCATATCAGAAAGTGTCAAAATTTCACTCATTAGATTCGCATCTGACCTTTCTCCTCCATCTCTATGCTGAGACCAGCAATCCTTTTTCAGGTGCCCCTTCTTACCACAATGGTGAGAAACCAGGGTCCTTTCGCTCTTGTTGCATAATGCCTGGAAAGTATTTACCGTCTTCGATGTCACACCGAACAACTCCATCACAGTCCTTCACGAAAGAGCTCCGTAGTTACTTTCTGCCAAACAGAACAAACACCCTGCACTTCCCTTCTTCTACCATAGCTCCCACTCAAGTCAAGCTTCCACTCAATCTTGATCTCAACCTCGCTCTGATACCAATTGTTAGGATTCACTATATAAACATGCAAGAGATTCTTGAAGCAAGCAACTTAATAAGTAAGAGCATAAACTATTAACCATCATAGAAGACAAACATAACATGCAAAACAACATAAAACATAGCATATAACGTGGTTCACCCAACACCAGTCCTTTGTATTAACACCAATACAATCTCTGAAGGGAGTAATCTTGCAACACAACCAGTTTCAAATTCCTCTTCAAAACACCAACATCTCCACACAATTACTCTAACAATAATTCAACATGCAAACACCCTTGCATCAAGCTCTACACCAAGCTCCCTGATATCTCTACATGAGATGCACATGCAAACACCCTTGCATCAAGCTCTATGCCAAGCTTCCTGATCTCTCTACATGAGATGCACAATCCTATGCCCTTCCCATAAACAAGATACAATCCTCTCTATCGGAGGTATTACATAAATAGGGAAACCCAGTTACATGCATGCTAAAACAAACATCCTATAATTAACCCAATCCCCACTTAAGGCCTAATTCAAACTTAGAAAGTTTACAATAGTTTTTCATAGCTTTTCTTAACTACAAACCATGTTTTTTATCTTTAAATCTATCTTTTAATCCTTTTTGCTTTCTTGGCTTTTTGCTTTTCTTTTTTCTACAATTAGAAAAAACTTAATTTTAGCCAAGATCAGGCTCCACAACCCTAACACCTACATGATGACAGTAGATAGCACAATGCAATTTGAGTATTTTATTTATGCTTAGATATGTGTGGTCATAGACTTTAATAACCCTCTACCAAAAAAAATTACTCTACAATTTTGGAAGAAATTTGGGAGCAAAAAGTTGATTATGAACACATTCCCTTTAGGTGTCAGGTGTGTCATGAATAAGGTTGCTTATGACACTCTTTTGTATTCATAACCACGGTGGTTAGTGTGTTGGTTTACAGGGTGTGCTAATCCCACCCGTCTTTTTTTTTAATGATTAGACATTATTTTATTAATATAATGGTTTTTTCATCAAAAAAAATATTGTAAATATGTAATCTTAGAACAAACAAAGCAGAATCAAGGTCAAGAGGAATTTCAGGTTCCTAAGAAAAACATGTTACTAAGAAAATGAAGCCTACAGATAAATCAACCTCTTCAAATAATTTTTTTTCCTTGGAAAAATCAGCCTATGATGCAGTTTGAACCTTGGTCCTCCCAAAGCAAAGCTAAAATCTACATTGTTGTGTTGTCCCTTGGGACAATGATTGCTTTTTTCCCTTAAGAAAATCAATAAGGCCATAAATGGACTGCTTTTATAAAATCCTAAGCTCATTGGGTAAAGCACAGTCAATGAAACCTCTCAACCCTCTAGAGCATCGAGCTGGGGTAACCAACCGGTAAACACTCAACCGCTACCATCTAGTCAACGAGGCCCACAACCCTCCAGAGCATCAAACTAAGGTAGCCAACCAGCAAACACTCAATCCCTACCATCTAGTCTATCCCTTCTGAATATGTAAGAGTTTGAACTTTAAACCTTCTTAAAGAAAAGCCAAAACCCTAACTATTGACAATGATCTATTAATTTTAATAACTATAAAAAGAAACCATCCGTGACATCTTGCTACATGTTCAACCAAATTATGTGTTAATATGGAAATCTTATGGGACGTTTGTAGTTATAGCAACCGTTTTTTCAGTTAAGGTGATGCCACGTGAACATTATTCTATAGCTTCATAATAAATGTAATCCCGAGTTAACATGCTGGCTTGCTGAATCATCAACAGAAATATTTTTTCTAATTTTATAGATCAGACGTGTGCCGTCCATGCGGTGCCACGTGAGCATATCAGGTTTCCTATGTGGCGGTGTCGTAGATGTTGGGATCTCCTATCTTTGTCTATAGCTTGATTTTTTATTTATTTCTTGGGTTGATTCAAGCTCTCCTTTTTCCAACTTAACCACCCGCCTTTTGAAATAGTTTCTTGGTGCATTGACTGGCTAGAATGGCCATGATTGTCATCTAGCCTTTGTTGACTATTTTATTATTATTATTATTGTTAATTGTCTTTATGCGAATGGATTACGCCCTCATCAACGCTTTGTGTATGTCACTATACGCTTGAAAGGGTCTTCCATTAACAAGATTCTGCGCTGCACATTTTTTAGCATTACCAACACGTGTTGAAAAAGGACAACTAGCTATTTATTTGCGGCACTTTTCTTGGAAACTAAATGTCAAACTATATATTTATTAAACGTTTCTTAGAAAATAAATGTGAAACTATCTCCATCTGGGAATTGGTTTTCAATTTTAAATTGTGGAATGGTAATGAGTAGCTAATTGAAGGAAACGTTCATTTATTTCAGGCACTTATGGAGGAGCAATTCAAGCTCCTTCGTTTACATCTCTTCAAAGCATTGAAAAAACTGATACTTGGTTGCAATTTGAGAAGTTAAGAGTATTTATGAAGGTTGCATGAGTGTTCAGATGTTGAGTATATATGTTAATTAGTGTGCCGATGTTGAGTATATATGTTATGTAGCGCCTTTAAATTTAAGATACGTAGATATAAAAGTAAAGAGGGATGCACATGGAAGGGTCCCAAAATATTAGGTAAGAAACCCACGAATTGGTGCATGCATCTAATCTCTACCAAAAGGAATAGTGTAATGGTTTGAGTTTTATTTTTTTATTTGTTTTTGAAAGGTTTAAAGTTTAAATGTTGTATGCAGTTGTGTGTTAAATTCTTTATAACTCTCCTTCTTATAAGAGGTTATGGCTTGATGAAATGCTCAAACAAGTGAGTGTTTTGACCTTTCTCACACTAATCAAATCTAAAAATATATATAATCTCTTCAATACAAATTTAACATCATGATTAAACATTGATATTTATTAAAATTAATGTTTAATTATCTTTATAATGTATTAATAAAAGTTTTGGGTTTAAATTATAAAACTTAAATTTGAATAAAAAAAAAAGTAATTAGTTGTACTTCCAAAACTATTAAAATATATATTTTTTAATTAATAAAAAATTAAATATATTGTTTTACTTTTTAACTCAAAAGTTTCTACGCTAAAGAGGACTAATCCCGTCAAAGTTGCTAATTGTTTTTATGATGAAATTTAAAAAGTGTAAAAGTTGTTAATAGTATTTAGAATGAAATTTAAAAAATCTAATTTTAGATATGTTTTATTAACTTGATTTTAATTTGAAAAGTTATTTTAAATTGAGTTTAATTTTTAAAATGATAGAGAAAGATAAAATCAGATTGGTTGTAATTTTATTATTAAGAATAGAAGGAAAAAACCAGGGTTTGAAAAGAGTCGTAAAAAGGTTTGAAGGAAGGTCAATCATTTTGGTCGGTGATTTAGGACAGTTACCACCTATGATGGATAGCCCACCATATGCCAGCGATAAGTATGCAAAATTATTAGGGCAAGAATTTTCAATAGTCATAATATTGGATAAGGTATTCCAATAGGAAGGAGATAGTGAAGAACAAAAAAGATTTCGTCAACTTCTTACAAATATCAGAGATGCAAATCCAACTATTGATGATTGACAATTATTGATGAGAAGGACCAATACATCATTAGATGCAGCTACAATAGAAGAATTTGACAATAGCTTCCATCTATTTGCCACGAATGAAAATGTGCATAATCATAACATGAGACAATTGTTAAAATCAAAATATCATGTGGCACGTAGTATTGCAACAAAAGGGGAAAGAACTAATCCAGGAGGACGTGATAATGAAGAACTTCAAGTTGAGTTACTAATTGCAAAAAATGTAAGAGTTATGTTAACAACCAACTTATGGACTGAAGTTGGACATATTAACGGTGCATTAGGCTATATTCGAAATATAGTCTATAAACCTGGAAGGTCTCCACCAGATCAACCAATATATGTATTGGTGGAGTTCAATAACTACACAAGGATGCTATTTGATGATACATCTCTTCAAATTGTTCCAATTACACCAGTAGAAAAGGGAAAGATAAAACAACTTCCATTAAAATTAGCTTGGAAATTGACAATTCATAAGTCACAAGGTTTGACACTGATAAAGCAACAATTGACATAGGATAGACAGAAAGACAAGGTTTAACTTTTGTTGCCATATCAAGAGTTAAGGCATTGGAAGGACTTCGAATAATACCACCCTTTTCATATGATCGATATGAAAAACTGAAGTCGGGAAAAAGAGTTGCTAAGAGAAAGGAAGAAGAAGAGCAATTAAAGTCTTTGGAGCTTAAACAATTGGCTCTAGCCAATCTATGAAATAATAAGGTGTTTATCAACATCAATATTTGAAATAATAAGGTGTTTATCAACACCGCCTATTGGGATTTAGATTTGTTATCATTTAGAACATTTTCATCTCACTCAAAGCTATTTTAAATATTTTTGGCATGTTATATTTATCAATACATTTATATATATATTTTTAAAAATGTCATTGAAAAATATTTTAATATAATAATTGTGTGGCCGCGGATGCTACTAGCTTAGATATAAAAGATATATATCTAAAAACGTTGAGAGTTATCAATCCCGAGGTGCCTATCTTGGAGATCACACCCCCAAGAAACGAGATAGGCGCCTCAATATTGATAACTCTCGGTGTTTTTAGATATATATATTTTATATTTAAGCTAGTTAAGAATAGAAGGGAAAAACCAGGGTTTGAAAAGAGTCATAAAAAGGTTTGAAGAGAGATTCGTAGAAGGAGGGAGGATGTAAGGAAGAGACCAAGTGAAACTATGAATAAAATGAATTTCAAAGATGTTATAAGGGATGCTCAACCTCCAACAATTTCAACTAATCGATGGGTTTTTTACTTCAAACTCTTCGTATGCCAAGGATTAATCCTAAGAAAATAAACTTTGGTTGCATGCGAGCAGTGGATGGATCTCTAGTTGTTAATCTACAACAATCTAATATTCAGGATGGAATTGCTACAAGGGAGCAACGAGGGTTGATCTGTCGATTCTTAGGCTTTCGACCATCCTTACTTGCTTTTAAAAGTTGGGCTTTGAAGCAATAGCAAACTCTAGGTGAATTTAATATCTCAAATTATCCTAATGGGTATTTGTTCGTGTTATTTGCTAATGAGGAGGATAAACAACAAATATTCTAGGATGATCCTTGATTTTTTGGTTGAGTTAGTTTGTTTATGAAATCCTAGCATGCTTTATTTAAGGTTGAAGAGGAAATGCCTTTAATAGGACTTGTCTAGGTTAGGATTTTTGGTAGAATTTTTTGTTTACTAGCTGAATTTTGGAATCTTAGTCTTTTCAGCAATTGGTAACACTTTAGGCATCTACATGATGACAACAAATAGCACAATGTGGTTTGAGTATTTTATTTTTGCTCGGATTTGTGTGCTCATAGATTTTAATAACCCCCTACCAAAAAAAATACTTTGTAGTTTGGGAAAGAAATTTGGGAGTGTAATGAATATGATCACTTAATAAAAGATTGCAAATATGTAGTCTTGGAGCAAACAAAGCAAGATCAAGATCAAGAGGAATTTCAGGTTCGTAAAAAAATATATGTTACTAAGAAAATGAAGCCTATAGATAAGTCCACCTCCTCATATAATAGGTTTTCAAAACTTGTAGTGGAAGATGATTTAGAGGATGTGGATGATTCTATGGAGATAAAGATTTTGGAAACCTAGTTTTTGGATAGCTCACAGATTCCCCACCCAAAAATAGTCAAAGACTCCTTAGAGAAAGTCACTGGTCTGGTTAACAAATATATCCTCGGCAAGAAAAAATTCATTGATAAAAAACAAAATGGAGAAGGTTAGACAAGACTTTAGTTCTCAAGGAGGATCCCAGGGATCTATGAATCAAGCTTTAGTCATATATTCTCAATCAGTAGAAATAGATTTAAATCTACAACCATCAAGAGTTAGTCAAAGCTAAAAAAAAAATGAAGTTTGATACAAACCAGAAGGCAAGAAGGAAAACAATTACGTCGTCATCACATTAACCAGTTAAAAAGCAAGAGGGCTAGCTCAGTAGAAATAAATTTAAATCTAGAGCCATCAAAAGCTAGTCAAACCTCCATTAAAAAAAAAAAATTTGGATACAAACAAGAAGGTAGGAAGGAAAACAAATGATGGGGTTCATAAACCACTTAAGTCATCATCACATTAACCAGTTAAAAAGCAAGAGGACTAGCTCAATAGTTAGAAAGCAAGAGGGCTAGCCCCCACACACATGCCCAAAATCGAGGGCCAACCCCCCACACACATGCCCAAACTCGATGTTAATAGGGATGAAAAATTCCACAAGAGCGGGACCAAGGACTTGCACCTTTAAGCCTATTACCCCATTGATAAAGAGTATGACAAGTAGTGGGGTTCATAAACCACTTAAATCCCACATCACAATTGATATAGAATTATTCACGAACACACTACACTAACAAAGTAAAAAGATATTAAGATAAAACTAAACATGAGTTAACTTCTCATTTTACATGAAATATAACAATCATTAATGACTCAATTTTAAACAAAGAAACTAAATATCTAAATAAGAATAGGTGGATATTTTTCCAGGTAAAAAGATATAACTATCGAGAAGCGTACAAATATAACAATTTCTAAATTCATACGAAGTAAAATCAAGGTGAATTTAATTTTCTATGTTGTGTTTGTTTAATAGCAATATTCTCATTTTGGGGATATGAAATACAACCTATCACCTTGCTTTACCTTTTTTAAATACTACTTAACTCACTCATCTTAATCTAACCTTTAACTCATGTCTAGATTTAAAAGCAAATAAAAAGGGATCAAAAGTGCATGGAGAAGCAACAATACCTTGCTGGGAATCTGACGGCCATAGAAAGGAGATTCTTTAGGAACTTGAAGCTTAAACGAGGGAAGCGTGTGAAGATAAATAGAGTACAGTCCTTCATGGCCCCGTAGGAACTGCTCCCACAGAGGAATAAAGGGCAGGGGACCTTTGGTTAAAAACATCAACGCAATCTTAGGCACCCTCGGGAAAGGACACCCTTTTCTACGGGGCGCAATGGACGCCCTCCACAGAAGCTCTTCATCGCTCATATTATGCATCGCCTGCGAGGAAGACCTGATCGAGAGTTCGATTCCCGGGGGGTGCTCATTACTTATGTTTTTACAGGAGGGCGACGACAGAGAAGGCAGGGATGCTGATGCTGCTTTACCCAGGGGATAAAACATGGTTTGGATGCCCAAGTATCTGGTCACATGGAAGGTTGTGACAACGCCCAGAACGACACCGAAGCCTACAAGAATCAAATATGATAGAATTTTCGCCATGTGCCAGTCCCGCTTGGCACACTGCGATATCAAAGATATGTATCTCGATTCCTCTGCCACTGAATTTTTTACTCCTCTCGGCGTCATTCTTCCTCTCCAAATCCCAGCTACCGGGCATTCAAATGGCCGCCTGTGTTTCCATCCTTGATTGTGCTAAATAGGCCGCTGATTCTTCCAGCTTCGATGACTTGTGTTTCCGGTCTCTGTTGGTGGGCTTATTTGTCGAATCCGAGAAGACTCCACCACCAGTCGAATGCGCTCTGAGCAGTCCCCTGCTCTCGTGGAAAAATCGTGCTCCATGTGAACGCCGCGTCTTCTACTTTTCTTTTATTGTTAAATAAATGGACAAGTAGCTATTGCCTATTTATTTATGGGACGTTTCTTGGAAAATAAATGTCAAACTATTTGTTTATGGGACGTTTCTTGGAGAATAAATGTCAAACTATCTCTATCTGGGAATTGGTTTTCAGCTTATTATTTTAAATTGTGGAATGGTAACGAGTAGCTTATTGAAGGAAACGTTCGTTAATTTCAGGAACCATTGGAGGAGCAATTCAAGCTCCTTGGTGGTTAGGTCTCTTCAGCATTGGAAAACCTGATGCTTGGGTGAAACTTGAGAATGAAGTTAAGAGTATTTATGAAGGTTGTATGAAGGTTACTCAATATCTGATGTAGCGCCTTTAAATTTAAGGGATGCACATGGAAGGGTCCCAAAATATTATGTTACAAACACACTAATTGGGTGCATGCACCCAAGCACATTTAATATTTTATTCACGATTAAATATATTCAGTTAAGGATATCATAATGTATTGGATTTTTTTTAAAATTTAAGTTTAATTTATAGGAAAAATGGTCTTCCAATGCACTCTCAATTTTTCCATATTCAAATAGAATTATATATATATAATTCTATTTAATTCTATTTGAATATGGAAAAATTGAGAGTGCATTGGAAGACCATTTTTCCTATAAATTAAACTTAAATTTAAAAAAAAATCCAATACATTATGATATCCTTAACTGAATATATTTAATCGTGAATAAAATATTAAATGTGCTTGGGTGCATATATATATATATATATATATATATAATTCTATTTGTCTAAAAAGTATTGGTAAAGTTTTGGGTTTAGATTAAATAATATTTATTAATATTAACTTTTAATTGTCTTTGTTTAAATAACTTATTAGTAAAAGTTTGTTGGGAGGAAACTCTTCAGCGTGTGAGTTTGTTGTTGTAGGGGTTTCCCACACTTACCTAAAATTTTAACCTCCAAGGATGAGGTGGATTGGTAAGTGTAGGTGTGACTGAGCATTTACCAAAAAGAGACCTAGGTTCAAACTTTGGGGGAAGCCAACCCTTTGCAAAGATAGTAGTCTCCTCCGAAAGAGTTCCTATGAACCTTGCGTTGACCAATTACTAAAAATAATAATTGTAACCAACTCTCCTCTGTATATATATATATATTAGATTAGAATACTCAAATTGAAATCATAAAAAAAACTTTGTCCCATTATACCCAACTATATACTTTATCCTTTAAAAAAAAAAAAACTATATACTTTTATCTATTAAACAAACTATATACTTTATCTATTAAACAATTATAAATATTGTTTTACTTTTTAAAGCAAAAGTTTCTACGTTAAAGAGGACTATTCCTTATTCCTCGTCAAAGTTGCTAATTGTTTTTACGGTGAAATTTAAAAAGTGTAAAAGTTGTTAATAATATTTAGAATAAAATTTAAAAAATGTAATTGTAGACCTGTTTTATTAACTTGCTTTTATCTAGAAAAGTTATCTTAAATTGAATTTAATTTTTAAGATGTTTTTTTTTAATTGAAAAATAGAACTGAATATTAAAGATCAACAAAAGAAAATTACATCATATATAATATGTCCAAGATTCAGAGAAGACACCTAAAACAACTAACTCCTCTCGAAGAGAGAAACATACTGTACATCATATGAGATTTGCAGTTTCATTATATTTTTGTACAAATATACAATAACATCTCTGAGCAAGCAAATAGTAATAGTTGTACATATATGCGTTCTTTTCCTCAGTGCAACTATCAACAGGATCATAATTCTGAATGACATTAAATAGGCGAGCTAGCTTGACCTTGAAAACCTGCAAACTTCTCCCCACCTGAAACAAAACAGAAAGTTGATTGAGTCTCCTAAGAGACCCAGTAAGGTGCCTTGGCCTGTTCTGAAAACAATCTTCATTCCTAGCTTTCCATATTATCCATAAAATTTTAGAAGAAAGTAACAACCAAAACATATTGAAATATGGTTTCATATGAGGAATGTAACCAAGAAGAATTTGTTGCTTAATATGATCCAAATTAACATTCCACCCCTGCAGATTATGAAAGAAAGATAACCACAATTTCTTAGCATAAAGGCACTCAAAAAAGATATGATTCAATGTCTCAGGAGTCCTGCAAATGGAGCAATATATAGCAGCCTTAGGATTAGAGGATAAAGGAAGCATGTGGAGCAGCAGACGCCACCTAAAACACGCTTTTTTTGGTTCAAGAAAATTGGACCAGATATGTTGCATCCTCTTCTGACCCTACGCTGGAGAAAGAGAAAGCGGCCACTTAGTATTAATATGATAAAAAATGTCATTAGTATCCATAAGAAGCCTATAGATGGATTTAGATTTAATATCACACATTTTGGAGCCATCAAACCAATACAACTTATCCATATAACATTGTTCAGAAACCACAAATTTTGGATTCTTCAAATTATTGAAGGAGGCAGACAAAACAGTATAAGTTCTCCTGTGAGAGTTGGGCAGACCAAACTCCCCACTAAGCTATTCCCAAGATTTGAGCACACCATTATTCATAATATCATTAAAAGTATTTACACCATTCATAGACCAAGCCTTAGCAGAGCAACCCCTCAATCTGGCAAGCTTAGTATTATTGAAAGACAAATTCCACCAGCAAGACAGATTTAACAATGCACATCATTATTAGTTTTATTACCAAAATTGATACAAATCTTATTTCTAACGGCAGTCCAGGCCTTCCAAATGCTTTGGAAAACAACAGAACCAGCAGGTCTAGCATCAAAGGAGCCAACCAAAATATCCAAAAAATATAATTTTTTCTAAAACTGGGCCCTTTTAGGGACAACATTGCATATGTTATATCTAGTAAGCACCTTCCACGGTTCATTGCCAGAAATGCATTTAGCAATCCATTTAGAAGCCAAGGCAACACCTTGCAACCTTAGATTGGTAAGACCCAGCCCACCCATAGCCTTATTAACAACACACCAACTCCACTTAACTGAGTGAATCTTTTTTCCAACAAAGTTACCAGCCCAGAGGAACTGCTTAATATACTTATGGATCAAATTAATTTGATACAAGATGAAAAGCCAAGCTGATGAAAAATAGACAGTGAATGTAGAAAGAATTTTTTGACAAACCTATAATCTTCCAGCCAAGGACAAGTTCCTTTTCTGCCATTTATCAAGTTTAGCAATAATTCTTTCCTTCACCCAAAGCCACATATTTTTAAGATCTGGCTCAACAGCAAAAGGAATCCCAAGATACCTGACTTGGGAAGAAGGACCATGCCACTGCATTTCAAATCTTCTAAGAAAACTTGGAGGATCATAATCCCATCCCAAAATCATAGATTTAGAAGCAGAAACCTTAGCACCCGAGGCATTACAAAACAGGTTAAGCTTAGAGAACAGAGAAACAAAATTGTCCTCATCTAATTTCACAAATAAAGAAGTATCATCAGCAAAGTGCATATTTATAAGCTCCATATTATTGGGTAGAATAATACCCTTTATATTAGGACTAAAAGTATTATCCCTGAGCAGATAGTATAACAGGTCATTAGCAATTACAAACAATGAAGGAGCCAAGGGACACCCCTGTCGTATTGATATTTGTAAAAAAATAGGTTCAGAAACAGCTCCATTAATCTCTATACAAGCATTAGCATCAGCCAGAAGAGTGTTAACCATATTACAAAATTCAGGAGGAAAGCCAAAGGCCAACAAAGCACTGATAATGTAATTCCATTCCACACGGTCATAAGCTTTTTCAAAATCAAGAAGGATCATACCAATATTTTGACCTGAAGCCTTGGCCCAATGCATAGATTCCCATATTGTGATAAGATTTTCTAAGATATATCTTCCTTTAACAAACCTAGTTTGGGTAGGATTGATGAACTTAGGGAGTAAATTAACCAGTCTTAAAGCCAAAACCTTAGCCATAATTTTATAGGAGACATTCAATAAAGTTATAGGCCTCCAGTTCTTAATTAGAGTTTTATCACCCCTTTTGGGAAGGAGTCTAATAACTCTAGAATTAATTTCACAACCCAAGGAGCCTCTAGCCTCAGCATAGACTTTTCGGAGGTCCTCACAAATCCATTCCAAATTCTTTTTGTAAAATTCAATGGGTATACCATCTGGACCAGGAGCCCTGTCACTATTAATGGCCATAATAGCCTTAGCAATATCCTCCTTATAAATTGGTTGACTCAACATCTCAGCTTCATACTGAGAAAACATTTTAGGTATTAACTTACAACAAAATTCTCTTTCTTTCATTTTGTCATTATTATCTTCAAAAGTGAATAAGTTTTTATAAAATTGATAGAACAAATCCATAATTTTATCATCATCAAAAACCAAATTTTACCCATCTGATATACTAACAATCTTTTCCTTAACAACTTTATCTCTAAGGATATTAAAGAAAAACTTGGAGCCTTTGTCACCATTATTAAGCCAATGTAGCCTAACACGTACCCTCTGTCCCTGAATATTCTTATTTTCTAATTGATTGAGCTCATTTTTAACCTCTACAAGTTCTATCAATATTTCCATGTTATTAGGCTGCCCCTGGATACTATGTTCAAGTAACCACATTCGTTGTCTCAAATATTTCTCATAACATCGGAGCTCATAAGCTCTCTTTTTACCAATGGACTGGAAAAGAGTTTTCCATCCCTTAACATTATACTGCCATCTAACTATAGCAATTTCCTTACTGAGTTTAAATCTATTAATTTCCTTAAGTGAAAACAACCTCCAAGCAATATGGAAGATCCAAAAGAAAGACGTTCAAGTTAAATTTCCATTGAGAGTTCTTGTTCTCATGCCTATATTCATGAAATCTCAAATGTGCCACAGTAGAATAGTGATTAGAGCAGACAGAGGGATGCACTGAAATCTTACTGCCATTGTTTACATGATCAAAATTAAAGAAAGGATGAGAACCATAAAATCTATCAAGCCTACTATAAATCCTGTTATCACCTTGTTGCATATTACACCAAGTAAACCACAATTCATTTTGGTTGCTACTATGATCTTGCAAGGGTAAAAAAGATTAAAGTGAGTTTTAAAACTATTCCACTATATTTTCTCATCACCCTTCCAATCAAATTTGTTACCACTTGCTTTATCATGCTGGTTTTCAATCATATTAAAATACCCTTCGAACAACCAAGGGATATTGGGTAAATGTAATAACCAGTTCCATAGAAAACACCTATCTCTGTAATCATTTGCAACATATATTGAGTAGACACCAAATTACACACCATTGTGCTCTAAAACAACCCAGACCAGCAGTATTACATGGAGAGTGACCAGACTCAATAACATGAGCAGCCCATAAGGGAGAAAGCAAAATAATAGTTCCTCCCCTCCCTTCAACATGATTGGTATAAAAACACTTAGCATTACGCCAAATAACATTCAGAGCAGACTCTAACTGAAAACCAGCTACCTTAACCTCTTGCAACAAAATACAATCAAAATAACCCAAATTTTTGATGTGATTCTTGACAAAATATTTTCTGTTCGGGGACTCAAGACCCTTGACATTACAGCTCATGCATTTAAATACCATGTCCAGAATTAGGGTGAGAAGAACCAGCCTTGGCTAGTTCTTTAGCACTTTTTAAAGATTTACCTTTACTATTATTGACATTAACTCTTTTCCTCTTTTTTTTGGTAACTTTAGACCAGACCTTATCATCTAATTCTAATATGCCATTAGACAAATTCTCATCTAATGAATCAAAATATTCACTACTAGGAATTGTTTCGGAGTCCGAAACCTCAACATTAGAACCTTCTTCACAGTTACCACTACCCTGATTATTTTTTTGCCTTTCCAAAGCTCTACTATGAATAGAAGCCAACGCCAATTGTTGGGCATTATGTTTAGTGCAGACATCAGCGGGGATACTTATAATGTCATTATTGATCATATTAATACTATACTGAATACTTCAGTTTTCCCTAGCCACGAGGGTAGGAGAGGGCTGCAACCCATTTGGTTCAGCCAAGCATGTTAGGTGGCCACTGCTACCCACACCCACTTCAATAACCTTACTTTCACGTGGAGCTATTTGCTCATTTACCTTGTTAGCATTAACCACAAAGTTATTAGTTTGCTTAGGAACCATCGAAACTTTGCTCCCAAAACCATAAGAATTTTTATTATGCCCTGTATTAGATCCGAAATTAATATTATTACTTAGGGGGACAAAAACCCCAGAAAAAACCTTCTTTTTGTTAGCTAAAACAAGAAAATTCCTCCTCACATGTCCCTCTTTTCTGCATATAAAACATGCGTTTACCCCACCCAACAGTTCCAATTTACAGGATAATGAAAACTCCCCATAGTCTATCTCAATATCTTTAGGAAAATCCACACCAAGGTACAGGGAAATCAAAACCCTAGCATGCATGTGAGACAGGACACTGCTAGTCTCTTCCACCTGCAAGACATGGCCAAACGGATTCAATACCTAAGGCAAAAAAGACCATAAGATCGGAGGGACATCCCTCACAACAACCCATCTCGGGTATGAAACAGAAAAAAACTTCCTTAGTTAAAATTTTTGGTGACCAAGCAACAGCTCGAAACATCGTCTTTCCAACATTCTAAAACTTTTTTGCAACCACTTGCCTTTGCATGTCGGCAGATTTAAACATGACCAGATAAAGCCCTTTTTTGCACCATACAACACATGGAGACAGAAACACCTAACCGTTTACCCCACACGTTGTTAACCCAGTCATCAAAGTAACGATGTGATGACAATATTTCATTATTCAAAGCCACAAAGAAGACAGAGACATATTTCAACCTCAATTGTTCAGAACACAAGACATTAATCATGGCAGCGCTAGGAACCAACTTAACCTTTCCAGAATAGGCCAAAGTATCCTTACCACTCACGGTGAACACGACATCAACGGGGATATTTTGTCGGACCCCGCACTCCACAACATCCTTGAAACTTTTAGTCCTTCCACCTTCATTCGTCATTGGGTTTTGATTGCCATTTTCAACATCACGGTATAATTGAACATATATTTATTTTATAAATTGATTAAATTTATATTATTTATATTGAAAAGAGTTATAATATTTATAGTTCATATTTCTAAGGGTTAGGTGGATTGGTAAGTCTAGTTTGGTTGGACACTTACCAATAAGATATCCAAGTTTAAACCTTGGGGCAAGCCTGTTGTAAGGGTAGTAGTTTGATTCGAATCCTTTGAGTGTGTGATTGATGATGACGGTATGAATCCGCGCACATGGTAGTCCAAGGTTAGGTGGATTGGTAAGTGCTAGGCTAGCTGGGCACTTACCAAAGAGACCCAAGTTCAAACCTTGGGGGAAGCCTGTTGTAAAGGTAGTCGTCTGATTCGAATCCTCTGAGTGTGTGCTAGACTGATGATGATGGTGAATCTCGTGCACCTAGTGGTCCATTTCACGCTGAACTATAAAACAACAAGGTGGAATAAGTTTGGTGGATGCAACCCCTGTGGTTTGAACCCTGCGCTTGCCACGATGGTACGAATCCTGCGCACTTGGTGGTCCAAGGTTTAGGTGGATTGGTAAGTGCTATTCTGGTTGGGCACTTACCAAGAAGAGACCGAGGTTCAAACCTTAGGGTAAGCCTATAGTAAAGGTAGTTGTCTGATTCGAATCCTTTGAGTGCATGCTAGACTGGTGACAACGATACGAATCCCGTGCACTTGGTGGTCTATTTCACATTGGACTATAAAACAACGAGGTCGAATAGGTGGATGCAGCCCCTGTGATTTGAACCCTATGCTTGCCAACTACTAAAAATAGTGTGGTTGTAACCAACTCTCCTATATATAAAACAATGAGGTGGAATAGGTGGATGCAATCCCTGTAATTTAAACCCTGCTCTTACCAACTATTAAAAATAGTGTGATTGTAACCAACTCTCCTATATATATCTTTGTTTAACTATCAAAAATAACTTTTCATTTAATGAAAAAAAAGTATATATATTAAATGAATATGACCTCATGATATAGCCTTTTGTCTACTATATATATTCCTTAGAACCTTAATAACAAAGGTTATTTATTTGTACCATGATTATTATAAAATAAAAGGAATATATATATATATATATATATATATATAAAATTGTAGAGTGATCAAATGAGAATGTTTAATTTGTTTTAAAGATAGTTGCATACCACCAAGGTATGGCAGGTCTAAAATTACTTTTATGTATTATTTTGGAACTTTAGATAGAGAGTTTAAAGTTCTAATTTAATGGGGTTAGAGTTGCACACTATGTTTTGAGAATTAGAGTTTGGTTAGATAAACATTATGTAAATAAGTGAAGGCCGTTTTATATAACTTATGTTCTTATGGATATTAAAAATAACTTTATTTTTACCTTTTATAAAACATAAGTTAAACTAAAAAATATATTTTTTTATACATTGGAGAGTTCGTTACATCTATACTATTTTTAATAACCGTCAAGAGCAAGGTTCAAACCACAAACCACAAGAGCTGCCCCTAACAAGCTTATACCATCTCGTTATTTTATTACCCAATATGAAGAGGACCACCAGTCTCTTGGGATTCGTATCTTCATCGATTTGATGCACACTCAGAGGATTCAGAGCAGACTACTACCTTTGCAACAAGTATGCCCCCAACGTTTGAACCTAGGTTTCTTCTGGATAACATACAATTAGTCAAAATAAAATCATAATAATAAGCTTTTTGAGCTCCAAGGTTCAAATTGTGACATATGTATATGACTATGTTAATCCCCTATTGATGAAGGTAGTTTTCGAGCTCCAAGGTTCAAATTGTGACATATGTGTATGACTATGTTAATCCCCTATTGATAAAAGTAGCTTTGGCTTGAAAAATAAATGAACAAATAGCTATTAGCCTATTTGTTTATTGTTTATGGGACGTTTCTTGGAAAATGAATGTCAAAATATCTCTATTTGGGAATTGGTTTTCACCTTATTATTTTAAATTATGGAATGGTAACGAGCAGCTAATTGAAGGAAACGTTCATTAATTTCAGGAACCATTGGAGGAGCAAGTCAAGCTCCTTGGTGGTTAGATCTCTTCATTGTTAAGTTTAGCATTGAAAAACCTGATACTTAGGTGAAACTTGAGAATGAAGTTAAGAGTATTTATGAAGGTTGTATAAAGGTTACTCAATATCTGATGTAGCGCCTTTAAATTTAAGGGATGCACATGGAAGGTCCCAAAATATTATGTTACAAACACACTAATTGGGTGCATGCACCCAAGCACATTTAATATTTTATTTATAATTTTGTATTCATAATTAAATATAATGCTAAAATATTAGGTTTTTAAAATATTATGTTATAAACATATTAATATATGTACTTAAATATATTTAATATTTTATTCAAATATGTTCTAGTAGGAATATTTTAATGGTAATTTATTGGAAAAGTGGTCTTCCAATGCACTTCAAATTTTTAACTTATTTAAATAAATATACATATTTATTTATGTGCACAGTTTTTCAACCTATTCAAATATATATTAATGGTTAATTGTATTTGTTTAGAGATACAATTAGTAAAAGTTCAACCTATTCAAATATATATTAATATTTAATTATATTTGTTTAGAGATGACATTAGTAAAAGTTTTGGGTTTAGTGTGAATAATATTTATTAATATTAACTATTAATTGTCTTAGGAAGTGTAATGTTTTTTTTTTTTTTTTTTTTTTGCGAACGGGGCCGCCTTGGTCTGAGAGACCACAAGCAGGGGTTCTACACCGTCAAAGTCACTCGGGAGTTGCACCCGATCCTGCCCGCACCAACATTATCAATTGGATTTTGGGTACCCAATTCAACTTTTTGGTAGGGTGGAGATTCGAACCTGGACCTCCCTTGGAGGATTGCCCTCTCCTCTCCAACTCACCTACAACACCTGGGTAGAGTGTAATGTTTAATTGTCTTTGTTCAAATAACATATTAGTAAAAGTTTGGGTTAAAAAACTCAAATTTAAATCATTAAAAATACTACCCATTATATCCAACTATATATTCTATCTATTAAAAAATTAAAAATATTATCTTACTTTTTAACGCAAAAGTTTCTACGTTAAAGAGGACCATTCCTTATTCCTCGTTCCTCATTCCTCGTCAAAGTTGCTAATTGTTTTTTGGATGAAATTTAAAAAGTGTAAAAGTTGTTAATAGTATTTAAAATGAAATTTAAAAAATTGTTATTTTAGACCTGTTTGATTAAATTGACTTTAATTAGAAAAGTTATCTTAAATTGAATTTAATTTTTAAGATGTTAATATAACATATATATTTATTTTATAAGTTGATCTGATGTGACCCGGATTCAAGGGCGGAAATGTATATGTATAAGAAGTATTTATTCAATAAAAAAAAATTATGTTATTCATATTGAAAAGAATTATAATATTTATAGCTCATATTTTTAAAAGTTAGGTGGATTGGTAAGTCTCGTATGGTTGGACATTTACCAAGAAGAGATCCAGGTTTAAACTTTGGGGCAAGCCTATTGTAAAGGTAGTAGTCTGATTCAAATCCTCTAGTCTGGTTGGGCATTTATCAAGAAGAGATCCAGGTTTAAATTTTGGGGGAAGCATGTTGTAAAGGTAGTAGTCTGATTCAAATCCTTTGAGTGTGTGCCAGATTGATGATGACGGTACAAATCCCGTACACCTGGTGGCCCAAGGGTTAGGTGGATTCGTAAGTGCTAGTATGGCTGGGCACTTACCAAGAAGAGACCAAGGTTTAAACCTTGGGGGAAGCATGTTGTAAAGGTAGTAGTCTAATTCGAATCCTCTGAGTGTGTGCCAGACTAATGACAATGGTACGAATCTCGTGAAACTGGTGGTCCATTTCACGTTGGACTATAAAATGAGGTGGAATAGGTTTGGTGGATGCAACCCCTATGGTTTGAACCATGCACTTGCCACGATGGTACGAGTCTCACGCACCTGATGGTCCAAGGGTTAGGTGGATTGGTAAGTGCTAGTCTGGTTGGGCACTTACCAAGAAGAGACCCAAGTTCAAACCTTGGGGAAAGCCTGTTGTAAAGGTAGTAGTCTGATTCGAATCCTCTGAGTGGATGCCATATTGATAACAACGGTACGAATCCTGAGCACCTGGTGATCCATTTCATGTTAGACTATAAAACGAGGTGAAATAGGTGGATGCAATCCCTGTGGTTTGAACCCTGCGCTTGCCAACTACCAAAAATAGTGTGGTTGTAACCAACTCTCCTTTCTATACATATAACAAAATAGTGTGGTTGTAACCAACTCTCCTCTATATATATAACAATTAGGTAGAATAGGTGGATGCAGCCCCATTGGTTTGAACCCTTCACTTACCAATTACTAAAAAATAGTGTGGTTGTAACCAACTCTCCTATATATATCTTTGTTTTAACTGTCAAAAATAAGTTTACATTTAAGAAAAAAAAAAAAAAAAAAAAAAAAAATATATATATATATATATATATATATATATATATAATGAATAGGGCCTCGTGATATAGCCTTTTGTTTAACAAAGGTTATTTATTTATACCATGATTATTTAAAAAAAAAAAAAATATATATATATATATATATATATATATATAGAGTGAGCAAATGAGAATGTTTAATAGTTGCATGCCATCAAGGTCTAAAATTACTTTCATGTATTATTTTGGAACTTTGGATAGATAGTTCAAGGTTCCAATTCAATGGGATTAGAGTTGTACACTATGTTTTGAGAATTAGAGTTTGGTTAGATAAACATTTTGTAAACAAGTGAAGGTCGTTTCATATAATTTATGTTCGTATGGATATTAAAAATAACTTTATTTTTACCTTTTATAAAACAAAAGTCAAATTAATTAATTAATTTTTTTTTGATACATAGGAGAGTTTGTTACATCCACACTATTTTTAATAACTGTCAAGAGCAGGGTTCAAACCACAAACCACAAGGGCTGCCCTCAACAAGACACTTTTTAATAACTGTCAAGAGCAGGGTTCAAACCATAAACCACAAGGGCTGCCCTCAACAAGCTTATACCATCTCGTTATTTTATTACCCGATATGAAGAGGACCACCGGTTGCTCGGGATTCGTATCTTCATTGATTTGATGCACACTCAAAGGATTCGGAGTAGACTACTACCTTTGCAACAAGCATGCCCCCAAGGTTTGAACCTAGGTCTCTTTTGGGTGACATACAACTAGTCAAATTAAAATTATAATAATGAGCTTTTTGAGCTTCAAGGTTCAAAATGTGACATATGTGTATGCCTGTGTTAATTCCCTATTGATATGTGTAGCTTTCGACCTTACAAGGGGTCATGGCTGGGAGGGAACTTCTCAGCCCTATGCATCGGTCATAGGGTTTATCACACTAACCAAATAAACTTGCAAAGGTAGTAGTCTGATTTGAATTCTCTGAGTACGTGTTAAATTGACGACGATGGTATGAATCCCAAGAATTCGGTGGTCCATTTCACGCTGAGCTATAAAATAATGAGGTGAAATAGGTTTGGTAGATGCAACTCTGGTGGTTTAAACCCTATGCTTGTAAGTTACTAAAAAGAGTGTATTTGTAATCAACTCTCCTATTAAGCAAATAATAATAATAAGTTTTTCAAACCCCAAAGGCTAAGTGGATTGGTAAGTGCAGGTGTGGATGGGCACTTATCAAGAATATATATAGGGTCAAACCCTAGGGAAAGTCAACCTCTTTGCAAAGGTAGTAGTCCGTGTTGAATCTTCTAAGTGCATGTCAGACTGACGATAACGAACCTGGAGCGATCGATGATCTTCATCTCACGCCGGATGAACAACAACGAGATGAATACACTTTGTAGAAGCAACCTTGTGGTTTAAACCCTATGCTTGCCATTTACTAAAAATAGTGGTTGTAACCAACTCCCCTATCTAATCAAAATAATAATAATAATAATAAGATTTTCAACTTTTAGCCTTATTTTCTTTTAATATGTAATTTTAAATTAAAATATTTTAAAGCAATTGCAACTCAAACCAAACCAATAACTTTATACCTCTAAACTTATATTTATCATGTATTTATTTTTAAGTAGTGATTGAAATAATGAAAAGTAAATAAAGAGAAAGTAACTAGCCATGTATGTTATGTTGAATGTAGTGTAGTATTGGGGAATAATTACATTATATGTAGTTGTTAATTAGTGATGATCAAATGGTACGAGTTTAACTAGTTAAATACTTTAACTTTTATGGAGGAGATCAGGTTTAAATCTTGTTGGATAATAAATACATAATTATCAAAATTATTGTTATAACAGCATTATGTGGTCATGATGTAGTATGAGTAAGGCCCCATACACTCAATTATTAAAAAAAAAAAATATAAACTTTTATAAAGCTTTTGATAAAAATATATCACCAATTTCTAAGTTGTCTCTTGCATGTTTCTTAATAATTATAAATACAAATAAGATCCATAAGGGTAAGGGTATTGGGACTATTTGATGAGTTGAATATTGAAATAAGATCCAGAAGAATGTGGGGAGTACTCTGCTAGCAAGCATAACATATTGAAGTTCAAGTATTAAATTAGATTAGATATTAAACTTGTCATATTGTGGTTGTGTTGTAGCAATATTTTGATCTTTAGGGTACTTATAATATAATAGAGAATGACAAGAGTTGTAATAGGTAAAGCCAAATTATTCTCCCTTTAAACATTTATGACTTTACATCATAGAAATAGTCATCAAAGGTTCAATTATATTTATATTTTGTTTGTTATAAAGAATAACTTGGAGCATAAATAAATATGAGTTAACTTCTCATTTTGCATGAAATATATATATCATTAATGACTCAATTTTAAATAAAGAAACTATATATCTAAACAAGAAAAAATGGATATTTTTCTAGTGTAAAAATATATAATTATCAAGAAGCATAAAAATATAATATTCTTTTGGAAAGAGTCAGGTGAAATTAATTTTCCATGTTGTGTTTGTTTAATAACGATATTTTGATTTTGAGGGTATGAATTAGGTCTCCTTACAATAAATATTGTAATACATATTTAGAAAATGACAAGCATTACAGTAGGTATAGGCAAAATTATTCTCACTACAAACACTTGTGACTTTAAAAAAGAGAAATAATCATCAAAGGTTCTACTATATTTGCATTGTTTTTGTCACAAAAAGTAGCTTAGAGCATAAAGAAACATGAGTGAACTTTTTTTTTTTTTGCATGAAATAGATTACATTATTGCAATGACTTGATTTTAAACAAAGGGAAGACATGTTTGAATAAGAATAGTTGAGGTATATTTTTTAATGTGAAAAGATACAACCGTAAAGAAGCATAAAATAACTATTAAGGATAAATTTCCTATTTTGGTAATTGATGAGTTGCATGACACCTAATTTTTTTTAAAATTGGATTTGCAATTTGGATACCATTATATTCAAGGACAACAAAATTCCTAAAATAGATTTTAAGGCTCATGCAGGGCATTGCAAATTTTTGATTATGCCATTTTTGTTTTACTAATGCACCTTCCACTTTTTAAAGTTTGATGATTACCATTTTTTAGTCCTTCCTCCACAAATTTATTCTATTCTTCTTTGATAATATTCTAATTTATAGTCACAACTAGAGGAGCATCTCCAATATTTGGAATAGGCCCTATAAATTTTGTCTAAGAATAAACTTCATGCCAAGTGATCAAAGTGTTCTTTTGACATGCATGAAGTAGAGTACTTGGGTCACATTATATCTAAATATGGAATTAAAGTGGATCTTAAAAAGATTCAGGTTGTTCTAGAATGGACATAGATAGTCTCAAGCCCTCAAGGGACTTCAAGAATTTTTGGAACTCATTGGGTATTACCAAAAGTTTATATAGAACTATGGAAAGACAACAAACCCTTTAACAACTATGTTGAGAAAAAAATCATTTATTTGGTTAGAACCAATAGAATACGCTTTCAGGAAATTAAAACAAGCTATGACAACCACATTCGTGTTAAGCAATGCCCAAATTTTCTAAACCTTTTATTTATAATTGTAAGTAATGTTTTTGGCAATGGAATTGGGTTGGTTTGGTGTAAGAAGGAAGACCATTGGCTTTCACCAATAGAGCACTATCAGGTAGGAATTTGGGTAAATCCAATTATGAAAAGGAGATGTTAGCCATACTACATGCTATTAGTCATTGACAACCATATCTCATTGGGCATCACTTTTCAATCAAAATAATTCATCAAAGTCTTAAGCATTTATTAGAACAATAGGTGGCCACACTCAAACAATAGTGATGGGTATCTAAATTGTTGAGCTATGATTATGAAATCACATATAAAAAAAAAGGAGAATATAGTGGCATATTCTTTATCTCGATAGTATGAATATCAGGGTATGCTAAATGCTATATCCACACCCACTTCCTCAATGGACCAATCAACTCATATTGTGGTTGTGTTGTAGCAATATTTTGATCTTTAGGGTACTTATAATATAATAGAGAATGACAAGAGTTGTAATAGGTAAAGCCAAATTATTCTCCCTTTAAACATTTATGACTTTACATCATAGAAATAGTCATCAAAAGTTCAATTATATTTATATTTTGTTTGTTATAAAGAATAGCTTAGAGCATAAATAAATATGAGTTAACTTCTCATTTTGCATGAAATATATATATCATTAATGACTCAATTTTAAATAAAGAAACTATATATCTAAATAAGAATAAATGGATATTTTTCTAGTGTAAAAATATATGATTATCAAGAAGCATAAAAATATAATATTCTTTTGGAAAGAGTCAGGTGGAATTAATTTTCCATGTTACGAATGTTTAATAGCAATATTTTGATTTTGAGGGTATGAATCAGGTCTCTTTACAATAAATATTGTAATACATATTTAGAAAATGACAAGCATTATAGTAGGTATAGGCAAAATTATTCTCACTAAAAACACTTGTGACTTTAAAAAAGAGAAATAATCATCAAAGGTTTTACTATATTTGCATTGATTTTGTCACAAAAAGTAGCTTAGAGCATAAATAAACATGAGTGATTTTTTTTTTTTTTGATTGAAATAGATTACATTATTGCAATGACTTGATTTTAAACAAAGGGAAGACATGTTTGAATAAGAATAGTTGAGGTATATTTTTTAATGTGAAAAGATACAACCGTAAAGAAGCATAAAATAACTATTAAGGATAAATTTCCTATTTTGGTAATTGACGAGTTGCATGGCACCTAATTTTTCTTAAAATTGGATTTGCAATTTGGATACCATTATATTCAAGGACAACAACATTCCTAAAATAGCCTTTAAGGCTCATGCAGGGCATTGCAAATTTTTGATTATGCCATTTTTGTTTTACTAATGCACCTTCCACTTTTTAAAGTTTGATGAATATCATTTTTTGGTCCTTCCTCCATAAATTTATTCTATTCTTTTTTGATAATATTCTAATTTATAGTCACAACTAGAGGAGCATCTTCAATATTTGGATCAGGCCCTATAAATTTTGTCTAAGAATCAACTTCATGCCAAGTGATCAAAGTGTTCTTTTGACATGCATGAAGTAGAGTACTTGGGTCACATTATCTCTAAATATGGAATTAAAGTGGATCTTAAAAAGATTCAGGTTGTTCTAGAATGGACATAGATAGCTTCAAGCCCTCAAGGGACTTTAAGAATTTTTGGAACTCATTGGGTATTACCAAAAGTTTATATAGAACTATGGAAAGACAACAAACCCTTTAACAACTATGTTGAGAAAAAAATCATTTATTTGGTTAGAACCAATAGAATACGCTTTCAGGAAAATAAAAAAAGCTATGACAACCACATTCATGTTAAGCAATGCCAAAATTTTCTAAACCTTTTATTTATAATTGTAAGTAATATTTTTGGCAATGGAATTGGGTTGTTTTGGTGCAATAAGGAAGACCATTGACTTTCACCAATAGAGCACTATCAAGTAGGAATTTGGGTAAATCCACTTATGAAAAGGAGATGTTAGCCATATTACATGCTATTAGTCATTGGCAACCATATCTCATTGGACATCACTTTTCAATCAAAATAAATCATCAAAGTCTTAAGCATTTATTAGAAAAATGGGTGGCCACACTCAAACAATAGTGATAGGTATCTAAATTGTTGAGCTATGATTATGAAATCACATATAAAAAAAGAAAGGAGAATATAGTTGCAGATTCTTTATATCGATAGTATGAATATCATGGTATGCTAAATGTTATATTTACACCCACTTGCTCAATGGACCAATCAACTCATATTGTGGTTGTGTTGTAGCAATATTTTGATCTTTAGGGTACTTATAATATAATAGAGAATGACAAGAGTTGTAATAGGTAAAGCCAAATTATTCTCCCTTTAAACATTTATGACTTTACATCAAAGAAATAGTCATCAAAGGTTCAATTATATTTATATTTTGTTTGTTATAAAGAATAGCTTAGAGCATAAATAAATATGAGTTAACTTCTCATTTTGCATGAAATATATATATCATTAATGACTAAATTTTAAATAAAGAAACTATAAATCTAAATAAGAATAGATGGATATTTTTCTAGTGTAAAAATATATAATTATCAAGAAGCATAAAAATATAATATTCTTTTAGAAAGAGTCAGGTGGAATTAATTTTCCATGTTATGAATGTTTAATAGCAATATTTTGATTTTGAGGGTATGAATTAGGTCTCTTTACAATAAATATTGTAATACATATTTAGAAAATGACAAGCATTATAGTAGGTATAGGCAAAATTATTCTCACTAAAAACACTTGTGACTTTAAAAAAGAGAAATAATCATCAAAGGTTTTACTATATTTGCATTGTTTTTATCACAAAAAGTAGCTTAGAGCATAAAGAAACATGAGTGAACTTTTTTTTTGCATGAAATAGATTACATTATTGCAATGACTTGATTTTAAACAAAGGGAAGACATGTTTGAATAAGAATAGTTGAGGTATATTTTTTAATATGAAAAGATACAACCGTTAAGAAGCATAAAATAACTATTAAGGATAAATTTCCTATTTTGGTAATTGATGAGTTGCATGGCACCTAATTTTTATTAAAATTGGATTTGTAATTTGGCTACCATTATATTCAAGGACAACAACATTCCTAAAATAGCCTTTAAGGCTCATGCAGGGCATTGCAAATTTTTGAAATGCCATTTTTGTTTTACTAATGCACCTTCCACTTTTTAAAGTTTGATGAATATCATTTTTTGGTCCTTCCTCCACAAATTTATTCTATTCTTCTTTGATAATATTCTAATTTATAGTCACAACTAGAGGAGCATCTCCAATATTTGGATCAGGCCCTATAAATTTTTTCTAAGAATCAACTACATGCCAAGTGATCAAAGTGTTCTTTTGACATGCATGAAGTAGAGTACTTGGGTCACATTATTTCTAAATATAGAATTAAAGTGGATCTTAAAAATATTCAGGTTGTTCTAGAATGGACATAGATAGCCTCAAACCCTCAAGGGACTTCAAGAATTTTTGGAACTCATTGGGTATTACCAAAAGTTTATATAGAACTATTGAAAGACAACAAACCCTTTAACAACTATGTTGAGAAAAAAATCATTTATTTGATTAGAACCAATAGAATACGCTTTCAGGAAATTTAAACAAGCTATGACAACCACATTCGTGTTAAGCAATGCCCAAATTTTCTAAACCTTTTATTTATAATTGTAAGTAATGTTTTTATCAATGGAATTGGGTTGTTTTGGTGCAAGAAGGAAGACCATTGGCTTTCACCAATAGAGCACTATCAGGTAGGAATTTGGGTAAATCCACTTATGAAAAGGATATGTTAGCCATACTACATGCTATTAGTCATTGGCAACCATATCTCATTGGGCATCACTTTTCAATCAAAATAAATCATCAAATTCTTAAGCATTTATTAGAACAATAGGTGGCCACACTCAAACAATAGTGATGGGTATCTAAATTGTTGAGCTATGATTATGAAATCACATATAAAAAAAGAATGGATAATATAGTTGCAGATTATTTATCTCGATAGTATGAATTAATTTTCCATGTTACTTTTGTTTAATAGCAATATTTTGATTTTGAGGGTATGAATTAGGTCTCTTTACAATTAATATTGTAATACATATTTAGAAAATGACAAGCATTATAGTAGGTATAGGCAAAATTATTCTCACTACAAACAATTGTGACTTAAAAAAATAAAAATAATCATCAAATGTTTTACTATATTTGCATTGTTTTTATCACAAAAAGTAGCTTAGAGCATAAAGAAACATGAGTGAACTTTTTTTTTTTGGATGAAATAGATTACATTATTACAATGACTTGATTTTAAACAAAGGGAAGACATGTTTGAATAAGAATAGTTGAGGTATATTTTTTAATATGAAAAGATACAACCGTTAAGAAGCATAAAATAACTATTAAGGATAAATTTCCTATTTTGGTAATTGATGAGTTGCATGGCACCTAATTTTTCTTAAAATTGGATTTGCAATTTGGATACCATTATATTCAAGGACAACAACATTCCTAAAATAGCTTTTAAGGCTCATGCAGGGCAATTCAAATTTTTGAAATGCCATTTTTGTTTTACTAATGCACCTTCCACTTTTTAAAGTTTGATGAATATCATTTTTTGGTCCTTCCTCCACAAATTTATTCTATTCTTCTTTGATAATATTCTAATTTATAGTCACAACTAGAGGAGCATCTCCAATATTTGGATTAGGCCCTATAAATTTTGTCTAAGAATCAACTTCATGCCAAGTGATCAAAGTGTTCTTTTGACATGCATGAAGTAGAGTACTTGGGTCACATTATCTCTAAATATGGAATTAAAGTGGATCTTATAAATATTCAGGTTGTTCTAGAATGGACATAGATAGCCTCAAACCCTCAAGGGACTTCAAAAATTTTTGGAACTCATTGGGTATTACCAAAAGTTTATATAGAACTATTGAAAGACAACAAACCCTTTAACAACTATGTTGAGAAAAAAATCATTTATTTGGTTAGAACCAATAGAATACGCTTTCAGGAAATTTAAACAATCTATGACAACCACATTCGTGTTAAGCAATGCCCAAATTTTCTAAACCTTTTATTTATAATTGTAAGTAATGTTTTTGGCAATGGAATTGGGTTATTTTGGTGCAAGAAGGAAGACCATTGGCTTTCACCAATAGAGCACTATCAGGTAAGAATTTGGGTAAATCCACTTATAAAAAGGATATGTTAGCCATACTACATGCTATTAGTCATTGACAACCATATCTCATTGGGTATCACTTTTCAATCAAAATAAATCATCAAATTCTTAAGCATTTATTAGAACAACAGGTGGCCACACTCAAACAATAGTGATGGGTATCTAAATTGTTGAGCTATGATTATGAAATCACATATAAAAAAAGAAAGGATAATATAGTGGCAGATTATTTATCTCGATAGTATGAATATCAGGGTATGCTAAATGTTATATCCACACCCACTTCCTCAATGGACCAATCAACTCATATCGTGGTTGTGTTGTAGCAATATTTTGATATTTAGGGTACTTATAATATAATAGAGAATAACAAGAGTTGTAATAGGTAAAGCCAAATTATTCTCCCTTTAAAAATTTATGACTTTACATCATAGAAATAGTCATCAAAGGTTCAATTATATTTATATTTTGTTTGTTATAAAGAATATCTTAGAGCATAAATAAATATGAGTTAACTTCTCATTTTGCATAATATATATATATATATATATATATATATATATATATATATATATATATATATATCTCAATTTTAAATAAAGAAACTATATATCTAAATAAGAATAGATGGATATTTTTCTAGTGTAAAAATATATAATTATCCAGAAGCACAAAAATATAATATTCTTTTGGAAAGAGTTAGGTGGAATTAATTTTCCATGTTGCGTTTGTTTAATAGCAATATTTTGATTTTGAGGGTATGAATTAGGTCTCTTTACAATAAATATTGTAATACATATTTAGAAAATGACAAGCATTATAGTAGGTATAGGCAAAATTATTCTCACTACAAACACTTGTGACTTTAAAAAAGAGAAATAATCATTAATGGTTTTACTATATTTGCATTGTTTTTGTCACAAAAAGTAGCTTAGATCATAAAGAAACATGAGTGAACTTTTTTTTTTGCATGAAATAGATTACATTATTGCAATGAATTGATTTTAAACAAAGGGAAGACATTTTTGAATAAGAATAGTTGAGGTATATTTTTTAATGTGAAAAGATACAACCGTAAAGAAGGATAAAATAACTATTAAGGATAAATTTCCTATTTTGGTAATTGATGAGTTGCTTGGCACCTAATTTTTATTAAAATTGGATTTGCAATTTGGATACCATTATATTCAAAGACAACAAAATTCCTAAAATAGCCTTTAAGGCTCATGCAGGGCATTGCAAATTTTTGATTATGCCATTTTTGTTTTACTAATGCACCTTCCACTTTTTAAAGTTTGATGAATATCATTTTTTGGTCCTTCCTCCACAAATTTATTCTATTCTTCTTTGATAATATTCTAATTTATAGTCACAACTAGAGGAGCATCTCCAATATTTGGATCAGGCCCTATAAATTTTGTCTAAGAATCAACTTCATGCCAAGTGATCAAAGTGTTCTTTTGACATGCATGAAGTAGAGTACTTGGGTCACATTATCTCTAAATATGGAATTAAAATGGATCTTAAAAAGATTCAGGTTGTTCTAGAATGGACATAGATAGCCTCAAACCCTCAAGGGACTTCAATAATTTTTGGAACTCATTGGGTATTACCAAAATTTTATATAGAACTATGGAAAGACAACAAACCCTTTAACAACTATGTTGAGAAAAAAATCATTTATTTAGTTAGAACCAATAGAATACGCTTTCAGGAAATTTAAACAAGCTATGACAACCACATTCGTGTTAAGCAATACCCAAATTTTCTAAACCTTTTATCTATAATTGTAAGTAATGTTTTTGGCAATGGAATTGGGTTATTTTGGTGCAAGAAGGAAGACCATTGGCTTTCACCAATAGAGCACTATCAGGTAGGAATTTGGGTAAATCCACTTATGAAAAGGATATGTTAGCCATACTACATGCTATTAGTCATTGGCAACCATATCTCATTGGGCATCACTTTTCAATCAAAATAAATCATCAAAGTCTTAAGCATTTATTAGAACAATAGGTGGCCACACTCAAACAATAGTGATGGGTATCTAAATTGTTGAGCTATGATTATGAAATCACAAATAAAAAAAGAAAGGAGAATATAGTGGCAAATTCTTTATCTCGATAGTATGAAGATCAGGGTATGCTAAATGTTATATCCACACCCACTTCCTCAATGGACCAATCAACTCATATTGTGGTTGTGTTGTAGCAATATTTTGATCTTTAGGGTACTTATAATATAATAGAGAATGACAAGAGTTGTAATAGGTAAAGTGAAATTATTCTCCCTTTAAATATTTATGACTTTACATCATAGAAATAGTCATCAAAGGTTCAATTATATTTATATTTTGTTTGTTATAAAGAATAGATTAGAGCATAAATAAATATGAGTTAACTTCTCATTTTGCATGAAATATATATATCATTAATGACTCAATTTTAAATAAAGAAACTATAAATCTAAATAAGAATAGATGGATATTTTTCTAGTGTAAAAATATATAACTATCAAGAAACATAAAAATATAGTATTCTTTTAGAAAGAGTCAGGTGGAATTAATTTTCCATGTTGCGTTTGTTTAATAGCAATATTTTTATTTTGAGGGTATGAATTAGGTCTCTTTACAATAACTATTGTAATACATATTTAGAAAATGACAAGCATTATAGTAGGTATAGGCAAAATTATTCTCACTACAAACACTTGTGACTTTAAAAAAGAGAAATAATCGTAAAAGGTTTTACTATATTTGCATTGTTTTTATCACAAAAAGTAGCTTAGACCATAAAGAAACATGAGTGAACTTTTTTTTTGCATGAAATAGATTACATTATTGCAATGACTTGATTTTAAACAAAGGGAAGACATGTTTGAATAAGAATAGTTGAGGTATATTTTTTAATGTGAAAAGATACAACCGTAAAGAAGCATAAAATAACTATTAAGGATAAATTTCCTATTTTGGTAATTGATGAGTTTGCATGGCACCTAATTTTTATTAAAATTGGATTTGCAATTTGGATACCATTATATTCAAGGACAACAACATTCTTAAAATAGCCTTTAAGGCTCATGCAGGGCATTGCAAAATTTTGATTATGCCATTTTTGTTTTACTAATGCACCTTCCACTTTTTAAAGTTTGATGAATATCATTTTTTGGTCCTTCCTCCACAAATTTATTCTATTCTTCTTTGATAATATTCTAATTTATAGTCACAACTAGAGGAGCATCTCCAATATTTGGATCAGGCCCTATAAATTTTTTCTAAGAATCAACTTCATGCCAAGTGATCAAAGTGTTCTTTTGACATGCATGAAGTAGAGTACTTGGGTCACATTATCTCTAAATATGGAATTAAAGTGGATCTTAAAAATCTTTAGGTTGTTCTAGAATGGACATAGATAGCCTCAAACCCTCAAGGGACTTCAAGATTTTTTGGAACTCATTGGGTATTACCAAAAGTTTATATAGAACTATTGAAAGACAACAAACCCTTTAACAACTATGTTGAGAAAAAAATCATTTATTTGGTTAGAACCAATAGAATATTCTTTCAAGAAATTTAAACAAGCTATGACAACCACATTCGTGTTAAGAAATACCCAAATTTTCTAAACCTTTTATTTATAATTGTAAGTAATGTTTTTGGCAATGGAATTGGGTTGTTTTGGTGCAAGAAGGAAGACCATTGGCTTTCACCAATAGAGCACTATCAGGTAGGAATTTGGGTAAATTCACTTATGAAAAGGATATGTTAGCCATACTACATGCTATTAGTTATTGGCAACCATATCTCATTGGGCATCACTTTTCAATCAAAATAAATCATCAAATTCTTAAGCATTTATTAGAACAATAGGTGGCCACACTCAAACAATAGTGATGGGTATCTAAATTGTTGAGCTATGATTATGAAATCACATATAAAAAAAGAAAGGATAATATAGTGGCATATTATTTATCTCGATAGTATGAATATCAGGGTATGCTAAATGTTATATCCACACCCACTTCCTCAATGGACCAATCAACTCATATTGTGGTTGTGTTGTAGCAATATTTTATCTTTAGGGTACTTATAATATAACAGAGAATGACAATAGTTTTAATAGGTAAAGCCAAATTATTCTCCCTTTAAACATTTATGAATTTACATCATAGAAATAGTCATCAAAGGTTCAATTATATTTATATTTTGTTTGTTATAAAGAATAGCTTAGAGCATAAATAAATATGAGTTAAATTCTCATTTTGAATATATATAATTATATATATATATATATATATATATATATATATATATATATATATATATATATATATATATATATATATATATATATATCATTAATGACTAAATTTTAAATAAAGAAACTATATATCTAAATAAGAATAGATGGATATTTTTCTAGTATAAAAATATATAATTATCAAGAAGCACAAAAATATAATATTCTTTTGGAAAGAGTTAGGTGGAATTAATTTTCCATGTTGCATTTTTTTAATAGCAATATTTTGATTTTGAGGGTATGAATTAGGTCTCTTTACAATAAATATTGTAATACATATTTAGAAAATGACAAGCATTATAGTAGGTATAGGCAAAATTATTCTCACTACAAACACTTGCGACTTTAAAAAGGAGAAATAATCATTAATGGTTTTACTATATTTGCATTGTTTTTGTCACAAAAAGTAGCTTAGATCATAAAGAAACATGAGTGAACTTTTTTTTTTGCATGAAATAGATTACATTATTGCAATGACTTGATTTTAAACAAAGGGAAGACATGTTTGAATAAGAATAGTTGAGGTATATTTTTTAATGTGAAAAGATACAACCGTAAAGAAGCATAAAATAACTATTAAGGATACATTTCCTATTTTGGTAATTGATGAGTTGCATGGCACCTAATTTTTATTAAAATTGGATTTGCAATTTGGATACCATTATATTCAAGGACAACAAAATTCCTAAAATAGCCTTTAAGGCTCATGAAGGGCATTGCAAATTTTTGATTATGCCATTTTTGTTTTACTAATGCACCTTACACTTTTTAAAGTTTGATGAATATCATTTTTTGGTCCTTCCTCCAAAAATTTATTCTATTCTTCTTTGATAATATTCTAATTTATAGTCACAACTAGAGGAGCATCTCCAATATTTGGATCAGGCCCTATAAATTTTGTCTAAGAATCAACTTCATGCCAAGTGATCAATATTTTGACATGCATGAAGTAGAGTACTTGATCGAGGTACACAATTACAGAGAAAAAAAAAATAGTTCTGATTTATTCAATATACATGAGAGAATTACTGTTACAGCAGAATTTACAGAAATCGCAGAGAGTTGCGCTTTACAGAATATTCTCAATTCTGAAATTACAAAAATATATTATCGTTCACAAAATTTTCCAGCCCCTGTGCATGCCTCTGTTCTCCTTTTTAAAGGTTCTCAGGTGACGCTTCATTTCCAGCTGGTGGCCCTTCGTTTCCTCTTCCAGAACCTTTCGTTTCGTCTTCCCGTGCCGCTTCGTTGTCCTGGTATTCGAAACGTCTGCCTTTCCGACTCTTCGTCTTCGGCTTTCCCTTCGGGCGCGAAAATATGACAGGTCACGATATCGTGACACCTTTCGGTCTCTGGCCCCTTCTCTGTCCTTGCACCGCGAAAATACGACATGTCGCGATATCGCGACAGTTCCGCTCCTTCGCTCCATCTTCCTGCTTTCGGGTCACGAAATCGTGACATGTCACGAAATCGTGACATCTTTGTCTTTCGTACGCTCTTTCTGCTTTCGGGTCATGAAATCATGACATGTCACGAAATCGTGACATCTTTGTCTTCCGTACGCTCTTCTGCTTTTGGGTCACGAAATCGTGACATGTCACGAAATCGTGACATCTTTGTCTTTCGTACGCTCTTCTGCTTTCGGGTCACGAAATCGTGACATGTCATGAAATCGTGACATCTTTGCCTTCCTTGCCTCTCCTATGAAACCTGTCGCGATATCGCGACAGTTTCCCTGCTAGCGTCTTTCTCCGTTTTGTGTCGCGATATCGCGACACCTTTTATGTCGCGATATCGCGACATCTTTTCCTGCTGACTTCTTCCTTCATTTTGTGTCGCGATATCGTGACACCTTTTATGTCGCGATATCGCGACATCTTTTCCGCCCACGTCCTTTGTCTTGTTTCAGTCACGATATCGCGACACCTTTTATGTCGCGATATCGCGACATCTTTTCTGCCAACGTCCTTTGTTAAAAACATGTTTGGGCGATATCAGACACTTTTATGTCGCGATATCGCGACATCTTTTGTTGCACTTTTCAACACTTAAACATTTTTTTTTTTTTTTGTTGATGCAAGATTGCAGTGCTGCCCTGGATGCTCCTGCATCAGACACCCGGGGTTGATTTGAGAAGTGATCCTCACTTCTGAACTATTAGAGGAAGACCCAAGTGATCCACCTCCGTTTTTGTCAGCCAAGTTGCATCTTCTGCCGGTCTGCCCTTCCACTTGACCAAATATTCAAAATACTGTCTATTTCTGGTACTTCTGCCTTCTCTTGTGTCCAGTATTTCCTCTATCTCATCTGTGGTTGGAGTAGATGCTGGAATACTCCACAACTCTGCACTTGGTGTCTCACTACTATCCCCTTCATGGTATTTCACCAAATCTGAAATATTAAACACGGGTGATATGTTTAACCCACTTGGCAATTCTACTTCATACGCATTGCCTGAATCCCGTTTTGCTAGGATTCTGCACGGTCCAAACTTCTTCATCTTTAGTTTGTTATAGGTTTTAGCAAGAAATCTTTCTTTTCTCAGATGGACCATCACTTCATCTCCCACTTTGAATTCCTTAAACCGCCGCTTCTGGTCTGCTTTCGTCTTATATTGCGTATTCATTTTAGCAATATGCTTCTTCACTTCTTCATGCAGGTTCTTCAGATGCTCTGCAAAATCCTCAACCTCGGCACTGCACTTTTCCCCTGTATTCAGCTTCCTTAACTCAGAAACATTTCTTGGACTGCTTCCATATATTATCTGAAATGGAGATTTGTTGGTACTCCTGTTGATAGAATTGTTATATGCAAACTCCGCCTGTGGCAAAATCAGATCCCATCCTTTGGGCTTATCTCCTATCAAGCACCTCAATAGGTTACCCAAACTTCTGTTTACCACCTCTGTTTGCCCATCTGTCTGTGGGTGGTATGCTGAACTGAATTTCAAATCTGTCTTTAGTTTCTTCCACAGGGTTCTCCAGAAATACCCAACAAACTTGGTATCTCTGTCGAAAACGATACTCTTCGGTAGACCATGCAGTCGTACCACCTCTTTGAAAAACAAACCTGCAATATGAACTGCATCATTAGTTTTCTGACAAGGGATAAAATGTGCCATCTTTGAAAACTTGTCAACTACCACAAATATGGAATCATTTCCCCTCTGTGTCCTTGGTAGACCAAGAACGAAATCCATGCTGACATCTTCCCATGGTTTCTCTGGTACAGGTAACGACTGATATAATCCGGTGTTCTGTCTCACACCTTTCGCCATCTGACAGACTCTACAACTCTGCACAAATTTCTGCACATCTTGCTGCAGTTGCGGCCAATAATAATTCTCGCTCACAAGGGCAATGGTCTTATCTCGACCAAAGTGCCCAACCAATCCTCCACTGTGTTTTTCTTTGACTAGGTTTTCCCTCATGGAACTTCTTGGAATGCATAATTGGTTTCCTCTGAACAACATTCCATCTTGGATCAGAAAATCCAACCACTTGGTTCTGTCCAAGGTAATTGGTGCCAAGCAAGCCTTCCAGGCTTCTGCAAAATCAGGATCTTCAGGGTACAAACCCTTCAATTCATCAAATCCCAACACTTCCACCTTCATTTCTGTCAACAAACTCTGCCTTCTACTCAAGGCATCTACAACTCTGTTGGACTTTCCACTCCTGTGCTTCAACACAAAGGAATAACTCTGCAGAAACTCAACCCACTTCAAGTGCCTCTGGTTCAATTTTCCCTGGCTATTTATATACTGTAAGGCCTGATGATCAGTATATAACACAAACTCTTTTGGCAGCAAATAATGTCTCCACTTCTTCAGGGCCTGAACTATAGCATAGAACTCTTGGTCATACACTGAATACTTCTTCCTGGCCTCATTGAGTTTCTCACTGAAGTAAGCAATAGGCTTGCCTTCTTGACTCAGCACAACTCCTATGGCACTGCCACTGGCATCACAGTCCACCTGAAATACCTTGTTAAAATCTGGAAGTGCTAAAATAGGTTGCTCAGTGACCTTCTTCTTCAACATATCAAAGCTCTTGTCTGCTCCTAAGGTCCACTTAAAGTCTTTCCTATCCCCTCTCATTGTTTTCGTAAGGGGTGCACAAATACTGCTAAAATTTTTGATGAATTTCCTGTAAAAACTGGCTAGACCATGAAATGATCTCACTTCAAAAGTGCTTCTTGGAGTAGGCCATTCAATGATAGCCCTCACCTTTTTTGGGTCCATTTTTAGACCTTCAACTGAGATGACAAATCCCAGGTATACCAACTCCTTCTTCACAAAATTGCACTTCTTCAAGTTGATCAACAAGCTGTTCTTCCCTCGACTTCTCAAAAACCCTCCCGATATGCATCAGGTGCTCTTCCAGGGTTCTCCTGAATATCAAAATGTCATCCAAATAGACAATAACAAACTTGCCTAAAAACTCCTTCAACACTTCATTCATCAACCGCATGAATGTGCTTGGTGCATTGGTTAGTCCAAATGGCATGACCAACCACTCATACAAACCTTCTCTGGTTTTGAAAGCAGTTTTCCACTCATCTCCTTCTCTGATCCGAATCTGATGGTAGCCACTCTTCAGGTCAATCTTGGTGAAGTACTTGGCTCCACTCAAACAGTCCATAATATCATCCATCCTTGGCAATGGAAATCTGTATTTGATGGTGATCTTGTTGATAGCTCGGGAGTCTGTACACATCCTCCACTCTCCATCCTTCTTTGGTGCTAGTACTGCAGGTACTGCACATGGACTCAAGCTTTCTCGAATCAGCCCCTTTTTCAACAACTCATGGACTTGCCTGCTCAGCTCCTCACTTTCCACAGGAGTCATTCTGTGGGCTGCCTTGTTGGGTAAACTAGATCCAGGTACCAAATCAATATGGTGACTGATCTTCCTCATCGGTGGTAAACCCTCAGGCACATTGTCTGATATAATGTCTAGAAATTCTTCTAACAGGCGTTCGACCTCTGCTGGAACATCTGTGTACTGTTCTTTCTTAACAGTAGGGATTAATGCATAACACATCGAATCCCTCTTCAGGCCATCCAAAAACTGTCTGCCATCCACCAGGCAGATTCTGGCACTACTACAGACTTTCTCATCCACTTCTTTCAGTGGCTTCAATTTGTGACATACTCCATCCTTTGTCGAGAGTACGTATTTGCATGCCCATCATGCACTGCACGTCTGTCAAATTGCCATGGTCTTCCCAACAGCAAATGGCAAGCATCCATCGGCAAAACATCACACAGGACCTCATCTTGGTAATTCCCAATGTGAAATTTGACCAAACACTGTTCACTGACAAGCGCTCTGTGGTCTTTCTACAACCACGCAATCCGATATGGATGCGGGTGCTTCTTCTTCCCCAATTTCAACTTAGTAACCATCTCTTCTAAAACTAAGTTGTCTGTGCTACCATTATCAATGATAACATTGCAGACCTTCCCTGCACATTTGCACCTCGTGCGGAATAGACTCTTCCTCTGTTCTGGTTCTTTTTCGTCATTCAACAGTGCTCTTCTCGTCATCAACACTTCTCCTCCTTCTGCTTCTTTAGAGTGTTCTGACTCTGCACCTTCATCTGCCACAGCAGCTCTGGCATGACCCTCAGGTCTCTTGTCCATCCTTTCTTGGTGTTGAGGACACTCATATGACCGATGTCCCTCTTCTCCACACTGGAAACAGGTTCCACGAAATACCCCTCTTCCATACCCACGTCCAGGTCTACCTCTTCCTCTCTGGTAGCCATTGTTCTGATCACGCGGGCGGTAGGTATTCTCCTTTTTCTGTTCCTGGGGTTTGCTTGTTTCCCCAGTCTTCTTCTGGTCTCTGTAATTTCCTCCATCGGTTCTTCCACCATGATCCCTTCCTCTCTGTTTGCCTTCAAATCTTCGGTTCAGTTTCTCTTCAACCTTTAAGGCCAATTGATACGCATCTTCTATGGTGGCTATTTTGATCAAGTTGAGTTCTTCCTGAATGTTCATTCTCAACCCATTGATGTATCTGGCTACTTTCTCCTTATTAGCCCCTGAATGGCCGGTTCTGATGGAGATCTTGTAGAATTCTTCTGTGTATTCTTGGACAGACTTGCCTGACTGTCTCAAACTTTGCATCCTCCTCAACAGATCCAACTCGTAATCTATGGGAATAAACTGTCTCTTTAGTTTCTCCACCATTCGGTCCCATCTGGTTATCTTTTCTTTTCCATTTTTATTTCTTTCGAGTTGTACTCCTTTCCACCATAAACTAGCATGGCCTTTCAATTTTGCTTTTGCAAATTTTATCCGGTCTGGATCTGCAACCTCCTCATACTCAAAGTATTCCTCCATATCGTTGATCCAATCAATCAACTCTTCCAGGTTGAGATTCCCAGAATAGGTAGAGACATCAAACTTCGGCCTCTTCCCGGCCTGAGATAGGGCTTTCAACAATCTGGCTTCAGAAGGATCCAATGTTTCTTCATCATCTGATGGATCATCAGTTACCCAGGCTTCATCGTCACTCTGGTCTTCTCCTTTTGGCTCAACCCCTCTTCGCAACTCTTCTTGCAGGGCTTGCACTTGCCTCTGCAATGCTCTGAAATCTTCTTCAGGCACTACATTTCTCCCACGACCACGGTTCTTTCATGGAGGCATTCTGCTCACTTCTCTCGCAAGTCTGAATCGATCCTGGTGCAAACTGCCTCACGTTCGATGCTCTGTTTACATGCTTCAGGGACCTTAAACTTCTCTCTTCTCAGAACCCTTCCACAGATCCTGGCGCAAGCTGCCTCACTTTCGACGATCTGCTCACACACTCAGGAACTCCTGCTCTGATACCACTTGATCGAGGTACACAATTACAGAGAAGAAAAAAATAGTTCTGATTTATTCAATATACATGAGAGAATTACTGTTACAGCAGAATTTACAAAAATCGCAGAGAGTTGCGCTTTACAGAATATTCTCAATTCTAAAATTACAGAAATATATTATCGTTCACCAAATTTTCTAGCCCCTGTGCATGCCTCTGTTCTCCTTTTTAAAGGTTCTCAGGTGACGCTTCATTTCCAGTTGGTGGCCCTTCGTTTCCTCTTCCAGAACCTTTCGTTTCGTCTTCCCGTGCCGCTTCGTTGTCCTGGTATTCGAAACGTCTGCCTTTCTGACTCTTCGTCTTCGGCTTTCCCTTCGGGCACGAAAATATGATAGGTCACGATATCGCGACACCTTTCGGTCTCTGGCCCCTTCTCTGTCCTTGCGCCACGAAAATACGACATGTCGCGATATCGCGACAGTTTCGCTCCTTCGCTCCATCTTCCTGCTTTCGGGTCGCGAAATCGTGACATGTCATGAAATCATGACATCTTTGTCTTCCGTACGCTCTTTCTGCTTTCGGGTCACGAAATCGTGACATGTCATGAAATCGTGACATCTTTGTCTTTCGTACGCTCTTTCTGCTTTTGGGTCACGAAATCGTGACATGTCACGAAATCATGACATCTTTGTCTTTCGTACGCTCTTCTGCTTTCGGGTTGCGAAATCGTGACATCTTTGCCTTCCTTGCCTCTCCTATGAAACCTGTCGCGATATCGCGACAGTTTCCCTGCTAGCGTCTTTCTCCGTTTTTGTGTCGCGATATCGCGACACCTTTTATGTCGCGATATCGCGACATCTTTTCCGCCCACGTCCTTTGTCTTGTTTCGGTCGCGATATCGCGACACCTTTTATGTCGTGATATCGCGACATCTTTTTCGCCAACGTCCTTTGTTAAAAACATGTCGCGATATCGCGACACTTTTTATGTCGCGATATCGCGACACTTTTCAACACTTAAACATTTTTGTTTTTTTTTTGTTGATGCAAGATTGCAGTGCTGCCCTGGATGCTCCTGCATCAAGTACTTGGGTCAAATTATATCTAAATATGGAATTAAAGTGGATCTTAAAAATATTCAGGTTGTTCTAGAATGGACATAGATAGCCTCAAACCCTCAAGGGACTTCAAGAATTTTTGGAACTCATTGGGTATTACCAAAAGTTTATATAGAACTATGGAAAGATAACAAACCCTTTAACAACTATGTTGAGAAAAAAACATTTATTTGGTTAGAACCAATAGAATACGCTTTCAGGAAATTAAAAAAATCTATGACAACCACATTCGTGTTAAGCAATGCCCAAATTTTCTAAACCTTTTATCTATAATTGTAAGTAATGTTTTTGGCAATGGAATTGGGTTGTTTTGGTGCAATAAGGAAGACCATTGACTTTCACCAATAGAGCACTATTAGGTAGGAATTCGGGTAAATCCACTTATGAAAAGGATATGTTAGTCATACTACATGCTATTAGTCATTGGCAACCATATCTCATTGGGCATCACTTTTCAATCAAAATAAATCATCAAAGTCTTAAGCATTTATTAGAACAATAGGTGGCCACACTCAAACAATAGTGATGGGTATCTAAATTGTTGAGCTATGATTATGAAATCACATATAAAAAAAGAAAGGAGAATATAGTGGCAGATTCTTTATCTCGATAGTATGAAGATCAGGGTATGCTAAATGTTATATCCACACCCACTTCCTCAATGGACCAATCAACTCATATTGTGGTTGTGTTGTAGCAATATTTTGATCTTTAGGGTACTTATAATATAATAGAGAATGACAAGAGTTGTAATAGGTAAAGCCAAATTATTCTCCCTTTAAATATTTATGACTTTACATCATAGAAATAGTCATCAAAGGTTCAATTATATTTATATTTTGTTTGTTATAAAGAATAGATTAGAGCATAAATAAATATGAGTTAACTTCTCATTTTGCATGAAATATATATATCATTAATGACTCAATTTTAAATAAAGAAACTATATATCTAAATAAGAATATATGGATATTTTGCAAGTGTAAAAATATATAACTGTCAAGAAGCATAAAAATATAGTATTCTTTTAGAAAGAGTCATGTGGAATTAATTTTCCATGTTGCGTTTGTTTAATAGCAATATTTTTATTTTGAGGGTATGAATTAGGTCTCTTTTACAATAAATATTGTAATACATATTTAGAAAATGACAAGCATTATAGTAGGTATAGGCAAAATTATTCAACTACAAACATTTGTTGACTTTAAAAAAGAGAAATAATCATCAAAGGTTTTACTATATTTGCATTGTTTTTATCACAAAAAGTAGCTTAGAGCATAAAGAAACATGAGTGAACTTTTTTTTTTGCATGAAATAGATTACATTATTGCAATGACTTGATTTTAAACAAAGGGAAGACATGTTTGAATAAGAATAGTTGAGGTATATTTTTTAATATGAAAAGATACAACCGTTAAGAAGCATAAAATAACTATTAAGGATAAATTTCCTATTTTGGTAATTGATGAGTTGCATGGCACCTAATTTTTCTTAAAATTGGATTTGCAATTTGGATACCATTATATTCAAGGACAACAACATTCCTAAAATAGCCTTTAAGGCTCATGCAGGTTGAAATGCCATTTTTGTTTTACTAATGCACCTTCCACTTTTTAAAGTTTGATGAATATCATTTTTTGGTCCTTCCTCCAAAAATTTATTCTATTCTTCTTTGATAATATTCTAATTTATAGTCACAACTAGAGGAGCATCTCCAATAATTGGATCAGGCCCTATAAATTTTGTCTAAGAATCAACTTCATGCCAAGTGATCAAAGTGTTCTTTTGACATGCATGAAGTAGAGTACTTGGGTCACATTATCTCTAAATATGGAATTAAAGTGGATCTTAAAAAGATTCAGGTTGTTCTAGAATGGACATAGATAGCCTCAAACCCTCAAGGGACTTCAAGAATTTTTGGAACTCATTGGATATAACCAAAAGTTTATATAGAACTATTGAAAGACAACAAACCCTTTAACAACTATGTTGAGAAAAAAAATATTTATTTGATTAGAACCAATAGAATACGCTTTCAGGAAATTTAAACAATCTATGACAACCACATTCGTGTTAAGCAATGCCCAAATTTTCTAAACCTTTTATTTATAATTGTAAGTAATGTTTTTGGCAATGGAATTGGGTTGTTTTGGTGTAAGAAGGAAGACCATTGGATTTCACCAATAGAGCACTATCAGGTAGGAATTTGGGTAAATCCACTTATGAAAAGGATATGTTAGCCATACTACATGCTATTAGTCATTGGAAACCATATCTCATTGGGCATCACTTTTCAATCAAAATAAATCATCAAATTCTTAAGCATTTATTAGAACAATAGGTGGCCACACTCAAACAATAGTGATGGGTATCTAAATTGTTGAGCTATGATTATGAAATCACATATAAAAAAAGAAAGGATAATATAGTGGCAGATTATTTATCTCGATAGTATGAATTAATTTTCCATGTTACGTTTGTTTAATAGCAATATTTTGATTTTGAGGGTATGAATTAGGTCTCTTTACAATAAATATTGTAATACATATTTAGAAAATGACAAGCATTATAGTAGGTATAGGCAAAATTATTCTCACTACAAACACTTGTGACTTTAAAAAAGAGAAATAATCATCAAAGGTTTTACTATATTTGCATTGTTTTTATCACAAAAAGTAGCTTAGATCATAAAGAAACATGAGTGAACTTTTTTTTTTTGCATGAAATAGACTACATTATTGCAATGACTTGATTTTAAACAAAGGGAAGACATGTTTGAATAAGAATAGTTGAGGTATATTTTTTAATGTGAAAAGATACAACCGTAAAGAAGCATAAAATAACTATTAAGGATAAATTTCCTATTTTGGTAATTGATGAGTTGCATGGCTCCTAATTTTTCTTAAAATTGGATTTGCAACTTGGATACCATTATATTCAAGGACAACAACATTCTTAAAATAGCCTTTAAGGCTCATGCAGGGCATTGCAAAATTTTGATTATGCCATTTTTGTTTTACTAATGCACCTTCCACTTTTTAAAGTTTGATGAATATCATTTTTTGGTCCTTCCTCCACAAATTTATTCTATTCTTCTTTGATAATATTCTAATTTATAGTCACAACTAGAGGAGCATCTTCAATATTTGGATCAGGCCCTATAAATTTTGTCTAAGAATCAACTTCATGCCAAGTGATCAAAGTGTTCTTTTGACATGCATGAAGTAGAGTACTTGGGTCACATTATCTCTAAATATGGAATTAAAGTGGATCTAAAAAGATTCAGGTTGTTCTAGAATGGACATATATAGCCTCAAACCCTCAAGGGACTTCAAGAATTTTTGGAACTCATTGGGTATTACCAAAAGTTTATATAGAACTATTGAAAGACAACAAACCCTTTAACAACTATGTTGAGAAAAAAATCATTTATTTGGTTAGAACCAATAGAATACACTTTCAAGAAATTTAAACAATCTATGACAACCACATTCGTGTTAAGCAATGCCCAAATTTTCTAAACCTTTTATTTATAATTGTAAGTAATGTTTTTGGCAATGGAATTGGGTTGTTTTGGTGCAAGAAGGAAGACCATTGGCTTTCACCAATAGAGCACTATCAGGTAGGAATTTGGGTAAATCCACTTATGAAAAGGATATGTTAGCCATACTACATGCTATTAGTCATTGGCAACCATATCTCATTGGGAATCACTTTTCAATCAAAATAAATCATCAAAGTCTTAAGAATTTATTAGAACAATAGGTGGCCACACTCAAACAATAATGATGGGTATCTAAATTGTTGAGCTATGATTATGAAATCACATATAAAAAAATAAAGGAGAATTTAGTGGCAGATTCTCTATCTCGATAGTATGAAGATCAGGGTATGCTAAATGTTATATCCACACCCACTTCCTCAATGGATCAATAAACTCATAATGTGGTTGTGTTGTAGCAATATTTTGATCTTTAGGGTACTTATAATATAATGGAGAATGACAAGAGTTGTAATAGGTAAAGCCAAATTATTCTCCCTTTAAACATTTATGACTTTACATCATAGAAATAGTCATCAAAGGTTCAATTATATTTATATTTTGTTTGTTATAAAGAATAGATTAGAGCATAAATAAATATGAGTTAACTTCTCATTTTGCATGAAATATATATATCACTAATGACTCAATTTTAAATAAAGAAACTATATATCTAAATAAGAATAGATGGATATTTTTCTAGTGTGAAAATATATAATTATCAAGAAGCATAAAAATATAATATTATTTTGGAAAGAGTCAGGTGGAATTAATTTTCCATGTTGCGTTTGTTTAATAGCAATATTTTGATTTTGAGGGTATGAATTAGGTCTCTTTACAATAAATATTGTAATACATATTTAGAAAATGACAAGCATTATAGTAGGTATAGGCAAAATTATTCTCACTACAAACACTTGTGACTTTAAAAAAGAGAAATAATCATCAAAGATTTTACTATATTTGCATTGCTTTTGTCACAAAAAGTAGCTTAGAGCATAAAGAAACATGAGTGAACTTTTTTTTTTTCATGAAATAGATTACATTATTGCAATGAATTTATTTTAAACAAAGTGAAGACATGTTTGAATAAGAATAGTTGAGGTATATTTTTTAATGTGAAAAGATACAACCGTAAATAAGCATAAAATAACTATTAAGGATAAATTTCCTATTTTGGTAATTGATGAGTTGCATGGCACCTAATTTTATGAAAATTGGATTTGCAATTTGGATACCATTATATTCAAGGACAACAATATTCCTAAAATAGCCTTTAAGGCTCATGAAGGGTATTGCAAATTTTTGATTATGCCATTTTTGTTTTACTAATGCACCTTCCACTTTTTAAATTTTGATGAATATCATTTTTTGGTCCTTTCTCCACAAATTTATTCTATTATTCTTTGATAATATTCTAATTTATAGTCACAACTAGAGGAGCATCTCCAATATTTGGATCAGGCCCTATAAATTTTGTCTAAGAATCAACTTCATGCCAAGTGATCAAAGATTTCTTTTGACATGCATGAAGTAGAGTACTTGGGTCACATTATCTCTAAATTTGGAATTAAATTGGATCTTAAAAATATTCAGGTTGTTCTAGAATGGAAATAGATAGCCTCAAACCCTCAAGGGACTTCAAGAATTTTTGGAACTCATTGGGTATTACCAAAATTTTATATAGAACTATGGAAAGACAACAAACCCTTTAACAACTATGTTGAGAAAAAAATCATTTATTTGGTTAGAACCAATAGAATACGCTTTCAGGAAATTAAAACAAGCTATGACAACCACATTTGTGTTAAGCAATGCCCAAAATTTCTAAACCTTTTATTTATAATTGTAATTAATATTTTTGGCAATGGAATTGGGTTGTTTTGGTGCAAGAAGGAAGACCATTGGCTTTCACCAATAGAGAACTATTAGGTAGGAATTTGGGTAAATCCATTTATGAAAAGGAGATGTTAGCCATAGTACATGCTATTAGTCATTGGCAATCATATCTCATTGGGCATCACTTTTCAATAAAAATAAACCATCAAAGTCTTAAGCATTTATTAGAACAATAGGTGACCACATTCAAATAATAGTGATGGGTATCTAAATTGTTGAGCTATGATTATGAAATCACATATAAAAAAAGAAAGGAGAATATAGTGGCAGATTATCTATCTCGATAGTATGAAGATTAGGGTATGCTAAATGCTATATCCACACCCACTTCCTCAATGGACCAATCAACTCATATAGGACACGACTAGGGATTCTAGTTTGCAAACATTGATCCACAAACTCTAAGCAAAACCTATCTCATGCCCTATATATATCTAGGATGGTCAAGACTTGAGATATCATGATCAATTTGTTTGTCAAAATTCATAAATGCAAGAATTCATATTACAAGAAATGCATGCATCACTAATGATAAAATATTTGAGTTTATTAAAACTCATGAGAGAGCCAAACATACTTTCTTTTGGAAGGGAATGAAAATGGATATTGAATCTTTTGTGGTAGAATGTGATAGATGCCAAAGGATGAAAGGTGAAACTATTCGTACACTAGGAACCCTTTATTGGAGATATTACATTATTTGATAGCATGTGGCACATTGTAAATATTAGATTAGGGGGTATGTTTATATTTATTCTAATGTATGTGTCAATGTATGAGAAGTGTCCAAGTGTTTTATAATAAAGTTTGCAAGTGTCAAAGTGTGCAAAGTGTGAGGTGTGAGTTGTGAGAGTGCAAAGTGTTAAGTAAGACAATAGTCATAGATATTAGGTGTCAAATATGCAAGTGGAGAGTCACATAATATGTGGCAAGATGTAAAGTGAATATTCATAAGAGTTTTGTCATATGTGAGAAATAAGAAAGGATAGATCTCTTGGATGTTTGAGGAGAGTAATAGTTGAGTATTGAAGAGTCATATTGTAAGGTTATATTATGGAGATAAAGCTCTATGCATTGTATGAGAAATTGAACACAAATGAGATTGTATATTTGATGATTTATGAATAATATTGTGAGTTTGATTATTGTGAAATATTGTTGTTATTTTATGAATGAGATTTATTGATATTGGCCATTGAGTTGAATGCTTTAATATTGTGATTAATATTTGATCCTAGAAAAGGGATCATTAAGATAATCTAGGAGAATTCCCAACACCCTTTAGCACTTACTAATTCTGAAACAAGTGTGGACAAACATTTCTAAGGATATCATTGAATGGTTACCAAAATCTAGAGGAAAATTATTCATTCTAGTGGTAGTGGATCATCTCAAAAAGTATGCTCATTTATGTTCCTTACCCTAGCCCTACACAACATTTTTAGTTGCACAATTATTTTTAGACTCCATCTTTCACCTTCATGGAATACCCAAATCTATTGTGTCAGATAGGGACCCTACTATTACAAATAACTTTTGAAAGGAACTATTTAAATTATAGGGCACTCATATCAAAATGAGTTTGACCTATCACCCTAATACTGATGGGCAAATTAAAATTGTCAACAAGTGCTTGAAAATATACCTCCATTTCTTTGTGTAGACAATAAAATCTGGTCAATCCGATTATGCTACCTAACATAATGGCTAAAATGACATACCTAGGTCCCTAGGGCAGCCCTCAGTAGGTATACAGTGGTTCTAACCACTCCGTGTAAGGTTTTGGAAGGTCTCAGGTCACTTTTAGGACCTTTTTGGCACCCTATTTCTATTCGTCCCACCCTGGATTGAATAGCAACATTCATCCTAGGGTGGGACGAATAACAGGTTTGACCAACAAAAAGTTAAATATGGATAAATGATGCTTGGTAACGATCATATTCCTACCTATTCTCACATTCAATTCAAAACACACAATATATTTATGCCTTGCTCCATGAATGAGGCCAAATTGGGAGATTCTCTTCCCCCTCCAATGCATGCCACCCGGGCGGCCAAGTGGTGCCTCTTGCCCTGTATGCCCCTACATGCCTTTTGACCCATGAGCATCCTTAGGCTATAAATTGGATGTATTTTCCATACCAAATAGGGTACAAGAGTTTTAGGACAAAGAAACAGAGTGCTTCTAAGATTTCCTTTCAAATTTTGTGCCCATTTTTACCTCGGAATATCTACCTAGCGAAGGAGGTTTGTGAGTGAACTAGTAGGCACAATTTGTCACATAAATGAACCATATGAGTGAATTTACTCACCAAATTTGACAAAAATACCCCCCATAGTGTTTTGCATCAATAAACAATGGAATTGGTGGTAAAATTTAGGTGGAATTGGTGGGTGTCCTACCCCCGGGCGCCACCCAATTTATGACAGTCCTATTCGTCCCACCCTGTGATGAATAGAAATATATTAACAATTTTTTGACTTTTTTTAATTAGTTATTTTCTACATGTTCATATTATACTACAGTTCAAATTTCATGTCATTTTGAGTTATATTGGCCGAGATATCACAATTTTAGTGTTTTGTAGGGTCTCATGCAGGTCTACGGTGGTCATCTAGATAAACGCCTAAAATATCACTTATTTTGCAAATATGATCATATGGGTTTTCTTAAAATGTTATTTTATGCATTGTTTCCAATTTTCATATGTTTTGGATACGTTTAGGTCAGGAAATTGCTTGCTTTGGGTTTTGCAGATTGGAAAAGTGCACTATGATTACGCCACACCTACGGATGCAATTTTGATGCAATTTCTAGTGATATCTTTCCAAAAAAATTACTTTACATCTCTGTACATTTTTGATCCATTTTAAGTTGATTTGATACAATATCTATGCACATTATCGTTACTAGTCTTTTGATGCTTGTGGGGATTGCATGTTTTCCATCATATGCACATTTCCTATTGGACATTTTTGGTTTCCTTGTGTGCAGGTGCAGGTTTAATAGTGAATTAAGAAGGATCACAAGACCTCAATATCCAAGACACAAGTGGTGGCAACCTTGGACCACCCACTTCGATTGTGGGTATGAGGAAAGACATTGGATGTGCACCCGAGTTACTTGAAGGATTTTGATCCTTGGGCATGCACTTTGTAAACAGTTGTATCAATAATTTGAGACCTCAAAGGGGACATTTGTAACCTATATTTTATCTACCTAATTAATAAGAAGTTGATTTACTTTGCTCCATTTCTTGTTATTTGCTATCTTTTCCATCTTACTTGCATGCTTCCGTTTGATGCTCTTGAGCAGTAGGACATAGATACACATATTTTTTATCATCATTTGGTGCACCATTTTTCCCTACTTCAGTGGTGATCACAGTGGGACGTAGTCCCTTTTGCTTTAGGTGAATTTTGGAGCTCATTTTTTCATCTTTTATGTTGCAGGTGCTATTTGTTCTGGACAGAAACAAATATAGACCTGGTATTCATCCCACCCTGGAGCGAATAGAAACTAGAGAGTTTTTGGAGAAGAATTCCAAAAATAGCAAGTTTTAGCAGTGATGAGGTAGGCATCTGAATATTCCATCTCTGTTTTGCACTTTCAGAAACTGCTTTATTATAGTTTTTCTTACATCTTTTGCTTGTTTAGAAAGGTTAAAAGCTAGTTTTCCATTTTATTAAACACAAAATAACAAAAACATATAAAAGGAGAAAAATAAAAAGAAATTAGAAGTAGGAACACATCTCTATGGTTTGCGTGCTTGTATCCTACCTAATGGGTAGGCTAACATTTAGGGTTTTGTATTTCTAGATACATTTGTGAGTTCTTTTTATACTAACTTTTTGAAAGTAAAATGCACCTTTTGCATGCATCTAGTGAATGATCGTCGAATGCTTCTTTGTTTACTTTATTTGGCTTAAAAAGAACCACACACATCACGATTCACTTAAACACTAGTGAGGTGGATTTCATCACCATGCACTAGTAGAGTTCAACGAGGTGGCTTTCATCTCCACCCGTTGTATCAAATCCCACGAACCTTATTCTTTGCCAAGGCAGGTTTCAAGATCCATCATAGCCCGTGGGTTATAGCACGCATTTCTCTTTGGAGAGGTATATCACAAACTACGGGTGAATTGGGTGAGGAACTGGTAGGACCTGTGCTCCTTGGCCATGTGTGGACTTCATTACCACATATTATAGGTGGGATAATGTGACTTGGAGTTCATAGCCAGGTTGTCAAGCTACGAGTATACAGGTGAAATCCAATTAAACACAAGATTATCATCCAACAAGATTTCAAACACATGACACAAGGTCATTCTTTACAAACAACACATCTGAAACACACAAAATAGTTTAGGGATTCACATCTAAAACTTAAAAGAGATAATCATTTGTCTTATTGAGTGTTTCCTTTTTGTGTTTATTGTTTCATTAAGAATTTGTAAAGAAGATAATCACTTAAGGTTTGGTAGAGAGTTACAATGGTGTGCACCCACAACCAAGTCCAATCATGGGTGAAAGCTATGGAGAGTGGACTAGGAGACATGAGTCATATCTGCTATAGCCCCAAGAACCTGGTCATACCTCCCTAGCGAGCCTCTACTCAACCTAGCCCCAAAAAAGTAGGGCGTGAGCCACACCTACGATGGAGCCCTATGCAGGATACCCCGAGGGGTGATGGAATTTACTTGGGAGAGTGTTCTCGGTATTTAGATACATCACATGCCTTCTTTGATGAAAGGAAACAATGCATTGAGGTGCTAGTAGAAAGAGTGGTGCCACACATTCATGTACTTGTTAGGGCTGACATGCCTGTTCATAGGCCAGAGAACAATTCCAAACACTGGGCAGAGCACATTGGTATGACCTTGCCTACATATCGCCTTGATAGGGTACAACAACATAGGCAACCTGAAGAGTATGATACTCGTCGCTCGGGGTGAGCCAACTCCGCCTTGCCCTTCCTTGTCCATGAAGCAAGGCATGAGAAAATCCTATATTTCATCAAGAGCAGTATTTCTTGCATTCACGATGTGTCTCTACGCCTGTTGAGTATAATGAGCATATGCTCTGACCCGAACCTCAAGTCAATGCGGTAGCCCTTGATCGAGGGAAGCACCCAATAGATATCACTGATTATATTGAATGAGGTCGACCTCAAGGTGAGAATCGCATGCCTCATAGGCCCCACACTACGAAACAAGTCAAATAGGTAGTTGCAAGATATGTAGAGTGCCAAGCTCAGTTCAAATAGCTTTAACAAGACAAGGAACAACTAGACCACTTGCATCAGCTTGAGAAAGAAAGAATCAAACGACAGACCAACGAGATATTCCAAAATAATTTACGAGAGAGGGTTCCTACCCCTAAGACACAGACCAGAAGTCCACCCGAGGTAGCCCATGATCATTTGAGATAGGTCTCCTAGACCTTATCCAATGTTGCCTCCATGACCTCCTAGGCCAGATCAGGACATGCCTCTAAGGCCAAACATGGGGCACCCATAGCAGGCAGATACCCCTCATTATAAATCGACTCGAGAAACATCCTATGAGGCCTACGCTAAGCATGATCCAGAGGTAGAGTATTTGGAGACACATTACCAAGGTAGGGGGTGACCTGCCACTGCCCCGTAATAGGTTGGAGGGCCCTAGACCTCCACCATAGGATGTGAGCAAAGATGAGGAGATTAAATTCTCAGGCCTATATAAAGTGTTGCTAGAGAACCTAGAGTCAGTAGAGAACAAGACCTTTGGATCTAGATCTCAAAATCCTACTATGCGCCAGTTGCGTAGTCAACCCATCCATCCTTCGGTGCCTGCGCCTCCCTATCCAGAGCAATTTAAGTTACCTTAATTGGCTACGTTTAAGGGAGAGGAAGATGCGCAGGAACATGTCACAAGATTCCTGGGCCAATGCTTTGGAATTCATGATGATGATGCTTTGTTATTACGAAAATTCATGACTACCCTTTCTAGCCTAGCCTCGGAATGGTTTTACCAACTCCCTAAGCATAACATCCATAACTTGGACCAACTTGCAGATGCATTCCTAAAATGCTTTACCTTCAATACCAAGAGGAAGGCGATGTTGGCCGATCTAGCTGGGTTGAAACAGTATGACAATGAGTCAATAACTGTTGGCAATTTTGGGTACTTTGGGTACATTGCCTTTGCTCAAGTGTATAAGTTGTCATTGATGTCAAAAGGCATTTTTGTGTTGATATCAAAAAGAGTGTGATGTCAAAAATATCTTGAGAAGCTTCATAATGTTAAAGGGTTTTTATTAAAACCATGGTGACAAGGTTAAAGGTTTTTCTTAAAACCATTTGGACTCATTAAGGGTTTTTATTAAAACCAAGCTTAACTTAATGCAAAGGTTTTTTCTTGAAAAACCTTGAAGGTCCATGTTTATTATTAATAATTAAATTAACTCAAACATTTAAAAAAGGTCTAAGTTTAATTTATTATTAATAAAATAATAATAATAATGATTTTAATTATTATTAAAGGGTCTTTTAACCCTTAAGCGATGCAGATAAAGATTTCATTCGCTGACGTGTTGCCATCGTTGGAGGAGCGTCGATGTCAAACAATTAAGGATAAATGACTATATAAGTGGGGATGATTTTCTAAAGTAATGGTACATTCGATCGATGTAATTTCGTAACTCTGTGTCCTCCGTAAAAGCGATGTTTTTCGTTGTATTTTGTTGTCCATCCATATAGAATTGCTCAAGATTTTCTTGCGCTTGACATCCGGCATATTACGTTTCTATGACATTTGATAAGACTATGAACTGTGTTTTCTGGTTGTGCCTTGACATCCGATTGTTTGCACTTCACACTTGTTGATTGGATTGCACGAGGGATAACGGTTTTTGTTTGCGTTGCATGGACATTTAATTCTGCTACCAGGGAGTTACGTTTTTGGACAACGCTCATGATGATGGTGGCGTTATTCATTTTCTCCAAAGGTTGGAGAACTAAGGTTGGCCAAGTGTTGTGATAGGTTTTGAGTTCTTCTTCATCAAAGTAAAGGTATGGGCAACTTCTTCCATGTATATTGTTGATGGTGTGTTTTCTAAAATAAGGTTGGAGTGAAAAGGTTTTCAACTAGGTTTCCTTTGGTTGGGTGTAAATCCTATTTTTTGGTTTGTTGAAGAACTACTTATGCATTGTTATCCTTAAGGAGAGTTTTTGGTGAATGCATAATTTTTGGTTTGAGATAGTGGAAGCTTTGTGCACTAGGGTTTATGTTTGTGAGTCTTGCTACTTGCTTTGAGTTGGTGGAACCCTTGGTTGGCTGTTTTGAGTTTGATGGTTGAGTTGCTTCCATAGAGGTTGTTTGATCAAGTTATTGCTTTACTTGATTCATGATATTGGGCTTACTCCATTGAGTTGATTTGAGCAAGTTATTATTTGCATTTGGTGATATTGTGTTGGTGGATGTTTTGTTCAAATATCTTTGGAGGGAAAAGGATTTCTACTTGTTTCCTTTTCTTGTGATGATTGGTTGAATGCTTCAAGCTTGATGTTGAGTTGAATGGTGTTGGTTGACTAAACCTTGTCTATAAGCATTGTTGTTAAAGCCCTAATTGGTTGAGAAAATATATTGGTTGTGGAAAGAACATGAGTATCATTGTTATATGAGATATTGCATGGTTGGCAATTTTTGGGTTGTGTTTCATGTTCTTGAGAAAAGCATACTACATCTATCTTATTCTTTTGAGATTGAGTTTGAGCTGAGTTGATTTGAGTTGAGTTTTGAGATTGGGAGTTGAGTATAGAACATATTGAGTCTCTAAAAATTCTCTTTATGCTTCTATGAGTTTGAAAAATCACATTGGGTCTCTAACAATTCACCTTGTGATTTCCTACTAAGAAAGTTTTTCTTGGTGAGCTTGTTGAGGTTTTGGATAGGTTCCGGTGGGGACTTGTGAGTAGGTTTTGGATAGGTTTCGATGGGAACTTGTGAGCAGGTTTTGGATAGGTTTCGGTGGGAACTTGTGAGCAGGTTTTGGATAGGTTTCGGTGGGGACTTGTGAGTAGTTTTGGACAGGTTTCGGTGGGGACTTGTGAGCAGATTTGGACAGGTCCTAGCAGAGGACTTGTGAGCTAAGTTTTGAGAGTTCTATCAGAGAACTTAAGGAAAGAGGTGCATTGGTTCTTTGAGAAGAACCTGAGGATAGATTTGGCAAGTCTTTGAGAAGGCTTGTGTGCAGAGGATTGATTTGTTCAAGTGTTGGACATATCTGACAGACAAAGGAAGACTTGTACTAGATCGACTGACTGTGTTTGGTACAAAGTTGTTGAGCTGCTGTGGACGTGATCATAGAAGGAAAAGGTATCTTAGGCTAAGCATTTAGGATAGGAGGTCTTCGATGGAAAGGAGTTCCACATGCTGGCAAGAGGTAGAGGTAGTTGATCTTCTAAGGGATCATTTCCAGAGCAGAGGGGAAGGTATCTCCTTTGAGTAGAGGCTCATAAATTCTGATTGGGGGAAGGTATCTCCTTTGGGTCGAGGCTCATAAACATTGTAATTGGGAAGGATTCCCAAAGAACTTTGAGATAACTTTTAGAGAAAATTTTTATGGATGTAGCCCAGCCATTCTAGGTGAACCACGTTAAAAATGGGCCTTCAATGTGTGATGCTTTATGTCTTGATTAATGTTGTGTTGATGCCACTGTTATCTAAAGTTAAAATTATTAATTGGTTAAGTATTATACTGTTCACCCCCCCCTCTCAGTATAAGTCCATGTTCTTCAATTAGTATCAGAGCGGGTCTCTCCAGAAAGAGCCTAACAACTTGGAGAAGGATCTATCAGAGGATCATACAGATTCAGAAAGATATGAAGAGGTTGAGTTCGATCTCAAAGGTGAATTCTTCTTGGCTTTGAGAAAGCTTGAGAAATTTAGGGAAGAGAATTCTGTTCTCAAGCATCAATGTCGAGGAAGAAAATATAGCAAGATCGAAATTGTCTCAAAGTGTTATAGACTTCAAAATTCTAGCTGAAGAAGGGAAGAAGGTTGAACAGGTTCTGATAGAGGTTCTCAAAGGAAAGGAAGCTGATTGCGAGAAACTAGAAGAGGTTATGTCTCTTAGAATGAAGTTGAAATAGTTGGCTCTTAGACAAAATACTCCGTGTGAAAAGCAAAAGAAGGATGGTATCACCATTTAAGAAATAGGGTCTTCGAGCAATATCAATATTCATCCCGAAGAGCGGTGGATTCCAGTTGGTCACAAGAAGAACAATCATCCAAGGCATCAAAACAGGTTACATAATACTTTCCATGGCTATTGTTTTTCCTACAAGAAATTTGGTCACAAAGCTATGCATTGCAATAAGTCTGTGAATAGACATAGTAAGGAAAATGATAACTCTTTTGCACCTCTTATGAATAAAGATGTTATGTGTTACAAGTGCAATAATTTTGGGCATATAGCAAGGATGTGCAGTTTGGATAGATCTAGCCTTGATTTCACTAAAAAGAAAAATGAGATCAAATCTAAGTCAATGATAGCTCAAACTGCTTTTCATGCTCTAGACAAAGTAGAGAAATGGTATCTTGATAGTGGTTGTTCAAAACATATGACTGGTGAAAAGGAAAAGTTTTTGGTCTTAAAAGAAACAAACAAAGGAACAATCAGTTTTGGAGATAACAGGTCAGCTAAAATATGTGGCAAAGGGACTCTTAGTTTGGATGGGAAATCCAAAACAGAAAATGTGCTTTATGTAGAAGGCCTAAGATATAATATTCTAAGTGTGAGTCAACTTTGTGATCAAGGGCACATAGTATCTTTCTTTTCAGATAGATGTGAGATAAGTAAAGAAAAAAATGGAAAACTCATTGCTAGTGCTACAAGGACTCCAAACAATCTTTACATGCTAAGTGAGATAAAAAAGGAAAAGTGTTTTCTAACTCAAGAAGATGAGATTTGGTTATGGCATAAAATATTGGGGCATTTGAGCTTTGATAATCTTGTCAATATTAGTAACAAGGAAGGAGTTAGAGACTTTCCCAAAATAAAAAGGCCCCATAATATCATTTGCGGTCCCTGTCAACATGGAAAATAGACCAGAACCAGTTTTCAAATCAAAAGGGTATACTTCTTCAAAACCATTGGATCTTATTCATACTGATTTATGTGGCCCTACCAGAACTCAGAGCATTCAGGGAGAAAGCTACTTCATGCTTTTTATAGATGATTATTCTAGAATGACTTGGGTTACTTTTCTCAAAGAAAAATTTGAAGCTTTTGAAAAATTTAAAGCTTTCAAAGAAATGGTTGAAAATGAGACTGACAAGAGAATCAAATGTTTAAGATCAGATAGAGGAGGAGAGTTCACTTCAAATGAATTTGTGGAATACTGTGAGCAACAAGGAATCAAAGAGAATATTCAGCAACAAGAACTCAACAAAATGGAGTAGTTGAAAGGAAAAACATAACTATTGAAAATATGGCTAGAGCTATGTTAAATGAGTCAAAACTTTCGGATGGCTTTTGGAAAGAGGCGATCAATACAATGAGTCTACATTATCACCAGGGCCCAACTTAGATTCAATCATCATAAAACTCCTTATGAGTTGTGGAAAGGAAGACCAGCTACAGTAAAATACTTTAAAGTGTTTGGAAGTAAGTGCTTCATCAAAAGGGAAGATCAGAATTTGGGTAAGTTTGATCCTAGATGTGATGAGGGAATCTTTCTTGGGTATTCCAGCAGAAGCAAGGCCTACAGATGCTTCAACAAAAGAACTCATACAGTTGTAGAGAGCATAAATGTAACTGTTGATGAAAAGACAAGGATAAGAGAACCAGTCCAAGAACTCAGTGATAAAATTTGTCAAGAAGAATTCGAGAGAGGTTTCGAGATGAAGAAGAGGAAAGACAACAAGCTGCTTCCCAAAACTCCTTCACGATATGTTCAGAAACATCATCCCAAAGATTTGATCATTGGTGATCCAAATAGGAGGCAAACAAGAAGAAGAGTCATTCCATCACATGATTCTACAAATGTTTCATTATTATCTCAAATTGAGCCAAAATATTTCGGTGAAGCATGTGCTAGATAAGTTTTGGGTAAAAGCAATGGATGAAGAGCTAAATCAAATAGAGAAAAGTGAAACTTGGGAATTGGTTCCAAGACCTAAGGACAAGAATGTCATTGGCACAAAATGGATATTCAAAAATAAACTCAATGAGGATGGAAATATTGTCAGAAACAAAGCTAGGTTAGTCTGCAAAGGTTATGCTCAAGTAGAAGGTGTTGATTTCAAAGAGACGTTTGCTCCTGTTGCTCGTCTTGAAGCTATCAGATGTTTTTGGCCCTTTCAAGCTTCAAATCATTCAAGGTATATCAAATGGATGTAAAGTCAGCTTTTCTAAATGGGGTGTTGGAAGAAGAAGTCTACATAGAACAACCGGAAGGAGTGTCTCTCTCAGAACAGTCAGACTATGTGTGTAAACTGAAAAAGGCCTTGTATGGGTTAAAGCAAGCACCTAGGGCTTGGTACTCAAGACTTGACAGGTATCTTCATGAGCAAGGCTTTAGGAAAGGTGTGGCATATAGAAATTTGTATATTAAGGATGAAGGTGATGATATGCTGATTATGGTTGTCTATGTTGATGATATTATTTTTGGGGGAAATAATACTCAGATGTGCAAAGATTTTGCTAACACCATGCAAAAGGAATTTGAGATGTCTATGATTGGAGAGCTGTCATTATTTTTAGGTCTTTAGATTGCTCAATCAAAATATGGTGTATTTCTCTCTCAAGGAAAGTCTATCAAAGAAATGTTGAAGAAAATTGGAATGATGGACAACAAACCAGTATGTACTCCAATGATTACAGGATGCAAGATGAGTAAAGATGATGAATCTCCAACGGCAGATTAGAGGTTGTATAGATCAATGATTGGCAGTTTATTATATGTTACAGCTACCAGACCAGATATCATGCGAGCAGTTGGGTTAGTAGCAATATTTCAGGTAGCTCCTAAAGATTCTCATGTTATAGCGGTTAAGAGGATATTCAGATATCCGAAGGGCACTATGGAATTTGGGCTTTGGTATCCCAAAGGTGATGATTTCATTCTCACGACTTATACGAGATGCGGATTGGGCAAGCGGTATTGATGACAGGGAAAAGCACTAGTGGTGGAGCATTCTTTTCGGGAAAGAGTTTTGTTTCTTGGCTAAGTAAGAAACAACCTTCGGTTTCCTTATCTACAATGAGAGGCTGAATACATAGTAGCAGTGGCTGGGTGTACACAGGTTTTATGGATGAAAACCACCTTAGAGGATTTCAAAGTCAAGCATGAACAATCCATCTCCATACTTTGTGATAATACAAGTGCCATAAGTATTTTCAAAAATTCGGTAATGCACTCAAGGACAAAGCATATTTCCATCAAGTATCACTTTCTAAGGGAGAAAGTGCAAGACAAGCAGGTCAAGGTAGAGTATGTGTCTACTAAAGAGCAGATTGCGGATATCTTCACCAAATCTCTTCCAAGAGATACGTTTGAGTATCTAAGGGAGAAATTGGGAGTTGTACTCCCACCCCGGAATTAATCACCTCATCGAGGAGGTGGGGGAGGGACTAAGCTAAGATGCTCCTTCTTAGTCCCGAGCCCCAAAGGTGGCCCTTTGCCATTGATGACAAAGGGGGAGAGATATGAGTAAGGGGGAGAGCTTCAAAGTGAAGAGGAAAGCTTCAAGTCAGGGGGAGCAAAACTTCAAAGGAAGATTCTCAGTTGTTAGCACAATTGGTTTCAGTTTTGGCTCTTGAGAAGTGTTTTCAGTAAAGGTTTGCCATCAATGACAAAGGGGGAGATTGTTTGCAATTTTGGGTACTTTGGGTACATTGCCTTTGCTCAAGTGTATAAGTTGTCATTGATGTCAAAAGGCATTTTTGTGTTGATATAAAAAAGAGTGTGATGTCAAAAATATCTTGAGAAGCTTCATAATGTTAAAGGGTTTTTATTAAAACCATGGTGACAAGGTTAAAGGTTTTTCTTAAAACCATTTGGACTCATTAAGGGTTTTTATTAAAACCAAGCTTAACTTAATGCAAAGGTTTTTTCTTGAAAAACCTTGAAGGTCCATGTTTATTATTAATAATTAAATTAACTCAAACCTTTGACAAAGGTCTAAGTTTAATTTATTATTAATAAAATAATAATAATAATTATTTTAATTATTATTAAAGGGTCTTTTAACCCTTAAGCGACACAGATAAAGATTTCATTCGCCGACGTGTTGCCATCTTTGGAGGAGCGCCGATGTCAAACAATTAAGGAGAAATGACTATATAAGTGGGGATGATTTTCTAAGGTAATGGTACCTTCGATCGATGTAATTTCGTAGCTCTGTGTCCTCTGTAAAAGTGATGTTTTTCACTGTATTTCGTTGTCCTTCCATATAGAATTGCTCAAGCTTTTCTTGCGCTTGACGTTCAGCAGATTGCGTTTCTCTGACATTTGATAAGACTACGAACTGTGTTTTCTGGTTGTGCCTTGACATCCAATTGTTTGCGCTTCACACTTGTTGATTGGATTGCATGAGGGATAACGGTTTTTGTTTGCATTGCATGGACATTTAATTATGCTACCAAGGAGTTACGTTTTTGGACAATGCTCATGATGATGGTGGCGTTATTCATTTTCTCCAAAGGTTGGAGAACTAAGGTTGGCCAAGTGTTGTGATAGGTTTTGAGTTCTCCTTCTTCATCAAAGTAAAGGTATGGGCAACTTCTTCCATGTATATTGTTGATGGTGTGTTTTCTGAAATAAGGTTGGAGTGAAAAGGTTTTCAACTAGGTTTCCTTTGGTTGGGTGTAAATCCTATTTTCTGGTTTGTTGAAGACTACTTATGCATTGTTATCCTTAAGGAGAGTTTTTGGTGAATGCATAATTTTTGGTTTGAGATAGTGGAAGCTTTGTGCACTAGAGTTTATGTTTGTGAGTCTTGCTACTTGCTTTGAGTTGGTGGAACCCTTGGTTGGATGTTTTGAGTTTGTTGGTTGAGTTGCTTCCATAGAGGTTGTTTGATCAAGTTATTGCTTTACTTGATTCATGATATTGGGCTTACTCCATTGAGTTGATTTGAGCAAGTTATTCTTTGCATTTGGTGATATTGTGTTGGTGGCTGTTTTGTTCAAATATCTTTGGAGGGAAAAGGATTTCTACTTGTTTCCTTTTCTTGTGATGATTGGTTGAATGCTTCAAGCTTGATGTTGAGTTGAATGGTGTTGGTTGACTAAACCTTGTCTATAAGCATTGTTGTTAAAGCCCTAATTTATTGAGAAAATATATTGGTTGTGGAAAGAACATGAGTATCATTGTTATATGAGATATTGCATGGTTGGCAATTGTTGGGTTGTGTTTCATGTTCTTGAGAAAAGCATACTACATCTATCTTATTATTTTGAGATTGAGTTTGAGCTGAGTTGATTTGAGTTGAGTTTTGAGATTGGGAGTTGAGTATAGAACATATTGAGTCTCTAACAATTCTCTTTATGCTTCTATGAGTTTGACAAATCACATTGGGTCTCTAACAATTCACCTTGTGATTTCCTACTAAGAAAGTTTTTCTTGGTGAGCTTGCTGAGGTTTTGGACAGGTTCTGGCGGGGACTTGTGAGCAGGTTTTGGACAGGTTTTGGTGGGAACTTGTGAGCAGGTTTTGGACAGGTTTCGGTGGGGACTTGTGAGCAGTTTTGGATAGGTTTCGGTGGGGACTTGTGAGCAAATTTCGATAGGTCCTAGTAGAGGACTTGTGAGCTGAGTTTTGAGAGTTCTATCAGAGAACTTGAGGACAGAGGTGCATTGGTTCTTTGAGAAGAACCTGAGGATAGATTTGGCAAGTCTTTGAGAAGGCTCATGTGCAGAGGATTGATTTGTTCAAGTGTTAGACAGATCTAATAGACAGAGGAAGGCTTGTACTAGACCAACTGACTATGTTTGGTACAGGTTGCTGAGTTGCTATGGACGTGATCATAGAAGGTAGAGGTCTCTTAGGCTAAGCATTGAGGAGAGGAGGTCTTCGGTGGAAAGGAGTTCCACGTGCTGGCAAGAGGTAGAGGCAATTGATCTTTTGAGGGATCATTTATAGAGCGGAGGGGAAGGTATCTCCTTTGAGCAAAGGCTCATAAATTCTGATTGGGGGAAGGTATCTCATTTGGGTCAAGGCTCATAAACATTGTAATTGGGAAGGATTCCCAAAGAACTTTGAGATAACTTTTAGAGAAAAGTTTTGTGGACGTAGCCCAACCATTCTGGGTGAACCACGTTAAAAATGGGCCTTCAATGTGTGATGCTTTCTGTCTTGATTAATGTTGTGTTGATGCCACTGCTATCTAAAGTTAAAATTATTAATTGGTTAAGTCTTATACTGTTCACCCCCCCTCTCAGTATAATTCCATGTTCTTCAATAACAAACTATGACAATAGGTGGTAAGCCCTACTCGCCAAGCTGCCTTGTCTTCTCCCCATGTTGGAGTTGACTCAGATATTTTGCAAGAGCTACCTGAAGCTGATCTCCTTGTTGTTACATCTACAACAATATGCGACTCTTGAAGATGCCCTAGCATAGGCTAGGATCATCAAAGAAATCAAGATTCAAGAGGGCGAGATTGTGAAGCCTCACAAGAAGGAGTGGAACAAGAATGCTAAAAGCACCCCAGTGTAGCCTAGCCAACAGTAGTGAATTAGGTTGCCATTAGTGTCCCAGGGCCAGCGCAAGTTGCGCTGCCTCAAAAGCCTAATTATCAGGCCACTCCTGGAACTATACCAAGGACAACCAAAAAAATCAAGGGAAAAATCAACAACGTCATCCCAAGCGACAGTTCATGCCCATTACAGAGTCGATGGACTTGTTTTTTGAGTGCCTCATAGCGGCCAATGCAATCCACCTGCGTGAGAGTCGACCCATCGACCTAAATGCACCAAAGCCCAAAGGATACAAAGTAGACCTATATTGCAAGTTTCATAAGCAAAATGGGCATGATGTGCAAATGTGCTACAAGTTTAAGCACTTGGTGCAAGACATGATTGATAGGAATTCCATTTAGGTGAAAAACCCTATAACGCCAAACAACCAAAAAATGGAGGTCTTTAAAGACCCTTTTCCTGCCTATTGGGAGTAGGCCGCACTTGTGCCCCAAGTGAATGAGGTTCACCATACCCCCCCTAAGCAGGGGTATGTCGACATGATCAGCATCATCACAAGAAATAGGTGGTACCCAAGTCCAGCTGTGCCACCTATAGATTAGAGCGATGTCCCTTCGATGTTGCAGCCCATACCACCTCCTATGTCGAGCCTCCCACCTAGGCATATGATCATAATTAAGAGTAAGCTCACTTAGAGCTTAAGAATGACATCTACCTGAATCTCCATCTATGAGCTCATACAATAATCTCCTCCTCATAGAGAATCATTTATGGAGATCCTTAAGGTAATCAAGCTTTAGCCCAAGGAGGCCAACTCCTTCAACAACTTCATGGGGCATGTGTGACAATGCACAAAACTGATGATTACCTTTCAAGAAGATGAGCTTAAAATGGTTCCAAATGATATGGTAGATCCTCCCCTACACATCATCACATGTGTGAATGGAACACCATACAAGAGAGTGTTGATAGACATTGGGTCTTCTAGTAACATCATCATCACAACAACTCTCAAGCACTTGAATCTCCCATCATCCCACATTGTCGTATCTACCTACACCCTTCGAGAATTCAACGATGCCATATGCTACATGGTTGGTACGATTGTCCTACCTATTTAGGTAGAGGAAAAGATCATCTTGACGCTTTGCCACATCTTGGAGGGTGAGATGGCATACAATTTCCTATTAGGCAGACCATGGATTAGGGACATGAAGTGTGTCCCTTCCATCACTCACCAATGCATCAAGTATACCCATGAAGGGCAAGTTCATGTCATCCTGAAAGCACGAGGATACGGAAGCAAAAAGGAAAGCGAAGATGCGATGCAAACCGAACCAAACTTAACGCTAAATCCTAGGAATTTGAAAGTGCATGAAAAGAGGGAAAAGCATGAGCGAATCGAAATGAAACAAATGCAAATAAAGAAGACAGCCCTTTTTATTGATATGTTTCACAACTCGGTTACAATGCGCATCCTCCCCTTCCAAGGGCTAGGAGCGTTTAAGTATGCGTTCTTGTTACATCCATGGATGCCCTTCCTTCTTCCACGTGCCCACATGTAAAATGGGCGGACCAAACATCGTCGCCACTTGCGTTGATGAGTCTTGACTCCTTGCTGCTCCTCCGATGTCCAGACCCTACGTTCAAAGGAACAAGAAACAGTCAGTAGCACCTGCGGATAAAACAAAGCATGCAATCCCCAAGCCTACGATAAGTGAATGAGAAAAATGAATTAAACTATGACTAAAATGAATCCAAATGCTCTAAAAATTTGACAGGGGCATCAAGACACCACAAAGAAGGCCCTACAAAAGGAACAGTTGAGAAATTCCTCACCGATTTGAATTCGCTCCGGGGCGGGACGAATTCACCTGCAACAAAATGCCGAAAAGGTACTGTCCCAAATGTCCTGCCTAGGAAGCTCCAAAAGACCTACAAACTTGGGGTTAGCTAATTGGGGGCATTTTGGGAAGACCCAGATGGTCATATTTTCCCAATTTGACCTCCATCAATGGGAATTTGATGATGCTACCTGTAGATTAGTAGAAGCGAGCAAAGATAGAAACATGATCAAAATTGTTCAAAACGAGACGAAATTTAAATGACAACCTATCTAAGCATCATAGAATTGAATGCAAAAATGAAAGAAAGAAAGTCTGCCATAGAATTCCCATCGCTCCGAAGGGGGGCGATTAGGACTATAGCAGTGTGGGAGGGGGCGCCCATGGGGCAGGCCGCCCGCCGTTTGAGGCCTGATTTCGGCACCAATCCACTTGGGATGGGTCCAAAACCTCTTGTGGGGTATTGTCAGCAAATTTGGTGGGATATTGTGGCCAAATGTCAGGTTTTGGGCTCAAGATTCATCCTCCCAATAGTCACCCAATGACCTCCCCTCTAAAAGAGATCAAGGATGTGAAAGGCGCAAATCCAAAAGGTGTGAGGTATGAAAATAAAATGACAACACTTCGTTGCTCCAAAATGCTCCTTCTCTGTATATTTTGGGGTGAGGAAACTCACCAATTTATAGACCTGGAGGTCTCTTGAAATGGGCATGCAGAGGCGCCACTTGGCAATCATGCCTTCCCAGGGGGAAGGAGATTCCTCCCTGAATAGGGACTTCATGACTGCCCTTGTAATTGCCTCTAACGCTCGAAAACGCTCACCCATACTCCCATGCGATGAAGGAAGCGTTAAGTGGCGGATCTGAGCTGCCATTTGTCAAGATTTGACTTTTTTCCCGTCAAACCTGCAATTCGCCCCACCCTGGAGCGAATCTAGAATTCGTCCCCGGGTGGGGCGAATCCCAGTTTGAATTCGTCCCGGGGTGGAACGGATATTGAGCAAAGTGCCTGAAGGTGCCAAATTGATCTCTGACCTTCCAAAACTACTGTGAGAGTGGTTAGGACCACTGTTTAACCTCTGAGGGCTGCCCTTGGGGCTGTGTGTGTCAATGCGATCAGTGTTTGTGGTCACATAATCGGATTGGTGCTGTTTTGGTGTCTACAGATGCCCCTTTTTGGGATGCGCTGTGCATGGCGCAGCATCGAGCAAAAATAGATAACCAAAGCACTAATGATTAGGGTTTCTCAAGTAACCTAACCAAATTTTGATGCCCCAAGTATGGAAAGGGCATGCATTCTTGAATCCTTGCTTCTGACGAGCGAAGGAACTTAATTCAAGTGTTAACCTTTTTCGGTGAGGTGTTACTTGATCTTGGACATTGATCAGTCATGAATAGGCAAAGGGCGCAACCTTTTGTCTGTGAGAACCTTGAGTTCATGATTCACGAAATGCCAAGTGATTTGATCAGCTTGTGATTATTGCTTGTTTACTGCCCCAAGCAAGGGCGTGATTGTCTTTGTCAATGATTCTTTGAATGCATGTCATTTTCCTTAATTGGGTGTGTACTTGTTGATTGGTGACTAAGTGTGACTACCCCCTCAAGCGACGAATCGATGAGGGAATGACCTTCATGAGAAAAGCGATGAGTCGCTTGACCCAAGATGACTTGTGCAAGGGTGCCTTTAGATGTTTTAGCATTAAGTGTGTGCAGTTTTCCGACATTTAGACCTATTTTTGGTGGGTGTTAACCCTTTTGGTGACGCTTTTTGGAGCTAAAATTGTCAAAAATCCATCCTCCCGTGGAGCGGTCCGGCTATGGTAGCCTTCTTAGGGAGTAGGATAGTGAGAATTTGTAACCCCAATGTCTATTTTGCATGCCCGAGATGTCAAGTGCAAAAGCACTTTCATCGGGCAAGTTTATTAGCTGTTTTGGTGCATTTTTGTTCAATTTTTGTTGTTTTTGAAATTTTTGCCCTGAATTCATTTCGGGGTGGGACGAATACCAGTTTAGTATTCGTCCCAGGGTGGGACGAGCGCTAACTAGAGCGCTCATCCTAGGGAGGAACGAATATAAGCTCAAAAAGCCTATTTAAAGGCCAAAACTAGGGTTTGGGCTCATTTGCATTCGAATTTTCTTGCGATTTGGAGCTCTGAGGAGGAGGTTAATTCTGCGAAGTGAAGCACTATCGAATTTCTCCCGACATCATGAGTGCACAGACCGGATCGAGCGACGGAGCCGAAGCGAGACCAGTAAGTGCTCCTTAGCGTTATTGCTTTTGTTTGTTATATGTTTTAAAACTGCAAGTGATTTGTTTATTTTTCTTTGTTATGTTGTTTTCCAAAATTAAAATTGAAACCCTAAAACTGAGCTGAACACAAACCAAGACTTAGCTTAAAACTGGACGGAAAACGTAGTTTTAAACCTAGGTTGAAATTTTATTTTTTTTTTAAAATGGAATGGAAATTTACTTTTCGCTTTACACTAAAGTAAACCCTAGGAAAAATTTTGATTTTGCTAAACTAAAACCCTAGGATAAACGGAATGTAAAACCCTAGTTTTTTAGGTTGAACTTGTCAGTTTTAAAACGTAGGTGAAAACCCTAGGTTAAAAACTGTTATTTTAATTTTGTTTTGTTTGTGCAGACTTTGTCAATTTTAAACTTAGAATACAAAAACCCTAAGACTGACAACTGTAGTTAAAAAAATGTTTTTGTGTTTTTATGTTGTTGTCAATTTTAAACTTAGAGTACAGAAACCCTAAGACTGACAAACGTATTTTTATTTTGTGAATTTGTTGTTTTTGAGTTGTACATTGTTAGGCAATGTTGTATATTCATGTTATTGTTGTACAATTTTTCATGATTTTAATGTTTTTGTGTTGTTTTCTTTTGCAGGTTGTGAAGAGTCGGTATCGTGTGCCTACTACTTTTGTTGAAGCGTGGGGGTGCTAACTGTGGTTGACTGGGAGTGGCTTGATGCCCTTGGGCTCAAGCAGGTGACTCGACTGGAGCCTATGGTCGGGGATCGGGCCTATCTGATGGCCCTGATCAACCTGTGGGATCCTCGGACCAACACCTTCCATCTCCCAATAGGGGAGATGATAGTGACCTTGGAGGACGTCTATCGGATTCTTCGGATTCCAATAGATGGACTGCCGATCCGAATGACATCGCGAGATCAACGGACAATAGTGTTGACATGCTTCGGGCATGGGGAGGAGCTGGGTGTGGAGAGCCCAGTGGAGAGGGCAGAGGGCGACTGCCAGATTGGCAGGATTTTGGTCCGATGGTGGCTTGAGAGAGGGGTGTTGGGAGTGAGGCACGCAGTACTTATGGGCCTCATTTCCAACATGCTGCTACCTGACTCGTCAGGTGCAAGGTTCCCATGGAACTTGTTGGATGTGGTCTGTCGGCTGGTGGAGTGCTCGACGGAGGCACCTGATCATGAGGTGGGGATAGACGCTGCTGGCATAGCTCTATGGTGAGTTGTACGAGGTCCACTACCAAAGGCAGAAGGGGATTAGCTGTAGCTATCTGTTGCAGAGTTGGGCTTGGCAGCACATAGCGGTGGAGAGGCTAGCAGGGTTATCATGGATGACTCGGATGGAGATGGAGGATAAGGATATAGGCTATGCGGTTCTATGGTGGCGGTCTGAGGAGCAGGGATAGAGTCGATGGTGGGCAGGTGCCGTAGGGCACTATGTCGATGCCTTCGCCGGCTTACTCAGGGGAGGTGTTCTGCCCCTATCGAGACTATCCACCGGCCGAAGGCTGGAGAGTGGCTTCGATGGGTACGTAGGGAGCGATGGCTGATTGGGCGGCATGGGACCGAGCATGAGTTCTTCCCTTACAATCGGGTGACATGATAGTTTGGGGTGCGCCAGGGGTTTCCTGGTGAGCCCGTGGTCTATCGACGTCAGGGGGACGAGAGGACTCTGGATCGACCGGTCATCATGCCACTAGGCAAGGATTCAGATGCAGTGATCGACGTCCTAGATGTGGATGACGTCGGGACTACCGTAGAGTATGACCAGTGGTGGGTACTATGATGATGGCGGGGAGAGGGGCCATTAGGAGGCATGGAGGCAAGCAAGAGGTGGAGGGTGCCGAGGCACTAGGAGATGATTGGGGAGCTCCATTGGAGGATGCAGACATGGTGGAGGTGGAGGATGGGAGGATGTGGATTTTGGGGTTTCGGATCAGCCGGAGATGTAGGACATCACGGAGTAGTGGGAGCCAGAGCAGGTTGCTGTTCTAGAGATGCCCATGCCTCAGGCAGATTTAGAGGACATGGAGTCTAGGTTACGTGCTGAGATTGCATGATTGGAGGGGCTGTTACGGAGGCACGATGAGGAGCTAGGGGATGTGCTACGGGAGAGGGATCTCCTACGCATGCAGCTGGCAGAGCGGGAAAATGCATTGGCTGCCTACCATCGGTAGGATGGGGACATCGATGCTGCATGGGAGAGGGATCTCCTACGGATGCAGCTGGCGGAGAGGGATAGGGCTTTGGTGCAACGCGATGAGAACTTGGCTACGTATCGCCAGTGGGAGATGGACTTGGTGCGGCAGCGGTTGGAGCTGGAGGCAGAGATTAGCCACCTTGGTGGGTGGGTCCCTACGTTCAGCGGAGGTGGATCATCGCACCGCTCGAGAGGGAGCGAGACTGAGCAATCAGCATCCTCTCGATGCAGGCGACTGGATGAGGGGGGCGAGTAGGCATGATGCGGGGGCTAGCAGTAGCCGCCTTGAGGGGTCTCATAGGACCCACACCACGGGGGGTAGTTCTCGTCGCACCGATCCTACGTGATCATGGTGGCCGACGCCCTAGGCTTGGGGGTTTTTGAGCTTTTGGATTTTGTTGCGGGGTCACAGGACCGGTTCATTGTAGCCTACGGGCATTTTTGATGATATATACAGATGACTTTATTTTGTTTATGCGAGTGTGATGATTTGATTTTATGCATGATGAGTGATGAGTATGGATGTATGCATGTTAATTTATTTTGATGGATGCATATGTTATGATGAATGCAAATGTTTCTAAATTTTAGGATATGCAAATGTAATGGATGAATTGAATTTGTGTTGTTTGGCGAGAGCACCATAGACTGTTTAGACCTTTGTGGTTTTTTTTGGTGATTGTTGATGGCAATGCGAGGATGAAAGATAGCATAGTTGGTTTAGAATGTAGCTAAGGTTTTCTGAGACTCGGATGGTTTTAACTAACTAGCCATGACTCGTACTTTATCTTACAAGACTTTTGGACAAGGTATGAATCGGACTTGTCTTTGACCAAGTTATTTCACATCCCTGTGTGTGCAATTGAGTTCGTTTATGTGGTATTTGTCAGGATACCGCCAGTGCCATATAGGCTATCAACCAAACCTGTACTGAGGATCACCTAATTAGCTCCACTAACTCCTTTGTTGTATTTAGTCAGATTAATCTACGGTGCTATCTAGGATACCATAAGCTAGCTCATCCACATGCAAACATTGATCTGTACACGAGTTAATGTGATAGATATATCGTCATGCGGGAGGTTTACCACCAGTGACCGATAGGCTATCCACCAAACCAAGTACTGAGGTTTGCCTCATGACCTGTCGAAATGTTGAGAGTTCCAGGGATTCAAGTTCGACTCCCTTCTTTTCTTCAATTGTATTGGGATACTTGCTCTTTTGTAGTGATAAAAATCACTATTTATTTTTATTATTTTTCTTTTGAGCAAGGGATTTGAATTTTGAGTGATGAGAATCACTATTGTATGTGCCTTTTGATGTATGCACTTTGGTGGTGATGTCAAATTTTTGGAGTTTTGACTTTTTGCAAGATTTTATGATGTTTGCAACTTTTTGAGAACTTGGGATTCTTGGGGAATTGGGTAGGGAAGATGCTTGTCCTTTTGCCAACTCTCAGCATTCTTGGGGTCATTCGCACAGGGGGATGAGCAAGATAACCATTTCGCTTATGGTGACCTGGATTGCTTGTGCAGGTTTCATCTTTCATTCACACAACTTGGGAATTTTTATGTGTTTTAATTTGTGTTGGGATGCTACGTAACAAGGTGTGATCCAAGTAGAACTCTACCTTCGTAAAATCTGTCTGACTTGGTACAATACGTGGCTAGAAAGCAAATGATGACTGAAGGATGAAAACTCTTGATACATTAGAAGACCACTGACTCTGGTATGGTAAAAAGAAGTGAATGGCATTTATTTTTGATGGACTACTTATAGAATGGAGAAATGTGGAACAAGATGGATTGGCGGAGTAATTACAATCTATGGTGCCTTTGACCTGTATGACCACAAATATGCAATGTATGGATGTGATGCTTAATGCAACTACATATTTTTGTGTTTTTGATGGATTGATTTTTGTGAATATGAAGATGAGATGCGAAAAGAGCTCTTTATTGTTGTGATGAGTTGGAGTATGCCTGGAAATGAGATGCAAATTTTTGTTATTTTTGATGATTTTACTATTTTTGAATTTTCTTATTTTTGACCAAGCGATTGTGGGAATCCTTGGAGCTTTTTGGGATTGACCAAGCGATTGTGGGAATCCTTGGAGCATTTTGGGATTGACCAAGCGATTGTAGGAATCCTTGGAGCATTTTGGGATTGACCAAGCGATTGTAGGAATCCTTGGAGCATTTTGGGATTGACCAAGCGATTGTAGGAATCCTTGGAGCATTTTGGGATTGACCAAGTGATTGTAGGAATCCTTGGAGCATTTTGGGATTGACCAAGTGATTGTAGGAATCCTTGGAGCATTTTGGGATTGACCAAGCGATTGTAGGAATCCTTGGAGCATTTTGTTTGGGATATGGCTCTTTTAGATATGGAATGGCCGCAAATGACTGATGTTCAAGGGTTCTAGTTCCTTGATTCCATCAAGAGAGGCTAGCCGGTATGTTCCAGGTCCTATTTTACTATCAATTACATAGGGACCTAACCAATTTGCTGTGAACTTGTCCCTTAGATGGGATGACAAACTAGAGTTCTGTTGGTTCTCTTTTAAGACCAAGTCACCAACCTGAAAATCCCTCAGGTGAACTTTCATGTTGTATGCTTTCTTAAGTCGCTCTTGATAGATACGTAAATGCTCGAGAGCATTAACGCGTCATTCATCAAGCAACGTAAGCTGGTCTAACCGGGCCTGCCGCACGGTGTCATCATCGATGAACTCTTGCATTGATATGCGTAGGGAAGGAATTTCCAACTCGAGAGGCATGACTGCCTCGGAGCCATACACGAGCGAAAATGGAGTTGCCCCAGTGGGTGTCCGAATGCTAGTGCGATAAGCCCATAGGGCAAGTGGGATTTGGATGTGCCAATCCTTATGACTATCTGTGACTATCTTTTTGAGGATGGCAACTAGCATTTTGTTTGACGCCTCTGCTTGCCCATTTGCCTACGGATAATAGGGTGTCAAAAAACTATGCTAAATTTTGTACTTTGTGGTCAAAGCATGCACGTCTTTGTTCTTGAATGACGTCCCATTATCCGAGATTATTTTGGATGGAATACCAAAATGACATATGATGTTATGTAAAATGAACTCCACAATGCGGGGTCCTATCGTAGAGGTAAGCGAAACTGCTTCCACCCACTTGGTGAAATACTCTGTGGCCATTATGATAAACGTGTGATGACCTGACGATGTAGGGGAGATCTTTTCGATTAGATCTAAGCCCCACTACAAAAATGGCCAAGCCGATTGGATCGTCTGCAAGGCCTGGGAAGGTACATGTATCAAATTAGCATGATGTTGACACTTCACGCACTTCCTTACATATGCACAACAATCTCGCTCTAAATATGGCCAATAATAGCCCATGCAAAGAATGCACTTTGCGATGGCCATACCACTGAAGTGGCCACCACACGTACCATCGTGCACTTGGGCGATTGCCCAAGTGGACTCTTGCTGGTCCAAGCAATGAAGGAGGATCCCTTCATAGCTATGATGGTACAAAATGTCTCCTAACAAGACATGCTTTGCCACTTTCTGCTTGAATGCTCATTTTGCGGCATGCGTCAATCCAAGTGGGAGGTTACCTAACTTGAGGTAGTCCCTTATGGGTGAATACCAATCTTGCTGATCGAAAGCCTCGATGGTATGAATAACCAATCCCTCTTGAAGTTCATCCCTAGCAAACGTTGAGTGGGAGAGAACTTGTAAGAATAGCATTGTGTTGCTATTAATGGGAGTAGGGGAGAACAAGGACCCCCAGTTGGCATGATTCAAATGATCATGGATTCGAGAGAACTTATCCGAGGATGGTTCAATCTGGATCATGTGGATTCCTGGCGTCAAGTTAGACAGATAGTTGACATCTTCTGCAAAGGGCTCTTCATCTTCGTCCTCTTGCATGCATGGCTCAGTACCATGATCAAGGCCCCCATACACAAAGTTTGTCTGGTTTGGTGGGTAGCCTAAAGGAACAATTGTACCGATGGGGAGGCGAGGTCTCCCCATGTCTTGCATGGACTCTAGTGTGGTCGTTGCTACAACATTCCACACTAGATACTCCCCTAGGCCCGTATTGGCCATTTCAATAGTGATTGTTGGTGATTGAGGGGGAGGGAATGAAAGCTCTTCCTGAGTCCACTCCATGTTGGGTGAACTAGGAGCCTCAACTTCCATTTTGCTAGGCATCTCTTCGGTAGAGATGGTTGATACTGTTGGTAGCGCCTCTTCTAGGGGTTGAGCCTCTTCTAGGGTTTGCTTCCCTTTGTCCTTCTGTTTAGCCATGATAGGTGGCATTGTTGGTGAAGGACCAGATGATGAAGATGTACCTGGCTGGGGTTTTGATGGATTTATCACCAGGGATGCTTGCGGAATCGGACCCTGTCTAGATGGATTTAACTAAAAATCCAAGTGCATCGATGGAAGGGTCGATTGTGGCATCAGTTGCACCGCATTGCAATATTTGAAGGGTTCCAAGTCCACCGGGACTACATGTACTTCCCCTTCAAATGTATACTTCAAACACTGATGAGCTATCGAAGGGACACACTTCATGTCCCTGATCCATGGCCGCCCTAGCAAGATGTTATAAGCCATCTCGCCTTCCAAAATATGGCACAATGTAGGTATCATCTTTTGTCCTACTTGAATGGGTAGGACAATTGTGCCAACTGTCGAGCATATCGCATCATTGAATGCTCGCAGTGTATAGGTGGAAGCCATGATGTGAGAGGTTGGCAACTTTAGATGTTTCAATGCCACTGTGGTAATGATGTTACTGGATGAGCCAGTGTCTACCAACACCCTCTTATACGGGATCCCGTTGACCCACACGATAACGTGTAGGGGTGGATCTGCCATGTCATCAACCACTGATTTAACTTCATCCTCTCGAAAGGTGATGATTGGCTCCATGCATCGTTTGACATGTCCCACAAAGTTGTTGAAGGAATTCGCTTCGTGGGGCTGCAACTCGATGGCTTTCAATATCTCCATTAGAGCCTCCCGATGGGGTGTTGATTGTTGTATAAGCTCGTATATGGAGAGCCTAGCCGACGTGGTCCTCAAACTCTACGTGAGTTTGGTCCGAATCATGGCCGTGGGTCTAGGCGGAGGTAGTTGCATAGGGTGTTGTTGAGGTTGTGACGTCGATGGAACCTCTCTTGTGGCTGCCTCGGGGGCAACTCTTGGGTATCTCTTGTTCCTAGTCACTATGCTTATCATTCCTACATACCCTTGCATGGGGCAATTCTGTTGCACCTCATTGACTTGAAGGGGTTTTGCCTGTGCCTCATGGGCAGGCAAGGGGTCTTTGAAAACTCCCATCTACTGGTTGTTTGGCGCTACGGGGTTGTCCACTGCCAACGTCTTATTGTCAATCAGGTCTTGTATCAAACCTTTGAACTTCCAACATGCATTCAGGTCATGTCCCCTCCGCCTGTGGAACCTACAATACAAGTCCTCCCGGTATCCCTTAGGCTTCGGTGCATTGGGATCTATGGTTTGGATCTCTGGAAGGTTGATCAAGTTCACCGCTGACAAGCGATCAAATAGGGAGTCCCTAGACTCCGTATAAGGTGTGTACTATCGCCTAGGGTGACGCTGCTGATTTTGCTCCTGCTTCTGGTTTTCTCTTTCATAATTATTAGGAGGCACTACCTGATAGTTAGCCTTTTGAGGCTGTATTTCTTGTGCAGGCTTAGGGACATTTATAGCAACTTGATTGACCACAGTGGGTTTTTGTTGCGTAGTCCCTATTTTTGTGTTCTTGTTCCATTCTTTCTTCTTAGGTTTGGCAATCTCGCCATCCTGTATCTTGATCTCTTCGATGATTCTGGCTTGCGCCAGAGCTTCCTCTAAGGTGGCATATTGCTGCAGCTGCAATAGCACAGAGATCGATCTCAAACAACTTCGTGAGAACATTTGTGTAAGGTCGGACATAGGAGGGAGGTAGGGTAGCTTGGAAAGTAGAGTCCTCCATCGATTCCCGTAGGCCACCATGGTTTCTTCCTCATACTGCCTGAGGCTGGCCAGGTCACTTAGTGATGCCTTCTTCTTGGTGTTAAAGGTGAAGCGTTCGAGGAACGCATCCACTAACTGATCCAAGTTACTGATGCTGTGCTTCGGCAATTGAGTGAACCAATCCGAGGCAGGGCCCATGAATGTGGTTATAAATGTCCTTAGCAACAACGCATCATTGTCCTGAATGCCAAAACATTGGCTCAGGAATCTGGTCACATGCTCTTGGGCATCCTCCTCACCCTTAAATATTGCCAACTGAGGCAGCTTAAAGTGTTCGGGGTAAGGGGGTGCAAGCACTAACGGATGCACAGGATGACTACGGAGTTGGCGTAACGTGGGCTTTTGGGGCCCAGAAGCTTTGGTTTCCATAGACTCCAAACGCTCTAGCAATGCTTTGTATGCATCGAAAGATTTAATCTCTTCCTCTTTAGTTTGCTCCCATTGTGGGTTGTGGGAGACTTGAGGCCTATGGGGGGGTGGCCGGATAGCAACCCCTCCGCCTTGGTAGGGCATTTTGGCCCGCTCTTCTTCTTGTTCATACTCCTCGTAAGCTTCCTGAGGAGTCTCTGGATGAGACCTATGACCCTGGGTGGGTCCCCGCGGAGGGTACCCATCGTTGTTCCGGGGAGTGGCCTCCCGCTCAGGTCTAGGGGGTCTCGGAGGCAACACTTGATAAGGTCACGGAGACCTATCTCGCACCAAGGGATTATGCCTCTCATATGGTTCCGCTCTTTGGGTGCGAGGGGTTGGAACCCTCTCAGGCATCGGGTTATGGAGCAGCTCATCTGTTTGGCGCCGAATGCGCTCTTTGCTAAGGTGATATAGATGCTCTAGCTGCTGCTGATCTTGCTCAAGCCGCATGATCTGGGCTTGGTGGGCGGCATGTCTGGCGACTGCCAGGTCAATTTGTTCCGCCATCTTGAGCCTAGGAGGCCTGGATGCCTCTCCTATGCATTTACCTCGGTCGTGATGATCCGAGATCTCAATAGGTCGCTTCCCTCTGTCGAGGTTGGCGGCATTTACCCGAGGCTCTGGCCTCAGTGGGTGATCATGGTACATAGCGGGTGCGGAAGCGCATGGCTCCCATGTTGTACATTGCTCTCGAGGAATGTAATGGTCTTCCTCATGCTCCCTTTCGTATGTGTGAAAGGGGTGGGCAGAGTTGGCTCGCCCCGCTTGAAGAGCCCTGTGCTCTGGGGTTTGTCTATTGGTTCTAACAGTGATGGGGGGCAAAGGAGGGATGCCATAATCATGTGGCCTCTCCTCATGGACACTATGCCACTCTAGCACTTCATCGCGCGGTGGCCACTCATATCGAGCTTCTAAGGGAGCTTTCTTGTCTATGTTGAGCGCCACGTGTAAGGACTCCTCTTGAAAGGGGCTATGATGAATGGGCGTGTCCCCCAAAGGGGTGTCCCTATAGTTCCATCTTGACATGGAATGATGCGGACTCTCTTGTGGGTCAGGCCACCAAGGCGGTATGACCAAGTCCTTAGGGCTATAGCGGAGGTGACTTGTGCCCCCTTGTACACTTTTCGTAGCTTCTGCCCTTGATTGGGCTTGGCTACGGGTGTACACCATGGTGTTGTTTTTCTACAAGCTAAGTAGATTTTTTATTCTCTTTTTATGATTTTTATGCTACACTAAATAGAAAAGAGCACACACACACACAAAGCAAGTGATTATCTCGTTTAAAGATTGAGAGTGTGTCCTAAACCTGGTTTAGTGTGTTTTGGTTTTTGTTTTTTTTGAAGGTTTTTGTAAAGAACGTTTAAATGCAAAATGAGGGCTCTTATGACTCCCAAAATTGGTCGCCCCTTCGATATACCATTGCCAGGCCGATATACCAACCTCTCTATATACCCGCCCTTACGTGAGGGAAACTATAGGTACGTGAGAGCAGATGGTACATGGAACGTAGGCGGTACGAAAGGGGAATCACCCTGTTTATGACACCTACCATAGAAGACTTATCCTCGTGTACTGGGAATCACCCCATCTACACTCGATCAGCTTTCATCAAGATAACAAAAACGGATCGGGGTTTATGAATGCAAAATTCAAGCCAAGGTGGTGATGAAATCCACCGTTGGTCTTGATCAAGGGCTGGGGTTTTACGACCAGCTCCTTGGTGTTTAATTTGCCACGTGGTGTGTGGGGTTCTTTTTATTTTGCATGAAACAAAATAAACATGCAGCAAAACCTTTCCTAAGCACGCAAAAAGAAACCAAAAAAATAGAAAAATAATAACAGAAAATGACAGGAAAAGTTTAGGACTCTTACCTCTTCTCTGCCCAAATCTGTGGTTCTGAGTTTCTGCCTGAAAACTTCATAGACTAGAATTCATCCTGGGGGGAATGAATTATAGGACTGTATTCATCATAGGGTGGGGCGAATTCCCATTCGTCCCTGGGTAAGATGAATTACAGCTCTGTATCCGCCTCCTGATGGAACGAACAACAGTCAGCGTATGAAAACTCGGTACCTGCAAGCAAAAACAACCAAGTTTGGATCAGATATCTGATCTTAAAAATAGAGGACAAGGTCCCACCATGATCACCACTGAAATCATGAGGATACGAAAGCAAAAAGGAAAGCGAAGATGCGATGCAAACCGAACCAAACTTAACGCTAAATCCTAGGAATTTGAAAGTGCATGAAAAGAGGGAAAAGCATGAGCGAATCAAAATGAAACAAATGCGAATAAAGAAGACAGCCCTTTTTATTGATATGTTTCACAACTCGGTTACAATGCGCATCCTCCCCTTCCAAGGGCTAGGAGCGTTTAAGTATGCGTTCTTGTTACATCCATGGATGCCCTTCCTTCTTCCGCGTGCCCACATGTAAAATGGGTGGACCAAACGTCACCACCACTTGCGTTGATGAGTCTTGACTCCTTGCTGCTCCTCCGATGTCCAGACCCTACGTTCAAAGGAACAAGAAATAGTCAGTAGCACCTACGGATAAAACAAAGCATGCAATCCCCAAGCCTACGATAAGTGAATGAGAAAAATGAATTAAACTATGACTAAAATGAATCCAAATGCTCTAAAAATTTGACAGGGGCATCAAGACACCACCAAGAAGGCCCTGCAAAAAGAACAGTCAGGAAATTCCTCGCCGATTTGAATTCGCTCCGGGGCGGGACGAATTCACCTGCAACAAAATGCCGAAAAGGTACTGTCCCAAATGTCCTGCTGTAGACATCAAAACAGCACCAATCCGATTATGTGACTACAAACACTGATCACATTAACACACACAGCCCCCAGGGTAGCCCCCAGAGGTTAAACAGTGGTTCTAACCACTCACACAGCAGTTTTGCAAGTCAAAAATCAGTTTGGCATCTTTTAGACACTCAGCTTCTTATTCGTCCCACCCAGGGACGAGTGCAGTTTATACTCGTCCTACCCAGGAAGGAGTGTGGACTTATACTCATCTCACCCAGGGACGATTACTAGCGCTCGCTTCGGGGTGGGACGAATGTCAAGTTTGACCGACAAAAAGTCAAATCTCGGCATGTAACAACTCAGAACTGCCACTTAGCTTTTCCTGCATGACATAAGAGTGCGAGTGAGTTCTTTTGACAACTCATATCTACCAATTGACATTCCCTTCATTGCATGGGAATAAGAGTGAGCTTTTTAAGACAACTCAGATTTGCCACTTAGCTATTCCTTCATTGCATGGGAGTGCAAGTGAGCTTTTCTAAAACAAACAAAGACATGCACAGAGACAGTTAAGAATCCCTTGATCAAGAAGAAGTCTTTCTTTCAGGCAAAAAGCATTCATGCAAAGAAACACTTTTGCATGTTAATTCAAAGAGACCCCTTGGGTCTATAAAATGGTGAGTTTTCTCACCCAAAAGGGATACCGAGCAGGAGCATTTTGAGCGACGAAGTGCTGCTAATTCATTTACTTGCGATTTGTGTTTTCAACATCCATAATCTCTTAATCGAAAGAGAGGTTATTGGGTGACTTTTGAAAGCACAAATCAAGAAGGAAACGCATTGTAACACGAATTCCTTCTTTCGCATGCCCACATATAAGATGGGCACACGAAAGAAGGAATTCTAAAACAAGTTGTAAAAGAGAAACATTTAATGCTCCTATCCCTTAAAAAGGAAGGAGACGCATTGTAACACGAATTTGCAAAGCATATCAATAAAAGGGCCAATTTTTATATTGCTTTAATATCTTGTGTTCATGTTATTCCTTTTTACGCATTTTTCAACAACATAGGACTTAAGCGTTATTTTAGTTTCGTTTACATTGCATTTTTTAGTTTATCCTTTTTGTTTTTGGAATCTCGTGCTTTCAATGGCGATAACGGTGGGACATCTGTCCTCTATATTTTTTTAGGTTAAATTACTGATCTAAAATTGCTTGTTTTTTTACAGGTACCTATTTTTCAACATCAGACTGTTATTCGTCTCTGCAAGTGACGATTACAAAATTGGTATTCATTCCACCTCGGGACGAATAAAATATTTGTTTCACCCTGTGACGATTACGGTTCTGATATTCGCCTCACCCAGGGACGAGTATAATTCTGTGCAATTTTTAGAGCAAATCAGAAACATCCGATTAGGCAGAGAAGAGGTAGGGGTTTTTTTTTAAAGCTTCTGTCAAATTTCTGTTTTTCTATTTTATGGTTTTCAATTTTGTGTGGCTTAGGGAAAGTTTCCTTTTTGCTTGCCTGTTTCAAATTTTTGCAAATTAAAATGAACCCCACACACCACGTGGTATTTTAAACACAAGGCATTGGTCGTAAAACCCCAACCCTTGAACAAGACCAAAGGTGGATTCCATTATCACTTTGGCTTGAGATATTGCATCCATTACCTCGATCGCGACTGTTGCTAGACATAAATCCTAACGAAAGTTGACCGAGTGTAGCTTGGGGTGATTCCCAGCACGCGAGGATAAGTCTTCTATGGTAGGTGTCATAAACATAGCGATTCCCCTTCTGTACCGCCTATGTTCCACGTATCATCTGCTCTCACGTACCTATAGTCTCCCTCATGTAAGGGCGGGTATATAGAGAGGTTGGTATATCAATCCAGCAATGGTATATTGAAGGGGTGACCATTTTGGGAGTCATAAGAGCCTTCATAATTGCCATTAAACGTTTCACAAAAAAATTCAAAAACAAAACAAACAACAAAAACACACTAAACCAGATTTAGGACACACTATTAATCTTTAAAAGAGATAATCATTGCTTGTGTGTATGCTATTTTTTGTTTAGACAAAAAAAAAATCATAAAAAGAAAAATCATAAACAAAAGCTCCAAGGATTCCCGCAATCGCTTGGTCACTCCAAACTGCCCCAAAGGTGTCCATGAACCCTTTGGTCAACCCAAAAGCGCCCCAAGGTTCCCATAAGTGATGCAGGACCATCCAACAAAATATGGGAAATTTTATATTTTTCCCTAAATTTTAGTGCATCTTGTCGGGGCCATAACTTCTCAACCGTAGCTCCGATTGACGCGAAATTTTACAGGGAGTTAGTTGGGATAATTTTAAGAAAATATAAATCCTTGGAATTCTATTTGACCAATAAAGTCAGTTTTCGAGGCCAAATTCCATCATCTAGTGCCCCAAAATTAGGTTTTAAAATTACTCGGCTAATTTTTTTCGCTTTTTGAGTTGTTCGGAGGTCAATATCTCCTAATGTATTTAGATTTAGGACTTGAAACTTCATTTTTATCTTGTCTATGGTAAGAGGGATGTGCACCCCAATTTTGGGCCCCATCTGAATCATTTCAATTTTTAGGGTTTTTAGAGAGATCGCCATGGTATTCACCCGTAGTCAAGCCCACTCATGGGCAGACGCTGCGATGAATGTCCAAAGAAGCATGAGTCGCATCCGTTATAGTCCCCAGGATTTGGTCATACCACCTTGGTGACCTAACACACAAGGCAGTCCCCTACACACCTTAACGGAAAGGGACTATAGGGGCACCTCTTCTAGGGGCACTCCTGTTCAGCATAGCACCCAGCACGCACCCTCCCATGAGGGGTACATCCGTAGGAGAGCTCCCTTAGATGCTTGCTATGAGTGGTCACCACGTGATGAAGTGCTAGGTCAACATAGGGTTCTATGGGAGGAACCACATGATTACACTATCCCTCCTTCACCCCCTCTAGTTGTCAGGACTACAAGGACAAATATAGAGCACAAGGCTCCTCAGGCGGGGCGAGCCAACTCTGCCCGTTCCTCTTTCAATTACAAAAGAGAGCACGAGGAAAACCCTTACCTTCCTCAAGAATAATATACATTATAGGAGCAACATGCCTTTGTAATTGTGAGCTATCAGGATTACCTACTGAGGCCAAAGCCTCGGGGGAATGCCGCTACCCCCAACAGAGGGAGGCGGCCTATAGATATCTCAGATCACCATGACCAGGATAGATATCTAGGAGAGGCATCTAGGCCTTCTAGACATGAGACGATAGGACCAACTATCTTAGAATCTGCCAAGCATATTGCACGTCGGATGCAACTCACGCTACTTGAGCTGGAACAACAACAGTTAGAGCAATCGTATCTTCTAAATAAAGAGTGCATTCAGAGCCAGGAGGATGAGTTGTTCCAACACACTATGCAGGTGAAGAATCCAACCCCTCACACGCATAAGATAGAACATTATGAGAGACACAATTGGGTGCAAGACAGGTCTCTACGACCTTATCAAACGTTGCCTTCGATGCCTCCTAGACTTGAGTGGGAGGCCAATCCTAAGACCAATGACGGGCACCTTCTTCAGGCACCCACCCAGGTTCATGGGCCACCCCCAAAAATTCTTCAAGAAGCCTCTGAGGAACCTAAGCGAGAAGAAGAGTGGTATGAAATGCCATACCAAGGCATGGGTGGTGCTATCCTGTCACCCCTCCATAGGCCCCAAGTTCCCCACAACCTGCAACAAGAACAAATCAAAGAGGAGGAGCTCAAATCCCCCGATACAAGCAATGCACTACCAGAGCACTTAGCATCGGTAGAGACCAAAATTTTGGGGCCCCAAAAGCCCAACTTACATGAAACTCCTCTCACAGAGGATCAACCCCTGGTTGTAGAGCTACCTGATGACGAGGTCTTCCATATCTCAGAATCACCAGATTTTGATGAGCCTGACTCTCTCGCCAAAGATGAGTTAGCATATGCAATAGCACCAGGGGACCCGTTCATGTTCGACAGCACTAATTCACAGGTGGTCCCCATGGATGAGCATCACAAAATTCTCCTAACATTACTCCCTTTGGAGGCTCCCATCGAGCCCATGCCATTGCCGGAAAATTTGGTCCCCCCGCAAAGTGCGGAACAACCCCATTGGGACCATGTCAATCTGCTCGAGCCGAACGAGCTTAGCATGTCGCAGATAGCTATCGGGGCCAACGAGGGCCTTTGGATCATCAACAATGATTACGAAGATGAAACTGAGATGGAATATCTCAATCATGCACGATGACACAATCACCCTATAACCCATGATGAACTAATGGCCCAACTAGGCATAAGGCTAGGGCATGAGTGGTGCATAGACCCAGCCCACTGGCATCAAATGTTGATTCCACTCCTTTGGGAAGATCGTGAGCAACTTCCACCCAGAGATATCATAGCACCATCAGTGCCGAGGGCGGACCCTACCCTCCTATCCATGCATAAGGCCGATCCATTCGTGCCAATTCCTACAGAACCAGATCTGGTGCACAAAGATCATCAAGCTGGGGGTACCTCTATTCCTTGAAGAGCCAGTGGGTTACACAAAAATGCTCCAAAGGTGTCCATAAACCCTTTGGTCAAACCAAAAGCTCCAAGGATTATCGCAATCGCTTGGTCATCCCAAAAATCTCCAAGGATTATCGCAATCGCTTGGTCATCCCAAAAAGCTCCAAGGATTATCAATCGCTTGGTCATCCCAAAAAGCTCCAAGGATTATCGTAATCCTTTGGTCAAACCAAAAGCTCCAAGGATTATCGCAATCTCTTGGTCAACCCCAAAAAGCTCCAAGGATTCTCATAATCGCTTGGTCAACCCTAAATGCTCCAAAGGTATCTATAAACCCTTTGGTCAAGCCAAAAGCTCCAAGGATTCTCATAATTTCTTGGTCAACCCTAAATGCTCCAAAGGTATCTATAAACCCTTTGGTCAAGCCAAAAGCTCCAAGGATTCTCATAATCTCTTGGTCAACCCCAAAAAGCTCCAAGGATTCTCATAATCGCTTGGTCAACCCTAAATGCTCCAAAGGTATCTATAAACCCTTTGGTCAAGCCAAAAGCTCCAAGGATTCTCATATTCGCTTGGTCAACCCTAAAATGCCCCAAAGGTATCCATAAACCCTTTGGTCAACACCAAAAGCTCCAAGCATTACCATAATTGCTTGGTCAAAACAAATATTCCAAAAACAAACAAAAACAATAAAATCATCAAAAATCACAAAAAAAAAAAAAAAAAAACAATTGCATCTCAATTCCATGCATACTCATAAAAATCAAAAATCACAAAAACAATTGCATTTCAATTCCATGCATTCTCATAAAAATCAAAATACAAAAATATAGGTTGCATTCGACATCGCATCCATACGTTGCATATTTGCTAGGTCATACAAGTCAAAAGCACCATAGACAGTCATTACTTGGCAATTCCATCCTTTTCCACATCAAATCCATTTTCATGAACGCCTACATCCAGCATAACACCACCGCCATTGTTAGCATAGTCAGTTGTCTCCTAATGTATATAGGGTTTTCGTCATTCAGCTGTCTTTAAAGTTCTAGCCAAAAACCGTACATAGTTAAACAAATTTTACACGGGAAAGTTTTACTTGGATCACACCTTGTTACGTAGCATCCCAACACAAATTAAAACACATATAAAAATTCCTAAGTTGTGTGAACGAAAGATGAAACCTGCACCGTAATCTAGGTTACCATAAGCGAAACGGCTATCTTGCTTATCCCCCTATGCGAATGACCCTAGGAATGTTGAGAGTTGGCAAAAGGACAAGCATCCTCCCTACCCAATTCCCCATGAATCCCAAGTTCTCAAAAGTTGCAAAACATCAAAAATTTGCAAAACGTCAAAACACTAAAATTTGACATCCTACAGTGCACACATCAAAAGGCACAAACAATAGTGATTCTCGTCACTCCATATTCAAATCCCTTGCTAAAAAAAAAAAAAAAAAAATAAAACAAAAATAAACAGTGATTTTATCACTATAAAGAGCAAGTATCCCAATACAATTGAAGAAAAGAAGGGAGTCGAACTTGAATCCCTGGAACTCTCAGCATTTTGACAGGTCATGAGGCAAGCTTCGATATCGGTTTGGTTGATAGCCTATCGGTCACTGGCGGTAAACCTCCCACATGACGATATATCTGTCACATTAACTTGTGTACAGATCAATGTTTGCATGTGGATGAGCTAGCTTATGGTATCCTAGATAGCATCGCAGATTAATCTGACTAAATACAATAAAGGAGTTAGTGGAGCTAATTAGGTGATCCTCAGTACAGGTTCGGTTGAAAGCCCATCTGGCACTGGCGGTATCCTGATGAATAACACATAAACAAACTCAATTGCACACATAGGGATGTGAAATAATTTGGTTAAATTCAAGTCGAATTTAGACCTTGTTTAGAAGTCTCGCGAGATAAATGTACAGTCTTGGCTAGTTAGTTAAAATATCTGAATCTCAGAAAAGCTTAACTACATTTAAAAAAAAACAACTGTCACATTTTATTCCGTACATCACCATCAAAATATATGCAAAATACACAAACAAAGTTTTCACATGCAAAGTCATCCCATTAGTATCGCAAGTCAGTCAAATCTTGTACAGTCTATGGTGCATCGACACATCATCAACAACTCATTTCATTCATTTCATATGCCTACATCATACAAATTAGAAACATCACATTAATAATCGCCTCTGCATACATCAAAAACATACATAAAAACACACCACAACAAAAACAATAAAAACAAACACAACAAAACAACCAAACTATAAAAATGACAAATGCCAACAAAACCACTAAAAATTGTTGGACAAAAGTGCTCTTGCACTTAACCTCTTGGCATAAGAAAACTGATGTCAGGGTTTACCTTGTCGTTATCCTACTCCCCAAGAAGGCTACCATAGCCGGACCGCTCCATGGGAAGACGGATTTTTGCCAATGTTACCCCCAAATGGCATCCCAAAATGGGTTCACACCCACCAAAAACAGGTCCACAAAAATCAAGAAACTGCTCGAGCATTCAACGGACAACATCTAAAGGCACCCTCACTTAAGTCATCTTGGGTCAAGCGACTCGTCACTTTTCTCATGGCAGTCATTCCTTCATCGATTCGTCGCTTGAGGGGGTAGTCACACTTAAGTCACCAATCAACAACAACACACCCAATCACGGCAATGGCATGCATTCAAAGAATCATTGACAAAGACAATCACGCTCCTGCTTGGGGCAGTAAACAAGCAACAATCACAAATTGATCAAACGCGATCAAACGCTTGGCATTCCTGAAGCATGAACTCAAGGTTCCCCCATGGATAAAAGGTTGCGCCCTTTGCCTATTCATGACTGATCAATGTCTAAGTTCAAGTCATACCTCATCGAACCAGGTTAATGCTTGATTTAAGTTCCTTAGCTCGTCAGAAGCAAGGATTCAAGAATGTGTCCCCTTTCCATACTTGGGGCATCAAGAGTTGGTTAGGTTACTGAGAAACCCTAATCATTAGTGCTTTGGTTATCTATTTTTGCTTGGTGCTGCGCCTTGCACAATGCTTCCCAAAAAGGGGCATCTGTAGACACCAAAACAACACCAATCCGATTATGTGACTACAAACACTGATCACATTAACACACACAACCCCCAGGGTAGCCCCCAGAGGTTAAACAGTGGTTCTAACCACTCACACAACAGTTTTGCAAGTCAAAAATTAGTTTGGCATCTTTTAGACACTCAGCTTCTTATTAGTCCCACCCAGGGACGAGTGCAGTTTATACTCGTCCTACCCAGGGAGGAGTGCGGACTTATACTCGTCTCACCCAAGGATGATTACCAGCGCTCGCTTCGAGGTGGGACGAATGTCAAGTTTGATCGAAAAAAAGTCAAATCTCGACATGTAACAACTCAGAACTGCCACTTAGCTTTTCCTGCATGACATAAGAGTGTGAGTGAGTTATTTTGACAACTCATATCTGCCAATTGACATTCCCTTCACTGCATGGGAATAAGAGTGAGATTTTTAAGACAACTCAGATTTGCCACTTAGCTATTCCTTCATTGCATGGGAGTGCAAGTGAGCTTTTCTAAAATAAACAAAGACATGCACAGAGACAGTTAAGAATCCCTTGATCAAGAAGAAGTCTTTCTTTCAGGAAAAAAACATTCATGCAAAGAAACACTTTTGCATGTTAATTCAAAGAGACCCCTTGGGTCTATAAAATGGTGAGTTTTCTCACCCAAAAGGGATACCGAGCAGGAGCATTTTGAGCAACGAAGTGCTGCTAATTCATTTACTTGCGATTTGTGTTTTCAACATCCATAATCTCTTAATCGAAAGAGAGGTTATTGGGTGACTTTTGAAAGCATGAATCAAGAACCAACACCGATTTTTTGACCACAATATTCTACCAATTTGCCGACAACACATCACATCAGGTTTCGGACCCATCCTAAGCGGATTGGTGTCGAAGCAAAGTTTCACTCGCGGGTGGTTTGCCTTCGGGCACCCCCCGCTTTATTTCTTTTATAGTATTTAGCTAGTTTCATGTTTATGCTTTTGTCAAGTCTTCATTTCATTTAGATTCATTTTAACCATCGTTAGATTCATCTTTTATTTTTCATACACAGGTGCTACTGATTCTTTGTTTGTTTCTTTGAACGCATATTTGCAGCATTGGAGGAGCAGCGAGGAATCAACCTTTATCAACGCAAGCGACGACGATGTTTTGGTTCGCCCATCTTATATGTGGGCATGCGGAAGAAGGAATTCTAAAACAAGTTGTAAAAGAGCAACATTTAACACTCCTATCCCCTAAAAAGGAAGGAGACGCATTGTAACACAAATTTGCAAAGCATATCAATAAAAGGGCCAATTTTTATATTGCTTTAATATCTTGTGTTCATGTTCTTCCTTTTTATGCATTTTTCAATAACATAGGACTTAAGCGTTATTTTAGTTTCGTTTACATTGCATTTTTTAGTTTATCCTTTTTGTTTTCGGAATATCATGCTTTCACCTGCCTAGGAAGCTCCAAAAGACCTGCAAACTCGAGGTTAGCTAATTGGGGGTATTTTGGGAAGACCCAGATGGTCAGATTTTTGCAATTTGACCTCCATCAATAGGAATTTGATGACACTACCTGTAGATTAGTAGAAGCGAGCAAAGATAGAAACATGATCAAAATTGTTCAAAATGAGATGCAATTTAAATTACAACCTATCTAAGCATCATAGAATTGAATGCAAAAATGAAAGAAAGAAAGTCTGCCATAGGATTCCCATCACTTCGAAGAGGGGCGATTAGGACTATAGCAGTGTGGGAGGGCGGGCACCCATGGGGCAGGCCGCCCATCATTTGAGGCTTGGTTTCGGCACCAATCCACTTGGGATGGGTCCAAAACCTCTTGTGGGGTATTGTCGGAAAATTTGGTGGGATATTGTGGCCAAATGTTAGGTTTTGGGCTCAAGATTCATCCTCCCAATAGTCACCCAATGACCTCCCCTCTAAAAGAGATCAAGGATGTGAAAGGCACAAATCCAAAGGGTGTGAGGTATGAAAGTAAAACGACAACACTTCATTGCTCCAAAATGCTCCTTCTCTATATATTTTGGGGTGAGGAAACTCACCAATTTATAGACCTAGAGGTCTCTTGAAATGGGCATGCAGAGGCGCAACTTGGCAATCATGCCTTCCCAGGGGGAAGGATATTCCTACCTAAATAGGGACTTCATGACTGCCCTTGTAATTACCTCTAATGCTCGAAAACGCTCACCCATACTCCCATGCGATGAAGGAAGCGTTAAGTGGCGGATTTGAGCTGCCATTTGTCAAGATTTGAATTTTTTCCCATCAAACTTGCAATTCGCCCCACCTTGGAGCGAATCTAGAATTTGTCCCTGGGTGGGGCGAATCCCAGTTTGAATTCGTTCCAGGGTGGAACAGATACTGAGCAAAGTTCTTGAAGGTGCCAAATTGATCTCTGACCTTCCAAAACTGCTGTGAGAGTGGTTAGGACCACTGTTTAACCTCTGAGGGCTGACCTTGGGGTTGTGTGTGTCAATGCAATCAGTGTTTGTGGTCACATAATCGGATTGGTGCTGTTTTGGTGTCTACACATCCCTATGGATCTAGAGCCCTTCAAGTATTGCAATATGGTGCAGCAGCTCCCTAAGTCAACCTTGCCATCAACCCATCTAGATTTCCAATCAAATAAATCCAGCCAAGGTTTGACTCCATCGCCATTGCATGCCATACTGTCCTCATCATCAGCACCCCCTAGATGCCCATTGCACTTGTGGATCCTTTGCCTAGGAATCTAGGAAAGTGACCTATTGATGAGGTCCAGCCAACCATCTCCACCATCTGCACTAAGGAGATACCTATCCCAGATGATGAGGAGCTACCACATGAGACAAATGATGAATCAAATTAGGTATCGCTCTCTTCCCTCTTTTATCTGCAACCTCAGGTCATAGTGCACCTAGCTTCCACTGGATTGGGAGAGTAAATGGTTAGGAATGTTACAACCACCCCTACTATAGAGTCAGTGCAAGACATGGGCTGACCTCATCTTCCCATAGGTACTATCATGCCTCTTGGCCTCCTCCTAATCAAATGAATTTATTCTATGGGGGCCTTGACTATGGAATTGAACTCTATCAATAGCAAGAGGATGAAGAGCCCTTCTTGGAAGACGTTAACTACTTGTCTAGTCTTGATTTTGCCCTGAAGTACCTTGACCTTTGCAACTGGCATGGTTATGGTTTGGGCCGATATGAGCAGGACACTCAAGTTCCTTACTAGCCATAATATCAAATGCCTTATGATAAGTTTGGATTGGGACTCAACAAAACTGTGTCCTTGGACATCCTCATAGATAGCTTAGAGCACATGACTCTAGACTATAAAGATGAGATCATGCGACATCCTTTCCATAGATCTGTTTGAGCCCCTACAAGATCTGAATAACCCGTTAGAGACATTGCACCTTGACTTGGGGGTAATTGAATTTTATCAGGAAGATTCAAACCCCTCGTTCTTTGAGTACTGGTCTTGCAATGAGATACTACAACCATTTCATTTCTCTCCAAAGCCAACTCATGATGTCTTACACATTGAGGAGGAACCCAAGGTTTCCATTGATGATCTAAATCTAGTTGATGACATCCATTTAATCCCTATCTCCCACTAGTTGGAGGAGGGGTTGCATATGTCAATCGATCCCATGATTGATAAAGATATCGAATCAGATCCCGAGATCCCATAATGTATCAAGCTAGGGGAAATTCTATCCCGCGCAGAGCAAGCCAATTACATATCCCTTATCACAGAGAAGAAGGCAATTTTTGCATGGTATTACAAAGACATGTCGAGACTATATCCAAATATAGTCACCTACAATCTGATGCTTGTGAAAGCCGAATATGGAGCGACGACGTACCGGTTTATTGATGCAAACACAACAGATATGTGGTGCGGATGCTAAGTCCTATGAATGCTATGAACAAATGCATGTAGGAAATAAAGCATAAATGAGATGAGATGTAAGCAATACAAAGTAGGGCCTCTTTTATTAATGTTTATTTCAATCCGGTTACAATGCATCCCCCCCACTAGGGCTCAGAACGTTTGATATAGTTCGTTACATCAACGGATGATATGCTTCCAATGTCTTCTGCATGCCCACATTCAAAATGGGCGGGCCAAATATTGCCGTTGCTTGCATTCATATGTTTGTGGTTATTTTCTACCCCTTCGGTGTTCTTGGTGGTGAGATCTTATGCTCAGAGAAACAACAAACAGTTAATAGCATATGCGAATATCAAGAAAACATGCAATCCCCAAAGCCTCCAGCTAGTAAGTACATAAAATAGTAAAATGATGGTCAAAACATGCCATAATGAAACCAAATTTTGATAGAAGCATCAAGACATCATCAAGGACCCATTGCAAAAAGAATAGTCAGGAAATCATGCATGGATTTCTAATCGCTCCGAGGTGGGACGATTAGGACTGTCACAAAATGTGCAAGAGCAACCTTGCAAATGTCCTACCCAGAGGCATTCAAAACTCCTGTAAACTTGGGGTTAGGCTAAAAGGGGAATTTTGGGATGATCTAGAAGGTCAGATTTGGCATATTCTTCCTAGATTGTCCTATATCCGAAAGCATTCCCTGTATGTTAGTAAACACGTAAAATGATAAAAACATAGTCAAATCAAGTCAGAATGACATGAAACTTGAACAGCAGCATAAGTGAATCAAATAAAACATAATGCAAAAAGAATAGTAGATAAATCAAGCATATATTTCTAATCACTCCGGGGTGGGGCGATTAGGACTGCAGCAGTGCAAGGGGTGCTCGTGGGTAGGACGCCCACCGTTTGGGGCTTGGTTTTGGCACCAATCCAAGTGGGATGGGTCAAAAATATCCTAGGGGGTTGTGTCAGAAAATTTTGTGGGGGATTGTGGCCGATTTCTTGGGTTTTGGGTCGGGATTGCATTCCTAGTGTTCACCCGATAACCTCTCTTCCAAAAGAGAAATTAGGGATGTAGGAAGCACAAAGGGGAATGGGGGTACAATTTGGCAGCACTCCGTTGCTCCAAATGCTCTAGCTTTATTCTTTTTTGGGGTGAGGAGGTTCACCCTTTTATAGACCTCAGGGGTCTCCTTTGAATGTGCATGCGAGGGCACCACTTGGCTCACCATGCCTTTCTTGGGGGAGAGAAGATTCCTCACTGATTTAGGGCCTCCATGATCAAGGCATGCTTGAATGAAGTCCCTCTCTCTGATTTGAAATCATTCCTCGCAATTGCATGCCTTGAATGTGAAGTTGAGTAGCAAATCTGGGTTTCCATTTGTCAAGGCTTGAATTTTTTCCAGTCAAACCTGCTATTCACCCCACCTTGGAGCGATTGTTGCTAATCGTCCCGGGGTGGGGCAAATAGGATTTTAATCATCCCAGGGTGGGACGAATAGGGAGCATAGTGCTTAAAAGGTGCCAAATTGACCTCTGACCTTCCAAAAATGATTTGGGAGTGGTTAGGACCACTATTTAACCTCTGGAGTCTGCCCTAGGGGGTATGTATGCCAATTCGGTCAGTGCTTGTAGTCACATAATCAGATTGGTTCTCTTTTGGGATGCGTTGTGTGTAGCACAGTGATGAGCAAAAATAGATGACCAAAGCACTTAATGATTAGGGTTTCTTAGTAACCTAACCAACTTTTGATTCCCCAAGTATGGAAAGGGCACACATTCTTGAATCCTTGCTTCTGACGAGCTAAGGAGCTTAACTCAAGTGTAACCCTTTTCAGTGAGGTGTACTTGATCTTGGTCATTGTTCAGTCATGAATAGCCAAATGGCACAACCTTTTGTCTGAGGAACCTTGTATTCATGCTTACAGAATGCCAAGTGTTTGTTCAGCTTGTGATTACTGCTTGTTTGCTGCCCCAAGCAGAAGCGTGATTGTCTTTGTCAATGATTATTGGAATGCATGCCATTTCCTTGATTGAGTGTGTATTTGTTGATTTGGTGCCTAAGTGTGACTAACCCCTCAAGCGACGAATCAATGAGGAAATGAAAAATATGAGAAAAGTGACGAGTCGGTTGACCCAAGATGATGTTTGTAAGAGTGCCTTCAGTTGTGTTCCATTGAATGCCTAGCAGTTTTCAAGCAATCGGACCTATTTTTGGTGGGTTTTGACCCTTTTTGTGATGTCGATTGGGGTATAAATTATCAAAAATCCTCCTTCTTGTGGAGCGGTCCAGCTATGCTAGCCTTCTTAGGGAGTAGGATAGTGAATATTTGTGACCTCGACGGCAGTTTTGCATGCCATGAATATCTAGTGCAAAGGCACTTTTGTCTGGCAGATTTATTGCTATTTTTGGTGCATTTTTTGGATTCTGTTTTTGTTGCTTTATTTCTTGCTCTGTAATTGTCCCAGGGTGGGACGAATGCCAATTTGGTAATCATCCCAGGGTGGGATGAGCACAAACTAGAGCGCTCATCCCAGGGTGGAACGATTATAGGCCTAACATCCTATAAAATTACCAAAACTAGGTTTTGGGCTCATTTGCAACAATTTTTTTCTTGGCAATTTGGAGCAGTGAGGAGGAGTGCGAGTTTGCGTAGTGGAGCGCTGTCAAAATTTTGTGGACATCATGAGTGTGAGAACCGGATCTTCGATTAGAGGATCCGAGGAAAGACCGGTATGATGTTCCTTCCTTCTGCTTGTTATTTGTTTTTGCTTTATATGAAGTTAAAAACTTGCACATAATTGTTTTTATTTTGCATTAATACTAAGGTTGAAACCCTAGTATTAATTTTTATATTTTATATTGTTTTTGTTTTATTTGTTCACATTAAGGCTAAAACCCTAGGGTAAATTTGTTTTTGTTTTGTGTTGTTTTTTCATACTAAGGTTTAAACCCTAGGATGAATTTGTTTTTGTTATGTTTTTTGTTCACCTTAAGGTTAAAACCCTAGGATGATTTTTTTGTTTTATTGTACAGTTATTTTTTTGTTCACACTAAGGTTGAAACCCTAGGATGAATTTGTTTGTGTTTTGATTTCATTTTTTTGTTCATACTAAGGTTGAAATCCTAGGATGAATTTGTTTTTGTTATGATTTTTGTTCACCTTCAGGTTAAAACCCTAGGATGATTTTTTTGTTTTATTGTACAGTTATTTTTTTTTCACACTAAGGTTGAAACCGTAGGATGAATTTGTTTTTGTTATGTTTTTTGTTCACCTTCAGGTTAAAACCCTAGGATGATTTTTTGTTTTATTGTACAAGTATTTTTTTTTGTTCGCACCAAAGTTGAAACCCTATGATGAATTTGTTTTTGTTATGTTTTTTTGTTCACCTTTAGGTTAAAACCCTAGGATGATTTTTTTGTTTTATGTTTTGTTTTTTGTTCACCTTAAGGTTAGAACCCTATGATGATTTTTTTTGTTTTATTGTACAGTTATTTTTTGTTCACACTACGGTTGAAACCATAGGATGAATTTTTTTTTGTTATGTTTTTTGTTCACCTTCAGGTTAAAACCCTATGATGATTTTTTTTTTATTGTACAATTATTTTTTGTTCACACTAAGGTTGAAACCGTAGGATGAATTTGTTTTTGTTATGTTTTTTGTTCACCTTAAGGTTAAAACCCTAGGATGATTTTTTTTTTTATTGTACAGTTATTTTTTGTTCACACTAAGGTTGAAACCGTAGGATGAATTTGTTTTTGTTATGATTTTTGTTCACCTTCAGGTTAAAACCCTAGGATGATTTTTTGTTTTATTGTACAAGTATTTTTTTGTTCGCACTAAGGTTGAAACCCTAGGATGAATTTGTTTTTGTTATGTTTTTTTGTTCACCTTCAGGTTAAAACCCTAGGATGATTTTTTTGTTTTATGTTTTGTTTTTTTTTTGTTTTTGTACGACTATTTTTATGTCTGCGGTCATTGCTGTACAATTTGTTTTGAATGCTTCTGTACTTTTGTTTTTCTGTACTTTTGTTGATTTTTTTTTTCCTGTACTTTTTTTTTTCTTCTGTACAGTTTTATTGTATTGTTTTTGTTGATATAAATTATGTACTTAATATCATTTGCTTTTTTTTTATTATTTTTCAGGTTACGAAGAGTCGATAACGCCAGTCGACTATTTTATCTGATGCCCGTGAGGCCTTGATAGTTGGGGATTGGGAGTGGCTTGATGCCCTTCGGCTCAAGCAGGTGACACATTTGGATCCTGTGGTGGGGTATCAGGCATATTTGAATGCCCTGATCAATTTGTGGGATCCTCGCACCAACACTATTCACCTCCCAATAGGGGAGATGACGGTGAGTCTAGAGGATGTGTATTAGATTCTATGGATTTTGATATATGGGCTTCCTATCTGGATGACCCACCGAGACCAGCGGACGACAGTACTGACATGATGTTTTGGTCGAGCGAGAGAGATGGGGGTGGAGAGGGATGTGGAGAAGGTGAAGGATGACTGCCAGATAGGCAGTATTCTGGTGCAGTGGTGGCTAGAGAAGGATGTATTGGGGATGAGGTATGCTTTACTCATGGCCCTCATTTCCAATATGCTATTTTCTGACTATTTTGGTGCGAGGTTCCATTGGAACCTACTGGAGTTGGTTTTCACTCTGGTGGAGTGTCTGAAATCAGCTCCACTTATTACGAGATGGGGTCAGACGTTGTTGGCATAGCTGTATGATAAGTTATACGAGGTTCGCTGTCGAAGACGAAAGGGGATCAGGTGTAGCTATATTTTGCAGTGATGGGGGTGGCAGCACATAGCTATGGAGCAATCATAGGGTTTGCCTTGGACCACCTGAGGTGAGATGGTGGATCGAGAGATTGGGTATGCCAATCTATGGAGGCGATCAAAGGAGCATGGATAGAGTCAACGATGGGCAGGTGACGTAGGTCACTATACTAACGCCTTCTCTCGTCTAATGCCAAGGTAGGTGTTTTTGCGACTGTACCAAGACTGTCCAGCCTGGCCTAAGGCTGGAGAGTGGCTCCGATGGGTGCATAGGGATAGGTGGCTGATTGGGCATCATGGGATAGAGCAGGAGTACTTCTCATATGTCCAGGTGATGTGATAGTTTGGGGTGCACCAGGGATTTCTTGGGGATCCCTTGATTTATTGACAGTGCGGGGATGAGAGGACCCTAGTCTGGCTGATCATTGAGCCACTAGGCGAGGGGTCTGATGCAGTTATTGAGGTACCCAACATGGAAAATGTCAGGGTAACTACAGATTATGAACGGTGGTGGACTATGTGGTGATGGCAGGGTGAGAGGCCTCTGGGAGGCGCGAATGCAGCTGCAGCAGGAGGTGGGGGTGCAAAGGCACCAGTGGAGGGTTGGGGGGCTCTACTTGATGATGCGAATATGGAGGTCGATGAATTCACTAGCAATGGATATGATGTTGGGGTTTCGAAGTAGCCAAATGTATAGGACGTCATAGAGTAGTTGGTGCCAAAGCAGTAGGTCATCCCAGAGGTGCCCATGCCTCAGGCTATCTTAGGGGATGCAGAGGCTGGGTTTTGTGCTAAGATAACACGATTGGAGGATCTCTTACGGATATGGGAGGAGGATATGGATCTCTTGTGAGCTCAGTTGGCATAGCAGGACAGTGCATTGACTGTGTATCATCGACGAGATGTGGAGTGGGGGTGGTACCAGGTGGATTTAGAGACAGAGGTTGTTCACCTCGATGGGCAGTTACCTGATCTCGATGGAGGTGGTTTGTCACGCCGTACGAGAGGCAATGAGACTGAGTAGTCTGCATCCTATCATCGTAGGCGGTTGCATGAGGGTAGCATTGGTGGGCATGGTGCACGGGCTGGCAGCAACCGCCCTGAGAGGTCCCATAGGATCCATACTACTGGGGGTAGTTCTAGTCGCACCGATCCTACATGATCATGGTGGCCGACTCCCTAGGATTTGGGGATTTTGAATTTTTGGTTTTTTGTGAAGTCAGAGGACCTTCTTATTGTAGCCTGAGGGCATTTTGACTCGATATATATGTAGCAAGTGTGAACCGGGATTATCTTCAAAAGGCTTAGAAAAAACTAGATTTTTCTAAGCAAGTGTGAATTCTCTTTCCTATTGTCGGCTAAGCTAGGTTGATGGTCGACATGATTTTTTTATTGTTGTTTTCTATCCTTCGCCTTATTCTTCTCCTTATCCCTCCAATGTCCTTCCTCCTTCCCTACCGTCCATTTTCTCTTATCACTCCACTTCCTTCCTCTCCCCACGCCCGCTGCCACCTCCCTCTCCACTTCCTACTCCTTCGTTCTCTCATCCTCCCGAACTTCCTCCAACCTCCCTTCCCTACTCTTCCGCATGTACTAAGCCTATATAAAGGTTTAATTATTGTAAGGTTAATAGTGTGTTATTTTATTTAATTAATATTTCCCTTGTTATTTTTTGTTGTGTCAATTAATCTCGGGCCCACATTAATCTAAGACTTACACTGGTATCAGAGCTCCAGGGGGGCACGAAAGTCGAGGGCCGAGGTGAGGCACGAAAGTCGAGCGTAGTAGACTGGTCAGGAATGTTGGCTGGGGCATGGATCTCGAGAAGCGCACGGATCTCGAGGAGCGATTGGGGCATGGATCTCGAGGAGCACATGGATCCCGAGGATGCATGGATCTCGAGGAGCTGACTGGGCACAGACAATAGGCTGACGTTGAGGTGCACAGCTCGAGGAGCTGACGAAGCAGCTGAGGTGGTAGGCTGACATGGTGATGATGAACTGGCAGCGGAGCTAGGCGGCAGCTGATGTGGCAGGCGATGACGTGGCAGGTTGAGTCGGCAAGGCGGCAGCTGATGTTGGCGGTGACATCGTGGATCGAGGCTGGCAGAGTGCTGACTGGGCAACACGTGGATCGAGGTTGGCAGAGTTGACGTGGCACAACCACGTGGCGAAGGTTTATTGGTCGAAGTTGGGCAAAAGGATCTGTTGGTCGATTGCCCGAAGGCAATCGACTTTCAATGTGTTCACAGGCTTTGATAAAGCCTGAACACGCCCACCTCCCACTGCATGTGGGACTAAATTTTAAAAAAATGTTTAGCCACTCACTTTAAATTTAAAGTGATTCTTCCTTCCTCCCGTCCGGCTAGCATGGTCTAGCGGTCAAGGCTCCCGCTTGCAGAGAAGAGACCCAGGGTCGAATCCCGTCGGGGTCAAAATACAAAGGTTTTTATTTTTTTTGTGTAATCGCAAAAAAGCAGGGTTTATAAGGAAGTTTGACACTTTTCTACCACAGCAGCTACGTGGTGCAATGGCTAAGACTTCTGGGTAGACGGCGGAGGTCAACGGTTCGAATCTCATCGGGGAATAAAACAAAAAAAAGGTTTATTTTATAAAAAAATTTATTATTTAGTTTTTTTTAAGGTTTTAGAAATTAATTTAATAATTTCTATTTATATTTTTTTTTATTATGTTTTTTAAATATACATTTATTTAAAAAGAATAATTAAAAAAAAATATAGGAAGTTGTTAATTTAAAAAAAATAAAGACCTTTATTAAAACAAATTTTGAATTTTTTTTTTTAAAAGTGAAAAGATATTTTGAGGTAAAAGTTTTTTTTGGCATCATAAAAATTAAGTTGTAACCCAGTTCATGCGGTGTGATTATGAGTAGATGATCCGGTCAGCCGGATGCTATAATGCATTACTCTCTCTATTGAGAAGAGAGACACCTGATTCCTTTGACAAGAAAGTCCAATGGTACGGACTTCATACAGTGTTTTGCCAAATAGAAAACCAAGTGATTGCTCATCTGAGGAAACCAGACTCTGGATACGAGGCGGATTCTGAAGATAATATCTTCGGGCAAAGGATAGATGAGTCCGAGACGGTTGAAATAGTACCTGAAGGACAATCAAGTGAAAGTTATACACCTACAGTGCCTGAAGTAGAAACAAGTGAGAGCTATACACCACGCTCTCCTGATTCAGAACCAAGAAGAAGAAGAAGAAGAAGAGGAAGAAGAACCAGTGGAGGTGAAACCTGAAACTAAAGAACGAGATGTTCTCAACAGACGTTATGAGCCAGCAGCAGCACCAGAAGTCATTGTAATTAGTGACGACAAAGCAGACAACTTCACCTTTCCAGTTTTGGGCGATCCTCAAGAAGAAGAATGCCATATCAGTGAGCATATTAAAAAGGCTAGATTTGATTTAAATCAGTGATCTATTTTGTACTTCTTTGTACTACTTGTTTGAAGTTGAAATAAAATTTGTTTTCTGAAATGGCATCCAATACAAGTCTACCAATCCCTGAGTTCAATGGTGGTGATTACGAGTATTGGTCAATTAAAATGAAAACTCTTTTGATAGGCAAAGGTCTTTGGGATGTGATTGAAGAGGGATATACTGAACCTACTGTTGCTGATTGGGCAGCTTTGAATGTTGCTGATAAAAGGGCTAAAAAGGAAGCTCAAAAGAATAATTCTTCCGCCCTTTATCACATCCAAGCCGCCCTTGACAGAAGTATTTTCCCTAGAATAGCTTCTTTTATAACCGCTGAATCTGCTTGGAATGCTTTAAAAGAAAGTTATAGGGGTAGTGACCAAGTCAAACAAGTTAAACTACAAACCTTGAAAAGAGAGTTTGAAACTCTTAAAATGCAAGAGAGTGAAAAGGTTGGTGATTACTACGTGCGTGTGAAAGTCGTAGTAGATAAGATGGTCACTTTAGGAGAAGAAGTCAAGCCTGAAGTTATAGTGAAGAAAGTGTTAAGGACACTTCTTCCTAAGTGGAATTCAGTTGCCATAATTATAGAAGAATCCAAAGACCTAACTTCTCTGTCTTTTGAAGCCCTCATTGGCTCACTTCTCTCACATGAAGAGAGGTTACAACAAACTCCTTCCACAAGTTACGAAGGAGATGATAAAGCCTTTGCTTCTCATGAAGGCAGAGGTAGAGGCCGTGGCAGAGGATAGTATAGAGGTAGAGGCAAAAATAATCAGAGAGGTGGAACTCCTAACAGAGGAGGAAATCAGAACAGAGGAGGATTCTCAAACAGAGGTGAACAACAGAATAGAGGAGGACAACAAAATAGAGGGAAACAATCAGGCAGAGGCAAAGGAGGAGATAAATCAAAACAATCTTGCTACAATTGTGGCAAACCTGGCCATTATGCTCGTGACTATTGGACAAAGCCTTCACAAGGAAGCAACAACAACCAGAGCAGTCAGTTTGGAAATTTTGGAGAAGAGGAAGAGGCCACAAATCTCTTTCTCTCATATGGTCAGGAAGATCAGAACATGAATGATACATGGATCTTGGACACTGGGTGTTCAAACCATATGAGTGGCAAAGAAGAACTCTTTGCTACTCTAAACTCCTCATACAAATCCAACATCAAATTGGGAGATGATAAATCATTGGCAGTTGAAGGCATTGGAGCCATGGCAGTTCCAACTAAAGAAGGCGTCAAACAAGTAAGTGATATCTATTACACACCCCATCTCCAACACAATATTTTAAGTGTTGGTCAAATGTTAGAAAAGAACTACAAGTTGCTTTTTGATGAGGGTAAATGCACTATTTTTGATAAAAATAATAGTAATAGAATCATTACACAAGTGCCAATGTCAAAGAATAGATTGTTTCCTTTAAATTTTGGCCATCCAGGGGGAGATAAGTTAGCAAATGTTGCTATTTCCAATCCAAGTGTCTTATGGCACTTGAGATATGGTCATTTGAATTCAGCTAGTTTGAAAATGCTAACTTCACAAGCGATGGTAACCGGACTTCCTAAAGTTCAGGATAGTAAGGAAGTCTGTGAAGGGTGTGCTCCTGGGAAGCATGCCAGATCAAAATTTCCTCATGGACAAGCATGGCGGGCCAGCTATCCACTCCAGCTAGTGCATACAGACATCTGTGGTCCGATGCACAACTCTTACTTCCTACTCTTCATTGATGATTTTACTAGAATGTGTTGGATATATTTTTTGAAACATAAGGATGAAGCATTTGAATGCTTTGTCGATTTCAAAACAAGAGTTGAAAGTGAGAGTGGATATTTTGTAAAATGTCTTAGATCAGATAGGGGAGGAGAATACTCCTCTAATGAGTTCTTGAATTTCTGTAAGCAACATGGCATTAAGAGGCAGTTCACAGCTACCTACACTCCACAACAGAATGGTGTCGTAGAGAGGAAGAATCGCACCATTGTGGAGATGGCAAGGTCTATGCTTCAGATGAAGCATTTGACTAATTCATATTGGGCAGATGCAGCCAGGACCAACGTACATATCTTGAACAGAAGTCCTACTTCAAGTTTGGAAGGGCAAACACCTTACCAAGCTTGGTATGGTAAAAAGCCAAATGTTAAGTATTTCAAAGTGTTTGGCTCACTGGCATATTCTCACATTCTTGATGAGCTGAGAAAGAAGCTCGATCCAAAGAGTCAGGCATGCATCTTTGTAGGGTACTGTGAGAATACAAAAGCTTACAGACTCTACAATCCCAGGACTAGAAAGTTTGTGCTTTCCAGGGATGTGATTTTTGATGAAGGGGGAGAATGGGGTAAGCCCCAAATATTCAGTGATGATGAATCCAATGATGTAGTTTCTAAGCAGGTGCAACAGCAGACACCACAGAAAGGTAAGAAGTCTCCTCCCACAAACCCAAGTTCATCTTCTGATTCAACTTCTTCACCAAGTCCTTCTCCATAGAGATCAGTAAGTTCCTCACCAATGGACATCGATTCTCCATCCAGAGGTAAGAGAACTCTATAGAATCATCCATCATATCAGATGTTGGATAATTTTTTTTCAAAAATATACACTAGGAGTCAAGCTAGTGAAATGAATTATGTTCTACAAAGATTAGAAAATATGCACTTGTATGGTGATGATGTCTCCCAGTAGGAACCTAGGGGAGATCTAGTTAACTATGCTTTGTTAACTAGTTCACAACTTGAACCTTCTAGTTATGAGAAGGCTTGTACTCAAAATATTTGGCAAGATGCCATGAAAGAGGAGATAACCTCTATAAAAAACAATGACACTTGGGAGCTGGTGAAGCTTCCTAAAGGAAAGAAACGTGTTGGATGTAAGTGGGTCTTCAAGACCAAGTTTAATGCTGATGGTAGCATCGAGAGGCACAAGGCGAGATTAGTTGCAAAGGGATTCACTCAGAAATATGGAATTGATTATGAAGAGACTTTTGCTCCTATAGCCAGACAGGAGACTATCAGAACAGTTCTTGCCTTAGCTGCACATAAGGGATGGAATGTCCAACACATGGATGTAAAGAGTGCATTTCTCAATGGTTACTTGATAGAAGAAGTGTATGTTGAGCAACCACGGGGATTTGAAGAGAAAGACAAGGAACATCTTGTTTACAAACTGAAGAAGGCACTTTATGGCCTCAAGCAGGCACCGAGAGCTTGGTACTCACGCATTGATGGGTACTTTAAAGATTTTGGGTTCATCAAAGCAAAAATGAACCCACGCTCTACTACCTGAATCAAGGTAATGACATCCTCATAGTTTGTTTGTATGTGGATGATCTCATTTTTATGGGTAGTAATGAAAAAGTCAATATGGAGTTCAAGCACTCCATGATGCAGGAATTTGAGATGAAGGATCTTGGCTTAATGAAATACTTTCTTGGAATGGAAGTCCATCGAACAGATTCAGGGATCTTCATCTGTCAACTTAAGTATGCTCGAGATATGATTAAGAAGTTTGCTATGGAGCAATGCAAATCAGTTGCAACTCCAATTGGACATGGGATCCAATTAAGCAAGGATGATGGAGCACCAAAAGTTGATGTGACCACTTTCAGAAGCATTGTTGGGAGTTTGATGTTTCTCGCCAACACCAGACCAGACATTCAATATGTTGTATCTCTTGTTTCTAGATTTATGTCTAATCCATCTGAGCTGCATTTGCAGGCAGCTAAAAGAATTTTGAGATATGTGAAGGGTACATTGGATTTTGGAATCCAGTACTACAGAAGTGATACTATCAAGCTTGAAGGCTTCAGTGATAGTGATTGGGGCAGCAATGTTGATGATAGAAAATCCACATCGGGTAACTATTTTAGTCTTGGTTCGGGACTAATAACTTGGAGTTCCAAGAAGCAGACAGTAGTAGCGCTATCTTCAACAGAAGTTGAGTATATAGCGGTCACTCATGCTAGTACTCAAGCTCTATGGCTACGAAAGGTATTAGAAGAGATTGGAGAGCAAAAAAGTGGTCCAACTAGAATATTCTGTGACAACATTAGTGCCATTCAGTTGGCATACAATCCTGTCCACCATAGTAGATCAAAGCATTTTGATATGAAGTACCACTTCATCAGAGATATGGTGGAAACTGATACTGTTGAGCTTCACTATTGCCACACTTTGGAGAACGTCATGGACATCTTCACCAAGGCACTGGCCAAAGCTCAATTTGTAAAGCTGAGAGACTGTATAGTCAGTCCTCTCAACTTTAAGGGGGAGAATGTAGCAAGTGTGAACCGGGATTATCTTCAAAAGGCTTAGAAAAAACTGGATTTTTCTAAGCAAGTGTGAATTCTCTTTCCTATTGTCGGCTAAGCTAGGTTGATGGTCGGCATGATTTTTTTATTGTTGTTTTCTATCCTTCGCCTTATTCTTCTCCTTATCCCTCCAATGTCCTTCCTCCTTCCCTGCCGTCCATTTTCCCTTATCACTCCACTTCCTTCCTCTCCCCACGCCCGCTGCCACCTCCCTCTCCACTTCCTACTCCTTCGTTCTCTCATCCTCCCGAACTTCCTCCAACCTCCCTTCCCTACTCTTCCGCATGTACTAAGCCTATATAAAGGTTTAATTATTGTAAGGTTATTAGTGTGTTATTTTATTTAATTAATATTTCCCTGGTTATTTTTTGTTGTGTCAATTAATCTCGGGCCCACATTAATCTAAGAATTACAATATATACATGACTCATTTTTGGTTTGCTGATATGCTTGTCATGGTTTTTTGTTTCTTTTATGCACCTTTATTTATGTTGATGTATGCATATGTTATTAGGACTACGGATGATGTTAGCGAGATAATATAGATGTATGCATATGGAATGGATGGAATGATTTGTTGGTATGTAGGCGATGGCACCATAGACTGTACAAGATTTACTGAATTTCTGTACTATGTGATTGCTTTATGGAATAACTTTGCATTTTTAATTTTTTGTTTTGTATTTTTGGATGGTGATGCAAGTAATGAAATGTACAACAATTGTTTTAGAATGTAGTTAAGGTTTTGCTAAGACTCAGATGCTCTAACTAACTAATCAAGACTGTACATTATCTTACAAGACTTTCGAACAAGGTACGAATAAGACTTGAGTTTGACCAAGTTATTTCACATCCCTATGTGTGTGATTGAGTTTGTTTATGTGGTATTCGTAAGGATACCACCAGTTCCAGGTAGGATGTCCACCAAACTTGTACTGAGGATCACCTAATTAGCTCCACTAACTCCTTTGTTGTATTTAGTAAGATTAATCCACGGGGTAATCTAAGTTACCATAAGCTAGCTCATCCACATGCAAACATTGGTCTACTCACACACAAATCTAATGTGATAGACATATCATCATGCATTTAAGATACTGCCATTGGCAGGTAGGCTATCCACCAAACCCGTAATGAGGATCACCTAAATGGTTTTTCAAATGCTGAGAATTCCAAGGATTCAAGCTCAGGCGTCTTTCGGTTGCTCAACTTATTGGGATGCTTGCTCTCATACATAGTGATGAAAATCACTGTTTATTTTTCTCTTTTGTTTTTTTCGTGAGCAAGGGATTTGAGTAGTGGTGATAACCACTGTTATTATTATTTTATTGTTGCCCTATGAGGATTTAGATTTTGAATTTTGATTTCAAAGTTGAGCTTGTGGGTTTTTGGCTTGTGAATGGCATTGATCCTTTTGGCCTTAGGGATGACTACCCATCCTATTCAGGGATGTGTAGTACGAATCCTTATGACTTTGGGAATCAAAGGTGGTTGGGAATTTTGCTATGGAATGGCATTGATATTTTAGGCCTTGGGGATGACTACCCATCCTTATCAGGGATGTGTAGTACGAATCCTTACGACTTTGGGGATCAAAGATGTTTGGGATTTTGGATAGTGAACTTTTAGGATTTTGCTTCGTGGATGGCATTGATCCTTTTAGGCCTTGGGGATGACTACCCATCCTTCTTAGGGGTGTGTAGTATGAATCCTTATGATGTTGGGGACCAAAGGTGTTTGGAATTTTTAATAGTGGTGAAAACCACTATTTATTGTTGGGAATTGGATGGGGAAGAGCTTGTCCTTTTGTCCATTCTCAGCATTCTTGAACCATTCACATAGGGGGATGAGCCGGATAACGTTTCACCTATGGTACCTTAGACTGCTTTGTAGGTTTCGTCTTTCGCTCACACAACTTGGGAATTTTTATGTGTTTTAATCTTGTATTGGGATGCTACGTAACAAGGCGTGATCCAAGTAAAACTCTATCTTGTAAAAATCGATATGAATTTGTACAGTATTTGACTAGAAATCTAAATACAACTGAATGATGAAACCCTAAAGTCATTAGAAGACAACTGACTATGATATGGTGATAATGAGAAGGGCCTTATTTTTGTTGGTTCTTTTTATAAAATGGACTGAATTTGGAAAATGATGGAATTGCCGAGTAATTATAGTCTATGGTGCTTTTGACATGTATGACCAAAAAATATGTAATGTATGTATGCGATGCCTAATGCGGTTTTTCTTTTCTATTTTTTTTGTGTTTTGATTTTTAAGAATATGTATGAAAGTGAGATGCAATTTTTTTGTTATTTTTTATTATCTGTTGTTTTTGAATATTCGTTATGGTGGTTTAACCCGAATGGGTGCGGACCAAGTGATTCTTACGGATCCTTGGAGGTTTTGACCAAAGGGATTAGAGATACCTTTGGGGCGTTTTGGGTGACCAAGCGATTTTTGGAACCCTTGGAGCTTTTTGTTTGACCAAAGGGATTATGGATACCATTGGGGCATTTTGGGTGACCAAGCGATTGTGGGAACCCTAGGGGCTTTTGGTTTAACCAAAAGGATTATGGATACCTTTGGGGCATTTTTGGGGTGACCAAGCGATTATGGAAATCCTTGGAGCTTTTGGTTGGACCAAAGGGATTATGGATACCTTTGGGGCGTTTGGGGTTGACCAAGCAATTACAGGAATCCTTGGAGCTTTTGGTTTGACCAAAGGAATTATGGATACCTTTGGGGCATTTTTGGTTGACCAAGCGATTGTGGGAACCCTTGGAGCTTTTGGTTTGACCAAAGGGATTATGGATACCTTTGGGGTGTTTTTTGTTGACCAAGCGATTGCGGGAACCCTTGGAGCTTTTTATTTGACCAAAGGGATTATGGATACCTTTGGGGCATTTTTGGTTGACCAAGCGATTGTGGGAACCCTTGGAGCTTTTGGTTTGACCAAATGGATTATGGATACCTTTGGGGAATTTTTGGTTGACCAAGTGATTGCGGGAACCCTTGGAGCTTTTGGTTTGACCAAAGGGATTATGGATACCTTTGGGGCATTTTTGGTTGACCAAGTGGTTGTGGGAACCCTTGGAGCTTTTGGGGTGGACCATGGCTCTCTAAATGTTGAATGGCCTTAAATGACTGATATTCAAGGGTTCTAGTTCCTTGATTCCTTCAAGAGAGGCGAGCCGGTATGTTCCAGGTCCTATTTTATTGTTGATTACATAAGGACCTAACCAATTTGCCATGAACTTGTCTCTTAAATGGGGTGGCAAGTTAGAATTTTGTTGGTTCTCCTTTAAGACCAGGTCACCAACCTGAAAGTCCCTTAGGTGAACTTTCATGTTGTATGCCTTATTAAGTCGCTCTTGATAGATACGTAAATGCTCGAGAGCATTGATGTGTCATTTGTCGAGAAACGTAAGCTAGTCTAATAAGGCCTTTTGCATAGTGTCATTGATGCATAGTCATTATACACATCATTAATTCTCAATGAATTTGTCAATCCAGGGTAGTGTACAAGGCTATCTACGAAAGAAGGGGTGAATAGGGTTATAACTTAGGTCAATTTGGAGCAACAGGTCTTATTGGTGAAACCAATTGTGTGGGGGATTTAGGACATTCCTATCTCTAAATTGCATAAATTAAACCTTAATCTAGTTGCAAAAATGGAAACTAATCATTAAATGTAGAAATGAAATCCTAATTACAATTGCAGAATTAGAAGTCTGATTATAATTGCAAAAAGAAAATCTATTTACTTTTGCAGCAATGGAAACCTAATTATATCATGGAAATGAAACCCCGTCAAGGCTCTGTAATAGAAGGTTGTCAATCTTCTACGCAAGGGTTGATAGCAAAACACAAAATGCAAGAAATTACAGAAAACAATAAATTTTGGAAATGACAGTCTACAATAAATTGAAAGCTTTGCTAAAAGTGGAGATTACAACCAAAACATTAATCACAAACCATAAAATAAGCTAAGATTGAAAATACTATTAGTTGTTTACAAAAAAATGAAATGATAAGTTCTACAACTCATTCTACTACAACAAAATCAGAATAAAAACCTGCTGTTAGTCCTCCTCCTAGGTCTGGAAGTGGCCAGCCTCCTTGTCCAGAAGAAGGTATGAGTCTCTCTCTAGATCTTACTCACACTCATTTACAAGAAATATGAAATAGAAATAGTACACTTTATTGATTCAAGAACATGATTACAATAATTCTATTGAAAACTCATTACGGACCGTAGTGGTCACTTTTCTGATTATTGCCTATTTTCTCCTATATTTCTCTACTCTCTGCTTTCTCTATCTTCTACTTAGCTCAACCTGAATGGGAGCCATATTTATAGATGTCCTAAGATCTACTAACAAATTGAGAATATCTCAAAATATCTAATCCTATTATGCTGCAACAATTCCTGGTTTTATCCTAGAAGAAGATCAAACTTGATCTTTCCATAAATGGTGGCTTTGGTCGGCAAGGACGGCAAAGTCAGATGGGAGATATTTTCCTTTACCCTTTTCAATATTTATTTCCCTTTTTCCAGCATCAAAAATCAGTCAACAAGTCAAAAAGCACATTCTGTTTTCATTTCGAAGATAAGTGGCCCATTTCGAAGAGACTGCAATTCTCATTTCAAAGATCCACTCATTCTGAAGACACTGTGTTTTCTCATTCTGAAGACATCTGTTCATTCCGAAGAGAATTCAAAATGAACAAATGTGTGCTCTTTAAATGATTTCCTCTACATTTCTCAGGTGGGTTATCTCTCAGGATCAGATTTCAATGGTCTTCATCTCTTTCCATATGTGAATTCCATGCCTTGCCATTCATTGGCAGCTGGCTGAAATTTACATGGGAAAAACCAGTTTTTGCTGCACAGTAATAGTTTTCTTGCACTATTGCTAGATTTAGGTAAAATAAATTCTTGAGACATATCAAAACATGATTAGTGAAATGCTGCTATCAACCTAAGCATATCTCATTTAGCAAGTCATAACAAAATAACATAAAACTTATGCAAAAAGCTATAAAAATCAAAATATAGTATTTCAGATACATTTATCATGCAAATAGTTAATACACAACATATTGAATCAACTTAACTAGCATATCAGATTAAACATAAGATTTTGTAGGCAATTTTAGTGTTCAAAACATGTTATGATTGAGGCATTTCCAGGCCTCATCATTTTCCCCCCAACTTATATTGATGCATGTCCTCATGCATTTTGTTGGGCTATGGAATCACATATGTCCATGGTCAAATTCCATGACCTGTAGAACAACTTTTTGCCTATATAATATCCCCTGTTCTCCTGAAGGTTCTTGAGCCATTCTTCAAAATGTTCATCAGGTTGGGCATCTTCTTCAAAGTAGAATGGAACTAGAGTGATGATGGTTGGAGTTCTAAATCTGAGACCTATCCAATGATGTTGCATGATTTCAATCAACTGTATCACTCCTTCTGCCCTTCTTCTGGACCATTCTAAGTTGATGGGGGAGATGGGTTCTCTTTTCTATAAAGACATGGAAAGTTCAACCCATCTATTTCTACAGACTGATAATGCTAGCACAAAATTGTCATTACAAAAATTTTGGAATCTGGTCACATAGTCCCTCAATTTTGTCAAGTACATCCTCTTTACATCATCCCTGTTCATCATGGTGAAGTGCTATCTAGTGATAATTGGATGATTTGGCTGAATTGCTTTGACTAACAATTCAGCTCTTGTTTCAATTTCTTTATTCTGCCTTTTCTCTTGGTCCCAATAAAACTGATTCTGCAAGGTGGACATGAATGCCCTTAATTGAACATCTCCAATGTAAATTTGAGGGTGAAATTCTACTTCTTATGGAATAAAGAAGTTGTGTAAAAATAGTTCACATAGGAGATTTTTTTGCTCTATAGGGTTGTCAAAATATGCTTCCAGGAAATCTGTAGTTGTGTCCAATTTATATGGGAGACCTGAGCTAATCCTCATGACCTACCATCTGAGGTATTTCTCCTTTAGAATAAGACTGTAAAATCTGGCTGGTCGTCTGAATTGGACTAAAAATTCAGCAATTTGACATAAATCAGACACTTTTTCTTTTAATGCCTAAATCTCTGTTTCCTTTGCCTCTAGCTGTTTTCCTTCCAATTTGAATTTTTTAGTCTTAGTGGTAAGCTTCTCATATCTAATCACCCAATTGGCTATGTCTTCATTGTATTGTTTTAGGGACATAGTATTAGGTGGTCTAACTACAGGTGGAACTCTAGGTAGCAGATCTACCTGAACCCCTTTTTCTGCCACTTCTATTGGTTGATCATCTGTCAATAATTCTACCTGTACCCCCTTGTCTTCTATTTCTATTGGTCGGTCATCAGACAATAATTCCACTTGTACCCCCTTATCTGCTATTTCTACTGAAGGTGTAACAGTTTGAAATACAGGGACATCAATAGAAGGAATACTTACTTGAACAATTTTATGATGCTGCTTGGACTGTTCTTGTGCTGGTGACTCATCTCCAATATTTTTTTCTATGTTCTTTACCAATTTTGAAGCATCTTCAGAATGAGAAGGTAATGCTTTAGAATGAGAAGGCACTTCTTTAGAATGAAAGGTTGCTTCTTTAGAATGAGCACCTATGTCTGCCTTAATAGAGTCATCTACCCTAGATAAATCCATAAGTAATTGAGCCAAATCATCCTCATCAATGGATACAGTTGGCTATTTTTCAGATTGTGACAGCCTTTTTCTCAATTTTGCCACTTCTTGCTGTAATTCTGCAATTTTGCAATTTTCCTTTCTTGCATCTTAATGATGTTTTCTCTCTCTTCAATCCATCTGGTTTGTGTTTTGACAACACTTCTTGCTGCTCTCAGCTACTTTATGATGTCTTCCTCCTCTGTTTCTGCTTTAGAATCTGATGCAGACAAGTCAGCTACAGTTGGCTGCTCAACAACTATCTCTTCCTCTACAACATCTATCTACTCTTGGTTAGGAGGCTCTATGACTATAATTGCATCTACCATTTTTGTGGCCTATTGAACTATAGCCACCTCCAAGCTATCCTGCCCAGCCTCTTCCTCAATTATCTGTTCAGGGAATTTTGGAAAGTTTTCAGGGGTTGGTTGTATTTTTGTGACATCTGGACTACTTTGTCCACCTTCTTCTTCTATGACCTATTTTGCCATTTCCCTCAAGTGGAGTCTTGTAGACCTCCTAGTTCCAGATGCAAAATTCTTCTTTTTGCTTTGTTTCTAGTGAAAACAGGGGTTGTGGGGACAGTTTTAGATGCTTATGTTTCCCTTGTTGTTTCTTCCCCTATTGGGCTAGGTGCTTCACTTCCATGTTCTGACAAATCAGTAACAACTTCAGAAAAAATGGACCTTCTTCTATTTTTTTGTTCTACTACCAGTTCTAGATCCTCTTTTCTTTTGTTTCTTAACTCGTGAGGTTGAAGGTTATGGAGCAAGGTGTTCTGTTGCTGCTACTGGGTGTGTTTCTTCCTCTGTAATAGCCTTTGCAATAGTTTCTATTTCTTCTTCTACAACAACCTCTGTAGTAGCTATTTCTTCTTCTGCAATAGCATCAGCAGCATCTGTTTCTTCCTCCTCATCCTCATCTCCAAAAATTACATCATTTAGGGTAGAGTAAAACCTATCAAAGCTCCTAGGGTTTCCTCTAAAATGGTGCTCGCAAACTAGTTTGATGAGACCATGGTGGCGAAGGCTCCCTTTTCCTTCCTGATATCTTTTTGCCATGTTTTTCAATTCCTGGTGCAGGTATAGGGGAAGATTTACCCTAACGTCTGGTTGTTGCCTACCATGTCTGAGATGGTTTAAAATTTTTAGATGATGCCCTGACAACAGTACATATTGCCCTTCACAGGTTAGAAATTTTATTACCCATGTGGCCACTTCATCCTAGGGTTCCTACAGGTTGGCCCTTTTTACTCCCTTGTATGTGTTATTATGTGTTAAATATTCTGTTTCTCTATCGTTTTCTTCCAGAAATTGATTAACTATATTTACCAATGTATTTTTTCCAGACCTAGAAATTGGAAGACCTTCTAATGGCAGCTTAGTAATTTGACTCAAAAATTCAGGGGTTACCTCAATGGTCATGTCGTTAATGTGTGCCCGGTTGTTTATGAATGTGTGGGTGAAAATGCCGACCAAATCTTCAGAGGACCCATTAAAATTATCCAAAAATGGCATAAGCCCTCCATCTTCAAAAATCTGTAGCACTTCTGGATTCTCCCGGAGGTGGGTGGTATCCGCTGGTTCCATTTTTGTCTTTTGCCCCATTTTCCTATCTTGGTATGTTAAAAACCGCTCACTTCTACTGCTATTCCTTTTTTGGATCTCTGGTTTCTGGTGTTTGCAGACTTGCAGGGTTTGGTTCCAAGTTTTCAATTGCCCTATTTTTCTTGTTATTTCTCCATTGTTTGTTTAACTCTAACTGGTTCCAAAGGTTATTACTCTTCATTTTCCTTGATTTTATTTGAAACAGGTTTAGGTACAAATTTTCCTGAACGAAGTTGGATGTTACTACAATCAAGAACATTTATTTCAACATTAGCCACATAGACATGGGATGCCTGTCTCATGTTGTTTGGATTAGTGACTGATTGAGCTGGAATTTGAGGTTGTTTCACCTGTTGTGTTTGTTGTGGTTGGTTCTATTTTTCTTAAAATTTTTGATTAGGTGCAGATAGCAAATGCTGATTTTGACCTTGATTTCTTTGCTGCCTTGGATAGGACTGGTATTGCTGACTCCACTATGGTTGATTTTGCATCCAATGTGGATTTGTCTGATTCTGATTCCAAGATGGGTTGTTTTGATTCCATGATGGGTTATTATGATTCTGATTCCAAGCTGAATTACTCCAATTTGTTTGTGGCCATTCTTGGGAATTTGTCCATTGAGGATAATTCCAAGGACGTTGGGGTGGTTCCGATTGTCCCCAAGGCATAGTCCAGGGATTATGCCCCCAATTTGTAGGAAAATGAGGGGGATTTTGGTATTGAGAGAAATTTCCCCCTTGTTTTGGTCCAACATAGTTGAGTTCCTCAGTTTGATTCTCTAACACAGTTTTGAGTTGTGGTAGCAGGTGGCATTTATCAATTGAATGCTTCTTTGAACATATACTACAAATGGCTGAGATAGATGTTTTATTCAAAGGACATTCCTGCAAAGCATGTTTATTTCTACATCTTGGGCAATAAATTGCCAAAGTTTCTATGGTTTTTTCTTTTGTAGAAATTTCCCCCAAAGTTGTGTTTAATTGCACTAGAATATCAGTTTTAAAATTTGCAAGTTCCTCTATTAGGTCCTTCACATCAGTGCCATTTGTACTCTTTTTTCTTCTTCCCTTCTTAGTGCGAGAGTAATTCCTACAGAGATCCACAATTTCCTCATTACTAAGAGTATTTACATCCCATTTTCCCATCAAATCCAATACTTCTCTGGATTCATCTTGTAATCCTCTCAAAAAGATGGTTTTGCATAACTCTGGTTCTACAAGTCCACATCTCCTTTGAACAAAGGAGAACCTATCATGATAGTCTTCTAATGTTTCATCATATTCCTATTTAATCCTAAATAACTCATATTTCCTATTCCTTACACGACAATACTCCTGATATTTGTCTAAAAACATAGTTTCCATTTGATCCCAGGTTCGGATGGAAATTTTATCTAAGCTCATGAACCAGCGTAATGCTGAGTCCTTGAGTGTTGAGGAAAAAACCTTAAGTTTTTAATTGTCATTTACATAGTCATAGGTTTGACACACTACTTTGAATTCAAACAAAAATTGATCAGGATCTTCAAATATAACACCTCGAAAGGTTGGAAGTACTGAAGGTGAAATGGTTTTCATGGGAGAGTTTTGTATTGGATTCAAACGAATAGGATATTCAAATGTTCTAGAAGGTTGGGGCATATCTTGATCATCTCCTTCATTATGGACATAGCCATGTTGGCCATCTCTATCTAGATTTCCTCCCTCTGCCATAGTTTCTTGTTCCTTGGGAACAGTTAAACCTATCCAAATTTCACTCTTAAGAGGTCCAAGATCCTCTGTTGATGATGAGTCTGATGATTCTTCTTTCTTAGGATGTTCTAATGATGATGAAGCTGGTGATTTTTCTTTCTCAGAATGTTCTAATGATGGTGAGACTGGTGATTTTTCTTTCAATATTTTTGGTAATTCAAACATAGGTGATTCACCCCTTAGACATGAAGATCTTCTTAATGGAACAAGCCAGGGATCCTTTTGGGTAATTCTACCTTTTTCATCCCTAGACTTACTCATTCATGTTTACTCTTAAATGACATAAATTATAGATCAATAGTTGTTACTTTAACCAGCTGTTCTATTCAAATTTTAACCTGAATCTGCACAACTCAGTATAATTAACAACTATTGGACTGTTGTCACCTTCTAGCAACACAATTCCTCGACAATGGTGCCAAAATGATGCGTAGTCATTATACACATCATTAATTCTCAATGAATTTGTCAATCCAGGGTAGTGTACAAGGCTATCTATGGAAGAAGGGGTGAACAGGGTTATAACTTAGGTCAATCTAGAGCAACAAGTCTTATTGGTGAAACCGATTGTGTGGGGGATTTAGGACATTCCTATATCTAAATTGCATAAATTAAACCTTAATCTAGTTGCAAAAATGCAAACTAATCATTAACTATAGAAATGAAATCCTAATTACAATTACAGAATTAGAAGTCTGATTATAATTGCAGAAAGGAAATCTATTTACTTTTGCAGCAATGGAAACCTAATTATAGCATGGAAATGAAACCTTGTCAAGGCTCTATAATAGAATGTTGTCAATCTTCTATGCAGGGGTTGATAGCAAAACACAAAATGCAGGAAATTATAGAAAATAGTAAATTTTGAAAATGACAGTCTGCAATAAATTGAAAGCTTTGCTAAAAGTGGAGATTACAACCAAACCATTAATCACAAAACATAAAATAATCTAAGATTGCAAATATTATTAGTTTTTTACAAAGAAATGAAATGACAAGTTCTACAACTCATTCTACTATAGCAAAATTAGAATAAAAACCTATTGTTAGTCCTCCTCCTAGGTCTAGAAGTGGCTAGCCTCCTTGTCCAGAAGAAGGTATGAGTCTCTCTCTCTCTAGATCTTACTCACACTCATTTACAAGAAATATGAAATAGAAATAGTACACTTTATTGATTCAAGAACATGATTACAATAATTCTGCTGAAAACCTGTTACATGACTGTAACAGTCACTTTTCTGATTATTGCCTATTTTCTCCTATATTTCTCTACTCTCTGCTTTCTCTATCTTCTACTAGCTCAACCTGAATGGGAGCCATATTTATAGATGTCCTAAGATCTACTGACAAAATGAGAATATCTCAAAAGATCTAATCCTATTATGCTACAACAATTCTTGGTTTTATCCTAAAAGAAGATCAAACTTGATCTTTCCATAAATGGTGGCTTTGGTCGGCAAGGACGACAAAGTCAGATGGGAGATATTTTCCCTTACCATTTTCAATCTTTATTTAGCTTTTTCCAGCATCAAAAATCGGTCAACAATTCAAAAAGCACATTCTATTTTCATTTCAAAGATAAGTGGCCCATTTCGAAGAGACTGCAATTCTCATTTCGAAGATCTGCTCATTTCGAAGACACTGTGTTTTCTCATTTCGAAGACATCTGTTCATTTCGAAGAGACTTTGGAATGAACAAATTGTGCCCTTTAAATGATTTCCTCTGCATTTCTCAGGCGGGTTAGCTCTCAGGATCAGATTTCAATGGTCTTCATATTTTTCCATATGTGAATTCCATGCCTTGCCATTCATTGGCAGCTGGCTGGAATTTACATGGGAAAAACCAGTTTTTGTTGCACAATAATTGTTTGCTTGCACTGTTGCTATATTTAGGTAAAATAAATGTTTGAGACATATCAAAACATGATTAGTGAAATGCTGCTATCAACCCAAGCATATCTCATTTAGCAAGTCATAACAAAATAACATAAAACTTATGCAAAAAGCTATAAAAATCAAAATATAGTATTTTAGATATATTTATCATGCAAATAGTTAATACACAACATATTGAATCAACTTAACTAGCATATCAGATTAAACATAAGAGTTTTTAGGCAATTTTAGTGTTCAAAACATGTTATGATTGAGGCATTTCCAGGCCTCATCAGTCATCATCGATGAACTCTTGCATTGATATGCGTAGGGAGGGTATTTCCAACTCGAGAGGCATGACTGCCTCGAAGCCATACACTAGAGAAAATGGAGTTGCCCCAGTGGGCGTCCGAATGCTAGTGCAATAAGCCCATAGGGCAAGTGGTATTTGGATGTGCCAATCCTTATGATTATCTGCAACCATATTTTTAAGGATGGCAACTAGCGTTTTGTTTGACGCCTCTGCTTGCCCATTTGCCTACGGATAATAGTGTGTCGAAAAACTATGCTAAATTTTGTACTTTGTTGTCAAAGCATGAACATATTTGTTCTTAAATGACGTCCCATTATCCAAGATGATCTTGGATGGAATACCAAAATGACATACAATGTTATGTAAAATGAACTCCACAATGCGGGGTCCAGTCGTAGAGGTAAGTGAAATTGCTTCCACCCACTTAGTGAAGTATTCTATGGCCATTATGATAAACATGTGATGACCTGACGATGCAAGGGATATCTTTTTGATGAGATCTAAGCCCCACTATGAAAATGGCCAAGCCGATTGGATCGACTGCAAGGCCTGAGTGTGAAAGGTGAGTGATTACGGAAAAAGGAATTATTGCATTAACCTTCAAACTTAGGTTACATAGATTAAATAGGCGGTAAATAACCTATTCGAGAAAGAAAGGGAGAAAGGAGAAATTGGGGGAAAAGAAGGATGGAAGGAATTCTCTTGCCGCCCAAATGCTGCCGTCCAGGTAAGGTAAAAGGTAAGTTACCTTTACCCCAGTTAAAATCAAATTTTTAACCTTTTACTAATGGTAATTTCCAACATTCTCCCCCTTAAAGTTGAGAGGACTAACTATATAGTCTCTCAGCTTTATAAATTGAGCTTTAGCCATGCCTTTGGTGAAGATGTCTGCTAGATTATCCAAAGTGCTACAATATTGAAGCTCAATCGTCTCATTGTTCCACCATATCTCTTATGAAGTGATACTTCATATCAAAATGTTTTGACCTTTTGTGGTGGATCGGATTATATGCCAACTGTATGGCACTAATATTATCACAATTCAGTTTGGTTGGACCAATTTGTTTTTTGCCAATCTCTTCAAGGATTTTCCTCAACCAGAGGATCTGAGTACTGGCATGAGTAATGGCTATGTACTCAGCTTCTGTAGATGATAATGCTACAACATATTGCTTCTTGGAACTCCAAGTTATTAGTCCTGAACCTAGACTAAAACAGTTCCCTGATGTAGATTTTTTGTCATCTATATTACGCCCCAATCGCTGTCACTATAACCAAATAACTTCATAGAGTTAGACTTGTGGTAATGGATTCCAAAATCCAATGTACCTTTTACATATCGTAAAATTCGTTTGGTTGCTTGAAGATGCAGCTCGGATGGGCATGCCATATATCGTGATACAAGAGAAACAACATACTGTATATCTGGCCTAGTGTTGGTGAGAAACATTAAACTCCCAACCATGCTTCTGTAATTGGTCAAGTCAACTTTTGGTGCTCCATATTCTTTGCTTAGCTGGATTCCATGTCCAGTTGGTGTTGCAGCTGATTTGCACTGCTTGCATAGCAAATTTCTTGATCATGTCATGAGCATATTTTTGTTGACATATGAAGATCCCATTCTTTGATTGATGTACTTCCATTCCTAGAAAGTATCTCATTAATCCGAGATCCTTCATCTCAAACCGATTCATCATGGAGTTTTTGAACTCCATATTCATTTTATCATTACTACCCATGAATATTAGATCATCCACATATAAACAAACTATGAGGATATCTACTCCATTTTTCAGGTAGTATAATGTTGGTTCACTCTTGCTTTTTGTGAAACCATATTTGCTGAAATAGCCATCAATTCGTGAGTACCATGCTCTTGGTGCTTGCTTGAGGCCATAAAGTGCTTTTTTCAATTTATAAACAAGGTTCTCTTTTCCTGGTTCTTGGAAACCTTGAGGTTGTTGAACATACACCTCTTCTGTCAGGTATCCATTTAAAAATGCACTTTTCACATCCATGTGTTGAATTTTCCATCCTTTATGGGCTGCCAAGGAAAGAACAGTTCTAATTGTTTCTTGTCGAGCAACTGGAGCAAAGGTTTCCTCATAATCTATTCCATATTTCTAAGTAAAACCTTTAGCTACTAATCTCGCCTTGTGCCTTTCAATGCTCCCATCAGCATTGAATTTGGTCTTATAGACCCATTTACATCCAACACATTTTTTTCCCTTGGGAAGCTTCACAAGCTCCCAAGTATCATTCTTTTTAATTGAGGATATTTCCTCTTCCATGGCATCTTGCCATATATTTTCAGTGCATGCTTTTTCATAGCTAGAAGGTTCTAGCTGTGCAGCAGCCAACAAAGCATAATTGACTACATCACCCCTTGGTTCATGAGACTCATCATCCCCTGACATTTGAAGATTTTCAAGTCTTGACAAAATGTCATCCATCTCACTAGCTTGACTCCTAGTGTATCTTTGTTGGAAATTCCTATCCAACATTTGAGTAGATGGATGACTCTGCAGTATGCGCTTTCCTCTATTTGTCTCTTTCCTTTGAGAAACTGAATCAATATCCATCGGGCTTGGAGCGCTTACAGATCTTTGAAATCATTTTGGAGAATTTGGGGGTGCCAACAAATTCCTTCTTGGACTTGGTGTACCACTTGATGTACTTGATGAAGTTTCCTGATGTGGAATTTGTGGAGGAGGACTTTTTACACTGCTTTTCTTGGGTTGTACCAATGTGGGAGGTACTAATGTAGAACTGTCCAAATTAGAGTCAAAATCAACAAATTTTTTATGACCCCATTCTCCCCCTTCATCAAAAATTACATCCCTGGAGATAATGATTTTATGTGTCGTGGGATTGTACAATCTATACCCTTTGGTTGAATCACAATACCCTACAAAAACACATGCTTGACTCTTTGGATCAAGCTTCTTTCTATTCTCCTCAGGAATGTGTGCATATGCTAAAGAACCAAATACTCTGAAATGTTTGACATTTGGTTTCTTATCGTACCATCCTTCATAAGGAGTGATACCATCTAAACTAGAAGTCGGACTTCTATTTAGAATATATGCACTTGTTCTCACTGCATCTGCCCAATAGCTGTTTGTGAGATGTTTTGCCTGAAGCATTGTTCGTGCCATTTCAACAAGGGTGCGGTTCTTTCTCTCAGCCACACCGTTCTGCTGTGGGGTGTAGGCAATGGTGAACTGCCTTTTTATCCCATTTTGCTTACAATAATGAAGAAATTCATTTGAGGAGTACTCTCCTCCTTTATCAGTGCGAAGACATTTGACATAGTAGTCACTTTGCTTTTCTACATTATTTTTGAAGTCTATGAAGCAATCAAATGCTTCATCTTTGTGTTTCAGAAAATAAAGCCAACACATTCTAGAATAATCATCTATGAATGTTAGAAAATAAGAATTGTTTCCAAGGCTCTTTGTTTGCATTGGACCACAGATGTCCGAATGTACTAGCTGAAGAGGATAGCTTGCTCTCCATGCTCGGCCTCTTGGAAACTTCGTTCTGGAGTGCTTTCCCAAAGCACATGCTTCGCATACCTTTTTATGTTCTGGAATTTTTGGTAGTCCTGTCACCATAGCTTGTGATGTTAACATTTTCAAGCTAGCGGAATTGAGGTGACCATATCTCAAGTGCCACAATTCACTTGGATTTGTAATAGCAATGTTTGCAAGTTGAGCTCCCCCTCGGCTCACCAAATTTTAGAGGGAACAACCTATTCTTTGTCATAGGTACTTCGGTGATGACCCGGTTACAATTATTTTTATCAAAGATTGTACATTTTCTTTCATCAAAAACTAATTTGTAATGCTTCTCCATCATTTGGCCAACACTTAACAAATTGTGTTGTAGCTGTGGAGTATAGTATATGTCATTCACATTTTTAAGGCCTTCTTTTGTTGGAACTTCCATAGCTCCTATGCCTTCAACTTGCAAGGATTTATTATCCCCTAACTTAACATGAGATTTGTAATTTGAATCTAATGTAGCAAAGAGATTTTCTTTGCCACTCATGTGGTTGGAGCAACCAGTATCCAAAATCCATGTATCATTTAGATTTTGATCTGGCTGTCCATAAGAGAGAAAAAGGTTTGGTGGACCTTCTTCTTCTCCGTAGAATGAGCCATATTGACTGCTTTGATCTTTTGTAGACTTTGACCAGCAGTCCCGAGCGAAGTGGCCTTGTTTCCCACAATTGAAACAAGTTGTTTTAGTCTTGTTACTTCCTCGTCCTTGATTTCCATGGCCTGCATTGCCGCTTTGGTTCTGATTGGCTCCTCTGTTTTGATTTCCACCTCTGTTTTGATTACCTCCTCTGTAGGAGTTGCTTTGGCCCTTGCCTCTTTGTTGTTGACCTCTGCCTCGGCCTCTTCCTTGTCCTCGTCTTGCACTTTCATTCGAAGTGAAGGCTTTGTCATCACCTCCATAGCTTGTTGAAGGTGCACCTTGAAGTCGCTCTTCATGTGATGTTAATGATCCAATCAAACTATCAAATGTAAGAGTAGAAAGATCTTTGGATTCTTCAATTATGATTGCAATGTGATTCCACTTAGGAAGAAGTGTTCTCAACACTTTCTTCACAATTGTTTCATTTTTTGTGTCTTCACCTAAAGTTTGCATCATATCAACTACTGCTTTAACTCGAACACAGTAGTCTCCAACTCTTTCATTTTCCTTCATTCTGAGATTTTCAAAATCTCTTTTCAAAGTCTGAAGCCTGACTTGCTTTACTTTATCACTTCCTTGGAATCCTTCTTTCAAGGCATTCCATGCATCTCATTGCGATTAAGAAAGATGCAATTCTCGGAAAGATACTTGGATCTAATGCTGATTGAAGATGGTATAAGGCAAATGAATTATTTTTCTATGCATCTTTGTAGATCTTTTTATCATTTGCACTTAAGGTAGTCCAATCTGTTGGAGCAATGTAACCGTCTTCAATAATATCCCATAGTCCTTTTTCGATGAGTAATGTCCTCATCTTGATGGACCAGTACTCATAATTATCCCCTCTGAATTTGGGAATTGGTAGATTATTATGTGATCCCATTTATCTACTAAAACAAGAAACCTCTCTTTTATAGTCTTATTGCAAAAAAGACTTTACAAACTATCAAGCCCTGCTTGATTTAAAATCATAAACAACTCAAACTTGTTCAGCCATTACAAAATTGTCAGCGACTTGTTCATCATCGTCACTGATCAATATTATTTCAGGAGAAGGAGGTTGTAGGATTTCAACTGAATTACTATAATGAGTATATTCTGATCCTTGTGGAGCAATTGCAACTGTGTCAGATTGTTCAAACTTGCTGCCAAAGGAGTTATCTTCTGAATCTGCTTCGTATCCTTGATCAGGATTTCTCTGGTGTGCAATAACCGCGTTTTGCAACTGTGAAAAAACTGTATTAAGTCCTAGTGTTTTCACGTGCCTATCAAAGTTTTCAGGAGTTGTTCTCAGTAACAACTTGCAGAGGGCATGATAACAACCTTCCGATCTTATCATTTAAGAAAATTTCCCAGAAATTTTCTTTTACAAAGATTTCCTCTTAGGAAATAGTAATAAAAAAAATTAACTTTCTAAGTTTTTTATAAAAAAAACTTTACAATTATTTCCTCTTAGGAAATTTCATTTAACTTTGAAATTTTTTTTTTTTGAAAAAACTAATGAACAGAAATTTCCTCTTAGGAAATTACACACAAAAAAAAATATTATATATATATATTTTTAAACTATTCATTAGTTTAAAAAAAAAAAAAAAAATTAATTAAAAAAAAATTTAACTATCTATCGACCCCGCCGAGAGTCGATCCTGCGACCTCGCGGGTGTCAGGGCTGAGGGTAGCCGCTGCGCTACCGGGCTGATCCGGGAGCAATGCGTGCTCCCCGCCCCTTGGCTTCCGCATCGAGCGCGAAGCTAGTGTTGGCTTCGCGCTTCAGCGCGAAGCTTAAAATTTGTTGGGACTAATTGTCCCACATCGCCCGTAGGGCGATGTTTTAGTTATTTAAAAATAACTAAACACCTACTGTACTTTGACTGCCTGCGGGCAGTCATGAACACGCAGGTTCCTTTTGCCACGTCACCACTCGGGCCGCGCACCAGCGCCACGTCAACGCACACTTTGCGGATCGCCACGTCACCTTCCTTGGGCCACGCACCAGCGCCACGTCACCACACCTCGGGGATCGCCACGTCACCCTCCTCGGGCTACGCACTAGCATTGCATCACCACACCTTCCAATCACATGTCACCATGTGTCACGCCATGTCAGTCTCGTGCCTCGGGTCGCGTGCAGCAGATCGCCACGTCAACAGTGCCTCGGGAATCATGCGGATCTGTTGCTCCTACGGGCCGCCTCGTCCAGCTCCTCCAACGCCTCAAAAAGCATGCCAGACTGCTCCTACGGGCTGCCTCGGGATCCGTGCCGCCTCGGCTCCTACGGGCTACCTCGGGATCCGTGCCGTCGCCTCAAACTACGGGCCCCACCGCCTCGAGAATCGTGCCGCTCTGATACCAAATGTGAAAGGTGAGTGATTACGAAAAAGGAATTATTGCATTAACCTTCAAACTTAGGTTACATAGATTAAATAGGCGGTAAATAACCTATTCGAGAAAGAAAGGGAGAAAGGAGAAATTGGGGGAAAAGAAGGATGGAAGGAATTCTCTTGCCGCCCAAATGCTGCCGTCCACTGCCGTCCAGGTAAGGTAAAAGGTAAGTTACCTTTACCCCAGTTAAAATCAAATTTTTAACCTTTTACTAATGGTAATTTCCAACACTGAGAAGGTACATGTGTCAAGTTAGCATGGTGTTGACACTTCACGCACTTTCGCATATATGCACAATAATCTCGCTCTAAAGATGGCCAATAATAGCCCATGCGAAGAATGTGCTTGGCGATGGCCATACCACTAAAGTGGCCACCACACGTACCATTGTGCGCTTGGGTGATCACCCAAGTGGACTCTTGCTAGTCCAAGCAATGGAGGAGGATCCCTTCGTAGCTTCGACAATACAAAATGTCTCCTAGCAAGACATATTTTGCCGCTTTCTATTTGAATGATCTTTTCATGGCATGAAAAAATACAAGTGGGAGGCTACCTAACTTGAGATAGTCTCTTATGGGTGTGTACCAATCCTACTGATCAGAAACCTTGATGGTATGAACGACCGATCCCTCTTGAAGTTCATCCCTAGCAAAAGCTGAGTGGGAACGAACTTGTAGAAATAGCATTGTGTTGCTATTAAGAGGGGTTGGGGAGAACAAAGACCCCTAGTTGACGTGATTAAGACTATCATGGATTCGAGAGAACCTATCCTGAGATGGTTCAATCTGGATCAGGTGAATTCTTGGCGTTATGTCAGAGCTTGCACACTCCATCACGGATTGCGATAATGTTTTGACTTGAATGGTTGTCATTTATCCAGAAGGGTCTTATGGGATTAGTGACCCCAAGGAGACCATAGTGTCCAAAAAATTATTTGATGATTGAGGGAGTGCCTCGATGTCGTACCATTCAAGATTTACCAGGAATTTATCCACAAGGTCTTTGTAGGCCTGTAGAACTGGGCATTTACATTGGAATACCCATTTCACTTGGTTGACAATTAATAGCGAATCACCAAATATATTCAAGCATTTGATGTTCATGGTGATGGTTTTCTGAAGACCTATGAGCAAGGCTTCGTATTTAGCATTGTTATTGGTGCATGGGAAATCAAGTTTAAATGATAAAGGCATTGGAGCCCCTTGCGGTGTGAAGAACGCGATTCCTGCACCACCCCCTTGCTCACATTTAGAACCATCAAAAAATAAGGTTATGTCGGCCTGTGACTCAGGCTCATCAGAATCTAGTGATTCTGAGATATGGAAGACCCCATCATCAAGTAGCTCTACGGTCAGAGGTTGGTCATCTTCGAGAGGAGCCTTTGCTAGTTGATCGATGATGACTTGACCTTTGATGGACTTTTATCCAATGAATTTGATGTCAAACTCCATCAACAACATGATCCATTTTTTCGTGCGACTACTGCTATAAGTACGATTCATCATGTACCGTAATGGATTCTCCTTAGACACAACATACGTTGTATTGTTCAACATGTAATGGCATAGCTTTTTGGTGGCAAATACCACTGCCAAGCATAGCTTCTAAATGTATGCATAGTTAAGTTCATAACTGACCAGGGTGCGGCTAAGATAATAATTAGCATGTTCTTTATGTAATTCATTTTTTTGGGCTAGCATGGCACCCAGTGCCACCTCAGTAGCTGAGATGTATAAGTAGAATGACACTCCTGGTCTAGGTGGTGCCAATACTGGCAGCAAAGCCAAGTACTATTTGATGTCGTCGAAGGCTGACTTGCACTCGTCATCCCAATGAAATGCTACCCCCTTGTGTAATAATTTATTCATGGGTTGAAACTTGTCAGATAACTGCGCTATGAAGCGCTTGATCGATGTGACCTTACCCTGCAAGCTTCTAAGTTGCCTGATGGTGGTTGGGGGAAGCATTTCAAGGATTGCCTTGAATTTATTTGGATCTACCTCGATGCCTCATTTTGAGACTATGAAACCCAAGAGTTTTCTAGATGTGATGCCAAATACGCACTTCTTGGGGTTTAGCCTGACCTTGTGTTTGATGAGGTGATCAAGGATCTTGCGTAAGTCATCGAGATGATTTTGGCGCAAAAGAGATTTGGCCAACAAATCATCCATATAATCTTCCAAAGTTTTATGCATGTGATCGTGGAAGATGTATGTCATAGCGCATTGGTAAGTGGCGCCAGCGTTTTTAAGGCCAAAGGGCATGACCTTATAACAAAATGTCCCCCAAGGCATCATGAACGTCATTTTTAGTTGATCATCAAGATTGATACAAATCTGGTTGTATCCCAAGAAACCATCCATGAGGGAAAGCATTTCGTGGCCTGCTATAGTGTCTACCAATGCATCAATGCTAGGCAAGGGGAAATCATCCTTGGGACTTGCTTTGTTTAGATCTCAAAAATCGGTGCATATGCGAATCCTCTCGTTCCGACTTTTTTATGGGTACCATGTTGGACAACCATGGTGGGTAATCCACATAGATGACAAAATGTGCATCCAATAGCTTTTGTAGCTCATCTTTGACCATCAAGGCCACTATTGGGTGCATCTTACGTAGCTTTTGCTTGACTGGCTTGACTGTCGGATCAAGTGTTAGATTATGCATGACTAGCTATGGGTCTAGCCCCGACATGTATTTTTATAACCATGCAAAAACATCCTTCTTCTCTTTGATAAGGGCAATATAATCGGCTTTCTCTTCGGGGGATAGACTGACCCCCAGTTTGCTGATTTGTAGATTCATTGGATAAGAACTGATGTCTACGTTAATCGTCTCTTCGACTGACATGTGGGATACATCCTCCAACTAGTGTGGGGTTGGGATCAGGTGGATATCATTCACCGAATTTAGATCTACGTTGGGAACTTCGGGTTCCTCTTCAGCATGGAAGATATATTGAGTCTTTCCTGGGGTGAAATGAAACATCTCACCACAAGGGCAGTACTATGATGGAGATGGTGGTGAGTCAACGCAATCCCAGTCTATGGCATCTAGGTCTAGATACAATGGTCATGTTGGGTCGGCTGGATTGTGGATGGGGGTAGTTAAATCAATGGAGATCATGTTGATGGAATTAATTTGGTCTCCATTACCATGCGGGTGTTGATTTGAACATACTTGGTTATCCTCATACCTCGAATCTGGATCTGTCGGTACTGTCACAAAAGGATCAGCCCCGTGTGTGGATAGAAGGATAGGGTCTACCCTTGGCACTGGTGGACCTATAGGGTATATAGGTGGGGGGTGCTATCTGTGTGCCCAAAGTGGTGGATGAAGCACTTGGTTTAGCTATACTTGGTTTAAATGCCACCTATGCCTTGGTCCCATATTTAGATGCTCGAACATACCATCAATTTCTATGGGGTATTCTTGTTGTCCCATATGGTTGAGATATGCCATCTCAGTCTCATATTCATAGTCACTATCAAAGATCCATAGGTCTTCATTTGCTTCGACAACTATGTGCCCCTGTGGCTGGTATAGCCTCCAACTAGGCATTTCTTGATCACTTGGCCTTATGGCCGGCATGGGAGGCTCATTTTGTTTGAGCATGTTGATTTGACCCCTTCTAGGTTGTTTCGCTCTCTACAAGAGGGCTAGATTCTATGGAGGTGGAAATATCCCAATTGGAACATTAAAGGGGAACATTGCCAGAAAGTCCTCCTGATAATCGTCAATGGGCATCACCTGCGAGTGATTGCTATCAGACTCAAAGAGGTCCCAAGGTGCGAACTCATAATATGACACATCTTCCAAAGAGCTCTCTTGATTTTCTTCATATCCTTCTTGGAAGTTACCTCTTGAACTTTCCCCTTTTTTGATCAAAGGGGAGGGGCTATTGAGGTCAACAAGGTTTGTTGTTACCAATGGGAAATAATTCCCTAATGTGTATGTAGTGTTGGGATTGGCATATGGATCTTGTGCCAACCCATCCCTATTGCCTAGACCTAAGCCTTGCATGGTTTCTACCAAGATGTCGAGGGGCAAAGGGTGGTTGAACCCTACTCCTGATTTGTCATATGGCATCTAGTATCTTGGTTGACAAAGAGTGTGCATTCCTTGTTTGTATCTGCCCAATCCATATCCATGCCAATTACATTGGTCTAGGTATTTCAAGGCAAAGTCTGGGTTGGACAAATAATCAACATTCTCAGCAAATGGCTCTTCATCCTCTTCCTATTATAGGTAGGGTTCCAGGCCATTCTCGAGGCCGTCTGATTTGGTAGGTAGCCTAAAGGGACAATAGTGCCAATGGGGAGGCGAGGTCTCCCCATGTCTTGCATGGATTTGAGTGTGGGTGTTGCCACAATGTTTTGCACTAGGTACTCTCCCAGGCCCGTATTGGCCATTTCAATGATAATTTTTGACGATTGAGGAGGAGGGAATGGGAGTTCTCCCTGAGTCCACTCCATGTTGGGTGAATCAGGTGTCTCGACTTTCATTTGGCTGGGCACCTCCTCGGTAGAGATGGTTGAGACTAATGGTGGTGCCTCCTCTAGGGGATTCTTCCCATTGTCCTTTGGTGTGGCCACCATAGGTGGCATTGTTGGTGAAGGGATAGACAATGAATATGGGCCTGGTCGGTTACTTGAGGGACTCAACAGCGAGGATGTAGGCAGAATTAGACCCTGCATGGACGAATTCAATTGAAAGTCCAAATGTGTCGATGGGAGGGTCGATTGTGGCATCAACTACACCGCATTGCAAAACTTAAAGGGATCTAAGTCTATTGAGACTACATGTACTTGCCCTTCATATGTGTATTTAAGGCATTGATGGGCTATCGAAGGGACACACTTCATGTCCCTGATCCAAGGTCAGCCTAGCAAGATATTGTAGGCCATCTCACCCTCAAGGATGCGACACAATGTAGGAATGGTCTTTTGTCCTACTTGGATAGGCAGGACAAATTGTGCCAACTGTCGAGCATAGCACGTCATTGAATGCTCGAAGAGTGTAAGTGGATGCCACAATGTGGGATGTTGGTAGCTTAAGGTGTTTTAATTTTGCTGTCGTGATTATGTTTCTGGATGAGCTAGTATCCAACAACACCTTCTTGAATGAAATCCCGTTGACCCACGCAATGGCGTGCAGGGGTGGATCCACCATATCACCAATCACCAGTTTTAGTTTGTCTTCCTTGAAGGTTATGACTAGTTCTGTGCACTGTTTCACATGTCCCACGAAGTTGTTGAAAGAATTGGCTTCATGGGGTTGTAGCTCAATGGCTTTGAGTATCTCCATCAGGGCCTCCTGATAGGGCGATGATTATTGGATGAGCTCATAAATGGAGAGCCTAGCCGACGTGGTCCTTAAACTTTGAGTAAGCTTAGTCCGAATCGTGGCCACTGGTCTAGGCAGGGGAGGTTGTGTAGGGCATTGTGGGGGTTGTGATATTGATGGAACATTTCTTGTAGCTGCAGTGGGTGCAGTCTTGTTTGGGTATCTTTTGTTCTGTGTCACGATGCTTATCATCCCCACGTACCCTTGCATGGGGCAATTTTGTGTTACCTAATTTATTTGTAAAGTCTTTGCCTACGTGTCATGGGTAGGTAGGGGGTCTTTGAAGACTTCCATCTATTGGTTGCTCAGCGCTACAGGATTATCCATCGCGAGCGTTTTGTTGTCTATCAAGTCTTGTACCAAGTTTTTGAATTTCCAACAACTAAAGATGTCATGTCCTTTCTTACGATGGAATATACAATATAAATATTCCTTACAGCCTTTGGGTTTTGGAACATTGGGGTCTATGGGTCAACTTTTCAACAAGCTTATCAGGTTTGCCACGAACAAGCGGTCAAACAAGGAGTCTCTAGACTCCGTGAACTATGTGAATTGTCGCTTAGGGTGATGCTGCTGATTTTGCTCTTGTTTGTGGTTTTATTTTTCATAGTTAGTAAGAGGAATTGCCTGATAATTAGCCTTTAGGGGCTATGTCATTTGTGCAGGTGGGGGTATAGTTATGGTAACCTGATTGACCGTGGCAGGTTTCAGTTGCGTGGGCCCAGTTTTGGCATTTTTGGTTCATTATTTCTTGTGTGGCTTGGCAATATTATCGTCTTGAATTTTGATCTCCTTAATTATCCTGGCTTGCGCTAGGGCTTCTTATAGGGTGGCATATTGCTACAGCTGCAATAGCATGGAGATCAACCTTATGCAACTCTTTGAAAACATCTGAGTCATGTCGGCCATGGGAGGGAGGTAAGGTAGCTTTGAAAGTAATGTCCTCCTCTGATTCCCATAAGTGGATATGGTCTCATCATCATACTGATTAAGGCCAGCTAGGTCGCTTAAGGATACCTTCTTCTTGGTGTTGAAGGTGAAACATTCAAGGAACGCGTCCACTATCTAGTCTAGATTGTTGATGCTATGATTCGGCAATTGGGTAAACCAATCCGAGGAAGGGCCTGTGAATGTGGTTATAAAAATTCTTAGAATCAATGCATCATTGTCCTAAATGCTAAAGCATTGACTCAGGAACCTTGTTACGTGCTCTTCGGCATCCTCATACCCTTTGAAAATTTCCAATTGAGGTATTTTGAAGTGGTCAAGGTATGGGGGTGCCGAAACTAAAGGATGCACAGGGTGACTACGGAGCTGGCATAAGGTGGGCTTTTGGGACCCTAAAGTCTTGGTCTCTACAGAGTCTAAGCATTCTAACAACACTTTTTATGCATCAAAGGATTTGATTTCCTCTTATTTGGTTTGTTCCCATTGTGAATTGCAAGGAACTTGAGGCTTATGGAGGGGTAGCCGGGTAGCGCCCCACTACCTTGGTAGGGCATTTCAGCCCGCTCTTCTTCTTGCTTAAATTCCTCATAGGCTTCTTGGGGAGTTTCTGGGCATGACCTATAAACATGGATGGGTGCTCGAGGAAGGTGCCCATCATTGGTTCTAGGGGTGGCCTCCCGCTCAGGTCTCGAAGGTCTTGGAGGTAACACTTGATAAGGTCATGGAGACCTATCTTGCACTAAGGGGTTGTGCCTCTCATAAATTTCTATCCTATGTGTACGAAGGGTTGGAATAATCTCATGCGTAGTGTTCTGGATCAACTCATCTGTCTGGCGCTAAATGCACTCTTTGTTAAGATGATACAATTGCTCTAATTATTGTTGATCTTGCCTAAGCTACATGATTTGCGCTTGGTGGACGACATGTTTGCCAAATGCCAAGTTGATTTGTTCTATCATCCTAGGCCTAGGAGGCCTAGATGCCTCCCCTACATATCTATATCAGTCACGGTGATCCGAGATCTCTATGGGTCACTTTCCTCTATCAAGGTTAGCAGTATTCACCTGAGGCTCTGGCCTCAATAGGTGATCTTGATAGTTAGCTGGTGTGGAGGCACATTTCTCCCACATTATGTATTGCTCTTGAGGAATATACTGGTTTTCCTCATGCTCCCTCTTGTACATGTGAAAGGGACGGGAGGAGTTGGCTCACCCAGTCTGAAGAGCCTTGTGCTCTAGATTTGGCCTATTAGTTCTAATAGTAATGAGGGGTAGAGGAGGGATGATATAATCATGTTGTCCCTCCTTATGAACCAGATGCTGCTCTAACGCTTCATTGTGCAGCAACCACTCATAATGAGTGTCTAAGGGAGCCTTCCCATGTATGTACTCCTCCTGAGAGGGTCTGTGTTGAATGGGAGTGCCCCTCAAAGGGGTGCCTCTATAGTCCTTTTCTATAGTGGCATAGTGTGGACCACATTGTGGGTCAGGCTGCCAAGGTGGTATAACCAAGTCCTTGGGGCTATAACGGAGGTGACTTGTGCCTCCTTGTACACTTTTCGCAACTTCTACCCATGATTGGGCTTGGCTACGGGTATACACCATGGTGGTGGTCTTTCCAAAAAGATATGTGTACTTTTATCTCCTTTATAAAATTTTTTATGCTATACCAAACAAAAGGGGACCACACAAACAAAGAAATGATTATCTCATTTACATATTAAATGTGTGCCCTAGATTTGGTCTAATGTGTTTGATTTTTGTTGTGTGAATCTCGTAAAAGGAAACTTTGTTATACATGAAAAATGAGGACTCTTGCATCTCCAAAATGGTCGCTCCTTCAATATACCATTGCTAGGACGTTATACCGAACCTCACAATATACCCACCCTTACGTGAGGGAAACTATTGGTACGTGAGAGCAGAATAGTACGTGGAACATAGGCGATATGAAAGGGGGATCGCTTTATTTTTGACACCTACCATATAAGACTTATACTCATGCATGAGGAATCACCCCCATTACACTTGGTTAGCTTTCATCAAGATTTACATCTAGCAACAGTTGCGATCAGGGTAAATGTATGCAAAATCCAAGCCAAGGTGGTGATGAAATCCACCGTTGATCTTGATCAAGTGTTGGGGTATTAAGACCAACTCCTTGATCTTAATTTTATTAGGTGGTGTGTGTGTGGATCCTTTTAATCATGTAAAGAAAGAAAACATATAGAAAAATATGATTTTCACTAATGCAATGCTTTAAAGTACATTTTATCTTTCAGAAACAATTAGCAACAAGAAGGAAATCACAAAACCTACCTAGAACTGACACCTATGATGAGGACTTGCCATTGGTGCAAGTATCATGCATGCAAACCAGAAAAGAATGCATTCCTAATCAAGTTCCTTTAATTTAAGTTACTCTATTTTTTCCTTTTTATTTTTTATTGCAATAAAGCAAAGAAAACAGGAATCTGCAAAAACAAAAAATAGAACAACATAGAGAATATTCAAAAATCCTACCTCTTCTCTATCCAAACCAGATGCCTCTGAGTTTCTGCTCAAAAACTGCACAAAGCTGTAATAATCCCAAGGTGGGATGAATAGCAGGTCTATATTCATCATAGGGTGGGATGAATACATATTCGTCCCAGGGTGGCACGAATTCCAAGTTTGTATTCGTCATAGGGTGGCACGAGTAGCAGTCCAACGCCCGAAGGATTAACACCTGCAAGGAAAACCATAAAAAATTGGATCAAAAACCTAATATTAATAGTAGGGGATAGGGCCCCACTGTGATCACCACTAAAATATGAATGTGGAGCGACGATGTACCAGTTTATTGATGCAAATGCAACAGATATGAGGTGCGGATTCTAAGTCCTACGAATGCTATGAATAAATGCATGTAGGAAATAAAGCATAAATGACACAAGATGTAAGCAACAAAAAGCAAGGCATTTTTTATTAATGTTTCTTTCAATCTGGTTATAATGCATCCCCCACTCTAGGGCTTAGAACGTTTGATACAGTTCGTTACATCAACCGATGGTATGCTTCCAATGTCTTTTGCATGCCCACATTCAAAATGGGTGGGCCAAACGTTGTCGTCGCTTGCATCCATATGTTCATGGTTATTTTTTGCCCCTCCAATGTTCTTGGTGGTGAGATCCTACACTCTGAGAAACAACAAACAGTTAATAGCATTTGCGAATATCAAGAAAACATGCAATCCCCAAAGCCTCCGACTAGTAAGTACATAAAATAGTAAAATGATGGTCAAAACATGTCATAATGAATTTTTTTTTGATAGAAATATAAAGACATCATCAGGGACCCATTGCAAAAATAAAAGTCAGGAAATCATGCATAGATTTCTAATCGCTCTGGGGTGGGACGATTAGGATTATCACAAAACGTGCAAGAGCGACATAGCAAATGTCCTGCCCATAGGCATCCAAAACTACTAAAAACTTGGGGTTAGGCTAAAAGGAGAATTTTGGGATGACCTAGAAGGTCAGATTTGGTAGATTCTACCCAAATTGTCCTATATTTGAAAGCGCTCCCTGTATGTTAGTAAACGCGTAAAATGATAAAAACACGGTCAAATCAAGTCAGAATGGCATGAAACTTGAACTGCAACATAAGTGAATCAAATACAACATTATGAAAAAATAACAATAGAGAAATAAACCATATATTTCTAATCACTTGGGGGTGGGGCGATTAGGACTACAGTAGTGCGGGGGGCACTTGGGGGCAGGACACCCACCGTTTAGGGCTTGGTTTTGGCACAAATCCAAGTGGTATGGGTCCAAAACATCCTAGGGGGTTGTGTCTGCAAATTTTGTGGGGTATTGTGGCCGATTGCTTGGGTTTTGGGTCGAGATTGCGTTCCTAGTGTTCACCCGATAACCTCTCTTCCAAAAGAGAAATTAGCAATGTAGGAAGCACAAAGGGGAATGGGGGTACAATTTGGTAGCACTCCATTGCTCCAAATGCTCCAGCTCTATTCTTTTTTGAGGGGAGAGGCTCACCCTTTTATAGACCTCAAGGGTATCCATTGAATGCGCATGCGAGGGTGCCACTTGGCTCACCATGCCTTTCTTGGGGGAGAGAAGATTCCTCCCTAATTTAGGGCATCCATGATCAAGGCATGCTTGAATGAAGTCCCTATATCTGATTTGAAATCGTTCCTCACAATTGCATGCCTTGAAGGTGAAGTTGAGTGGCGGATTTGGGTTGCCATTTGTCAAGGCTTGACTTTTTGCCAGTCAAACCTGCTATTCGCCCCACCCTGGAGCGATTGCTACTAATCATCCCAGGGTGGGGCGAATAGGATTTTAATCATCCCAGGGTGGGACGAATAGGGATCATAGTGCTTAAAAGGTGCCAAATTGACCTCTAACCTTTCAAAACTAATTTTGGAGTGGTTAGGACCACTGTTTAACCTTTGGAGGCTGCCCTAGGGAGTATGTATGCCAATTCGGTCAGTGCTTGTAGTCACATAATCAGATTGGTACTATTTTGGTGTCTACAGCTTGACCCCAAGGCCAAGCTTGTTAAGCAAAAGCTGAGAAAGATGCATCCAATAGTGGCCCTAATGGTTAAATATGAGCTACAAAAGCTGTTGGATGCCACGTTCATCATTTTTGTAGACTATCCACCATGGCTATCCAACATGGTTCCCGTAAAGGAGCTCGACAGGAGGATTCACATTTGCACCAATTTTCAAGACCTAAACAAAGCAAGTCCTAAGGATGATTTTTATTTACCAAGCATCGATGCCCTAGTAGATGCCACAATGGGCCATGAAATGTTATCCCTTATGGATGATTTCTTTAGGTACAATCAGATTCGTATCAACCCATAGAACCAGCTCAAAACGACGTTCACAACACCTTGGGGAACATTTTGCTATAGGGTCATGCCTTTTGGCCTTGAAAACACTGGTGTCACCTACCAACATGCCATGACATACATATTCCATGACTACATGCATAAGATTGTAGAATATTACATGGATGACTTATTGGCTAAATATTTTTTATACCATGAGCATATCTATGTCCTCCGCAAAGTCCTTGATCACCTTATTGAGCATAACATGAGACTGAACCCCAAGAAGTGTGTCTTCGATGTCACATCTAGAAAAATCTTGGGATTTATATTTTCTAAATGAGGCATCAAAGTGGACCCTAACAAGGTCAAGGCCATCCGCGAGATGCATTCCCTGACTACCATCAAGCAGCTTCGAAGCCTCCAGGGTAAGATCACGTCCATAAAATGCTTCATAGCATAATTGTCATACAAGTGTCAACCCATGAACAAGTTAATTCACAAGGGGGTTGCATTCCATTAGGATGACGAGTGTCAAGAGGCCTTTGATGCAATAAAGTAGTATATGGCTTCGTTGCTAGTATTGGCCCTACCTAGACCATGAGTGTTGTTTTGCTTATACATCTCAACCACTGAGATTGCATTGGGCACTATGTTAACCCAAAACAATGAGCTACATAGGGAACATACTACTTACTATCTTAGACGCACCTTGGTCAGCTATGAGATCAAGTACACATACGTTGATAAGTTATGCCTAGTGGTGGTTTTTGCCACTAAGAAGCTATGCCATTACATGCTTAGCTATACCATGTATGTTATATCTAAAGAGAATCCATTTCGATATATGATGAGCCGCACTTGCCATAATAGTCGCACAACAAAATGGATCATGTTGTTGACGGAGTTCGACCTGGAATTTATTGGAAAAAAATAAATTAAGGGTCAAGTCATCATAGATCAAATCGAAGAGGCTCCTCTCTAGGATGATCAGCCTCTTAGCATGGAGCTTCTCGATGATGGAGTCTTCCAAATATTAGAATCACCTGATTTTGACGAGCCTAAGTCGTAGGTAGATATGATCTTGTTTTTTGATGGCTCCAAATACGAGCAAGGGGGTGGCATAGGGATCATATTTTTCACATTACATGGGGATCCCATACCCTTGTCATTTAAACTTGATTTCTCGTGCACCAACAACAATGTCGAGTACGAAGCCCTGCTCATAGGTCTTAAAATGGCTATCGCCATGAAAATCACCAAGCTTAACATATTTGGTGACTCTTTGCTCATTGTTAACCAGGTCAAAGGGATATACCAATGCAAGTGCCTAGTTTTGCAAGACTACAAAGCCCTTGTGGATAAATTCTTGGTAAGGTTCGAATGGTATGACATCGAGGCACTCCCTTGATCATCTAATAATTTTATGGATACGATGGCCTCCCTAGGGTCCTTGATCCCAAAAAAACCTACTAATGAGATGACAAACATTCAGGTCAAAATGCTCTTGTAGTCTACGGTTGAGCGTGAGAACACTCTGGCCATGCCAAAAGTCCACTTGATTCAAATTGAACCTCATCAAGAGAGATTCTTGCACATTCATGAGCACTTGAACCATACCTATTGGGGGACTCTATTCCCTCAAGCCCATTTTAATAGTATTACGACACTATTTTTAAAAGTTCTTTCCCACTCAGCATTTGCTCGAGATGAATTTCAAGAGGGATAGGCAGTTCATGCAATCGATGCTTCCTCACAACAAGACTGGTCTGCACAAGTCAGGGAGTATATAAAACTGGGTAATCTTCCTCCTAGATTATCGCATTCTACTAAAATAAAATTCAAATGAAAGGTGATAAAATATGTCTTGCTAGGAGACATTCTGTATCATCGAAGCTATGAAGGAATCCTCCTTCGTTTCTTAGAGCATCAAGATTTAGCTTGGGTAATTACCCAAGAACATGATGGTACTATAGACACCAAAACAACACCAATCTGATTATGTGACTACAAGCACTGACTAAATTGGCATACATACCCCCTAAGGCAGCCTCCAGAGGTTAAATAGTGGTCCTAACCACTCCCAAATCAGTTTTGGAAGGTCAGAGGTTAGTTTTGCACCTTTTAAGCACTTTTCTCCCTATTCATCCCACCTTGGGATGATTAGAATCCTATTCGTCCCACCCCAGGACGATTAGAAGCAATCGCTCTAGGGTGGGACGATTAGCAGGTTTGACTGGAAAAAAATCAAACCTTGACAAATGGCAGCCTAGATCTGCCACCTAACTTCACCTTCAGGGCATGCAATTGTGAGGAATGGTTTCAAATCAGAGAGAGACTTCAGTCAAGCCTGCATTGATCATGGAGGCCTCATTCAAGGAGGCTCTAAATCAGGGAGGAATCTTCTCTCCCCCCAAAAGGGCATGGTGATCCAAGTGGCACCCTCGCATGCGCATTCAAAGGAGACCCTTAGGTCTATAAAAAGGTGAGCCTCCTCACCCCAAAATGTAACAGAGCTCAAACATTTGGAGCAACGAAGTGCTGTCGAACTACACCCCCATTCCTCTTTGTGCTTCCTACATCCCTAATTTCTCTTTTGGAAGAGAGGTTATCGGGTGAACACTAGGAATGCAATCCAAACCCAAAACCCAAGCAATCGGCCATAATCCCACCCCAAAATCATTGACACAACCCCCTAGGAGGTTTTGGACCCATCCCACTTGGATTGGTGTCAAAACTAGGCCCTAAACGGTGGGCGTCCCACCCCCGGGCGCCCCTTCGAACTGCTATAGTCCTAATCGCCCCACCTCGAAGTGATTAGAAATCTATGCATGATTTATTTACTATTATTTTTGCATTATCCTTTATTTAATGTACTTATGCTACTATCCAAGTTTCATTGCTCTCTAACATGATTTGACTTGGTTTTTGTCACTTTTATGCGTTTACTAACCTGCAAGGAGCATTGTCAGATACATGATGACTGGGGTAGAATATGCAAAATATTAACTTCTAGGTCATCTCAAAATGCTATTTTTAGTCTAACCACAAGTTTGTAGGAGTTTTGGAGGCCTCTAGATGGGACATTTGTAGGGTCACTTTTTGCAATTTTTGCTACAGTCCCTAGCGTCCCACCCCGAGGTGATTAGAAATTTATGCATGGTTTCCTTACTATTATTTTTTCAATATGTCCCTAATGATATCATAATGCTTATAATAAAGTTTCATTGCATTCTGACATTATTTGACTATAGTTTTATCATTTTTATGTGTTGACTAGCTCGCAGGGTGCCTATGTCACATACAAGAAAATATGGGTAGGATAGTCAGATTCTGAGCATTTGGGTAGTCTTAAAATCACATATAATGCCTAACCCATGAGTTTAAAGTGATTTGGATGAGCGTAGGTGGGACATTGGAGCACTCACCTTGGAGAGGCCCTCGACGGGAAAATGCGCATAATAGGGCCGTTTGACGCTGCTTCGACACAAAATTAGGTGATAAAAACTATAGATGTTGTCCTTTACATTCATAAGTCATTCTGTAATTGATCTATCAACCTTATCATTGATATTACACAATCGCCCGCTGGAGGCATTGGGGATTGCATGTTTTTCTAGATACGCATATGCTATTAACAATTTGTTGTCTTTCTGTGCATAGGATCTCACTACCAGGAATACTAGAGGAGCAAAAAGGAATTATGAACACATGGACATAAGCAACGACAACCTTTAGCCCGTAAACTTCTAATGTGGGCACGCGAAAGACACTGGAAGCGTACCGTTCGATCTTGGAAGCGCGACTTCATCCATACATCCATTGATGTAAAAAATTGTATCACATGTTTTGAGACCTAGAGGAGGGACATTTTGTAATTGGATTAAAAGCAATATCAATAAAAGAGGCCCTGCTTTGTTTGCTTACATCTTGTTTCTGCGTCATTTCCTTCATTCATTAGTAGGACTTAGCATCTGTATCTAATTTTTGTTTGCATCATATTGGTACACTGTCATTCTATGTCACTTTAAATGGTGATCATGGTGGGACCCTATCCCCTATTGTTAGGGTCAAGTTTTTGACCCAGATTTTATGGTTTTTCTTTGTAGGTGTTTCTCATTCGGGCACTAGACTGCTACTCGTGTCACCCCGAGATGAATGCATATTCATCCTACCCTGTGACGAATGCAAAACTACTATTCATCCCACCCTGGTATGATTAGAAATCTATACATTTTCTGACCAAAAACTCAGAGGCATCTGGTTTGGACAGAGAAGAGGTAGGCCTTCTGAACATCCTTTTTGTTTTTCTACTTTTTGTTTCTGCAAATTTTTGCTTTCTTTGCTTTATTTTCAAACACTTGCATAGAAAGGTTAAGTAGTTTGTTTTCCTTTCTTGCAATAAAAATAAAAATAAAAAACATAGAGTAAATTAAATGGAAGGAACTTGATTAGGAATGCATTCTTCTCTAGTTTTCTTGCATGATACTTGCACAAGTGGCAAGTCCTCATAATAGGTTTCAGTTCTAGGTAGGTTTTGTGATTTCCTTTTTTCTACTAATGGTTTCTGAAAGATAAAACGTACTTTAAAGCATTGCATTAGTGAAAACCATCTTTTGTTGTATGTTTTCTTTCTTTAAATAATTAAAAGGAACCACACACACCACCTAATAAAGTTAACATCAAGGAGTTTGTCTTAATAACCCAACACTTGATCAAGACCAACGATGGATTTCATCACCACTTTGGCTTGGATTTTGCATACATATACCCTGATCGCGACTGTTGCTAGACGTAAATCCTAATGAAAGTTGACCAAGTGTAGCGAGGGTGATTCCTCGTGCATGAGGATAAGTCTTCTATGGTAGGTGTCAAAAATAGAGCGATCCCCCTTCCATATCGCCTATGTTCCACTTATTGTTCTACTCTCGCATACCAATAGTTTCCCTCACGTAAGGGTAGGTATATTGAGAGGTTCGGTATAACATCCTAGCAATGGTATATTGAAGGGGTGACCATTTTTGGAGATACAAGAGCCCTCATTATGAATGTATAACAAAGTTTTCTTTACAAGAGTTACATAACAAAAATCAAACACACTGAACTAGATCTAGGGCACACATTTAATATGTAAATGAGATAATCATTTCTTTGTTTGTGTGGTCCCCTTTTGTTTGGTATAGCATAAAAATTATAAAGGAGATAAAAATACACGTATCTTTTTAGAAAAAAACCACCACCATGGTGTATACCCGTATCCAAGCCCAATCATGGGTAGAAGCTATGAAAAGTATGCAAGGAGGCACAAGTCGCCTCTGTTATAGCCCCAAGGACTTGGTTATATCACCTTGGCAGCATGACCCACGACATAGTCCACACTATGCCACTACAGAAAAGGACTATAGAGGCAATCCTTTGAGGGGCACTCCCATTCAACACAGACCCTCTCAAGAGGAGTACACACATGGGAAGGCCCCCTTAGACACTCATTATGAGTGGCCACTGTGTGATGAAATGCTAGAGCAACATAGGGTTCATAAGGAGGGGCTACATGACTATATCATTCCCCATCCACCCCTCATTACTTTTAGAACTAATATGCCAAATCTAGAGCGCAAGGATCTTCAGATAGGGCGAGCCAACTCTGCCCGTCCCTTTCACATATACGAAAGGGAGCACGAGGAAAACTAGTATATTCCTCAAGAGCAATACATCGCATGGGACCAATGCATCTTCGCACCTGCTAATTATCAAGATCACCCATTGAGGCCAGATCCTTGGGTGAATGCTACTAACCTCAATAGAGGAAAGCGACCCATAGAGATCTCAAATCACCATGACTAAGATAGATATGTAGGGGAGGCATCTAGGCCTCCTAGACCTAGGACGATGGAACAAATCGACTTGGCATTTGCCAAACAGATCACCCGCCAAGCGTAAATCATGTAGCTTAGGCAAGATCAATAGCAGTTAGAGCAATTGTATCATCTTAACAAAGAGCACATTCAATGCCAGATAGATGAGTTGCTCTAGAACACTATGCATGAGAGGATTCCAACCCCTCACATGCATAGGACAGAAATTTATGAGATGCACACCCCTTAGTACGAGACAAGTCTCCACGAACTTATCAAGCATTGCCTCCAAGACCTCTGAGACCTGAGCGGGAGGTCACCCCTAGAACCAATGATGGGCACCTTCCTCGGGCACCCATCCATGTTTATAGGTCATGCCCAAAAACTCCTCAAGAGGCCTATGAGGAATTTGAGCGAGAAGAAGAGCGGGCTGAAATGCCCTACCAAGGCAGGGGGAGTGCTATCCGGATAACCCTCCATAGGCCTCAAGTTCTTCGTAATTCATAATTGTAACAAACCAAAGAAGAGGAAATCAAATCCTTTGATGCATACAAAGCACTACTAGAGTGCTTAGATTCTATGGAGACTAAGACTTTGGGGCCCCAAAATCCCACCTTACGCCAGCTCCACAGTCACCCTATACATCCTTTAGTACCGACACCCCCATACCCCGACCACTTCAAAATGCCTCAATTGGCAAGTTTTAGAGGGGATGAGGATGCCCAAGTGCACGTAACAAGGTTCCTGAGTCAATGCTTTAGCATTTAGGACAATGATGCATTGCTTATGAGAATGTTTATAACCACGTTCACAGGCCCTGCCTCAGATTGGTTTACCCAATTTCCGAAGCATAGCATCAACAATCTAGACCAGCTAGTGGATGCGTTCCTTGAACATTTTGCCTTCAACACCAAGAAGAAGGCATCCTTAAATGACCTAGCTAGCCTTAAGTAGTATGATGATGAGACCATGGTTGCTTATGGGAATCGATGGAGGACATTACTTTCAAAGCTACCTTACCTCCCTCCCATGGCCGACTTGACTCAAATGTTTTCAAAGAGTTTCTTAAGGTCGATCTCCATGCTATTGCAGCTACAGAAATATACCACCCTCGAAGAAGCCTTGGTGCAAGCCAGAATAATTGAGGAGATCAAAATATAAGACGGCGAGATTGCTAAGCCATGCAAGAAAGAGTGGCCCAAAAATGCTAAAATTGGGCCCACACAACCGAAACCCGCTATGGTCAATCAGGTTACCATAGCTATACCAAATCCTGCACAAATGACACAGCCCCCAAAGGCTAATTATCAGGAAGTTCCTCTTGATAACTATGAAAAGTAAAATCATAAACAAGAGCAAAATCGACAACATCGCCCTAGGTGACAATTCACACAATTCATGTAGTCTAGAGACTCCTCGTTTGATCGCTTGTTCATGAAAAACTTCATAAACTTGCTGAAAAGTCGACCCATAGACCCCAACACACCAAAACCAAATGGCTATAGGGAAGACTTATATTGTAGATTTCATTGATAGAAAGCACACAAGATCTCCACTTGTTGGAAATTCAAAAACTTAGTGCAGGACTTGATAGACAACAAAACGCTCGCGGTAGATAATCTCGTAGCGCTGAGAAACCAACATATGGAGGTCTTCAAAGACCCCATGCCTACCCATGATGCACAGGCAAATACTTTACAAGTGAATGAGGTGACACAAAATTGCCCCATGCAAGGATATGTAGGGATGATAAGCATCGTGACATGGAACAAAAGGTACCCAAACACGACTACACCCACTGAAGCTACCAAAAATGTCCCGTCAACATCACAACCTCCACAACACCCTATGCAACCTCCCTCACCTAGACCAGTGGCCATGATTAAGACTAAACTTACTCAAAGTTTAAAGACCACTTCGGCTAGTCTCTCCATTTATGAGCTCATCCAACAATCACCGCCCCATCAAGAGGCCCTGATAAAGATACTCAAAGCAATTGAGCTACAACCCCACGAAGCCAATTCTTTCAATAATTTCATGGGACATGTGAAACAGTGCACAAAACTAGTCATAACATTCAAGGAAGACGAACTAAAATTGGTGACTAGTGATATGGTGGATCCACCCCTGCATGCCATTACATGGGTCAACAGGATTCCATTCAAGAGGGTGTTTTTGGACACTGGCTCATCCAACAACATAATCACGACAGTGACATTAAAACACCTTAAGCTACCAACATCCCACATTGTGGCATCCACTTACACTCTTCGAGCATTCAACGACGCGTTATGCTTGATGGTTGGCACAATTGTCCTACCCATCCAAGTAGGACAAAAGACCATTCCTACGTTGTGTCACATCCTTGAGGGTGAGATGGCCTACAATATCTTGCTAGGCCGGCCTTGGATCAGGGACATGAAGTGTGTCCCTTCGATAGCCCATCAATGCCTCAAGAACACATATGAAGGGCAAGTACATGTAGTCCCAGCAGACTTAGAGCCCTTTAAGTTTTGCAATGTGGTGCAGCTGATACCACAATCGACCCTCCCATTGACACATTTGGACTTTTAATTGAATCCGTCCACACAGGGTCCGATTCTACCTACATCCTCATTGTTGAGTCCCTCAACTCACCAACCCGGCCCTTCTTCATCGTTTGTTCCTCCACCAATGGTGCCACCTACAGTGGCCATACCAAAGGACAACGGGAAGAAGCCCCTAGAGGAGGTACCACCATCAGTCTCAACCATCTCTACCAAAGAGGTGCCTAGCCGAGTGGAAGTCGAGACACCTGGTTCACCCAACATGGAGTGGACTCAGGGAGAACTCCCATTCCCTCCCCCTCAACTGCCAATGATTACCATTGAGATGGCCAATACGGGCTTGGGGGAGTACCTTATGTGGAACGTTGTGGCAACACCCATGCTTGAATCTATGCAAGACATGGGGAGACCTTGCCTCCCCATAGGCACTATCGTCCCTTTAGGTTACCCGCAAAATCAGACCAATTTTGTATATTGGGGCCTCAAGAACGGCATTGAATCCTACCTACAAGATGAAGAGGACAAAGAGCCATTTTCTAAGAATATTGACTATTTTTCCAACCCAAAATTTGCCTTGAAATACTTAGACCAACGTAATTGGCATGGACATGGATTGGGTAGATACAAACAAGGAATGCACATTCTTTGTCAATCGAGATACTATATGCCATATGATAAATCAGGAGTAGGTTTCAACCACCCTTTTCCCCTCGATGTCTTGGTAGAAACCATGCAAATCTTAGGTCTAGGCAACAGGGATGGGTTGGCACAAGATCCATATGCCAATCCCAACACTACATACACATTGGGGAATTATTTCCCATTGTTAACAACAAACCTTGTTGACCTCAATAGCCCCTCCCCTTTGATCGAGGAAGGGGAAAGTTTAAGAAGTAACCTCTAAGAGGGATATGAACAAAATCAAGGGGGGTCTTCTGAATATGAGTCAGGTTATAAGGTAGCACCTTGGGACCCTTTTGAGTCTGATAGCAATCACTCACAGGTGACACCCATTGACGACTATTAGGAGGACTTCATGGCAATGTTCCCCTTTAATGTTCTAATCAAGAAATTGCCACCTCTAGAGAATCCAGCCCTCTCGTAGAGAGTGAAACAACCCATAATGGGCCAAATCAACTTGATTGAACAAAACAAGCCTCCCATGCTAGCCATAAGACCAAGTGATCAAGAAACGCCTAGTGGGAGGCTATACCAGCTAGAGGGGCAAATAGTTTTCAAAGCCAATGAAGGCCTATGGATCTCCAATAATGACTATGAGTATGAGATTGAGATGGCATATCTCAACCATATGAGGCAATAGGAATACCCCATAGACATCGATGATATGTTTGAACATGTAAATATGGGACCAAGGCATAGGTGGCATTTAAACCAAGTGATTCATCCACCACTTCGGGCATAAAGGGAGAATCTCCCACCTAGAGACCTTATAGGGCCATTAGTGCCTAGGGTAGACCCTGTCCTTATATATGCACATAGGGCCGATCATTTTGTGCCAGTACCCATAGAGCCATATTTGGGGTACAAGGATCACAAAGGATGTCAGAATCAACACCCACGCGATAATGGAGACCAAATTCAATCCATCAACATGATCTCCATTGATTTAACCACCCCCATCCACAATCCAACCGATCCAACATGACCATTGTATCTAGACCTAGATGCCATAGATTGGGATTGCACTAACTCACCACCATCCCCATCAGAGTATTGGCCTTGCAGTGAGATGTTCCATTTCACCCCAGGACAGACTCAGGATATCTTCCATGTTGAAGAGGAACCCGACGTTCCCAACGTAGGTCTAAATTCAGCAAATGATATCCACCTGATCCCAACTCCACACTAGTTGGAGGACGGATCCCACATGTCAGTCGAAGAAATGATTGACGTAGACATCGGTTCTGATCTAATGAATCTACAAATCATCAAGCTAGGGGTAAGTCTATCCCCCAAAGAGCAAGCCAATTACATTGCCCTTATCAAAGAGAAGAAGGAGGTTTTTGCATGGTCCTACAAAGACATGTTGGGGCTAGACCCATAGCTAGTCACGCATAATCTAACACTTGATCCGATAGTCAATCCAGTCAAGCAAAAGCTACATAAGATGCACCCAACAGTGGCCTTAATGGTCAAATACGAGCTACAAAAGCTATTGGATGCACAGTTTGTCATCTGCATAGATTACCCACCATGGTTGTCCAACATGGTACCCATCAAAAAGCTTGACGGGAGGATTCACATATGCACCAATTTTCGAGATTTAAACAAAGCGAGTCCCAAAGATGATTTCCCCTTGCCTAGCATTGACACATTGGTAGACGCTACAATAGGCCACGAAATGCTCTCCCTCATGGATGGTTTCTCGGGATACAACCAGATTTGTATCAATCTCGATGATCAACTAAAAATGGCGTTCACGATACCTTGGGGGACATTTTTTTATAAGGTCATGCCCTTTGGCCTTAAAAATGTTGGCGCCACCTACCAACCTACGATGACATACATCTTCCATGATCACATGCATAAAACTTTGGAAGATTATATGGATGATCTATTGGCCAAATATCTTTTGTGCCAAAATCATCTCGATGACCTACGCAAGATCCTTGATCGCCTCATCGAACACAAGGTTAGGCTAAACCCCAAGAAGTGCGTATTTGGCGTCACATATGGAAAACTCTTGGGTTTCATAGTCTCAAAATGAGGCATCAAGGTAGATCCAAATAAATTCAAGGTAATCCTTGAAATGCTTCCCCCAACCACCATCAAGCAGCTCAGAAGCTTGTAGGGTAAGGTCATGTCGATCAAGTGCTTCATAGCATAGTTATCTGACAAGTGTCGACCCATGAATAAATTATTGCACAAGGGGGTAGCATTTCATTGGGATGACGAGTGCTAGTCAACCTTCGATGATATCAAACAATACTTGGCTTTGCTGCCAATATTAGCACCACCTAGACCAGGAGTGCCATTCTATTTATACATCTCAGCTACTGAGGTGGCACTGGATGCCATGCTAGCCCAAAAAAATGAATTACATAAACAACAGGCTAATTATTATCTTAGCCACACCCTAGTCAGTTATGAACTTAACTATGCATACGTTGAGAAGCTATACTTGGCGATGGTATTTGCCACCAAAAAGCTATGCCATTACATGCTAAGCAATACGACGTATGTTGTGTCTAAGGAGAATCCATTGTGGTACATGATGAGTCATACTTATCATAGTAGTCGTACAACAAAATGGATCATGTTGTTGACGGAGTTTGACATCGAATTCATTGGACAAAAGTCCATCAAAGGTCAAGTCATTGTCGATCAACTAGTAGAGGCTCCTCTCGAAGACGATTAGCCTCTGACCATAGAGCTACCCGATGATGGGGTCTTCCATGTCTCAAAATTGCCAAATTCTGATGATCCTGAGTCATAGGCCGACATAACCTTATTTTTTGATGGTTTTAAATGTGAGCAAAGGGGTGGCACGGGAATCGTGTTTTTCACACCGCAAGGGGCTCCAATGCCTTTATCATTTAAACTTGATTTCATGTGCACCAATAACAATGTTGAATACAAAGCCTTGCTCATAGGTCTTCAGAAAACCCTCACCATGAACATCAAATGCTTGAATATCTTTGGTGATTCGATGTTAATTGTCAACCAAGTCAAAGGGGTATTCCAATGTAAATACCTAGTTCTGCAGGCCTACAAAGCCCTTGTGGATAAATTCCTGGAAAATATTGAATGGTACGACATCGAGGCACTCCCTCGATCATCGAATCATTTTGCGGACACTATGGCCTCTTTGGGGTCACTGATCCTATAAGACATTTTCAATGAGATGATAACCATTCAAGTCAAAATGTTATCGCAATCCATGATGGAGCATGCAAGCTCTGACATAACACCAAGAATCCACCTGATCCAGATTGAACCATCTCAAAATAGGTTCTCTCAAATCCATGATAGTCTAAATCATGCCAACTAGGGGTCTTTGTTCTCTCCAACCCTTATTAATAGCAACACAACACTATTTTTATAAGTTCTCTCCCGCTCAGATTTTGGTAGGGATGAACTTCAAGAGGGATCGATCGTTCATACCATCGAGGTTTCTAATCAATAGGATTGGTACACACCCATAAGAGACTATCTCAAGTTGGGTAGCCTCCCACTTGGATTGTTGCACGCTACGAAAAGATCATTCAAATAGAAAGCAACAAAACATGTCTTGCTAGGAGATATTTTGTACCGTCAGAGCTACGAAGGGATCCTCCTCCATTGCTTGGAGTAACAGGAGTCCACTTGGGCGATCACCCAAGTGCACAATGGTACATGATATGGCCACTTCAGTGGTATGGCCATCGCAAAGCGCATTCTTCACATGGGCTATTATTGGCCATATTTAGAGCGATATTGTTGCTCATATGTGCAGAAGTGTGTGAAGTGTCAACACCATGCTAACTTGACACACGTACCTTCTTAGGCCTTATAGCCGATCCAATCGGCTTGGCCATTTTCATAGTGGGGCTTAGATCTCATCGAAAAGATCTCCCCTACATCGTCAGGTCATCACACATTTATCATAACGACCATAGAGTACTTCACTAAGTGGGTGGAAGCAATTTCGCTTACCTCTAAGACTGGGCCCCGCATTGTGGAGTTTATTTTACATAACATCATATGTTATTTTGGTATTCCATCCAAGATCATCTCGGATAATGGGACGTCATTTAAGAACAAATATGTGCGTGCTTTGACAATAAAGTACAAAATTTAGCACAATTTTTTGACACCTTATTATCCACAGGAAAATGGAGAAGCAGAGGCATCAAACAAAATTCTAGTCACCATCCTTAAAAATATGGTCGTAGATAGTCATAAGGATTAGCACATCCAAATACCACTTGCCCTGTGGTCTTATCGCACTAGCATTCAGATGCCCACTAGGGCAACTCCATTTTTGCTAGTGTACGACTCCGAGGCAATCATGCCTCTCGAGTTGGAAATACCCTCCCTGTGCATATCAATGCAAGAGTTCATCGATGATGACATTGCATGGTAGGCCCGGTTAGACCAGCTTACGTTACTCGATGAACGACATGTCAATGCTCTCGAGCATTTACGTATCTATCAAGAGTGACTTAAGAAAGCATACAACACGAAAGTTCACCTAAGGGACTTTTAGGTTGGTGACTTGGTCTTAAAAGAGAACCAACAAAATTCTAACTTGCCACCCCATTTAAGGGATAAGTTCACAGAAAATTGGTTAGGTCCCTATGTAATCAATAGTAAAATAGTACCTGGAACATACCGACTCGCCTCTCTTGAAGGAATCAAGGAACTAGAACCCTTGAACGTCATTCATTTGAGGCCATTCAACATTTAGAGAGCCATGGCCCACTCCAAAAGCCCCAAGGATTCCCCATTTTGATTAAAGCCCCAAGGATTCTCGCAATCACTTGGTCACCCAAAACACCCCAAAGGTATCCATAATCCCTTTGGTCAAACCAAAAACCCCAAGGGTTCCCGCAACCCCTTGGTCACCAAAAAATACCCCAAAGGTATCCATAATCCCTTTGGTCAAACCAAAATCCCCAAGGGTTCTCACCACCGCTTGGTCACCCAAAATGCCCCAAAGGTATCTATAATCCCTTTTTTCAAACCCAAAATCTCTAAGGGTTCCCACAATCGCTTGGTCAACCCCAAAACTCCCAAAGGTATCCATAACCCCTTTGGTCAAACCAAAAGCCCCAAGGATTCTCGCAATCGCTTGGTCAACCAAAAAAACCCCAAAGGTATCTATAATCCCTTTGGTCAAACCAAAAGCCCCAAGGGTTCCCACCATCGCTTGGTCACCCAAAATGCCCCAAAGGTATCTATAATCCCTTTGGTCAAAACCTCCAAGGATACGTAAGAATCACTTGGTCCACACCCATGCAAGTTAAATCATCCATAATGAATATTCAAAAACAACAAATAATCAAAAATAACAAAAAATAGCATCTCACTTTCATGCCTAATCTTAAAAGTTAAAACACAAAAAAAGAAGGAGTTGCATTAGGCATCGCATACATACATTGCATATTTGCTGGTCATACATGTCAAACGCACCATAGATTGTAATTACTTGGCAATTCCATCATTTTCCACATTCAATCCATTTTGTAAAATATCCATCAAGAATAATGCCCTTCGCATTTTTGCCATATCATAGTCATTTGTCTTCTAATGTCTTTAGGGTTTTTCGTCATTCAGCTATCTTTAGATTTCTAGTCAACTACTGTACAAAGTCAGATCGATTTTTACAAGGTAGAGTTTTACTTGGATCATGCCTTGTTACATAGCATCCCAACATAATCTTAAAACACATAAAAATTCCCAAGTTGTGTGAACAAAAGATGAAACCTACAAAGTAGTCTAGGGTACCATAAGTGAAATGTTATCCTGCTCATCCCCCTATGAGAATGGTTTAAGAATGTTGAGAATTGACAAAAGGACAAGCTCTTACCCATCCAATTCCCCACAATAAATAGTGGTTTTCACCACTATCAAAAATTCCAAACACCTTTGATCCCCAAATTCGTAAGGATTCGTACTACATGCCCTTGAGAAGGATGGGTAGTCATCCCCAAGGCCTAAAAGATCAATGCCATTCCAAAGAAAAAATCCCAAAAGTCCCCCATCAAAAATTCCAAACACCTTTGATCCCCAAAGTCGTAAGGATTCTTACTACATGCCCTTGAGAAGGATGGGTAGTCATCCCCAAGGCCTAAAAGGATCAATGCCATTCACGAAGCAAAATCCCAAAAGTCCACCATCAAAAATCCCAAAACACCTTTGATCCCCAAAGTCATAAGGATTCGTACTACACATCCCTGAGAAGGATGGGTAGTCATCCCCAAGGCCAAAAGGATCAATGCCATTCACAAGCCAAAAACCCACAAGCTCAACTTTGAAATCAAAATTCAAAATCTCAATCCTCAAAAGGCAACAATAAAAAAATAATAATAACAGTGGTTATCACCACTACTCAAACCCCTTGATCAAGAAAAAAAAAAAAGAAGAGAAAAATAAACAGTGATTTTCATCACTACAATGAGAGCAAGTATCCCAACAAATTGAACAACCGAAAGACGCCTGAGCTTGAATCCCTAGAATTCTTAGCATTTGAAAAACCATTTAGGTGATCCTCATTACGGGTTTGGTGGATAGCCTACCTGGAAATGGCGGTATCCTAAACGCATGACGATACATCTATCACATTAGCTTTGCGTGTGTGTAGACCAATGTTTGCATGTGGATGAGCTAGCTTATGGTATCATAGATTGCATCGTAGATTAATCCTACTACATACAACAAAGGAGTTAGTGGATCTAATTAGGTGATCCTCAGTACAGGTTTGGTGGACAGCCTACCTGGCACTGGCGGTATCCTTATGAATACCACATAAACGAACTCAATCGCACACACAGGGATGTGAAATAACTTGGTCAAACTCAAGTCTGATTCGTACCTTATTCGAAAGTCTTGTAAGATAATGTACAATCTTGATTAGTTAGTTAAAGCATCTAAGTCTCAAAAAAATCTTAACTACATTCTAAAACAATTGTTGTACATTTCATTACTTACATCACCATCAGAAAATACAAAACAAAAATTACAAATGCAAAGTTATTCCATAAAGCAATCACATAGTAAAAAAATCCAATAAATTCTGTACAGTCTACGGTGCCACCGCCTGCATACCAAAAAATCATTCCATCCATTCCATATGCATACATCTATATCATATAGTTAAAATCATCCGTAGTCATAATAGCATATGTATACATCAACATAAATAAATGTGCATAAAAGAACAATAAACTATGAAAAGCATATAATCAAACCAAAAAGAGTCATGTATATATATCAAGTTAAAATGCCCTCAGGCTACAATAAGTAGGTCCTTTGACCTCACAAAAACAAAAAATTCAAAATCCCCAAAGCCTAGGGAATCGGCCACCATGATCACGCAGGATCAGTGTGACTGGAACTGCCCCTAGTAGTATGGGTCCTATGGGACCTCTCAGGTGGTTGTTGCTAGCCCTCAAACCCTGACCACCAACACTACCCTCACCTAGCCGCTTGTGACGAGATGATGCAGATTTCTCAGTCTCACTACCTCTCGTATGACACGACGAGCCACGTCCATTGAGCATAGGGAACTATCCACCGAGGTGGACAACCTCTGTCTCTAACTCTATCCGGTATTGACCCCACTCCATATCTCGTTGGTGATACATAGCCAGTGTGTTATCTCACTGTACCAACTAAGTTCGTAGGAGATCCCTCTCCTATGTTATCTCCACTAAAGAATCTCTATGCTCCTCCTCCCGTCTCTATAGGAGACCCTCCAATCGTGCTATCTCAACATGAAGCCCAGCCTTCGCATCCCTTGAGACAGCCTGAGGCATGGGCACCTCTGGGATAGCCTGCTACTCTGGCACCCATTGCTCCGGGACATCTTGTACATCTGATTGCTTTGAAACCTCCAAATCGTCTCCATCATCAGTGAAGTCATCAACCTCCATCATGTCAACATCATCAAGCAAAGCCCCCCAACCCTCCATCGATGCCTCTGCACCCCCACCTCCTGCTACTGTCGTATCCACGCCTCCTAGAGGCCCCTCACCCTGCCATCACTGCATAATCCACCATCGGTCATACTCTGTAGTTACCCCAAAATCGTCCACATCAGGTAAATCAATAACTGCATCAGACCCCTCACCCAACGGCTCAATGATAGGCCATACTAGGGTCCTCTCATCACTGTGATGCTGATAGATCAAGGGATCACTAGGCAATCCTTGGAGCACCCCAAAATCCCGTTATCACCTGAACGTATGGAAAGTACTCTTGTTATGTCCTGTGCCACCCAATCAACCATCTACCCCTATGCACATGTCAGAGCCACTCTTCAGCCTCATGCCAGGATGGACAGTCCTGGTACGACCACCAGAGCACCTACCCTGACATTAGACGAGAGAAGGCATCAGTATAGTGACCTACGTCACCTGCCCGTCATCGACTCTATCCATGCTCCTTTGATCGTCGCCATAAATTGGCATATCCAATCTCCCAATCCACCATCTCACCTTGGGTGGTCCAAGGCAATCCCTACGGCTGCTCCACAGCTATGTGTTGCCACCCCCAGCACTGCAAGAGATAGCTACACCCAATCCCCTTTCGCTTTTAGTAATGGACCTCGTACAACTCATCGTACAACTATGCCAATAACATTTGACCCCATCTCATAATTAGTGGAGTTGATGTAGAACACTCCACCAATGTGAAAACCAACTCAAGCAGGTTCCAAGGGAACCTTGCACCTGAGGAGTTAGGAAGTAGCATATTGGAAATGAGGGCCATGAGCAAAGCATGCCTCACCCCTAATACACCCTTCTCCAGCCACCATCACACTAGAATACTGCCTATCTAGCAGTCAGCCTCTACTCTCTCCACAACCCTCTCCACCCCCTATCCATTGCCAAACCAAAACACCATGTCAATACCGCTGTCCACTGGTCATGGTGGGTCATCCAGATAGGCAGCCCATCTATCGAAATCCACAAAATATGATACACATCCTCCAGAGTAATAGTCATCTCCCCTATTGGGAGATGAAAAGTGTTTGTGCAAGGATCCCACAGATTGATCAAGGTAGTCAAATATGCTCGATCCCCCACCATAGGCTCCAGACGCGTCACATGCTTGAGCCCAAGGGCATCAAGCCACTCCCAATCCCCAACTGTAAGGGCATCCCGGGCATCAGAGAAAACTGTCGGTCGATGGTACCGACTCTTCACCACATAAAAAAACAAAATAAAACAAAACAAAAAGGGATATTAAGTACATACTTAATATAAACAGAATCATTAAAATAAAACTGTACAAAAAAACAAGCTACAATTTACAATTGTACAGCACAAGTAGAACATAAAAAGTACAGAAAAAAAGTACAACAAAAGTATAGAAATATTAAAATAAAACTATACAACAACGACAGCAGACATGAAAATAACTATACAATCAACATAAAACAACAAAAATCATATTAGGGTTTCAACCTTAATATGAACAAAATATATATATATATATATATATATATATATATATATATATATATATATTAGGGTTTCAACCTTAATATGGCAAAATATATATATATATATATATATATATAAGGGTTTCAACCTTTTTTTTTTAATTTGTGGAAAACATCCCAAAAGGGATGCCACTTTCGGGTAAGACCCAAGGAGGCAAAGGTATCCATTCCACCAAAAACGCCCAAGACTCGGACCTGGCCTACCACCTTTGACATACTCAAGGAGCAAACAAACACACAAAACCAAATTAAAAAAAGTAAATAACAAAAAAAATAATAAAATAAAATAAAAAACATGCTCCTTGAGTGTGTCAAAACAAAAAGCACAACCAAACACGCACAATAAGATAAAAAAAACCACAACACAAACCACATAGAAAAACACAAGAACCACATAAAAAAACACAAACAAGACAAAAACAACAGCACACTACAAAGACATAACCCAAAAAAACATGAAAAATAAACACAACCAAAACCTAAAAAATAAAATAAAAATAAAAATAAAAATAAAAATAAAAACAACCAACAACAAACAATAAAAAAAAATAAAAAACATAGAAAACACTCACACATAATGAAATAACACAAACAAAGAGAAACCCAAGAACAAGAACGAAAAAAACACAAGAACAATAACAAAAAACATAAAAAAAAAAAAACAACAGAAACACAAGAAAAACAAAAAACAACATAAAGAACACAAAAACAAAACAAAACAAAAGAACCCACCCACTTTAAAAAACTAAACAAAGAAGACAAAAGAAAAAAAATGAACAAAACAATGACCTATCTAGACCAGAAGACTATTAATGCAAGAATCAACAAAGGAAACAAAATAAAGAATAGAATGAGCTAGGGAACTAAAAAAACTGAATGAACCAAAGAGAAAAAAAAAAAAAACAAGAAGAAACTAGGTACCTTCAGAACTGGAGCCATCCAAAGAAATGATAGAAAGAAGAGCTTCCCTAATTTGAGAAGCCCACCATATAGGAGGGTGGCCATAACAAGTAAGATCACCTTTGTCCAAAGCCCAATTAGCTAAAGCATGAACACTCTTGTTTTGATCTCTGACCACATGATTGTAATCAACTTTCAAAAATCCCATCTGGATTAATTGAATATTCTCAATAATTCTTTTTATTCTCCAATCCACCTTTTGATTCTTAGAAGGAGTCTTCAAGAGATTAATCATAAGTTGAGAGTCAGACTCAACTAACACCTTTTCCCATCCAACCTTAGTAGCCTCTTGAAGGCCTCTAAGGATACCATACCCCTCAACAAGGTTATTGGAAAGAATACCCAAATTCTCAGCAAAAGTAAAATCCAGGGAGCCATCTGAAAGTCTACCAATTCCTCCCACACTGGCTTTTCTAGGGTTCCCTCTAGAGGCTCCATCAGTATTGACTTTTCCAAAATCCTTAGGAGGAGGTTGCCAATTTCTAGTCCTATCCATCTTACTAATACTCACATTCCCTTTAAGTTGGTTGCCCTTAGAAGGTTTAACCTTCAATCTTTGCATCACTTGATCCCATCTTTGGTGGGAGTTTTGGGGGTGATTAAGGAGTTGATGGACTGATTCAACTAAGTTGGCTATGGTATTTTTCCAAATATAGTGAATATCCTTCCTATCTTGATTAAAAATTTGGTTGTTCCTTTCATTCCAAATATTCCAAAGAAGAATGGTAGAACCCATCCAAACTAACTAGCCTAATAAAATGATCAACACCCTCTTGATTAGGCCAATCCCTCCAAAGTCGTTCAAAAGTGAAAAAATTGGACCACTTGTAAGCCAAGTAAAGTTGCCATTCTCCTCCATAGCTCAGAGGCTAAAGTACACTCAATAAAAAGATGGTTGATATTTTCTACATTCTTTTCACACATTTCACATCTAAAAGGGCCATGAAAACCACGCTTCATAAGTTGCTCACCAAGTAAGAACCCTACGATGCAATAAAATCCAATTAAAGAACCTCACCTTAGGCCAGAGCTTTTGAGCCCACAATTGAGAAAATATGTTAGAAGAATGGTTGGGATTATTATGGCATAAGGTCAAATAACCTTGAGCAACTGAATACTCACCCTTAGTAGTGTTGTTCCATCCAAAACAATATTTTTCATGGGACCAAGAGAGGGATCTCATATGAAGGATGCCTTGGATATCTTGTCTTTGCATTTCTAGGATTTGAATAGGCCAGTCCTCAATAGGGATCCAATATCTACCAACCTTTGAATTACCAATATGGTACCAACAATAATTAGCCACCTTTATCCAATTAGCTCGGTGAAGCTCCTCCATCCAAGGCCTCCAATCGGGAAACTGAGTTATCAAAGGCTTGTGACCATCCCAAGAATCTATCCAAAAAATTTCATGTTGACTATTATGAATGATCCAAAATAATTTTTTCTTTATCAAATCCTCACCAGTCTTAAGAACTGCTAAAATGGGAGAACCTTTGGTAGGAAGTTGATAGCGAACAAGGTCTTCAGGACTTTTGTTCTTAGCATATTTAGCACGAAGATTATTGGCCCAAAGAGCATTGGGGTTATGCAACATCCTCCAATATAATTTAGCAGCTAAAGATTTGTTGTTATTAATTGAAGACCGGAATCCTAACCCCCCTTCACTCTTAGGAAGACATAAAGTATCCCATTTCACCAAGGCCCATTTTCTTTTCTCCTTAGGACCACTCCAAAGGAAACGATGACTGATTTGATCCAATTCTCGAAGAATAGCCTTTGGGATATTCAAAATGGAAGAAACATAAATAGGAATAGCTTGAAGGACTGATTTTACCAAGGTGATTCTACCCCAGAAGAAAGCCACTTGTTGGTCCACTTTCCAATTTTCTTCTTGACTTTGTCCAACAACCAATTCCAATATTTATTTTTCTGCCTTTTAATATTTATGGGAATACCTAAATAAGTGATTGGAAGAGAGGTCTTCTTATATCTTAATTTATCCAAGACCATGGATTCTTGTCTAGCAGAGTAGTGAAATAAAATAACTTTAGATTTGTCTTCATTGATCAACTGCCCAGTAGCCTTAGAAAAATAGCTAATGATTTTCTTAATATTAGAAGCTTCCTTAATTGTAGCTTTACCTAAAAGGGTAGAGTCATCCACAAATTGAAGATGAGAGATAGGTCTAGCTCCATGAGCAATGGTAACTCCCTCAAGGGTTTTTTTTTTCCCTCTTTTTGGTTATAGTCCTACCCAAGCATTCAACAAGAATGATGAATAAGTAAGGGGATAGTGGGTCACCTTGCCTCATACCTCTGGAAGCTGGGAAAGATTGAGAAGGCCTGCCATTGATAAGAAATAAGTAGGAAACTGAAGAGATACATCCCATAATCCAATCCATCCAATCCTTAGAGAAACCAAATTGCCTCAAAACTTTGATAAGGAAGTGCCAATCCACTCTGTCATAAGCTTTGGATAAGTCTAACCGGATGAACATAGAAGGAGAATTTTGCATATCCATGGAATGGATGGCTTCCTGAGAAAGAACTATCTCATCTACTATTTGACGTCCTTCCACATATCCCCCTTGCTCTGGGAAAATAATCTTATGCAAAAGAGGCTTCAACCTTTCTGCCATGATTTTAGTAATAATTTTGAGAAGAACATTACATAAAGCAATAGGTCTAAAAGCTGAGATATGATCAACCTCTTGAGCTTTTGGAACAAGAGTAATATAAGTTTTATTTATAACCTTAAAATTTTCTTTGGATTTCCTGGCTTCTTCCACCACCTCTAATAAATCAACATGAAGGATATCCCAGAACTCTTGGTAGAACTCAATAGGAAAACCATCAGGACTTGGGGTTTTCCATTTTTGCATTTTAAAAACTACTTGTTGAAGCTCATTGATAGTAACAGGAGTAGTCAAAATAGAGTTCTCCTCGAAGTGATAAGAGAAGGGATTGCTTGAAGAAAATTTTGTTGAGAATCTAAGTCAAGAGGAGTAGCAATAAAAATATTGGAAAAGTAATCAACAACAATAGAGTTCATGCCATCCCAAGTATAAACAACATCTCCAGAATCTGATTTTTAGGAAGAAATAAAGTTGTGAGATCTTCGAGCTAGAAGAGATTTGTGGAAGAAATTTGTGTTTCGATCTCCTTCTTTGAGCCATTGAATTCTAGATTTTTGCTTCCATAAGATTTCTTCTCTTTTTTCCCATTCCTCTAGTTGAGTTGTGAGTTTAATTTCATCTGCACTTCTCTTCTCTGTGAGGCCATCTAAACAGATTTTCTGATTCAAATTTTCAAGATGAGCAATAACTTCATGTTTTTTTTTATGAACATCCCCAAAATCTTTCCAGTTCCAAGTCTTGATTTTGGATTTAATGTATTGCAGTCTTTTGGCAAAACAGAACATCTTAGTCCCATGCCTAGTTTTACCTTCCTTCCACCATTGTTGCACACGAGGTCTAAAGGAAATGTCTCTAAGCCACATTAATTGAAAACAAAAAGGAGAGAAACTCACATTGGTTTTCCACATTTCTACCATGACTGGCCAATGATCCGAACCAACATTATTAAGAGTCTTCACTTTAGGAATGTGACCATGGATTAAGAAATTTTCAGAGAGCAAAAACCTATCCAATCTCTCCATTATACAAGCTAAGCCTTGCCTTCTGTTAGAACAAGTCATAAGGCCATTATCTGGTTGGATATCCACAAGATGGAGGTTTGCAATATATTCTCTCATGAGGTTAGTACTTTTGTCCAAATTTCTATTTCCCCCACTTTTCTCATCCAGAGAGGATGGTATTGAAATCTCCTCCGATCAAGATCCAAGCTTTAGGAAAATGAGAGATAATATGAGTAATATCCTTCCACTGTCTTCTTTTTTCCTCCAAAGAAGTCGGGGCATAAATAGTAATGCAAAGCATAATCTGGTTGGAATGTCTACTTTGAATAGCTATAGCCAAGAAACCCCAACTGCCAACCATATGGTGAATAACTACCTCTTTTGGGTCCCAAAGACAAGCAATGCCACCCGAAGTCCCTTGGGAACTGAGGGAAACCACTTTTCTAGCTAGCCAAATTTTACTGGCAATTAAGTCCATATCCTCCATTGACATCTTTGTTTCTTGAAGGAAAATAAGATGTGGATGATTTATCTGAATCATTCTTCTAATTTCATTTTGTTTTGAAAGAATCCCTTTGAGTCCTCTAATATTCCAAGTGATGATCTTCATTAATACCAGGGCTATAAATGTTGGGAAGGGCATTAATATTACCTTCCTCTACAAGCTTTTCACCTTCTTTTACAATATGATATTGATTGGTCTTGCGACCTACTTTTTGATTAGAATCCATCTTCAATTTTTTTTTCCCTATTTCTTGACTTATTCCAATTGAATCTGAGATGGCTTCTAACCTTGAAGAATGCTCATACACAACCAAAATTTTACTAGATGGTTCAATGGAGTCTATATTGGGACTTGCATTATTTGAAGTTTTGACATTTGAAATATTGTTTTTCTTGTGTAAATTTTCTCCCTTTTTTTTTCTCGTTGAAAACCTTTGATTTGTTGGTTTGTCTCTGAGTTCTTTGCTTCATATTTAAATTGTGTTTCTAAGATTTTAGTTTCCATTATTTCCTCTTCCTCACTTGGGACATCATTTGTGGAAAGGATTTCAAACATATTAGCAAATGACTTTGATTGATCCTTCATTACTGGTTTTTTCTGAGTGTTCTTCTTCTTAGGTATTTGGAAACCTGTTGAGTTTATATCTTCTTTCTTTTGATCAGGAATTTTATTTGGGCAAGCACTGGCCAAATGACCATATTCATGGCAAATTCTACAATGAAAAGGAATGTTATCTCCTTCCTCCCTTCCCCAATTGTATGGATTTTTTAGGTAGGGGTTTGTCAAAATCCATTAAAACACAAATTCGAGCATAAATAATATGTTCAAAATTTTGAGTACAATCAGCAGTCATCATAAAAGTTCCTAAAGAGTTTCCAATTGAAGAAAAAATAGTAGAATTCCAAAATTCAATAGGGAGGCCAAAGAGTCTAACCCACATGGGAGCTATAGAAGGCATCTCTTCTTCGGCTTTAAATTTAGTATGCCGGGGCTTCATGAAAATCCCTCGCCCTTCCAAAAACCAAGGACCCCCTTGAAAAGTTTTCTCTCTATCTTCATTGTTAGCAAATAAAACAAGAAAATAACCATTTGGATAAATAGAGATTTGTAACTCACCTTTAGTTTTCTAGCTTTTTGCAACCCAGAATTTGAAAGCAGATAGACTCGGACGAAAACCCACGAACCAAAAAATTAGTCCTATTTTTTCCAAATCTTCAATGCCAGTTTGAATGTTACCCATATCAAGCTTAACAATAGGAGTTCCATCAGCTGCTTTAAGACATCCTGACTCTATTTTCCTGGGATCAATATTAGGCATTCTTAGAGGTTTATGAGAAGCCCTAATATTGATATTAGCATTGGGTCAAGGTTGTCCACCACGAAGGGCATCCCTAAAATTCATTTTTGGGACTGAGTCTTCAAAATTCTTACCATTGATAGGGGTTTTCACAATAGAATTATTTTGTGGGTGCACCTTAGCACCAGATTCACTTGAGATATGAGCCATTTTTTGATCTTGAAAATTATTTCGTGGTCTCTTTAATCCTTGCCCTAGATGCCGTGGAAAGGTATGGTTTTCACTTTTCTTTTATGTAGCAAATTGGAAGTCGTTGTCACTCAAGGTCATAGTATGATCTATTGAAAGATAAATTTATAACCCATATTGTATCCCCTGCAACATTTACTACTAAAATATTGAGCATAAACCACAAAAATATTGGCCGCTAGGGCCCGAAGGCCCTAAAAACCAATCTCTGGAGCTGCTTGCACTCAACCTAGATGAAACCCTCGCATAGCCGCTTGCCAAATATATCGTTCACACATATGGATGCACTAGGATCTGTGTTGCTCCAAATGATATGAAAATTGGAGATATTCTAGGGTTTTTCAGGCATCTACCCTCAAAATTTCAGCTCAATCCGAGTTCGGATGAGTGAGATATGGTCAAAATGAGTTCAGCAGTTTGGGCAGTCCTGCCTTAATATGGCAAAAAAAAAAAAAATATTAGGGTTTCAACCTTAAAATGGCAAAAACAACATAAAACAAAAACATTTGGACTTTAAATACAAACACAAACAAAGTACAGGCAACAGTTGTGTACTAGGGTTTTGACCTTAATATACGAAAATTAACAAAGCAAATAAAGTTCCTATATTAGGTTTTCAACTTGATATACGAATGAAATCAAACCAACAAAAAAAAAAAAAAAATTAGGTTTTTTTAACCTTAAAAACAAAATAAATTAAACGAACATTTTATATGCGAGATTTAAATCCAACACACATGAATAACAGGCAGAGAGAAGGAACATCATACCGGTCTCGCCTCAGCTCCTCCACTCGATGATCCAGTTCTCGCACTCATGATGTCTATGAAATGCACTCCGCTATGCACACTCTCACTCCTCCTCCTCACTGTTCCAAATTGCCAAGAAAAAAATATTGCAGATGAGCCCAAAACCTAGTTTTGGTCCTTATATAGGCTGTTAGGCCTGTAATCGTTCCACCCTAGGATGAGTGCTCTAGTTAGCACTTGTACCATGATGGGATGATTACAAAATTGGTATTCATCCCACCCTAGGACAATTATAGAGCAAGAAATAAAGAAACAAAAACTGCATCAAAAAAATGCACCAAAAATAGCAATAAATCTGCCGAACAAAGGTGCCTTTGCACCTGACATTCATGGCATGAAAAACTATCATCAGGGTCACAAATACTCACTATCCTAGTCCCTAAGAAGGCTAGCATAGTTAGAATGCTCCACGGGAAGGAGGATTTTTGATAATTTCTACCCCAATCGACATTGCAAAAAGGGTCAAAACCCACCCAAAATAGGTTCGATGGTTGGAAAACTGCAATAAGCGTTCAATGAAAAAAATTGTAAGCACCCTAAAAAATGTCATCTTGGGTCAAGCGACTCGTCACTTTTCTCATTTTTGTTCATTCCCTCATCGATTCGTCGCTTGAGGGGGTAGTCACACTTAGTCACCAATCAACAAATACACACCCAATCAAGGAAATGACATGCATTCAAAGAATCATTGACAAAGATAATCACACTCCTGCTTGGGGTAGCAAACAAGCAATAATCACAGGCTAAAAAAACACTTGGCATTCTAGAAGCATGAAGACATGGTTCCTTGGACAAAAGGTTGCGCCCTTTGCCTATTCATGACTGAACAATGTCCAAGATCAAGTACACCTCACTAAAAAAGGTTACACTTGAGTTAAGCTCCTTAGCTCGTCAGAAGCAAGGATTCAAGAATGCGTGCCCTTTCCATACTTGGGGCATCAAAATTTGGTTAGGTTACTGAGAATCCCTAATCATTAAGTGCTTTGGTCATCTATTTTTGCTCATAACTATGCCACACACAGCGCATCCCAAAAAGGGGCATCTGTAGACACCAAAACAACACCAATCTAATTATGTGACTACAAGCACTGACCAAATTGGCATACATACCCCCTATGACACATCCAAAGGTTAAATAGTGGTCCTAACCACTCCCAAATCAGTTTTGGAAGGTTAGAGGTCAGTTTTGCACCTTTTAAGCACTTTGATCCCTATTCGTCCCACCCTGGGATGATTAGAATCCTATTCGTCCCACCCTGGGATGATTAGAATCCTATTCGTCCCACCCCGGGATGATTAGCAGCAATCGCTCTAGGGTGGGATGATTAGCAGGTTTGACTAGCAAAAAGTCAAACCTTGACAAATGGAAGCCCATATTCGCCAGCTAACTTCACCTTCAGGACATGCAATTGTGAGGAACGGTTTCAAATCAGAGAGAGACTTCAGTCAAGACTGCCCTGATCATGGAGGCCTCATTCAAGGAGGCTCTAAATCAGGGAGGAATATTCTCTCCCCCAAAAGGGAATGGTGAGCCAAGTGGCGCCATTGCATGCGCATTCAAAGGAGACCCTTAGTTATATAAAAAGGTGAGCCTCCTCACCCCAAAAGGAATAGAGTTGGAGCTTTTGGAGCAACGAAGTGCTGTCGAACTATACCCCCATTCCTCTTTTTGCTTCCTACATCCCTGATTTCTCTTTTTGAAGAGAGGTTATCGAGTTAACACTAGGAATGCAATCCAAACCCAAAACCCAAGCAATCGACCATAATACCACCCAAAACTCGTTGAAACAACCCCCTAGGAGGTTTTGGACCCATCCCACTTGGATTGGTGTCAAAACTAGGCCCTAAACGGTGGGCATCCCACCCCCGACCGCCCATCGAACTGTTGCAGTCCTAATCACCCGACCCCAGAGTGATTAGAAATTTGTGCATGATTTATTTACTATTAGTCATTTTGTAATTGATCTATCAACCTTATCACTGATATTCCAAAAGCGCCACCTGGAGGCCTTGGGGATTGCATGTTTCTCTAGATACGCATATGCCATTAATGATTTGTTGTCTTTATATGTGTAGGATATCACCATCAGGAATACCAGAGGGGTAGCAAGGAACGATGAACACATGGACACAAGCAATGGTAACCTTTAGCCCGCCCACTTCGAATGTGGGCATGCGAAAGATGCTGGAAGCGTATCGTCCGATCTTGGAAGCACGACTTCATCCATGCATCCATTGATGTAACAAATTGTATCACATTTTTTAAGCCCTAGAGGGGGGACATGTTGTAATCGGATTAAAAGTAATATCAATAAAAGAGGTCCTACTTTTTTTGCTTACATCTTGTTTCTACGTCATTTCCTTCATGCATTTGTAGGACTTAGCATCTGTATCTACTTTTTGTTTGCATCATATCGGTACGCTATCATTCTGCATCACTTTCAGGTACATGCGATGGCCATTTTAGTGGTATGGCCATCACAAAGTGCATTATTTTCATGGGCTATTATTGGCCAACTTTAGAGCGATATTTTTGCGTGTATGTGAAGAAGTGCATAAAGTATTAGCACCATGCTAACTTGACACACATACCTTCTCAGGCCTTACAACCGATCCAATAATCTTGGCCTATTTTGCAATGGGGGTTGGATTTAATCAAGAAAATTTCCCCTGCATCCTCGGGCTGTCATACATTTATAATTGCAGCTACTAAGTATTTTACAAAGTGGGTGGAAGCGACCCCCCTTACCACTACGACCGGACCCTGCATTGTGAAGTTCATATTGCACAATATCATTTGTCATTTTGGTATTCCATCCCAAGATAATTTTGGATAATGGTACGTCATTTAAGAATAAATATGTGCGTGATTTGATAACTAAGTTTAACATCCATCACAACTTTTCAACGCCATACTATCCACAAGCAAATGGGCAAGCAGAGGCTTCCAACAAAACATTGATTACCATTCTTAAGAAAAATGTTAAATAGAATCACACCGATTGGCACACACAAATACCCCTTGCTATATGGGCCTATCGCACTAGCATTCGGATGCCCACTGGGGCTACTCCATTTTCACTAGTGTATGGCACCGAGGCAATCATGCCTTTAGAGCTAGAAATCCCATCATTGCACATATCCATGCAAGAGTTCGTTGATGATTACACTATGCGGTAGGCTCACCTAGATCAGTTTACATTTCTTGATGAACACCGCATTAATTCTCTTGAGCACTTACACATATATCAAGAGTGACTTAAGAGAGCCTACAATATGAAAGTCCATCTTAGAGATTTTTAGGTTGGTGACCTCATTCTGAAAGAAAACCAACAAAATTCTAATTTTTTGCCCCATCTGAGGGATAAGTTTGCGGTAAACTAGTTAGGTTCATTTGTAATTACTAGTCAGATAGGACCCGAAACTTACGCCTAACCTCCCTTGAAGGAACCCAGGATATGGAACCCTTGAACATCCTTCATTTATGGCCTTTCCATGCTTAGAGTGCTGTGGCTCAACCTAAAATGCTCCTAGATGATCTATGACCATCTAGGTCACCCCAAAATTCTCCAAGGGTGTCTACAACCTGCTTGGTCAACCTAAAATACTCCTAAGCAGTCTATGACTATCTAGGTCAACCCAAAATGCTCCAAGAGTGTCTAAAACCCGCTTGGTCAACCTAAAATGCTCCTAGGTCGTCTATGACCATATAGGTCACCCCAAAATGCTCCAAGAGTGTCTACAACCTATATGGTCAACCTAAAATGCTCCTAGGTGGTCTATGACCGTCTAGGTCACCCTAAATGCTCCAAGGGGGCCTTTATCCCGTTTGGTCGACCCCAAATGCTCCTAGGTGGTCTATGACCATCTAGGTCACCAAAAAAGCCCCAAAGGCATTCATAAACCCTTTGGTCACCCCAAAATGCTCCAAGGGGGCCTTTAACTCGCTTGGTCGACCCCAAAATGCTCCAAGGGTGTCTTTAACTCGCTTGGTCGACCCCAAAATGCTCCTAGGCGGTCTATGACCCTCTAGGTCACCTCAAAAGCCCCAAAGGCATCCATAATCCCTTTGATCACCCCAAATGCTCCAATGACCCCCAATAAGCCCATTGGTCACATGTACATATATATAAATCAAAACAAAAATAAAAAACATCATATATATCAATAAAAAATACAAAAATATTGCATCGCATTGCATCATCAAACATCATCAAAACAACAAAAATACAAAAATGTCATATTGCATTTCATCACATTGCATCTCATTGCATTTTGTCATCATGTGCATTAGGCATACTCATTATGGCACTTTGCATTTTAGGGTTTCTCATACGTGTATAGCACTAAGACTGTATACTATTCATTATTCCAAAAACAATTATGTCAAAATCATTATCCACATAATTTTCGTTTTTCGCTTATCATGTTCACTTACATTTGACACTGGTCATAGTAGTGTCTGTTCCCATCACCTAGTCATTTGTTATAGAATGTACTTAGGGTTTTCAGTCACTCAGTCGTCGCTAGTTTTCTTTTCAGATTTGGTAGAAAGCTATCATGATTTTTAGGAGGTAGAGTCTTTCTTAGATTGTACCTTGTATACAAAAAATCCCAACATATTTACACACTAATAAATCCAAGTTTTGTGCAAGGAAATATGAAACCTACAAAGTGGTCTAGGTTTCTTTAAGTGAAAATGTTATCCTTCTCATCCCCCTGTGCAAATGGTTCAAGAATGCTGATAATTGGCAAAAGGACAAGCTCTTCCCTATCCAATTCCTCAAAATAAATAGTGGTTTTCACCACTATCAAAAATCCCAATTCCCAAGAAACCCCAAAATTTCAAAAGAAAAATCCCACAAAAAGCAAAAATCAAAAGCAAAATAAACAATGGTTATCACCACTCCCCAAATCCCTTGCTCAAAGAAAATAACATACAAAATAAATAGTGATTATAATCACTACCTTTGAGATTTGAACTTGAATCCTTGGAATTCTCGGCATTTGGACAACCATAAGGTGATCCTCATTACAAGTTTGGTGGATAGCCTATCTATCAATGATGATATCCTTATGCATGACGATATGTTTATCACATTAGCCTTTGGCATGTGTACAAACCAATATTTGCATGTGGATGAGTTAGCTTTTGGTAGCCCATACTACCTAGTGGATAGCCTATCTAAAAATGGTGATCCTATCGAGTGCAAACCTAGGATCATGAAATTCATAGGGTGATCCTCATTCTAGGGCTGGTGGATAGCCTATCTAAAAATGGTGGTATCTTTATGCATCTCACAGGAATGAACTCACTTTCACACACAGGGATATGAAGTATCTTTGTCACCCTAGCAGATTCGTACCTTGTCAAAAAGTCTTTCATAGTCAGTATACAATCTTTGATCAAGTTCTCTTGAATTTTTGAGTCTCATGAAAACCTCATATACATTCTCTAACATCTCATTTCACTTATTCCATTCTATCACATTGCAATAATACATTTCCATATATCCATTACACAAAAATAGTACAAAATAGAAACAAAAGGAATTACTACATTTTATACAGTCTATGGTGCTAACATAGTGTGACAAATCCTTAGTCACAATTCATTTTATCAATAAATCAAATTACCCATATCATTGTGCATCCATACATATAGATAGCAAGCGAACTAAAAATACATCCATATCTTCCTACATGGTAAGCTTCAATCAAAATTGCATCACATCAAATAATAAAAGCATACATATGCATACATGGTAAAGCATCCATCAACATGCCATCATATCACAAAAGCATCCATATGCATACGTCATAAGCATTTAACACACCATCATAAATCACATAACAATATCCATCTACATCCATCATAAGTTATGAGTGGCTATCTGACACATATTTCTATACTAGAATTGTTTTATTGTTACAATTATATGATGATTATGATATTTTTTATATGAATTATTATTGAATAAAGTGTGATTTATTAAGAAATTTGATTAATTACAGTAATCTAATAAATGTGTTTGATTTATACCAAATTTGTCCGAGTCTTGAGGAAAATACAGGAAAAAGTATTGATGATTGATAAAGGGATTGCAACACTTTGGAGTGCGCCTCGGATGAGAAGAAGGACCAAGGATAAAGGCAGAACTCTGTGACAACAATAGCTGACCCAATTACTAATATATATTACTGAAGTATATTACCAAAGGTAATTACTGAAGGATGTTTTACCAACAGTTACCAAAGGATAATAAAGGCTGTTGACTTACATGCCACAAATATTTTCACTTAGAAAAATATTTCATACTATCCATGAGAATATTTCAGTTGAGAGAAGTGGTTATTTTCTTAATAAAGTTTGTAATCAGATTATTATGAGAAGTTTTAGATATAGACGCAAGACTGTTAGACCTTCCTTGGAATATAGGACATAAGGTCCCAATGTATATCTTGTGAATCATTCAAAATAATATTGTCTTGTTGGGTTTGTTTGTAGGATGCAACTTGGACCAGTCAAAATATTTATCAAATCCAAGTAGGAAGATGTAGTATGTTAGGTTTGGATTATTTTGGTTGATGCATAGTTATCGCATCAGAAAGTCCACAAAATTTGCATGACAAAATATGTGGAGAAATACTGTTTGGAATTGTATTAGTTACAGTATAAATTACATAGGAGAGACCTTGAAAAGTCTCTCTATCTGCTATCTTTTGGAAAAATACAAGAAATTATTGTTCTAAGTTTACAATTTTGAAGAAATGCGCCAACATGTACAACTGAATCTCCAATAATAAAAGTAGCATTTTGTTCTTCATAAATGGTAATTTGTATCAATTTCATGTGTTGTTTGATTTTTGTTATGTAAATTGTGTTTATCTTTTCACCTGCATTTACAAAATAGACATAATGTTAGTATTAGTTATAAAATCTAGTTACTGAGATAAAGTAAACTAGGGTAGAAAGACTTACACTGTCATATAGGAGGCAGGGCCCACTCTTATAGACAGTCCCTGAGCTCTCACCCCTATAATAGGTTGGGATTAGTTAGCTTAAATTAAACTGCATTTCAAATTATATAAAATAAGATAGATTGCACGAGGATCCTCACAAATAAATTAAATCATGTTATAAACAAATTAGTTTACAAACAATTAAATACATCAATAAATCAATTCATTAGTAAAGGTAAATTATCATTACATGATTTTATCATACCTTGCACCATTTATTTTTGCACCAAATTTAATTATGTTTATTACTTTCCTATACACATGAAACCTAAAAAATAAACTTGATCTAAGCTTAGTATTAATCCCCACAGTATAATCTATACAAGATTCGTACTCTTTAAATCTAACCTTGATTTCCCTCGGATTGATAAAATTAAATGTAAGCTCTACAGCTGATCAATAAACATTTAACACACCATCATAAATCAAATACATACATTGCATCCATATCATAAAACAATAATCGAGACATATGATGACCATAACAAAATCTCATATATATATATATATATGGGGTAAAAATATACATCATAGTTTCCAAAAATGCCCGTAGGCTACAATAAAGTGGATCCTCAAACCTCACCAATATCAGAAGGTAAAACTCCAAAAATAATCCCATGAGTATCCATCACCATGGTCATGTAGGATCGATGCTACGACTCGCACTACCACCCATAGTTTGGGTCCGTTGTGATCCCCCATGGCTGCTACCACCAGCCCTATCAGTCCTCCACCTAGAATAAGACTGCATTGTCTTGCTCTACCGAGTATGGTGTGACCCACTGGTCTCCCCATCATCAAGTTGATGCCCTCTAAGGTGTACTATATTCATATCCAATCGATCCAGATATGTCTGTCTCCATTGCTCCTGTGTTTGGTACATATCCACCATTGACTACAACCACAACACCTCCACCCGTAGCCTCTCTACCTCCCTAATGCTGGATTCTTCCTACCTAGGACCCTGTGCTCTCAGTTGTGCCTATAGGGAGGATATCTCAGCCTAATCCTCCTATTCCTGGATCCATAGGAGATCCATCTCCTGTCTAACCCTGCTCAACTAAGCCTATAGCTTCAGATATCGGTTACCCTGTGGACCCTATTGCACCTGCACCCCCTAATCCTCAGCCTCCCCATCATCGCCCTGATATCCCAAGTCTAGGAGATCTACCTGCTCATATGCCTACTGTTGATGCCCATGTGGCTCACCCATCTCTACCTGGTCATCCTCTAGGACATCCTCCATCACCTCATTTCCTACCCTAGTTGCCTCACCCACTAGGCCCTCTACACATCACCACTGGTGCATAATCCACCATGAGTCATACTCCTTTGTAGTATCGACATCGTCCACATTAGGAACATCTACTATAGGATCTGCCTCCTCACCCACATCCTCCACTACTAGCCGGTTCAGTGTCCTCTCATCCCTATAGTGCCAATATAATACTGGATCCCCAGGCAATCCCTGCCATAGTATAAACTATCGTATGACATGAGCAAAAGGGAAATACTCTTGCTCAGTCCCATGCCTCGCAATTAGCTATCTATCCTGCCTCACCCATCAAAGCTACTCTCCAACATCCACCCAATCTGAACAGTCCCTATATAGTCACCACATCACCTGCCCTATCTCTAGTCATGAAAATGTAGCATAGTGCTCCACATCACCTACATGATGATGAATTTTCCATCTCTCCTATGCCCTCTACCATAGGATACCATACCCTATATCCTTGTTAGCTAACTGCCCCCGGGTCATCCACGGTAGTCCCTGTGGCCACCTCACAACTATGTGCTACCATCCCAGCACTGCAATAAGAAATTGCATCCTAAGCCCTTCCATTGACAGCAGCAGATCTCATACAAATCATCATAGAGTTGTGCTAGTAGGGTAGACCCCCAAGCCATCACCAAAGACTCCTCCTTGGTGCATCCTGCTAGGGCATACACCAGCTCTAACAGGTTCCAAGGGAACCTGGCTCCTAAGGAATCATGGAGGAGCATATTAGAGATGAGGGTCATTAGTAGTGCATGCCTCACCCCCAATACCCCCTTCTCATACCAGAACCCCACCAGTATCCCTCCATTTTGGTAGTCTAACTTCATCGCATCTGCATCCTCGCCAAAGTACCTCATCAGCACTAAGCCTCTTTGGTTGTGGTGCATCGAGTGGATCGGTCATCCCTCTATAGGAATTCATAGAATTCGACAGACATTCTCTAGCATCACCATCATCTCCCTCGTGGATAGGTGGAAGGTGTTGGTGCGTGAGTCCCACAGGTTAATAAGAGCGGTCATATACGCTCGGTAACCTATCACAAGCTCCAACTGGATAACCTGCTTGAGTCCCATGACGTCAAGCCACTCCCAGTAAACCTCAGTCAAGGCATATCGGGTGGTCTCGAAGAGCTTCGGTGTGTGGTATTGAATCTTCACCACCTGGTAAAAACAACAAAAAAATATAGAAAAAGTAATAAGTAGGCATTCGCCATGCTTCAAAAATGGCCTCAAAATGGCCCAAAAAAAGAAAATAAATGCACAACTAATCTATTACATCAATATAATTGCACAAAAACATAAACAAAATATAAAAATTAAAAATCTGGCATATTCCCTTTACATTAGGTTTAATTACCCATCCCGTAATGTGATGTGCCTAAAAAAAATACAAAATTAAAAAGTTCGGTATATTACATCTACATTAGGTTTAATTACACATCCGATAATGTAATATACCTCAAAAACAAAACAAAGTCAAAAGTACAATGTATTCCAGTTAAATTAGGGTTAATCATCTATTATGAACAAATCAAATAACAACAAAACAAAACTACAATTTTAAAAGCAAAAATAACAAGGTAGTTGAGTTAGCACATACCCGCATAGCATCGACTCCTCCACTGGATGCCTTTGTTTGCTAACTCATGGTGAAAATGGGGAGATTTCGACAACGCTTCACTACGGAAAAATCACTCTCCTCCTCCTCACCTCTCAAATATCCAAAGAAAACATGCAATAATGAGCCCAAAACTCGCATTTGAGGTTTATATAGGCTTGCAACAATTCTATTCATCCTAGGGTGGGATGAACGCACTTTTTTTTGTTCATCCCACCTTGGGATGAATAAAAAATTTGTATTCGTCCCACCTTAGGATGAATACAAAATTTGTAGGTTAAAACAACTTAAAATGCACCAAAAAGGGTCCAAAACCCCCAAAAAAATAGCTACATTTTGGTCAACTTTTTGCATAAGTCAAGAGGAAAATAATAATACTCCTGGATGCTCAAAAAGGACCTTAATTCAATCCCTAAGAAGGCCAGTATTACTGGACCACCCTACGAGAATAAGGTTTTCCATTCCTTTCCTCCAGGAAGCACCTTAGAAAAGGGTCCAAAAACCCACCAAAAACCCACTAAAAACAAGTCAAATCTGATGGAATTCTTTCAAGGTCAATATGGAATGCAAAATATTCATGGATGCATGGAAAGTTACTACTTCACTCCCCAAGAAGGCCCTTGTGGCTGGACCACCCCACGGGAATGAAGTTTTCAACTCTTTGCTTCCAAGAAACCTCCATAGCATCATCAAAATCCTTTCAAAACTATGCCATTTTTCAATGGATACACCTGAAGGTAACCTTAACAAAAGTCATTTGGGTCAAGCGACTCGTCACTTTTCTCACTAGTCATTCCATCATCGACTCATCACTTGATAGGGTAGTCATACTTAGTTAAAAATCAACAAGCACACACTCAATCAAGAAAATTACATTTGTTCAACGAATCATTGACAAAGACAATCACACTCCTACTTGGGGAAGCAAATAAGCACAAAACAACAATTAAATCGCTTAACATTGTTGACATCATGGAATCATAGGCCTCGCCTCTTCATGATAGAACAATTTTCAAGCTCAAACAAATTCCTTAGCTCATCGAAAGCAAGGATTCAAGAACGTATGCTCTTTCCAAGATTTGGGCATTTAAAGTTGGTTAGGTTATTGAGTAACCCTAATCAATGAACATTTTAGTTATCTATTTTTACTCGGTGATGTGCTGCACACAATGCATCCCAAAAAAGGGCATCTGGAGACATTAAAATTTGGTCAATCTGATTATGCTACCTAATGTAACTACTAAAATGACATACCTAGGCCCCTAGGGCAGCCCTCAGCAGGTATACAATGGTTCTAACCACTCCGTGCAAGGTTTTGGAAGGTTTCAAGCCACTTTTAGGACCTTTTTGGCACCTTTTTTCTATTCATCCCACCTTGGGATGAATACAAATTCTATTCATCCCACCCTGGAGTAAATAGCAGCATTCATCCCAGGTGATGAGCCTAAAAAATGCTCATATTTTGTATGGGTTTCATCGATTATTATGTGAAAATATAATAGGAACTGTGTACTTTTATGAATGATTATGTAATTATTTAATAGAATTGTGTGTGTTATCTAATTTGTGTGTTTTAGTGTGTTTTTGTGGAAATGTAGTTGGTTTTGACAAATTTGGATCAGTCGAGGTCTTTCATGGACCTGGCACTCTGTTTCTTTCAAGATCAAGGCATGGTGAGTAGGCACCTTCCTCTTCAAGGAAGGAACCAACAAAAGGTAGGCACATTCCTCTTCAAGGAAGGCACCAATAGAAGGTAGGCGCCTTCCATATAAATAAGGTGCCCGACATACTTAGGCACCTTTCGCATAAGGAAGGCACCCCATACAAGGCAAAGTGCCTTCCGTATAGAGAAGGCACCCACATCAGTAGGCACCTTCCATAGGAAGAAGGTGCTCCACATCAGTATGTGCCTTCCACATATGAAAGGTGCCTATCAAAAGCACGTGAGGAAGGCACCTTCCTCATAGAGAAGGTGCCTCCATTCTTCACCAGTTGACCAAGTAAAGTGACGTGGGCAGAGTTGATCGGTGCCATTCCAGTTCCACATCATGCAAGATAATTATGGGAGTTGCACCAATAGATGAGAATGTCTTACCTATGCCAGGTGAAGCATGCACCAATCAAAAAATGCACAACCATTAGGAACAAAGCCTATTTTTAGCAGATACCGATTAAGTTTACCAGATTGTCCTAGTTTAGTCTAGACTGAACTACTATTATAACTTATTTGTAATAGAATATCTGTGTGTGTGCTATATAAACACACATAGACCTCTCTGATAGAATATCCAGAATCCATAATCTAGATTGAGAATACATTTGTCATTCTGAGGAAGTAGAAGCATTGTAATAATCCTTTTGCAAATACAATAAAGTTTGACAGTTCCTAACTACGTGTTTAGCTGGAAGGGAGCTGCTGGAGCCTAGGCCCACTCCAAGCCAGTATTCCTTCCCTTTTATTTATGATTTCCTAGATTAGTTTCCTTCTTTCATAGGTTTATTTTTTGCACTGTTATTTTCATTTCCATAGTAGGTTTACTTTTATTATGCACGTATGAATATTTACATTCTCAGGATTTAATTATTCATACGTAAATTATTGTGGTGTGGATGAATGATTGACAATATTTTAAACCCCCCAATAGTAGAATCAGTCAGACTCATCTCAAAGTGGGTATTGTAAGTGATCTTATCTGAGACACTTTTGAAGTTTACGAAGCTCCCTAGGTTGACAATTTAAATGATCGGGCAATGAAAAAATAGGAGTAAAATTCACCTGTGTTAGACCCGTAATATTTTGGCACCATTTTTGGGGAAGCGCCTCTATTAGATTAATTGCAATACCTAAAAACCTTCTATCTAACTTTGTATGAGTTCTTCGAGAAGAAGAGGACCTGACGATTGGTTCATAAAATAAAGTCCACCAAAATTTGAGTCAGCCAAACATTCTGAGTTTGAACTAGATTTGCCCGACTCACCGCCAACAGTCCACTAGAGTGAGGATCGTCACCTTGTGCAAAGTGCTTCCTCATCCCATCAACTCGGGGAAGAACGAAATATTGTAAACTCGTTGTTTAAGAGGACACCCTCAGAGGAAGCACTATTGTGGAAAGCTGTAGAAGATCCGATGATAACACCAACCAATTTTAGAGCCCTGACTCATAAAGTTTTGAATGATCGTAAGGCCATAAGAACTGCATTAGAGACCACATTTCCTCAAAAAATGGCCTACGAAGAGGCTTCATATGGCTTTAGTTTCCCGATTGAGGAAGGAGTAGGAGAAACCAAAATGAAAAACATATCCCCTGCTCATCTTCCTACCTTCAGAGGATACCCGACCGAGGACCTTGACCTATTTTTATTTAAGTTTGATGTTCTATGCAGGTCTGTGGACTACAAATCTGATACGCAAAAGCTAAAGCTCTTTCCTTCCACATTAGATGATGTAGCTCTATGATGGTTCATTGGTCTGGGAGACAAACACATTGCCACATGGGATCAAATGAAGAGGCTCTTTTTAGAGCAATATCAAGACTTTGGGAGAGCCAGAGACTCCAGAGAAGAGATCTTGAGCATGACACAAAAAGAAGACGAGTCTCTTGAGGAGTACTAGGAGAGATTCAACTTCAATATTCAATGATATCCTCATGCGAAGCTAGCTAATAAGTCTCTTAAAAGCATATTTTTGAGAGGACTTAACAACGAATCATTAGAAGCTCTCAACATGATTTTTGGAGGTGATGTCTACCAGCACGCTATGGAAGATATCCAAAAATTATGCTGGAACTACTCAAGGAGAGGCAAGACCACTCCTAGAACCATGAAAGTGACTGCTTCGGTCACAAAAATAGAAATAGGCAATATGTTGGAAGATTTGAAAAGTGAGATGCTTTCATCTCTGGCATTGCAGATGGATACACTACTATTAGAGAAAAATAAGTAAGAAAATGAGGCAACATTGGCTTATTTCTGCCCAAAATGTAGAGGAAAGCATGCAAAGAATGCATGCCCAAAAAATAAAGTCAGAGTATGCATGGTATGTAAGCTAAATCATAAGACCCGATTGTGCCCGCAATTTCCCAATATCAAGGAGGATGCTAATGTTACGAAAGCCTATTTTGTAGGCAATCGAAGAAGTTGGCCACAACCCCCTGTGGGAAATATGCCACCAATGCCATCATACGAGGGAGGACCATACATGCCACAAGGCCAGCCTCAACCACCTAACATGGGGTGGTGGGGGCCATCTCCTTGGTCCAATGCACCCGTAGGAGCAACATTTCCAAACCAGAAGCCCTGGATGCAATATCAATACCCTAGGAAATAGTGGAAAGGCCATGCTCCATGGAATACATCTCCATAGAATGTAGCACCAGCTCACCCCCAGCAAAACCTGCCAGCCTTACCTATAGTGAGACCTACACAGCTACCCACACAACCGATGGCAAATCCCAATAATAGAGTAAATAAATCGATATATAATGTAGAAGGTGAGATGTACCCGATGTATAATATTAGTTGTAATCATATTCAGCTTAGATCAGGTAGACAGCTAGGAGTAGAGACACCTCTAATGATAGAAGAGGAGGCAAATTTAGAAGAAACACCTCTTATAGAAGAGGTGGAAGAAGAAGTGGTTGAGAGAACAAAGGCTCCATTTACTAATTGGCTGCAAGAACAGATGAAATTAATGTAGCCAAAGTTTGATATTATTTCTAGCTTAAAAAATCTCACAGTGACAATTCCACTTTTTCAAGCTATCCGAGACGTCCCGATATATTCTAAAGCAATAAAGGAGATGTGCCTAAGAAATTCAGGATGAAGAGTGACCCAAACTATCAATGTCATGGGTAAGTTGGTAGATTTAATGATGGGCAAGATGTGTCATCCTAAGTACGTAGACCCAGGCATTCCAATGTTGACTGTAAAAATCGAGGGACATTCCTTGACCAATATGTTGGTGAATATCAGTGCAACAATCAATGTAATGCCTTAGGAGACCATGCAGAGGCTACAAATCATAGACTTGAGACCTAGCTCAATGATTCTATAGCTAGCTAACTGATAAACCATAGCATCAAAAGGAATTCTTGAAGATATAATCATGACGGTTGATGCATGGGAATATCCAACCGACTTCCTGGTTTTGTAGTCTAAAACCAGGCTGGGTGGCTACCTGCTTATTTTGGGAAGACCATGGCTGGAGATATCCGATGCCTAAATAATCTACCAAGATGGGTTGATGACCATATCCAATGGACAAAACATAAAAAGGTTGACCATTTAACCCCTCGTGTAGTCTGTTGATTTGTTGGGAGAGTCTACATTGACCAAGCACAAAGAGAAGGAGCTATCCATTATCCATATAGTGATGGCATTAAATGAATTGGTGGAGGAAGAAGATGAGGATGGCGCTATCGTAGAATTCCTCCAAGGAGAATCCTCCGACACCACACTTGAGTCACCATTAGCTGGCACCCAATACCACCACATTTAGTAGATAAACATTGGGTCAGGAAAGACGTTGAACTTCAATAGTGGGTTAACCCCCACATAGCTAATGGAAGTAGAATAACTCTTAGTTAGGCACCAATGGGAATTTGCATGGGACTACTCGGATATAAAAGGTATTAGCCCAAAAATCTGTACCCACCGAATATACCTCGAAGAGCAGGTGACTCCAAGAAGGCAGCCATAAAGAAGAATGAATCCGACAATGAAAGACATTATCAAGGTAGAATTGCAAAAAATCTTATCCACCAGATTCATCTATCCAATTTTTGACAGTGAGTGGGTGTCACCGCTTGTGGTGGTCCCCAAGAAGAATGGGAAATAGTGGATTTGTGTGGACTACAGGGCATTGAACAAAGCGACCAAAAAGGATCACTTTCCACTCCCATTCATTGATCAGGTCTTGGATACACTTTCGAGGTGGAAGTACTTCTCCTTCCTGGATGGATTCAATGGATATAACTAGATATAGATAGGAGAAGAAGACTAGGATAAAACAATGTTCACCTGCCCTTGGGGAACGTTTGCTTATAGGGTATTGCATTTTGGGCTATACAACGCACCTGCCACCTTCCAAAGGGTGATGCTGAGCGTATTTTCAGACATGATAGGAGATGCGGTTGAAGTGTACATGGATGACTTCACCGTTTACGGAGAAACCTTTGATGAAGCAATGAAGAACTTGGAAAGAGTGCTCGAAAGAAGTGAGGAAAATAATTTGTCCCTTAGTAATGAAAAATGCTTTATGATGATGCAAGAGGGCATGATATTGGGATACCATCTCTTCGTGAAAGGAATAAAGGTTGACAAAAGGAAAATAGAGGTCATCAAGGACCTACCCAGCCCCATAACGCAGTGAGAGGTGAGAAGTTTCCTCGGATCTGCGGGTATTACCAATGATTTATCACAAACTTTAGTAAAATTGCAATACCACTGCACACTTTATTGTCTAAATATGTGGAGTTAAACTGGATGGAAGACTGCGAAAGAGCATTTCAGTCGCTCAAAGAAAAGCTGATATCTGCACCTATTTTAAGAGGACCAAATTGGGCCATACCATTCCATATCTATTGTGATGCATCCAACAATGCGATTGGAGCAGTCCTCATGCAGAAGGATGGCAAGAAATTTTATGCCATCTACTACCTCAGCAAAAACATAGCAGGGACAGAGCTCAACTATACAGTGACAGAGAAATAATTCCTCATGGTTGTGCATGCCATCAATAAATTATGCCATTATATCACCGGATATCATGTGTTTGTCCATACGAACCATGCAACTATTAGGTATTTAATGAGCAAACCAACTATTGGTGAAAGAATTATTAGATGGCTTTTGTTGTTGTAGGAGTTTGATGTAATAATAGTTGGCAAACCCGACAAAGACAATGTAGTTGTAGATTTTCTATCCAGACTGACGCCATTAGACCATATGACAGTGGAAGACCAGTTTCTAAACGAACATTTGTTCACCATCAATGAGTAGACGTCGTGGTACATAGACATAACCAATTACTTGGTCACTGGAAGAACCTCGCATGCTCTCTCCTTGAGATAAAAGTAGGTGGTAGTAGAGAAGATCGCATCCTTTCTATGGGTTGATGACATCCTATTTAAAATAGGACACGATAAAATTATAAGGAGATGCATAGCAGAGCAGGAGTTCTCAGAGATACTCAAAGCTTGCCATGATGAACCATGCAGGGGACACTTTGTATGGAAGTGGACTGCCTATAAAATCCTATAGGATGGGTAATTTTAGCCCAATCTATTTAAATATGCAGTTGCCTATGCTAGCAAGTGTGATGAGTGCCAAAGGATGGGCAGACCAACCTATCGGGATGCGATGCCCCTTCAACCGCAAGTGCATATAGAGCCCTTCGATAAGTGGGGTATGGATTTTTTGGGGCCAATCAATCCACCTTCGATAGGAAGAATATTTATTTTAGTCTGCACAAACTATGTCACAAAGTGGGTGGAAGTTCAAGCATTGAGGGATTCAAAGGAAAGAACAGTAGCCAATTTATTATTTGCTCATATTTTTACATGATTTGGGGTCCCTAGAGAGATAACAACGGACTAGGGGCCTCAATTTACCTCCAAGCTAATTGAGGAGTTGATGGAACAATATAGAATTCATAAGGCATCCCATAGAAGGCAGGTGTCTTCCTTATAGGGAAGGCACCCAACTGAAATAAGGCACCTTCCTTATAAAGAAGGCACCCGTAGGAGAGTTCCTAAAAAAAAATGTTGAGAAGGCACCTTTCGCATCATGAAGGCACCATGAAAAAAATAATAATGATGATGATCAAAGCGCCTTCCATTCTAGGAAGGCACATCCATTCGAAATCACCTTCTATAGTGGGAAGGTGCCCTTCTTAAAAAAAAGTGCCTTTCACAATGGGAAGGCACCATTCTTCAAAAGCGCCTTTTGGAGTGGGAAGGCGTCATTATTCAAAAGTGCCTTCCATAACGGGAAGGCACCGTCAAGTGCCTTCCACCTAGGGAAGGTACCATTCATTTAAAGCACCTTTCACATCGAGAAGGCACCAAAAATGCCTTTCATGTACAATCGATGCTTTGGTTTCACGTGCACCTCGATTCAAATGATATCAACATATGATTGGGCAACACCTGATTACCACCATAACCACGTGATCCTTGTGCATGCCTCAAGAATGATGGACAAATAGTTTTTCAAAGACCAATTAGGAGCCTATCTTTAGTATCAAACCTCGAACAATGCAATAGCAAAGTCCAACGTAATTTAGACATGTGAATTACCCATCCTCTATGTCATAGGACGACGAATCACTACTCTTCATGATGCATGGAACATCCAATCAGGTACGCGCATAATTTTAATTAAATTTTTATGTAATATTTCATGAATTATGCAGTACCAAAAAATAGCATCGCCATGAAAATCATGCACCCCCATGGCCGAAACATCATGCCAATGATATGGCTCGAAAGGCGTACCTTGCCAACCCCAAAATTGAATGCTAGGGTTAGGCACCTTCCTTATAAGAAGGCACCTTCCTAAGAGCATAAGCCAGGAAAAAAAGAGAGGTTAGGGAAGGCGCCATGGGAGGACGATCAAAGAATCACACCATCAAGAAGAATGAGCTGAGTGACATAGAGGGGATTAGGGGGCGATGAGGACTTAGTTCGAAGCTAAGGGATGTCTCGACTATTATACCTGGGTCTATCAGAACTAGGATATGTAGGCAGCCAAAATATGTGGTACCTCCTTAAGAGGCAACACAACTCAGGTGCATGGAAGGGAGATCCTGGTCACCCCATAATACATCTCCCATGTTACTGGCTTGCCTCTCATAGGATAGTGCACATACAAGGGCAACATGCTGAAATAGTGCACTAAATTATTGCTGCCAGGAGAAAATATGCAGGTAGAGAAGGAGGAGTTGCCAAAAAGTTGACTTCCTATGAACTTGCAAAAGTTGTTCAAGTAAATTACTCACTTTTTCACATGCATAGGGAAATATACCCACCTGCACATTAATCATGTGCAATTCTTAAATCACCTGGTGCATGGGAGGAAGATGAACATGCCCTTCTACCTGTAAAATGCCTTGAAGGAGGAAGTGACTCGATACCAGAGGGGTGCACCTTCCGCCTTGGCCCACCATAGGATGATATCGATGTTGGTTTGCCAAAAAGACGCACAAAGGGAAGACTCCCATGCATAGGGAGATGGCAGCCAGGAAGGGTAGGAATATTCTGCCACTAGGGCATATGAATATGAAGAAAGCCCTGTAGCAAAGGTAGAAGAAATCGGGCAATTATCATTGCTCAATTTTTTAGAAGAGAAGCATTCAATCCTACCCAAATTCATAGGGGAAGGGTTATGGCTTGCCAGTGGAAGAGCTAAATTACAACAACTAGAGCCCGTTCTTGGGAGGAAATTCCTGTGGTACCTTCTCCTATCATCAGAGGAAGAGGAGGATGACCTAGAGGCTGGTCTCGCAGCCCAGACCCTCCAATAATTAAGCAATTGGAGCCCATAGGACACTGAGACTTCTGTGGTCATTAATCAAGAGGTTGACGTGGCCCTAGAATGGCAGACCGAGTGTTGGATGGCCCAAAACATATTGGAGGATTGCCAGACGATGCATAAGGAAGAATTGGAGGAGCGAGCACAAAGAATAACTCAGCTCGAGCAGTTGGTCTAGCAACTGCAGGAGGAGAATCAGCAATTTCAGGCCAAGGAGACGAAGAAAAGGGATGTGTCAACTCAGATTGATTACGCGATTGAGGTTTCGACGAATTCCCCTACTTTATTAGAAAGAGTATAATCTTCAAGAGAATTTCATTTGGATGCCCTACAAAGCAGCTCAAAAGTAGGGGATAATTCCTCTATTTTTGAGATTAATAAGGGAGGGAACCTGATAGAGCCCCCTGTTATAGACCTAAGTGAAATAGATCCTGGTGTGGACCAATAGACACAAACAGAACCAGGGGTGAAGGAAGAATTCCCTAAACCTGAAGGAGGGACCGAAGGACCTGCAAGGTCAACACCAGAATAATCGGAGAAAGGAGGGACAACTTCAGGGACAACAGAACAAATCCCTTGCTATGAAGAGACACTCGTCGGGAAGGAGGAGAAACACCCTATTTGAGTCGCCACAATTTCTACTAGGGCCAAAGAAAAAGGGCCTAGGATGGCTCGAAAGAAGGCAAAGGTGGCATTCATCGATCCGATCGAGGACAAATGGGACATGCAACTATTCGTAGAGAGGTAGAAGTGGTTTGAACAGCTGCATGAAGAGATAGTAGCAGTAAAGGAGGCCAAGAAGTTAGCCTCAAAGGTGCAGGGAGACCCAGGTATTTGTGTTAACCCGATAGATGACGATCAGTTCTGGGAGATTTATGGGTCATCCCATAGAAGTCCCTAAAAAATATGAAGATATTTTGAGAGATGAGGGGTATATGGGCCAAAGTTATAAGCCACTACCATTTTAAGAGAAAATGCAGAGCTTACCCCTAAAGCAACCCAATTACACGAGGCCTAGGTAGTCTGACTCAGGAGGGATAATTCTAGCATTCCTCTTGCTGTAGTCAGACCTCCAGATGCTGACCTATGGCAAGTTGCAGAAGCTGCATTCTAGGAAGTAGGTACTACACTAGATATACCACCTCCAGGAGTAGCTAGGGTGGGAACCTCAAACAGACAAAGCCAGCGGATTGAAAAAAAGCAGATAACAACATCTAGCTACCCAAAAACCACAGATATACATAGAAAAAGAAATACCACACATCCCAATGTCGATCCATAGAAGAAATAGTCACAGGCCATACGTACAACTAGATCCACTGGAAAATGGTGACAATGAAGAAATATTAAGAGCTACCTGTAGTTTTGATGCCACGAGGGCGTGGTTTATGTTAGGCATGAGGGGATGAGGAGCCTAAAAAATGCTCATATTTGTATGGGTTTCATCTATTATTATGCAGTAATATATTAGGAACTGTGTACTTTTATGAATGATTATGTAATTATTTAATAGAATTATGTGTGTTATCTAATTTGTGTGTTTTAGTGTGTTTTTATGGAAATGTAGTTGGTTAGATTTGGATCAGTCGAGGTCTTTCATGGACCTGGCACTCTATTTATTTTGGAATCTAAGGCATGAAGGTAGGCACCTTCCTCTTCAAGGAAGGTGCCAATAGAAGGTAGGCGCATTCTGTATACAGAATGTAGGCGCCTTCTATATACAGAAGGTGCCCAACATACTTAGGCACCTTTCGCATAGGGAAGGCACCCCATACAAGGCAAAGTGCCTTCCATAAAGGGAAGGTGCCTAAATCAGTAGTCACCTTTCATAGGAAGAAGGTGCTCCACATCAGTATGCACCTTTCGCATATGGAAGGTGCCTATCAAAAGCACATGATGAAGGTACCTTCCTCATAGAGAATGTGCCTCCATTCTTCTCCAGTTGACCGAGTAAAGCAATGTGGGTAGAGTTGACCAATGTCATTCTAGTTCCACATCACATAGGATAATTCTAGGAGTTGCACCAATGAACGAGAATGCAAGGCAAAGCATGCACTAATCAGCAAATGTGTAGTCATTAGGAACAAAAACTATTTTTAGTAGATTTCGATTACATTTACCAGATTGTCCTAGTTTAGTCTGGACTAAACTACTATTGTAACTTCTTTGTAACAGAAGATTTGTGTGTGTGCTATATAAACACACATAGACCTATCTGATACATATCCAGAATCTAGAATATTTAGAATTATTTCTCATTCTACGGGGATAGAAACATTGTAATAATTATTTGGTGAATATAATAAAGTTTGAGAGTTCCTAACTACGTGTTCAGCTGGAAGGGAGTTTCTGGAGCCTAGGCCCACTCCAAGCCAGTATTCCTTCCCTTTTACTTACACTTTCCTAGATTAGTTTCCTGCTTTCATAGGTTTATTTTCTGCACTGTTATTTCAATTTTCGTAGTAAGTTTACTTTTATTATGCACGTATGAATATTTACATTCTCAGGATTTAGTTATTCATACGTAAATTATTATGGTGTGGATGAATGATTGACAATATTTTAAACCCCACAATAGTAGAATTAGTCGGACTCATCTCAAAGTGGGTATTGTGAATGATCTTGTATGAGACACTTCTGAAGTTTATGAATCTCCCTGGGTTGACAATTTAAATGATCGAGAAGTGACAAAATAGGAACAAAATTCACCTGTGTTTGGCCCGCAACACCAGGATGGGATGAATAATAGGTTTGACCAATAAAAAGTCAAATTTGGACAAATGGCACCTGGTAACAGTAAGATTCTACCTATTCTCGCATGCAAGTTAGAGCACACAATATCTTTATGCCTTGCTCCATGAATGAGGCCAAATTGGGAGATTATCTTCCCCTCCAATGCATGCCACCCGACAGCCAAGTGGCGCCTCTTACCCTACATGCCCCTACATGCCTTTTGACCCATGAGCCTCCTTAGGCTATAAAGTGGATGCATTTTACACACCAAATAGGGTAGAGGAGTTTTAGGACAAAGAAATAGAGTGCTGCTAATATTTCCTTCCACCTTTTGTACCCATTTTTACCTCAGAATCTCTACCTAGCGAAGGAGGTTTGTGAGTGAACTAGTAGGTGCAATTTGTCACATAACCAAACCATCCGAATGCATTTCCTCAAAAAATTTGATGAAAATACCCCCATTGTATTTTTCATCAATCCCTAGTGGAATTGGTGGCAAAAACTAGGTAGAATTGGTGGGCGTCCCAACTGCAGACGCCTCCCAATTTGTGATAGTCCTATTCGTACTACCCTGTGATGAATATAAATTTATCAACAATTTTTTGACTATTTTTAATTATTTATTTTCTACATGTTCATATTATATTGTAGTTTGAATTTCATTTCATTCTGAGTTATATTGGGCGAGATATCACAATTTTAGTGTTTTGTAGGGTCTCATGCAGGTCTAAGGTGGTCATCTGGGGAAACACCTAAAATGTCATTTATTTTACAAATATGATCATTTGGGTTTTCTTAAAATTTTATTTTATGAATTGTGTCCAATTTTTAGGTTTTTTTGATACGTTTAGGTCGAGAAATTGCTTGCTTTGGGTTTTGTATATTGGAAAAGTGCACTGCGATTACGCCACACCTACGGATGCAATTTTGATGCAATTTCTAGTTATATATTCCCAAAACCACTTACTTTACATCCCTATGCATTTTTGAGCCATTTGGAGTTTATTTGATACAATATCTATGCATATCCTCGTTACTAGTCTTTTGATGCCCGTGGGGATTGCATGTTTTCCATCATACGCACTTGCTATTTGAAATTTCTGGTTTCCTTGTGTGCAGGTGCAGGTTTTACAGCACATTAGTAAGGAGTAAAATACCTCAAGATCCAAGACACAAGTTGCGGCAACCTTGGACCACCCACTTTGATTGTGGGTACGAGGAAAGACATTGGATGTGCACCCGAGTTACTTGAAGGATTTTGATCCTTGGGCACCCAATTTGTAAATAGTTGTATCAATCATTTTATCCCTCAAAGGGGACATTTTTAACCTAGATTTGATCTGCCTAATTAATAATAAGTCGATTTAATTTGCTCCATTTCTTGTTATTTGTTATCTTTTCCATTTTACTTGCATGATTTCGTTTGATGCTCTTGAGCAGTAGGAAATATATACACATATTGTTTATCATCATGTGGTAGTGGATCATCTCAAAAAGTATGCTCATTTATGTTCCTTACCCTAGCCCTACACAACCTTTGTAGTTGCACAAATCTTTTTAGACTCCATCTTTCGCCTTCATGGAATACCCAAATCTATTGTGTCAGATAGGGACCTTACTATTACCAATCACTTTTGAAAGGAACTATTTAAATTTTAGAGCAATCATCTCAAAATTATTTTGGCCTATCACCCTCAGAATGATGGACAAATTAAAATTGTCAACAAGTGCTTCGAAACATACCTCCATTGCTTTGCATCAAAAAATCCTACACAATGGACTAAATGGATCCCTCTAGTTGAATGGTGGTATACTACTTTATATCACACAACTAGCATGGTTACACCACTTGAAATAGTATACAGTTGTCATACACCAACAACCTCCTCATACATTCTAGGAAGTTCCAAGGTTCAAGCTATATATCACTCTCCATTAGCATGCAATCGTACTCCAACAACTTAAGGGAAATCTTGAATTAGCCAAAAATTATATGCATTAGTAAGCTAATAAATATTGTTCTCAGTGTAAATTTGAAGTGGGGGATATAGTATTTCTTTGTCTACAACCCTACAAACAATCATCACCCCAACTCTATGGGTACCAAAAACTTGCAATAAAATTTTATAGTCCCTACTAGGTGTTACAATGGATTGGTTCAATCGTATACAAATTAGCCCTTCTGCCCACATCCAAGATCCATCTAGTATTTCATGTCTCCTTATTGAAGAAGGTTGTTTGCAATGTTGGAAATTTTGAGTCCCTAAGCTAAAATGTTGTCATTGATGTCAAAAGAGCATTTAATGTCAAAAGGATCTATGAAGGGTTTTTGTGAAAACCAAGGTAGGAAAAATAAAAGGTTTTAGTTAAAACCATGGAAAACATATTTGATCTGGGTTTTTCTTAAAACCCAAGTTAGGCTTTCGTTTCATCAAAAAATGTGCCCCGATGATGGAGTTATTTGAGTTTTAATATTTGGTTTAAATTTTAATTACTTTAAAATTTAAATTCAAATTTAAGTTTAAATGCAAAATTTCCCACCGACGTCATCAAGAAAACATAAATTCATATTTTTGCCAACGTCTTCGAAGTGTTTTAAACACTATATAAAGGGGTGGTAAATAAATCAAAGTTTCATCATTGCTCTTGTGATAAATGTTTTGGCATTCAAATAAGTCTATGAGCTCGTGCAAATTTTGAGAAGAGAAGTAGCAAAGAAAACGATAGCGCTTGGAAAGTCAAAATATGGTGGGAAGCGTGGTGCATTGGCAAATCATTTTGGTTTAAGGCACAAGACAGCACAAACACCAGGGATCAAATCCCTTGGACGACATTTTAGAAGGCATGTGAAAAACACTTTGGCGCTTTGTCTTTTGCAGAAGGTGGAGGAAGGTTTAAGGCACTTTGGGCCTTTGCCTTTCCAACGAGTGCCTAGCTCGTGTGGAATCTTAGCTATGGCTAAGATGCTCACGGTGTGGCAAGTCGGGGGTTCGAATCCCCTTGAGGAGGTAATTACATTTTGCATTTAAATAATTTTTATTAGCCCTAAAGTTTGGAGTTATAAGGTAGTTAATGGAAATTAAAGTTTGTTATTAGGGTTGTGATTATTATTACAAAGCATAATTGGTTTATGATTTATTTTATGGTTATGGAGAATTAATTTTAGGAGAAATAAGGAGTTGTTTTTCTTAAAAGCAATTTTGAGAGGTTTATAATTTTTGATAAGGATTTTAATAAAAGGGGGTGGATGTGTTTATTAACTTGGAGTAAAAAGGGTGTAATTTGAGTAATGCTTTATTTTGTGATTATTTGAAGTCCATTAACCCTTGTTTAGATTGGAAAGGAAAGTTGTGTTTAAGTGTGGTAGATTTTATGGACAACTTATTGACATAAAAAAGGTATGGGCACATTCTCCTATTGATTGTTTATGGTGGTTGATTTCTGAAATATCATTGGAGAGAAAAGGATTGATTGTGGTTTCCTTTGAGAAAATGATTGGTTGAATGCTTCAAGGTTTTCTAGTTTGTGAGTTGTATTTAAACCTTGTTTTATTAGCATTATTGTTGAAGCCCATTTATGATGAAATGAACTTGAACTTGAGTTAGAAAATAACATGAGTATCATTGCTATGTGAGACTTGTGCTTGAGCATTGTTGGAAACATTTTGAGTTGGTTAATACATGCTTGGACTAGGGTTTGTGAGAAAGGATTGTTCCTTGAGGTGATTGGTTGAGTTGAGTTGGTTAATACATGCTTGGACTAGGGTTTGTGAGAAAGGATTGTTCCTTGAGGTGATTTATTGAGTTGAGTTGATTAAGCCTAGTCAAGTGGATGCATGTGGTTGGTCAAGTTCCTAGAAACAAACTATTCAATATTTTAATTTGAGTTGAGATTGATTTGAGTTGAGATTGAGGTTGATTTGAGTTGATATTGAGATCTGAGTATAGAACATATAGAGTCTCTAACAATTCTCTTGATGCTTCTATTGAGTTGATATTGGGATTTGAGTATAGAACATATAGAGTCTCTAACAATTCTCTTTATGCTTCTATGAGATTGATTTGAGATATTGATTGTACATTGAGCTTAGAACATATTGAGTCTCTAACAATTCTCTTTATGATTCTATGTGATTGAGACAAGTCTTTGAGAAGACTTGTGGATTGTTTTGAGTTAAGCTTTTGTGAAAGCTTGCTATGCAGATTTGATTAAGTCCTAGAGGAATTATTGAGCAGATTTGAGCAAGTCCTAGAGAGGATTTTTTGAGCAAATTTGGACAAGTTCTGTGTGAATTTGTTGAGTATGTTTGGACAAATTTTGTGTGAAATTGTTGAGCAGATTTGGATAGGTTTTGTGTGAACTTCTTGAGAAAATTTGGACAGGTTTTGTGTGAACCTGTTGAGAAAATTTGGATAGGTTTTGTGTGAACCTGTTGAGCAGATTTGAGTAGGTTCTAAGTGAACCTATTGAGCAGAATTGTACTAGACCAATTGTACTATGTTTAGTGCAAGAGATTGAGCAGAACTGTGCTAGACCGACTGAACTATGTTTGGTACAGTATTAAGATAGATCTTTGGAGGTGATAGAGTATAGAGGATAGAGTCTCAGTGGATAGAGATCCAGTAGCCAAGACAATTGAAGACAGATATGAGTGAGGAGTCTTCAAGTGGAGAGAGATCCACAAGTTAGTGCAATAGAGAGACAGAGTCTTCTAGAATATCACTAGCCAAAGCATAAGGGGAAAGAGTTCTCCTGTGGAAGAGATCCATGAACTTGAGATTTAGGGGATCAACATCTCCTTTGGACCGAGGTCCATAAACATTGTAATTTGGGAAATATTTAGAAGAAATATTTTCTATGTGGAGGTAGCCCACATTGGGTGAACCACGTTAAAATGGTGTCTCTCATGTGTGTGATGTTTTATGTGTTGTTTATGGTTTCATTAATGCTTATGCTTCTATTTGGGAAAAAGTTTCATGTCATACTATTCACCCCCCCTCTCAGTATAAGCACATATTCTTCAATTGGTATCAGAGTGGGTCTCTCCATGAAGAGTCTAACAACTTGGAAGAGGATCCTTTGGAAGCACACATAGCTTTAGAGAGTGAAGTAGAGACTATTTTTGATATGAAATAAGAGTTCTTATCTGCTCTCAAAAAATTGGAAAGACTTAGAGAAGAAAATTCAAACCTGAAAGAACAAATTTAGGAATATGAAGAAGCAAGAGTGGAGTTCCTTCAGAATCTCATAGAAATTAAGATCAAGGTGGAAGAAGGAAGGAAAATTGAGCAAGATGTGACAGATATTCTGAAAGCCAAAGAAACATAATGTGAAGGATTGGAAGCTAAAATTGTTCTCCTAAAAAGTAAAGTTGAAGAGACTAAGATTCTACAAGAAAAGAAAGAAGAATCAAGCTTCAAAAGGGTAGAAACGTCAAACAAATAAAAGCAAGCAAAGGACATCAGAAAAGAACCCTGGATAAAGGTTAATCACAAAAGGAAGATCACCTCATCACAATATCCAAGGTCTCCTAACAGGTTACATAACTTCTTCCATGGTCATTGTTTTTCTTGCAATAAATATGGACATAGAGCTACTCACTGTATTCATCATGTTGCTTACAATAGAAATTTCAATTCCTTTGCACCTCTCATGGATGATGATGTTATATATTACAAATGCAATAATTTTGGACACAAGGCTAGATGGTGTAAAATGACGATTCCAAAATCTAGAAAAGTTATTCCAACAACTAGGAAGAATGTTAGGGCCAACTCTATGTTAGTTCAAATAGCCCTACATGCTCAAGATAAAAATGAACAATGGTATTTGGACAGTGGTTGTTCTAGTCACATGATAGGAGATAAAGACAAGTTCATCATTCTAAAGGAAACAAATAGAGGATCAGTAAGTTTTGGTGACAATGGATCAACAAAAATTGTTGGGAAAGGTACTCTAAGTCTAGACAATGGAAAAAAAAAATAGAGAATGTTTTATATGTCAAAGGGTTAAAAAACAATCTTATGAGTATAAGTCAACTTTGTGATCAAGGATATGTGGTCACCTTTCATCCAGATAGATGTGAGATAAGGAAAATAGAAACAGGAAGAATTATTGCAAATGCAAAAAGGACCACAAACAACTTATACATGCTAGATGAAATCAAAGGGGAAAAGTGCTTTATGTCACAAGATGATGAGATATGGTTGTGGCATAGAAGGTTGGGTCATTTTAATTTTGACAATATTTTCAGCATAAGCAATAAACAAATAGTCAGAGATTTACCCAAAATAAGAAGACCACAAAATACAATTTGTGGACCGTGTCAACATGGAAAGCAAACTAGGACAACTTATAAACCAAAAGGTTATATGACTTCTGAGCCTTTGAGTCTCATACACACTGACTTATGCGGTCCTACCAAAAAATAAAGTCTTCAGGGTGAGAGCTATTTTATGTTGTTTATAGATGACTATTCCAGAATGGTATGGGTAACCTTTTTGAAAGAGAAGTTAGAGGCTTTCGAAAAATTTAAGGCTTTAAAAAATTTGGTTGAAAATGAACAATTATTAAGTGTATTTGATAAGATAGAGGAGGAGAATTCACATCAAATAAATTCGTAGAATTCTATGAAAAACATGGAATTAAGAGAGAATACTCAGCAGCAAGAACTCAACAAAATGGAGTAGTTGAAAGAAATAACAGGACTATTGAAAACATGGCTAAAGCTATGTTAAATGAATCTAAGTTATCAGATGGGTTTTAGAAAGAAGCAATATCTACAACTATATATATAATTACTAGGGCTCAATTAAGGGTAAATCACAAAAAAAATCCTTATGAGTTGTGGAAAGGCAGACCTGCTACCATAAAACATTTCAAGATTTTTGGAAGCAAATGCTACATAATACAAGAAGATCAGAATTTGGGCAAATTTGATCCTAGATGTGATGAGGGAGTTTTTCTTGGTTACTATACAAAAATCAAGGCTTACAGGTGTTACAAAAAAATAACTCACACTATGGTGGAAAGTATGAATGTAACTATTAATGAAAAACTAGATTCTAGAGAATCATTTCAACAATATATATACCAAGAAGATGGATACTATCCATAAGAATTTTGTGAGGAATCAAATAATTATGAAGAAGAAATGCAAAGGCTTCTTCCTAAGACTCCTTCTAGGTATGTACATAAACATCACCCAAAATATCAGATTATCGGGGATCCAGATGAAATATAGACAAGAAGAAGAATAATAAAACCATTTCAGCAAGCAAATATTTCTTTGCTATCTAAAATTGAGCCAAAAAAAATTGCTCAAGCTAGTGAAGATGAATTTTGGGTTAAAGCAATGAATGAGGAATTGGATCAGATAGAAAAAAGCAAGACTTGGGAACTTGTTCCATGACCAAAGGACAAAAATGTGATTGGTACAAAATGGGTTTTCAAAAATAAGTTGAATGAAGATGGGCAAGTGGTTAGAAACAAAGCAAGGTTAGTATGCAAAGGATATGCTCAGGTAGAAGGAATTTATTTTGATGAAAATTTTGCTCCTGAAGCATGACTTGAGGCCATAAGGATGTTTTTAGACTTCAAAAGTTTTAAGAACTTCAAGGTATATCAGATGGATGTCAAATCAGTTTTTCTAAACGAGGTTCTAGAAGAAGAGGTCTACATAGAACAACTAGAGGTATTCATACTAACAGATACATCTGATCAGGTATGCTAATTAAAAAAGGCACTGTATGGTTTAAATCAGGCTCCTAGAGCATGGTACTCAAGATTGGATAAGTATCTACAGGAACAAGGGTTTAGGAAAGGAATAGTAGATAGTAATTTTTATATCAAAAATGATCTTCTAATAGTAGTTGTTTATGTTTATGACATAATATTTGGAGGAAACAATGATAAAATGTGCAAAGAATTTGCTAAGAACATGCAAAGTGAGTTTGAGATGTCCATGCTTGGTGAATTATCCTTCTTTATTGGTCCTAAAATTTCACAATCAAGAGAGGGAGTGTTTCTTTCTCAAGCCAATTATATCTAGGAGATGTAAAAAAAATTCAGGTTAGAAGATTGCAAACTGGTAAGTACTCCTATGATCATAGGGTGCAAGTTGAGTAAGGATGATGAATCTCTAGAGGTAGATCAAAGACTATACATATCCATGATTGGTAGTTTACTATATGTTACAACTACAAGACCAGATATAGTACAGTCAGTGGTTTTAGTGGCAAGATTTCAAGTAGCACCCAAGGAAACACATGTGGCAACAGTAAAAAGAATTTTTAGGTATCTAAAAGGAACTATGGATTTTAGGGTTTGGTATCCCAAAAGTGACAGGTTCTCACTCACAACATATACAGATGCAGACTGGGCTGGAAATATTGATGATAGAAAAAGCACAAGTGGAGGATCTTTCTTTCTTGGAGAAAGTCTAGTATCCTGGTTAAGTAAGAAACATGTTTCAGTATCACTATCTACAAAAAAGGTAGAATACATTGTAGTAGTATCTAATTGTACACAAGTGTTATGGATGAAGAGAACTTTATAAGACTTCAGAATAAGGCATGATCAGCCCATTCCTATACTTTGTGATAATAACAGTGCCATATGTATCTCAAAGAATTCGGTAATGCACTCTAGGACGAAGCATATTCTAGTTAAGTATAATTTTCTAAGAGAAAAAGTGTCAGATAAACATGTTAGATTGGAGTATGTCACTACCAAGGAACAAATAACAGGTATTTTCACTAAACCACTCTTAAATGAGACATTTGAGTATCTTCAAGGAAAATTGGAAGTAAGACTCCCACCCCAAATTTAACCACCTCATGTGGAGGTGGGGGAAGGGCTAAGCTAAAAGGCTTAATTATTATTCTCGAGCCCAAAAGGTGACCCTTTTCCATTGATGTAAAAGGGGGAGAGATTTGTGTATTATGGGGAGAGTTTTTGGATATGAGGAGAGATTTGATATCTGGGAGAGCATTGAGCTAGGGGGAGCAAAGTCCCAGGGGGAGCAAAAAAGAAGGTCAGAATTCAAGTAAAAGGATTTGGGTTGCCATCAATGACAAAGGGGGAGATTGTTGGACATTTTGAGTCCCTAAGCTAAAATGTTGTCATTGATGTCAAAAGAGCATTTAATGTCAAAAGGATCTATGAAGGTTTTTTGTGAAAACCAAGGTAGGAAAAATAAAAGGTTTTAGTTAAAACCATGGACATCATATTTGATCTGGGTTTTTCTTAAAACCCAATTTAGGCTTTCGTTTCATCGAAAAAGGTGCCCCGATGATGGATTTATTTGAGTTTTAATATTTGGTTTAAATTTTAACTATTTAAAATTTAAATTCAAATTTAAATTTTAATGCAAAGTTTCTGCCAATGTCATCAAGAAAACATAAATTCATATTTCCGATGACGTATTCGAAGTGTTTTAAACACTATATAAAGGGGTGGTAAATGAATCAAAGTTTCATCCTTGCTCTTGTGATAAAAGTTTTGGCATTCGAATAAGTCTATGAGCTCGTGCGAATTTTGAGAAGAGAAGCAGCAAAGAAAATGACAACACTTGGAAAGTCAAAACATGGTGGTAAGCATGGCACATTGGCAGATCATTATGGTTTAAGGCACAAGGTAGCACAAACACCAGGGATTGAATCCCTTGGATGAAGTTTTGGAAGGCGTGTGAAAAGCGCTTTGGAACTTTGTCTTTTGCAAAAGGTGGAGGAAGGTTTAAGGCACTTTGGGCCTTTGCCTTTCCAACGAGCACCTAGCTGAAGAACACAAGCTTATACTGAGAGGGGTGGGTGAATAGTATAAGACCTCTTTTTACTTTTTCCTTTATACTTCAAAATAGTAAAGCAATATACCCAAAGCAATATCAAAGCAATGCACAATATCATCCACAAAGTGACACCAATTTTAACGTGGTTCACCCGGAATGGTTGGGCTACGTCCACAAAACTTTTCTCTAAAAGTTATCTCAAAGTTCTTTGGGAATCCTTCCCAATTACAATGTTTATGAGCCTCGGCCCAAAGGAGATACCTTCCCCCAATCAGAATTTATGACCCTTGCTTTCCAAAAGGAGATACCTTCCCTCAATCTAAATTTATGAGCCTCTGCTCAAAGGAGATACCTTCCCTTATCTAATTAATTTATGAGTCTCTGCTCAAAGGAGATACCTTCCCCTCTGCTCTGGAAATGATCCCTCAGAAGATCAATTGCCTCTACCTCTTGCCAGCACGTGGAACTCCTTTCCATCGAAGACCTCTTGTCCTCAATGCTTAGCCTAAGAGACCTCTGCCTTCTATGATCACGTCCACAGTAGCTCAACAACCTGTACCAAACATAGTCAGTCGGTCTAGTACAAGTCTTCCTCTGTCTGTCAGATCTGTCCAACACTTGAACAAATCAATCCTCTACACACAAGCCTTCTCAAAGACTTGCCAAATCTGTCCTCAAGTTCTTCTCAAAGAACCAGTGCTCCTCTGTCCTCAAGTTCTCTGATAGAACTATCAAAACTCAGCTCACAAGTCCTCTGCTAGGACCTGTCCAAATCTGCTCACAAGTCCCCATCAAACTGTCCAAAATTGCTCACAAGTCCCCATCGAAACCTGTCCAAAACCTGCTCACAAGTCCCCATGAAACCTGTCCAAAACCTGCTCACAAGTCCCCATGAACCTGTCAAAACCTGCTCACAAGTCCCCATGAACCTGTCCAAAACCTCAGCAAGCTCACCAAGAAAAACTTTCTTAGTAGGAAATCACAAGGTGAATTGTTAGAGACCCAATGTGATTTGTCAAACTCATAGAAGCATAAAGAGAATTGTTAGAGACTCAATATGTTCTATACTCAACTCCCAATCTCAAAACTCAACTCAAATCAACTCAACTCAAACTCAATCTCAAATCTGAAAACTCAACTCAAACTCAATCTCAAATCTGAAAACTCAACTCAATATCTGAAATGGATAGGATAGAATGCTTTCTTTCAAGAACATGAAACTCCAACAATTGCCAACTATGCAAAGAATCACATAACAATGATACTCATGTTCTTTTCACCATCAATTAGGGCTTCAACAACAATGCTCATCAAACAAGGTTCAATCAACACCATTCAGCTCAAAACACAACCTTGAAGCATTTCACAATCAACATCAGAAAAGGAAACAAGTAGAACTCCTTTTCTCTCCAATATTGTTTGAACAAAAGCATCCACCAACTCAACTCACAATAGCACACACAACTTTTCAAATCATCAACAAAGGAGTAAGCTCAACACTTTAACCAAGTAAAGAATAGCTTGATTATTACCAATTTAATGAAAGCAAATATCAATCTCAAAGCTGCCCACTTAAGGTTTCACAACTTCACACAAGAAGCAATTGACCTTAAAACATCATGCTTTCATTTCCATAAACAACCAAAAGCACTCTCAACATTACAAGAAATATTTAACCCTTATACACCTTATTTCTCCCTTATAGTCTTATCACAAATAAAATTTATCTCTCATAAGAATGCAATAAGAAATTTCAACAACATCTTCAAAAAGAATCTTTTATCAAAATACAAACAAGCTTTAAACTCCTTATAACTCCTAAGCTGTTTTTCCCTCTAACAAACTTCCTCCATCCGCAAAAACACTTAGCAAAAATTAATTTCGAAAATACCTTAGCCAACATCAAAAATCGCTATGGAGAAATTTGCGCATGAATTCTAACACCACCTGCTGCGTCCACTTCACGACGAAAAACCCTTTCATGATATTCGAACGCGGAACCTCCCGTTCGGGTAGCGCGCCAACAGCCTAGCCGCTACCGGTGCGCCAAAGGCACCCGATGAGGTTTAAACCTCACGCTGTTAACCTTGATCCTTCTACATAGGGATAAAATGAAACCACAGTCCCTTCCTTTCCTCTACCATGACACGACGACAATAAACTTTACGATGGATTCGACAAACGACGAGTGCAGACAAACGAACAGCGGATCCACGAAAATCGGCGAAGACACAGTCGAATTTACAGCGAGCAACTCCTTTCAAAATTCGGATGGGATGAATCTTTGTTTTCATCGAGGGAGATTTATATGCAATTTACCATAAGCTCTTTGACGTCGACGAGGAGTTTAACACGTCGACGGAGGTCTTGGCTAGCGCCCACAATGTTAAAACATTTGCGCCATGGATTAGGAGAACCCATTGCAAATAATAATTTATTTATTTAAAAATAATTAAATGGAACCTTAACAAGGTTTTTAATTATTTAAATAAATACTTCCTCCTGGACCCAAATGCATTAAACCAATGCATCCACCTGTAATCTCTAAACCTGCCAACTTGGGGTTTGCAAAAGACCTTTGAAACTGTCATGTCGTAACCTTCATCAAAACAAATTATTTGACATCAAATCAAATTCCTTCAAGAGCTTCTTGACATCAATGACAACTTATACACTTGAGCAAAGGCAATGTACCCAAAGTACCCAAAATTGCCAACAATCTCCCCCTTTGTCATTGATGGCAAACCTTTACTGAAAACACTTCTCAAGAGCCAAAACTGAAACCAACTGTGCTAACAACTGAGAAACTGTGCCCACAACTGAGAATCTTCCTTTGAAGTTTTGCTCCCCCTGACTTGAAGCTTTCCTCTTCACTTTGAAGCTCTCCCCCTTACTCATATCTCTCCCCCTTTGTCATCAATGGCAAAGGGCCACCTTTGGGGCTCGGGACTAAGAATGAGCCTCTTAGCTTAGTCCCTCCCCCACCTCCTGATGAGGTGATTAATTCTGGGGTGGGAGTAAAACTCCCATTAGGCATTGATCATCATCAGCGTCTATAACTTCCTTGTCGGGCCTTCTCTTGAACTCTTTGTCCATATTCCTATTCTTGTCATTGTTCTTGTTCTTGTTCTCATCCCTGTTCTTGTCCATGCCTTGATCCTTGGACTTGATCATGCCACTGTTCCTGTTCTTGTATTCTAGAATTTCAGCTCTACACTGTTTGATTATGTGACCTTCATTGTTGCACTTGAAACACTTGACGATGTTGTTTCTCTGAGGTAAACCTGATCTTTGAATCCACCTATTCTGACCAAACCTATTCTGGCCAAACCTGTTTTGACCAAACCTATTCTGACCAAACCTGTTTTGATCAAACCTGTTCCTGTTATTTACCTTGCAATAGACTGCCTTGTGCCCAAACTATTTACAAGAGTAGCAATACCCTTGAAAGAAACTAGCACTTCTAAAATTGTCATTTACCTTCTTCACTTGAGCCATGCAATGTGAAGCCATGTGACCAAACCTGTGACAAGCAAAACATCTGCCTTGAAACTTTCCTTTATTTGACCTCTTGGGTCCTGAAAACTTCTTCTTCTCATTCTGAATTCTATTTTCTATTTCTGTGCATCTATCATTCAAGGACTCCTTTTCTGAAGTACTTTCCTCATCAGAACTCTCTTCCTTTTGGAGTCTCTTACTAGACTCTCCAACTTGTTCCTTGTGTGGCTTAACAAAACCAAGGCCTATTTTATCTGTTGTCTTTCTTTGACCTTTGATGAGTGACTTAACCTTTTTGGAGCTATCTTGAAACCTGTAAAGCTTATCCTTGTACTCTTTAGTTTCCTCTTTCAAAGAAGCCATTTTCTGTTCTAACTCACTATACTCAAGAACCTTAGACTCTAACTCATCCTTGAGTTCTTGTGTCTTAGCTATAGAGAAGTCAAGACTTTCTATAAGATCATCTCTCTCCATACAACATTCATCTAACTTATCCTTGAGTCTAGCATTCTTCTTTCTTTCCTTTTTCAAAGCACTAAGAGCACTAATAAGTTCACTTTCAAGATCCTTTATTTGATTGCCTTTTGAATCATCAAAGCCTTTTTCAGATTTCTTATCACTAGAGGTGCTACCCTTTTCAAAAACCATACATGCATCTTCCTTATAGTTTTCTGAAGCATCCTCATACATACTAGAAACCAAATCATTATTTGTGCAATCATCCTCAAGGTGACCAAAATTTCCACATCTAAGACATTTCATGATAATGAATCTATGTTTCGGTTCTTCCTCTTTTTTCGATATGAACAACATCTCATTTTCATTATCACTTGAAGAACTTTCACTATCACTACTAGAACACTTACTTGCTTTGTCTAGGTAGAAACTCTTCTTGTGCTTGTGAGAATACCTCTTTCCTTGATTGTTGTGCTCATCTTTGATCTTCCTGTGATGCTTGTGCTTTTCAGAATCCTTGCTCTTAGAATCCTGTTTATCTTCATCACTTTCATTCTTGGGAACAATACAGTTAGTAGCATAATGACCAAACTTTCCACAATTGAAACATCTTATATTTTTCATACTTTTGTGTTTTCTAGAGAACTTGCCTTTCTTGTTGTAATATGCCTCTTCATCACTAGAAGACTCATCACTATCTTGAAGTTGTTTACCCTTGGATTCCTTGGTAGCCTTGAAAGTTGCCTCTTTCTTGACATCAACCTTCACTTGAGTTCTCAACTCAAATGCTTCAAGTATACTATGGAGCTCATCCTTTTTCAACTTATCCAAATCTTTAGCTTCCTCAATAGCAGAAATATTTTCACTAAATCTATTAGGAAGAGATCTTAAAATCTTATCACAAACATCATTTTCAGCAAGCTCAAGACCTAAGTCTTTCATGGAGTTAACAACCTCATCCATACGAAGCATGTAGTCACTAATATTTTCATCATCATTCATCTTGAGTTGTTCAAACATACCTTTGAAGTGTCTTAACTTGGCTTTTCCGACATTTGTATCACCTGTATGAACCACCTTCAAGCTGTTTCCACATTTCACTAGTTGTCTTGCAGTGAATCACTTTGGTGAGATCTGCTTTCTGTAAGCCTTTCAGGATTGCATTCATTGCTTTTGAATTGCTGTGATGTAGGAGCCTTTCTTCTTTAGTATTAGGACCATGTACAGGAATAGTGTACTCATCTTCAATCACTTCCCATACCTCATTACCAAGTGCCATTAGATGAACCTTCATCCTTGCACTCCAAAGACCAAAATCTGACCCATCAAGAATAGGTGCTACATTACTACTTGAATGATCCATTGTGTTCTTTACTAGCTTTTCCTTCAATCTGTTAAAATTTTCGAAGGCACCTGCTCTGATACCAATTGAAGAACACAAGCTTATACTTGAGAGGGGGGTGAACAGTATAAGACCTCTTTTTACTTTTTCCTTTATACTTCAAAATAGTAAAGCAATATACCCAAAGCAATATCAAAGCAATGCACAATATCATCCACAAAGTGACACCAATTTTAACGTGGTTCACCCAGAATGGTTGGGCTACGTCCACAAAACTTTTCTCTAAAAGTTATCTCAAAGTTCTTTGGGAATCCTTCCCAATTACAATGTTTATGAGCCTCGGCCCAAAGGAGATACCTTCCCCCAATCAAAATTTATGAGCCTCTGCTCAAAGGAGATACCTTCCCCAAATCTAAATTTATGAGCCTCTGCTCAAAGGAGATACCTTCCCCTCAATCTAAATTTATGAGCCTCTGCTCAAAGGAGATACCTTCCCCTCTACTCTAGGAAATGATCCCTCGGAAGATCAACTGCCTCTACCTCTTGCCAGCACGTGGAACTCCTTTCCATCGAAGACCTCCTGTCCTCAATGCTTAGCCTAAGAGACCTCTGCCTTCTATGATCACGTCCATAGTAGCTCAAGCAACCTGTACCAAACATAGTCGGTCGGTCTAGTACAAGTCTTCCTCTGTCTGTCGAGATCTGTCCAACACTTGAACAAATCAATCCTCTACACACAAGCCTTCTCAAAGACTTGCCAAATCTATCCTCAGGTTCTTCTCAAAGAACCAGTGCTCCTCTGTCCTCAAGTTCTCTGATAGAACTATCAAAACTCAGCTCACAAGTCCTCTGCTAGGACCTGTCCAAATCTGCTCACAAGTCCCCATCGAAACCTGTCCAAAACTGCTCACAAGTCCCCATCGAAACCTGTCCAAAACCTGCTCACAAGTCCCCATCGAAACCTGTCCAAAACCTGCTCACAAGTCCCCATCGAAACCTGTCCAAAACCTCAGCAAGCTCACCAAGAAAAACTTTCTTAGTAGGAAATCACAAGGTGAATTGTTAGAGACCCAATGTGATTTGTCAAACTCATAGAAGCATAAAGAGAATTGTTAGAGACTCAATATGTTCTATACTCAACTCCCAATCTCAAAACTCAACTCAAATCAACTCAACTCAAACTCAATCTCAAATCTGAAAACTCAACTCAAACTCAATCTCAAATCTGAAAACTCAACTCAATATCTGAAATGGATAGGATAGAATGCTTTCTTTCAAGAACATGAAACTCCAACAATTGCCAACTATGCAAAGAATCACATAACAATGATACTCATGTTCTTTTCACCATCAATTAGGGCTTCAACAACAATGCTCATCAAACAAGGTTCAATCAACACCATTCAGCTCAAAACACAACCTTGAAGCATTTCACAATCAACATCAGAAAAGGAAACAAGTAGAACTCCTTTTCTCTCCAATATTGTTTGAACAAAAGCATCCACCAACTCAACTCACAATAGCACACACAACTTTTCAAATCATCAATAAAGGAGTAAGCTCAACACTTTAACCAAGTAAAGAATAGCTTGATTATTACCAATTTAATGAAAGCAAATATCAATCTCAAAGCTGCCCACTTAAGGTTTCACAACTTCACACAAGAAGCAATTGACCTTAAAACATCATGCTTTCATTTCCATAAACAACCAAAAGCACTCTCAACATTACAAGAAATATTTAACCCTTATACACCTTATTTCTCCCTTATAGTCTTATCACAAATAAAATTTATCTCTCATAAGAATGCAATAAGAAATTTCAACAACATCTTCAAAAAGAATCTTTTATCAAAATACAAACAAGCTTTAAACTCCTTATAACTCCTAAGCTATTTTTCCCTCTAACAAACTTCCTCCATCCGCAAAAACACTTAGCAAAAATTAATTTTGAAAATACCTTAGCCAACATCAAAAATCGCTATGGAGAAATTTGCGCATGAATTCTAACACCACCTGCTGCGTCCACTTCACGACGAAAAACCCTTTCACGATATTCGAACGCGGAACCTCCCGTTCGGGTAGCGCGCCAATAGCCTAGCCGCTACCGGTGCGCCAAAGGCACCCGATGAGGTTTAAACCTCACGTTGTTAACCTTGATCCTTCTGTACTAGGGATAAAATGAAACCATAGTCCCTTCCTTTCCTCTGCCGTGACACGATGACAATAAAATTTATGATGGATTTGACAAACGATGAGTGCAGACAAACGAACAGCGGATCCATGAAAATCAGTGAAGACAGTCGAATTTATAGTGAGCAACTCCTTTCAAAATTTGGATGGGATGAATCTTTGTTTTCATCGAGGGAGATTTATATGCAATTTACCATAAGCTCTTTGACGTCGGCGAGGAGTTTAACACGTCGACGGAGGTCTTGGCTAGCGCCCACAATGTTAAAACATTTGCGCCATGGATTAGGAGAACCCATTGCAAATAATAATTTATTTATTTAAAAATAATTAAATGGAACCTTAACAAGGTTTTTAATTATTTAAATAAATACTTCCTCCTGGACCCAAATGCATTAAACCAATGCATCCACCTATAATCTCTAAACCTGCCAACTTGGGGTTTGCAAAAGACCTTTGAAACTGTCATGTCGTAACCTTCATCAAAACAAATTATTTGACATCAAATCAAATTCCTTCAAGAGCTTCTTGACATCAATGACAACTTATACACTTGAGCAAAGGCAATGTACCCAAAGTACCCAAAATTGCCAACAATCTCCCCCTTTGTCATTGATGGCAAACCTTTACTGAAAACACTTCTCAAGAGCCAAAACTAAAACCAACTGTGCTAACAACTGAGAAACTGTGCCCACAACTGAGAATCTTCCTTTGAAGTTTTGCTCCCCCTGACTTGAAGCTTTCCTCTTCACTTTGAAGCTCTCCCCCTTACTCATATCTCTCCCCCTTTGTCATCAATGGCAAAGGGCCACCTTTGGGGCTCGGGACTAAGAATGAGCCTCTTAGCTTAGTCCCTCCCCCACCTCCTGATGAGGTGATTAATTCTGGGGTGGGAGTAAAACTCCCATTAGGCACTGATCATCATCAGCATCTATAACTTCCTTGTCGGGCCTTCTCTTGAACTCTTTGTCCATATTCCTGTTCTTGTCACTATTCTTGTTCTTGTTCTCATCCCTGTTCTTGTCCATGCCTTGATCCTTGGACCTGATCATGCCACTTGTTCCTGTTCTTGTATTCTAGAATTTCAGCTCTACACTGTCTGATTATGTGACCTTCATTGTTGCACTTGAAACACTTGACGATGTTGTTTCTCTGAGGTAAACCTGATCTTTGAATCCACCTATTCTGACCAAACCTATTCTGGCCAAACCTGTTTTGACCAAACTTGTTCTGACCAAACTTGTTCTGACCAAACCTGTTTTGATCAAACCTGTTCCTGTTATTTACCTTGCAATAGACTGCCTTGTGCCCAAACTATTTACAAGAGTAGCAATACCCTTGAAAGAAACTAGCACTTCTAAAATTGTCATTTACCTTCTTCACTTGAGCCATGCAATGTGAAGCCATGTGACCAAACCTGTGACAAGCAAAACATCTGCCTTGAAACTTTCCTTTATTTGACCTCTTGGGTCCTCGAAAACTTCTTCTTCTCATTCTGAATTCTATTTTCTATTTCTGTGCATCTATCATTCAAGGACTCCTTTTCTGAAGTACTTTCCTCATCAGAACTCTCTTCCTTTTGGAGTCTCTTACTAGACTCTCCAACTTGTTCCTTGTGTGGCTTAACAAAACCAAGGCCTGTTTTATCTGTTGTCTTTCTTTGACCTTTGATGAGTGACTTAACCTTTTTGGAGCTATCTTGAAACTCTGTAAAGCTTATCCTTGTACTCTTTAGTTTCCTCTTTCAAAGAAGCCATTTTCTGTTCTAACTCACTATACTCAAGAACCTTAGACTCTAACTCATCCTTGAGTTCTTGTGTCTTAGCTATAGAGAAGTCAAGACTTTCTATAAGATCATCTCTCTCCATACAACATTCATCTAACTTATCCTTGAGTCTAGCATTCTTCTTTCTTTCCTTTTTCAAAGCACTAAGAGCACTAATAAGTTCACTTTCAAGATCACTTCTATTTGATTGCCTTTTGAATCATCAAAGCCTTTTTCAGATTTCTTATCACTAGAGGTGCTACCCTTTTCAAAAACCATACATGCATCTTCCTTATAGTTTTCTGAAGCATCCTCATACATACTAGAAACCAAATCATTATTTGTGCAATCATCCTCAAGGTGACCAAAATTTCCACATCTAAGACATTTCATGATAATGAATCTATGTTTCGGTTCTTCCTCTTTTTTCGATATGAACAACATCTCATTTTCATTATCACTTGAAGAACTTTCACTATCACTACTAGAACACTTACTTGCTTTGTCTAGGTAGAAACTCTTCTTGTGCTTGTGAGAATACCTCTTTCCTTGATTGTTGTGCTCATCTTTGATCTTCTTGTGATGCTTGTGCTTTTCAGAATCCTTGCTCTTAGAATCCTGTTTATCTTCATCACTTTCATTCTTGGGAACAATACAGTTAGTAGCATAATGACCAAACTTTCCACAATTGAAACATCTTATATTTTTCATACTTTTGTGTTTTCTAGAGAACTTGCCTTTCTTGCTGTAATATGCCTCTTCATCACTAGAAGACTCATCACTATCTTGAAGTTGTTTACCCTTGGATTCCTTGGTAGCCTTGAAATCTGCCTCTTTCTTGACATCAACCTTCACTTGAGTTCTCAACTCAAATGCTGCAAGTATACTATGGAGCTCATCCTTTTTCAACTTATCCAAATCTTTAGCTTCCTCAATAGCAGAAATATTTTCACTAAATCTATTAGGAAGAGATCTTAAAATCTTATCACAAACATCATTTTCAGCAAGCTCAAGACCTAAGTCTTTCATGGAGTTAACAACCTCATCCATACGAAGCATGTAGTCACTAATATTTTCATCATCATTCATCTTGAGTTGTTCAAACATACCTTTGAAGTGTCTTAACTTGGCTTTTCTGACATTTGTATCACCTGTATGAACCACCTTCAACTGTTTCCACATTTCACTAGTTGTCTTGCAGTGAATCACTTTGGTGAGATCTGCTTTCTGTAAGCCTTTCAGGATTGCATTCATTGCTTTTGAATTGTTGTGATGTAGGAGCCTTTCTTCTTTAGTATTAGGACCATGTACAGGAATAGTGTACTCATCTTCAATCACTTCCCATACCTCATTACCAAGTGCCATTAGATGAACCTTCATCCTTGCACTCCAAAGACCAAAATCTGACCCATCAAGAATAGGTGCTACATTACTACTTGAATGATCCATTGTGTTCTTTACTAGCTTTTCCTTCAAGTTGTTAAACTTTTCGAAGGCACCTACTCTGATACCAATTGAAGAACACAAGCTTATACTGAGAGGGGGGTGAATAGTATAAGACCTCTTTTTACTTTTTCTTTATACTTCAAAATAGTAAAACAATATACCCAAAGCAATATCAAAGAAATGCACAATATCATCCACAAAGTGACACCAATTTTAACGTGGTTCACCCAGAATGGCTTGGCTACGTCCACAAAACTTTTCTCTAAAAGTTATCTCAAAGTTCTTTGGGAATCCTTCCCAATTACAATGTTTATGAGCCTCGGCCCAAAGGAGATACCTTCCCCCAATCAAAAATTTTATGAGCCTCTACTCAAAGGAGATACCTTCCCCTCTACTCTAAATTTATGAGCCTACTCAAAGGAGATACCTTCCCCTCTACTCTAGAAATGATCCCTCAGAAGATCAACTGCCTCTACCTCTTGCCAGCACGTGGAACTCCTTTCCATCGAAGACCTCCTATCCTCAATGCTTAGCCTAAGAGACCTCTGCCTTCTATGATCACGTCCACAATGACTCAACAACCTTTACCAAACACAGTCAGTCGGTCTAGTACAAGTCTTCCTCTATCTGTCAGATCTGTCCAACACTTGAACAAATCAATCCTCTACACACAAGCCTTCTCAAAGACTTGCCAAATCTGTCCTCAGGTTCTTCTCAAAGAACCAGTGCTCCTCTGTCCTCAAGTTCTCTGATAGAACTATCAAAACTCAGCTCACAAGTCCTCTGCTAGGACCTGTCCAAATCTGCTCACAAGTCCCCATGAAACTGTCAAAATGCTCACAAGTCCCCACGAACCTGTCCAAAACTGCTCACAAGTCCCCACGAACCTATCCAAAACTGCTCACAAGTCCCCATCGAAACCTGTCCAAAACTGCTCACAAGTCCCCATCAGAACCTGTCCAAAACCTCAACAAGCTCACCAAGAAAAACTTTCTTAGTAGGAAATCACAAGGTGAATTGTTAGAGACCCAATGTGATTTTTCAAACTCATAGAAGCATAAAGAGAATTGTTAGAGACTCAATATGTTCTATACTCAACTCCCAATCTCAAAACTCAACTCAAATCAACTCAACTCAAACTCAATCTCAAATCTGAAAACTCAACTCAAACTCAATCTCAAATCTGAAAACTCAACTCAATATCTGAAATGGATAGGATAGAATGCTTTCTTTCAAGAACATGAAACTCCAACAATTGCCAACTATGCAAAGAATCACATAACAATGATACTCATGTTCTTTTCACCATCAATTAGGGCTTCAACAACAATGCTCATCAAACAAGGTTCAATCAACACCATTCAACTCAAAACACAACCTTGAAGCATTTCACAATCAACATCAGAAAAGGAAACAAGTAGAACTCCTTTTCTCTCCAATATTGTTTGAACAAAAGCATCCACCAACTCAACTCACAATAGCACACACAACTTTTCAAATCATCAATAAAGGAGTAAGCTCAACACTTTAACCAAGTAAAGAATAGCTTGATTATTACCAATTTAATGAAAGCAAATATCAATCTCAAAGCTGCCCACTTAAGGTTTCACAACTTCACACAAGAAGCAATTGACCTTAAAACATCATGCTTTCATTTCCATAAACAACCAAAAGCACTCTCAACATTACAAGAAATATTTAACCCTTATACACCTTATTTCTCCCTTATAGTCTTATCACAAATAAAATTTATCTCTCATAAGAATGCAATAAGAAATTTCAACAACATCTTCAAAAAGAATCTTTTATCAAAATACAAACAAGCTTTAAACTCCTTATAACTCCTAAGCTGTTTTTCCCTCTAACAAACTTCCTCCATCCGCAAAAACACTTAGCAAAAATTAATTTCGAAAATACCTTAGCCAACATCAAAAATCGCTATGGAGAAATTTGCGCATGAATTCTAACACCACCCGCTGCGTCCACTTCACGACGAAAAAACCCTTTCACGATATTCGAACGCGGAACCTCCCGTTCGGGTAGCGCGCCAACAGCCTAGCCGCTACCGGTGCGCCAAAGGCACCCGATGAGGTTTAAACCTCACGCTGTTAACCTTGATCCTTCTGCACAGGGATAAAATGAAACCACAGTCCCTTCCTTTCCTCTACCGTGACACGACGACAATAAACTTTACGATGGATTCGACAAACGACGAGTGCAGACAAACGAACAACGGATCCACGAAAATCAGCGAAGACAGTCGAATTTACAGCGAGCAACTCCTTTCAAAATTTGGATGGGATGAATCTTTGTTTTCGTCGAGGGAGATTTATATGCAATTTACCATAAGCTCTTTGACGTCGGCGAGGAGTTTAACACGTCGGCGGAGGTCTTGGCTAGCGCCCACAATGTTAAAACATTTGCGCCATGGATTAGGAGAACCCATTGCAAATAATAATTTATTTATTTAAAAATAATTAAATGGAACCTTAACAAGGTTTTTAATTATTTAAATAAATACTTCCTCCTGGACCCAAATGCATTAAACCAATGCATCCACCTGTAATCTCTAAACCTGCCAACTTGGGGTTTGCAAAAGACCTTTGAAAGCTGTCATGCCGTAACCTTCATCAAAACAAATTATTTGACATCAAATCAAATTCCTTCAAGAGCTTCTTGACATCAATGACAACTTATACACTTGAGCAAAGGCAATGTACCCAAAGTACCCAAAATTGCCAACACTTGCTCGTATGGAATCTTATCCATGGCTAAGACGCTCACGGTGTGGCAAGTCGGGGGTTCGAATCCCCTTGAGGAGGTAATTACATTTTGCATTTAAATAATTTTTATTAGCCCTAAAGTTTGGAGTTATAATATAGTTAATGGAAATTAAATTTTGTTATTGGGGCTATGATTATTATTGCAAAGCATAATTGGTTTATGATTTATTTGATGGTTATGGAAAATTAATTTTAGGAGAAATAAGGAGTTGTTTTTTTTTTAAAGTAATTTTGAGAGGTTTATTATTTTTGATAAGGGTTTTAATAAAAGGGACTTTGGTGGATGTGTTTATTAACTTGGATTAAAAAGGGTGTAATTTGAGTAATGCTTTATTTTGTGATTATTTGAAGTCCATTAAACCTTGTTTAGATTGGAAAGGAAAGTTGTGTTTAAGTGTGGCAGATTTTGTGGACAACTTATTGGCATAAAAAAGGTATGGGCACATTATCCTATTGATTGTTTATGGTGGTTGATTTCTGAAATATCATTGGAGAGAAAAGGATTTATTGTGGTTTCCTTTGAGAAAATGATTGGTTGAATGCTTCAAGGTTTTCTGGTTTGTGAGTTGTATTTAAACCTTGTTTTATTAGCATTATTGTTGAAGCCCATTTATGATGAAATGAACTTGAACTTGAGTTAGAAAAGAACATGAGTATCATTGCTATGTGAGACTTGTGCTTGAGCATTATTGGAAACATTTTGAGTTGGTTAACACATTCTTGGACTAGGGTTTGTGAGAAAGGATTGTTCCTTGAGGTGATTGGTTGAGTTGAGTTGGTTAATACATGCTTGGAATAGGGTTTGTGAGAAAGGATTGTTCCTTGAGGTGATTGATTGAGTTGAGTTGATTAAGCCTAGTCAAGTGGATGCATGTGGTTGTTCAAGTTACTAGAAACAAACTATTCAATAATCTAATTTGAGTTGAGATTGATTTGAGTTGAGATTGAGGTTGAATTCAGTTGAGATTGAGATCTGAGTATAGAACATATAGAGTCTCTAACAATTATCTTGATCCTTCTATTAAGTTGAGATTAGGATGTGAGTATAAGAACATATACAGTCTCTAACAATTCTCTTTATGCTTCTATGAGATTGATTTGAGATATTGATTGTACATTAAGCTTAGAACATATTAAGTCTCTAACAATTCTCTTTATTATTCTATGTGATTGAGACAAGTCTTTGAGAAGACTTATGGACTGTTTTGAGTTAAGCTTTTGTGAAATCTTACTATGCAGATTTGAGCAAGTCCTAGAGAGGACTTGTTGAGTGAATTTTTGTCCCATTACAAAATGAACACACAACTAGAGTCTCAAACCAGAAGACTCTTTCTTGCAAAGAAATATGTTATTATTATTTTTTATTTCTCCAAGCTTCTTGTGAACAGATCTCTATATGCATAAAACCAATTTCAACTTAATGCAAATAAATGAATATCTCCCAGAATAGTTCAGATCTTGCAAGTAACTGTTAACAAGGGGCCTTTGTTGATTCACAACAAACTTTGTAACCCTAATTTGTTAAAGTAACCAATCATGTAACAAAAGAAAGAAAAATCCTTTTATGTTCTGACATTAATGAAATTAACATGCGGTTTATTTTAGTGTTAATTGGTTCATTTTATCTTTTATTTTAATTGTTCTGCTATTTTAACATTAGCTTCTAAATGAGATTAAAATATATCAGAAACTGAATCAGAAATGTTCTTATTCGAATCAGTTGGAAAACCAAAGAAGGATGTTAATCGGTTAGCAATCTCCTCCTCGCAAAACCCCAAGTTATGAGATGAAGCTCTAAAACAACCTGACCTAACGGACTCGTAATAAACACAGTCGAATCAAATCGGATGCTAGACTCTAAGGAAATAAATGATTTGCATTGTTTTGTCATTCACCTATCGCAACCCACATTACGGTGTAAACAAATAGATACAAAACAAAATAATGCAAAGGAAAGATATACAGTAAAACAGTAGTCTTAGCCTTCAATCTCCTTTTGGTTTCACACACAAAAGTTACTCCCGCCAAATAACTCCTTTATTCGATAAAATAATGCTTTTCTGTTTACAATTTCCAGCCCTGTATCTATCTACATTTTTGCTATTTAAACTTTCGCTTGCTGCTCTCGGCTGCTCTGTGACGCTTCGTTTCAGTTCCCAGGACGCTTCATTTCAGTTTCCCGCCTTTTGGTGTTTTTTACCCCTTCGCTTGAATCTGCAATGCTTGATCTTCTCTGCGGCCAGTAACTGTCGATCTGAAGCGTTACTCTGATCCTCATGCATTTCTGCCACGTGTTCAGCGCTCTCTGCATGTTCAGTAATGGTCCCATGAAAATCGTGACTAAAAATAGCCCGCGGCCTTGCTCCTTCGCTTTCACAGTGAAAACGTGACATGTCACGAAATCGTGACATGTCGCGATATCGCGACGCCTTTGTTCTCCGTACACTCCGATCGAAACCTGTCGCGAAATCGTGACCATTTTCTCCTTCGGGCCATCTCGCCGCAACCTGTCACGAAATCGCTACCATTTTCATCGTCCGTACACTTTGCCAAAACACGTCGCGAAATCGTGACCATTTTCTCCTTCGGACCATCTCTCACACTTTTTTCATCATCGTACACTTTGCCCGGAAATCGCGACCATTTTCTCCTTCGGACCATCTCTCCGCAACCTTGCGGGAAATCGCTACCATTTTCATCATCCGTACACTTTGCCAAAACACGTCGTGAAATCGTGACCATTTTCCTCATCTCTCCTTTGCCAATCGCGAAATCGCGACCATTTTCTCCTTCGGACCATCTCTCCGCAACCTGTCGCGAAATCGCTACCATTTTCATCATCCGTACACTTTGCCAAAACACGTCGCGAAATCGCGACCATTTTCTCCTTCGGACCATCTCTCCTCTCTGGGCCGCGACGGAGCAACATGTCGCGATTTCGCTACAATTTTTCATTCTTCATCAGCGACGGAGCGACATGTCGCGATATCGCGACACTTTTCTTTTTTCAGCGACGACGGAGCGACATGTCGCGATATCGCGACACTTTTCTTTTTTCAGCGACGACGGAGCGACATGTCGCGATATCGTGACACTTTTCTTTTTCAGACGAGCGACGTGTCGCGATTTCGTGACATGTCGCGATTTCGCGACACTTTCTATACTTGTGCATTTTGCCCCTTTTCTTCATTTTTAGCATCTGGGTCACTGAGATTTTTTTTTGAAAACCTGCAAAAAAAGGTGGGTCCCCAATTTTGGGGTGTGTTGTGGATTAACCACAACAAATGGCGACTCTGCTGTCAAATGCTCCAGAGCATTTTTGTGAGAACCCAACCTGAAATATATGAGCTTAGAAACAGGCGTTAGCACATAAAAGATAAACAAATACCGACAGATCAGAAGTACATGAAACATCGGAATCATTAGTATTAGCTCGGTGTGTGCTATTTGTTTTCATTCCTTATCGCTTGGACTTGATCAACATTCCATTGTCGGTTTTACATGCATGCATGTGTGAGATTGTAAATGATTTGTGAAACCTAATGAATATGCTTAGAGATTTTGCTTTTACAAATGCATAGACCTTCTAATATCATATACAAATATTCAAGATTGTCAAACCCTCTTAGGATCAACCATGTGTATAATGAATTGTTTTATTAGATCCCAAAGTTGGTTATGAGTCACTATTATCTTGAACCCATGTGTAAGTGAAAGTGAAATCAGAGCTTTGGGAAATCGGACTCCCAACTTAATCTAGATGGGAGTTTAACCCTATTCTTACTACTCCGATTTGGAATTCATTACCTCACTTTGAGCAAAATGATTTAACCAATTATGGAAGAAATGGTCATGCTAGTCTAACCCTTTGAACGGTCGGTGGTCTTGTTTTCTAGACAAGACATGTTGTCATGCATGGGCATACCTAACCCCATAATCCATGACTTAACTTCATTTCTTTGGACTTTGGGGATGACTACCCATCCTTTGCAGAGGACAAGTAGTACGATCCTTCCAATCCAAGTTTTATCTTGATATGAGACATAGGAGCTTTGGGGAATCAGATTCTCAACCTAGGCGAGATGAGAATTATGCCCTATCCTTACTACTCCATGTAGGTCAAATCAAAGCTTTGGGGAGTTGGATCCTCAACCTAAGTTCGATGAGGACTTAACCCTATCCTTACTACTCTGATTTTAGGCTTTAAGCTTAATGGAAGTGGTGAAAACCACTGTTTTAAGGATCATGTTGCATAATAGGATAGACATGAAATATTCCTTTCGCTTGACCCATTTCCTCCAAGCAAGGTTCTGATCATTTTGCCCAAGATCTTTTTTAATGTGTACAAACTGTGCTTGGTTCTAGATATCTTGGGGCTCAGTTTCCAACCTTAGGATTTTCTTTATTTATGTTATAGTATAACCCTAAGAGGATTTAACACACTTTAATGATTTGTATCTGAAATGCATATGTAACTAAGATGGCATGAATATGCAAAGTGAGATGTACTATGAATGCATTGCCCTTTGAATTGCAGATGAAGTATTACCATAATTTGTAAAACTGACTACTTCATGCATCACAAGCCCCAAACGACATTATTTAACTGTTTGTGTTATATGTGGAGCTTTTACAACATAATTCCAATGCTTCATCTTCTCCCGATCTTAGGCATGTGTTACCATTTCAAACTTTTATTCCATTTTTTTTTTTATTCTGTATAAGACAATGAAAACATGTCAAACAAACACACCACCTAAACGTCCAACCTGCACACACAAAAGAAACAAAGCACAACATTAATACAAACCTAAACATGTCAAGAACACAACTTAAGTATCAAATCTGCACACAAAAGAAACAAAGCACAACATTATTACATATAATACAAAACCCAGCTGCCTCAAGCCTGGAAGTAGTGTTTCAAGTGTAACCCATTGACAGGTAATGCCAAATCCTTTCCATCCAAGGTTCTTAGTCTAAAACTATTTTCCCCTAGGACTTCTGAAACTTGGTACGGACCCAACCATAAGTAGTCAAACTTATCATGATCCCCTTTCTTCTCATGTCTTTTGTCCCATAACAGCACTAGATCCGATATTTTAAAGGCCTTGGCCCTAGACTTTTTGTCAAACCATCTCTTTACTACATCCTGGTGTTTACTAAAATGAAGCATAGCCTCATCCCTTTTTTCATCCGGATGCATTAATTGTGTTAGTCTAGACTCAAGTTTATCATCGGTTCCGCAATAATCTTTCATGAAATGCGGCGTTTGTAACCTGAGATTTGTAGGAAAAATGGGATCTTGTCCATAAACTAGATGGTAAGGAGATGTTCCTATTGCTTCTTTGACTCTGATTCTATCAGCCCAAAGAGCCAACTTAAGCTTGTTATGCCAGTCCCTCGGATTTCTTTCCAACAATTTTTTTATGACATTTAACAAATTCTTGTTAGATGATTCGGCCAATCCATTACCTTGCGGATAATAATTGGAAGAGAATTTTAAACTCACACCACTGTCAAATGCCCAATTAGCAAATTCCAAAGAAGAAAAAGCTGAACCATTATCACTTACAATTGAGTTAGGCATCCCAAACCGAGTGACAATATTATCCTCTAGGAATTTAATAACAACCTCCGACGTAGCATTCTTTGTGGGGATAGCTTCAGTCCACCTTGTGCAATAATCCGTAGCTGTCAAAATGTATTTGTGGGAATCGGATGAATTGGGACTGATAATCCCAACAAAATCCAGGCCCCATTGCGCAAAAGGTCTAGACTCAATTACGGATTGTAAAGGCATGGAAGCGTTCCTGTCTCTATTGGCTGCAGTCTGACATGTATGACATGACCTCACATGAATATGGGCATCTTTGAACAGTCGAGGCCAATAAAAACCGGCTCTAAGGATTTGGTGGGCTGTGGCATTAGCGGACCCGTGTCCTGTCCCATGTTTACCATGAAATTCCTCGAGGATTCGCACTGCTTCTTTCTGATCAACACAACGAAGGTAAATACCTTCATGATTTCTCTTGTATAACGTGCCAGATCTAATTAGGAAATTAGCAGACTTCAAGCGCAAGGCTCTTCGTTGAGTAGAATTCAAATGCGTTGGACATTTACCGTTTAAAAGAAAATACACCACATCTGTATACCACTCATCTTTGGTAATATCCGCGACTTCGTAATGTTGACATGAAATCGCGAGATCCTTTTCTGCTATTGCCTTAACCAACCCTTGTCCCCGCACTATCTTCATCGACTGAATCTCAAGATCAAATTCCTGCAAAGTTGAAACCCACTTACCACGTCTTTCACCTAATTCATTCTGTATGAACATGGCTTTGACTGCAGGATCCGGGACGATAGCAAAGACCCTACTGTGGACTATGTAATGCCTGAATTTTTTCATAGTTTTAACCAGAGCATACATTTGCTTGTCCAAGATAGAGTATCTCAGTTTCGCATCTTTGAGAGGACTACTCAGGAAGGCAATAGGATTTTCAATGCTGCCTTCACTCTTCTGAGTTAAAACACTCGCAAAGGAGTGATCTGAAGCAAATGTGTAGATATAGAAAGGCTTCGTATAATCGGGACTCACTAAAATCGGGGCTTTAGAAATCGCGTCCTTGATGTTTTTAAAAGCATCTCTATTTTCATCTGTCCACTTGATCTGGACCTCTTTCTTTAACATGTCGTTCAAAGGTTTTGCTATCTCTGCAAAATCTGCAATAAATTTTCTGATGAAATTGATCTTCCCAAAAAATGATCTCAACCCCTTCTTGCTGTTGGGACAAGGAATCTGCTGTATGGCTTCTATTCTCTCAGGGTCAATGGAGATTCCATCCTTAGATATTATATGCCCCAATAACTTCCCTTCTGTCACCCCGAAAATGCACTTCTTTGGGTTGAGAGAAATGCCATGCTCCCTGCATCTTTGAAAAACTTTCTTAAGATCCCTGACGTGGTTTTCCCTGTTCTTAGAAAAGACGGGAATGTCATCTACATAGACGATGATGCACTTACCTATGAGTCCCTTAAAAGCAAAGTCCATAGCTCGTTGGAAGGTGGCACCTGCGTTCAATAGTCCGAAAGGCATTCTCCTGTATGCAAAGGTGCCCCACTTTGTGGTGAAAGCAGTTTTCATCCTATCACTAGGATGGATAAGGACCTGATTATATCCCGAATAACCATCCAGGAATGACATCATCTCCGACCCGTTTACCTTTTGGAGTATTTCATCAATGGTGGGTAACGGGTAGTTGTCTTTTTGGGAGGCTTTATTAAGATTTCTAAAATCGATACACAACCTTATTTCTCCACTCTTTTTCCTCACGGGGACCAGGTTAGCAACCCATGTGGAATGCCTAACAGGAAAGATGATCTTAGCTTCTAACAGTCGCTTCACCTCTTTCTCTATCAAGGGTTCTAATAATGGATTAACTCGCCTCTGTCTTTGCTCGAAGGGTTTGGAATCCGGCTTCAATGGAATCATGTGCATTATGACATTCTGATCATAGGTTTTCAACTCCTTATAACTCCAAGCTATGCAGTCTATGTATTCTTTTAATGCATTGGCGATGGAATCCTTCTCCTGCCCGGTACATGCTTTTGCTATAAATACTTCTCGAGGGCTTTCTGCACTTCCAATGTTAACCAAATCACAGGCTTCTCTGGGAGGTGGAACCTTTTTACCCTCTCTTGGTTGATATCCGATATCGAAAGTTTTTTCTAATGAAGCCATCTCATCTGGCATCTTATTGCATTTTCCAATAGCTTTTTCTTCCAAATCTTCCTCCTCTAGATCCCTTTCATCTTCATCTATAACCTGCTTTTCAAATATACCAGAATTAGTGACAAAATTGAATATGTGCCTGTCACTATCAAACACTTGGAAATTCGTGACATTATCTGGTATCGAGGGGCAAGGGACCAGTTCTATGGAGAATTTCTTGCATTTCTTATGGTCCATTGGTTTCAACATACTCGCAGCTACGGCTAGAGAATCTGCCAGACGATTGCCCTTTCTAGAGATCAAAGATATGTTAAAGGCGTCAAACTCATCCATTAAATCTCTAACCCTGGTTCTGTAAAGTCTGAGCCGTTTATCTTTGCATACGTATTGTCCCTTCACTTGTTTTACCACCAGTTCCGAATCACCAAGGACCTTGATACACTTAACTTTCTTTCGAAGGGCCAATTGAAGTCCGAGAATCAAGGCCTCGTATTCTGCCATGTTGTTGGTGGCAGGGAACTGCAATCCGTATGCGACGAACATAGGCTCCTTATCCGAACATGACAATTCAACACCGGCTCCTGCTCCTTGTCTGGACCTGGATCCATCAAATCTTAAAGTCCAAATGTCCTGATGTCCTTCAGTACCGTTGCACCCAATCTTTTCATTTTGGGAACTTTCAGGTGTTTCTATGTCCAAACAATATGCTCCCAGCTCTGCCTCAATGTATTGGATCTCATTCGATTTGTTGTACTCCGTGATCATCTCCTTGAGCCTAGGCTCACTATCAATCCGAATTTGGTTGGCCACTCCCCTCCACGGCAACCACATATGTGAAGAATCTATCACAATGTAACCATTCAGGTTTTTACTCCAATCTCTTCCCAAAACCATGCCATACTTGATAGGAATGTCGAGGACCAATATGTCTATGTGATGTTGAACCCTGGGTTCTGAATTGACTTGAATAAGAACATCACCCAATTCTCCCACTGCCTCCATGGTTGATCTATCCAGCTGCACCACCCTGCTTCTAGAAGGTTTTGGTGTAAATCCCAATTTTTTACAGATTTCTAAGGGCATGATGGTAGCCGAGGCCCCTGAATCTATTAAACAATTGTGCAGGTTTTTACCTGCAATTCTAATGGTTATCAAAAAAGGAGGTATATCTCGTTTTTCCTTTTGTAAAACCAATCGGGACTCAGCACTTTTAGCTTCATGAACTTGGGCAGATGGATCTAATATTTTTGGTGGACTTACTTCTTGGCCTAATAATCGGGACATGTCATACATTGAGACATTGGCCTTAGTTTTCTTCATGTCTTCCACCAAGTCATAAGTGGGTTTTTCTGAATTTGACATATTTTGCACCATCTTAGACTTTTCCACCATAGATGGAGGAGGGGGATTGACATCTCCTTCGAAATCAGGAGGAAGTAATTGGTTGTTTGGAGGAGTAGAGGAAGTTTTGGGCTCCTTAGAACTCCTAGTGTAATACTTGTGATTTCCTTTCCCAAAACGTTTGTTGGCATGAACGTTAAATGTTTCTTCATCTTCGTTTCCAAAAAATTCCACATCCTCCTCTTCTTCACTTTCTTGGGAATGTATAACCTCAGTCAATATAGACTCATGCTTCCCGTGGCCACAGTGCATACAATCATTGTCACAAGGTCCCGATTCTCCAAAATCTTTCGAGACATCTGCCTGATTGGCTACGGGGTTGGGTACTCGCCCATTATTCGGCTGCGTGTTGTATGTTCCTTTTCCTCTATGGTTATGAGGCCGGCTATGACCCATGGCTTGGTCCACTTTTTTATTGACATTTCCCACCGTGACCAAAACTTTGGCCAAGGTTTCCTTCATGTTTTCTATGGCGGATTCAGACCCTTGTGGTTGAGGCACTGTAATTTCGGGTCCAGTTGTGTTTGTTGCATTAGCCACCTCTGGAATAGGTACAATGGCTTGGGTCTGGGCAGGTGGATTCCATCCTGGATTCACACTTTGAATGGCTTGGGTCTGGGCAGGAGGATTCCACCCTGGATTCACACTTTGAATAGGAGTGATTGTTGGATAGGTCATTGGGCTTGGCGTGCTAATCGGAGCAAACCCCGGCAAGGTCAACAAATTACTGCCCATGCCGAACCCAGGCAAACCCATCGGGCTATTTTGAATTAATCCCTGCGTTTGCACGGAGGCATTCGGATAACTTGGAAATGGCGCCACTTGGGTGGGTGTTTGGAAATTGTTCATCATAGGAACCTGTGGTGCCATTAACTGGTTCATCATGGCAAATTGACTATATGGGCCATATTGTCCCATCTGAGTCAACTGAGACAATCCTGCTCCTGGCAAGTTCATCTGCTGCTCGAGAGTCATTGTCTCTGCATAGGCCAAAGGAAGCGTCGTAACCTGAGGATTCCTTCTAGTCAACAAAGACGTTAAAGGATCTAAGGCTCCGAAATATAATTGCAAAGCGACCGCAGGATCTACCGCAAAGTGACGAGTCGATTCGTGTATAGTTTTTGGAACCTCTGGTTGAATGTTCGTATGGGTTCATTGGGTAATATTTTGCATGATACGAACAAATTGTAGATTATGGAGGGATCCAATAACATTCTAAATTGGCTTATGAATGCGGTTTCTAATTGGGCCCATGAAGTGATGGACCCTGCTGGAAGATTTCGATACCATTCATTGGCCGTGGGGTCTAGACTAGCAGGGAAAACTCGGCAAGCAACATCCTCGTGAGTAACCCCTTGCCTAAACATGTAATATTTGTAGATTTGGACATGATCTTCTGCTGTTGTGGGACCATCGTGCAAGAATTTGGGTAATCCCCTTTCAATGTTTCTAGGCAAGTCATGGACTGCCCCTGGAATATCTAAAGGGGAACTTTGCGCACCGTACCAGAGGGCAGGTGGCTATTGTTGTTGTTGTTGTTGTTGGGCCATATTATTCAAAGGTGTTAACCCTGTGGGAACAATTGGAACGCTTGGAACTGTGGAGACAGATATCACGGGTGTTACTATCGCACTTGAACTTAAAGGTTCAGGCCCGCTGGATGTACTTGAGTCTAAAGAAATCCCTAACTCAAGTATACTGGGTGGTATTTCGATTTCTAATGTTTTGTTTTTTGGCCTCCTAGCAGTGGGAGAAAGGCTTTGGAAAATAGTTTCCCCTGTGGTTTTAGACCTAGTAGCAATGTACTCAGGTTGGGCCAGCTTGGAAACTCTAAAACCCAAAAGACTTCTCTCAACTTGCTTGCAAAATACAGTATCCAACTGTTATACCTGCAAGCACAATAAGTGGAAACAAAACTACCCACATTAATTGTTAGAACAAATCAAAAATCACAAAGCAATAAAGAAGGCCCTCCTTCTAGCGCCAAAATGTTGAGTGAATTTTTGTCCCATTACAAAATGAACACACAACTGGAGTCTCAAACCAGAAGACTCTTTCTTGCAAAGAAATATGTTATTATTATTTTTTATTTCTCCAAGCTTCTTGTGAACAGATCTCTATATGCATAAAACCAATTTCAACTTAATGCAAATAAATGAATATCTCCCAGAATAGTTCGGATCCCGCAAGTAACTGTTAACAAGGGGCCTTTGTTGATTCACGACAAACTTTGTAACCCTAATTTGTTAAAGTAACCAATCATGTAACAAAAGAAAGAAAAATCCTTTTATGTTCGACATTAATGAAATTAACATGCGGTTTATTTTAGTGTTAATTGGTTCATTTTATCTTTTATTTTAATTGTTCTGCTATTTTAACATTAGCTTCTAAATGAGATTAAAATATATCAAAACTGAATCAGAAATGTTCTTATTCGAATCAGCTGGAAAACCAAAGAAGGATGTTAATCTGGTTAGCAATCTCCTCCCTGCAAAACCCCAAGTTATGAGATGAAGCTCTAAAACAACCTGACCTAACAGACCTATAATAAACACAGTCGAATCAAATCAGATGCTAGACTCTAAGGAAATAAATGATTTGCATTGTTTTGTCATTCACCTATCGCAACCCACATTACGGTGTAAACAAATAGATACAAAACAAAATAATGCAAAGGAAAGATATACAGTAAAACAGTAGTCTTAGCCTTCAATCTCCTTTTGGTTTCACACACAAAAGTTACTCCCGCCAAATAACTCCTTTATTCGATAAAATAATGCTTTTCTGTTTACAATTTCCAGCCCTGTATCTATCTACATTTTTGCTATTTAAACTTTCGCTTGCTGCTCTCGGCTGCTCTGTGACGCTTCGTTTTAGTTCCCAGGACGCTTCGTTTTAGTTTCCCGCCTTTTGGTGTTTTTTACCCCTTCGCTTGAATCTGCAACGCTTGATCTTCTCTGCGGCCAGTAACTGTCGATCTGAAGCGTTACTCTGATCCTCATGCATTTTTGCCACGTGTTCAGCGCTCTCTGCATGTTCAGTAACGGTCCCATGAAAATCGTGACTAAAAATAGCCCGCGGCCTTGCTCCTTCGCTTTCACAGCGAAAACGTGACATGTCGCGAAATCGCGACATGTCGCGATATCGCGATGCCTTTGTTCTCCGTACGCTCCGGCCGAAACCTGTCACGAAATCGTGACCATTTTCTCCTTCGGGCCATCTCGCCGCAACCTATCGCGAAATCGCTACCATTTTCATCATCCGTACACTTTGCCAATACACGTCGCGAAATCGCTACCATTTTCATCGTCCGTACACTTTGCCAAAACACGTCGCGAAATCGTGACCATTTTCTCCTTTGGACCATCTCTCCGCAACCTGTCACGAAATCGCTACCATTTTCATCATCCGTACACTTTGCCAAAACACGTCATGAAATCGCGACCATTTTCATCGTCCGTACACTTTGCCAAAACACGATGACATTTCTACATTTGATGGACATTTTATCGTCGTACACTTTGCAAATTGAATTTTACCTCTAATCGAATCGACCATTTTCTCCTTCGGACCATCTCTCCGCAACCTGTCGCGAAATCGCTACCATTTTCATCATCCGTACACTTTGCCAAAACATGTCGCGAAATCGTGACCATTTTCTCCTTCGGACCATCTCTCCTCTCTGGGCCGCGACGGAGCAACATGTCGCGATTTCGCTACAATTTTTCATTCTTCATCAGCGACGGAGCGACATGTCGCGATATCGCGACACTTTTCTTTTTTCAGCAGCGACGGAGCGACATGTCGCGATATCGCGACACTTTTCTTTTTTCAGCAGCGACGGAGCGACGTGTCGCGATTTCGTGACACTTTCTATACTTGTGCATTTTGCCCCTTTTCTTCATTTTTAGCATCTGGGTCACTGAGATTTTTTTTTGAAAACCTGCAAAAAAAGGTGGGTCCCCAATTTTGGGGTGTGTTGTGGATTAACCACAACAAGACTTATTGAGTAGATTTGAGCAAGTCCTAGAGAGGACTTATTGAGTATATTTGAGCAAGTCCTAGAGAGGATTTGTTGAGCAGATTTGGACAAGTTCTATGTGAACTTGTTGAGTAGATTTAGATAAGTTCTGTGTGAACTTGTTCAGCATATTTGGATAGGTTTTGTGTGAACCTGTTGAGTAGATTTGGATAGGTTTTGTGTGAACTTGTTGAGAAAATTTGGATAGGTTTTGTGTGAAACTTTTGAGCAAATTTGAGCAGGTTCTAAGTGAACCTATTGTGCAAAATTGTACTAGACCGATTATACTATGTTTAGTGCAAGATATTGAGCAAAACTATGCTAGACCGACTGAACTATGTTTGGTATAGTATTGAGACAAAGCTTTGGAGGTGACAAAGTATAAAGGACATAGTCTCAGTGGATAGAGATATAGCAACCAAGACAATTAAAGATAGATTTGAGTGAGGAGTCTTCAAGTGGAGAGAGATCCACAAGTTAGTGCAATAGAGAGACAGAGTCTTCTAGAATATCACTAGCTAGATCAGAAGGGGAAAGAGTTTTCCTATGTAAGAGATCCATGAACTTGAGATTTAGGGGATCAACATCTCCTTTGGACCGAGGTCCATAAACATTGTAATTTGGGAAATATTCCCAAGAGATTATTTGAGAAATATTTAGAAGAAATATTTTATCTGTGGAGGTAGCCCAAATTAGGTGAACCATGTTAAAATGGTGTCTCTCATGTGTGTGATGTTTTGTTTTATGTTTATGGTTTCATTAATGCTTATGCTTATATTTGGGAAAATGTTTTATGTTATACTGTTCACCCCCCCTCTCAGTATAAGCACATGTTATTCAGACAAAAAGTTACAAGTTCAATCCACACTACCAAAATTGGATGAAGAAGAATCCATCATTCTCAATCCTAAATGAATTTTGAACCAAAGATCATGCACCCTTCATAACCATATCATCATTGATGTTCTTGTGCGATGATGAGGATTACAACCTAAAGATGCCACATGGGAGTTACTCTAGAAGCTCTAGCAACAATTTTCTCATCCCCAACTTTAAGGATGGATATTTTTAAAGGGGAAGGGTATCTTAGGATCCCATCCTAAAATTATTATGTAATGACCATCTTTCTAATGTGGGGACCCTATCCTAATGATATTATGTAATGTTTTGTAACATACATGTGGTACTTGAGGAGTCTAGACAAGTGGAACCATTTAATGTAACTGCTATACAAAATGTGACTATTTATTTAATAGAATAATCTAGCTTAGGTCTCCACTTGCATGTGAAGCCAAACCTTGAGCATTAGGGTTAGGGCTATGAAGAGTTTAAAAAGTCAAGGAGGCATAAATGGATGTATCTCATTTTGCATATTGTATTGAAGTTCTGCTTAGGAGGTTGCTCCCTTGAAGAGGCCCACCATTTTATATTGTGATTATGTGTGATTAATTTTGTTGTTATATTTTCATTTTATGTTACAATATTATGTTCATTTCATGGTTTTCTATATTTATTTCAATATTTATATGGATGTTATTATTTTAATTGAAATATTCCTAACACATATATTGCCTTCACAACCTCAATTGGGAATACAACACCATTTTTAAGGTTATGTTCACAAGTATCAACATCTTTGATAATGGAACAAAGCAAGGTCCGAGTGTAAAGAATTCTTTGTTTCATAAAAATATCTACCTTCTTGAAATAGATATTTCTATATTTCTTCTCTCCTTCACTTGTTTTTGATGACCCATATTTTTGAGTTTCTACTTGCTTTTATCCATCTGTAGTATCATCTAATAAGACACACTTTTGAATGTTAGCTTGCTTCCTCTTTACCTTTGCCATATTGTGTAGTGATGTAAACACTTCTTTTTGTAGCTTTTCAATTTTGTTTTCCTCAACACAAAAATGATGGGTTCCTTATATCTTCCAAAATGGTCATCTTTTCTATATACCACCAGTCTTATATATTGAACCATTTGATATACCTTATTTTTCTCTATACCTATTGGTACATGGAAGAAGCTAGTCCTCTCTATATATGTAGTCATATATGATAGAGTACATGAAAGATACTGATAAATGTTACCAAGGTAGTATTGAAAAGAATTCATCCTATCAATGACACTTACTTTAAAAGAAATTCTTATACATGATCATAACTTCCCTATATACTTGGATTTTCTCAATTTCAAGATTTATGTCTAATGATAGTAACAAATGGGGTAAAAATAGAGTGAAACAAAAAATCATAAAATTGTGTCCTTATTTCTCCCTGATGATTTATAAGATCAATAGTCAAATATCGTTATGGCAGTTGTACTAGGCTTTAGATATAGTAACTTGATGTGATAGCATTTATTGTAAATGCAAGTCAGAGGCATCATTTATACCGAATTCTATGATTTTGCAAAGCACATGCTTTTTATTTTTGTGAACAATTTTTTTATGCAAAGATTTATTTGGAAAAAATAAGGTGTCAATTGCTGCCAAAAATGCACCTTTTACAAACAATTACTACACTTATTATTCAAAATTCCTTTTTCTAAAGACCAACTTCCCCACTTTTATTTCATGACTTAAAAAAAATACCCACTTAAAAAAAAATACACCAATATTTTCTATAATTGATATCTGTATTTGAAAAAAAATATATTCTTCTTCTCTTTTCAAAATATGGAAATATTTGTAATAAAAGAAAATTAGAGATATTAGAATTTTCTTTAAAAAAAATAATTCCCCTAAGAGAATTGAACTTATGACCCTTCCTTAAAAATTATAACTTTTATTACAATAACCAACTTCCTATGCTATTTGCAACTTTCAGTAAAGAAAATTTAAAAATGATAGTTGAGAAAGAATTAATAAAGAGTACCTTATATGAATGATTGGTGTATCCCCTTTTTTTAGAATGTCACCTTAGCACAACCTTTTTCCATGTGTTCCTCTCACTAATATAACATATCACCAAATTGTTTCTTAGGCAATAAAAATTATCTTCTTTAATTTTTATGACATTCTGGATGTCATAAAGAGTAATTTTTGAATACTCTTATTGCTTTTAATTAATGATGCAAAACTGGGTGAACATTTACTATGTTTTCATACTCTATATGTAGAATCAACTCACTATATCCTCTAGATGTCACATAATCTCAGATTAATCACAAAAATTTTGTTATCGAATTTGTCTTAGGGATTTTTCCACCTAAGTTATTTTGTCTTCACTCTCTATAAAATTTGTTTTAGGGATTTCTTAACTAGAATTACTCCTTTGCAGAAAATATTTATCACTACCATATGGAACTTCTCCATCATATCCTTCTAAGCAAGCATTATGAGAACTACTGCTTTCAAGGGATCTCATTTCAAATATTTATAGGCTAGTGAGCTTCAAGCTAAATGCATAACATTAGTCTCTTATTTTCCTTGAAAAATAGTTGTGACATGCAACGTATACTATTCTATTGCAAATAGGAAGTCTAATGAAAAATAAGGCTATACTATGACCCTTGTGAATCTTCCAAATCTTTATTTGACATCTCAAACCCTAAGCACTTTCCTTATGCATTCACATTTATAGTGTCTTGTAATAACTCATTCATAAGTTTTTTTAAACGCATAAAAAATAGGGCATCTCATCGGATGGTGATGATTGTCCCTACTCATATAAAATATTTAAACTCTCCATGCTTGGCTCTGATACTAGATGTTGGAATTATGGTGAAGGCAAGAAACAACAATCACAAAATAATAATATTGCATATATTTTCCACCAAAGCAAATAGATGTATAACCATCATACTTATACAATATGGTGTCTCTCAGTTTCAAGATATCCTTCAATGTTTCACCTCTTGATGTTTTATCTTCATCATAAAGTTTTTATCTTCTCATTTTGTCAGGAAATTTCTATTCACCCACAACACCCCCCAAAATGTATTAGTCACATGACATTAAACAGTGTAATAAAGTATAACAAAGGCCTATCAAGTATTCTTGTAGATTTAGAATTGATTTTTAATCCCTTCTAATTAAGAATTTGGTAGATCAACCAAAGGAAGCACTAATAAGAAATTTTGGAAAGGATTTTGCATGAAGATCCAAGGGACAACCTATCATATCAACTATGATCTCTCTTTCTTGCTTCTAGCATTGCCTTCCTCTTCTTTTAGTGTGTGATTATTTACATGCTTTTATTCTTCATACATTTATCATCATTTAAATTCTCCTTCACATTGATCTTGATTATTATCTGCTTTGAATCATAGGTTTTGTGTTTTATAGGTATCAGATAAAAGCATCACAAGCTTATGAAAGCACCGTATGGGAAATCATCATGGTATGATGCTTTTATCTGAGTGTGAAAACTTTGTGGTACATTGCTTTTGTCTTAGGTGTGAAACTGTAATTATATGACACTTTCATCCTGATGTCAATTTTGATGTAAATTTCTTTGATTTGGCACTATGCAAGTGTCAAATTAGCAAATATAGGTTGTTTCTACTATTTTGTAGTCATTTAGGCCCATTTTGTGAATATTTTCCAAAAAGGATTAAGTTTGCATTTTTATTACAAAATTGACAAGGGAGTAGAAATAGGTCATAATTACAACACCAAATTTAGATTTGAAAGGTTAATCACAAATACCATAAGGTAATCTTATTAATTGGGTTATTTTGTGACTTCTTATTTTATTTTGTAATAAAATTTGTAAAGGGAAATAATTCCTTTGTAATTATAATAGGGTACAAATTTGGTTTGCTTTGTTGAATTTAGACATGAAAATGAACATGCATATAGTTGTGTTCTAGGGTAATTTACCTTTTGTATATTCTATCAATCTATAATTTTAAAAATAAATAGTATTTATTTTATTATAAAGCATTCAAAAACAAAGAAATCACGTAGCATAGAACTTGTATTTTACATTTGTGATCCAAATCTTGCATTTAAGATATGAAGTAGATCTAAAACGTTTTAGGTATTTGTTTTCAATAAAACCATGAAATTATAGCTTTATGAATCACAAATATCCCCTAATTATCAAGTATGATCCATGCAATATATTTTATTTTGTACACTCACATCTTTGATGAACCCAATGTGAACATCACATGGGTTCCAAAAAAATCATCTGTCCCACCCCAACCCCAATATATTTTAATCAAGATAAAAATTGGTTAAATACTTAATCAAGATAAAAATTGGTTAAATACTTAATCAAGACCATTTAATTTGCTTGTTTAGTTAGATTAGATTAATCAAGATTAAGAAGAATATAACCAAATGCTAGTTCTACTAGGGGTCATATATGATCCCTTGAGTAATCATCGTACAAACCTTAAGGCTATCTTAGGTATATTATGAGCTACGAATGCTAGCCTCACATATAGGGTCTCACATATACTTTAAGCATCCTTGGGAGTATCTAGCAATAGACTAGTGGGAGCCATCAAGAGGGATTTTATTACCTCTCATGTATCTATCTTGATCCACATACTATTATCTTTCATATAACTCAGTCTCTCTCACATATAAATGCATATATCAAGGGGACTAGCTTCTTCCATGCACTAATGAGTATATAAGAAGGTAAAGTATATAGAAATATTAAGGTATATATGGAGGCTTCCTAAGGTATATTGACCAGATTGGTGTATTAAGAGAAGGTGTTATAAAGATATAAAAATACCTTCTCTTCTTCTCTTAAGTAATGCTAAAAATATAATAAAATTTAATTCCCCTTTCTTCTCCAAACCATGGCTAAACACCACTATCTCACTCAAAGTGTTTCCCATCAATTGTATTGCAACAACCCTAACTCCTTGCTCGAGATCTAATATCATGTCACATTTAAAAATCCCATATTCAAAGAAGAATATAAGGGAGCCTCTCCCTTGGAATCTATCTCTTCCATTCAATATGGACAAGGTAGAGTAACCTTTTACCCTTTGATAACTTAATATTCTTCTCACATAGAAATAAAGAGGCCATACAAACCATATGGAGAGGAAGTAGAGATTATTTTGCCACTTGTTATAAGGAAGGGTTCCTTTTGGGTTGTCCTCAACAATCCAAATCTAACCCAATAACTAGTCAAGTAGATCCATATCATGGGTCTTTATACATAGACCTTAATATATCCATATCAAAACATATAAATCAAAATAATCCTATCATCATAATTTATGTGGATAGTGGAGTACGTATTGATATTACTATTGACATAGGTATGAGATGTGTACCTTAGACCATAGTCAATATTGAATGATATGAAATTGATTTCAGATCTACCTTTAGAGAAGGTAAACTCCTTGAAATAGCTTGAAATTTAAAGAGAAAAAGGATAGAGAAAAAATATAGAGAAAAAGGGGATAAAGGGATAGAAACATGATTAAAGTGGATGGAGTTCAGCTAACAACACTATTTTTATGAGCATAGACCACTTAGTGCAAACAAGATATTAATAGACTACACAATTGCAACTATGAAGAAACTAGCATAAGCATAGATTCTACAACATTCCAGGGATACTCTAATCAAAAGAAGACAAATAATTCTAAGCCTTACAAAATTCACCTTAATTTAAACTATTAATCAAAATGATTCAAAAAAACCTAGAACCTAAAACAAATTCCTCCAATTATAATATATCCAAGTTCACTAAAAGCATTACAACTCCAACATTTCATGTGCTTTAATAAAAATAATCCAAACAACTTCAGGCCTAATAGAATTTACTTCAAATGGAATTGAAATAAGGCAAACATGAAGCCTATAAAAATTTACTCTTACCATAGCATGATTGAAAATTCAGGAAGTGTAAATATTACAAAAAATAGCAGTTCTTCATACTATAATTGGGGTAAGTCAAACAACTTTGTATTGCATTTGAGTAGCATAAACATACAACATACAATAGAAAAAACACTAAAGTTTTCAACCCTTACAAATGAGGAGTTCTACTCCTTATTTAGATTTCACTAGCCTGATATTAAAATAAAATATTGCATATAATATTGGCCAAAATTGATAAGGCATGATCTTGGGCTAAGTTGGCACCACTAAGCCTCTTCATTTTGCACTACATATCCTTTTGTAACACACAGAAGTCACCAATTCCAAAACTAATTAAATGATAGCTAAATGCTCTTTTATTGATTTTAAAGGGGTTACAACATAAAATTCTCTCAAGAAGGATTTTTCTCTTTTCTCAATGTGAGTGTAGTGCATTTGTTGATGTCTTTCGGTGCCCTCAATGTATAAGGGCTTCTTACATGTGTGCCATCGCTTGGGTTCTTGAAAATATATTTCACACCTGTTTGGGCCTGAAAAAATGGGTTAATGTGTTTGGGGACCTATCACTGATCAAATCCCATGTTTATGAAGACAAAATGATGCTGAAATGAAGGAAAACATGATAAAAACTAAAAATAAAGTTGTAGAAACTGTAAACAAAGGGTACTTACATGTTCTATAGCTCTGTAATGGATGTACACCAAGTTCGCATGGTAGTGTGTGAACCTTTGGCTAGGGTTTGCATGGTATTGTGAAAACTAGACTATTGTTGATCGATTCGGTGGATTTCTATCTAGATGAGATCCTGGTGTTGTTGCTTGATGTATGATGGATGCAAAAGTGATGGAGAATAGTCTGGAATGATTTCTGTAGAGTTTTGGTAAGTAAAACAAAAGGGCAAGATTTATTTCATGGTGAAAATGGCCATCTATTTATATAGTGGGCCAAGGCTAAGGGGGTGAGGTATCCTTTGTGAGCTGGCATGAACCTTAGGTTAGATCTCAACCATAGTGAGGATAAAAGGATGAAGTGGAAGGTGAGTAATTGTTTCATATGCATTGAAGAGGAATCTAGAAATATCCTATGTGCACACATGTGTAAGGGTTGAGGTTAACCCTAATTAGGTAAATCCTAGGTTAGGTTGTGATTAAGTTAAGCATATTTTAAATATCTTAACTAAGTGATGGGTGCACACATGTGTGAGGATAAGATTAATGTTAATCTTAATTATCCCTAATTAAGCATGTTTAAGTCATAAAGTACACTTTAATGATAAATTGACTTTTAAACTAAGATTAGGGTTACCACGATTAGGATTTTTGAAGGAGGTTGCATGAAGATTGTGATTAGATGTAGGAAAGGGATTAGATGACCTAAAGGGATATGTATAGCCATTTTGTGAAAACATGGTGTTTTTTGATCAATTAGTGCAATTTTGTGAGGTTTATGACTTAATTAACCAAATGTGACTTTTGGGTATCTATACCTTTATCAAAAAATTATGATTCTTGAGATGCTTGGCATGCTTCATGGGAGTGGAAGTCACTTTCTAGCTCTAACAAATACTACATGACATAACTACTCATTCCTAAAGCACTAAGTATCCTTTGCATTGAGATCCTTTTGCTTGGGATGTTTCTATTTCATCTCTCAACTTTCAAACTATTATTGTTGTACCTTATACATTTTGGGATTATATTTTATTAGTGCTAGAATGTTGGAACACTTGGAAGCTAGCTTGAGGTACTGTTGACACTTTTTTGTCACATTATACAAGGGGTAGAAGAATAGCAAAATTTTGTATAATATTTCTTTGTTGAAAGTTTTTCTTTTATTTTAAGTTACAACAATTTTGACCCTATCGTCCCTTTTATAAAATTAAGAAGAAAGAGCTTCGCTAAAAAACAAGCCAAGGAAAATGGCTTCACCGAAAGAAAAGAAGGAGAATGTGGAAAGAACTTCGGGCCTGAAACACTTCAAATCACTACTTTGGGAAAAAACCTTGCGAAGTAATTTCATCGAAGAAAGTACAAAGATAACGCTTCGCACCCGAAGCATTTTTAGCAGCCGCTTCGGGCGAAAGTTTTATGAAGCAGCATCCAAACGACTTTGCCGAAGGAGGAGAGCATAATTTAAAATCAGCTAAGGTAAGGAAACTACTTCGGGCCCGAAGTATTTCCAACACCTACTTCGGCCAGTTTTCACCCGAAGCAGTATTGCCCAAAGCAAAACGACAATGTGTTGAAAACAGAAGAGTGCTTCGGGAGGATATTCCCCGAACCTCAGTTTTGAGAAAGAATCAGGCCGAAATTTTTTTCATCCAAAGTAGTTTCACCAGCAAAGGACAAAGAACCCCATTTCAAATATGCAATTTGCTCGGCACTCGACATCCCCGAAGTAGTTTCTATGAAGCATTATTTTGCGAAGAACAAATCAAGGAAGATCTACTTCGGCCCAAGGCTTCGGTGAGGCAGAGATATAGCGAAGCACTTTCTAGGCCCACGTTCTAAGGTGGGCAGATTCCCAAGGTGATCGAAGGCCCCTTATAAATACCTCCTTTCTTGCCCGATAAGTCCACTGACCATTTCTGGCAAACGAAAGGGACGTAACAGTCCTCGAAGTAAAACACGGTGGGTGTAACGATCACTCAAGCACATCATCTAGAAGCTAGGGACACTCAGGCGGTGCATTAAATGAATATTTCCATGGTTGACCCAGCCACAGTTGCCAGTTTTGGCAACCAAATTGAAACCTCAGTCGCAGCAGCAGCGAGGCGCCAATTTCTCAGGGCCCGAGGGTGTACTCCGTCATTTTTTTTAATAATGACTCAAAGGGTCGGGTCCTCTATAAAAACCTAGGCATGTAATGTAAAAAGGGGGGGAACTTTTTGCTAGAAAGCTGTTGTAACTTGATGTCCTGCATTTAATACTAAAGACTTTTGTGCTCTATTTCTCTCTTTTATGCTGCCTTTTGTGCTTAATTATTTTGTCTTTTCTCGTTCGCGTATTGAGACTCTGAATCCTGAATCCGATGCACGATCGGGGACCAAACCCCTGAAATTTTCCCTAAAGGATACATAGGAGAGGAAAAACATCTTGTCGCTTTCCTTTATGTTGCCTGGTGGATCGAGGTTTCTGTTATTCCTTTATCTCAATCATTGTTACTCTGAACCCTAAATTCCAATGAGAGAGAAAGGAGAACCCTACGAACCCATCCAAAGGATACATAGGAAGTTCAACATTTCATTTATTTCACGTTGTTCTTGGTATTTCTTACTGCTATTCGAGTTGTTAGTGAGTAATCGTGCTTCCTATTCTCTCCCACCTCAAATCATCATTCTCTAACCCTTACCCTTTTTATTTCTTTCTCTAACCCTTACCCTATTTATTTCTTTCTTGCACTCTTGTCTCAAACCCCAAAAGTAGATTAGTATAGGAGCCGACCTTTCTCTAGAGATCGGCATGAGGGGCATCTCTTCCCTTCGGCCTTTCAATGTTGGTCATAGGTCCAGGGCATGCAAACCCACCGAAAGTCCTTTCCTATGTGGATTTGATGACCAAAAGTTTTTGGCACGCTCGGTGGGACCTAAGGTCCCATATTTGAGAAAATTTCTAGCCCATATTCATCAAAGCCAGTAGTTTTAACAAGTTCTCGAAGAGATCCGGTTAGTCTCATCTTCTGAGTAGTAGTGAGAATCGATGCCCTCATTACCGAAAGACTCTTAGCATCTGGCGACTATGTTTTAACTAAGAATCTCTGAAGTCGTGGAGACCAGTACCTAAACTTGGTTTTCGTAACAAGGAGCCCCCATGTTTTGAGAAGGTCCAAGTTCGGTGAATCTCTGTCCTATCTTCATCTGATAAAATCACTTGGCGACTCGATTGAGCTAAAGATCCAGATTTCCTAGTCATAGGTGCCTTTCAAATCTGAAAGAAGATATCCCGGAGGAACCAAGGTTCGGTGAGTAGCCTTGACCTCATAAGCGAAGAAAGAATGTCCACCTAACAACTCCGACTCAGCGATGACAACTGTGATTTCCATAGACTACTATTGTAATGGCTAGGAGAAGCTTTCCTAGCTGGAACAATCCAGGCCCCTTGAATATCCAAAGCTATCATGAGATTCCCAAAAGTGCCTTGAAATCATTGACAAAATATAGCGACACCGCGGGAATGGCCCGAGAACACCTTGAAGATGTTGCCGATTTAGCGACCCTCCATGACATTATCCATGAAGATGTCATGATCAAACTTCTTGTTCTATCTCTGGAAGGAAGGGCGCTACGGTGGTATAGATTGCTCAGGCCCAAAAGCATCTGCTCATGGGATGACTTAGTGGGGGCATTGATCGAGACGTTTGATGGCTCTTAGGACCCCTTCCATCTCTTCACATACCTCTCCACTATCAAGAGAGCACCTTCGGAGGGTATCACGGACTTCAATGTCCGATTCTATAGAAGTTGGAAGAGAATCCCGCTGGAGATCCAATCGACGCCTACCCAAGCCCATATCTTCTATGTTTGGGCCTTCCCACCAGATGTAAGCCTCATTCTACTGCAATTAGGGGAACGAAGGTTCCCTCAAATATTGGAGAAGGCAATACGAGCGAAACAACTTTTGCTCCTATCGGGAAAGTGGCAGTGGAAAGAAACTCCATTGCTTCCTTCGATAATTACTGCTCCTGTCTGGCCAATGTAGTACTCATGGGGCATTCCTCACACTGAGCCGAGACCCGAGATGTAGTCATTTGGAGCTTAGGAAGCAAACCTCATACTAGCTCAACAATGGAAGTACGCAAGCGTGGTCCACCCAATGAACAACATGGCTGCTTACGATCTTCATCAAGAGGTGAACCGAGGAGAGGAGCTGACTCGAGTGGTAGAACCCAAGAACAAAGAGGGCACATTTTTGCACCCTTTTTGTATCCCAAGAGATGGCATGCAAGTGTTCAGCCAAAGCTCATCAATCCTGTCCTATTCAGAGGATGAACCCAAAGAGATCCTGGAGGACTACTCTTCGTCGAAGGAGCCTTGTTACCATATCAGTGGGATAGAAGAACCTGTTCCCGGCCTTTATTTCAAAGAATCTACAAAATTCTGGCATTGGGTCTGGTATTGGTTTTGGCTATACCTAAGGCCAATGCCCCAAGAAGGTTTTCAAGTGGCAAAATTCTTCGCTAATAATCTAGGCATTAGCAGGAATGGAAATCGGCTGCGTTGTTTCCTGTTCGCAGCATGGACAACTTCGGGAAGGGTCCAGCCGAACCTCAAGGGTATGTTAAAGTACAATAAGATCTGGTTCGAACACTACAGGTTTACCGAATAATTTCTCGAAGCTGAATCCATGGTGGCGGCATGTCTATTATGCCACAAAAATATTATGTAAATACTGTAAATAGTTTTGCTCTAAAAAAAAAAAAAAGAGAAGCTCGGGAACTGGGTGAACGAAGTAGCTGATAGAAAATAGCTCGTAGCAAATTTTGTGACTGAGCAAGACTCAGGCTAAGGACCAAGAGGTACTTCTCTAGGGGGAGTCCAAGTGAAGCAGTATCGAAAGAGAACTAGCGAACCACTTCTCGAATGGAAAGAACTTCGGAACTAGTTTCCTACGAAGGGAATCACTTCGGGCTCGAAGTGTAAAAGAAACAGCTCGCACCAAGGGTTCGCCCCGAAGCATTTCAACCCTGACCTCAACTTCGCCAACCCAATGAACGAAAAGTCAAGGGGCATTTAAAATGTGCCTAGGGGAATGTGCCTATAGCTGCTTTCAAAAGCGTCCAAAGTGGGCGAGTTAAATGAAAAGGTGGCGGGTACGTCCTTTAGAGATTTGGTTAGGAAAAAAGTACATGCTCGGGTACAAAGTGGTAGAGGGTCACGCTTCCAAAGCGAGTCGCAATCATCACAAAACACAGCCTTGTGTACCACCCCACCATACGACGAATTGGATGAAGCGACGTGAAGGTAATTATGGCAAGTGCCATAAATACTGGTGGTTGCATTCTACGACTATATAACGTAGGCTCTAGTAGTAACGAAGCTATTTGCCCAATAATTCATGCAAACTTCGCTACTAGTCTTCAAACTCTCCTATCTTGCGCTTCGAAGCCTCCAATCCCGAAGCCCTCCGCATTGTTTTCTCCATCACCCCTAGCACTATGGGGAAGAAGAACTCTAAAGAAAAGGGGAAGGAACCAGAAGTGGCGGCCTCTGAACAGCCAAAGGCAAAGGGCGATGACGAAGGGCTGAAGAAGGTCGATGTTAGCCACCACCCTAAGAAACAAATCATGGGAGAAAGAGAGGATTTTGGGGATGTGCAACCTGAAGAACCACCAGTCGACAGGTGGGATAGGATCAGAGACACCAAGCTATCAAGGAGCATGGCTGAACTCAGGAGCACCATCGAGTTCATGAAAAGCAGGCTCTCGACAGACAGCAAAAGAGCTACCGCTTACTACTCCCAGATATACTGGTATCTGATGCCCCCCACACATCACTGCCCTGATTTGATTGATGCCATCGTGTGAAACTATCAGCCCTCCTCCAGGCAAGTGGTGGACACCTTCGGTCACAAGCTATTCTCCATTCTGAAGGAAGATGTCCAGGCTACCTTTGTGCCATAGCAAGGCCCTCCTAAGGGGTATACGATTCACAACGTTATTCTTAGCAAACAAATGGAGAGGTTCGCATCCTCCAACTACATAATCAATTTTTTGCAGTAGAGCCTCAAAAGCAGGCTCCCTTCGGGAAAATTTCCCTAGATGCCCCTACCCTTAGAGGCCTTCAAAAATGCCGACATCTTCTCCATCATTGCTTGGGTGGTAGGCCTATCTACTGACGCTTCGGTGCACCCATGGCAGGTGTCTTTGGCTGAGTGTATTTCCAGAGGGGAATTTTATGCCCCTAATGCTTCGAGGCCAAGCACCAACCCAGTATTTTTTAACTGGGCAGAATGGGTGGCCAGGACCCTACATACGCAGCTCACCAGCATGAAGAATGCTAGGGCAAATAAGTACTTTTCGCCTTGTTCTCTTCTTATTTGGTTATTTTTCTTTCATGTACATAAAAATTTCCCTTATGTTGCTATTATGGCAAGCGGCAAGGATGAAAATCCTCTATCTTTATACCAGTGGACCCCTCTCCTATTGAAGACGGAGTCCTATTATTCTTTTAATCAACAATTTTTGGGAACCGCAATGCACATGCTAATAGGGTCTTCCCCTCGGGTTCCCCTCCTCCTAAGGGACAAAGTGGTACAAGAGAGGAGGGGAGACATTTTTTAGTTAACATAGGGGCTTGTAATTCGCATATTCGGCTTCATAGTGAAGCCTTTTCTACTGCCAGTCTACCCATCTTAGTACCAGTTTGCATTGGAGGTTGCTCGACAGAGCAATGCAACAAACTCCATTTATGGCCATGGACGGAAATGGGCTCACACCTACGATTTCCCTTTCAAAATGGGAGTTATCAAGGGGTTTGCCCTTAAACAAAATATTTTCTTGGAGGAGAAACTCGCCAATTTTGGCCTAGTCCAGCTTCCTCAACAATGGCTCTATGACCCCTAGGGGGTAATGAGGGACCATCTTCGATTTAAGAGCTTCCACACTTGCCCCTATCCAAAAATTGTGGAGCAAAGGAACAATCCCAATGGAAGGGATCTGGAGTGGGACTTGGAGAAAATGGAAATGCTACCTCCCTGGAACAAGTTCTACCCGATGGAGGTCGCATATGACCCAGTTCGGGACCCTCTCTCGAGCCCCAACTCCACCTTTTGGAAGAAGGCAAAGGATGAATTGAAGGAGGTGGCGAAAGATTGGGATGTGGCCCAGCTAAGAGAATGGTGGATAATGAGGGTCCACCACCAAAATATGAACTCTTATGGACTTTTGGCGACTGACAAGGACTTCACGACGGTCTATGAGGCCAATTTCGGGACATGGAAGCCCCTGTCCTTCGTCGACCTCATTCCTCTAGCTATCCCAGGTTCGGGTGAAAGCCTAAAGAGAAAGGAAACTACTTCGAGGCTAAATAAGGAGAAGAAGGCCAAAGCCACACCATGTAAACCACCTCAGGTACTTGTGGGAGGCCAAGACATGAGTTCCAAAGAGTCAAAAAAACCGCTGGTGAGGACAAAGAGAAAGAGGCCAGAATCAGTCCAAGTGCCTCCAAGCCATCCAAAGTGGCTTCGCACAGGTTTTCTGAGCCCTTCCACTAGGCGACCTACATCGGGTCTGACCGAAGCAATTATTGAGAGTGCCACATTGCCAAGAGTTGTGATCGTCCCGGATATCAATGTCATCAATGTGGAGGAACTCCTCCAATCCGAAGGGGATGCTAAGGTAGAAACCATGGAGGTTGAAGATGCCGAAGTAGAAGAAGAACAGGGGATAGCTGCACTTGAAGTCACTACAGTTGCTTTGCCAGGAGGGCACTCAGGTATGCATTCTCCACCCCATGCTCAGGACTCACCTACATCCATTGCGGCCACGACTGAAGGATCCCATTAGTCTCCCTTGCAAGGCCACTCATCCCCTCACACATTGCCTACAGCTAGTCCAGGTCCATCCCACGATCCCGACCAGGATAAATCCATTGAAGTCACTTTTCCCACTCACACAGCCGCTTCGTTGATTCTTAGCAGAAGTGAAGGTATCGCTTCGACACTGAGCCCCACCACCGAACCTCCTTGTGAAGCATCCCCCATACACTCCCTATATTTGTTCACTCCCTCGGCTGGTGACCCAAACTTGTTTGAATCTGAGATTTCCTTGATCAAGGAATGCCCCCTCGCCAAGAAGCTACTCCAAGCCTGGTAGAATACTGACAAAATCTTGAAGGATGCGAGAAAGAAAAGAGGGCGAGCGACGGCTCAAGTTGAAAAATGCGTCGTGTTTGATCTGAAATTTGGGAAGATGCATAAGATCAAGAAGGTCCCTAAGGTGCAAAAACCTTTGGATGAAATCACTCCAACAGACTATGATTACCAGGAAACACTGTTGGTCCGGCTTTCATGCACACCCCGAGAAAAAGGATGAAAGCAAGGAAAGCTCCGGAGACACCCACGGGACTGATCCCACTCATCTTTAGGATCTGGCTGGTTATCCAAGGTGCGAGTTACAGAGTTGGGTCGAATGGCAATTCACTCTTTTCCACTTCTGGAATAGATTTCAATATGGACTGCTCTGTTACCTTACAGGGGGTTCCTGAACTTGTTCAGTAGTTGCAAAAGTTGTTGACAATCAGATTTAACTTGAATTCTAGATCTAGCTCTCATGGGTCAGCAGATTTAAATAAAAGGCAAACAAAGAAAATAAAAATGGATCATTCACGGTAAGCAAAGAGAGGGTAGGGTAGGGCGAGAAGAGAAGTTTATCAAACATCAATTGTAAACCCAAGCTGTCAATCTTATCTATGCTATCGACTTCACAACAGAACAAATCCCGGAAGAAAGTGTCCGGTCAGGTCTAAGATCACTTTCAACTAAGAGCACAAGGCGAGTGAAACAGATCTAGCGAGAAAATCATAAATCCAAGGGCAATTGGTTAAAGCGGTATCTTTCACCGGCAGCCTAGCTCGCACAGTGAAGACAGAGCAATTAGAACAAACTTACACCTGAAATCTGTAATTTCCCCTAGGAGACAATAGAACAACTGAAGCCTAACAGCATATTTAATCTTGACAATGGCAGATTTACAACATATATCTAACAAACTTTAAATGAAACGGATAACAAAAGAAAATACACTTATCACACTATGCAAAATATTAGGCTCCTGGCCATGCTATCATAGAAAAGCTAAAGCACATCAACTCCAAGTCCAGAAACAAAGGATTTCACAAAATTTGCAAGAAATTGCTTATAAGCCTTTTATTTCTAAGTCTCCGCCTCCTGCGATTACATTTAGAATTTGTATTTATAGACTCAGGACAGACCCTGATCTTTTCCAAAATATCTTGCTCAAACCCTAAATCTTATCGCACTTAAACCCTAGGACCCGGGTTTTACAATAAAAATCCATTTAAAACCAAAGTCCGGATAGAACTTAACCCTTCGGCAAATCTGTGCAGTCAGTTGCCATAAATGGAGAAGATAAAATCAAATGCAACTTGCATTCATCCGCAGTGCAAATAAATGCCTCCGTTAATTCTGCTGGTGAGCCGGATGAGTCACCACTTCTCCATCAATTTGATCTCCGTAAATCCATCTCTGAGTTGAAATGGTCTCCATGCTATCAATTCTGCAATAAATCTCCATTAAATGCATTTACCGGTAGCCTCTCTTCTAGCATGGCGGTCCTTGACTAAATCCGCACTTTATCTTTGCATTTATGGTCTTTCCGGTTGTCCCGTAAGTGCCAGGTGGAATCCTGCATGAAAGACAAAAAGATGCATTAGATTAGCATTTTAATTAAATCATAAGCTTAAAACATTAAAAACAGATTAAATCCGCAAAATAAGCTTACATGTCGGCTTCTGTTTGTCCCATTCACGCTTTGACACGTGTCGCTACCCCAGGAAGCCTTCTGTTTCCCACCGGAATGCACTTTCAGGTCAACTATGACTTTCTCTCTCCTACCGTGATTTTGCGACATGTCACGATTTTGCGACATGTCGCGAAATCGCGACCTCCGCAGCGCATCGGCAACTTCCTCCCTCGTCGCGCCACGAAAACGCGACATGTCGCGATTTCGCGACATGTCGCGAAATCGCGACCCTTCATGGCCTCCGTACGCTTCTTGATTTTCAGCCGCGATTTTAGAACACGTCGCGATATCGCGACAGTTCCCTTACCCGCATGCGTTGACCGCGTTGACCGCGATTTTGGAACATGTTTCTGACTTAGCCGATTTTTCATCCTGCAACCCACTTTCTCTCTCCTACCGCGAAAATACGACATGTCGCGATTTCGCGACATGTCGCAAAATCGCGACCTCCGTACAGCTTGCTTCTCTCTCCCAAAAACTGTCGCGATTTCGCGACATGTCGCGAAATCGCGACCTTTCTGGAACTTAGCTGCATTTTTACTTACCGTCGCGATATCGCGACATTTCCCAAAATGGAAGTGTCGCGATATCGCGACACTACCAAAAATGGAAAGTTTGATTTTTCGGTGAATTATGCAACTGTTTTCTGGATTTTCTCGGTACCGGTGCAAGATTTTGCTTGTGCATGAATTATTCTAGCATGTAAAAAGTGAATTCTTGGATAAAACAGCTAGAATGCAAGAAAAAACACAACTTTAAAAAGGAGGCAAGCAAAATATGGATTTAAAACCTGAAAATGACCAAGAGGGTCCCTGCTGCAAAAATGGAAGTTCATAATTTTCTAAGGATGGAATCTCATTTTTCAGTGGGGGTGTGTTGCTTATCAACAAATGGCGATATATGCGGGTAAAATAGTAGCACTATTTTAGAACCCAAGACTCTGGTTTCAAAACAAAAAGACCATGCATCATGCCTTGCCACAGACATTCTTCACAATAAATTGATCGCTAGCTGCCAATCTGTTAAAATTTCCCAAGGACATACTGGGCTGGATTACTTCAAGGAAGATTTCTGATGTGCAATTACAAAGGTATAGAACTTTCTTCAAGGATGACTGAATTGAATGATAAACTTGGATTAATCAACTTTTCTAGATTGTAAAAGGGGAAACCGAGTAGAGCTCTGTTTACTAGTTTAGCCTTTTACAGCCTAGACAGAGTTACCCTTTAGATTTACACGACCCAATTTACAAGCGTAGGGCAGAATCTAATATTGGTTGCCTCTTTTGATCATATAACTCTTTTTTTTTTTTTCTTTTTTTTATCTCTCTTTTTTTTATCTCTCTTCTTTTTTGAAATATATCACTATCTGGAAGACCTTAGAGAAATTACAATTTTCTTTTAATATTTGATCAATCTGGAACTGTTTCAGTCTAGGCATTGATAGCCTCTGGTGACACCCAAATAATTGTATGAACCATAGTCCCCTCTTATAACCAGCTTTTCTTGGATTCCCCGGGAGTTCCTCCAACTAAACAGCATAGCAGTTTTTCTATCATTAAAACAACTGTGGCAAGCAAGACACAAAATCCAATCATCTCTCTACCTTTGTCCTGGATAACAAAATAGTTCCACAGTTCAGAGCAAGCAGACTATCTCAATTAGAATAATGAGCAGAATGGGGAGGCACTGGATTGAGGATTTATCAGCTAGGAATAAAACAATTTTCAGCAGGCTGACTTTTCATTGATTGCTCAGACTATCTCAATTAGAATAATGAGCAGAATGGGCATTGGATTGAAACTGGATTGATCAGCTTAGAATAAACAATTTTTAGCAGGCTGACTTTTCATTGATTGCTCAAGCAAAGGCAAAGGACAGAAAATTTCAGAAGCCAAAGGACTTTATACAGGCTTCCAAGGACAGGCACAGGCTTAAAGCAAAAACAAAATAAAACTGTACAGACTAAAGCACAGAACTGTACAGGCAAGGGAAAAACAAATAAACTGAACAGACAGCAAAGAAAAGGAAAAGCAGGGAAGAAAATAAAAACTGTACAGGCAATAAAAGAAATAAACTAAAAGAACTGAAGCAAAAATAAAAAATAAAAACTACAACTGAAATAAATTAAACTGCAACTGCAACTGTACAGACAGCAAAGAAAAAGAAATGCAATAAAGAAAAGACTGTACAGACTAAAATAAAAGCAAGCTAAAATAAAAAGACAAAGAAAGGAAATAAAAAACACCGACAAAAGAAATAAAGCTGCACAAGCTAAAACCGAAAAACAACTAAAGAAAAGCGAAAAACGAAGCGTACGTAAATTTAAAAATAAAACGCACCGACAAAGAAATAAAGCGAAAAACAAATAAATTAAAGCTGCAAAGCATTAAAATTAAGCTGAAGCAGATTAAAAGCGCACGGACATTGAAATAAAAACTGCACCGACAAAGAAATAAAAGTGAAAAACTTCAAAGCTTATTTACAATGCATACATATGTTACAACTTCCCTTCATACTCAAAAAATACAGCAGTTGGGAAAGCAGAGAAATGGTGCTTTAAAAAAATTTTTGATCATGCAAGTAATTTAAAAAAAATTACCTTTCAAGTCCTGTTGACGAAATGCACTCCAGACTGTGCTTCAAAAATTTGCTATCTGGGAAAGACTTGGGTTTACTGTCTTCCCTGTCCCATTTGAAAAACAAATCTGCAACTCCTTCAAATTAAACAAATCATATAATAACAAATCATATGATAACATGTTTATGCTTCTAATTAAAGGGTTTGCGAGTTCTTTCAAAAGGATTGAATGTAAAAAACCCCCGAGGATCAAATACTTTAAAACCTTGACAGACCCGCGACCACCACATTTTCAAATTGATGTGACAACCTGAAAGAAATCATGTTTTATCTGTATGCCCTGGTTCTTAACAACTTGAACATTTTGTGGTTGCTGCACTGCTTCAATATCCAGGATTTCAATTTTTATCCCTCTAGAAGGATGCTTACAATTTTCCTTTTCACCTGAGCCTTGCTTAGACTTAACCTCATCAATGTGCAATGTCCAAACATCATTGTTGTTATTGATTAGGGCTATAATTGTTCTCACCTTTTCAGTTGCCAAATCATAAACTCTAATATCTGCATCAACACAGTTTATAGCCTCCTCTTTGACATTATGTTCAGAAGTTGCAGGCTTATGTTGAGACAGTTCATCAATTCCAAGTTGGCTGACCACATTCATATTTACCATCTTTTCCTCCTTTTCTTGAAATTCAAGAGGTGGTCCAGAGTAAGCCTCAATCAAGTTAATGTTTTGTCCAACAATCTGAGGCAGTTCATAGAGGGTGATGTCAGCTTTAAGTTCCCTCATATCCTCAATGATGCTATCCTCCTCAGTTACTTCTGCATAGTGAGATTGAATCTCACTTTCATCATCCTCTGATGAGGAAGGATCATTATTAAGTTATGGACTCTCACATTTCAAGTCATAACTGTCCATTTTGAACTATTGAAAATCTTGCATTTCATCCACAGAAGTCTGTACAAGACTTTCTGTCTCTTCGAGAAAAGTGACGAGAATCCGAAACCACTGGTTGTACTATTTTTGGGTGAACTAGAAAGATCAATATTTCTTTGATCTCTAGGAAAATTTAACTCATCGGGAAAAACTTTAGATTTGGGTGGTGCTGGATCATAGCTCGTTCGGTTCAAGCACCGCACTTTGAACTTGTCAGAACTTTTCTCTGTATTTTGCACATGTTGAGTGGATGTGACAGTTAACGTAGTCTCCTTGGGTAGAGCATAACATGTTGGCACTAACTCATGATGTGGAATGGGGTCTGGAACAGGCATGTTCTGTGTAACATAGGATATCAAAGGGCTGCTCAAAATTTGAGGCCCTAACTGTCTTTCAAGAATTAAGGCTTCTTTATAAGCCCCTGCCAGGGTTGTGATATTAATATCTCTCTTGAGGAAAATAGAGGTCACCGAATCCAATGCATTCTTGTAGATTTCTAAGGCCAGATTTGCATTTGGGATGTAATGGCCAATAATTCTACCGTAAGCTCTTTGGAACCTCATATTGAAAGACCTGACAGTTTCTCCCGACTCTTTCTTGATGCTTGGAAAATTGCTGATATAAAATCTTGGGATCTATCACTTCACCGAAGCTGTGATATAAAAGCTTTCTCTAGATCATCCCAGCTAGTAATGGAATTGTTGGTGAGGTTTAAAAACCAGTCATAAGCTCCCTCCTGGAGAGTGAACGGGAACAATCTGCAGGCAACATCCTCATGTTGTATATTCAATAATCTTAAAGCATTTTTAAAATCTAGCAGATGTTCTTCTGCAGTTCTTGTCCCATCATGTTTGTACCTAGGGAGATACCTTTCTAGACTTCTGGGCAGGTCATGGGCTATACCCGGAATGTTCAAAGCTGTGGAGCCCAACCAATTTGCCATTAATACTTGGCTGACAGTGATGTTCTGATTTGTAATTGGATAAGCGCAAGTGATGATAGAAGCTGTTCTTAACAAACCACCGAACTTAAGGCCTTCTCCGGCAATTTCAAAAACTGCACGGACAACTTTCAAAAGCATGTACGACAATTTACAAAGCTGCACGACAATTTAAAAGCGCATCGACAATTTAAAAAGCATGTCGACAATTTATAAAACTGTACCCGACAATTTATAAAACTGTCTGGAGTTCACTGTGGGTCCTTCAAATGTTGCTGTTATGCCCTTACAACAATTGAACTGAGTTCGGCCCTCCTTCTAGCGCCAATTAGATGTTGGTCCGGCTTTCATGCACACCCCGAGAAAAAGGATGAAAGCAAGGATAGCTCCGGAGACACCCACGGGACTGATCCCACTCATTTTTAGGATCTGGCTGGTTATCCAAGGTGCGAGTTACAGAGTTGGGTCGAATGGCAATTCACTCTTTTCCACTTCCGGAATAGATTTCAATATGGATCGCTCTGTTACCTTACGGGGGTTCCTGAACTTGTTCGATAGTTGCAAAAGTTGTTGACAATCAGATTTAACTTGAATTCTAGATCTAGCTCTCATGGGTCAGCAGATTTAAATAAAAGGCAAACAAAGAAAATAAAAATGGATCATTCATGGTAAGAAAAGAGAGGGTAGGGTAGGGCAGAAAAGAGAAGTTTATCAAACATCAATTGTAAACCCAAACTGTCAATCTTATCTATGCTATCAGCTTCACAACAGAACAAATCCCAGAAGAAAGTGTCCAGTCAGTCTAAGATCACTTTCAACTAAGAGCACAAGGCCGAGTGAAACAGATCTAGCAGAAAATCATAAATCCAAGGGTAGCTGGTTAAAACTGGTATCTTTCACCGGCAGCCTAGCTCGCACAGTGAAGACAGAGCAATTAGAACAAACTTACACCTGAAATCTGTAATTTCCCCTAGCAGACAATAGAACAACTGAAGCCTAACAGCATATTTAATCTTGACAATGGCAGATTTACGACATATATCTAACAAAATTTAAATGGAACGGATAACAAAAGAAAATACACTTATCACACTCTGCAAAAGATTAGGCTCCTGGCCATGCTATCACAGAAAAGCTAAAGCACATCAACTCCAAGTCCAGAAACAAAGGATTTCATAAAATTTGCAAGAAATTGCTTATAAGCCTTTTATTTCTAAGTCTCCGCCTCCTGCGATTACATTTAGAATTTGTATTTATAGACTCGGGACGGACCACGATCTTTTCCAAAATATCTTGCTCAAACCCTAAATCTTATCGCACTTAAACCCTAGGACCCGGATTTTACAATAAAAATCCATTTAAAACCAAAGTCCGGATAGAACTTAACCCTTCGGCAAATCTGTGCAGTCAGCTGCCATAAATGGAGAAGATAAAATCAAATGCAACTTGCATTCATCCGCAGTTGCAAATAAATGCCTCCGTTAATTCTGCTGGTGAGCCGGATGAGTCACCACTTCTCCATCAATTTGATCTCCGTAAATCCATCTCTGAGTTGAAATGGTCTCCATGCTATCAATTCTGCAATAAATCTCCATTAAATGCATTTACCGGCAGCCTCTCTTCTAGCATGGCGGTCCTTGACTAAATCCGCACTTTATCTTTACCTTTATGGTCTTTCCCGGTTGTCCCGTAAGTGCCAGGTGGAATCCTGCATGAAAGACAAAAAGATGCATTAGATTAGCATTTTAATTAAATCATAAGCTTAAAACATTAAAAACAGATTAAATCCACAAAATAAGCTTGCATGTCGGCTTCTGTTTGTCCCATTCACGCTTTGACACGTGTCGCTACCCCAGGAAGCCTTCTGTTTCCCGCCGGAATGCACTTTCAGGTCAACTATGACTTTCTCTCTCCTGCCGTGATTCTGCGACATGTCGCGATTTCGCGACATGTCACGAAATCGCGGCCCTGCCAGCGCATCGGCAACTTCCTCCCTCGTCTGCCGCAAAAACGCGACATGTCACGATTTCGCGACATGTCGCGAAATCGCGACCCTTCATGGTCTCCGTACGCTTCTTGATTTTCAGCCGCGATTTTAGAACACGTCGCGATATCGCGACAGTTCCCTTACCTGCATGCGTTGACCGCGTTGACCGCAATTTTGGAACATGTTTCTGACTTAGCCGATTTTTCATCCTGCAGCCCACTTTCTCTCTCCTACCGCGAAAATACGACATGTCGCGATTTCGCGACATGTCGCAAAATCGTGACCTCCGTACAGCTTGCTTCTCTCGCCCAAAAACTGTCGCGATTTCGCGACATGTCGCGAAATCGCGACCTTTCTGGAACTTAGCTGCATTTTTACTTACCTGTCGCGATATCGCGACATTTCCCAAAATGGAAGTGTCGCGATATCGCGACACTACCAAAAATGGAAAGTTTGATTTTTCAGTGAATTATGCAACTGTTTTCTGGATTTTCTCGGTACCGGTGCAAGATTTTGCTTGTGCATGAATTATTCTAGCATGTAAAAAGTGAATTCTTGGATAAAACAGCTAGAATGTAAGAAAAAACACAACTTTAAAAAGGAGGCAAGCAAAATATGGATTTAAAACTGAAAATGACCAAGAGGGTACCTGCTGCAAAAATGGAAGTTCATAATTTTCTAAGGATGGAATCTCATTTTTCAGTGGGGGTGTGTTGCTTATCAACAAACACCTAAAGACCTGGTGCATATAAATGTAGACAATGAATCGACATCCATGCATGTCCGAATTGAGACCTTTAGGGCTCATGCAGTTATCACCAACCAGCGTAGGATTGAGGCCGAGGCCACCAATGTTAAGCTAGAAGAAGATTTGGTGAGGGTCCGCTCCAAGTTGGCAAAGGCTGAGGAGCAGTGCAGGGCCATGAAAAAGGAAACATGTGCCCTAAAGCTACAAGTTCTATAGCTCCAGAATACTAAAGAAAATCAGGCACAAAGACAGGCCAAAAATGATCTAAAGGCCAAAGAGTTGGAAGGCAGAGTTGCACAAATGTAGGCCCAGCTGTATGAGAATGAGGATCTAACAGTGTTTGACAGGAGCAGAATTAAGGATATTCGTGCCCATTTGCTCAAGAATTTTAGGTCTCGATGTTCCAGCGCCCTCACGATACTGACCTTCGTCATCGAAGCCCAGCTCGCTATTGTAGAAGGAGGGCCAATCATTGATGAAGTCACGAAGAAAGCCAGGCGTTGGCTCAAGTTAGCCTTCGACGTCCAAAATACGAGATATCAAGACTTGTAGGTCACTGCAATGACTCGAACGGCTAGGGATTGGTCCATGGACCAGGCCACAGTTCACACCTTCTTTTCCAAGGTGCGCAAAGCTCAGAAGGTGCGAAGACTCCAAGACATTTTTGACAACGAGCAGTGCACCTCAATGAATTATTTTTAGGACCTTTTCTCCTTGGGTTTCCCGAGTTTCATAGACGATGATGGGAAACTTTTGACTAAAGATGACCTCAAGCCAGTTTGGCTCCAGTTCGAGGGTGATGTCTCAAAGATAGACGGATGGGCAGAGCCTATCTCAGAAGGGCAGATAACGGAATTCATCTTGAGATACTGCAAGATGGTAGCATGCCTAAATGATTTATTCATTAGGGCCAAACATGCTGACATCGGGCAAATTGATCAGTTTCACATTTTGGTTAAGGCATTACAAGATCAAAAACCATTCCAAAATAATGCCTGGACTCATTTTCGAAGAACGATGAAGCGCATGCGTGATCGCCTCGAACCATCGCCTCAGCTAGAATCCACACCAGAGGAAGAAGAAGAGGAAGAAGAAGAGGAGGAAGAAGAAGGAGAAGAAGAACAAGAAGAGGAACAAACCGCAGAAGCAGGGTCTGGTGAAGACCAATAACTCTACAGCCCAATGGATCAGGGCTAAAGGGATATTTTTCCGAGACGAGCTCGTCACCCCATGAGCCGCCAAGAATGTTGACACTTTTTGTCACATTATACAAGGGGTAGAAGAATAGTAGAATTTTGTATAATATTTCTTTGTTGAAAGTTTTTCTTTTATTTTAAGTTACAACAATTTTGACCCTATCGCCCCTTTTATAAAATGAAGAAGAAAGAGCTTCGCTAACAAACAAGCCAAGGAAAATGGCTTCGCCAAAAGAAAAGAAGGAGAATGTGGAAAGAACTTCGGGCCCGAAACACTTCAAATCACTACTTCGGGCGAAAACCTTGCGAAGTAATTTCACCGAAGAAAGTACAAAGATAACGCTTCGCACCCAAAGCATTTTTAGCAGCCGCTTCGGGCGAAAGTTTTATGAAGCAGCATCCAAACGACTTCACCGAAGGAGGAGAGCATAATCCAAAATCATCTAAGGTAAGGAAACTACTTCGGGCCTTAAGTATTTCCAACACCTACTTCGGCCAGTTTTCACCCGAAGCAGTATTGCCCGAAGCAAAATGACAATGTGTCGAAAACAGAAGAGTGCTTTGGGAGGATATTCCCCGAACCTCAGTTTTGAGAAAGAATCAGGCCAAAACATTTTTCATCCGAAGCAGTTTTGCCAGTAAAGGACAAAGAACCCCATTTCAAATATGGAATTCGCTCGGCACTCGACATCCCCGAAGTAGTTTCTGCGAAGCATTATTTTGCGAAGAACAAATCAAGGAAGATCTACTTTGGCCCAAGGCTTCGACGAGGCGAAGATGTAGCGAAGCACTTTTTGGGCCCACATTCCAAGGTGGGCAGCTTCCCAAGGTGATCGAAGGCCCCTTATAAATACCTCCTTTATTGCCCGATAAGCCCGCTAACCATTTCTAGCAAACGAAAGGGACGTAACAGTCCTCGAAGTAAAACACGATGGGTGTAATGATCACTCAAGCATAGCATCCAGAAGCCAGGGACACTCGGGCGATGCATTAAATTAATATTTCCATGGTTGACCCAGCCACAGTTGCCAGTTTTGAAAATCGATTTGAAAGCTCAGTCACAACAACAGCGAGGTGCCAATTTCTCAGGGCTCGAGGGTGTACTTCACCATTTTTTTAATAATGACTCAGAGGGCCGGGTCCTCTATAAAAACCCAGGCATGTAATGTAAAAAGGGGGGGAAATTTTTGCTAGAAATCTGTTGTAACTTGATGTCCTGCGTTTAATACTAAAGACTTTTGTGCTCTATTTCTCTCTTTTATGCTGCATTCTGTGCTTAATTCTTTTGTCTTTTCTCATTCGCGTATTGAGACTCTGAATCCTGAATCCAGTGTGCGATCGGGGACCGAACCCTTGAAATTTGCCCTAAAGGATACATAGGAGAGGAAAAATGTCTTATCGCTTTCCTTTATGCTACCTGGTGGATCGAGGTTTCTGTTATTCCATTATCTCAATCGCTGTTACTCTGAACCCTGAATTCCAGTGAGAGAGAAAGGAGAACCCTGCAAACCCGTCTAGAGGATACATAGGAAGTTTTGCATTTCATTTATTTCACGTTGTTATTGGTATTTCTTGTTGCTATTCAAGTTGTTAGAGAGTAATCGTGTTTCCTGTTCTCTCCCACCTCAAATAATCATTCTCTAACCCTTACCCTTTTTATTTCTTTTCCTAACCCTTACCATGTTTATTTCTTTCCTGCACTCTTGTCTCAAACCCCAAAAGTAGATTAGTATAGAAGCCAACCTTTCTCCAGAGATCAGCACGAGGGTCATCTCTTCCCTTCGGCCTTTCAATGTTGGTCACAGGTCCAGGGCATGCAAACCCATCAAAAGTCCTTTCCTGTGTGTATTTGATGACCAAAAGTTACCTAGGCTACTGGTCTACTTTATTTTGCTTTTTAGACTTCCTTGTGAGTTGCATGCTTTATGTGGGAGTCCTTGAAATCTTGGTTGTCATCATCTAACAAAGTGTTCTAGCTCATATTATCTTCTAGAAATTTTGGATTTATATGGGGAATTAGTAACTGTATCCTACCTTTTTACTTCAAAATGATCCAGAAGTCTTGGAATTCATGCTGATGCTAGTGCTAAGAAAGCCTAGCTTGCTTTTACTTTTTGAGTTATTTTACTCTATAAAAAAATTTAAAATATTTTGGCTTACCTCTTTTGCAAGTTTGGAAGCAAGCTAGTATAGCCAAAATATTTTGGCTTGCATGATTAGGCCACCTTTCAACAATTATACCTCTAGACAAGTCCTTGTAAACACATAAAATACACCTAACAATGAAATTGTAACTCACAAATGGCAATGCAAGAGAAATAAACAAGCATGCATTAACAAATATAAAGTATTTTGGAGTACAAATAGACCTACCAAAAGGGCTTTAAAAAAACACAATATCTTTTGAGAAGAGGGGGTTTGACCCCTCTTTACAAAAAATGTATTCGGTGCAAATTCCCTTTTCTTGTCATAAGTGAGTGATGGGTGGGTTTTGTGTGTGTATGTGGACCACCCAGATGCTTGGATAGCTACTGCAAACCTACACACATGCAAACCAAATGGATTCAAAAGCATCTGAAGGGACTCCCTTGCATGAGGCCCCCAACAACATAAAGATATGAAAGCATTTACAAAAACCATTTAAACCTTTACAAAACTATAGTAAAATCTTACAAATCAAGAGATAAGATGTTTGATAGCCTCATTTACCTATCTGGTGTGTGTGTGTGTGTACTCTATTTAATGTGTCTTTATACAACCATCTATAATGGTCAAATTTGGGTGACCGTATAGAACGGTTGAGTCAGTGTGGCCATCTAATATGGTTGAGTCCAAGTTGTAGAGGGGCAAGATGCCCCTACTGAGGGGTGGATGTGGTCTCTAGGGTTCACCTAGTATCGATGAAGTTGTAGGAAGTCAAATTGTTCAAGGATGATGGATGGGTCAAAGTATTAGTTAGACCCTTCAAAAATCCTCCATGTTAGCCATTTTTAAGCTCTTAAAGGGGTAAGGTGGTAATCGAGGACTCTCCAAAGGTAGTATAGGTGGTTGACCAAATTTTGGTAGCATAATAACATGTGCATATGAGTTCTTCAAAGTGAGGGGAAATGGAGGGGGATTTATAGGAGTTTGGTGAGGGGAAGGGTAGGTGGCATGGAGGTGATATGGAGGGAATGTGTTAATGATGTGGCAGGTGCAAGGGCCTAGGTAGATCTAGAGGATTCCACTTGGTGGAATGTGCAACCTCCACATTGAATAACCTTGGGTGGAGTGAGCTCTCACCCACCCACATGCCATAAAGTGGCCTTGGGTGAAGTGAGGTTCATGGGAGAATGTGTGCCTTGGGAGTTGCTCACATGAATTTTAAATTACCCATAAATATGATATGGCAGCTAAGGAGGAAAAGGTCATTAAACTTGCCAATTAACCCACTTTGACTTTAAGCTTTTCTTACAATTTTAAATTACACAATTTTAGAGAGAGGCGTGGGTGAGGAGGACCAAGTGGAGTAACTGAGCATTGATGGTTAAAGGTTTGGATAACCCTTTGGGATTTATGAATATTTTAAAATTATTATGCCCATTCCTTAGGGATTTGACCAACGGTTAAGTTGGGATTAAATAATAATAGATAGGCTAATGAAGGCTTACTGGGGGAATTAGGAAAATAAGATATGTTATGAGATATTTGAGGGGGAAGGGAGGAATAAAGAATATTAGGTGAAAATGGGAAATTAGGGAGAGGATAAAAATGATTAAGTGAGCTAAACAAAGTAGGAGAAGATTAGGAGAAAATTACGAGAAATTAGAGAATTTAGAAATTTAAGGGGAAAAAGGTAAACTAGAATAAAATAAAGGATCTAGGGAGACCTTATAAGAACTTAGGGACCTTAGAAGAAAATGAGGAAATTAAAGATAGAATTAGAAGGCAAAGAGAGAAATTAGAAGAATTTAGGGAAATTAGGAGGAAATTAAAAGGAAATTGCTAGAAATTATGGAAATTTGGATGAATTAGATAGGAAATCAGAATTCTTGAAGGATTGAGCGAATTTTGGGATAATTTGATGAATTTGGGACAATTTTGGGGTTTTGGCACATTTGTACAATTTTGAGTGCAAATGACTAAAATTTGGTATCTACATACACCCCTTTTTGTACAACGTTGCGTGAAACACAATACAACGCAAAAATAAGAGACACCTGATCTATTAAAATACAAGTCTTTTCTTGTTTCCCCAACAACAAGGTGAATGATTTTCAATTTTTTTGGTGTTTTGCTTTTACCCCCTTAAGCGATAAGTGGTTGGAAGGTGAAACGAATGACAACAATGAGCCAATTGACAAAAAATGTGGTTGATGAAGATGTAGGTGATGAGAAATGACCTTTGGGTTGATGAGCGCTAGTAGATGCTTATGTGTCAATGTGACTATGGTTGTGTAATAGATATAATAAGATAAATGCCAGTATACAAGGTTGATCATTATTAAATAAGGGCATAGATACGTTTCAATATGCATGATTGTAATTGCTTAATTAGAGGTATCAACACAATGGTAGTGACCTAACTATGAGACAAATGGTAACATGTGATGTAAAATATGGATGGAATGGATAAAAAGAGGAAAATGAGCAAATCTAGAGGAGATCACTGGTCAATTTGCATGTCCTAGGGAAGAAGAATATAAATGTGCTTTCAAGAGACTCAAACACCATAGTGGTTGCACTTAAAATCATCTAGTAATAAAAAAAATCCTCGAAGATACTAAGACCACCCTAGGGAGTCAAGTCTCTCAAGGACCAATTGTGTGTGCAGTGAATGTTCTTTACCAATTTTTATGGAGGTTAGACTAATCACTTGTAGCTTACACCAATAAGCTAGCTCACCCATAAGCATACATAGGTTTATACAAAAGGTAACTAATATGAAAAACGTATTGCCATATGGAGGGTATACTCTACTACCAATAAAGCATCTATAGCCTTAATGGAGATAGTGCCATGGTATTTCAGTGTTGCTCCACTGCTAGCCAGGTGTCTATAGCCTTTATGGAGACATCTAAAATACCCAAGGATTCGTGATGGAAGAGGATGATGTTGATTTTTTTTTTGAAATGATGATGATTTTTCTCTTTTTTTTTGCATGAGGGATCCTTGGGTTTGGACCATGTGCATGATATGATGAGTAGGGTAAACTATGTGCATTATGGTGATAGCGACTCATGAGTTCATATTTTCTAAGCACCAAATTTATTAATTATGTGATACATGTGCGTGGTCCAAAATTTATTAAGGTTGTTCTTGTAAAAAAATTATTTGTTTTGGTTTTGTTTTTTTTTTGGAATGTGTGGGGGTGGTTTTGAGACATGTGGGCTATAATGGAAGAGGGTCATGCTGATAGAAGGATTAAATCCCCCTCATAAAGCAAGTCTTGCACTAAGTGCTTGAAATGACAATAATATTCAATATCATGACCCATATGATGATGGAAAATGCAATAATAATTTTCATTGTATGACTTAGGCTTGGGTCGATGAGGATCTAGAGGATGGATGATAGGTAGGGATATTAGGCTTGCATCATTTAGATTTTGAAAGACTATTAAAATTTTCTTTGAGAGGGGCATCCAAGTGTGATATGAATGAGGTGGATGAGGTGGATGGGAAGATTGAGGTGAAAGTGAAGTGGAGGAAGATGGCATAGAGGATGATTGAGGAGGGGCTAGAGAGATGTCTTGGAAAATTAGGTGTAGTTCAATGTTTATGATGTAGAGAAGGTGAAGGAAGAGTTGGAGGGGTTCATTTATAACTCAACTGTAGTTTAATGTTTGTGAGTTGATCAAATATTTGTTGAAGGTCAAGTGGAGATGGTGTTGGAAGTGGAGTGGTGTGATATGTTGGCTAAGGTGGTGGATATGGGACCTACAAAGGGGGGTACTATGATTGATACTGATATTATGGGGGGTCAAACACATGAAGAGGATGGTGCAAGTGGTGGGGTTATGGGATAATAAGAGGAAGAAGCAGTGTTGGAAGCATAGGTGGTAAAGATGAGGATGAAATAAGGGGAGGTATATAGGGTGTTGGAAGAATAGGGGGAGTTGGAAGTAGAGGCAAGATACACCCTAATTATTGAGGTGAGTATAATAGGGATCTATGAGGGACTAGATTTGGATTGGATAGGGACATGGTGGCTTTCGTTGGTTGAATAGAAATGAGATTAACTCTTTTTGATGAGATGGGTTCAAGAGGTGACTCAGAGACTACCACACTCAAGTTTGGGTAGGGATTAATGGAAGATGTAGAAGAGGAGGATGTATAGGGGTAGGTTTGGTCTTGATGATGAGGGCGATAACTATGTGGTATGGAATATGAAGTTGAGTTAATATGGGTATGGTGAGTTAGGTGGAGGAGAAGTGTTGATACAATGGACACACATGATAGCAATATCAATAAAGGTGATGCGGGGATGCACAAGTAGGCTACATGGTGAGGTAGGATGATCTCCTTTGGACGAGTTGAAGGGACTTTAGGTGGAGGAACTATTTGGTTATTAGGTGAGGTGTTAGAGGAAAGGGGATGGGTGGGGATAGCTTAAAAATAGTCATCTAAAAAATGTTGAGGGGGTGGAGGATCAAGAAATTCTTTGTCACTATCCTCCTCAAGATTAGAAGGGCTACATGGAAAACCAATTTCAAGGGGGTTGAATAAGTGAGATGGATGGGAAGAAGTGAAGGGAACAATAGCCAAGAATGAGAGTTCTAATAAAGTGGAGGGTGAGGATAGAGGTGTAGATTGTGAGGGTGACAAATTGGAAGGGGGTTGAATAGAGCAGTTGGAGAAGGTGATGTGATAGTAGGCAAAGGAGTAGGTGGAGTAGATGCCATAGAAGATGAATATGAGGGGGAAGTGTTGGAGTATTACATTATTTGGTACATGCTAATGTAACACCTTGGATACATAACTAGAGTAGGAGTTTACCTTAGAGTAAGGTCTGATTACTTCATGCAATGTAGTAAATGCACAAGTGTTAGAATATGCAATGATGTAAATGTGCATGTAGTCCACATGTACATAATTCATAGGTTAGGTAGATGAAGAGTTATGGGTAGATGAAAGGCCAAGAGACTTATCTCCCTATATATATGCCTTTGAGAGAGTTGAGTGTAGTTGAATGAAGTAGCATTAGTAGCTAGTTAGTATAGTGAGTACAATATAGATACTTCACGTATTTTTAGAGTGTTCATGTCCTCCTTATATTACATTGTACTATTTTCATGAGATTTAATTAATGGCATATTTTTGAGTTATTGTAGAAGTTTCTTATATATTTTTCCTGCATATTATAGTGCCATTATCATATAGTTATCATTGCTTGATCATTTTACATCTTGTGGTTGCATTTCCTTTAATATATCATCAAAAGCTAACAATGGTATCAAATCACATGATATATTGATAGAAAATAAGGAGAGCCACAAAAGAGATTGAGAGGAGATAGGAAATATCATTTTCAAAATTTTTGAAATTACATTTGGCTAGAGTCTTTCCACTAAGTTGCATAAAAACTCATGAAGACTAAGATTCATCATTAATTCCACTAGATTAACAAATCAACTAGTGAAGATTCATTATCTCAAGATCTAAAGTTTCTTCCATTATAGTTTCTAATATTTTGTTACAAAAAAATAAGATTCAAAGAAAATTGGGAAGCTTCCTACAAGATCTAGGAAGAATATCTTCTTTGGAATAAATCTAGTACCTAAAGCAACAAGTTGGATATTGAAAATTTGAAGGCCTAACGAAAAGGTCCCATTATAGTATTTACATATTGAATGTTGGAAATAATGTCTATTCCATCATTTGGGTTATGTAAATGTATCCTCCAAGATACATACCTATATTACTTTATGTGCAAGTTATCTAGTGACTTCATACAATGTAATAAATGGACAAGTGTCAATGTGCAAGTTGTACATGTGCAAGGTGTACTATGCACAAGTAGATAGAGTGTTGGGCAAGCATCCTATTTTGAATATATAAGGATGACCTCTTAGATAGATAGATAGGATAGTCAGGAACATAATTAGATAGTGTAGGTTAGTGTATTGTGTTGTTCTATGTTCCACACCATTTACTGGTGATGGATATGATGTAGATCTATAGATTTGTTAATGGAGTGCTCACTTTCTCCATAGCTACATTGTAATATTTTATATGTTTAATATTTTAGCATACTTCAATCATCTGGCAGATTTACTTTCTTGCATGTTATTTTACATCTTGTGATTGTTATCTCTCATGGCTCATTCATCAAAAGCTAATAGTGGTATTAGAGCCATGGTAGATCTAGTCTGTGTAGGTCAATAGGGAAACCACCATTGTTGGTTTACCTAAGAGTTTATTCAAAATGACGCACCATTGGACCTACCATTGGAAAAATATCTCAGGAGTATCTAGGTGGTATATTTTGGGAGAGTCACAAAGATAGGACTAAAAAGAATCTCAGTTTCAAAAAATACTGAGATCATTTTCATATAGAGTATTTTCCATAGAGTTGTTATGAAAACTTGTGAAGACTAGGACTTAGCATTTCAATCCACTAGATTGACAAATCATCTAGTGAAGATCATATAGGTCATCTAGAATTTCCTAAATGGTGCCTAAATTTACTTTTGTTGCAGGAAATTAATCCTTAGAGGATTGGGAATCCTCCTACAATAGAAATCTAGGAGACTCCAAATTTATTTCCCGATGGTTGGTGTACCCTCATAGTGCAGAGGCTAGTTCAACGTGCAAGAGAATAATAGTACATAATAAGACTTATTGTGAAGGATCATGATGAAGATAGGAGATTGAAGATCTCCATTGTTGGATTGCAAAATTCCACAGTTGAAGAATAGGCCATAAGAGCCTTGATACAGAAAGGCTATAGAAGCCTTGAAGAAGAAGCCACAAAAGTCTTGATACTTAAAATATCCTAGAAGCCTTGATACTGAAAAGGCCACAGAAGTATTGATACTAAAAAGGCCATAAAAACCTTGATACTGAAAAGGCCATAGAAGTCTTGATACTAAAAAGGCCATAAAAGCCTTGATACTAAAAAGGCCATAGAATCCTTGATACTAAAAAAGACCATAGGAGCCTTGGTACTGAAAAAGGCCATAGGAATATTAACATTTAAATAGGCCACAAAAGCCTTGATATTGAAGAAGAATTTGATAAGAATATCTAATTCATAAGTAGACTAAATATTTTAGTACTAATATATTTGTTGCAAGAATAGAAGATTCAGTGAGTTGGAAGACTTCCTAAAAGAAAGTTAGGAATATCATTTTCTTCAAAATCATCTTAATCCTAAGCTAAAGAGAAGAGATCAAGAGAATATCTCATTGAAGCACTTCCCGTATAGGAAGAATAATAAGCAATAGGAGAATCATGCTTGAAGCTAGAATTAGTAGAATTATAAGATCCAGGAGAAGATATCACCACCAACACTTCCAAAATTAGAAGGTTGAAGGAAAGGTCTCAAGGAGGACCATCAAAAGATTCTATATCAAAGACCTTGTGAAGGTCTCATCAAGCATATAGGAAAGGCTAGGAGAGCCTTACTGAAGATCAAGAGAGTTCTTTGAGAACTCATTGGAGAAATCCACTATCCATGTGAAGTCCTTGATAGTGAAGGACTTGGGACAATTATCACCATTTGAAAACAAGACCAAGAGAAGAACTTGGCAAGGAGTTCCAAATATAAGAAGAATTTGGCAAGGAGTGCCAAAACCTAGAAGAAGATCCTACTTGAAGTTAGAATTCGACAAGAAGACTTGAAGATAGAAGAAGCTCACCAAATCTTAGAGATTTGAATATTACCTCTCATAGTAAGAAGACACCACCCTAAATACATAGACCTCCAAATCTATAGTAGAAGGAAAATAAAACAAGAGGAGAACAAGCCACCAAATCCTAGGCTCATAAAAGAAAGTTTAAGACCATCATTTGGTGAAGAAGGAGCTATGCATGACATCCTACTTGAAGCAACAACTTGGTGTTTTTAAACACCAAGGTCTACATCCTCTACAAATGCGGGAGAAGATCTATAGAAAAAGGTATGCAACTTATGGTGCAAAAATATTCATTAAATTCAACTGTTTATCAGATTTATTAGAGCACCTGTATATTGAATTAAAGTTGCAAAAAGAAAATTAGATTTCAGTATTCTAAAGTGCAAAGGAAAATAGATTCTTTTTAAGAATTCAATTGCACATTTATTAGGAGTTGATTAGATTTTAGATTAGTTTCTATCAACTACCTATTATCTATTTTTGAAAAAAAAAAGACTAAGTCCTACAACATTGATTGTAGTGAAATTGCAGAATAACTCCTAAAGATTCATTTTAGGTTATTCTTGATTAGTTGTAGTAGATTATTAGTGCATGACTTTGATATTTGATTGGAGTGATAAGGTGTAATATTAGTGCATTAAAAGTTAAAATATTGTACTATTATAACACTCTCAAAAAGAAAATTAGTTTTGTGTTTCCTGAAAGGTACAAAGTCTAATTTGTATCAACTGTCTAAAGATACTATTGAGGCACAAAAATCTGCAACTTCAAGTGAAGCCACCAAAAGGGTTAGAATCCTCTAGTATATTGGAGAAGAATTTAACTAATAAAAAATAGAAATAGAAGCTTATGAAAGTGAGACTTGGTGAGTCTCAAAATCAAAAGCATTACAAGTTGAATGCAAGGAAAAAGAATGCAGACAATTTGCATCAATTAAAAAAGCTTCTATCTACTGTTATTGAAGCTTGTAATTGTTATAAAAAGTGTCCAAGTAAAAAGGGAAAGGTGTGCCTATTTTTAAAGACAACCTCAAACCCTTGTGTTGCAAGGAATCTGCCACAAGACCAAAATTTAACATCTGGAAATAGAGTGCAAAAGAAGGTATATTACAAAACCTTATTGTAAAAAATATAATACATTATCTTGCACTACTCTAATCTAGTTTTTGACATCATAATAAAAGATTTGGAAGTGCCTCACTAGGGAACATTTTTTCTAAAGGGAAAATAATAGCCAACAAAGACTAGACATCAGTACTCTTACTCCTAAGCTAGAAGGAGCCATTCAAGGGCTCATATTGGACGTACGTACCTAAAGAATAAAAGATCATTTTAGATCATCCATGAGCCACATTTATGTAGACAAGCGAGTGCATATCAATCTCAAAAAATATGTCAAAATATCAATAGGGAAATCAATACGTTTGGAGGCATAAAAGAAAGAGGGAAAGGTGTTACATTTATGGTCTCTATCTTGGAGAAGACCACTCACCAAAGGAAGTGTCGAACTATCATCCAAGCTCCATAGCACATCATCAATCCATATACAAAGAAGAAATCTTGCTTGCTACCCAAGCAACATTGCAAAGCAAAGGGGTTATGGAGTTATAATATCCATCTTCAAAGGTATTACAAGAATGGTCTCTATGCATAAATGACACTTGGAATTCTAGTCATAATTCCTCTCAATGTTCTATAGAATCCTATGAAGGAGTTAAAAGAAAATATGTGCCACTTGGTATTCTCCACAAGCTTCACACAAAGTGCCCATATGTTATCAAATTTATCCAAGAAGCGTTGAACAAAATTTATGGAGCATTACGTGAAGAAAGGAGCACTCACTTATAATGAACGTGACACTTGTCATAATGCCTATGATCAACAATGCTTAAAAGGTATCTTAAGTCCAAGATCAACATGCAAGAGTGAACCATAGTCAGATACATTTGAAAGTGGAATGTAGCATAGTCAAGGCATGAGAGAAGCAGTAGAAACATTCAAAGTGCAACGTGGAAGATAGGGTAAAGGAGCATTAAAAGCTCCCCATTTTGAAATGTCAACATTCAATGCCATATGTACAACATTCATGTCATACCATTCCATAGAATATCCATTAAATTGAGTGCTCAAGGTACCTATTATATGCTATTATACTCAACCATAGAAAGCATCGAATATTGAGGAGATATTGCGTCCATAAGGTAAGGTCTAAATCCCATTTATTATTGCTTTCATAAGTTGGAGTTATAAGGATTATAAACTAAGGTTAAAACTTAGGTTTTGAAAGCTAAAGGGGTGAATTATCTTTTTATTTTAATAGTTACAATATTACTTAGGAGGAATAAGGAATTCAACTTGTATTAAACTATATTGCAAATATTATTATCATTTCTCTAATTTTCGAAACTCGGGAGTCATAAGGATTACTCCATAAAATTTATTTTATTTGGAAATTAGAAATAATACAAGGGATATAAAAGAGGTTATTAAGGGATTTTATTAAGGTTTGATAATTTTATTTTTACATGTCTCAAATTTCTAAAAAGGGGACAAAATAATTCCAACATCAAAACCTATTCAAAACTGAAATAGTGCTTATTTCAATTAGGAGTAATAAGGTGTTGAAAATTTTATTTTTGATTCTTGCAAAACTTGTACAAAATCAACCAAAATTGAACTATATTTTTACAAAAAGCACTACATCATATTCTTATCATTAGGGAGCCATAATATAATACTATTAAGGTCCTATCAAATTTCAATTCCAAAGAAGCATTATGGATGAGACTTTGAGGAAACATTTCAATAATGAAGAACTATTCCATGAAGTGGAATTCTACTCCCAAAACCTAATAGATACTTTAGAAGGATACAAGTATCTATATTATAATGATAAGATGAAATTATCCTTATTTCTTAAGAAATACAAAGAAGGCAACTTTACTACCTTGATTAACTATATTCATGAAATTCTCTTCATAGCATAGTGGAACTCACAAAGATTGGTTATTTTTTCTCTAGCAGAATTTCTGATGATTTATCTATCATTAATTGTGTTCGTACTTACTCAACACAAGAAACAAGTTGATGTTAAATAAAAATACTTTTGTGTTGATTGACTAACTTGTTTTTAAAGCTGAGGTTTCACCTACATCAAAGAAGGATCACAAGAAGAGAAGGAAAAATAAGAAGATACATACAAAAGAGAATCAAGATATGAAGATTAAATCAACAGAAGAAAAACCAACACACCAACAAGGAAAGCATAGAAGAATTAGAGGACAATTGTATCATGCCCTACTTATTCATTAATAATCAGAATCAAATGAAGATACTTGCAAGGAGGACTACAAAGGTGGCTAGATATAAGATGAATCTTAACATGTCAAATATTATCCAATGAGAATAGAAGGCCTAGCTACAACTTACTCTGCATCATATAAAGATATAAATTACCGTTAAACCCGAATACAAAGAATGCAGAAGAAGAATACTACGAAGACCAAGCAAAATAATATGAAGAAAATCAATATTGGAGACTAAATCCTTCAATACACAAATAATTTAATACAAGGAGGTGTTGGAAATAATGCCTATTCCATCATTCAGGTTATGTAAATATATCCTCCAAGATACATACCTAGATTACTTTCTATGCAAGCTATCTAGTGACTTCATACAATGTAATAAATGGACAAGTGTCAATGTTCAAGTTGTACATGTGCAAGGTGTCCTATGAACAACTAGATAGAGTGTTAGAAAAGCATCCTATTTTGCATATATAAGGATGGCCTCTTAGATATATAGATAGGATGGTCGGGGTACATCATCAGATAGCGTAGGTTAGTGGATTGTGTTATTTTGTGTTCCACACCATTTACTAGTGATGGATATGATGTAGATTTGTAGCTTTGTTAATGGAGTTATCACTTCCTTCATATATATATTTTAATATATTATATGTTTTATATTTTAGCATACTTCAGTCATCTAGAAGATTTACTTTCTTACATGTTATTTAGCATCTTGTGATTGTTATCTCTCACGACTCATTCATCAAAAGCTAATATTGAAGACTCCATAGATGAAGATTGAGAAGAAAGGAGAAGGCCAAAGAATCCACATTGAAGACTATAGATCAAGAAGAAGCTCCTAGAAAGAAGACCCCATTGAATGAAGAAGAGGCTCAAGGAAAAGAGTCATGGGGAAGATTGGAGATTGAGAAGGACTAGCAAAGATCATGTTACAAATTTAGAAGTTGCAGATTTTAGAGATCCAAGAAAGAGATCTCATTACAAAAATTCCATAGTAGAATGTTTGAAATATCAAGGAAGGTCTCATTGAATTTTCAAGAAGAAGATAAGTTGCAGAATTTGAAGGCTCGAGGACAAGGTCTCAAGCTACTTGAAAGGAGAAAGAAGGATATTTGGAGAAGGCGATTAGAGGAGAATATTAGGAGAAATCATTGGAGAAATTTACTAGCAAGGAAAAGTTCTTGATAAAGGAGGTTTTGGGACAATTATCGCCATATGACAACAATCCCAAGAGGAGAATATTTTGGCAAGGAGTTTGCAAAATTTTGAAAGAGAATAGTGAAGACCTAAATAAATTTAGATTCTTGAGAAGAAGGCCAATATTGAAGTCATATTTCGACAAGGAGGTTGAGCAAAAAATGAGTTAAAAGAAACCACCAAATTTTAGAGATTTGAAGATTACCTTTGAAGGTTTTGAAGGCTGATTTAGAGAAAGGAGTTTGCTGATTTTACAATAAAAAATTGAAGGTCTCTAGGAGACAAGTCTTAGTTGCGATTTGGAGGAGTTTCCTACCAAATTTGGGAGAATCAAGGACAACATATGGGATAAAAATTTGACTTCATTATAATCTAAAATTTTTATATTTGAGGATAGAAAAAGGGCAGCAATTTGGTTAGCATTAATAGCTGCTAAATTCCAGATTTTCAGAGTGCATTCTGAAGGAGAGTTAAATCTACCAAACTACATTTTTAGGCAGAAAGTTAGAGGAGTTTCAAAGCTGCAAATTAGTTAGTTAAAAGAGCTATTTTGGACAGCAAAGAAAGAGCTGCGATTTCATCTAACATAGGGTAGTAATTAGGTGATCAAAATCACCAAGAAATACATCATCTATGGAGGTTAAAAATGTATGCAACTTAGGTGTAAAAGGTTCATTATTTGAACACTTATATTAAGTTAATTATTAAGTTACATTAAGCACAAAATTAGAGTTTAAAGTTGCAAAGAAGAAGGTTTCATATTAAAGTCTTCAAGGAAGTGCATAAGATAGTTTTTTTTACAAGGGTTGAAACCTGCACATTAGAAAGAGGAGTTAAATATATTTCAAAAGAAAGAAAAATATCAACATCCTACCTTATATTGAAAGTAAAACAAACTCTATTCTAAAGCATAAAGTACATATACTATAGTGCAAAGTAAATTCATCCAAAAGGACATACTATTTGCATGATTGAAAAGCTTGGAATTATCATTGTAAAGTTAACTAAGAAAAGGGGCTATAGGTGAGAATTATCTAGTACACGAAGGCAACAATAAATCACTATTTACCATAAAGGTATAGAGAAGAAACCATCATACTAAAGGAAGGAAGATAGCTTCAAAACAGAGACCAAAATGACTTAAAAAAGGAGATAAAAAATCCTCAAAAATTCTGATGCAAATTAAGGTATTTTATCTTAATTATTACAGATTTATTTACATTACATAATTGCACCATACTTGTCTTTTCCAATGTAGCAAAAGGAGGACAAAATTTAGAGGGTCTTAAGGCATTAAAAAAACAAGTAAATTACAGTCATCAAGTAGTTGTATCATCAAGGTTGAAGAGCAAACTTTGAAGCAAAGGGAAGAGAGCCAACCAAGGGCTCAAAAGCATAGTATTCAAGGTGTCTATGCCACCTAGCAAGTGATCCTACATTCTAGTGCAACATAAAGCACCACATGTCATGTATTTCAAGGAAGAATGGTGTATTAATAGCCTAGTCTAAAGAAGAGCATGCTCATATAGCTTACATGGTGGTCAAATTGAATTGAAGGAGGAGAAGACTATAATAAGGCACCCATTGAATGTAAAATTATTTAATGCTTACTGTCATACATTGAAGACAAACAAATACAATGCCTAAATATTTGATAGAGTAGTCAAAATAGGAGCCAATCATCTAGCAACCTACAACATTACAAGGAAGGTATATTTTTACATGAATTTAATATTTACCTTTTATTAAATGCAAGGAGATATAAGGTGTATTTTATAAGGTTGAGTTTATTTATTTTTGCATTTGAGATATAAGCAAATAAAAAACATAGAGAATTACAAAGAAAATAAAAACAAGGAGATTCCTTAAGTCATATTTCAAAAATGCATTAGTTGAAATACAAATATCATAATATTTGCAAATAATTAAAATAGGAGATATAAGGTTTTATACCTTGGAAAAATTAAAACTTTATTCTTTTGCAAATATTATCATTTTCTAAATTTTCAAATTAGGAAGATATAAGGAGTGCTACATCAAACTGAAGAACACAAGCTTATACTGAGAGGGGGGGGGGTGAACAGTATAAGACCTCTTTTTACTTTTCCTTTATACTTCAAAACAATAAAGCAATATATCCAAAGCAATATCAAAACAATGCATAAGATCATCCACAAAGTGACACCAATTTTAACATGGTTCATCCACAAAACTTTTCTCTAAAAGTTATCTCAAAGTTCTTTGGGAAACCTTCCCAATTAAAATGTTTATGAGCCTCGGCTCAAAGGAGATACCTTCCCCCAATCTGAATTTATGAGCCTCTACTCAAAGGAGATACCTTCCCCTAGCTCTGCTCTGGCTGGTGATCCTCTAGAAGACCTCTGCCTCTGCTACCCTTAGCAAATGGAACTCTATCCACAGAAGACACCTGTCTTCCCTGCTCTGGCTGGAGACCTCTATCCTCAACTCTATCACCTCAAAATTTGGTCCTCGAATCTGCACTAAACACAGTCCTTCGGTCTAGCACAAATTTTTCCTCAGGTTCTTCACATAGAACCAATGCACCTCTGACCTCAAGTTCTCTGATAGAACTATCAAGCTCAGCTTCACAAGTCCTCTGCTAGGACCTGTCCAAAACCTGCTCACAAGTCCCCAATGGAACCTGTCCAAAACCTGCTCACAAGTTCATCAAGAAAAACTTGCTTGGCATGAACCCACAAAGAGAATTGTTAGAGACCCAATGTGATTCATCAACCTCATAGAAGCATAAAGAGAATTGTTAGAGACTCAATATGTTCTATACTTAACTCCCAATCTCAATCTCAAATCTCATAAGAATAAGATAGATGTAATATGCTTTTCTCAAGAACATGAAACACAACCCAACAATTTCCAACCATGCAATATCTCATATAACAATGATACTCATGTTCTTTCCAAAAACCAATATCTTTTCTCAACCAATTAGGGCTTCAAAAACAATGCTCATAGACAAGGTTTAACCAACAACATTCAACTCAACATCAACCTTGAAGCATTCAACCAATCATCACAAGAAAAGGAAACAAGTAGAAATCCTTTTCCCTCCAAAGATATTTGAACAAAATAGCCACCAACACAATATCACCAAATGCAAAGAAAACTTGCTCAAATCAACTCAAAGGAGTAAGCCCAAATCATGTATCAAGTAAAGCACTAACTTGATCAACACCACCTCTATGGAAGTAACTCATCCATTAATATCAAAACAGCCAACTAAGGGTTTCACCATCTCAATGCAAGTAACAAGACTTACAAACATAAACCCTAGTACACAATGCTTCCACTACCTCAAACCAGAATTATGCATTCACCAAAACTCTCATCAATGATAACAATGCATAAGTAGTCTTCAACAAACTAGAAAATAGGATTTAACCCAACCAAAGGAAACCTTGTTGTATACCTTTTCACTCTAATATTATTTCAAGAATAACATACACCAATCATACTCATAAGAAGAAAGTGCCCATACCTTATTGAAGATGGAGAAGATCTCACAAATTTGTCATAACCATAACCACATTTTTTTCCAAACTCAAGAAGGTTAGTAGACAACATATTTCTTTAATATTTCCTCAAGAATATTCCTTGGTCCAAATATAATCAAGGTTCTATGTCTTCTTCTTTCAACCTCATTCAACAAATCATACATAACATATTTCTTATATTCACCTTATCTACTCCATTACACTTAATAAAAACTATATAAAAAATATTAATTTTGCTAACCTTATACCTCCCAAAAAAACTTTGGAAATATCATCAACATTGCAAAATTAATATATTTTATTCACTGCCCTTTTGCAATAAATGGAGTTCGCGTGGATACCTCTTACATCCCTCAAAAAGGGGATTTGACGCGATTTGAACCGTCGTCTCCTCTAGCCAAGGTTCTTGGCTAAACCATGTGGGCTATCCATGCCCACATGAGGAAGGGAGAGGGGCCTCCCTCTAATCTTCGAAACAGAATCTTCCTTGGCTCGAAAACCGAGCCCTAACCTTCGACAGGTATGAAGCTCTATCACAGAAACAAGACGACTGCTGCATTATTTACATTAAACTGCACATACCTTACACCATATCAAAACTTTATCCATGTGATTCGAAGTGCTTTTAATTGTATCTTGGGAACCACTCGGGCTACACGCTCTTTTGAAATGTTCATAGCATACACTCTTGTTTATAGCCACCTCGAACCGCGAACAACAAAAAGCCAACACACAAAATCGTAAGCATCGGGTTTTGAACTCGAGGCTCTCTCTGCTATCTAACATCAACAACCACCAGTGCTGCCCTTCTTGGTTTTCGAATTGCGTGCGCCCTCATCAAAACTTGCTCTCCTTCGTTTTTCTTTGTTACCGAACAAATCTCGCACAGCGCTATCTAAATTCGACCAAGGTGTATTATGTTCGAGCATACTCTAATGCGAAGGATGTTTTGTCCTTTTCTTCGAACGAAATTTCTTTGAGCTCTTCTTAAAACATCGCAACCCCATTTTTAAAGCACGAACACCTTTGACCACACAACCCTTGACTTCCTCCTTCCAGGGGCTTCGATGTCGAAATCGAAAATGCACCGAGATTAATATCGAATTCTTCGCTCAACATTAATGAAATTATTTGCCTTGATTTATATGCACTTTGATGCATTACCAAACACGTCGGCCCTTTATAACATCATTTTCATTGGTGGAAAATATTTTAATTTTAATTTTAAATAATTAAAATTTAAACTAAATATTTAAAAATAAATATCTCCATCACCGGGGCACCTTTTTCAATGAAACAAAAAGCCAACTTGGGTTTTAAGAAAAACCCATTTCAAATCTGTTGCCCATGGTTTTAAATAAAACCTTTTATTTTGTCTGCCTTGGTTTTCACAAAAACCCTTCCTTAAACTTGGATCCTTTTGACATCAAATCAAATTCCTTCAAAAGCTTCTTGACATCAATGACAACATCTACACTTGAGCAAAGGCAATGTACCCAAGGTACCCAAAAATTGCCAACACAAACTTTATATTATTGGAATTTAGAAAATTAAACCGTTGAAAATTAAGGATAAAGGAATCAAAACCATTGATTGCTTTAAATTCAAATCTTATTGCTTATACTTGTATCATATACAAATTAAAGGGACAAAAAAAATAGAACCATAGAGCTTTTGAAGATATAGAACTTCATCAAATTGAAAAGTGCATTTTTCAATAGGGAGAGATAAGGTGAGATAGAAGTTTATCATTATATTACCATTGTATTCAAAACATTAAGGAATCAACTCAAAATAAAATCTAATAGATGCTAAGCACTTTATCAAGACCATAGCATTCTCTAATCACTTGGGAGATATAAGGGATTCTACAAAACCTAAGATTTGATAAGGTTTTATCAAGTTAGTTCACATACTCTAAATTAGGGAGTCATAAGGTAGACAACTTCAAATATTTTGAAATACAAAATTTCCATCAAAATTGTCCTAAATACTTGGGAATTAAAAGGTATTCTAACTAGAGATTTGGGAAAAGTAAAATCTTATCAAAACCATTGATTGAACATTAAGATTGTCAAAGTATTCTCAAAATACTAAAAAAGATAATAGGAATTCTATAGATTGATCATATACTACAAGAATTGAAGGTTAGAACCTAGAAGAGTGGAAGACATAATAAATAATACAATGGATTAACTAGAAAGAGGAAAATATCATCACAAAATACATTATAAAAGAACTCAAGATCAAAATCCATCCAATATACCAGTTCAAACACAAATAATTTCATAGGTCAAATGAAAATGATATTTTGTATATTTATTTAGGTGCAAGTCATCACATGATAGGAAAATTGCATTGGTTTGATTGCCTTGAAGTCACTAACAATTATAGGTTGAAAATTGTAGATGGAAAAACCTATCTTATACATGGATATGGGTGTGTAACACCTAGCCCAAATTTCTAAATTTCATGTTACATAATGTAATGTATGTTCCTAGATTAACATCTAATCTCATTTCAGTAGTCAAGTTGGTAGAGAGCAAAAGGATGGTTGATTTTAGATACATAAATGAAGTCAATATATGTCTCATCATAAATAAAAATGAGATAGAAGCTACTAGATCAATCTACAGAGATATATATGCTTTAGATTCAATTGATACTTCACCAGATATTGTTGAATTTCAAGACAACACTAATGAATTTTTGAGGAACAAATTGTAGAAAATGAAATACCTATACATCATAAAATTTGATAGGGAAATAGAATATTCAGAATAAAGAAAATGAAAGGAAAACAAAGCTATGGATTATTTAGTCATCTACAAATTAAATAACCAGAAGAAGGACTGGTTCAATCTGAAGAATATTTTAAGGATGAAGACCCTCAATACCCAAATAATGTAATACAATGGGGTGTTGAAGTATATTACATTATTTGGTACATGCTAATGTACCACCTTGGGTACATAACTAGAGTAGGAGTTTACCTTAGAGTAAGTTTTGAGTAGTTACTTCATGAAATGTAATAAATGCACAATTGCTAGAATGTGCAATGATGTAAATGTGCATGTAGTCCAAATGTACATGAGTCATAGGTTAGGTAGATGAAAGGCCAAGGGAATTATCTCCCTAGATATATACCTTTAGGATATTTAAGTGTATTTGAATGAAGTAGCATTAGTATCTAGTTAGTATAGTGAGTACAATGTAGATCCTTCATGTATTTTTGAAGTGTTCATGTCCTCCATTATATTACATTGTACTATTTTTGTGAGCTTTCATTAATGACATATTTATGAGTTATTGCAAAATTTTCTTATATATTTTTATTGAATATTATAGTGCCATTATCATATAGTTATCATTGCTTGCTCATTTTACATCTTGTGGTTGCATTTCATTCAATATATATCATCAAAAGCTAATAGGAAGGTGATTTAATAGCTTGTGCGATGGCAGATGGGTGGGAGATGGAGGGGGACTGGTTTAAGGTCAATTTTAATAGTAGAGTACTCATGGGATGGAGGCTCTTATGGTGTATTAGAAGAGGTAGATGAAGTAGGCACAATGTGGTCATGATTAATCATTTCCCATAAAACCTTGGTAATATGGTATAGTGTTGGTGTGATGATCTTTATGTGGCTGATTTATAGAAGTTGAGGCTGCACTATGCAGTTGTGTTGTCCCATGTTGGGGTAATGAAGCTTGATAATTTTTAAGGCATTGGTAATCAACGTTTGAAGGGAATTTCACAACAATAAGTCCTTGGTCAATCAGATCTTGTACGAGGTTTTGGAATGATTGACAATGATTGATATCATAACCGTGTTGGCGATGGAAGACAAAATTATTTGGTATTAGGCCCTAGAGATATGATTTTATGTGCATCATATGGCCCTATGATGGGTAAGGAGAGTGCCCGTACCTTGAGAAATTTCTAAAAAATGGATAACAAGGGCTTCTCAAAAGGAGAGGTGTGAAGTAACACTAGGGTCGAGGAGAAATGTGGGTGGGAATGGAAGTGGTTTGGTTGTGCTGCTGATATAAGGGTGGGCTAGCCTGGGATGTTGGAGGTGGGGGTAGATATGAAGGTTGGGCTGAAGGTGGGTGGGTTTGTTGTGGTTGCTATGGTTGATATGAATGTTGCAATGGACGTTATTAAGGTGCTTGGGAGACTTGGGATAGGTTTTGAGGTGTGTAATAAGATGTGGTGGGGGTGTTGGTAAGAGTGTAATATGGGTGGCAAGTTAATTATGGATAATATGTGATGGATGGTAGTGATTGGTTAGGGGTATATTGGTGGGTGGTTGATATTGATGAGTCATATGTGGGTATTGATAAGTTTATTGTGAGTTATATGTAGGAGGTGGGTAATTATAAGTAGATGGCAGTTGATGAGATTATGGAGGTTGATATTGGATGGATGTTGGTGGATTATAGGTAGGTGGTGGTGGAGGAGCTTTTTGGGTTGATGGTTTATTATAAGTGGGTGATGATTGATGATAAATGGTGGGAGGTTGATGATATTGTAGGGTTGATTGTTGGTGATATTGGGAAGTTGATGGTTATTTGTAAGTGGATGATGGTTGATGATATTGCAGGGGTGGCAGAGATTGTATGGGAAGGGTTTGATGATGGTGGAATTGAGGTGGTAGATATTGGTGGAGTTGTTGGGGGTATTGGGTGTCATGAGCCATAAATATGATGATTATGGGCATATGGTATGGAGGTGAAAGGGTGAGGTTTTGGCAAAATTTGCTAAAAAATAAAGTACCTATCTAATTAGAGTCAATAAATGAACAAACAAAAAAATAATCACATAAGCAATTTGTGTTTTGGGGTTTTGTTGTTTTTTATTTTTTTGAGATGGTTTTTGGGAAGGGACTAGGCACAAGATGGAAATATGATTTTTGAGGTAGTTTTGTTATTTGTTATTTTTTATTGTTTGAAAGTTTTTGGTTATGTGTGTTTATGTTTCTATACCTAGGAACTACAAAAGGTGGGGGATGAAATGAATCTAAGAGGGTGTATTCATACCCAATATTATTTCAAAAAATAAGGCTCAAACAATTGATGTGGCATCCTAAGATGGAGGATTAGCGATAAGTAACCTAAGGGACCAAAAAGTATATCTCAAGAGAGGTCATGCTATCTGAGTCCTACTATCAATCTACCCAAAATTTCACTTCACCCTTGACCAGGCTTGAACAAAAAATGATAGCTACACTCCACTAATTATTAAGACCCATGGTTAAAGGGTGTCTAACCTAAAATATTACCTTGAGCTAATCCTAAGGGTAACCAGTCTCCTAGTGATGAAATCCATGAACTATTTGCACTAGCTATGGCAATCTAGGGTTGAACCAACAACTAGGGATGAAGTATGACTCACCTAGAGGTTTTCATTGCACTATATATGTTAGGATTAGATAATAAAACATGAGCAATAATTAAATGCAAAAATAAAACACAAAAAATAAGCACAATACAAGAGACAAATTTACGTGGTTCACCCAATATGGGCTACGTCCATGAAGAAAATAACTAGGACTTTTTTATTCCATCTAGAAAAGTGAAGGGATACAACCTATAGCAGATCCATTGTAACTTCCTCTTCACTCTATCACCATCAATTATAATTATGCACACCATGCATTACCATACATTCAGCCACCATACATCGTCCATATACAAAAAAACACGTTACAATTTTAGGGTAAAAAATCCTGCCTAAAATCTACCATTCGATTTGTGACCTAATAATAAATGGTCTATATTTACATAGAGAAAAAAAACCTATTTTTGGCTTCGAGGATGCTGCCCCCAAAACTCCTGCCAGGGGCCCCTCCTTGGAGCCCCCACTACAACATAAGTAGGGGGGCATTGCCCCCTACACCCCATATTTGTGGAGTGGGTCCAAGTGCGGATGAAAACAAGGCCTTCAAATTAGAGAGCGAATCAAGATCTAAAACCAACATATATATATATATATATATATATTATAAAGTACATAATTAATAGTGCTAAGTGTGTGCAAAATTTTGTTTTTGTGTGTTTTTATTTAGATTTATTTTATTTTGTGTTTTATATTTTTATTTTTTCTTGTATTTTTATGTAAAGATACTAGATGCAACTAAAATGGTCAAAGCTATCCTTAGGATGATCCTAAAATTATATGCAACTATTCTAGGGTGCAAAATGCAACTATAACCTAAAGTGCAGATCTAGAATCAGATGTAGGTAGTAGATAGGACAGAGGCAACTTATGCTATGACTAAGTGTGGCAAATGCTCTTCCCTAAAGATCTCCAAAATGAGCCTCAGTCATAGGTAGAACCATATGTGATGGTTGTCAACTGTCTAGGATGATTGTTTGATCATTTGAATTGGTTGCACCTTGCTAACTGACAAAGATGGTTAGGCTCGTATCCTAGAGGATGCAATTTTTTACAAAGAAAAAAAAATATCTTGCAAAGGTGGCTATTCTACAAGAAGTAGAGTGCCCTACTCCTGATAATAGTGACAAGAAAAAAAATCTATCCTAAGGCAAAATGCAAAGTAATCTACACTAGGGATGCCAAGAATGCAATCTATGTTAAAGACCTCAAAAGGGTGTTCCTATGATGCAACTAATCTATCTAAATGACAATAGACTTAGGCTAGGGTATAAAATGCATTTAAGCTAAATGAGGCATTAAATGAACTATGCCTTATTGAGCTACCTAAGCCAAGGAAGCCAAACGGGATAAAAGAAAAAAATAAAAACAACCACACTACCAAACAAATTTTTTTATTATTTTTGTTTTTGACACTTAAGCAAGGAAAGAAAATGTAGTCTAAATGAACTCTTTCCTCCCCCTTTTTTAACATGCAAGGAAAATGAAACCTAGGTTAACATGGTCCCCTTTTTTTTTATGCAAAGAAAAAGGAAATCTAAACTAATATTTTTCTCATTTTTTTTCATTTTTTGAAGCATAAGTAAAATTAAACCTATACTAACATACTTATTTTCTTGTTTTTTTTTTTTAAAGTAAGACAACAATATGCAAACTAACCTAACATGCTTTATTTATTTTTTCTTAGGGAAGAAATACCTACAAGGAAGTGAGGCCTACAACTAATCTATTGGGGGAAAGGCTCTAAAGCATTAAAAAAAACACTACCTATTTTTAGGAAGAAGATAGAATAAAGAAGTGCATGCAAGGAACCTATTTCTACTTGAGTTTGAAAGACTCACCTGCAATTCATAAGCTCTCGGGTCTGCTCTTTGGGTTTGTTGTTGGCCTGTGTGATCGTCTAAACTGGTTAATGACCATTTGAGATGATTATTCAAAGCCAAGAATCAAATGTTAAAGCCTTCACCACAATGTCATTTCACTACTACAACAAAATCTACACCCAAAATAGACAACATAAAGCTAGTAAGATAGGTAAATGAAGCTATAAAAAAGTGATAAAAGATCCCAAGAGACCCACTAGGCATGAAAGATTAAGAACCAAATACCTGGTATCTTTATGCTCTTATATGATAGAAAAAACAAGACAATGCCTTGAGCTAGAGGTGAGGTCCTACTAGGTGTGCCATTTTGTAAACATGAAAAATGCACCTAACAATGAAAATGTAACTTAAAAATGGTAATGCAAGAGAAATAAACAAGCATGTATTAGTGAATATAAATTATTTTGGAGTACAAATAGCCCTGCCAAAGGGGCTTTAGCCAACCATAATATCTTTTGAGGAGAGGGTATTTGACCCTTCTTTACAAATAATGTATCCAATTCAAATTCCCTTTTTGTGTCACAAGTGAGTGATGGGTGGGTTTTGTGTGTGTATGTGGACCACCCAGATGCTTGGATAACTTTTGGAAACCTACACACATGCAAATAAAATGGAGTTAGAAGTATTTGAAGGGAATCCATTGCATAAGGTCCCTAGCAAATTAAAGATATGAGAGCATTTGCAAAAACCATTTAAATATTTACAAAACTATAGTAAAATCTCATAAATTAAGAATAAGATGTTTTATAGTATTATTTACCTATATGGTGTGTATGCTTTGTATGATGTATCTCTATACAAACATCTAGAATGGTCAGCTTGGGGTGACCATCTAGATTGGCTGAGTCTATATGGCCAAATGATATGGTTGAGTCCAAGTTACAGAGAGGCAAGGTGCCCTTGCTAGGGGGTGTAGGGGTCTCTAGGGTTCACTTGGTGTCGATGAAGTTGAATGGTTTAAGTGAAAGCATGAGATTCTGGAAGGAAGAAATAATGAGATGCAATGAAATGACACAGATATAATCAAATTAAAAAAAGCAGGAACACAACCTTTTTTTATTAATAAGATTCTGACTCGGTTACAATAAGTCTTCTCAGTGACATATTCTCGGTTACAGTCATGATTAATAATCTTCTTCTATCTGCATGCCCACATTCGAACTGGGCGAGCCAAAGTATTGTCGTCGCTTATTGCAGATGGATACTTGCTCTGCTTGTTGTTCTTCCTGCAGTCAAAGAAACAGTGAAAACGTTAATAGCACCTGTTGCAAGGAAGAAAAACTTGTTTTATGAGAAAAACGATAAAAGATGCACGTAAAAAGTTAGCTAAATCAGTAAGCAGAATGATTTCAAACGATCTGCATATTTGACAGAAAACGGGAAGCTTCACCAGATGGCCACTGCCATTAAAACAGTCGGCCGATTCTAAACGCTATCGAATCAATATTGTTACCTGCAAGTTAGTGGGCAACAAAATGATAAAAGCCTAATAATACTTGACGAACGTCTAAAGTCGCGATAACATGGTAAAATATTTGATAAACGATTTATATAATCTAAAGGGTGATGCAAGATATATCCGATAAATGACAGAATAAATTTGAAACAGCCTGTATTCGAAAACATGAAACGTAAACTGTTATTTATACAGTTAATTACAAGATATATTTAAAAATAACGTATATTAAATTAACTGAGGACGTGCGTGGGGTGCCCAAGCGGGCCGCCCCTGTTAAAGCTTGATTCCAGTGCCAATCCAATAAGGAAGGGCCCAGAACCTTTTATACTGAGTTGTCGTCGAATTAGTGGGATATGATGATCCACTGTCGGGAATGAAAGTCGGATTCACGCTTCTGAGAACCACCCACCAACCTCTATTTTGCAAGAGATTCTGGATGTGGAGAAGGTGAACTCAAACTGGTGCAATCGGGTCTCTGGATGAGCAGCACTTCGTTGTATTTTTAAAATGCTTCGTCTTTTTTTTTTAAATGCTTTTAGCTAGTTTTTATAGAAGATTCCGCTTCTGAAATATTAACATCAAAACCCTAAGTTCGTAGGCACCACTGAGATTTGACCATTATCAGATGATTTATGAGACATGGCTCGCACTAAGATTGTCGCCAGGAACTTACATCAGCAGTTATGAGGCATGGCCTCGGATTGGATTTGTTGTTGAAACTGTTTGTCTCATTATTGCAGTTGGTGAAGTCCACCGCTTAGTTAAAATCTGCTTTAAATTGCTTTTGACTGATTAAATGTCTGCCTTGAATGCTGATGTGTCACCTCTGATTGGTCGAATATGCCGTTTTACAGACCCACGGGGTCTCTTTGAAAAGACCACGTGGCGGTCATTCCTTGGATGTGGCGGCCACGTCAAAGTTCGCCTTTAATTGGAGAAGTGTTTATTACCGAAGTGTCGCGATATCGCGACACTTCGGCCGAGGTTCCCCTTTTGGGCCAAAGGTGTCACGATATCGCGACACCTTTGGCCGAGGCTCCCCTCTGGGCCAAAGGTGTCATGATATCGTGACGCGCGATATCGCGACACCTTTGGCCGAGGCTCCCCTCGGGGCCAAAGGTGTAGCGATATCACGATGCGCGATATCGCGACACCTTTGGTCGAGGCTCCCCTCGGGGCCAAAGGTGTCGCGATATCGTGACACCTTTGGCCGAGGCTCCCCTCTGGGCCAAAGGTGTCGCGATATCGCGACGCGCGATATCACGACACCTTTGGCCGAGGTTCCCCTCGGGGCCAAAGGTGTCGCGATATTGCGACGCGCGATATCATGACACCTTTGGCTGAGGCTCCCCTCTGGGCCAAAGGTGTCATGATTTCACGACGCACGAAATCACGACGTCGTGATTTCGCGATGCGCGAAATCATGACGTCCGGATTCGCGACGTCTAAGGCCAAGGTTCCCCTTTTTGCTAGGCTTGCCTTAAAGTTTTGTAGTTTGCTTAAGACTTGAAGTTTGAAGGTTGCAGTTTGTTAAAGGCTCACTTTAGGTTGAAGGCTTGTTTAGGATTTGAAGCTTGCAGTTTGCGACCAACTTTGCTCTGCTCATTTTTTGACCTTCTAAACTGCTATGTGAGTGGTCAGGACCACTGTTTGACCTCTAAGGGCTACCCTAAAAGCTGTGTATGTTAATGCGATCAGTGTTTGTAGTCAATCGGATTGGTGCTATTTTTGTGTCTACAGATGCCTCTTTTTGGTGTCTAATAGAAAACCAAAGCACTAATGATTAGGGTTTCTTGGTAACCTAACCAAATTTTGATGCCCCAAGTATGGAAAGGGCATGCATTCTTGAATCCTTGCTTCTGATGAGCTAAGGAATTTTATTTCAAGTGTTAACCTATTTTGGTGAGGTGTGACTTGTGCTTGGACATTGATCAATCATGATTAGGCAAAGGGCGTAACCTTTTGTCCGTAGGGGAAACCTTGTGTTCATGCTTCGGGAATGCCAAGTATTTGATCAACTTAATGATTGCTTGTTTACTGCCCCAAGCAGGAGCGTGATTGTCTTTGTCAATAATTCTTTGAATGCATGTCATTGCCTTGATTGGGTGTGTGCTTGTTGATTGATGACTAAGTGTGACTACCCCCTCAAGCGACGAATCGATGAGGGAATGACCTTCATGAGAAAAGCGACGAGTCGCTTGACCCAAGATGACTTTGGTAGGGTACCTAGGAATAGATATTTGGGGATATATTATTATATTGTATAAGGGTTGGCATGGGCCACACATAACCCAAGGTTGATTGTATTATAATATTATATTATAGTTTAATATAATATAATATTAGTAGTAGGCTCTCCAAAGTAGAATAAGAATATGGATATATAAAGAAGAGATATTTGTCATTGTAAGGATATTCATATCATTGAAGAAGAATCTTATGTAATCGTCGTGCCCACCAAGTGGCCTCTCATCTTGGGAGATCTTGTGGAGTTATTCCTTCCTTAAGGATTATTATTGGTGTTGCCCTACCTTAAGGGTATTATCTATCTCTCTCTCATTTGTGGATTGTTATTGTGGATAATATATTGTGGATGAATGATTTGATATTTTTGCATATTGGTGAATGGTTCATGTTTCTTAATAATAAGTTATGCAACAGACTTAGGTTAGGGTGCCTTTAGATGTTTTACCGTTTAAGCACGTGCAGTTTTCCGACATGTGGACCTATTTTTTGTGGGTGTTAACCCTTTTGGTGATGCCATAATGGGGGAAATCATCAAAAACCCGTCTTCCCGTGGAGCGGTCCGGCTATGGTAGCCTTCTTGGGGAAGTGGGACAGTGACAATTTGAGCCCCGAAATCGATTTTCTTATGCCAAGAGGTTAAGTGCAAGAGCACTTGTGTCCGGCAATTTTTATTGTTTTTGTTTTGCATATATGTCATGAGATTATGGTATGCGCAATGATTGATATTGATGGATGCATGCTACTTTATATTGATGGATGCATATGGTATGATAATTACAAATGTTTGTATGTTGATTTATTTTGATGGATGAATGCAAATGTTTTTGATTGATATGTGATATGCAAAAATGGAATGGATGTATGGACTTTGTGATGTTTTGCTATGGCACCATAGACTGGTTAGAACTCTATTATTTTGCCTTTTAGGTGATTGCTGTGATGCATGACTTTGTATGTATATATGTGGTTTTTTGTTTTTTGTATTTTCTGATGGTATTGTAAGGATGAAAAGTAGCACAGTTGGTTTAGAAATGTAGCTAAGGTTTTCTTGAGACTCAGATAGTTTTAACTTACTAGCCATGACTGTACTTTATCTTTCAAGATTTTGAACAAGGTATGAATCAGACTTGTTTTTGACCAAGTTATTTCACATCCCTGTGTGTGCAGTTGAGTTCATTTATGTGGTATTTGTCAGGATACCGCTAGTGCCAGATGGGCTTTCAACCGAACCTGTACTGAGGATCACCTAATTAGTTCCACTAACTCCTTTGTTGTATTCAGTTAGATTAATCTGCGGTGTTATCCAGGATGCCATAAGCTAGCTCATCCACATGCAAACATTGATCTGTATGCAAGTTAATGTGATAGATATATCGTCATGTGAGAAGTTTATCGCTAGTGACCGATAGGCTATCAACCAAACCGGTATTGAGGCTTGCCTCATGACCTATTAGAATGCTGAGAGTTCTAGGGATTCAAGTTCAACTCCCTTCTTTTCTTCAATTGTATTGGGATACTTGCTCTTTATAGTGATAATAATCACTGTTTATTTTGGTTTGTTTTTCTTTTCTATTGAGCAAGGGATTGGGAATATGGAATGACGATAATCACTATTATTTGTGCCTTTTGATATGTGCACTATAGGATGTCAAATTTTGGAGCTTTGATATTTGCAAATTTTTGATGTTTTGCAACTTTGGGATTCTTAGGGAATTGGGTAGGGAGGATGCTTGTCATTTTGCCAACTCTCAACATTCTTGGGGTCATTCGCACAGGGGGATGAGCAAGATAACCGTTTCACTTGTGGTGACCTGGATTACTATGTAGGTTTCATCTTTCGTTCACACAACTTGGGAATTTTTGTGTTTTAATTTGTGTTGGGATGTTACGTAACAAGGCGTATTTCAAGTATGACTCTACCTTCGTAAAATCTGTTTGACTTGATACATTACATTGCTAAAGAGCAAAATGATGACTGAATCACGAAAAACTCTTGATACATTAAAAGACCACTGACTCTAGTGTGGTAAAAAGCAATGCATGGTGTTTTTTTTGTTTTTGTAAAATGGAACAGTGTGGAACAAGATGGACTAGTAGAACCATGACAGCCTATGGTTCCCTTGACCTGTACGATCACAAATATGCAATGTATGGATGCAATGGTTTAATGCAGCTATGTATTTTTGTATTTTTGATGGATTGATTTTTTTGAATATGAAGATGAAGTGCGAGAAGAACTCTCTTATTGATGAATTTGAGTATGCCTAGGAATGAGATGCAAATTTTTGTTGTTTTTGATGATTTTTGTTGTTTTTGAATTTTCTTGATTTTTGACCAAGCAATTGTGGAAATCCTTGGAGCATTTTGGGATTGACCAAGCGATTGCAAGAATCCTTGGAGCCTTTTTGGGATTGACCAAGCGATTGCAAGAATCCTTGGAGCATTTTGGGATTGACCAAGCGATTGCAAGAATCCTTGGAGCATTTTGGGGTTGACCAAGCGATTGCAAGAATCCTTGGAGCATTTTGGGGTTGACCAAGCGATTGCAAGAATCCTTGGAGCATTTTGGGGTGACCAAGTGATTATGATAATCCTTGGAGCATTTTGGAAATTTGGACTATGGCTCTTCAGGGGATAGAGGTACCCCCAGCTTGGTGGTCTTTGCACTCCGGATCTAGCTCTGGAGGTATGGGCACGAATGGATCGGCCCTATGCACGGATAGGAGAACAGAGTCTACCCCTGGTACTGATGTTGCTATGGGATCTTGGGTGGAAGTTGATCTTCATGTGCCCAAAGTGGTGGATGTAATGTTTGGTCCCACTGCGGTGAGTTAATGCGCCACTCATGCCCTAGTATTATGTTTATCTATTGACATGCTTCATCGATATTTATGGGATGTCGATGCTGGTGCATGTGATTGCTGCGGGCTCTCTCTGTTTCATCGTCACCTTCGGACAATGTGTATAGCTCATCAGAATCTGGAGATTCTGAGACATGGAGGACTACATCATCAGGTAGACCTATGGTTAAAGGTTGATCCTCTTCGAAAAGAGCCTCATGTAAGTTGGGCCTTGGAAGCTCCAAAATGTTGGTCTCTACCGACTCTAAGTGCTCTAGCACTTTACATGTATCGGGAGATTTGAGCTCCTCCTCTTTAGTTGGTCCTTGTTGAGGAACTTGGGGCCTATGGAGGGGTAGCTGGATAGCACCCCCCATGACTTGATAGGGCATTTCACCCCTCTCTTCTTCTTGCTATGATTCCTCAGAAGCTTCTTGATGAATTTCTAAGGGTGGCCCATGAACCTGAGTGGGTTCCTGAGGAAGGGGCCCATCATTGGTTATAGGGTTAGCCTCCTGATCATGTCTGGGAGGCGTCGAGGGCGATGCTTGATAAGGTCACGAAGACTCATCTCGCATCCGGGGGTTGTGCCCCTCATACTGTTGTGCTCTTTGGGTGCGAGGGGTTGGCGCCTTCTCAGGTAGTTTATAGCACAACTTATCTGCTTTGTGCTGCATGTATAAGTTTTCTAACTCCTGATGACCTTGATCAAGCTGCGTGATTCGAGCTTGGCGGGCGGCTTTCCTAGCAACTGTCGGGTTGATTTGGTCTACCCTATTTTGCTCAGGAAGTTCGGATTTGTGCTTCTCATAATGTTTTGTCTTATGTGTGTGAGGGGTTGGAGTCCTTTCCTGCATAGTGTGTTGGAACAACTCATCCTTATGGCGCTGAAAGCGCTCTTCATTAATATGGTATAGTTCCTCTAACGATAGTCGGTCTAGCTCACGTTGCGTGAGTTGCACCCGACGCACAAAATGCTTGACAGATTCTAAGATGGTTGGTCCTGCCTTCCCATGTGTAGAAGGGTTAGACACCTCTCTGACATATCTATCTCGGTCGTAGTGATCCAAGATCTCTAGAGGCTATCTCTCTCTGATGGGGGTAGCGGCATTTATCTGAGGCCCTAGCCTCAGGGTGTGACCATGATATCTAGTAGGTGCAGAGTCGTATTGCTCCCGCGATGTGTATTGTTTTTGAGGAAGGTAGGAATCTTCCTCATGCTCTCTTTCATAAGTGAGCACGATCTGGCAGACAGAGTTGGCTTGGCCTGCCTGAGGAGCCTTGTGATCTAAATTTGTCCTTGTAGTCCTGACAATTGGAGGGGTTGAGGGAGGGATAGTGTAACCATGTGGTTCCTCTCATCGAACCCTAGGTTGACTCAGCGCTTCATTGCGCGGTGACCGCTCATAACGAGCATCTAAGGGAGTTATCCTATGGATGTACCCCTCATGGGAGGATGTGTGTTGAGTGCTATGCTAAACAGGAGTGCTCCTAGAAGGGGTACCCCCATAGTCCTTATCTGTTAAGGTGTGGAGGGGACCACCTTGTGTGTCAGGCCACCAAAGTGGTATGACCAAATCCTTGGGGCTAAAGCGAAGGCGACTAGCGCCCTCCCTTTGTGCACCTTCCGTAGCGTCCACCCTTGATTGGGCTTGGCTACGGGTGTGCACCATTGTGGTGCTTCTCTACTGTCTAAGCAGATTTTATCTCATTTTATGATGATTTGTCTTTTTGTTTACACAAAGCAGAAATGAACACACAAAATCGTGATTATCTTTTTAAGGATGAATAGTGTGTCCTAAACTGGTTTAGTGCATTTTGATGTTTTGTTTTATTTTTGCAATTTTTGAAGAACGTTTAAATGCATGATGTTGGCTCATATGACTCCCAAGATGGTCGCCCCTTCAATATACCAGTCGGACCGATATACCAACCTCTCTATATACCCGCCCTTACGAGAGGGAAACTATAGGTACGTGAGAGCAGATGGTACATGGAACATAGGCGATACGGAAGGGGGATTGTCCTGTTAATGACACCTACCATAGAAGACTTATCCTCGCGTGCATGGGAATCACCCCAGCAACACTCGATCAGATTTCGTCAGGATTTACGTCTAACAACAGTGACAATCGAGGAAATGGATGCAAAGCTAATCCAAGGTGGTGATGAACCCACCGTTGGTCTTGCTCAAGGGCTGGGGTTTTACGACCAGCTCCTTGGTTTAATTTATCGCGTGAAGTGTGTGTGGTTCATTTTATTGAATAAAAATGAAATGAGCAGTAAAAAAAATAAAAACTTTCCCTATGCAAACCAGAAGACAGCAAGAAACACTACAAACCGGGAAAAAAAAAAAAAAAATTAAATTAATTATTAAATGAATAATTACATAAATAATTAAATAAAGCAAGAAAAATTTCTCTACCTTACTTTAATAATTAAAAAAAAAATTAAAATAAAAGTAAAATATTAAAAATAAAATAACCAAAAATTTCACAGCAGAAAATGACATGGACAGTTAGAACCGTTACCTCCTTTCTGCCTGGATTTGCTGTTGTTGACCTTCGGCTTAAAAAAAAATTAGGGGTACCTGTTAAGCACAAACACAACAAATCTGATTAGTTTCTGCGCTTTAAAATTTAGGGAACGGTCCCACCGTGATTGCCACTGAAAGCATGAGATTCCGGAAGGAAGAAATACTAAGATGCAATGAAATGACACAGATATAATCAAATTAAAAAAAGCAGGAACACAGCCTTTTTTTATTAATAAGATTCTGACTCGGTTACAATAAGTCTTCTCAGTGACATATTCTTGGTTACAGTCACGATTAATAATCTTCTTCTATCCGCATGCCCACATTCGAACTGGGCGAGCCAAAGTATTGTCGCCGCTTATTGCAGATGGATACTTGCTCTGCTTGTTGTTCTTCCTGCAGTCAAAGAAACAGTGAAAACGTTAATAGCACCTGTTGCAAGGAAGACAAACTTGTTTTATGAGAAAAATGATAAAATATGTACGTAAAAAGTTAGCTAAATCAGTAAGCAGAATGATTTCAAATGATCTGCATATTTGATAGAAAACGGGAAGCTTCACCAGATGGCCACTGCCATTAAAACAGTCGACCGATTCTAGACGCTATCGAATCAATATTGTTACCTGCAAGTTAGTGGGCAGCAAAACGTTAAAAGCCTAATAATACTTGATGAACGTCTCAAGTCGCGATAACATGATAAAATATTTGATAAACGATTTATATAATCTAAAGGGTGATGCAAGATATATCCGATAAATGACAGAATAAATTTGAAACAGCATGTATTTGAAAACATGAAACGTAAGCTGTTATTTATACAGTTAATTACAAGATATATTTAAAAAATAGCGTATATTAAATTAACTGAGGACGTGCGTGGGGTGCCCAAGCGGGCCGCCCCTGTTAAAGCTTGATTCTAGCGCCAATCCAATAAGGAAGGGCCCAGAACCTTTTATACTGAGTTGTCGTCGAATTAGTGGGATATGATGATCCACTGTCGGGAATGAAAGTCGGATTCACGCTTCTGAGAACCACCCACCAACCTCTATTTTGCAAGAGATTCTGGATGTGGAGAAGGTGAACTCAAACTGGTGCAATCGGGTCTCCGAATGAGCAGCACTTCGTTGTATTTTTAAAATGCTTCGTCTTTTTTTTTTAAATGCTTTTAGCTAGTTTTTATAGAAGATTCCGCCTCTGAAATATTAACATCAAAACCCTAAGTTCGTAGGCGCCGCTGATATTTGACCGTTGTCAGATGATTTATGAGACATGGCTCGCACTGAGATTGTCATCGGGAACTTACATCAGCAGTTATGAGGCATGGCCTCGGACTGGATTTGTTGTTGAAACTGTTCGTCTCATTGTTGCAGTTGGTGAAATCTGCCGCTTAGTTAAAATTCGCTTTAAATTGCTTTTGACTAATTAAATGTCTGCCTTGAATGCTGACGTGTCGCCTCTGATTGGTCGAATCTGCCATTTTACAGACCCACGGGGTCTCTTTGAAAAGACCACGTGGCGGTCATTCCTTGGATGTGGCGGCCACGTCAAAGTCCGCCTTTAATTGGAGAAGTGTTTGCTGGAAGTGTCGCGATATCGCGACGTCGCGATATTGCGACACTTCGGCCGAGGTTCCCCTTTTGGGCCAAAGGTGTCGCGATATCGCAACACGCGATATCGTGACACCTTTGGCCGAGGCTCCCCTCTGGGCCAAAGGTGTCGCGATATCATGACGCGCGATATCGCGACACCTTTGGTCGAGGCTCCCCTCGGGGCCAAAGGTGTCGCGATATCGCGACGCGCGATATCGTGACACCTTTGGCCGAGGCTCCCCTCGGGGCCAAAGGTGTCGCGATATCGTGACGCGCGATATCGCGACACCTTTGGTCGAGGCTCCCCTCGGGGCCAAAGGTGTCGCGATATCCCCTCGGGGCCAAAGGTGTCGCGATATCGCGACACGCGATATCATGACACCTTTGGTCGAGGCTCCCCTCGGGGCCAAAGGTGTCGCGATATCGTGACGTGCGATATCGCGACACCTTTGGCCGAGGCTCCCCTCTGGGCCAAAGGTGTCACGATATTGCGACGTGTGATATCGTGACACCTTTGGCCGAGGTTCCCCTCGGGGCCAAAGGTGTCGCGATATCGCGACGCGCGATATCGCGACACCTTTGGCCGAGGCTCCCCTCTGGGCCAAAGGTGTCATGATTTCACGACGCGCGAAATCACGACGTCGTGATTTCACGATGTCTAAGGCCAAGGTTCCCCTTTTTTCTAGGCTTGCCTTAAAGTTTTGCAGTTTGCTTAAGACTTGAAGTTTGAAGGTTGCAGTTTGTTAAAGGCTCACTTTAGGTTGAAGGCTTTTTTAGGATTTGAAGCTTGCAGTTTGCGACCAACTTTGCTCTGCTCATTTTTTGACCTTCTAAACTGCTATGTGAGTGGTCAGGACCACTGTTTGACCTCTGAGGGCTGCCCTGAAAGCTGTGTATGTTAATGTGATCAGTGTTTGTAGTCACTTAATCGGATTGGTGCTATTTTGGTGTCTACATTAAGAATGGTGGATAGTAAAAGAATTAGTTGAACCCTTCAAGCATCCTCCATGGTAGCCATTGTTGAGCTCTTTAGGGGGTAAGGTAATAGTAGAGAACTCTCCAAAGGTAGCAGAGGTGGTCGACCAAATTTTGGTAGCATAAAAACATGTGCATATGAGATATTCAAAGTGAGGGAAAATGGAGGGAGATTTATAGAAGTTTGGTGAGGGGAAGGCTAGATGGCATGGAGGTGATGTTGAGGGGATGTGGCAATGATATGGCAGGTTCAAGGGCTAAGGTAGATATGGAGGGTTCCACTTGGTGGAATGTGCAACCTCCACATTGAATGACCTTAGGTGGAGTAAGCTCTCACCCACCCACATGTCATAAAGTGGTATTGGGTGAAGTGAGGGCCATGGGATAATGTGTGCCTTGGAGCTTGGTAACATGAATTTTAAAATACCCACAAATATGATATGACAACTGAGGAGGACAAGGTCATTAAACTTGCCAATTAACCCACTTTGACTTTAAGCTTTTCCTATATTTTTAAATTGCACAATTTTAGAGAGGCATGGGTGAGGGGGACCAAGTGGAGTAAATGAGCATTGGTGGGTGAATATTTGGATAGCCCTTTGGGATTTGAGAATATTTTAAAATTATTATGCCCATTCCCTAGGGATTTGACCAAGGCTTAAGCTAGGATTAAATAATTAAAGATAGGCTAATGAAGGCTTAATGGAGGAATTAGGCAAATAAGAGGGATTATGAGAGATTTGAGGGGGAAGGGAGGAATAAATGAAGAATATTAGGTGGAAATGAGAAATTAGGGAGAGGATAAGAATTATTAAGGGATCTAAACAAAGTAGGAGAATATTAGGAGAAAATTAAGAGAAATTGAGGAATTTAGAAATTTATGGGGAAAAAGGTAAACTAGAATAAAATAAAGGATCTAGGGAGACCTAATAATAACTTAGGGACCATAGAAGTAATTGAGGAAATTAAAGATAGAATTAGAAGGCAAAAAGGGAAATTAGAAGAATTTAGGAAAATAAGGAGGAAATTAAAGGAAAATTACTAGAAATTAGGGAAATTTGGATGAATTAGATAGGAAATTGGAATTTTGGAAGGATTTGAGTGAATTTTGGGATAATTTGATGATTTTGGGGTAATTTGGAGGTTTTGAAAAATTTGTGCAATTTTGAGTGCCAATGACTAAAATTTTGTGTCTACAGTTCTTTAAGTTTGAATGTTCATTCTTCTCTTGTTTTGATGTATGCCCTTTACCACTGATTTGTTCTTTGCTTGCTCTTCGATGATTTTGAAATTAAATTCTAATAGGGGTTACCATATTGGCTTGGGGAATTCAACTAAGTTATTTTTTTTATCTAGCCTATTCTCCTTTCTTCCTCGATTGCATTTGTGTTTTATTCCTCAGGGTTGCGTATACCATCATAACTACATTGGGGAACATCATAAACCCAATTCAATGAGGAATATAATATGGTATATGAGATCATTTATCCAATCAAGGGATAGATACATAGCCATTGCATATATAGAAACCCTACCCATAGTGGAACCCCTAAAGCTACCACCAAAAAGGCTAGAAGTCATTATTTTTTGGTTTGGTGGATTAGCATAGCCTCATAACATAGGGAGCTTTAGATTTGCTAGCATCTTTCTTCTAAGATCTTCTCTTGTAAGAATATCTAATATTTTAACATTATCAACTACTTGATAGATTGATGGAGGTTTGGGACCTCTCATCTCATTCATATCTAGGCAACAACTTAGCTCAAACCTTTATCTCTGATAGGATTTGTCTGGTGTAGTGAAATTTTACTACAATATGAAAGTTTCCATTGTCCTTAGGATGTCAACCATCCTTGCCTCCCCTCAATTAGTTACTAAGGGCCAATGTAACTTGTCCTATTAAACAATAATCAAGTACAATCTGTGCACTTACTGGCACTCCAACATCCTAATATTACCTTAAAAAATACCCCACCAGTACTAAATATGAACATAGGCCTTGCTTAGACCTTCAATCCATCAATATTTAATTTTACATCCCCTAATACTTTTGACTTGAATACCTTGGGGTAAATTATGTAATGCCTAATTTGAAATCATACATGTCAATACCCCAACATCACTCTTTTTCCAATAATAAAAATATTTTAATCTAACAACACATGCCTCATATGCCATGTAATCCTATAGTCAACTGGAGCAATTAATGGAATGAATGGTTTCTCTTTAAGTGCCCTCATCTAGTCATAAGTATTCTTATGATAATTTGGATAATTTGTGTAATCAACCCCTAAATACATGGTAGGAAGTTGTCATTTCTTTCCAAACTTTGAAAGACCATAATTCTAAATTAAAAAGGGGAAAGAAGACCCCATATACCACATTCAACTCTTATGTACCACTTGTAGTGACATCGCATATGACAAGATGTTACTATTAAAATATTTTCCAAAAGCCTTAGTGGCCTTGATCTTAAGTGGTATTATTAAATACCATACCACTCTCTTAAAACTTTTAAGGACATTGCTAAGATGTTTGTGCAACAATTTTTAATCTACATTGAGGAGAAGGTCACCATTAATGACCTATATAAACTTAAAAAAGCCATAGATGAGAACTTTGTAGACTTCTTGGCTAGTAGACAAGCCCTAATGGGGATACTCCAATATGTTCCTGCATAAAAGGATCTTTTGAACATCTTCATATATAACATATATGACCAAATTTTCCTACCCTTTAAAAATAACCAATATCTTCTCTTTTGAGGAGGTAGTTGATTTAGAAAAATGAGTAGAAATTACCCTCTTGAGAAGAGGAAAATTGTTGGAATACATTACATTATTTGGTATATGCTAATTTACTATACCTGATCATACCCTTGCAGTTATCCTTTAGAAACTAGTTCTAGGGAAATCGCAATAACAAAATCCTAAAAGAAAGTTTACTAGACTTGATCATACCCTTGTAGTTATCCTTGACCAAATTCTAGAGGCTAGAATGATAGAATTATTACCCATTAATCCCATAGACCTTGAAAGATAAAGGACTCCTTAGTTTTGCCTTGAGGACCAATGTGCCTTTCACTATGTCAATAATAATCCAACTAATAAATGTAAAACCCTTAGAAATAATATTTAAGACTTGATAGGTGAAAATCATATTATATTAAATGATTCTAAAGACCAATCCTCTTCCAATTAATATCTAAAGAATTTTAAGATCCTTTACTTAATCATGATTAGAAATCAATGAACCACATTCAATATAGGATTTCCCCTCCTCCAAATAAGGGTATGGTGGGAATGCTCCATTTTTTCTCTATTGGAGCAATTACACAATAATAACACAAAGACCAAAATTTTGATCAACCTTCCCAAACTTCCTTGGTCATCCACTCAATATGATTCCCTTCTTCTTTTGGAGGACCATCATTGGTTATACAATCCCAAAACTAAGATAAGGGTACTTTCCATCTTTGCTAAAAACTTAAGAGAACGCCTACCAAAATATCACTACTTGAATTCAAAACTTTCCTCATGCATTATGAGATGCTATTTAAACTCTTAAGTGAGCAATTGGTTCCTCAAGACCTAAACCCCAATGACCTTACCAATATGGTCAAGTCTGTACGGGTTACCCATGCAATAATATCATTCTATGAAAATGATATTCCTCTAGCATCAATAGTAAAAGAAATTTCTCTCTATATAACCAGTTATATTGACGATACACTTATTAAGCAAATTATTGTTGGTAATAATTCAACCTCAAATATCTACAGTCTAAAAATAATTACTAATTTTAGACTAAGTAAACAATATTTGGAAAAGTCATATGTTGTTATTCAGGATTTTGATAATGAAGAGTGCAAGGATTGTGGCACAATGGTATTGCCTTTGAAGGTTAGTCTACATATCCTCAATACCCTTTTCTATGTCATGCACTATGAACTAATATATAACATTATCCTTGCAAGGACCCTTGAATTCCGCTTCCTTGAAGGAAGTATCTCAGTAAATTGCTTAAATGATGGGATTTTATGGCCCTTGATGTTGTAGGAGCCTCAAGAGGAGTGGCCACAAGGTGGAAGAAAAATTAGTTTAGGCTAACCAAATTTGCATTGCTTGATTCAGGAGTAGGGACTAAATTATTTTTAGTGGATCTTAGGGAAATAGTGACAATGGTGAGAATTTATGGCCCCTATAAATACATGATGCAATATTGGGATAAGCTTATGGATCAAAAGTTTTTAGAAGCTAATAATTTAATTTTAGGGGGTGATTTAAACTTAACTCTCTTTAGGAGTGAAGTGTGGGGTTTTACTGCTATAACCAATATATTGACTAATTACTTCATCTAAAAGTTTGAATCCAAAGGGCTGGTAGACTTGATGTAACACCCTTACTTGGTAGAATTTTTTATGGACAATAAACTATGTATTGATATGAGTGATTAATGGTATGCTTTACTATTTGATATCTATATGAGTACATTCTTTTGAGAATAGAATATGGTACTGCTAATGTATTTATGAATGTAAGATCAGGTACCTATGGGTATATTTCTTGCACCCACTTACTCCCTAAGGAGAAGAAGCTAGAAGATTACCCAAAAATGGCTAAGTATGGAAGAGGGCAGTGAATCGGGTTCACACCCAGCTCTGGGCGTGTCCCAAAGTCCCGCTATAATAAAAAATAAAAAGAGATGAAAGGGAAACCGAGCAAAGAATCAGGTTGTGAATGTTCTTCCAACACTCCAAAAATTCTACCCTTAGGAAGTATCATGGTAGGCAAAATATTGGGCATGTAATGAACTATGGGTAATCCCAAAGCCCTACCCTAAAAGTAAGCGAAGGTTTGGGCAGCCAACAAGTGGCATAGAAGTCCCAAAATCCCACCCAAATTTGAGCAAGCAATAAGCCCCAGTGAAGAAGTGGGATGAGAGGGGATATCTCCCAGGTCCTAAAAACCCACCAAAAAGGAGTATAAATCAAATTCAAGCGAAAGACTAAGATATGGTTGAACTCCATGTGCGACGCAAAGACCCGTCCTATTTAGGAGTAGGTGCCTGACGAGAAAGCAGTATGAGACCGAGATTCACAAGAGACCCAAAAGCTTACCACAATAGCAAGGGGAGATCAAATATTTTTAGAAGGCCACAAGAGGCTAGTTTGTTGCCAATGGTGATAGGGCACCATGCCCAAGGAGGAGGGTTGATAAGTGGATTTAATGCCTGGTAAAAGAAAATTTTGTGTGCAACTGGCAGGTAGTAGATGGCACTTTGAATGATTAGTTGTAGGAGACATAAGTGCCATAATTACTTCGATTCCCTAGGTGTACATAGATATTTAAGGCAAGTAGGTCTATCAAAGTTAGCGACAAAGAAATAAATTAGAAAATGCAGCCAGTGCAACCTAACCAAATACCACAAAAATATTTCATCAATGGCAGAGGGGTTGTAGAGGATGTCCTTGATCTAGCTGCCCTATGGCAAAATTGTCCTCCATTAATGAGGCTTTAATTAACTTGTAATTGTAGTATTTTTCAAGGACTATATATGTATGATTGTAATGTATTTCAAATGTTTGTCACTTGAGCCATTACAACTTATGTGTAAAATTTGAATGACTCAGAAATACAAGTGGATTATTTTTTGATCTCCAGATATTTCTCATGTATGTATGCTTATTTAATTTTTTATTTCAATTAAAATTAGTTAAATGAATGTGTTGTAATTTTACATTCTGGATTTCATGCTTTTAATTATTTAATTCTATAATTTACAATTAAACTCTATGTGATGAATTTTAATGTAAAATATCTATTGATCCATTAGATGATCTATGAGTATTTTATCAGGTATTCAAATTATGAATGTATTTTGATACGGTTGAATCCATCATATAATTACTAGCTTTAGTTCAATTTAATTTCTTTCTATCTCCCTTTTCCCTCAAAAACATTTAGGTAGGATTCAAAGAAGCTGAACTTCTCTAGAGATTGGTCTTGAAGCTTTCAACTTTTAGACCATTCAAATTTGGTTGAGGTCTATGGGCGCACAAACCTTACCATTAGACAAACTTCCAACCAATATTTTTTGACATGCCTGGTGGGACTCTATCCCATATCTTGGATAAACTAGAGGTTGGTGATACTCTATTTTACCTAGTTTTCTTAAATCACCTAGCAAATATATCAAGGTAGATACTCAAAAAGATATATTAACCCTACCTTACTATGCTTACATGAATACAAGATATAAGACTAGCCACTATAAAAAACCAATAAAATTTTTGAAGCTTCCACTTGGAAGAAGGTAGCCTATCCCTTTTTTGGAATCATTCCCATAATCTTATCTCTTAGAGGACCAAGTTAACATTGAATCCATTCCCATAATACCTATCACTCCTCAATAGGCAATGGCTCATAACCAAAACCTAGGATATCCCAACTAGAATCATATTGGCCCTTTTGACCTCGCAGATCAACATCTTATTCCTCCAATAGCCCTAAAGGTCTTGCCAACTTATTAATGCATGGGAAAAATTATTTATGAGCACTATAAAGACATAGCTTCATTAGCTATCATTCACAATATTCAAGAGGAAGATATCATGATCTATTTTCTGGTGATCTCTCTTTTAGGGAAGATGTTGTATTGGTACAAAACTCTACCTAACTGTAGTATCACATCTTGGGCTTATTTGGTAAGGAAGATGATATAAGAGTTTAATGAGAAAACACATCCCTTCTCCTTGATTACTCAGTTCATTGTAATACATAAGAATCCATAAGAGGAGATAGTGGATTTCAATATTAGGTTTAGCCATAATTGGCAGAGAGTGCGTGAGGGTCTTCAACCAACTAATGAGCAAGCTGTGTATTATTAATTAAAATATTTTAACTCAAACTTGGGATTAATGATAAGGTAGTAAAATATCCTTACCTTTCCTTATATATTCCAAGAGGCTATAAAGGCATAGAATATTCTCATTTCCATAGGTCGGTTGCCTCCTAAGCCCATAATGCCCATTTTCCTTGAGCTTCTCCAAAATCAACCACAACCCATCTCCTTAGCACCTATTTAAGCCTATAAGTCTCCCCCATTGGCCCAATACCTCTGTAGTTTTAGCTTTACTAGCTCCACCAACCATGTTAGCCTTTCCTTCTCCTCTTGTGATACCTGCATTGCCCACCCAAGATCTATAAACTACTCTCAAGCCTTTTTAGCAGTAGAGGAGGGAAGCCAAACCTAACGAAGCTTAGCAAAAAGGGGCCAAAACTTAGGTGGAGGCTAGAGAGAAGTTAAAATACTCCTTCCTGACTAAGCACCAGAGGATTGAATCCACCCATGAGTATAGAAGTAGATTTGAACACCCTCCAAGAGACAAGGAAATACAATATGATATTCCCACCTTCAATATTATTGAGAAGTTAAAAAGAACACCCTCAAGGGCCAACATGTATGATGCTTTGTTAATTCTTGGATAGATTGATCTACTCCAAGATTCTCTCAAGATAATTAAAAGACACAATAGAGCTCATATGGAGTAGAATTTGGCCCAAGGTAGTTTTGTTATGGGAGTTGGTAAAAATAGGCCTTCCCTATTTTTTCTCTTCTTAGAAATGGAAGGATGGGTGGTTCACAATTGTATGATTGAATTAGGAGCTACCATGACAGTTATGCCTAAGGTTGTATGTGATTTTATAGGTATGTAATGTATAAGGAACTTCCCTGGTGTTTTGCATTTGTGTGGCACCCTAGTAAAAATTGTAGGAGTCATCAAGGATGTCCCCATGGTATTGCATAGACTACCTCAAGTCATTGTCATTCAGGAGATTGTGGTGGTGGACCTAGAGACTTATTTTGGGATGTGCCTCTTGAGGGAGTTTGCTATCAAGTTGGGTGATTACCTTTACATTGATTATTATCATATGGAAATACCCTATAAAGGAAGAAGGGTGAAAATTTATTTAAAGAAACCTTCCTCATTCCATATAGAGAAATTGGAGGAGGTAGATCAACAGGCAAGCATAGTGAGCATGGTGGTTGAATAAGAGGACATGATGGAAGAAGTCTTGGAGGAACTAAAAATAGAGGATTAATTTTCTCTAAGAGACTTCAATGCTATGATAGAAACATGAATGTGTACCTATACTATTCAGAAGCCGAAGGTAAAGATACCAACGACCTAGGAGGAATTAACCCCTTCATCTCATCAATTATAGAAGATCTATTTTGATGAGGCAAGATGTAAAAATGGTGCAGGGGTAGGGGTATTCCTAATATCTCCCACTAGAGCCTGAAAGGCTTTCTCATATAAACTGACATGGAGCTACACTAACAATGCAATAAAATATGATTCCCTATTCCTAGGTTTGAAGAAGGTGAAGAAGTTAGGAGTCAAGTAGATACAAATATTTATGGATTAAAAGTTAGTTATTAAATAGATCATAGAGAAATGTGTTAGTAAGCAAAAATATCTCAAAGCCTTTGAGAACAAAGTCTAATATTTGCTAGAGGTTTTTGAGATCTTGAATATCAAGGCTATTTCTAGAGACTAGAACACGCATGCAGATGCGCTAGCATCCATGGGAGCTAACTATTGTCCTATATCAAATGTCATAAACAATGCCAATATGGTGAGGATAATATATAGGCCTTCAATTCGAGACAAGAATATCTTTTGGCAGGTGTTTGAGAGTAACGAGCAAATACTGGACTTCTTGGTTGATGAAATGAATTGTTCAGCTGATGGATCCCTGAGAAGTGAATATGAGGAAGAAGAAGGAGGGTTCATACAGTTAAAATACAACCATATACCAAAGGGGTTGATCACCCTTGAAATATTGTTTGATAATAGCAACCAACCAATAGGACAAATGATTAAAGTAGATACCAAAGGCTATAAGGAAGTCTAGGTTTCACTGTAAAAAATCTTGAAGATAGGAGTGGATTTTTCAGATGAAGAGGTCCACCAGATTCAATAATTGTGCAAAAAGTATAATGACATTATTGCATGGACCTATGATGATCTTAAAGTGCATAGCAATGATATCATTCAACACACTATTGAATTGGAACCATATGCAAAACCCGTTCGATAGAAATAGAGGTTAGTCAATCCAAAGATAGAAGCCTTAATGAAGTAGGAGCTACTAAAGCTCATGAATGCCAAAATAATATATCCCATTAAGAATTCTACGTAGGTAGCAATCCCGGTTCCATTTAGGAAGAACAATGGTGATATTAGGCTATGTGTTGATTTTTGAAATCTAAACAAGGTTTTTTTGAAGGACCATTATCCTTTGCTTCAAATTGATCAAATACTTCATACAGTGGTAGGAGAAAAAATATTCTCCTTGCTTGATGGTTTTTCTAGGTTTAATCAAATATGGGTCCAAAATAAGGACCAACATAAGTTGGTGTTCACTACCAAGTGGGGAACTTTTGCCTATCAATGCATGCCATTTGGGCTATCTAATGTTGGTGCAATCTTCCAGAGATCAATGGACTTGCCATTTGGTGAGTTGGTGAACAAAGTGATTTTTATCTATCTAGAAGATATGTTCACATTCTCTCATAAGAATGCAAACCATGTGGATAACCTCATACATGTCTTTGAAAAGTGTAGATATTTTGGAATATCATTGAATCTAAAGAATTATATTCTTATTGTGCAAGAGGGTAAACTCCTAGGTCATGTGGTATCTAAATTAGGGCTGGCTATAAAACCAAAAATGGTAAAGGCTATCTTGGATTTACCATTTCCTCTGAATTGGAAGGGACTTTAGTTGTTCTTTGGGTAAATCAATTTTGTGCAAAATTTATCTTTGAATTTGCTCAAATAGTCAAGCCTATGATAGAGGTGTTGAAGAAAAACATGGAGTTAAAATGGACAGATGCTCAAAGGGATGCTTTCAAAAATATAAAAGAGGCCATTTCATGAGCCTAAATCCTCACAAATATAGACTATTCCAAGGATTTCCTCCTATATGTTTTTGGAGCATATGAAAGTTATGCGACATTCCTCACACAGAAAGGAGAAGATGGTAACGAAAGACCAATCACATTTCTTAGCCATATCCTACATGATCATGAAGAGAGGTACAATTTAATTAAGATATAGGTCTATGCTATCATAAAATATTTAAATAAGTTCAGACATTTCACATCTTAGAGTAAAAATATTGTGTATGTCGTGCACCTGAATGTGAGAAGCTTTGTCATTCAAGGAGAATTGGGTGATAGAAGAGCAGGTTGGACAATAAAGATTCAAGAGTTTGATGTAGAGATATAACCAATAAAGCTAGTGAGAGGTCAAGCACTTTATCATCAACTGGTAGATTTTATAGTTGTAGATTTTAATTCATGCATAGAAGAAGCAGGCACCATGGAGCTAGAATAAGGGTAGGCATCATATGGCACCTGGATCACCAACTTAACTCATTATTTAAACTTTAGCAGATGTCCATAGGGTTTGAAAACATCCCAAAGAAGGATATAAAGGCTATAGACCAAAAATTATGCATTGATTGATAACATCTTATACCAAAAAAAAATTGACGATGTCCTCCTAATATGCATACCACCAAAAAATGCTAGAGGAATCCTGAACGAGTTCCATATCGGGTTCTCAAGGGGACATTACTTAGGGTAAGCTACAACAACTAAAATATTTAGGGTGGGACTAGATTGGATAACCATGTTCTTAGATGCTTTTAAGTTGGTTATATCATATGAAAAATACCAAAAGTTTGTTGGGAAAAGCAAGTATCCTGCCATGGCATTCTAGCTAGTATCTATAGAAGAACCATTATGACAATGGGTTTTAGACTTCATTGGTGTGATTAATCCAAAATCATCAACTAGTCACAAATACATTATCATTACAATAGACTACTTCACAAAGTGGACTGAATCTAAAGCTACTAAGTAGGCCGACCAACATACATTTATTGATTTTCTAGAAAGGTTGATCACCATATTTGGGGTGCCTACCCCTATTTTTTCAAACAATAAAATATCCTTAATAGGTGCCAAGACAATGGAATTCACTAGGAAGTAAGGCATCTATTGGAGTGATTCCTCAAACCATTACCCACAAGGCAATGAATTGGCTAAATCCACAAATAAAAACTTGTTGATTATAAAGCAAAATATTAAGCATAATCCCAAGATCTAGAACCTTTTTTTCAATCAAGCATTATGGGTAGATAGGATAACCCCCAATAAGTATTTGAATACATCACCATAATCCTTGGTATATGTAAAGGAGGTGGTTATTCCTATTAACCTTCAACTCCTAGAATTGATATTCATAAGCAAAGTAGAGGCTAAAATATTTTCAATAGTTGAAAGGAGGCTAATGCAGCTAGTGCAGTTAGAGAAATAATGTGAGTAGGCATACAACAAACTATGCCAAAATTAGAATGCAGTCAAACACTGGTTTGAAAAAAGGTGACACCAAAATAATTCTCTAAGGGTGATCTTGTCCTAAAGTGGGATGCAGATCGGGCTAAGCCAGGAGCACATGATAAGTTTGATTCCTTCTGGTCATATATGTATCTTATTAAGAGCTATAGAGACACAAATGCATATAAACTATGTGACCATCAAGGGTGTTTTCTCCTAATTCTGGTTAATGACCAACACTTGAAACACTATGCTTAGTCTCGTTCATGGCAGTATTGTACATATGCATACATAACTTATTTCTTGTTTTTTATTTGAATTTTGCTAGTTGTACAAGTCTAGAGATAGAAGTAGCAAGCATCCATTTTGCTAAATTTTGGGCTTAATTCATTGCTCATCCAACAAAGTATTTTAAGAAGAGTAGATTGGCTAAATTCAAGTTGAGCGGTGAAATGGGTCAACACTCAAATTTTATTCGCACTCAAAATTTTGTCGTAGAATAATTATTGGTTTGGTACAAAAATGGAAAGTCATACAACTTCAAGAAATACCAAATGTCCACCCTTATTGGGTAGGTAATTGGGAGGCCTTTAGAATTCATATGGAATCGAAGAGCCCACCGTAGAAGGACACAAAGCCATAGTTTATGGTAAATTGGAAGTCTAGTGAAAGATGCGAATATCCCAAAGGTCCACCTTTGTGGACCAATTTGGTGGATTTACAATGAAAACTAAATACGTGTAGAAAAATGGGATTCGGCTTGTTCAAATGTAATACCAAAGCCCTGCCCCAAGAGAATGGAAGCACAATTTATGGTCACTAGTTGTTAGCCACCAAGTGTAAGCATGCAAGCAAAGCACATCGGTTATTCATCATCCCAATATTGTCAGTAAAATTATTATTTGAAGTGAGTCACATGCACAACATTAGAATTACACGTATATAGGGAGGCAAGCTCCATCCCAATGAGATCCAGGTGAACCGATAACATTATTTGGAAGGGGCACTCATATTGAGAGCATTGCAAGAAATAATGGTTGAAGGAACGTGACATTCTATCTAGTAGCCCCTTAGCTAGATACGTTAGGAACCCTTCACCAAAGTAGCGATGGAGGCATGTTTTCCAAAATAATTTGGTGTATGCATCATAAATGGAGTGGGAAGGATCTTGAGCATGATATACCTAGGGAAATTTCACCCTAAAAAATGATAAGGCAAAAAAGGTTTAAAGCAAGTGGGATGCAGCATGCTCAACCAATAGAAATAACTATTCAAGCAATCACATTGGATGATGGTTGACATCCCAAGGAAGACTAATAGAAACTTCCTATTATATGTTTCAATGAGGTTTCCCTTGTCCTATATAATATCCTTCCCAATGATCCTATCAGTTAACTTCATGGCCTACTTCCTTGGCCACTATAAATAAGAAATAGGCAATACCAATGTTCACTTTTGCCTCCTTCAAATTTTCACTATGCTTGGGTTGATAGGGCTTGCACAGTTAGGAGTAAAGTGTTGGTTGTTTGAGTCTGCATTCTTCCAAGATATTTTGAAGTTCTATGATTCTAGCATACACACAATCTAGAACTAGAACCTGCAAACCCTATTCCAGATAAATGCATATACTATCAGGTGGTCCAGATAAATGCATATACTATCAGGTGGGTGTTTGCTACTATAGAGCCTCATGTACATGATATGCCTAGAGGGCACCTAAAAATTATCAATTTGAAAGTGTAGAAGAGATATAGGGTGATGATGGCCCAAAGAGTTGGCTAATGAAAATTTTGAAGATCTAAAGACTACCAGAAGACTATACATAAAGAATGCAAATGTTGGCAAAATTCAAGGAAGAAGCCCAACTAGTTCTTTCCATGTTAGCTAAATTGCTTGATTTGGCAATGGATAAAATAGTGTACCCAGAGTAGATGGTGATGGTGCATGTAGTGCTAAGGGATTTAAAAAATGTGATACTGGATTGGGTGGAGTTCCTAGCCAAGAACATCATAAAGTAGCTGGTATAATACCAAGTAAAGTATAGAATTGAATTTCATTACCCATCTTACTTGGCATGGCTATTTTTCTTTTGCATATCTCACACAAGGCAATCTGTGCCAATTGATGATACGAACAATAGTGGGGAGATATATCTAGTAGTAGACTATATGCACATGCTTAGAAGGTGCAAGCCATACTTGGAGTTCAACAAGAACTTCTTGGGACCTACCTTGGCATATATTTATGAGGTCTACCCTTGTTTGTCCGAAGCAACTAGGAAATTATTGAGGAAAAATATGTTGGAGATAGGGGATTGGTATTTTTTTGAGGAAGGCACATGCATTCATCTGTATTATTTTTTTGGATTCCCTTATATACTCCCCTAATATGTGACAAACTAGATATTTACCATGGAAGTGTGTAGGCAAACCCTTGTGGTTGAAAAGAAATACGGATTGGATGTAAAGAAAAAGATGATCTTTCAGCTTCCTATCTCATTGGTCCCATCAACATGATAAAGAGAGATAATCCCATGTACTAGAGGCTAGATAGTAGAATATCTACCTTAGGTCTCCCTGTAGTGCCTCCTATATGGCATTATGACCCATAAGACATTCTCAAAGTAAATCTCAGTGCTAATGTCAAGCCCTAAAAATTCAAGCATCAAAAGAATGAGGCCGATTAGGAGTTTTTAAATTTAAAGAACCTACCAAATTATTAGGTGATGTTATTCATGTAGTTCTAGATGCATTAGTGGCCACCATGAAGGTATTATTATTCATACACAAGGATTATTTACCCTGAGAGAAATCTTGACTAGCATATGAGCTCAATATTTGTTTGATTGATCGAGCAGCAAAGAAACTAGGATGATGAAGATAAAATCGAGCAATGGTTTGTGATGAAGTGTGAAAAGGATGATTTCTAGGAGACTCTCCTAGGGAGGTGGGATAAAATTTTTAAGAGAAATATCATGCCAACATCATCGTGTGGAAGAAAATACTGTTAGATTTTGATAATGTGAGCTATGGGAGAATGCAATAACATAATGTAAAATATGCAGAAATGTAAGATGTTAAAATATGCTATTAATGAAAAGTGATGAAAATGATACAATTTAGTATGAAGGAAATGAACACTCCATAACTAAAGAACTACATTGTAATCCCTCACCAATCTATGTGGTGATCTACTCAGTATGCCTACTACTACCTACAACGATATATAATCACTCACTATGAGGCCCTTTATATAGAAATATGGATTGTTTGGCCAACACTCTACCTAGCTTTACAAGGGAACACCTTGCACATTTACAACTTGCACATAGACACTTGTGCAATTATTATATTACTTGACGTAAATATCTAACTACCCCCTAAATTAATCTACTACTCTAGTTATGTACCAAGGGTGGTACATTTACATGACCTAAATGATGTAATATACTCTAACAAAGATAAGACGATGACCTCTCCCTAGAAGTGCTGAGGAAATTGGACATAGTGAATCCTTAAGAAGTGGAAGATGAAGAGGAGAAAGGAGAAGCTGAGGAGCGGGAGGTCCAGATCCCACTCTAGATACAGGAGGACCCATTCCATTGGAAAATGATTGAACATGAAGTCTCCTCTATGCAACCTCAGCAAAGTCCAAAAAAAGGTCAACTATATATTTTGAAGCAGAAGTGTAGAAGCTACTCAAACCTCCACCACAAATACTAGAGTGGAGTGAAAAAAGGAAATGGCATTCTAGCCCTAATATCTTCAAGATATGAGAACCAGACCCAAACGACAGCGGTTGCAACTAGATGTTCCAAAGGTGGAGGAAACTAGAGCGGTGGACCAGGAAGACAAAGGTAAGCAAATGGTTGGAGAACATTCAAAACATATCTAAGAGAAAGGTGCCATCCTTGTATAATCCCATTCTCCTTCCCCTAATAGAACTCTCTCTCTTGAATCATTTGAGGATTCTCTGGATTCACCTTCTCGCCTAGCCTAGTATTCAAGAATGATCTTGGCCATGATTCTTGTGATTAAGAAAGAAGGCCTCAAGCATACTAGGGTCTCCCCATTGTATTACTCTCATCCACCCAGTCCTCCTTAAAATCTAGTGGAGCCTCCATTACCCCCACCTAAATTCAGTTCACTCATCACTCTAGCTCTTTCGCCTTAGCCTGTGGTTTCATCCATATCTTTGTCCACTCCACCATACCTTCCACAAACTTCACCTCAGTAGCCCTCTCTACCATATTCATCATAAGAACCAAGGCCTATGAGTGGAACCACTGGTGCAACCCCAGTTCAATAAATAGTGACATCCTTTGACCTCACTACCAACCTTCATGACTATGCCACTCATGCCTAAGACAATGAAAAAATACATGCCTAAAATATTCAGGGTTGTGAGAGTTGCATGATATAATCAAAGCAAGTGGTTGAATGAACAACTACAATAGTCATATTAGGACAAAGTGGAAGCTACCCCTATTACTCTTCATGAGCTCAATCCAATTAAAGGAAAGAGGTACAAGATAATGACTTATCCTAAGGAGAAGAAGGTTATGATGGATATGAGGCTTGATGACTGGCGGCTGGACATTCAGACCAAAGATATTACTAAAATCACTTTGATCGAGTTTGTGAAGGTAGCCCATGTCAATGTTGAAACCCTTTTTCTAAAAACTAGACATGTAGAGAAGAAGCTCAAAGTTGTAGAGAAAATGGTCCAAACCTTGGATGCTTAGATCCATTGAGAAAACCTAGACCAACAGGCACTCGAGAATAGGGTCAAAGTATTGAGAACCACCTTGGAGAAAGCACCCTCCCCAAAATTTATGTAGTAGAAGGATGATAATATTTCCAGTCTAGAAGGCGAGATGCAATCGACAAAGAGTGCTCTTGAAAAGAAGGATGAAAAGTTCAATGCCAAACTATAGCAATGGGAGGACTCACTGAATGAATGCAAGGTCAAGATGCAACAATAATAAGATGACCTGAATGCTACATTGGTAGAAATGTAGAAGGAAACTGAAAAGCCATTTGGATCAATAATTTCAAAGGACTCCTTGAAGAAGATAAAACTTGTTCATTTGAGGAAATCAAAAGAGGTAACTCTGAAAATCCTCCATCCCTAGAGGTAAATACTGAGCTAGATAGAAAAAGGAACATGGTACGGGACATGAGTGCCCAGGTAATAGCATTGAGAAAAATATTCATGAATTAAGAAATTCAACTGTCCATGTGCTCGATGAGAGAAATTGAACAAGGTCGGATCATGATGAAGCAAATTTTTCGTATTATAGATATGTATTATGAATAGGAAGAACTTCAAAGAGCACTAAGAAAAGAGCTAAAAAATATGGATAAAATGAATGTGCAACTCAATATGCTCGGTTCCTCAGGGTTTTAGGAAAACAAGCAATAGTTCTACACAAAGACAAACCTCAGGAAGCTATTCAAATATTTGAAGAAGGATGAGAGCGAGATCATTACGTTGTAAGAGCCAATAACAAAAAACCAAGTGTTCAAAATTACACTCAAGATCTTTGACCTTTTGTCAAGTTTGAATAGGTGGTTGAAAGATACAGTGATCCTCATTACATGGAAATTTGTAGACTAAAATATGTCATTGACTGGATTAGAAGCACCTTTGTTCCTACTATAAAATCTTGGAAACAAATGTGCCAAAATCTTCAAGTCCAAGTGATCCAGATAGTTGCTCCCCAAGACGAGGCTTCATAGACAAAGAGCAACAATGGGTAGGTCTAGAGACTAAGGCATGAGTTAGGGGAGGCATCTTTTTTGGTCCCATTTTTGTTTTTTCATATGACTTCGTGGACCAATGAATACTGGCCAAAAGAAATAATTTTGTTGAAAATTGGTATGGTAGATTCCCTTGTTGGCTGGGTTCCTTTTTTTTCAACAAGTGAAAACCCCCTACAAGTCACCAATATTGTGGGTAGCTTTCTCCCACCCACTTACTCCCCAAGGAGAAGAAGCTAGAAGATTACCCAAAAATAGCTAAGTATGAAAGAGGGCAACAAATTGGGTTCACACCCAGCTTTGGGCAAGTCCCAAAGTCCCATCATAATAAAAAAGAAAAAAAATATGAAAATGGGTGTTGGGTGGAGAATCGGATCGTGAACGTTCTTTCAAAATTCCCAAAATTGTTCCCTTAGGAAGAATCACGATGGGTGGAATATTGGGTGTGTAATGAACTATGGGTAATACCAAAGTCCCGCCCTAAAAGTAAGTAAAGGTTAGGGCAACCAAAAAGTGACAAAGAAGTCCCAAAATATTGCCCGAAGTTGTGCAAGTGATAAGCCCGGGTGAAGAAGTGGGGTGAGAGGGGATCTCTCCCAGGTCCCAAAAATCCACCACAAAGGAGTAAAAAGCAAAGTTGGGTGGAATACTGGGATGTGGTCAGACTCCATGTGCAACCTAAAGAGCTACCCTATTTAGGAGTAAATGTCCAACAGGGAAGCAAGATGCTATCGAGATCCACAAGAGGTCCAAAAAATCGCCACAATATCAAGGGGAGATCAAAGTTTTGCAAAAGGCCACAAGAGACCAGTTTGTCACCAATGGTGATAGGGCATCATGCCCAAGGAGGAGGGTTGGTAAGTAGATTTAATGCTTGATCAAAGAAAATTTTGAGTGCAACTAGTAGGTAGCATATGGCACTTTGAATGATTAGGAGATGAAGATACAACCTCTAAAGTGGATTGTAGGAGATATAAGTGCCTTAACTACTCAACTTCTCTAGGTGTGCATAGATATTTAAAGTGGTAGGTCTATCAAAGTTAGCGATAGAGAAAGGAATTGAGTAAATATAACTAGTGAAGCCAACCCAAATATTGTAGAAATGTTTCATCAATAGTAGAGGGGTTGCAAAGGATGTACTCGGTCCAACTGCACTATGGTGCAATCATACTCCATTTATGAGGCTTTAATTCACTTGTAATAGTAGTCTTTTTTGAGGACTATATATGTATGATTGTAATGCATTTCAAATGGTCAACACTTGAGCCATTACAACTTACGTGTAAAATTTGAATGACTTAAAAATACAAGTGGATTATTTTCTAGCCTCCAGGTATTTCTCATGTATGTATGCTTATTTAATTGTTTATTTCTATGAAATCTAGTTGAATGAATGTGCTGTAATTTTGCATCCTGGATTTTATTCTTTTTGTTCTTTAATTCTGGAATTTACAATTAAACTTTGTGTGATGAATGTTAATGGGAAATATATGTTTGTTTGTTAGATGATCTATGAGAATTTTATTAGGTATTCAGGTTATGCATGCATTTTGATGTGGTTGAATCTATCCCATAATTTCTAGCTTTAGTTCGATTTCATTTCTTTTTGCCCCCCTTTTCTCTCAAACATGCTTAGCTAAGATTCAAATGAGTCGACCTTCTCTGGAGACTGGTCTTGAAGCTTCCAATTTTGAGACCATTCAAAGTTGGTCGAGGTCTGTGGGTGCACAATATTACCATTAGATAAAATTCTGACCGAAAATACCTCTCTCTAGTGGGAGTATGTGGGTAAACCACCTACAATGAGAGATATGTTGGGGAAGTGATGATGATGATTTTTTCATCAACAACTCAGAGTGACATGAAAATTTACTATTCTTATAAATGCATATTATACTATTTATTTTCATATCCACACCATTGGACCGAGATGTTACTTGTGCAATGAGCCTCCTCCACAGGACTGACGATAGCATTTGACTATCTTAAAAAGGACCACCCTTTGGAGGATAAAACAATGGTGTAGGATATCGATATGATGACATGCTTGTTTATGTTTTGCATTATGGCTATGTTCGATTTAATAAATGTGGATATCTTTCTATTACTTGAGTAGAAGCATAATACCTTAGTAATTAGGTTTTATATGGTTTCTTTATATTTAATCATAAATAGGTTCCATGGAATGTTTGTGTGTTAAGTAACCTTTTATGCTAATTAAAAGAGTGGTGTGATAATTAAGCTGCTCTTTATAAGTTGTGGAGCACTTTGGTTTCATTAAAGCTTTGAATAATGAAACTGCTCAAGCACACTTGTTATGGTGGCTAGTAACTCTCTTTGGGGTGTTTATTCGTATTCTACCATGCAAAGAAGGATGCCCTTCTTTAAATCCAAGGGAATGTGGATGGAAGCGAGGGGTAATGAGCATCAAGGAGGCGATGGCAAAATAGAGGTAAGGATGAGAGGCTCATAGGCAAACAACATTGATCATGATATCTTAGGAAGCGAGTGGAGCTTCCAGATTCAGGTGTTTACTTTTATGTTTGCTCATATATCCTTTGCAATTTTGTTGTTTTCATTTTTCCTTTTGCCTTGCTTATCCGCTTTATTGTATCTTTCTTGTTTATGCTGGATTCATTTTCCTATGTTCGTATGCTTCATTTTACGTTTCCTCCTTGCGTTAGAGTTTGTTGGGTTGTTTAGGGAGTGTAGTGTTCTTTCCTTTTGTTGTAGGGTTGCATGTTGTTGTTGTGCGTTGTTCTTGTTCAGGTTGTGAGCTTGTGTTGAGTTGTAGGGGTCTGTTGCTTTTTCTCACCCAAGTGCAGGTATTTGTATTGTTTTTTCTTGAGTGCTGGTGCTTATATTATTTTTTCCTGAGTTTTGGTGCTTGTATTGGTTAGCCTACACCTGGGTTTATGCCCTGAACCGAGTGATGGTATCATAATTTGAACCATTTGTTTTGCCTTTGTTTTGGTCTATGCCTTCTCCTAAGTTTCGTGACTTTCTTATAGATCGTGCATTTGCTATAGCTTGTGTTTTTGCTGCATTTACTTATTTGGATTAGTTTTTTTTGGTGGCTTCTTTGTTAGTGTTCGTAACTAATTTTATTGATTGGGTTTAACGTTAATGCTAAGCTCTATTTTTTACCGTTTTGATGCATGTGTTTTGATATTATAAGAATGTAGATGGTTCTACATATAATTTAATGATTTACTATTCACCTTGGATGACTTATGTTTTGGTTGAGCTTCAAAGTATAGTTAGCTTTATGTTTAAGTTAAATGCTTTATTCTTTACCCAGGTGTTGTAGGTGACTTGGAGAGGAGAGTGCGATCCTCCAAGGGAGGTCCCAGGTTCGAATATTCACCCTACCAAAAAGTTAAATTGGGTACCCAAAATTCAATTGATAATGTTGGTGCGTGCAGGGCTGGGTGCGACTCCCAGGTGACTTTGACAATGTAGAACTCCCTGTTCATGGTATCTTAGACCAATGCGGCCCCAAAAGGGGTTTTTCACTTTAAAAAAATGCATTATTCTTCCTCATAGAGAAAATAAAAGATTTAATGCTTTAGTGAAGGAAAAAAGATTATGGTGGGCCCTTTGTTAAGTTAAAGCTTATCTTCTATTTTGAGCTTATGTTCTTGTGAAAGCTTTGCTATTGTAAAGAATGTAGTTAATAAATATTTTGTTAAGAAAATAATCTATTGAATGCTTTTGTAATATTTCATTTTATTAAGCTAGGATTTGGAATGTTTATAGTAGATTTCTTCAATTCAATTCAGTCGGTTTTGAAAGAGAAATATAAATAATAATTCTTAAGAAATTTGTGGGTTAAAGGATTATTATAAAGGGAAGTATGAGATTCCATTGTTATTGAATGTATTGCTTTTTTTTCTAGTTTTGAAAGAGAAACCTAAATAATAATTCTTGAGACTTTTGTGGGTTAAAGAATTATTATAAAGGGAAGTATGGGATTCCCTTGTAATTGAATGTATTGCTTGTTTTTTGGTTTTGAAAGAGAAACCTAAATAATAATTCTTGAGACTTTTGTGAGTTAAATAATTATTATAAAGGGAAGTATGAGATTCCCTTGTAGTTTAATGTATTGCTTGTTTTTTGGTTTTGAAAGAGAAAATGAAATAGTAATTTCTTGAGACCTTTACGAGTTAAAGAATTATTATCTAGAGAAGTATGGGATTATCCTTTTTGTGACTCCTTCACAACGACCCCAGAAAAAGAGATATGGGGACCCACGTAAAATTTGTTTATTGAAAATTTAAAGCAAAAAATATCATGTTTGGAAGGCTATGTTAAGATAACCATTACTTTAGATATTTAGGGTTGTCATCATCAAAATATTTAAATTTACACTTTTATAGTCTGATAAAATGTGGATGATTATGCTTATATTGAATATCTTAGGGTAGTCAATGTGTTATGTATATTAAAAATAATGATTCATAATCATTTAGGATTGCTAAATTTTCTCACATATAAAAGAAGCAAGGAGGGCATGAATATAATGTTTTAATGCGGGTATGTTATCAATATCAATTCTAAAAAAAATCATATGTTATAAATTGGTTAAAGCTCCATAGGACAAACTTAGGCCATGTTACCATATGGTGGTATAAAGTAATGTTTATAAGATATAATGCCTGAATTAAATACTAACTTTAAAACTTGATGTTTTAATAGGTTTCGATGCGAGAAGGTGTGGAAAAATATTGTCATATTATTATCAAGAGGACCCTAAGATGGAAAGGCCTCGAATCGTGCCAAGTCTAAAGAATGAGAAGACAGTATAAGGATGACGGGTCATCTTCACAATGTTTGAATAGAGCTGTTGGAAACATGGCACTTGAAACCAAAAAAGGAATACACTCGAACGAGCTATCATCCGCCAATTGAAAGTTCGGTAAAGCATGTCCAATGCCCAACTATTTGTTCTATCGATATTGAAGGGACATTAATGGTGGTGAAGGGCAAGAAGTGGAGAAACATATGCCATATGATTCCATAGGTGACACTATATTTTAGAAAATATCACCCACCAAGAGACATAGACGGAGCAAAACACAAACAATAGTTTTGCCTAATGTTTCTAATGTAAGTACCAGTACTATTGTTACTTCTCCACAGGTTAACATGGCTGCTCCACCCATAGGAAACCTAGCATGGCTATATGCTCGAAGCAATCCGTTAAAAATTTTAGGAGCTATACATGATATGCCCAAAATCATAGAGAAGAATTTACCGAAGTACAAACACGATGGTGCTCACATGATCGAAGAGCACATTCAAGCATACACAGATGCTTAACCCGATTGCAAATTGAACACAAAGACATAGCATGTAGGTTATTTCCTTTGAACTTGGATGAAATGGCTTACGACTGGTACGTATCCCAACCTGCTAGTTCCATAACATCATGGGACATGTTGAAGAATGCATTTATTGCTCAGTTAAGATTAGAAATAGACCTTGCTACTATTTATTTACAATTTGTAGCTACTCGTCGAGGACCCAATGAAACCAAAAGAGTATTTAATACTAGATTTCATAAAATGTATTCCTATAAAATTACAGAGGATGTTGCTATACAAATCTATTTTGGAGCCTTAGATTCGTGGACCGCAATGTTCGTGAGGAGGACGCCAAACCTAACAACATTGACAAATACGTACATTGAAGCACTACTAGTTGAACAACAGATGATGTCATTAGGTGGTGGTATGGGTCAAATGCCCATGTTGGGATATCCAGGTATGTCCAATCAAATGTTTATGGGTAAAAATGATTTAATGAATCAAACACCCATGATGAATACTTTTCCACCAATGCTTAACCAAACACCATTTGCTCCACCTAGTAATCCTATGCTACCTGAAAGTCAATATGTTGCCTAAAATATTTGCAATGAAACCCAACAAAACAATATGTATGGAAACATGGCATATAACCAAAATTGGAATCAAGCTTCAAATTTTTAAACTCAGTAATATAATCCAATGTTTCATCAAAACACTCAAAATCCAAATATGTCACAGGGTAACCTAATGTTTACGCAAAACATGATGAACCAAGGAAATACAATGGGTACTAATTCATGGATCAATCCGAATGCTTTAGTCAACCAAAATTTGCCTAATTTTTCACCTCAAATAGATATGTTGAATAGGGCAACTCCTCAAGTCACACCTAATCAAAACTGGTTAAATCCACAAAAAAAATGTGCCTGATTCAAATGATCCTGGTTGGTTAAATCCAAATAACCCAAACACGCCTTCAAATTTAAATTTGAACCCATCAACTAATGATAATGTGGAACTCGAAAGGGTAGCCGCAATGGAAAAGCTTTGTCATAAGCTAAGTAATGATATGGTTCAGATGTAGAAATATGGTAACCAAAACACTCAACACAATAGGTGATTCACTATGCAAAAATCTAAACACTTTAATACAAGACCAAACAATGGGGGTGTTCCCACTCCAGTAGATAATGACAATGGAGCTTCAAGCTCGAATTTGAAAGCTACAATTTGCAATCTTATTGAAGTTGTATTGGATAATTGGTGTAGGCTACATCATACTAATAAGCATAATGAATTAGAATGCAACAAGTTTTCCTGTGTTACTAGTTGCATTCAATAGGTCCTAGACAAAATGGAATTGGTTCCAAATGAGGATGAGAATGAAATGATTGAAAGGAAAGGCAAAATTTAGGCATTCATACTAGAGGTATGCGAAAGAGGGGAAAATTAAGAAGAATAAGTGAGTGAACAAGAGGAAGAGTTAATAGAGGAAATACACACATTGAAACGATATAAGAAACCAACTCACAGTTATCACTTGTAAAGTAGAGGTAAAACATACAACACGTCTACTCCTCCTAAATATTTGAATATACCACTTGATGTTAGATCAAATAACAATCCTGCTCCCCCACCTTTGCCTGAAAAGTCAAAGGTGATGTCAAAAACAATTCCAAAATCCCACAACAAATAATCCAAAAACTATAATATCATAGAATATTTGAAAAATACAAAGGCTAGTATCAACTTGTATGATGCTTATCAATTACCTGAACAGAGAACCCTTTTAATGTAAAATTTAGGATTTCAATGAGCAATAGAAACTAACAAAGTCACTGAAGTTAAATATTTTTCTAGGAAAGAAAGAGATGAAGCATTGCCTTTTCTGCTAACAGTTCAAATTGCAAGAAAGAACATACACAATTGCATGGTAGACTCGGGCGCTTTAGGTAATGTGATGCCATATTCAGTTTATCAAAAATTGGGGCTCACCCCACAAAGACCAATAAAATTGTAGTTCAATTGGATAAAATGGAAGTGAATATGGTAAGCATGTTAAAAAATGTATTTATTCAAATTACATTTGTGCCTAGAGTTCAGCAATACATAGATATTCAAGTTGTGGATATATATGCTAAATATGGTTTGTTGCTGAGCAGGGATTGAAGCAAGAATTTTAATGGCTACTTTTCTACTGACTTCTCACACATGTGGTTGCCATGGAAAGGTGTGTCCAATCAAATCAAAGTTGAAAGACGGCCCAGATTGAAAGAACTGATTACAGAATATAATCGAGGAACCAACGAAATATTGTACACCAAGACAGATTGGGAATGTTCACCTTGGACGTGATCAAAAAGGCAAGTGACCCAGAAACATTAGGTATATCTAACAAATCACTTGTAGAAAATTATCTCGTCTGGTTAATAAAATTTGATGGATCGAGATCTAGACAAGGCAGTGGTGTAGGGGTGGAACTAATAAGCCCCAAAGGTAAGTCCTCATTCCAAGCTTACCCCTTGCAATTTCCATGTACGTGTAATTCAACTGAGTATGAGGCATTACTTTATGGTTTACAATTAGCTCTAAGCAAAGGGATAAAATGTCTAAAAGTGTTAAGAGATTCTCAGCTAGTTGTAAAACAGGTTAAGGGTCAGTACTCTTGTAATAATAAAATATTGATACATTATCGCAATCAAGTAAGAAGCTTAATTGATGAATTCATGGACTTTAACATATCTTTAATTTCACAAAAAGGCAACCGGGTAGAAGATTCTCTAATCGTTGTTGCACGTACGCTCAGTCCCATGGATGGTAAGAAATTTAAAAAATTTACGATTGAGCTCATGCCCTGTCCGTCTGTACCTAACAATGTAAATAACTTCCAAGTTTTTGAAAAACAGGCATATATTCAACTTTGTAACTAATTCTGGTGTGTTTGAAAACCAGGTATTCGATGAAGACGAGAGATTGCAAGAATATATCAACGAGTGCAAAGATTTGGTGAAGGTCAATAATATCCCTCAAGGCATGTTAACATTGGAAAAACTGTTCGATCTAAGTTACAATAAAAATCAAGGTAACAAAACTACTCTCACAACAAGCTTATGACTCTTATAACATTGGTGATTCAGATGAGTCATAGAACATTATCATAAGCAAAGCTATGAAATCAAAAGAAAAATAAGGTATTATGCATACTTTAAGAGATTATAAATATGTAATATCTTGGAGTTATAAAGATATTAATATGTACAATACGAATGTTATAACTCACACCATCCCATTGAAATATGATGTAAAATAATTTCATCAAAAGAAAAGGCAAATTAATCCTCTACTAGAACCACTCATAGAAAAAGAGGTTAAAAAGTTATTGGATGCTAAATCATTTTCCCATTCGACATTCTACTTGGGTGGCCAACATAGTTCCTGTGAGGAAAAAGACAGGTGAGATCAGGTTATGTATAGATTTTAGGAATTTGAATAAAGCATGTCAAAAGGATAACTACCCATTGCCTACTATTGATAGTGTACTTCAAATGGTGAATGGATCAAAAATTATGTCATTTTTAAATGGTTATTCAGGATATAACCAAGTTTCGATTGACCCTAAGGACAAAATGAAAATAACTTTTACGACTAAATGGGGAACTTTCACTTACAAAGGAATGCCCTTCGGATTATTGAATGCAAGTGCCACTTTTCAAAGATCTATGGATTTTGCTTTTCGAGACTTGATAGGTAAGTGCATAGTAGTTTATGTGGATGATATCTCTGTGTTTTATAAGAATAGGAAATATCACGTTAGGGATTTGAGAAAGGTACTATAGAAGTGTAGGGAACATGGGATTTCCTTGAATCCAAAGAAGTGCATTTTTGGATTAATGGAAGGAAAGCTCCTTGGAAATGTAATATCAAAAGACGACATCTCCATCAATGAAGAAATAATTCAAGCCATCCAAAAAAATCAATTATCAGGGAGTAAGAATAAATTGAGATCCTTCTTCGAAAAGATTAACTTTGTAAGTAAATTCATCTCTGGTTTCACTGAAATGGTTAAACCATTAAACCATATGCTGAAGAAATATGTTAACATCGCTTGGAACAAGGAAGCAAAGGTCACCTTTCAAAATATAAAGGATGCCATGTCCACGACCCCGGTATTGGTAAGTCCAAATTAAAAAAAGGCATTTTACATATACTCTTTCGCTTCAGAACACTCATTTTCTAGCGTACTAACCCAAAAAAGCGAAGGTAATGTTGAGAATCCCATTGATTTTACAAGTATGTCGTTTAAGGATGCTGAGGTGAGATTTTATATTTTAGATAAAAAAATGTATGCCCTATTCAAAATAGTAAAGAAATTAAGGAATTATTTGTTACATAGTCGTATTTTTGCAATCGTAGCTGATCCTGCTGTCAAAACTATGTATTTGCATAATGAATTGGGGTTTCAATGAGGAAAATAGATTTCTACACTACAGGAATATGACTTGGACATCCAGACCATGAATATCGTACGAGGACGGGGGCTATCCAAAGCTTTAGCATAAATTGATCCACAGATCAACTTCCACCAATACACGGTAGAAGATATTATGGATGATGACTGGTATAAAGATGTGTATTTTCTGCTAAATGGTAAAGCCCCTCAAAACTTGAATGCACCCCAAATAAGAGCTCTGAGATTAAAATGTGCTAACTTCATGATCAAAACAGGAGTTATTTATAAAAATAATCACGAAGGTATTTTTCTCAGATGCCTTAATCAAAAAGAGGCATCACAGGTAATGAGTGATTTTCATGGTAAATTCGGTAGAGGTCATGGGTATGCCAATGCAATGACACACCAAATTTTAAGAGCAGGCTATTAATTGCATCATTTATTCCAAAATGTTCATACTCATGTTAGTTCTTGCCATGTTTTTCAGGTTGTGGCTAATAGCGAAAGAAATGCAACCATGCTATTGCAACCTGTGATTGAATCAAGATCGTTCGCACAATGGAGACTGGATTTCATTGGAGATATTAACCCAAATTCATCTGCTCAACATAAGTACATCTTGACAGCAATTGACTATTGCACTCGATGGTCGGAATCCATACCTACGAAGAATTGCACTACAAAAATCGTGATCAAATTCTTGGAAGAATCACCCGATTTAGCATGCCCAACACTATTGTAAGTGATAATGGTTCTGCTTTTTCATCTATTGAGTTGGTAGAATGGGCCTATGACAACAAGGTGAGTCTAAAATTCATCACAAATATTTATCCACAAGGTAATGGTCTCACCAAATCAACCAATAAAAATTTGTTGTTGGTTATAAAAAAATTGTTAGAACATAATCCAAGAGAATGGCATTCAAAACTCAAATTTGCTTTGTGGGCTGATATAATTAGAACTAAAGAATCCATAGGAACATCTCCTTATCATTTTTTTTGGACAAGATCCACTATTTCCAACTAACATTAAACTCCAAACATTGTAGTTCATGAATGATTATCTTGAAACAGATGACAAAGTTGAATCTAGGTTAGTAAATCTTGTTAAGCTTGATGAGAAACGAGAAGAAGCTTTACTTCACTTCAGTAAGCATCAAGATGTCATAAAGTGTTGGTTTGACAAGAGTGAAACTATAAAAGCTTTTTGAATAGCTGACCTGGTTCTATTATGGGACAAAGCACATGAAAAAATGGGTGAACACAAGAAATTTGACCATCTATGGATAGGTCCATATCAAATTACAAAAATTTTGGGCGAGAATGCATTCAGGTTGAAGACATTGGATGGAGAGAAATTTGTACTTCCTGTGAATGGGCGTCACTTGAAGCACTACTTTCAAGCCTAAAAGCAGGAAAAAGAGTATCACTTGTATTTTTATTGTACATAATGTTTTGTCATGTTTTGTGTTGATTTCGTGTGTTTGACATATTTTGTGTAGATCAATTTTTGTTTACTGGTTTTTTGTGTTGCTTGTTATGTGATGTTGATCCTAACATCAGATGGATGCCACCAAGTCTTGCACAAATTTTAGAGTCCAAAATTACTATGAATTTAATGAGATCATTGGAATGAGTAAGATGGCATTACTTGATCTGAAAAATGACAAAACTTGGAAAAGTGAAAAACTAGGTGTTGATTTGTATCCTTCGAATGAAAATGAAGACAAACATGTATGAAATGCTAGAATTAGACTGCGAAAAGCTCCACATGTTTCACTAATATATAAAATATCATTTGAAACTTGGATGCAGGAAGTTATTAGTTTTGCAAATCATAAATCCATGTGCACCATGCTGTTATCCACTTCACTTTCATGTTATCATTGGTATTTCACAAAGATATTACTCATTCTAAATGTCCTAATTGGTTCATCAAAGTCATGTCGCTTTAATAAGGGGCATTTGTAGTTCAAAAAAAAAATAGCAAAAGGCCAAATTTCATCATCACATATCATTTCCAAAACATGAAAATGGCTTCAATCACTCAACCATCTTTAGTATAACCCACAACCACAAAAAGAATTGTTGTCTCCTCTTGGGATTATAAAAAAAATCACTAAAAATATCTTGAGATTGGGGACTGGTGTTGAAATTTTCTAGAATCATCATGACCTACTTCACATAACTAAAGGCATTATGGACAAAATTATCAAAACCATACTTGGAAGAATAGATAGGATGAAAAAGGGACATCTTGGTCAGTCCTATTACGTAACATATTTGTTGTTCCTTTTTTATTTTATTATTTATTATTTGGATCGTAAGGATTCATACTACCTTTCCCTTAGAAATATCGGTAGTTGTCCCCAAGGTTCAAGATTTTTCCAAAATGAATTTACTACTTTTTTTGTTTGGATTGTAAGGATTCATACTACCTTTCCCTTAGAAATATTGGTAGTCATCCCCAAGGTTCAAGAATATTTCAAAACAAATTTACCTTTTTATATGTTTGGATCATAAGGATTCGTACTACCTTTACCTCAGAAAGATCGGTAGTCATCCCCAAGGTTCAAGAATCTACCAAAATGAATTTAATTTTTTTTTTGGATTGTAAGGATTCGTACTACCTTTCCCTTAGAAAGATCAATAGTCATCCCCAAGGTTCAAGATTTTTTAAACCAAACCCAAGACTATGTGGTTAGCTTCCATCGGGGCTATATATGCCTATATGGTAGTGGAATACGCTCAAGCGTGGAGACATGTCTTACGAGACCTATGATCATTTTAAATGGACTGGATAGCCTTATATTTCTTACATAACAGGTTTAATAATTTTTTTCAGAATGGGAAATGAACCCACTTTATTGCACATATATTCTGGTTAAAAGTAAGATCATACTTGAACTTTTGATCTAGTAAATGAACATGCACTCCTTGGTCCCAAGAGGTTTTAAAATATCTTAGTGAGGTTTTTTTTGTGCTAAAATGTTTGAATTTTTGTAAGGCATACAATTTACATCATGACACCAGGTTTTCTAAAACTTTACACTCCATATTCCATCTGCATTTCCCTTGATTAAAGCACAATGATGGGCATAGCCAAAACAAAGACATAGTTTAAAATGATTTTCATTCCACATAATAGCTTGCACAAAATCACTCTTCATTCTTGAAAGTGCAAAACTAATAATGAAGCGCAAAATTGTTTCAAATGATTGGTAATTAATCCACTTCATACACCGAGCTAATCACCAAATGATTTTGGTATTTCATGCTATGTTGTGTCTATTTTAATTATTTGGATATTCATTAACACTCGCAATTCTAACCTCTGGTTTGTAATTTGATTTCAAAGTCCAAGTTATTGAATCTGAAATGTCCAGGGACATTTCCTAGTAGAGTCACCATTTGTTGTGACTCCTTCACAACGACCCCAATAAAAGAGATTTGGGGACCCACGTAAAATTTGTTTGTTGAAAATTTAAAGCAAAAAATATCATGTTTGAAAGGCTATGTTAAGATAACCATTTCTTTATATATTTAGGGTTGTCATCATCAAAATATTCAAATTTACACTTTTATAGCCTTATAAAAGGTATGTGATTATGCTTATCTTGAAGATCCTAGGTTATTCGACATGTTATATATATTAAAAATAATGATTCATAATAATTTAGGACTGCTAAATTTCCTCACATATAAAAGAAGCAAGGAGGGCATGAATATAATGTTCGAAGGTGGATATGTTATCAATATAAATTCTAAAAAAAAATCATATGTTATAAATTGGTTAAAGATCCATAGGACAAACTCAGGCCATGTTACCATGTGGTGGTATAAAGTAATGTTTATAAGATATAAGACACAAATTAAATACTAACTTTTAAACTTGATGTTTTAATAGGTTTCGAGGCAAGAAAGTGCTGAACAACATTGTCATAATTCGATGAAGAGGACCCTAAGATGGAAAGGCCTCGAATCGCGCCAAGGCTAATGAATGAGAAGACAATATATGGATGACGGGTCATCTTCACAATGTTTGGAAAGAGCTATTGGAAACATGGCACGTGAAACCCAAAAAGGGAATACACTCGAACGAGCTATCATCCTCCAATTGAGAGTTCAGTAAAGCATGTCAAACTCCCAACTATTTGTTCTACCGATATTGAAGGGATGTTAATGGTGGTGAAGGGCAAGAAGTGGAGAAATGTATTCCATTTGTTTTGTTGATATAACGAAAGGAAAGCACATGCTTTAATGTTACGTATGGTGGCCTTAGAGAAAAAAATAACACTTCAGGTGGAAAGGTTGAGAGACTAAGCAAACGGGAGTTGGGGATAGAAAGAAATCATGCCATCTCCTGAGAATAAGGTAATCAGAATAAGAGTGTAAAGTCTCAAATCACAGAAAAGAGGAGATAAAATCAAGGAAAGTTGGCTACCCCAACGTATTCGAAGAGCAAACATTGTTTTTTTTTTATAAAATAATTATATCATAGAGGTTGAAATATAAGGCATGCATCTGCATCATTTATATGCACATGATGACTGTCACATCAAAGAAATTAGAGGGACATGCACACTGGCATGGGAGCAATCATAGGGATATTGGCATAAAAAAAAGGCTATGTCCATGGAATAAAGGAGAAGCGCAGGGTGGTCGCTGTAATCTGTATGGCTGCAGGTGAGAAGACTTGCTATGAAGATGAAGGTTTTTTGGTTATACATTTTAGCATGCATCTAGAAATGGCTTGTCGAAGTGTCTAAAGAGAGCAGAATGAATTCTTTGCTTGTAAGTATAAGTATATGGCATCACCTGCATATCATTACATGCTACGATAATTAAATAGTTGTATTAATTGTAATAGTTTGGTTGAAGGCCAACGAATAGGGAAGTCTCCCAAATTAATTGTATTAGTTAAAATGGTGTGGCTAAAAGCCAAAAAATAATGAAGTCTCCCATGTTATGTTAAAATCTAAATACATTCATTTTAGTTGTTAAGCTTCGGAACCCGTTGAGGGTAGTTTGGAAGGTTTAAAAACTTTTTTGAAGATTGGAACGTAATGGAAAGAGAAGGGAGATTTAATTAGGGAAGCATGAGATGAAAAGGGGACCAAAATTTTTTAGAAAAGATAGATGCATGAGAAGAAGCGGTCAGGAGTTTGGATGAAATCATCTTGGCAGGGGAGAGGCGGTGAATGTTTGATGGAGCACCAAATATGAAGCAATAGGAAGATAGGTTTTTATTTGAAAGTTTTATAAAATCAAATTGTAATACTTATTATATGTTGTGATAAAGCCTTGTTCATCTCATTTGTGAGAAATTCTGGATTTAATTATGCAACAAGTAGTGGTTATCATAATTAAAAGTTATCATTCCTCAGAAACTAGCACCATAATATGAGTAAACTATGATAGCATTTCTGGTTTTACCTATAATGGTTACTTTCTAGGATCTGTATTCATATTTGCATGACGTGATTTATCCGAAGGAAAGAATTTAAAAGCACTACCAAATATGAGTTATCTGGAATATACATTGTGAATCCTCTGTTGTAAATTCCATTGAAATATTTTTTGATAGTATAAAGTTTGTGTATTTGATAAAAAAATCCATTTGTAGAAGACAAAGGAAAAGAATTTGTTAGGCATAGTCTAGCGGAATATTTAAAGCCTATGAATTTTTCATTTATTCACAGTAGACACATCGTTGTTATTTAAAGTAAAATAGGTTAGATGTAATAACATTTAAATGCATTTAAGTAGAGATAAGAAAGCATCAAAACAAATTCAATAGGAATATAAAAATTGGTTGAAATATTTTCCTTAGGTGTTTAAAAGTTGCATTTAATTATTTTGTTTCTTTTATTTTAGGCTTGAAGTCATAAATGCACTTAGGATAAAAAATCATCAAAGAAAAGGATATTTAACAAAAAGAGGATTTAAAAGTTATCATTTATAAAGGGCCATTATAAGAAAATCACATGCTATAAATGAAAAGAAAGATGATTATATAAATGAAAATCAATTTGAATGAAATGATTCCTTGAAGAAGAAAAGAGTTATAAAACATTGAAATCATGTATCCAAAGTTCCAAGCCCCTTGTTGATAGACATTTGTGAACCATTGATATATCCATCATTACATCAAAGCATATATATTAAACCTTGGATATTCTAAACTATATTTACAAGAGAGAACATTCAAAAGTTCTATGTTATGATGATTTTGGCAAATGGACAGAATCATACATAAAAATTTGGTGCTAGAAGGAGGGCCTGATAAGCTTGATATATGATTTCATCATTTTCTCAATTTATTCTTTCAAATTACATACTTGAAACTTGCCTCATTTTACTGATTTATTTTGACGCAGTTTACGAATTCTTTGCTAGTGAGGTCTAGACATAAGATGGAGCCTAGACAAATAATCACTAGGTATAAGTCCACAGGTGACACTATCTTTCAAAAAATATCATCCACCAAGAGACATAGATGGAGCAAAACACAAATAGTAGTTTTGCCTAATATTTCTAACACAAGTCCCAGTACTATTGTTACTTCTCTATAGGTTAACATGGCTGCTCCACCCGCAGGAAACCTAGCATGGCTATGTGCTCGAAGTAGTCCCTTAAACATTGCAGGAGTTGTACATGATATGCCTAAAATCATATAGAATAATTTATCGAAGTACAAACATGATGGTGCTCGCATGGCCGAAGAGCACATTCAAGCATACACGGATGCTATAACCCGATTGCAAATTGAACATGAAGACGTAGCATGTAGGTTATTTCCTCTGACCTTGGATGAAATGGCTTACGAATGGTACGTATCCCAACCTGATGGTTCCATAACATCATGGGACATGTTAAAGAATGCATTTATTGCTTAGTTTAGATTAGCAGTGGATCCCACTACTATTTATTTACAATTTGTAGCTACTCGTTGAGGACCCAATGAACCCATAAGAGTATTTAATACTAGATTTCATAAAATGTGTTCTCGACTGACTACTCCCTATAACATTACAGAGGATGCTACTATACAAATATATTTTGGAGCCTTGGATTCGTGCACCACAATGTTCATGAGGAGGACGCTAAACCTAACAACATGAAAAATATGTACACTGAAGCGCTACTAGTTGAACAAAAAATGATGCCATTAGGTTGTGGGATGTATCAAATGCCCATGTTGGGATATCTGGGTATGTCCAATCAAATATTTATGGGTAACAATTCTTTAATGAATCAAACACCCATAATGAATACTTTTCCACCAATGCTTAACCAAACACCATTTGCTCCACCTAGTAATCCTATGCTGCTTGAAATTCAATATGTTGCACATTAGATTCACAATGAAACCCCACAAAACAATATGTATGGAAACATGGCATATAACCAAAATTGGAATCAAGCTTCAAATTTTCAAACTTAGCAATATAATCCAATGTTTCATCAAAACACTCATAATCCAAATATGTCACAGGGTAACCCAATGTTTATGCAAAACATGATGAACCAAGGAAATACAATGGGTACTAATTCATGGATCAATCTGAATGCTTTAGTCAACCAAAATTTGCATAATTTTTCACCTCAAACAGATATGTTGAATAGGGCAACTCCTCATGTCACACCTAATCAAAACTGGTTAAATCCACAAACAAATGTGCCTGATTCAAATGCTCCTGGTTGGTTAAATCCAAATAATCCAAACACACCTTCAAATTCAAATTTGAACCCATAAACTAATGATAATGCGGATTTCGAAAGGGCAGCCACAGTAGAAAAGCTTTGTCATAAGCTAAGTAATGATATGGTTCAGATGCAAAAATATGGTAACCAAAACACTCAACCCAATAGGTGATTCACTATGCAAAAGCCTAAACAATTTAATACAAGACCAAAAAATGGGGTTGTTCCCACTCTAGTAGCTAATGACAATAGAGCTTCAAGCTCGAATTCAAAAGCTACAGTTTGCAATCTTACTGAATTTGTATTGGATAATTGATGTAGGCTACATCATACTAACGAGCATAATGAATTAGAATGTAGCAAGTTTTCTTGTGTAACTAGTTGCATTCAATAGGGCTTGGACAAAATGGAATTGGTTCCAAATGAGGATGAGAATGAAACAATTGAAAGAAAAGGTAAAATTTAGGCATTCATACTAGAAGTATGTGAAAGAGGGGAAAATTAAGAAGAAGTGAGTGAACAAGAGGAAGAGTTAATAGAGGAAATACACACATTGAAACAATATAAGAAACCAACTCACAGTTATCACTTGCGAAGCAAAGGTAAAACATACAACACTTCTTCTACTCCTAAAGATTTGAATATACCACATGATGTTAGATCAAATAATAATCTTGCTCCCCCACCTTTGCCTAAAAAGCCAAAGGTGATGTCAAAAACAATTCCAAAATCCCACAACGAAGAATCCATAAACTATAATATCATAGAAGATTTGAAAAAGACAAAGGCTAGTATCAACTTATACGATGCTTGTCCATTACCTGAACAAAGAACCCTTTTAATGCAAAATTTAGGATTTCAGGAAGTAAAAGAAACTAACGAAGTCATCGAAGTTAAATATTTTGCTAGGAAAGAAAGAGATGAAGCAGTATTTTTTTCTAATAGTTCGGATTGCAGGAAAGAACATAGACAATTACATGGTAGACTCGGGTGCTTTAGGTAATGTGATACCATATTTAGTTTGTCAGAAATTAGGGCTCACCCCCATAAAGACCAATAAAATTGTGGTTCAATTGGATAAAACTAAAATGAATGTGATAGGGATGTTAAAAAACATCTTTATTCAAATTGCATCTGAGCCTAGAGTTCAGCAATACATAGATATTCAAGTTGTGGATATATATGCTAAATATGGTTTGTTGTTGAGCAGGGATTGAAGCAAGAATTTTAATGGCTACTTTTCTACTGACTTATCACACATGTGGTTGCCATGGAAAGGTGTGGCCAATCAAATCAAAGTTGAAAGAGAGCCCAGATTGAAAGAACTCATTACAGACTATAATTAAGGAATCAACGAAATCCTATACACCGATATAGAATTGGGAATGTTCACCTTGGATGTGATCGAAAAGTCAAGTGACCCAAAAACATCAGGTATATCTAACGAATCACTTGCAAAAAATAATCACGTCTAGCTAATGAAATTTGATGGATCGAGATCTAGAAAAGGCAGTGGTGCAGGGGTAGAACTAATAAGCCCCAATGGTAAGTCCCCATTCCATGCTTATCGCTTACAATTTCTATGTACGTGTAATTCAGATGAGTATGAGGTATTAGTTTGTGGTTTACAATTAGCTCTAACCAAAGGGATAAAATGTCTAAAAGTGTTAGGATATTCTTAGCTAGTTGTAAAATAGGTTAAGGGTCAGTACTCTTGTAATGATAAAAGATTGATACATTATCGCAATCGAGTAAGAAGCTTAATTGATGAATTCATGGCATTTAACATATCTTTAATTTTCCGAAAAGGAAACCGGGTAGTAGATTCTCTAGTCATTGTCATAGGTACACTCAGTCCCATGGATGGTAAGAAATTCAAAAAAATTATGATTGAGCTCATGCCCTATCCGCCTGTACCTGACAATGTAAATAATTTCCAAGTTTTTGAAAATGACAAGCATATATTCAACTTTGTAACTAATTATGGTGTGTTTGAAAACCAGGTGATCTATGAAGACGAGAGATTGCAAGAAGATATCAATGAGTGCAAAGAGTTGGTGAAGGTCAACAATATCCCTCAAGGCATGTTAGCATTGGAAAAAATGTTCGATCTAAGTTACAACAAAAATCAAGGTAACAAAACTACTCTCTCACAACAAGCTTATGACTCTTATAACATTGGTGATTCAGATGAGTCACAGAAAATTGTCATAAGAAAAGCTACGACATCAAAAGAAAAATAAGATATTATGCATAATTTAAGAGATTATAAATATGTAATAGCTTGGAGTTATAAGGATCTTAAGACGTACAATCTAAATATTATAACTCACACCATCCCATTGAAATCTGATGCAAAACCATTCCACCAAAATAAAAGGCCAGTTAATCCTCTGCTAGAACCACTCATAGAAAAAGAGGTTAAAAAGTTATTGGATGCTAAAATCATTTTTCCCATTCGACATTCTACTTGGGTGGCCAACATAGTTCCTATGAGGAAAAAGACATGTGAGATCAGGTTATGTATAGATTTTAGGAATTTGAATAAAGCGTGTCAAAATGATAACTATCCATTGCCTGCTATTGATAGTGTACTTCAAATGGTAAATGGATCAAAAATGATGTCATTTTTAGATGGTTATTCAGGATACAACCAATTTTTTATTGACCCCAGGGACAAAATGAAAACAAATTTTATGACTAAATGGGGAACTTTCGCTTACAAAAGAATGCCCATTGGATTATTGAATGCAGGTGCCACTTTCCAGAGAGCTATGGATTTTGATTTTCGAGACTTGATAGGTAAGTGCATAGTAGTTTATGTGGATGATATCTCTATGTTTTCTAAGAACAGGAAAGATCACGTTAGAGATTTGAGAAAGGTACTACAGAAGTGTAGGGAACATGGGATTTCCTTGAATCAAAAGAAGTGCATTTTTGTCTTAACGAAAGGAAAGCTCCTTGGAAATGTAATATCAAAATATGGTATCTCCATCGATGAAGAAATAATTTAGGCCATCCAGAAAATTCAATTACCAGGGAGTAAGAAAAAATTGAGATCCTTCTTCAAAAATATTAACTTTGTACGTAAATTCATCTTTGGTTTCACTGAAATGGTTAAACCATTAAACCATATGCTGAAGAAATATGTTAACATCACTTGGAACAAGGAAGCAAAGGTCGCATTTCAAAATTTAAAAGATACCATTTCCATGGTCTCGGTATTGATAAGTCCAGATTATAAAAAGGTATTTTACATATACTCTTTCGCTTCAGAACACTCATTTGCCCGCGTACTAACCCAGAAAAGCGAAGGTAATGTTGAGAATCCCATTGCTTTTACAAGTACACCCTTTAAGGATGCTGAGGTGATATTTTCTATTTTAGATAAACAAATGTATGCCCTATTCAAAACAATAAAGAAATTTAGGCATTATTTGTTACATAATCGTATTTTCGCAATTGTAGATGATCCTACTGTCAAAACTATGTATTTACAGAATGAATTGGGGTTTCAACGAGGAAATGGATTTCTACACTATAGGAATATGACTTGGAGATCTAGCCCATGAATATAATACGAGGACAGGGGCTATCCAAAGCTTTGGCATAGATTGATCCACAGATCAACTACCACCAATACACGATAGAAGATATTACGAATGATGACTGGTATAAAGATGTTGTGTATTTTCTGCTAAATGGTAAAGCTCCTCAAAACTTGAATGCACCCCAAAGAAGACCTCTGAGATTAAAATGTGCTAACTTCATTATAAAAATAGGAGTTCTTTATAAAAAGAATCACGAAGGTATTTTTCTCAAATGCCTTAATCAAAAAGAGGCATCACAGGTAATGAGTGATTTTCAAGGTAAATTTGGTACAGGTCATGGGTCTGCCAATGCAATGACACACCAAATTTTAAGAGCAGGCTATTACTAGACTCATTTATTAAAAAATGTTCATACTCATGTTAGTTCTTGCCATGTTTGTCAGGTTGCGGCTAATCGTGAAAGAAATGCAGCCATGCCATTGCAACCTATGATTGAATCAAGATCGTTCACACAATGGGGACTGTATTTCGTTGGAGATATTAACCCAAATTCATCTGCTCAACATAAGTACATCTTGATAGCAACTGACTATTGCACTCGATGGTTGGAAGCCATACCTACGAAGAATTGCACTACAAAAATCGTGATCAAATTATTGGAAGAAAACATCATCACCCGATTTGGCATGCCCAACGCTATTGTAAGTGATAATGGTTCCGCTTTTTCATCTATTGAGTTGGTGGAATTTGCCTATGCAAACAAGGTGAGTCTGAAATTCACCGTAAATCACTTTCCAAAAGGTAATGGTCTCGCCGAATCAACCAATAAATTTTTTTTGGTGGTTATAAAAAAATTGTTAGAACATAATCCAAGAGAATGGCATTCAAAACTCAAATTTGCTTTGTGGGCTGATAGAATCAGAACTAAAGAATCCATAGGAACATCTCCTTATCATTTGGTTTATGTACAAGATCCGCTGTTTCCAACTAACCTTAAATTCCAAACATTGCAGTTCATGAATGATTATCTTGAAACAGATGACAAATTTGAATCTAGGTTAGTAAATCTTGTTAAGCTTGATGAGAAATGAGAAGAAGCTTTACATAACTTCAGTAAACATCAAGATGTCGTAAAGCATTGGTTTGACAAGCGTGCAACTATAAAAAAAATTCAAATAGCTTACCTGGTTCTGTTATGGGACAAAGCGCATGAAAAAAAGGGTGAACACAAGAAATTTGACCATCTATGGATAGGCCCATATCAAATTGCAAAAATTTTGAGCGAGAATGCATTTAGGTTGAAGACATTGGATGGAGAGAACTTTGCACTTCCTGTGAATGGGCGTCACTTTAAGCACTACTTTCAAGCCTAAATGCAGGAAAAGGAGTATCACTTGTATTTTTATTGTATATAGTGTTTTGTCATGTTTTGTGTTTATTTCGTGTGTTTGACAGCTTTTGTGTAGATCAATTTTCGTTTACTGGTTTATTATGTTGCTTGTTATGTGATGTTGAGCCTAACGTCAGATGGATGCCACCAAGTCTTGCAAAAATTTTAGAGTCCAAAATTACTATGAATTTGATGAGATCCTTGGAATGAGTAAGATGACATTACTTGATCTGAAAACTGACAAAACTTGGAAAAGTGAAAAACAAGGTGTTGGTTTGTATCCTTCGAATGCAAATTAAGAAAAACATGTATGAAATGCTATAATTGTACTGGGAAAAGCTCCACATGTTTCACTAGTATATAAAATATCATTTGAAACTTGGATGCAGGAAGTTATTAGTTTTACAAATCATAAATCCATGCACACCATGCTGTCATCCACTTCACTTTCATGTTATCATTGGTATTTCACAAAGAGATTACTCATTCTAGATGTCCTAATTGGTTCATCAAATTCATGTCGCTTTAATCAGGGGATTTGCAGTTCAAAAAAATATAGCAAAAGGCCAAATTTCATCGTCACATATCATTTCCAAAACATGAAAATGGCTCCAATCACTCAACCATCTTCAGTATAACCTACAACCACCAAAAGAATTGTTGTGTCCTCTTGGGATTATAAAAAACTCACTAAAAAGATCTTGAGATTAGGGAATGGTGTTGAAATTTTCCAGAATCATCATGGCCTACTTCACATAACTAAAAGCATTATGGACAAAATGATCAAAAACATACTTGGAAGAATAGATAGGGTGAAAAAGGGACATCCTGGTCAGTCCTATTACACAACATAGTTGTTGTTCCTTTTTTATTGTATTATTGACTATTTGGATCATAAGGATTCGTACTACCTTTCCCTCAGAAATATCGGTAGTCATCCCCAAGGTTCAAGATTTTTCCAAAATGAATTTACTTTTTTTGGATTGTAAGGATTCGTACTACCTTTCCCTCAGAAAGATCGGTAGTCATCCCCAAGGTTCAAGAATATTTCAAAACAAATTTACCTTTTTATATGTTTGGATCGTAAGGATTCGTACTACCTTTCCCTCAGAAAGATCGGTAGTCGTCCCCAAGGTTCAAGAATCTACCAAAATGAATTTACTTTTTTTGTTTGGATTGTAAGGATTCGTACTACCTTTCCCTCAGAAAGATCGGTAGTTGTCCCCAAGGTTCAAGATTTTTCAAACCAAACCCAAGACTATGGGGTTAGCTTCCATCAAGGATATAGACGTTTTTCTGGTAGTGGAATACGCTCAAGCATGGCGGCATGTCTTACGAGACCTATAATTGTTTTAAATGGACTGAATAGCCTTATATTTCTTACATAATAGGTTTAATAATTTTGTTCAGAATGGGAAACGAACCCACTTGATTGCACATAGATTCTGGTTAAAAGTAAGATCATACTTGAACTTTTAATCTGGTAAATGAACATGCACTCCTTGGTCCCAAGAGGCTTTGACATATCTTAGTGAGGTTGTTTGTTGTGCTAAAATATTTAAATTTTTGTAAGGCATATAGTTTACATCATGACATCAAGTTTGCTAAAACTTTACATTCCATATTCCATCTGCATTTCCCTTGATTAAAGCACAATGATGTGCATAGCCGAAACAAAGACAGTTTAAAATGATTTTCATTCCACATCATAGCTTGCACAAAATCACTCTTCATTCTTTAAAGTGCAAAACTAATAATGAAGCACAAAATTATTTCAAATGATTGGTAATTAATGCACTTCATACACCGAGCTAATCACCAAATGATTCCAATATTTCATGCTATGTTGTGTCTATTTTCATTATTTGGACATTCATTAACACTCGCAATTCTAACCTCTGGTTTGTAATTTGATTTTAGAGTCCGGTTTATTGAATCCGAAATTTCCAGGGACATTTCCCAACAGAGTCACCATTTGTTGTGACTCCTTCACAATGACCCCAAAAAAAGATATTTGGGGACCCACGTAAAATTTGTTTGTTGAAAATTTAAAGCAAAAAAGATCATGTTTGAAAGGCTATTTTAAGATAACCATTGCTTTAGATATATAGGGTTGTCATCATCAAAATATTCGAATTTACACTTTTATAGCCTTATAAAAGGTGGATGATTATGCTTATCTTGAAGATCCTAGGTTAGTCAACGTGTTATGTATATTAAAAATAATGATTCATAATCATTTAGGATTGCTAAATTTCCTCACATATAAAAGAAGCAAGGAGGGCATGAATATAATGTTCGAAGGCGGGTATGTTATCAATATCAATTCTAAAAAAAAAGCATATGTTATAAATTGGTTAAAGCTTCATATGAAAAACTTAGGCCACGTTACCATGTGGTGGTATAAAGTAATGTTTATAAGATATAAGGCCCAAATTAAATACTAGCTTTAAAACTTGATGTTTTAATAGATTGAGAGGCGAGAAGGCGTGGAACAACATTGTCATATTTTAATAAAGAGGACCCTAAGATGGAAAGGCCTCGAATCGCGCCAAGGCTAATGAATGAGAATACAGTATATGGATGATGGGTCATCTTCACAATGTTTGGAAAGAGTTGTTGGAAATGTGGCACGTGAAACCCGAAAAGGGAATATACTCGAACGAGCTATCATCCGCCAATTGAGAGTTCAGTAAAGCATGTCAAATGCCCAACTATTTATTCTTCCAAGATTGAAAGGACATTAATGGTGGTGAAGGGCAAGAAGTGGAGAAATGTATGCCATATGTTTTGTTGATATAACGAAAGGAAAGTGCATGCTTTAATGTTACGTATGGTGGCCTCAGAGAACAATAATGACACTTAATGTGGAAATGTCGAGAGACTAAGCAAACGGGAGTTGGGGAAAGAAAGAAATCACGCCATCGCCTAAGAAGAAGGTAATCAGAATAAGAGTGTAAAGTCTCGAATCACAAAAAATATGAGATAAAATCAGGGAACATTGGCTGCCTCAATGTATTCGAAGAGTAGGCGTTGTTTTTTCATAAAATAATTATATCACAAAGGTTGAAACGAAAGGCATGCATCTGCCTCGTTTATATGCACACGATGACTGCCACGTCAAAGAAATTGGAGGGACATGCACACTGGAGTGGGAGCAATCACAGGGATATTGGCATAAAAAAAAAGGTCATGTCCAGGAAATGAAGGAGAAGCGCAGGGTGGTCGTTGTAATCGGTATGGCTGTGGGTGGGAAGACTTGCTGTGAAGATGGAGGGTTTTTAGGTTATACGTTTTAGCATGCATCCAGAAATGGCTTGTCAAAGTGTCTAAAGAGAGCAGAATGAATTCTTGGCTTGTAAGTATAAGTATATGGCGTCACTTGTATATCGTTACATGCTATGATAATTAAATAGTTGTATTAATTGTAATCGTTTGGCTGAAGGCCAATGAATAGTGAAGTCTCCCAAATAAATTGTATTAGTTAAAATGGTGTGGCTAAAAGCCAATGAATAATGAAGTCTCCCTTATTATGTTAAAATCCAAATACATTAATTTTATTTTTTAAGCTTCGGAACCCGTTGAGGGTAGTTTGGAAGGTTTAAAAATTGTTTTGAAGATTGGAACGTAACAGAACGAGAAGGGAGATATAAGTAGGAAAGCCTGAGATAAAAAGGGGACCGATTTTTTTTGGAAAAGATAGATGCATGAGAATAAACGGTCAGGAGTTTGGACGAAATCATCTTGGAAGGGGAGAGGCGGTGAATGTCGAATGAAACACTAAATATGAAGCAATAGGAAGATAGGTTTTTATTTGAAAGTTTTATAAAATCAAATTGTAATACTTATTATATGTTGTGATAAAGCCTTGTTCATCTCATTTGTGAGAAATTCTGGATTTAATTATGCAACAAGTAGTGGTTATCATAATTAAAAGTTATCATTCCTCAGAAGCTAGCACCATAATATGAGTAAACTATGATAGCATTTCTGGTTTTACCTATAATGGTTACTTTCTAGGATCTGTATTCATATCTGCATGATGTGATTTGTCCGAAGGAAATAATTTAAAGGCACTGCCAAATATGAGTTATCTGGAATATACATTGTGAATCCTCTGTTGTAAATTCCATTGAAATATTTTTTGATAGTATAAAGTTTGTGTATTTGATAAAAAAATCCATTTGTAGAAGACAAAGGAAAATAATTTGTTAGGCATAGTCTAGCGGAATATTTAAAGCCTATGAATTTTTCATTTATTCACAGTAGACACATCATTGTTATTTAAAGTAAAATAGGTTGTTATATGTAATAACATTTAAATGCATTTAAGTAGAGATAATAAAGCATCAAAACAAATTCAATAGGAATATAAAAATTGGTTGAAAGATTTTCCTTAGGTTTTTAAAAGTTGCATTTAATTATTTTGTTTATTTTATTTTAGGCTTGAAGTCATAAATGCACTTAGGATAAAAAATCATCAAAGAAAAGGATATTTAACAAAAAGAGGATTTAAAAGTTATCATTTATAAAGGGACATTATAAGAAAATCACATGCTATAAATGAAAAGAAAGATGATTATATAAATGAAAATCAATTTGAATGAAATGATTCCTTGAAGAAGAAAAAAGTTATAAAACATTGAAATCGTGTATCCAAAGTTCCAAGCCCCTTGTTGATAGACATTTGTGAACCATTGAGATATCCATCATTACATCAAAGCATATATATTAAACCTTGGAGATTCTAAACTATCTTTACAAGAGAGAACATTCAAAAGTTCTATGTAATGATGATTTTGGCAAATGGACAGAATCATACATCAACACTCCTTAGTTGGTTTATTTATGTTTTATGCATGGTTCATTTGCATATTGGATATTGGTATGAGTAGTTGCATATTTATAGAGTTGTTCTGATACCTAAGCAAATCTCTCATTTCGTGGGTGGTTCTACCATCAGAAGTTGCAAAGACGTATTTGGCAAGAGATCTTTGACAATGGTTTTCTTAAAGCTCTTCAAAAGTAATGTTGATGTAAATGAGCAAAGGCTTGCTTTGCTTGAAAGAATTGTAAAACTTGATTATTGCTATAAAGAAGGATTATGTTGTTTCATTTTTTTCATGAGCAATGATGTTTCTTTTGGTTAAGCAATCTTATGTCTTTAGTTAGCTTGGAATTGCTTTTATTAAGGAATTAGATTAATGGTTAATCTCTTTATCTTTAATGATGGAATGTTTTCTTGAAGCCTTTCTTTAAGCTTAGGGAATTTGTAATGTGGTTTAATTCTATCATGATTTGAGTAGATTTTTGTTTAATTTTCTATATCATGCATGAATGCAACTTTTTGGTTAAGGGAAAACTCATAGTTTATATCTCTAAGTATTTATTTTGATGGTTTATATCATGTTTAATCTTTGGTAAATGTTGCATGTTTATCTACCCTTGGGGTGGGTAGGGTTTTTCCTCTAGTAAGCCATGAAGCCCAATCCTAGGAGGAGTTGCGTGAATGCAATACCCAGGTAGATATGAGTCCTGGAAGGAGTTGCATGAATGCAATAGCTAGGAACTCATAAAGTTGGAAAACGTTGTGTGTAGACAATAGCCAAGGTACTTGTGAACAGTGTACCTTGAACATGTAGGTTCGGGTATGTCCTATCTAGATAATGGAAAACCATTCATGAGACAGTAGTGGTGATTCCTCAATAATGTAGGATCAAACAATCATGTCAATTATCGTTGAAGTGATAATAACCTTAGTTAGCCCACGAAGGCATGGTAACTAAGCACCAAGGCTCTACGCTATTCTACTTGTCTAAATGGGTTTAGAATCAGTATAGGGAATGAGCATCCCTCTTTAAACGTGTAGGTCTTAAAGGATAATCCCTATGTCGTGGTCATATGGTCATATGCCGAGGAGGGTATGGGAAAGGTGGGGGACCACTTTATGCATCCTTCTAAACATGTAGGTTTAGTAAGGTAAACCCCCAAAAAAACATGGGATTTGGCCACTCTTGTCCACTGAGTGTAGTCTACAACGAATTGGAACTCAAATGTGGTGAAGCTTTGTATGTTGAGATAAATAAAATAAGGGTGTCTCCCTTATGAGCCTTTGTTTGTAAGTACTATTTAGAAAAAAAATGGGTTGGTAGTTTTGGGTCATTACCCTTGGTGCCTATAAAATCTATCCCAATTTAGAGAAACATGAGGATAGGAGTTGATAGAATTTCTATGAGACTGTACAGATTCTTAGTAGCGAAAAAGTTTGGTAATTGGCACTTATAGATTGAAGTTGGAGGAGACTCTGATCACTCCCCTATCATGCTTATTATAACAAAAGAGAAGAAAAAACCACATTTTCCTTTTAAATTCAATTCTGAGTGGCTAAAAGAGGATAGCTTTGTAACTCTAGTCAAATAAGAACGGGTGAAGTTTGATCCTAGCATGAGAGAATTTGCTAGTATACAATTTGTAACAAATCTAAAAAGGAAGACAACAATAGTTCAATGGGCCCATAAAAAAATTGATGGATGAGCAAAAATTGAGGGAGATTGAGGAGGAGTTTGTAGTGTTTCTAGCATATGACTTTGAAAAAGAAATGGACGAGGAAATAAGGCTTAAGTATAAAAGTTTGGAACAAAAGAAAAGTAGACTGTTGGTAGAGAGAGAAGCACCATGGAGACTTAAAAGTAGAGCACTATGGATTGCAAGTAGGGATGAGAACAATACATTTTTTCACAACTTTACAAATCATAGAAAACAACAAAATACAATATGAGAGCTACAGGGACAAGATGGAAGTAAAGTCTCCTCCTTTAAAGGAATAGCAAACATAGATGTAAGACATTTTGGTCAACTATACAAGGATACTGGTCATATTAATATAGTTGATATATATATATATATATATATATATATATATATATATATATATATATATATATATATATATATATATATATACACAAGCTCACTCACTCACACATGTACATACACCATACCTCACAGTGGGTTAAACTTGGATCTCCTGAAAAAAAGCCCAAAACAAGTAAGGATAAGAACACTAAATTTTTTCATAGCTTTGCAAATCATAAAGAACAACAAAATACAATTTGAAAGCTAAAAGACAAGATGGAAGTAAAGTCTCCTCCTTTAAAGGAATAGCAAACATGAATGTAAGGTATTTTGGTCAACTATACAAGGATCCTACTCAAGTTAATATAATTGAAAAAGTTTTTTTTTTTTAAGCAATCTCACTCACAAAATAGCAAACATGGATGTAATGCATTTTGGTCAACTATATAAGGATCCTACTCAAGTTAATATAATTGAAAAAGTTTTTTTTTTTTAAGCAATCTCACTCACAAAATAGCAAACATGGATGTAAGGCATTTTGATCAACTATACAAGGATCCTAGTCAAGTTAATATAATTGAAATAGTTTTTTTTTCTTTTTTTTATAAAAGCAAGCTCACTTACACATGCACACACACCAAGCTTCACAATGGTTTGAACCTAGGCCTCCCTAAAGAAAACCCAAAACCTTAACCACATGAATGTCCCACTCTCTTTTTCAAATTTATAAATGAGTTCCATACGTGTATCGTCCGTGCGGTGCCACGTGAGGATACTTGCGTGAGCATACTAGGTTTCGTATGTGACGGTGTCGTAGATGGTGGGATCCCCTTTTCCAACTTTACCACTTGTTTTTTTTTTTAAACTAGATTATACTAATTTATTAACCGGAACCTTATGGTGCTAACCCGATATGGTTTCTTGGTACATTGTTGACTATTTTATTATTATTGTTAATTGTCTTTATGGGAATGGATTACGCCCTCATCAACGCTTAAACGCTTAACGCTTAGTGTATGTCACTATACGCTTGAAAGGGTTTTCCATTTAACAAACCTTGCACGGCACACGTATTAGCATTACCAGCACGTTGATGGTTTTTAATTTTAAAAAATGACAAAACTTTATTTCAGACAAGTCCGGAAAACTCTTAAAGAGAATAACATCATGTTTAAAATGGACAACTTGCTATTTATTTATGGGACGTTTCTTGGAAAATAAATGTGAAACTATCTCTATCTGGGAATTGGTTTTCAGCTTATTATTTTAAATTCTGGAATGGTAATGAGTAGCTAACTTAAGCAAACGTTCATTAATTTCAGGTACGATTGGAGGAGCAGTTCAAGCTCCTTGGTGATTAGATCTCTCCAGAGTTAAGTTTAGCAATGAAAAAACTGATACTTGGTTGAAACTTGAGAATAAGTTATTTATGAAGGTTACTCAATATCTGATGTAGCGCCTTTAAAATTTAGGGATGCACATGGAAGGTCCCAAAAAAATATGTTACAAACTAACTAATTGGTGCATGCACCCAACACATTTAATATTTTATTTAAAGATATCAGTATTGGGTCTCCAAACAAAGATTTAAGTTCAATTAATTTAGTTTATGAGAAAGTAACTCTTAATGTATCCCAACTTTTCAACTTATTCAAAAAAAAATATAAAATATATTTATTAATATTATCGTTTAATTATTTAATTTTCTTTATTTAGATAACTACGTATTGATAAAGGTTTTAGGTTTAAATTAAATAATATTTATAAATATTAACTTTTAATTGTCTAGACATGTTTAGATAGCTTATTTATAAAGGTTTTGAACTATATACTTTATCTATTAAAAAATTAAAAATGTTGTATACGGTTTCACGGTTCAAACTTCTAATGTGAAGGGGATAAAAAAATCTCTTGTGACTTGCTTCTAGATAGTGGTATATACTTGGATGGAACAACATTGTCGACCACCTAAGAGTGGTCTTCGAGGTTTTTTTTTAACCTAAAAGTTTTAAAGGGTGAATGCGTAGCCGAATTGTGTGAGGCGACTAGTTGAAGAATGTGATATATATGGTGCAAATCCATGCAAATCCGGTTCAAATCACACTGGCTTATCATAAACCCTTTTGAGAAGATGAGCTTGACCTCGTTGAACGAGAGGTCCATGATTCGAATCTCTGTGATGCAAAAGGGGACACAAAAAAATCTCTCGTGGCTTCCCTCTAGATAGTGGTATACTTGGATGAGACTGACCACCTAAAAGCAGCTTTGAGGTTTTTTTCTAACTTAAAAGTTTAGATCCACCTTTTTAGCGCAAGTGAAGAAGGCGAGCCTGGCCTCGTTGAATGGAAGGTCTATGATTTGAACCTTTGCGATGTGAAGGGCGACACAAAAAAATATCGTGGCTTCCCTCTAGATAGTGGGAAGCCCGGATGGGAAAATATTGTCGGCCACCTAAGAGTGGCTTTCAAGGTTTCTTTCTAACCTAAAAGTTTATCCATGAGGGCTAGATGGATTAGTAAATGCTTGTCTGTCCAAACACTTACCAATAAGACACTTAAGTTCAAACCTCGAGGGTAGCTTGTTTGCAAAGGTAGTAATCTGATCTAAATCCTCTGAGTGCACACTAGACCAACAATAACAATACGAATCCTCTGAGTGCACACTAAACCAACAATAACAATACGAATCCTCTGAGTGTACACTAGACCAACAATAACAATACGAATCCGAATCCCGAGTTAAAGGTGGTCCCCTTCATGTCAGGTCAATAATAACAAGGTTTAATAGGTTTGGTGAAAGCAACCCCTCTAATTTAAACCTTAGACTTATCAGTTATTAAAAATAATGTGATTGTAACCAACTCTCCTATGTAACTGAAAAAACATATATCTTATGTTACCAAAAATAACTCTTGTTTAAGAATTTTATATATCTTATGTTACCAAAAATAACTCTTGTTTAAGAATTTTTTAAAAAATGATTATGGCCTCATGATATAGCCTTTAGTTTATTATACATTCCTTAAAATGTTTCGCATCGAAGAAAGATCACAAAGGTTATTTATTTGTATCACATAATGATTATTATAAAATACAAGGAAAAAAATATACGATTGTAGAGTGATCAAATGAGAATGTCTAACGTGCTTTAAAGATAGTTGCATGCCACAAGGTATAGTAGGTGCAAAATTACTTCCATGTATTATTTTGGAACTCTAAATATGCGATCCAAGTTTCTAATTCAATGGGTAAAATTAGAGTGTAGTTAAATAAATATTTAATAAATTTTAATGAAGGTTGTTTTATATGATTTATGGTTTTATGTATATTAAAAACAATTTTATTTTTATTTCTTATAAAACAAAAATCAGATTAAAATAATAATAAGTTTTTCAACCTTCAGTTTTATTTATTTTTAATTTGTACATTTAAATTAAAATATTTTTACTTAATTGTAACTTAAACAAACTGATTTATACATATTTATCATGTATTTGTTTTTAAATAGTGGTTGAAATAATGAAAATTAAATAAAGAGAAAATAAATAGCCATGTTATGTTGAATCTTGTGGAGTAGTATTAATTAAGGGGGAAAATAAATATATTATATGTAATTGTTAATAAGTGATTATCAAATGAGACGAGTTTAATTGGTTGAATACCTTACTTTCAAGGAGGAGATCTAGGTTTAATTATTGGTAGACAATACATACATAATTATCAAAATTATTGTTGTAACACCATTATGTGGTCGTGATGTAGTATGAACGAGGCCTGTTTCAACCCTATACATCCAATTATATATAAAAAATTTATAAAATTTCACAAAGCTTTTGACAAAAATATGTAACTAGATGACATCCAACAAGACACCAAATTAGGAGACAAACTACTTTTTGTTAATTCTGGTCAATTGTTTATGTTAATTAGGTATAAAATTTAGGAGTAGTTTCTAATATATTTTCTTTATTTCCTAATCACTCCAATATGGTAGTTGAAGTACCCCAATGTTGTTTACTAAGTTTGATTGCCAAGTGCAATATCTATTTTGTCTTTATCTACTGATTTGGAGATTGAATTGTTAGTTGAATATTTATTGTTGTAACTTGTTTAACCACGAAGGTATGGGAGGGACTTTTCCTCTACATTATATATAAACTAGCAACCCAAGACCTAGTAACAAGTAGGATATGAATTGTAATGTTATGTATTTGGTTTTATACTACAATTTGTGAGAGCTATTTGCTAAATTTAGTTTGCAATAAAAGTATGCTATAAGTTGTACTACATATAAATGATCTGAAGTGAGTCAACTTCCCTTCCATATTTTTGCGAGCAAGGGTCCACTCCTAGCAAGGTGGAAGGTACTTTTATTTATGTTTTATTTAATGCATTATTAAATTAAGTCTTGTTGTTATTTTCCTATATTCACAATAGTTAATTAGTTGCATCATTTAATTCTTGGGGAAATATTAACTAGTTACATCATTTTCAGATTTATTTCATTGAAATTTAGCTTGAATTCTTATTTGTTTCATGCTGCATTTATTTCCTGCAATTTCATTTACTTTTTTGCTGCAATATTTTCAATTCCTGCAAGTGTGTTTGATTAGCTTAAACCTTTTTTATTTTCAACTGTAGTTATAAATCAACTTTATTTTTTGAATTATTGTAGTTTAGAAAGCCAAAACTAGACCTGATTTAGATACTTCTTAGCACATATTACCCATAGGAAACCACCCCTAGTTTGATAAATTAAAAGTGACATTGGTAAAATATGGTAATAATGATACCCATTAGTCATCCAATAAACTTAATGATACTCTTTGTATTGGGTGAAACAACAAAGGTAAGTACCTAAACATTTATTTACAATCTCCATCCAACCATCCAATCGAGGGTGATAAGAAGAGGACATATTCAATTGAGTACCACTAAGACAAAACAACTGCTTCAAAAATACTAGTGAAGAAAGGGTCATGATCACTAACAATTGACTTAGACATGCCATGCAATTTGAAAAAATAATTTAGGAATAACTTGTCAACCTTGTTGGTTGTGAAGGAATGTTGTAGGGCATAGACACAAACGTACTTTGAAAGAAAATTCACTACCACAAAGTGCTTGAATTCACAATATTTTCTAGAAACATTCCAAATCATGCATTCACCACAATAATATGGAAAAAAGAATAAGAAGAAGCGATTAAAATATAGTAATGGAAAAATGAAATAAAGTGATGAAGACAATAAAAAGTATAAGGTGGATGTTTGTGGGTACCCTAATATATCACAATTTATTCATATTTATGATATAAATGGATCCTTACTAAGGGGTATTTATAATGATAGTAAACCCTAATGAGAGGCTAGTCTCAATCCAACATTAACTTAACCTTGAGGTTAACCTTACAATAAAATAATAATAAATCACCCTTTAAGGAAGGTCATCCATAAAGGTGGATTAACCAATTCCACTAAGGGTGAAATATAAAAGGGGCCCTTACGCTTACATGAGCATGCCCATAGGCTTACATAAATGATGAATACCTATAGTTTTACATAATCGCATACCTCATAGGCTATATTAATAGTGTTCATAAGTATTTTTTTCCACTTAGCCTAAGCAAGATTAGATTACACATATTTCAACAACCCCATAATATGAGCTGAGAGGGACATAAATAGAAGGTATTAAAGGTAACATCACCCCACATAATGGATGCTCTAGTGGATTTTCACTGTTCCATATTCATCCATATCTTCATCATCAAAAAGCTTGTGTCCATATCTCAATAATTCTATCTCAATTTTCTTCATTCTTATAATGCAATTTTTGATGGATTATCCTTCCCTTTTTATAATACTCGCAAGTATTTGATTTTTTTTAAACCTTAGACTTTACCTCAAGCAACTAAGCCTTAGATTATATTGATTTCAAGTCTTTTGGATGAGTTTGTGTATGAGAATAAAATCCACAATTCTTCATTGCCACTTCATAATGGATTAGAAGCTTGAAAAGTCTTTCAAGAGAGATGGTTTGTGCCTCTTTGCATTCACATAAAGAACCAATCCAACTATATGAAAGGGAGGAGAAATATTGGAATTAATAAATTCAAAATACTCTTCATAACTCTTTACCTTGCCTCTTGCCATAGGTAGATCAACTTTTAGAAATTTGATGTGAGATATAAAGTCTTCAATGTTACTAAAATCTAAAATTTTGATATTGGAGAGCTTTATCTCTATTCTATTAACTTTACTAACACTTAATTTTCCATAGAGATCTTTCAAAGTAGACCATAATCCCATAGGATCAATTTTCTTTCTAATGTGAAAAAGTAGATCTAGTTACATTAACATGAGAAGAGTCCAAGAGCTTCCTCCTTTCTCTGATTGAGTTCATGATCATTGATACCTTCTTTTGATTCACTATTGAATATGAACCAAATATTCTTGCTTTAAAGTAATTCTACCATTTGAACTAACCAAGTGCTATAATTATGTCCATTGAGATGAATAACATGTCCTAAGAAATCATTTTTTCACAATTAACCTAAACAAAATAATAAGTTCATAAACTGATGTCACCACTACAGAAAGCTCAAAAATTATCTAATAAAGTCTCCAAATACTTTTGTATACATAAACTAAACAAAAATCCTAAACAAAAGAATAACAATTTCATAAATTGATGTCATCGTTGCATAAAACTAAAAAAGTCATCTAATCTAGAAAAAAAATCTCCAAATACTTCTGTATACAAAAATTATGACCTACAAAATATTTGTTAATTGTTGAGCAAGGTGCAGCAAAAGCATTGCAAAAGTATTGTCATTGTTGTCAACACAGACAGATTGATGCAGTTCAGAGGTCAGTCAGAACAAGTACAGTGAATTTCCAAGAAGAAAGAAGTGGCCCAGATTCAGAAATTTGCAGAAAAAGACAAGTAAGAAAACTGTCGCGATATCGCGACATGTTTTCTGTCGCGATTTCGCGACAAAAATGAGGAGAGAGAAGGTGCAAAATGTTTTGTGTCGTTTGGAGAGAGAAGGGCGACCAAAAATGTCACGATTTCATGACAAAACTGAGGAGAGAGAAGGCACAACAGAAAATGTCATGATTTCATGACAAAAATGAGGAGAGAGAAGGCGCAGCCAAAAATGTCACGATTTCACGACATATCGGAGGAGAGAGAAAAAGCTAGAGAAACTGTCACGATTTCGCGACATGCTGGAAGGAAAGAAGCAAAGTTGAAAAACTATCGCGATTTCGCGACATGTTTGGAGTAAAGGCGCCAAGGATGAAAAGTGTCACGATTTCGCGACAAGTTCGGTGAAGAAGCGCCAAGGACGAAAAGTGTCACGATTTCACGACAAGTTTGGAGAAGCAGCGCCAAGGACGAAAAGTGTCACGATTTTGTGACAGATTCGGAAGAAAAGCACTAAGGGCGAAAAGTGTCGCGATATCACGACACGTCGGGTTTTCGCGACCCGAAGAGGAGAGAGAATGTACGACAACAAAGGTGTAGCGATTTCGCTACAAGTCGAAGTTTCGCGAACCAAAGCAAGGCTGGAAGTGCAAGGCACAAAGGTGTAGCGATTTCGCTACAAGTCGAAGTCTCGTTTGCCGAAGCAAAAGAAAGTGTAAGTGAAAAGTGTAGCGATTTTGCTACATGTAGATAGGAAAAGGAAAGTGCAAAGGCAAAAAGGTGTAGCGATTTCGCTACATGTAGGACTTTCGCTGGCTGAAGCAGAGAGGAAGTGCAAAGGCAAAAAGGTGTAGCGATTTCGCTACATGTAGGACTTTCACGGGCTGAAGCAGAGAAGAAGCACTAAGTGAAAAAGTTGTAGCGATTTCGCTACATGTTAGATTTTCGTTGGTCGAAGCAAGGAGAAAGTGCTAAGTCGAAAAGCTGTAGCGATTTCGCTACATGTCTTGATTTCGCTAGTGCATGAAGAGAGAGTTGTACGGATGCGAAAGATGTCATGATTTCGCGACATGTTGCATTTTCATGGGCGAAAGGCAAAGAACAGTGCTAAGGCAGAAAAGCGTCATGATTTCGTGACATGTTTCGATTTCGCTGAGGCATGCGGAGAAAAGTGTATGACAGCGAAAAGTGTCACGATTTCGTGACATGTTCCATTTTTGTGGGTGCAAGCGAAGTAGAGTGCAGGAAAGCAAAAAGTGTCACGATTTCGTGACATGTCCCATTTTCATGGGTAGGAGACAAAAAAGAGCTAGAGGCAGCAAAATGCGTCACGATTTCGTGACATGTTCTATTTTTGTGGGTGCATGCCGAGATAAGGACTAGGAGGCAAAAAATGTCACGATATCGTGACAGGTCAGGTTTTCGTGGTCAACTATCCAAAAAAGGTCAAATGGGCAGAAATGTCACGATATCATGACAGGTAATAGTTTGGTGGGTAAAAGCCGAAGAAGCATGCACAGTGACAGTTGTCGAGGAAAGCGCAAAGGAAAATCATGCAGCCAGTTATGTAAGAGTTAACTGGAGTCAGATCTGCAGTTACAAGTGACAGTTGTCAGGGAAAGCGCAGAGGAAAATCATGCAGCCAACCATGTACAAGTTAACTAGAGTTACAAGGGGAAGTTACGGAATAGAGCATTAAAGACAGAACAGTTGTTACAGGGGTGGATATATCGAGAATCATGATTACAGAGAAATTCATTAACAGGTTGCGTATATCAAGAAATCATAGTCGCGCGTAGAAGTAAAAGGTAGCACAAAATTCAAAAGAGAAGAAAGAAGAATAACAGAGCGTCGAGATACGCAAAAAGGCTATCAAGATACGTAGAAAAAGGTTGTCAGAATGTGTAGAGAAGAATGTCAGAATAAGTCAGAAAGAAAGCGGCTAAAAGATAGAGCACGTCAGAGAGGGTTTGACAGATTGAACGGAGCTGAGAATGCATGGAAAAATGGAGGGAAAAATAGAGCCATTTTTTGAAATAGTCGTTCGATTGAACCAAGTATAAAGATCAAAAAGCGTAGTAAGTGAGGTTACTGCAACCGTGGTTATTCTTGAAAAACAAAAAGAAAAGGTTGAGTTAGAGTGCTGTAAGAAACACAGAAAGAGTGTTGTTTGAAAAACTGCAACTGAAATGAAACCTGGTTTTTACATTTGAAAAATTAAAAGAGAGGTTTGAGAAAGCAATAGAAGATATTGAGTTTCTAACAATTCTCCTTATGCTTCTATGAGATTGATTTGAATGAGCTATAGACCAGAGAGGGTCTTGTAAAAGAGAAGACATTTTTATGTCAATCTATTATTCAAAATAAAAATCCAAGTTGGTGCTTGGTAAAAGGGGTTGGTGCTCCTATCTGTTGTTGCAGATAAATCAGGGGTTGGTGCTCCTTCCAGTGGGTGCTGGTAAACTATTTGTAAAGATTGAATCCTTGCAAAGGCTGGATTTGGATTGTAGTCCAAACAGTCATTATTTGAGGAGTAGCCACATCGGTGAACCTCGTTAAATCTTGTGTTGTGTGATGCTCTTGTGTTATACTTGCTATATCTATTTTTAAGCTTGCATTTTTAAGTTTTAAGAGTTGCAGATTCAAGTTTTAAATAGTTACACTGATTCACCCCCCCTCTCAGTGTCATTGTGAGAATATCAATTGGTATCAGAGCAAGGTACCTGAACAAGCTTAATCAGCTAAGGTGATCTTGGAAGATACACAATGGCCGATGGTGAAGGATTTTCTTCCAACAAAGCTCCTTTGTTCGATGGAACAAATTACTCTTTCTGGAGACTCAGGATGCAGACATATCTGTGTGCATTGGGATATGACATTTGGGAATCTGTTGAAAATGGATACACAATACCCTCTGCTCCTCCATCAGATGCGGCTGAGAAGAAAAAGTTTGAGAACAACTCTAAAGCTAAGAATGCTATTATGTGTGGGTTAGTAGACAGTGAATTGATAAGGATCATGAGCTGTAAATCGACAAAAGACATATGGGACAAACTGCAGAGCATTCATGAAGGAGATGGCAAGATCAAGGAAGCCAAGCTGCAAACACATCGAGCCCAGTTCGAAGCATTAAAGATGAATGATGATGAGAACATAGAGGCCTATATGCTGAGACTAAATGGAATCATAAATGCTATTAGAGGACTCGGTGAGGAAATAGAAGATGCAATTGTTGTGAAAAAGGTACTAAGAACTCTCCATAAAATATTTGATGCTAAAGTTTCTGCCATAGAAGAAGCTAAAGATTTAAATTTTTTTAGTATGGATGAAATGCATGGTTTTTTAACAGCATATGAAATGAGAATAGGACAAACTAAGCCCTCAGACAGAAGCGGCTTTTCAAGCACAAAAAAATATAAGAGCTAAACAAGAATCTGAGGAAGAAGAATCTACGAGATGAAACTGAAGCAAACTTTGTTAGGAAACTAATAAAGGGAAAAGGAAAGTACGAGAGGTAAGCTACCGTTCAAGTGCTTCAATCTGTGGAGGCATCGGGCACTTTGCGACAAAATGCCCAATGAATGAGAAAAACAAAAGTGATGAAGGGACACACCAAGAAAGAAGTGTCCGGAAGAAGAAACCACATTTTAGAAAAAGGAACTTCAAGAAGAAAAGTTTCATTTCCAAGAATGTTGACTCTTCGAAGACAGACTCCAGTGAGGACTCGAAGAAGAAAGCTGGTGAAGCCTTGTTCATGGCTTTTGAAGAAGAAAGAACGAGAGGAAACCCAGGAGTGTGATGAAAAATTAGAGGATGAGGCTGAGGTAGATCTGGAAGGTGAGTTGGTTGCTTGCACTTGAAGAATTAAGTACGAAAGGAAAAAGAATAAAAATATTTCAAGAAAATTTGAGGATGCCAACGAATTAATAATCAGTTTGAAAGTACAGACTGAAGAATTTAAGAAAAAGTCTGAAGATTTTGAAGCACAGCTAACCGTGAAAATAGATGAGTGCAATAAGCTAGAAGAAGACATAGTTGGATTAAGGATGCAGCTAGAAGAGATGAATCGAAAATTGAGTTGTCATCATAAATTTGAAGACAGTTTTGCAAAGCTGAATAAAATGTTAAATAATCAAAGGCCTACGGGCATCAAATTTGGTTTGGGCTTTGATGAAGGAGAATCCTCAAAGGATTCAAAGGCTATAACTATAGAACCAATAAAGAATAAATATAAGATCCGGGTTGATCAAGAAAAATCGTATCATGCAAAAGAAAACCATAAGGCCAAGCATGAAAGAAGTACTGCCAATGATGGATTCACCAAAGTCACATATCAAAGAAGAAGAAGACCCATGGCTCCTACTACAACATGGCAACAACCATTACCCAGGTACACTCGTTCCTTTTCTGGTTATTGTTTTAAATGCAATGCATATGGTCATAAAATTTCAAATTGTAGATATAATGTAGAACAAAGGAATTTCACTAGTAGAAATATTTTTTCACCTTTGATAGATTATGCTGTAGAATGTTATAACTGTCATAACTTCGGACATATTGCAAGAAATTGTCGTAGCTCTTTTGCAGGAAATAAATACCAGGGAAGAAAGTTTCAACCAACTGGATTGAAACAAAACAAAAAATTTCTCGAAAAATAGGCACAAGCCAATGAAAGGGAGAAGGCAAAACAAGTGACCAGATCTGCTGTCAAATCACAGTGGAAAGAAAAGGAACAACCTAAGAAAGATAAGGAATCCTTGATCGTTCAAACAACTCTCAAAGCCCAGAACAAATCTGCACCATGGATTCTGGATAGTGGATGCTCCAGTCATATGACAGGAGATAAACAGAAGTTTGATAAGTTACAGACTTACGAAGGTGGTTCCGTAAAATTTGGAAACAATGATGGAGCCAAGATAGTGGGTAAAGTATCAGTTAAGTTAAGTGACAGAAAAATCAACTCTAAAGAAGTCCTTTTTGTGGTGGGTCCGAAGCATAACTTACTGAGTGTAAGTCAAATTTGTGACAGAGGTCATGAAGTAATTTTCAAGAAGCGAGGTTGTGAAGTAAGAAAGACAAAAAATGGAAAGTTAATAGCCACTGGATTGAGAACTTTTGGAAATCTGTATACTCTCTCAGAGACTTCAGAAGGAGCTTGCTTGGTTGGACAGGAAGAAGAAAATTGGTTGTGGCACAAGAGACTCGGTCATATAAGCTTTGACAATCTGGTAAAAATCAGCACAAAAAGGGCAGTAAGAGATATACCCACTATTGGTAAACCTTCAAATAGTATTTGTGAGTCATGCCAAAAGGGGAAGCAAACCAGAGCCACTTTCAAAGCAAAAGAGTACTTCACAAGCAAGCCGTTAGAACTAATTCACACTGATTTATGTGGACCCATGAGAACGAAAAGCATAAATGGATACAAATATTTTATGTTGTGTATAGATGACTATTTCAGAATGACATGGGTACTATTTCTGAAACTTAAATCAGAAGCCTTTGAGATGTTCAAAACTTTCAAAAATCTTGTTGAGAATCAATCAGGAAAAAGAATTAAATGTTTAATATCGGATAGAGGAGGGGAGTTCATTTCAGATGAGTTTGCAGAATACTGTGAAAAACATGGGATTAGAAGACAGTTTTTGGCAGCAAGAACACCTCAGAAGAATGGAGTAGTAGAAAGAAAGAACAGAACTATGCAGGAAATGGCACGGACCATGTTGACGAGAGAGCAGAATTGCTGACAGGTTTTGGAAAGAGGCAGTTCATACTGCAGTTTACATCCAGAATAGGTGCATGTTGAGGCCGCATGAAAGCAAAACACCTTATGAACTATGGTTTGGCAAAAAGGCTACAACAAAATACTTCAAAGTGTTCGGCAGCAAGTGTTACATTAAACGAATTGAAGACAATCTTGGCAAGTTTGAAGATAGAGTCGATGAAGGAATTTTTCTTGGTTACTCAACAAAAAGCAAAGCCTACACATGCTACAACAAAAGACTAAAGAAAATTGTGGAGAGTGCGGATGTTAAGGTTGATGAAGGTAGGAAACAAGAAATCAGCCATAATGAAAACTACCCGACTTATGAAGAATTTATTGAAGAAGATGAAGATCAAGAAAAAGAAGAGAGACAGAAATCAGATTCAGATGATTTAGAAATAGAAGAAAACAGGAAATTCAAAACAGGAAGCTGGCAGAAAAATCATCCCAGAGAGCAGATTATTGGGGACCCCACAGTTGGTATTCAAACAAGAAGAAGAGTAGTAAACAACTACTCTCTGTTATCCAGCATTGAGCCCAAAAATATTATTGAAGCAAGCACAGATGAAAGCTGGATGGAGGCAGTAAATGAAGAACTAGATCAAATTGAGAAAAACAAAACCTGGGAATTAGTACCAAGGCCTGAAAATAAAAACATAATCGGTACTAAATGGATATTTCGAAACAAACTGAATGAAGACGGACAGGTTGTAAGGAATAAAGCAAGATTGGTCTATAAAGGATATGCTCAAGTTGAGGGGATTGATTTTGAAGAGACTTTTGCACCAGTGGCCAGACTTGAAGCAATCAGACTATTTTTGGCTTTAGCAGTTCATAGGAATTTCAAAGTTTATCAGATGGATGTGAAATCAGCATTTCTAAATGGAAATCTTGAAGAAGAAGTGTATATTGAACAGCCTGATGGTTTTCAACTCTGTGATAATCCTAACTTTGTTTGCAAGCTGAAGAAAGCATTGTATGGCTTGAAACAAGCACCTAGAGCTTGGTATGCAAGATTGGACAACTATCTCACTAAGCAAGGATTCAAGAAAGGTATGGTGGATAGCAATTTATATATCAAAACTGAGAATGGCAATTTCATTGTCCTTGTTGTTTATGTAGATGATATAATATTTGGGAGCAGCAATGATGAATCATGCAAAGACATAGCAAATAAAATGCAGAAAGAATTTGAAATGTCTATGATTGGTGAACTTTCATATTTCCTCGAACTGCAAGTTAATCAAACTAAAAAGGGGATTTTCATTTCTCAAATTAAATATGTGAAAGAAATGCTGAAAAAGTTCACAATGGAGGATAGTAAGCCTGTTAGCACTCCCATGACAACAGTGCGCAAGTTGAGCAAGGATGACAAATCTCCAGATGTTGATCAAACAATGTACAGATCTATGATTGGGAGCCTGCTGTATTTGACAGCCACCAGACCAGATATCTTACAGGCGGTTTGCATGGTTGCAAGATTTCAGGCTAGTCCCAAAGAGACTCATGTGACAGCTGTGAAAAGGATTTTTAGGTACCTCAAGGGTACTATGGAGTATGGGCTATGGTATCCAAAAGGAAAAGACTTCACTCTTTTTGCATATTCTGATGCAGATTGGGCCGGATGTATTGATGACAGAAAAAGTACCAGTGGAGGAGCATTTTATCTTGGAGATAAGCTGGTAGCATGGCACAACAAGAAACAAGAATCAGTCTCTCTATCCACAGTAGAGGCTGAATACATTGCAGCAACAACATGTTGTACACAGATATTATGGATGAGACAAACACTGAAAGACCTTGGTATTCACTTCAATGAGCCAATTTCGGTTAAATGTGATAACACTAGTGCAATCAACATCTCAAAGAATCCGGTCATGCATTCCCGCACCAAACATATTGCAATCCGGTATCACTTTTTGAAAGATAAAGTTGCGGAAGGAGAGGTCAAATTGGAGTTTGTTCCAACTACAGAGCAAGTAGCAGATATATTCACAAAACCATTGCCCAAGGAAGTTTTTGAGTACCTTCGGAATAAGTTGGGAGTAGTCACACTACCCAAGCACTGACTAGCTATGGGGAACACATTCTCAGGGGGAGCATTAAAATTATTTATGCTCGAGAATGTTGTGCATAGACTCAGGGGGAGTCTGCAGCAGCCCTTTGGTATTATTGGCAAAGGGGGAGAAGAAATTGAAATTGCACATGTGTTGCCAACAATTCCAAAGGGGGAGATTGTTGAGCAAGGTGCAGCAAAAGCATTGCAAAAGTATTGTCATTGTTGTCAACACAGACAGATTGATGCAGTTGATGCAGTTCAGAGGTCGATCAGAACAAGTACAGTGAATTTCCAAGAAGAAAGAAGTGGCCCAGATTCAGAAATTTGCAGAAAAAGACAAGTAAGAAAACTGTCGCGATATCGCGACATGTTTTCTATCGCGATTTTGCGACAAAACTGAGGAGAGAGAAGGCAGCCAAAAATGTCACGATTTCATGACAAAAATGAGGAGAGAGAAGGTGAAAAGAGGAGAGAGAAGGTGCAGCCAAAAATGTCATGATTTCGTGACATATCGGAGGAGAGAAAAAGCTAGAGAAACTGTCACGATTTCGCGACATGCTAGAAGGAAAGAAGCAAAGTTGAAAAACTGTCACGATTTCGTGACATGTTTGGAGTAAAGGCGCCAAGGATGAAAAGTGTCATGATTTCGTGACAAGTTCGGTGAAGAAGCGCCAAGGATGAAAAGTGTCACGATTTCGCGACAAGTTTGGAGAAGCGCCAAGGATGAAAAGTGTCACGATTTCATGATAGATTCGAAAGAAAAGCGCTAAGGGCAAAAAGTGTCACGATATCGCGACACGTCGGGTTTTCGCGACCCAAAGAGGAGAGAGAATGTACGACAACAAAGGTGTAGCGATTTCGCTACATGTCGAAGTTTCGTGAACCAAAGCAAGGCTGGAAGTGCAAGGCAAAAAGGTGTAGCGATTTCGCTACAAGTCGAAGTTTCGTGAACCAAAGCAAAGAGAAGTGCTAAGTGAAAAGTTGTAGCGATTTCGCTACATGCTAGATTTTTGGAGGTCGCAGCAAAGGAAAGTGCAAAGGCAAAAAGGTGTAGCGATTTCGCTACATGTAGGACTTTCGCTGGCTGAAGCAGAGAGGAAGTGCAAAGGCAAAAAGGTGTAGCGATTTCGCTACATGTAGGACTTTCGTGGGCTGAAGCAGAGAAGAAGCACTAAGTGAAAAAGTTGTAGCGATTTCGCTACATGTTAGATTTTCGCTGGTCGAAGCAAGGAGAAAGTGCTAAGTCAAAAAGTTGTAGCGATTTCGCTACATGTCTTGATTTCGCTAGTGCATGAAGAGAGAGTTGTACGGATGCGAAAGATGTCACGATTTCGTGACATGTTGCATTTTCGTGGGTGAAAGGCAAAGAACAACGCTAAGGCAAAAAAGCATCACGATTTCGTGACATGTTTCGATTTCGTTGAGGCATGCGGAGAAAAGTGTATGACAGCGAAAAGTGTCACGATTTCGTGACATGTTCCATTTTCGGGTGCAAGCGAAGTAGAGTGTAGGAAAGCAAAAAGTGTCACGATTTCGTGACATGTCCCGTTTTCGTGGGTAGGAGACAGAAAAGAGCTAGAGGCAGCAAAATGCGTCACGATTTTGTGACATGTTCTATTTTCATGGGTGCATGCCGAGATAAGGACTAGGAGGCGAAAAATGTCGTGATATCATGACAGGTTAGGTTTTTGCGGTCAACTATCCAAAAAAGGTCAAATGGGCAGAAATGTCGCGATATCGCGACAGGTAATAGTTTGGCGGGTAAAAGCCGAAGAAGCATGCACAGTGACAGTTGTCGGGGAAAGCGCAAAGGAAAATCATGCAGCCAGTTACGTAAGAGTTAACTGGAGTCAGAACTATAGTTACAAGTGACAGTTGTCGGGGAAAGCGCAGAGGAAAAATCATGCAGCCAACCATGTACAAGTTAACTGGAGTTACAAGGGGAAGTTACGAAACAGAGCATTAAAGACAGAATAGCTGTTACAGGGGTGGATATACCGAGAATCACGATTACAGAGAAATTCATTAACAGGTTGCGTATATCAAGAAATCACAGTCGTGCGCAGAAGTAAAAGGTAGCACAGAATTCAAAAGAGAAGAAAGAAGAATAACAGAGCATCGAGATACGCAAAAAGGTTGTCAGGATACGCAAAAAGGCTATCAAAAAGGCTGTCAGAATGTGCAGAGAAGAATGTCAGAATAAGTCAGAAAGAAAGCGGCTAAAAGACAGAGCGCGTCAGAGAGGGTTTGACAGATTGAACGGAGCTGAGAATGCATGGAAAAATGGAGGGAAAAATAGAGCCGTTTTTCGAAATAGCCGTTCGATTGAACCAAGTATAAAGATCAAAAAGCGCAGTAAGTGAGGTTACTGCAACCGTGGTTATTCTTGAAAAACAAAAAGAAAAGGTTGAGTTAGAGTGTTGTAAGAAGCACAGAAAGAGTGTTGTTTTGAAAAACTGCAACTGAAATGAAACCTGGTTTTTACATTTGAAAAATTAAAAGAGAGGTTTGAGAAAGCAATAGAAGATATTGAGTTTCTAACAATTCTCCTTATGCTTCTATGAGATTGATTTGAATGAGCTATAGACCAGAGAGGGTCTTGTAAAAGAGAAGACATTTTTATGTCAATCTATTATTCAAAATAAAAATCCAAGTTGGTGCTTGGTAAAAGGGGTTGGTGCTCCTATCTGTTGTTGCAGATAAATCAGGGGTTGGTGCTCCTTCCAGTGGGTGCTGGTAAACTATTTGTAAAGATTGAATCCTTGTAAAGGCTGGATTTGGATTGTAGTCCAAAGAGTCATTATTTGAGGAGTAGCCACATCGGTGAACCTCGTTAAATCTTGTGTTGTGTGATGCTCTTGTGTTATACTTGCTATATCTATTTTTAAGCTTGCATTTTTAAGTTTTAAGAGTTGCAGATTCAAGTTTTAAATAGTTACACTGATTCACCCCCCCTCTCAGTGTCATTGTGAGAATATCATTAAATTCACACTAAAATAAAAAAAATAAAAAATGAAATATTACAAAAAGTTTTCCAAATAAAAAATTGCCACTTGGCACCACTGGATTAAATGTTATTCTTTCAATTGATAAATTAGAGTTTGACAAGTTGATTGTAGTGAACCTAACCACTACCTTATTATATCCTCTAAAATTATATTTTAATATTATCTTATATATAACTTATCCTTAATAACCTATTAAATGGTTATTTAATAAAGGGTGGGTATGAAAGGTTATGTCCTTTTATAATATAACCCTTGGATAAGATATATATCTTCTTCATGGAGAAGGAATCCAAATAAATTTTTTTCATATATATATTTTACATTTTAAATATTTTATAAATTTTATACAATAGACCTGTTGTAGATGCTCCACAACGTACCCCAAAATTGGGGACCCACCTTTTTGCATATTTTCCAAGAAGACCGAAGTGGCCCATATGCTAAAGATCAAAGAAAAAGCAAAACACCGCAAGGAGAAAAAAGTGTCGCGATATCGCGACATGTTGCATTTTCGTGGTTCAAAGCAAAGAGAAAAAGCAAGGAGGAAAAAGTGTCGCGATATCGCGACATGTTGCATTTTCGCGGCCAAATGAGAAGAGAAATAACAAGAAAGAAAAAGTTTCACGATATCGCGACATGTTGCATTTTCGTGGCCAAAAGAGAAGAGAAAGAACAAGAAAGAAAAAGTGTCACGATATCACGACATGTTGCATTTTCACGGCCAAAAGAGAAGAGAAAGAACAAGAAAGAAAAAGTGTCGCGATATCGCGACATGTTGCATTTTCGCGGCCAAAAGAGAAGAGAAAAAGCAAGGAAGAAAAAGTGTCGCGATATCGTGACATGTTGCATTTTCGCGGCCAAAAGAGAAGAGAAAGAACAAGAAAGAAAAAGTGTCGCGATATCGCGACATGTTGCATTTTTGCGGCTCAAAAGAGAAGAGAAATAGCAAGAAAGAAAAAGTGTCGTGATATCGTGACATGTTGCATTTTCGCGGCTCCAAAGCAAAGAGAAAAAAAGTGTCGCGATATCGCGACATGTTGCATTTTTGCGGTCCAAAGAAAAAGAAAAAGTGTCGCGATATCGTGACATGTTGCATTTTTGTGACTCAAAAAGGGCAGGCAGGCAGAGAAACAAAAGTGTCGCGATATCGCGACATGTTGCATTTTCGTGACTCAAAAGGGGTAGGCAGGCAGAGAGACAAGAGTGTCGCGATTTCGCGACATGTCCGATTTTTGCCAAGGGAACAGAGTAGTGGACAGTGCGTCTGATATTAGTGATGAACACCAGGATAGTGAAACTGAAGACTGCATAATGACGTGGACCTATAAGGAATAAATCAAAGATTGAATAAGGTAATTTGTCACATAAGGACAAAATCCAATGAATAAGACAAAACGTTACATAAGGAATCTTTAATGATTTGAAATCATTTAAGATGGTCGTTACACATGGAAGGAAGCGGACGCATGCCCATGTGGAGAAAAGGAAACGTTTTTTTTGAAATCAAACGAAAAGTGAAGAAAACCAAACAGAGGAAGCCAAACCATGGGAATGAAATGAAGGGCCACAAAATAGAAATGAAAAGCCTTTTTTGGAAACCAAAACACATGCATGCACAAGGGAAGGTGAAACAAACAACCATTGGAAAATGAAACGAAAAGCTTCCTAAAAATTTTAAATACGCCAGGCAAGGATGTTTTGAGGGGTTGGAAACTGCTGCGAGCAGAGTTGCAGATTTGAAGGCAAGAGGGCCATTCTGGACCTGTTTGAGTCGTTTTCTTCCATGGACTGGTTTGGGAAAACCAAAAATTTTTGTTATTGTAAAATGACAAATTTTGAATATAGAAAATTTCAGAAAGTTGCATCTTATGGACAAGAAAGGAGGAGTCATTTTCTGCATGCAAGATTAAATGTCTATTTTTCCCCTTTTCAGATTTTAGGCTTGTAAATGGAGTTTATGCAAGTTTCTTGATTGCTTCATGCGAATGTTTAAATCTGAAAATCTCATTTAAAACCCTAGGAGCCAGCACTTAGCTTATCCGGATTGTGCTTGTTTTGCAAGTCCAATAGGTTAGGTTGCATGCATGAAAACCTCACATCTTCGGTTTTGTCAAAATAGGATAGCATCATACTGAATGCATTTTATTTTCATTTTCTGCATTTCAATTTTCATTTTTTTTGCATTTTATTTTTCCAAAAATTTTAACTTTTCTTTTAATTTTCAGGCATTAAAATAAACATTAAAAAAATTTCAAAATCCAAAAATAATTTCACCATTGCATAGGTTATACTTCAGACTTCCAATACGCACTTTGAAATTTCATTTTCGGAGTTGTCTAGTGGTTTAAAGATTCACCACATTGAAGGTCATTTATTCAAAGCACTTAATTGTTCATCTTAATGAAAATTTGATTTCATTTAAGAGGGATAAGTTAAAGTGACATTTAAAGTCCTTAATTTAAGGCCATAAATTATTGCCTCTTTGTGAAAACCTATTTCACCAAAGAGGGGTGGTTTATCGATCACATTGAAAGCTATCTTCATCTTCATGATAAGAAGCCATATTTGGACTTAATAAAGAAGATAAAATCTATTTTAAAACCCTCAAGATAAAAGGAATTAAGGCACTACATCGTGGTCATATGATGGCCAATTCACATGTGCTTTATTTGGTTCAATGAACAATCACTAAAGTTTCATGGTAAAATAAACCAACATTGCCCCTTGTTTACGATTACTTGCAATCACTAAGGTGTTCCAAGCATTTAAAATTGAATATCTTTATTTGAGATTACTAATACACATATGCAAATGCTAATATAGTGGAGACCTTGGAGAAGTTGTTTGTTTAACTTCTTTGCAAGAGGGGATTTGGAACCCAAATCCTAAGGAAGAGTGTACTTTCACAATTGGGTGAAAATACCACTCAACATTTTGGCGCTAGAAGGAGGGCCTGAATTGGTTTATTTGAGTGTGATTTAAATGCTATAGGGATTTAAATTTTGAATATTTCATGCCCTATTGATTATTATCTTTAGCCCTCTTTTAACAATACAACCTTGTAGTGTTAAAAGGAGGACATGAATTGCTATGCATTGTTCTAACACTTTTGATTGTTCATACAGGAATAATGTGTTTTGATTTGATTTTGAAAATTTTTGGTCTTGACTAACGAGGTTGTCTCCATGCAATTACTTTCATTTGATTTTAATGGATACATCTCTTGGTTGATGCTAACATGATTATTCATACGTTACATGTTTGATATTTGCTAGTCATTTCATGCTTATTTATAAGGAATTATTTTATCTAAAATGTAGTTGTTGTCGGTATTATGCTCTTCACTTGCGTGTAATGCGATCTTGTGAATCAGAAAGCCTACAACACTAGGAGTATGCTCTTCACTTGTGCATATGCGATCTGGTGAATCGAAACTAATTTACATTTTTAGAATATTGCTTTGTCATGGTTCCTTCTTTTATTCATGACTAACAAATTGGTTTTGAAGTTATTCTTTGAGTTTCATTAATGGCTACAACTACAGGAATGTGGTATGGGATACATGTTAATCCTTTGAACATTAGTGGAGATTCTCATGATTTACCCAAGAACGTAGAAAAATGTTTGCCCAAATTTAAACACAATGGTCCAACATTAGCCGAGGAACATATTCAAGCCTATGTGGATATCCTAGTTAGATGGAATTTCAAACATGAGGATGTGGCATGTAGAATGTTTCCTGGAACCCTAGATGAGGTGGCATATGATTGGTACATCAATTTACCCATTGGTTCTATTACATCTTGGACTCAATTGAAAGATGATTTTATCAATCAATTTAGGTTGCTCATTGATCCTCTCACGATATATCAACAATTTACTTCTTGCAAAAGAGAACCTAATGAGCCAATGAGAAGTTTCAACTTGAGGTTTCGAAAGATTTATGCGAGATTAATTTCTCCCTATACTATTGAGGAAAGTGGTGCTCTTCAAATATACTTTCGAGCATTGGATCCATTGTTTGCCATATTTGTTAGGATGAATCCCTTGGTTATTGATCTTGCATCGGACCACACATAAGCTATGATTGTAGATCAACAATTGAGGCCACAAGGTTATGGAATGGAGCAATCAACTATGGTAGGACAACTAGGGGCTTGCAATCAAACCTCAATGGTAAATCAAGCGTGGGCACAACAAAATTTGATATCAAATGTTTTTCCCTACAATCAACTTTATCCTACCATACCAACTTATGCTCCCACATGTGCTTATACAAGTACTTCCATCCATCCAACTATGCCTCAATTAGAGAATCATGTGGTCACTCATGGAACCATTGCAACAAATGTTCAAGATTTGTCCGTGGATATCAATCCAACTAATCCTACTACTTCTACCACTCAACCCAAAGAGTTCACATCGAAAGTAAAAGAGAAAAATAAAGTGGTTAAGAAGGTATGTAGGCATGTTCCACCACAAAAACGAGCACATCAATGTATGCATCCAAATCATCCTAGGAAGAAAATTCATAATGCCGATCTTAATGATGTTTCATGTTATGCTTCTTCAAGCGATACAAGAGATTTTGAGGTGACTCACGTTGAAGTAAATACCTATTCGAAAAGTCTTGAAGAGCATGAAGTTTTTGGAGAAGAAATTCTATGGATGGGTAACAAGAAGTTGGAATCAAATGATCACCATCTTGTTTTGGAAAAGAAATATCTAGAATCATTACCCAAAAAGGAGGATTTGGATGAACAAACTTATGTGGATATGATTTGGTCAGATGTACTTGCAAAGGATTGGAGCAACTATATGACATGGAATTCAAAAATCGATCCCATTATAGAAGCTCCTAAGCCATCACAAGTGGCTGAAAATGAATTTGAAAGAAAATCAACAAATGAAGTTGAAGACATAATCGAATTTCACCACTTGTTCTCGAAAGACACTTTGGATGATGTTCTCGAAAGTGATGACCAAGAGGATCCACACCTTCCAAATTGTGATAAAATTGAATCATGGGTTACAAATTTGGATTATGATAGCTTTACCAATTTGAATTCAAGAGATAACCCACTTTTGGAAATAATTGGACCATCTAAGGAAGGTGAAGATGAATTGGATGAGAAACATGTTGATGAATCGAAGATGAAGAAGAAGTACTTGAGCGTCACCACTTGAACTTGGAGGATGATTACTATGATTCATGGAAGAAATGGGAAGACTACTATCACTCCAAATATTCTAATAAACTTCTTGTGCCAATTAATATGCAGGACAACTCAATTGCTTCCTCACAGGAGGATACTATAACTCTGTACAATTTGAGGAAGTTTTGGAAGAGGAATTTGAATCTCATCAAATTTTGGAACATGATAAGAGATAAAATCTAAACCATTGTCCAACTCCAAGATAAGAGAGTCATTTGCTTTAATTCCTTTGAGAAAAGAAATTTGAGAAATGCCATTGAAAACAAGTGCATGGAGAACAAGGAATAATTGCTACCATGATGATGAATTTCATGAGAGAAAAGAGGAATTTTCAATCCTCTTCAAGTAAGTCAAATTAAAACAATTTGACCAAAGGTAAAATCTCACCTCTTTGGTTTCACCATGCAAAATTTGAATGAAGGTTTGCCTAATGAATGGTTTGATTCAAATATTATTAATGTTATGGATTTATTGAATGAAAATGAAAGCTTATTTCTACACCATGAATCAAAGTATGAAATGGACATCTTAAAGAATAGACATAAAGGAATTGAATATCAATCATTGTCTAATCAATTTGAAAACTTGAAACTCCACCATAGGATTATTAATGAAACTAAATCAAATTGGTATGGTGAGAGGGGAAAGTGGAAGTTTGTTTCTTTGTTTGGTTTGATCTTGTTTTTGTTGGATTCCTACAAAACTTGGTATGCGTATCACGTCATATGTCTTTTAAAGAATTCTAATCAGGTTTGGGATCCGGGAAAATGATAATCCAAAATTTTGCACCATCTTGTATTATATTGTACATTTGTATATACTTTTGGTTTTCATGTTTTGGTTTTGGATTGGATCTCATTTTGGTTTTAAGTTTTGTGTGTTGGTCCTTTGGACACTTTTGGTTTGTCTTGAAAAAAAAAAAAAGAAAAAAAGAAAAGCGAGATGTCAACTTATGTCCTTATGAATGTTGACTAAGACTAAGAGAATATGAAACATCGGAATTGTATTGCAGAAAGCTCCACGAGTATCGCAAACACATTAAAGAATATCGTTTGGAACTTGTGATGCATGAAGTTGTCGGATTTACAAATTATGGTAAAGTAGGTGGTATACTCCATCAGCATTTCAAAAAGAGCAATGCATTCATCCATATCTCATGTTACATTTGACATTGCATATACATTTCATCTCGGTTGCATCTACATTTCAAATACAATCATTGAAAAGGTGTCGAATCCTCTTAGGGTTATTACATAACATATATTAAAAGGATCCTAAGGTTGGGAACTGATGCCCGAACTATCTTGAACCAAGCACGTTCTACACATATTAAAGAGGATCTTGAGCAAAATGGTCAAAACCATACTTGGAAGAAAAGGTGAGGCGAAAGGAGTATTTCGTGTCTATCCTATCATGCAACATAATCCTTAAAATAGTGGTTTTTACCACTCCTATAGTGCTTAAAGCCTAAAATCAGAGTAGTAAGGATAGGGTTAAATCCCCATCGAACTTAGGTTGAGGATCCAATTCCCCAAAGCTCTGATTTGATCTTCATGGAGTAGTAAGGATAGGGTCTAATTCTCATCTCGCTTAGGTTGAGAATATGATTCCCCAAAGCTTCTATTTTGCCTCCATCACGCTTTAAGAAATTAAAAGCGTGATCTACACTCAAGAACTTGAAGTTCCAAAGCAAATATTTTTCATCCTACTTTTATTGCATCATTGATATTGGATTGGAAGGATCGTACTACATGTCCCTTGCAAGGATGGGTAGTCATCCCCAAGGTTCAAGAAATCAAAAGTAAAGTCAAATCCTGGATTATGGGGTTGATCTCCACCGGGGCTATAGACGCCTGATTGGAAGTGGAGTATGCTCATGCGTGGCAACATGTCTTGTCTAAAAGCAAGACCACTGGCTGCTCAAACGGATAGGCTAGCCTGACAGTTTTATCCATAACAGGTTAAATCATTTTGTTCAAGATGAGGTAATGAACTCCAGATCCGAGTAGTAAGGATAGGGTTAAATTCCCATCTCGCTTAGGTTGGGAATCCTATTCCCCAAAGCTCTGATTTCACTTACACTTGCACATGGGTTCAAAATGGTAGTGACACATAACCAACTTTGGGATCTAGTAAATTAATTAAGTATACTCATATTTGGTCCTAAGAGGATTTGACAGTTTTAATATGTTTGTTCATGGTACTAGAAAGTTGGAGCCTTTGCAAAGCTTGTTATATCTCTAGCATCTTCACCATACGTTAAATCCTATAGGAATCATCCATAACTTCTCATACGCATGAATCATAAGTGAAAATGACAATGGAAAGTTGAACGAGTTTCAAATGATAGGGAATGAAGCACATTGCACACATCGAGCTGATGCTTAATAATTCTAATGCTTCATGTATTTCTCGTCTAGTTTCATTCTTGGGATATTTGCTGACGCTTGTGCATGTGTTTTGAAGGTGTTCAGGTTGAGTTCTCATCGAAATGCTCAGGAGCATTTCCCAGCAGAGTCGCCATTTGTTGTGGCTGCTCCACAACGTACCCCAAAATTGGGGACCCACCTTTTTGCATATTTTCCAAGAAGACCGAAGTGGCCCATATGCTAAAGATCAAAGAAAAAGCAAAACACCGCAAGGAAAAAAGTGTCGCGATATCGCGACATGTTGCATTTTCGCGGTTCAAAGCAAAGAGAAAAAGCAAGGAGGAAAAAGTGTCGCGATATCGCGACATGTTGCATTTTCGTGACCAAATGAGAAGAGAAAGAACAAGAAAGAAAAAGTGTCGCGATATCGCGACATGTTGCATTTTCGCGGCCAAAAGAGAAGAGAAAGAACAAGAAAGAAAAAGTGTCGCGATATCGCGACATGTTGCATTTTCATGGCAAAAGAGAAGAGAAAGAACAAGGAAGAAAAAGTGTCGCGATATCGCGACATGTTGCATTTTTGCGGCCAAAGAGAAGAGAAAGAGCAAGGAAGAAAAAGTGTCGCGATATCGCGACATGTTGCATTTTCACGGCCAAAAGAGAAGAGAAAGAACAAGAAAGAAAAAGTGTCGCGATATCGCGACATGTTGCATTTTCGCGGCCAAAAGAGAAGAGAAAGAACAAAAAGAAAAAGTGTCACGATATCGCGACATGTTGCATTTTCACGGTCCAAAGCAAAGGAAAAAGTGTCGCGATATCACGACATGTTGCATTTTCATGGTCCAAAGAAAAGGAAAAAGTGTCACGATATCGCGACATGTTGCATTTTCGCGGTCCAAAGCAAAGGAAAAAGTGTCGCGATATCGCGACATGTTGCATTTTCGTGACTCAAAAAGGGCAGGCGAGCGAGAGAAACAAAAGTGTCACGATATCGCGACATGTTGCATTTTGTGACTCAAAAAGGGTAGGCCAGCAGAGAGACAAGAGTGTCGCGATTTCGCGACATGTCCGATTTTTGCCAAGGGAACAGAGTAGTGGACAGTGCGTCCGATATTAGTGATGAACACCAGGATAGTGAAACCAGGCTGCATAATGACGTGGACCTATAAGGAATAAATCGAAGATTGAATAAGGTAATTTGTCACATAAGGACAAAATCCAATGAATAAGACAAAACGTTACATAAGGAATCTTTAATGATTTGAAATCATTTAAGATGGTCGTTACACATGGAAGGAAGCGGACGCATGCCCATGTGGAGAAAAGGAAACATTTTTTTTTAAATCAAACGAAAAGTGAAGAAAACCAAACAGAGGAAGCCAAACCATGGGAATGAAATGAAGGGCCACAAAATAGAAATGAAAAGCCTTTTTGGAAACCAAAACACATGCATGCACAAGGGAAGGTGAAACGAACAACCATTGGAAAATGAAACGAAAAGCTTCCTAAAAATTTTAAATACGCCAGGCAAGGATGTTTTGAGGGGTTGGAAACTACTGCGAGCAGAGTTGCAGATTTGAAGGCAAGAGGGCCATTCTGGACCTGTTTGAGTCATTTTCTTCCATGGACTGGTTTGGGAAAACCAAAAATTTTTGTTATTGTAAAATGACAAATTTTGAATACAGAAAATTTCAGAAAGTTGCATCTTATGGACAAGAAAGGAGGAGTCATTTTCTGCATGCAAGATTAAATGTCTATTTTTCCCCTTTTCAGATTTTAGGCTTGTAAATGGAGTTTATGCAAGTTTCTTGATTGCTTCATGCGAATGTTTAAATCTGAAAATCTCATTTAAAACCCTAGGAGCCAGCACTTAGCTTATCCGGATTGTGCTTGTTTTGCAAGTCCAATAGGTTAGGTTGCATGCATGAAAACCTCACATCTTCGGTTTTGTCGAAATAGGATAGCATCATATTGAATGCATTTTATTTTCATTTTCTGCATTTCAATTTTCATTTTTTTGCATTTTATTTTTCCAAAAATTTTAACTTTTCTTTTAATTTTCAGGCATTAAAATAAACATTAAAAAAATTTCAAAATCCAAAAATAATTTCACCATTGCGTAGGTTATACTTCAGACTTCCAATACGCACTTTGAAATTTCATTTTCGGAGTTGTCTAGTGGTTTAAAGATTCACCGAAGTTGCTGTTTTAGTACAGATTTAAAAAAAATCCGAAAATAGAAAATTTCCATTTTGGACCGAATTTCATTTTTTTCAGTTTCATGTTTCATTCATGAGCCTATGATGACATTCCCTTCATGAAAATTTCAATTTCATTGAAGGAGTTATGTTTTATGGCATTTCACAAATTTCCATTTTTTGAGCCTAAAATTACCCTCTCTTCATAAAAAATTCTAATTTTACGAAAGAGGGGTAATTTGAGTATTACATTGAAGGTCATTTCTTCAAAGCACTTAATTGTTCATCTTAATGAAAATTTGATTTCATTTAAGAGGGATAAGTTAAAGTGACATTTAAAGTCCTTAATTTAAGGCCATAAATTATTGCCTCTTTGTGAAAACCTATTTCACCAAAGAGGGGTGGTTTATCGATCACATTGAAAGCTATCTTCATCTTCATGATAAGAAGCCATATTTGGACTTAATAAAGAAGATAAAATCTATTTTAAAACCCTCAAGATAAAAGGAATTAAGGCACTACATCGTAGTCATATGAGGGCCAACTCACATTTGCTTTATTTTGGTTCAATGAACAATCACTAAAGTTTCATGGTAAAATAAACCAACATTGCCCCTTGTTTACATTTACTTGCAATCACTAAGGTGTTCCAAGCATTTAAAATTGAATATCTTTATTTGAGATTACTAATACACATATGCAAATGCTAATATAGCGGAGACCTTGGAGAAGTTGTTTGTTTAACTTCTTTGCAAGAGGGGATTTGGAACCCAAATCCTAAGGAAGAGTGTACTTTCAAAATTGGGTGAAAATACCACTCAACAAGACCTATTGGTCCATTACAAATAGTATGAGAGACATGCTCTTGAACATGCGATTTAACTTCTAAGTGGTTATTTTTTTTGGACTTAAAGCCTAAGATCATTTTTGCTTGGGTCAAGTTTTTTTTTCCAAATGCTCTAGAAGACTCCAATGGTAATTGTTAGAGTACTTAAAAATTATCAAAATTCCAAAAATGAATAATGCCCAATTGCAAGTATTGGTGGAGTCATTACAAAAGGATGTAAAACAAAATATAGAATAAGTGGAAAAAGTGGATGAAATATTTAACAAAATAGAGGAATGCATTAAAGATATTCAAGTCAACATCTAGGCATTGAACACTAATCACAAATCCTTGAGGAGTGTTAAACTCTCCAATTACACAAACATTAATACCAAATCCTAACCAAATGCCAGAAAGCATCAATATTCATACTCTACAACAATCGAATCAAAATTATAGTAGATCATTCAAAACAAATGTTCAAATAGATATGCCAAGGTTTAGTGGTGAAAATATACATGAATTTATTGAGTGGGGCATAAGCATTAAAAATTACCTTGAATTAAATCATGTCAATAATAACGAGGATGCTATTCAAGTAGCATATTTTCATTTCAAAGGAAAAACATGAAAGTCGTATACTTGGTGTTATAAAAAAACACAGGGGATTACACGAACATGGAAATGATTCCTCATGTATCATAATAATTTTTTTGAACCACCAAATACTGATTATTTCAATTAGTTAATGTGAATAATACAACGAAGATCAGTGGATGAATACACCTCTAAATTTGAATCATTGGCAACATTAGTATCTAACATAACATACATTTAATTAGTTCAATATTATGTGGGGGGATTGAAGCTTGATATAAATATGAACTTCAATTTAAGGATTATTTGACCTTACCTCTAGCTATCAGGTTAGCTAAAATATATATATATATTCAAAACAAATCCTAACAAATGGTTTAAAGCTGGTAAGGATGTAAGAAATAAAAACATGACATAATCACTAAGATATAAACCTCCACATAAAATAAACTCTAATTACAAGGAATAAAAATCAAACAAAGGAAAGAAATATCCCCCTAAACAATCAAACTTTATATATACAAAGAAACCTTATAACTGTGAAGGAAGGAATCTTGAAGAGAAAATATAGGATGCCAGCAATATTAGTAGTGAAGATGTATCTAAGGTAGAAAGAGAACCTCCACCAAAACTAAATGAACCTATATTAGCCATAGCTCTGCTAATAAGAATCCAATACCCACAAACCTTCAAAATACAAGGATATATAAAAAACCACCAAGTTATGGTCTTAATTGACTTAGGTAGTACACAATTTTATTGATTTAGCCATTGCTAAGAGACTCAATTTATTTTTCTATCCAACAAAAGGATTCAATGTGGCAATTCCTAGAGGTAATCACCCAAGTTAGAAAAATGTCACAAAGTGGATTTAAATATGAATGATTATAAATACAAAAATAGCTTTTATGCTATGCCATTGGGGGAATTGGATGTAGTACTTGGAGCATAATGGTTAACTCCCCTAGGATTTTTAAATGTATCCTTGAAAAATAAATTTTTAAATTCAAATGGAAAGGCAAAAAGTACACCTTAAAAGGATTTCATACTCCTCCACCCTAGTTAGTGTCTTCATATAAAATGGAAAATATGATTTAAAAAGGAGCATCTATAGTGATTGCTTGATGTTTCGTCATTGATCCTATTCCCATAGATGATGTATGAGATACTAAAATAAATAAAATTATCAACAAATATTATTTGGTATTCTAAGATCTACCCTTATGAATTCCCCTCAAATGAGATAATGAGCATGTTATTGAAATCAATCTAGATGTACCTCCAAGAAATATCAAACCGTATCGTTATCCACACCACCATAAAATTGAAATTGAACAGTGTTATCACACCTAGTAAGAGCCCATATTTAGCATTGGTCATACTTGTTCAAAAGAAGGATGGATCTTATCACCTATGTATTGAATTTTTAGGCTTAAATAAAATCACAATCAATAATCGATTTTCTATTCCATTTATTGATGAAATGCCAAATGAACTCCTTGGCATTAAATAATTTACTAAATTGGACTTAAGTTCAAGATAACACCAAATATAAAATTTAGATACTCGTACATGATGCTTACATACTAGAGACATCATCGAATACCTTATTAAGTGGAAAGGTCTTTCTTAGGAAGAAGCTTCATGGGAGTCCCACTCTTTTGTTTCTACTCATCCTTCACTTCCTATGCTTTGAGGATAAAGTATTCTTAGCCAGGAGGATATGTAGTGAACCTAACTACTACCTTATTATATCCTCTAAAATTATATTTTAATATTATTTCATATAATTTATCCAAAAGAACTATTGGTTATGTAATTTTATAATATAACTCTTGGATAAGATATATATCTCCTTCATGGAGAGGGAATCCACATCATTCTTATTCATATATATCTTTTACATATTAAATATTTTATAGATTTTATACAATAGACCTATTGGTCCATTACATTTATCAATATGATTGGATGGAATACTCATATATATATATATATATATATATATATATATATATATATATATATATATATTTTTTCAATATGTTTATAAGTAATGGGGCTCAAACCTAATATGACCCATGTGTAAGCAAGAGGGTAGACAAGTGCGCCATGCACACCGATTGAGACCAAAGGAGAGTACAACATATTTGAATACACCTTGAGTTATTATACCTTGTAGCCAAAAGGAAATATTTATGCCATCTTTAACTTGGGATCTTCCCCACAAGTAAGCTATCCAACCACTATGCAACATAATTAGTTGGGCCAAAGAACTAATATCCTTTGTATGGTGTATATAACATCAATTAGAATAAAAACAAGGGCTCCTTAAAAAGCTAATGGGGGATCAAAATATTAACTTAAGCACTACAAGGATACAGTCCAACCACTATGCCATGGATATAAATGTGACTAAGAGAGGGAAGCCTATTGATGTTCCTTGTAAACAATGTCTAGGCACTTAAGAATTTGTTTTTGGGATTCCAACTAGAAACATTATAGCTATAAAAATCTATCCTTATTATTGTACCATTCCATTCTAATGTAAGAAAGAGCAAGAAACTTCCCTAAAAAAAATACTATAGCAACCATACTGGAGTCAAACACATGTCCTCCTAGATATAAGTATACGAGTTTAATGCCATGTTAACCAAATTGACTTGTTCAAGTTTATGGTAGATTTTGTTGATGTGTAATGGTAAAGTCACATGACTGGTGCATGAACCATATGTTTATTTTTAGCACCAAAAACATAGTGGAAAATAAAATTCAAATTTTAATTCTTTCAAAAGATAAAAATATGAATAACTTGATATGGTGACCTTTGATCACTTTGCAAAATTCTCCTCCATTAATGAGTGATGTATTTTTAGACCTTGCTCTAATACCATGTTTGAAGTCAAAATATTTTCTAGAAATATTTCAAATCATGCATTCACCACAATCATATGTAGGAAAGCAGAAGAAGCAGTTAAAAGATAACAATGGTAAAATAAAATAAAAGATAAAGGGAGATGATAAGAAGTATAAGGTGGGTTCTCATGGGCACCCCAATATCATAAATTTTCTAGCTTTTTATACTAAATACTTAATGAAAAGCAACCACAAGATCTAGAATAAGCATGTTATATCAAATATAAGATAATTGTAATATTTAAAGCATATAAAAATCATGAAAGACTTTTGCAATAACTCAAAAAACACAAAATCTCACAAAAATAGTATTTTTCTATAGAATGGAGATCTTAAACTCTCCATACTTCATACATGCTCTAAATTGTATCTCTACCTTACTTCTCCTCTATATTGTGTGTATGTGTATGTTTCACACTTACATATATGCCTATTTATATAATGAGAAGTGACTCTTCATATGGAGTACTGTTGTCCTTCTATTTTCCTATGACTCTTCACTTTATTATTCAATGGAATCATGTGCACATGGACTAACATGCACCTTTACATCATTAAATACTTTGCACATTCTAACGATACTTGTGCATTTATTACATTGCATAAAGTAAATACTCAAACCCTAATCTAAGGCACATTCCTAATCTAAAGATGTACCCAATGTGGTACATTAGCATGTACCAAATAATATAATATATTACAACACCCCCTTGTATTACATTATTTGGTTATTGAAGACTTTAGTCTTCAATATGGATCTTCATCTTTCATATGTCCTTCAACTTGATCAGGTTCTTGTTCTTCTTATTTAATATGAATATGGCCAAGTAGTCCAAAGTGTTGTCCTCTCATCTTTCTCATTCTAAATATTTGATTTCCCTGTTGACTTTTATGATAAATAGATTTTTCATTTCCTGCAATTTGTTCCTCAAAAAATCCATTAGTGTTGTTTTGAACTACAATGTCTTGTGAAATCCCAATTGGATCTAGAGCATATATATCATTGTGAATTGATCCTGTAGCTTCTATCTCATTTTAATTTATAATGAGACACTTATTGACTCCATTTATATATCTAAAATTAATCATCTTTTTGCTCTCTACCAATTTGGCTACTGAAATAAGATTTGATGTTAATATAGGAACATGCATTACTTCATGTAATAAAATATTTGGAAATGATGTACTAGGTGTTACGCATCCATATCCATATATAAGAAAGGTTTTGACATCTGTAATTTTCAATCTAATACTTTTAGTGACTTCAAGGCAATCAAACCATTGTAAATTTCTTGTCATGTGATGACTTGCACCAAAATCAATAAACCAAATATCTTTTCCATTTTGACTTGTAGAATTATTTGTGCTTGAAGTAATTTTACATTTTTGATATGGAATATTGTATGAGTTTTGATCTTGAATCCTTTCATAGTATACCTTGTGATGATATGTTCCTCTTGCTAATTTATCCATTATCTTCAAGAAAATAGTTTTATTGTTGTACCCCTTATGTCTCCCTAGTGTTTTAGATCTATTGGCCAACTTGGAATTTGAGTATGGGATCAAATTTGATATAATATTTTCAATTCTCAAATTGTAGAATACCTTGTATCTCCCAAGTGTTTTGAATATAATATGTCTTTGATAAAATACTTAGCTTTATAAATTTTCCTTTAAGTTGAATTCCTTTGTCTCCCTGTGAGGTGAAAATACGACACTAAAGAATATATTAGATTAATAACTCAAAAAGAATAAATAAATTGCACAAAGATGATATTTTTATGGAACAAGTAGGGGGGAGCTGAAAAAATCCTTTGTTAGAATAGATCTATCCCACAGAGTTATTTGATACAAAGTTACATCTGTTAGGGTTCTCTGAAATCCTAGCTACAAAGAATGTAGTGTCTTCGTTGTATTTTTCCTCCAACAGGATGAATGGGCTTCTTGATATCCATAATAGGGCCACTGCAACTTCAAAAACTATTCAAATATTCTTGATTAGTGTTACCTGATCCTGCACACAAATAAAACCAGAGCAATTAGTGACAAAAATGAGGGTTCCACTGTGTGAACCCTTAGAACTATAAGCTAAAAACCCTAGATCTAGTTAAGCAAAACATACAGAATTCAAAGAAACACTAAGTAAATGTACAAAATAAGTTACCTTGCTATAGTGGATGATATATTTTGTCACTTCGTTGCATATTGATGGATGAATCTATTGCAGCCTGGTGATGCGACTGTGCCCTAGATCACGTCCAAATATAAGGTTATTTTGTGATCTATGTTACTCCAATAATTCTAAAATTTTATGGGGATATTCTAGAGCTCACTAGGAACCTACCCTCAATATTTCGGCTCAATACAACTCCAGATGAGTTATATATGACCAAAAAATTCAAAGGGTATGCAGGAATAACAATAGGACATTTTTGGAGGGAAATAAAAAAAGACCTAGGAGACTTAGCCGATGTTGAACCATAAAAATGGCATTTATTTATAATCCAACCTAGGGCACACTTAGAGTTTCAATGACACTAATTGTGTGGCTGATATTAAAGCACATCCAAGGGTGGATAATAAATTTAGGGTGTGTTATGGATTAAGGATGAACAGATGAGATTAGATCGGATCAGACGGTTGAGGTTAATTTGGATTATAAATATATATTTTATAGTATAAAATATTATATTTAAATACAAATAATATAAAATAAATATAAATAAGTCAAATAGGGATAAAAAAATGGTGGGAAAGGGCTAAAGTGGGCCATTGGATGGCGAGAAAGGCATGGAATGACCAATTGAATGGCGGGAAATGGGGATGGTGGACAAGTGGGTGGTAGAATGACTAGGATGAAGGAAAAGTGGCTAAGATTTGGTGTCTACATATGCCCTTTTTTATACCATGTCGTGTGAAACACAATATGGTGCAAAAACACGAGACACCTGGTTGGGCTTTGGGTGCAGAAGCAACTTCTCTTTCCTATTGGAATGCGGAATGAACTTGAAGACAAAAATCATAAAGAATTTTGGAGTTGTTGCATAGCTTACCCCCTCAATTGGCGAATGAGATTACGGATGAATCTCATGAACCAATTGAAAAGAATTTATGGAAGAAATGTTGTGCAAATAATGGAATGGGAATGATGGAATGTGTGTCTGTTTTTGCCCCAACAGATGAAGGGTTGTGGGAGAAAATGGTGATGATGATTGTGTCTATTTTTTTTTGCCCCAACAGATGAAGGGTTTTGTGCTGAATGTCATGATCATGTAATATGTATCCCATCATGGGAAAATCATAATCAAATTTTGGTTATCCCAGATTTGGGGTGATTCTATGATTTGGAATAAATTTTACCGTATGGCATCATTGATATGCAATATGAAGATGCAGAAGAAAATAAAGAAGTCATCATCGGAGGGCCTGCTAGTGACTGTAGGATAATTCCTCTCAAATGGAACCAATAATACTATCTAGTGCCTATCTCTGTGATGATTGTAAAGGAGATTAGGAATGATGTGATTTGATTTTTGTCCATGTTTTAAGCCCCATGAACTAGGCCATCAATGATAGCTTTTTAGCAAGATTTATCTTTGTCAAAGGTTTCACTTGAAATATGAGGAACCAAATTTGATTGTGCTTTTCAAACTAGGATATAAGGAATGATGATGATGACCAAGTGTTCTTATGGTAATTCATTCATCTTACCGAGTTGCCTGGATGCAAATCACTGCAATTGCCAAGTTTATAGAACAAACCATTATATACAAGATTCACTTGAAATTCAACACTTGAACTTGGAAAATATTGAATATAAATGTAATTGTTTATGGATTTTATGGTGACATGGAGACGTGATGATGAGAAATGTATTGATGGATGCAATGTGGAGTGATTTTGTGAAGGTAAGCTACCTTTTTGGATATATGGATTCAAGTGATTGAGTCTATTTTTGCCCCAATAGATGAAAGGGGTTTTTGACATGGAAAATTGCAATGTAATGATTGTGTTTGTTCTTTGCCCTAACAGATGAAGGGGTTTTTGATGATGTAAGTATCCTTATGGTGATCTATCCATCCTACCAGATTGCATGGATAACCAGTCACTGCAATTGCTAGGTGACTAGGATAAATCACTAAATACAAGGTTCACTTGTACTTGTATCTTTTCTTTGTCCTAACAGATGAAGGAGTTTTTAAAATGGAAAAATGTGATGTGTGTGTTTTTTCTTTGCCCCAATAGATGAAGGGGTTTTTGGAAAAAAATGAAAAATTTCATGTTTTTAGCCGACGGGTAAGGCTAGGGAACTCCGTGTTTTTAGCCGATGGGTAAGGCTAGGGAACTCCATGTTTTTAGCCGATGGGTAAGGCTAGGAAACTCTGTGTTTTTAGCTGACGGGTAAGGCTGGGGAACTTTGTTTTTTTAGCTGATGGGTAAGGCTAGGAAACTCCATGTTTTTAGCTAATGGGTAAGGCAAGGAAACTTCGTGTTTTTAGTTGATGGGTAAGGCTGGGAAACTCCATGTTTTTAGCTAGCGGGTAATGCTAGGAAACTCCATATTTTTAATCGATAGGTAATGCTAGAAAACTCTGTGTTTTTGGCCGACGGGTAAGGCAAGGAAACTTCATGTTTTTAGCTAACGGGTAAGGCTAGGAAACTTTGTATTTTTAGCCAACGGGTAAGGCTAGGAAACTTTATGTTTTTAGCCGATGGGTAAGGCTAGGAAACTTTGTGTTTTTAGTCGATGGGTAAGGCTAGGAAACTTCATGTCTTTGGCTAATGGGTAAGGCAAGGAAACTTTGTGTTTTAAGCTGATGGGTAAGGCTAGGAGACTCCGTGTTTTTAGCAGACGGGTAAGGCTGGGAAACTCCGTATTTTTAGCTGATGGGTAAGGTTAGGAAACTTTGTGGTTTTAGCTGACGGGTAAGGCTAGGAAATTTAGTGAATGTGGAGATGTAATTGATGCATTCTATTTTTACCCCAATAGAAAAGGGAATTTTGGTAAGGTGTGATGCAATGAAATGGTTCTATTTTTGCCCTAACAGAAAAGGGATTTTTGCAAATGTGGATGGTGTGAATGCAAGGCAAAGGGTGCAACCTTTGAAAAAAGGACATAACCTTTTAAACCTGATTGACTTGTTGATGATGTGATGTGATTGAATGATTGAATTGTTTGTTGAATTGGTGGAGAAGGTGTGATACCCAAAATTATGATGTTTTCTTGGGAGAAAGGTGTGAAACCTTGAACACCCCCAAGTTGTGATGATGTTTGCTCTTTCTAGCGATATTTGCATACACGAGTTATATATATATATATATATATATATATATATATACATACATGGATTTTACTTTTGTGTTATGCCTATGTGGATGTTTTTGTGTGAATGCATGTGTATATGGATGATTAATGCAATGATATGTTATTAATGTAAAGTGAAATGTATGGATGATTAATACAATGTAGAGTGCTAATGATCATTTATGGTTTAGATCTTTGCTTGAACATGTTTAGCATTGTTGTTTAATTAGGGGTACCAAAATTGGTGGCATATGGGATGAATGACATATGAAATGACATGGACATTGACATGGAAGAAGATATGGATGTTGATATGGAAGACTACCTATTTTGCAGAGACTCAAACATCCTAGTGGCATCAAACAAACCCACTAAAACTGCCTAATCCTCCTAGGACCAAATGTGTGTGCAGTGAATTCATTTACCAAATCAAGAGCAAGGTAATGACCCAAGACAGTCAAGAACCAGTGTGTGTGCAAGTGAGTTCATTAACTCATATTGAGTAAATTGGGTAAACCTATTATGGTTGAAACCAAGAGGCTAGCTTGTCCGTATGAGCGGTCAGAGGTCTCTTTTAACAAAGATATGTTTCCACGCGTGAGCGTACTCCACTACTAGTCAAGCGTTTATAGCTTCGGTGGAGGCTAAATCCATAGTCCATGATTTTGTTTTTGATTTATTGAATTTTGGGGATGACTACCTAACCGCCTGACTAGAAATGTAGTACGATCCTTACAACCCAATGATCAGTGGTGTGTGATGTAAAAGGTTTAGAGCTTTGGGTAATTGGATTCTCAACCTAAGTGTGATGAGAATTATACCCTATCCTTACTACTATATATTTTTAAATTTGAAGCAACTATGATAGTGGTGCAAACCATTGTTCTTATGGACTATGTTGCATGATAGGACTAGCGAGGATGATCCTTTTCGCTCAAGGTTCTTACCAAGGATGGTGTTATCCCTCTTTGACACAAGATGTTTTTAAGATGTGAAATTGTGGTTGGTTCAAGAATTCTTTTGGAATCAATTCCATAACTCAAGATTTTCTTAGTGTAATATGTGCAATGGTCCTAGGAAGAACACGACATGTATTATGAAGTTTGCTTAAAACACTAGGGGTTGCTGAGTGACTGAAAACACCTAGAAATTTGTGAATATGGCTTGTATGTAAGGAAATTTGGCTTTGTGAAATTGTGAGGACGACATTGTGAAGGTGCCCCTGATTAAGGCAACATGATATTTGTTTGAAAAACTAAGATCTTGAATAAATGATCCCTATATGAAATATGGAATGTGGATGTTAATGCAATGTATGAAATGCAATTGAAATGTGGAATGCAATATGTGATGCGGGTGAATACATTGTTTTGAATGAAATGTAAATGCAAGTGAAATGCAATGTTATGAATGAAATGTATGCAAATGTTTTTTTTTTGTATTAGCCATGTATACATATACATATATAGTAATCACAGTAAGCATGGAATGCTTTCAAGTGTATGATGTTCATTGGATCGGGTTTTTCTACTCCCCCTAGCCTGGTAAGCTTATGACCAAAGGGATTAGGACCTTTGGGGCTTTTTAAAAATTGATATGTGAACAAAGGGATTAGGACCTTTGGGGTTTTTTGAAAATTAAAATGTGACCAAAAGGATTAGTAACCTTTGGGGCTTTTTGAAATTGAAATGTGACCAAAGGGACTAAGTACCTTTGGGGCTTTCTGAAGTTGAGATGTTACCAAAGGGATTATGACCTTTGGGGATTTTTGAAAATTGAAATGTGACCAAAGGGATTAGGACCTTTGGGGATTTTTGAAAATTGAAATGTGACCAAAGGTATTAGGACCTTTGGGACTTTTTGAAATTGAGATGTGACCAAAGGGATTAGGAACTTTGGGGCTTTTTAAAAATTGATATGTGACCAAAGGGATTAGGACCTTTGGGGCTTTTTGAAAATTGAAATGTGACCAAAGGGATTAGGAACCTTTGGGGATTTTTGAAATTGAAATGTGACCAAAGGGATTAAGTACCTTTGGGGATTTTTGAAATTGAGATGTGACCAAAGGGATTAGGACCTTTGGGGATTTTTGAAAATTGAAATGTGACCAAAGGGATTAGGATCTTTGGGGATTTTTGAAAATTGAAATGTGACCCAAGGGATTAGGACCTTTGGGATTTTTTGAAATTGAAATGCGACCAAAGGGATTAGGAGCTTTGGGGCTTTTTGTTTCAGATAATGAAATGATTATGGATGAAAGTGAATGTGATTGTCATGAACTGATTGTGAAACTGTAATGAATGATGGAGTAATTATAAAAATGTAAGTGATGAGTTCTGGTTTTACCTCAATAGAAAGAAAGAATGTTGCAGAGCCATATTAATGGTGGAATGGATGAGATGAAGCCATGCGAATGATTGAATGGCTAAGATAAAGCCATGTTAATGATACAATGGCTAATATGAAGCCATGTTAATGATGAAATGGTTGAGATGAAGCCATGTTAATGTGAAATGGCTAAGATTAAGCCATGTTAATTATGGAATGGCTGAGATGAAGTCATGTTAATGGTTGAATGGTTGTTGTGAAGCCATGTTAATGATGAATGGCTGAGATGAAGCCATGTTAATGGTGGAATGACTGAGATGAAGCTATGTTAATGGTTGAATGGTTGTGATGAAGCCATGTTAATGATGAATGGCTGGGATGAAGCCATGTTAATGTGGAATAGCTAAGATGAAGCCATGTTAATGGTGGAATGGCTTTTGTGAAGCCATGTTAATTATGTAATGGCTAAGATGAAGCCATGTTAATGGTTGAATGGCTATGATGAAGCCATGTTAATGGTGGAATGGCTGTGATGAAGCCATGTTAATGGTGGAATGGATGAGATGAAGCCATGTTAACGATGAATGGCTAATATGAAGCCATGTTAATGGTGAAATGGTTGAGATGAAGCCATTTTAATGGTGGAATGGTTGAGATAAAGCCATGTTAATGTGGAATGGATAATATGAAGCCATGTTAATTATGGAATGGATAAGATGAAGCCATGTGAATGATGGAATGACTAATATGAATCCATGTTAATGATGGAATGGCTGAGATGAAGCCATGTTAATATGGAATGGCTAATATGAAGCCATGTTAATGATGACATGGTTGAGATAAAGTTATGTTAATGGTTGAATGGCCATGTTAATGATGGAATGGCTGAGATGAATCCATGTTAATGATGGAATGACTGAGATGAAGCCATGTTAATATGGAATGGCTAAGATGAAGCCATGTTAATGATAGAATGGTTGAGATAAATTTATGTTAATGGTTGAATGGCCATGTTAATGATGGAATGGCTGAGATGAAGCCATGTTAATTATGGAATGGCTAAGATGAAGCCATGTGAATGATGGAATGGATAAGATGAATCCATGTTAATTATGGAATAGCTACTATGAAGCCATGTTAATGTGGAATGACTAAGATGAAGCCATGTTAATGATGGAATGACTGAGATGAAGCCATGTTAATGGTTGAATGGTCATGTTAATGATGAAATGGTTGAGATGAATGCCTTTTAATATGGAATGGCTAATATGAAGCCATGTTAATGATGGAATGACTAAGATGAAGCCATGTGATGATGGAATGGCTAAGATGAAGCCATGTTAATGATAGAATGGCTGATATGAAGCCATGTTAATGTGGAATGACTAATATGAAGTCATGTTAATGATGGAATGGCTGAGATGAAGCCATGTTAATGGTTGAATGGCCATGTTAATGATAGAATTGTTGAGCAAGGTGCAGCAACAGTATTGTCATTGTTGTCAACACAGTCAGATAGATCTGTTGATGCAGTGGATAGGAAGTTCAAAAGCTATTTAGATGTAGAAGACAGGAGTTCAAAGGTTATTCAGAGTATGTACAGTGATTTTCCAAGAAGACCGAAGTGGCCCATATGCAGAAAATCAAAGAAAAATACAAGTAAAAAAAGTGTCGCGATATCGGGACATATACAGCAGGCAAGAAAAACTATCATGATTTCATGACATGTTGGAAGAGAGAAAAAGCAGGAAAAATTGTCGCGATTTCATGACATGTTGGAAGAGAGAAAAAGCAGGAAAAACTGTCACGATTTCGCGATATGTTGGAAGAGAAAAAGGCAAGTGGAAAAACTGTCACGATATTACAACATGTTGGAAGAGAAAAAGGCAAGAGGAAAAACTATCATGATTTCGCGACATGTTGGAAGAGAAAAAGGCAAGTGGAAAAACTGTCGCGATTTCACGACATGTGGGAAGAGAAAAAGGCAAGTGGAAAAAATTGTCGCAATTTTGTGATATGTTGGAAGAGAAAGAGAAAGCAAGAAAAGTGTCATGATTTCGTGACAAGTTCGAAGAAAGAGAACAAGCAAGAAAAAGTGTCACAATTTCGCGACAAGTTCGAAGAAAGAGAACAAGTAAGAAAAGTGTCACAATTTCGTGACATGTCGCATTCTCGCAACTAAAATAGGAGAGAGAAAGTAAGTTGGAAAAGTGTCACGATTTCGCAACATGTTGCATTTTCGGGACGAAAATAGGAGATAGAAAGTAAGTTTGAAAAGTGTCGCGATATCGTGACATGTCATATTTTTGAGACTAAAATAGGAGAGAGAAAGTAAGTTTTGAAAAGTGTCATGATATCGCGACATGTCATATTTTCGTGACAACAGGAAGAGAGGAAGCGTACGGAAGCAGAACTGTCACGATTTTGTGATAAAAGTAGAGAAGAAGACTTCGAAGGCAGAAGTGTCGCGATTTCACGACAAAAGCAAAGAAGCTAAGTACGGAAGTAGAGTGTCACGATTTCGTGACAAAAGCTAAGTTGAAAACTATGGAGGCAGAAGTGTCACAATATCACGACAATAGAAAAGTCGAAGTCTATGGAAGTAGAAGTGTCATAATATCGTGACAAAAGCAAAGACGAAGTATACGGAGGCAAAAATGTCACGATATTGTGACAAAATAAAAGATGAATTCTGAGGAGGCAAAAATGTCATGATATCGTGACAAAAGAACAGAGAAAGTGTATGGAGGCAAAAGTGTCGTGATATCACGACATGTTGCATTTTTGCAGACCAAAGCAAAGAGAAAGAGGAGAGAGAAAAAGTGTCGTGATATCGCAACATGTATTTTTGCGGGCCAAAGCAAAGAGAAAGAGGAGAAAGAAAAAAGTGTCGCGATATCACGACATGTGTTTTCGTGACAACAACAACAAAAGAAGCTTCAGGGGCAAAAATGTCACGATTTCATGATAGGTCGTATATGCACAAGACAAGAAGAAGAACCTGACTAAAATGAGAAGTATGACAGTGGACCGACATCTCTACAACATTTACAGGGGCATATACAGAGTGAATTCATGCAGCTAAAATATGAAGAGTGAACAAAAGTCAGTGCAGCGGCTATAGGGACTGTTACCGAATGAAATCTTCAAGCGATGGAATTATCGAATATCTTCATGAGTTGAAGTCGACTAAGACCGATGACAGTCGACTAAGATTAGGGTTTACATTTGTTATGCAAGCTGACTAAGATTAGGGTTTTCATCATGAAAATATTATTATAAAAGGAGGGTTGTTTGGAGAATTGTGGAGTGGTTGAATAAGTCATCGAATGCGTGTCGAAGTGTGAAATGTGGTCGTAAGAGTGCAAAAAGCACAGAAGCGACGAGATGATGGCAAAGTGCGCAAAGTGAGTGAAGAGTCGTGTCGAATTGTCCTAAGTGCGTCTATGAGTGCGTAGATAGAGAAAAGTGCGTAGAGAGTGAAAAGGTTAAAATTTGACCAAGTGCGGATATGATTGCATAGATAAAGCAGAAGGCATAGAGAGTGCAAAGGGTGAAGACAAACGCAAAGTGCAGATGTAAGGGTGCAGAGTGTACGAATACAGTGCATAGAGGGTGCGTAGAGAAGCGACTCAAAGAAGATGAAGTGCAACTGTAGATCGTAGAAGATGTGTCTGTTCTGTAAACAGTGAGAGAGATTGGGTAAGCAATATACCAATCAGGGTCATGTAAAAGCAAAGGTATTTTTTTTGTTAAACTTCTAGATTCAAAATTGAAGTCTAGGTTGCAGCTTGGCATTAGGGGTTGGTGCTCCTTCTAGTTGGTGCTGGTAAATCAGGGGTTGGTGCTCCTTTTTGTTGGTGCAGATAAATAAGGGGTTGGTGCTCCTTCTAGTTGGTGCTGGTAAATCAGGGGTTGGTGCTCATTTCTGTTGGTGCAAATAAATAAGGGGTTGGTGCTGGTAAATCAAGGGTTGGTGCTCATTTCTATTGGTGTAGATAAATAAGGGGTTGGTGCTCCTTCTAGTTGGTGCTTGTAAATCAGGGGTTGGTGCTCCTTTCTATTGGTGCAGATAAATTAGGGGTTGGTGCTCCTTTCTATTGGTGCAGATAAATCAGGGGTTGGTGCTCCTTCCAGTTGGTGCTGGTAAATTGATTGTAAATTTGGTGCTTTACAAAGGCTAGATTTGGATGGTAGTCCAAGAAGTCATTCTTGAGGAGTAGTCAAATTGGTGAACCTCATTAAATCTTGTGTTGTGTGATGTTCTCTTATGATAATTGCTTTATATGGTTTTAAGGTTTCATTATTTCAATTTTAAGAGCTGTGAATTTAAGTTTAAAGAACTACACTGATTCACCCCCCCCTCTCAGTGCCATTGTAAGACTAACAATTAGTATCAGAGCCAAGTTATCTTCTAAGGCTAAATCAGTCAGGGTTGATCTTGGATTAGTACGTAATGGGTAAGAAGAATAGATCCTCCTCCAAAAGGGCATCTCAGTCAGTTTCAGTTCCTATGGAAGAGAAAATTGAACCAGAAAATGTTGAAGACTTCTCATCAAACAAAGCACCTTTGTTTGACGAAACTAATTATGCGATCTGGAGAATCAGGATGTAAACATATCTTTGTGCTTTGGGATACGACATCTGGGATTCAGTAGACAGTGAATACACAATACCCATCACTCCTCCAACCGATGCTACCGATAAGAATCTATTTGAGAATGACTCAAAAGCAAAGAATGCTATCAGGTGCGGATTAGTAGACAGTGAACTGGTAAAGATCATGAGTTGTAAAATGGCAAAAGAAATATGAGACAAAATAAGGAGTATTCATGAAGGATACAATGAGATCAAGGAGGCCAAGTTACAAACACATCAAGCTCAGTTCGAAGCTTTAAAGTTAAATAACGATGAGAACATAGAGACATATATGCTGAGATTTAATGAAGTCCTAGAGGATGATTCTAAAAAGGAAACAGGTGGAAGTCTTTTCATGAAACTCGAAGAAGAAATAGAAAAAGAACAAAAATGTGATGAAGAAGAAATTGATGCAGAAATAAATTTGAAAGAGGAACTAATTGCAGCTCTGGATGAATTGAAGATAGAAATAAAAATGAATAAGAAAATATCAAGAAAGCTTGAGGATGCAAATGAAATAATAACCAGTTTGAAAGTACAGGTAGAAGAATTCAAAAGGATTGAAAAAACTCTTAGGTCATAGATCAACGAGAAAGAGATTGGTTGCTGCAAACAAGAGGAAGAGATTGTTTTATTGAAGAAACAACTAGAAGAGGCCAATACAAATCTCAAATTCGAGAAGAGCATAGATTTTCTAGATAAAATGATAAGCCAACAAAGAAGATCCACGGATAAGCGTGGTCTTGGATATGAAGCTGAACAACCTTCATCTTCCAACTCTGCAGAGAAGAAGAAGTTCACTATTGAAGGATCGAAGCAAGAAAAGTTTGAAGTTGAATCTTCAAAAGGAAGAAAATATCAAATGATATCTACAACAAAGCAACCACAACAAAAGAGGTTCTATCACTCTCACTCTATTCATAATAATACTTTTAATGGCTATTGTTTCAGATGCAACCAGTATGGTCACAAGGCAAATTATTATGGATTGAATAATAAATCAAAGAGTTATGCTGGTAGAAATACATCTGCATTTATGAGTGAACACTATGTACAATGTTTTCAATGTAATGGTCATGGGCACATAGAAAGGTTTTGTCCAAGCACTTTTGTATCTAATCTAAGGCAAAACAGTAGATTTCATCAGACACAAAGAACACAACACAGAGAGGGAATAAATCATGTACATAAAAGAAAGGAAAATAATCATTCATCAAGGATGCACAAGAGACAACCACACAAGAGAAATGTTCAAGTTCATGAAAAGGTGCAAAATAGGGATGTAGTTGAAAAATCCAAGCCCAAGTTCAAGAAAGTTTGGAGAAAGATAGAAGAAAGGAAATCATGTCTCCTTGGACTAAAGGAGACTACTCCGCTATTGCACTAAGCAACTCTAGAAAGCACATCCTCAGGGGGAGCAATCTTAAAGTTTTATTTTAATGCTCCTATGTATTTGTTTGGTTATCTAAGGATGAAAGGCAAGTAGTCAGGGGGAGTTGTCGTATAGTTGTCAAAGTGTGTTTCAGTTCATGTAGTTGTTTGTGAAGGTACCGTGATGGGTGGTTGGTTTCTAAAAATATCATTAGAGTGAAAAGGATTGATTGCGGTTTCTTTTTCGAAAGTGATTGGTTGAGTAGAGTTGATTGAGCCTAGTCAAGTGATTGGATGCATGTGGTTGTTCAAGTTCCATAAAATAAACTATTCTATTTTCTTGATTTGAGTTGAGATTGAGATTTGAGAATAGAACATATAGAGTCTCTAAAAATTCTCTTTATGCTTCTATGAGATTGATTTGAGTTGAGATTGGGATTTGAGTATAGAACATATTGAGTCTCTAACAATTCTCTTTATGCTTCTATGAGATTTAGTTAATATATTGATTGAGCATTAAGTATAGAACATATTGAGTCTCTAACAATTCTCTTTATGATTCTATGAGATTGGATAAGTTCTGTGTGATCTTGTTAAGCAGATTTGAAACAAGCCTTTTCACCCTTATGTACCTCAAGGGTACTATGGAATATGGATTATGGTATCCGAAAGGTAAAGACTTCACCCTTATTTCATATTCAGATGCAGATTGGGCAGGAGGTGTCGATGATAGAAAGAGTACTAGTGGAGGTGCATTCTATTTTGGAGATAGATTGGTCACGTGGCACAGTAAGAAACAAGAGTCAGTTTCTTTATCGACAGTAGAGGTAGAATATATTGCAGCGACAACATGTTGTACGCAGGTATCACTTTTTGAAGGAGAAAGTTGTGGAAGGTGAGGTTAAGTTGGATTTTGTTCCAACTACAGAGCAAGTAGCAGATATCTTCACAAAACCATTGCCCAAGGAAGTTTTTGAGTACCTTCACAATAAATTGGGAGTGGTCACACTTCCTAAGAATTGACTAGCTACAGGGATCACATTCTCAAGGGGAGCATTTAAGTATTTGATTATATTGTTGCTCATGTTCATGATTTTTGCTAGTGTAATAAATTTTTTCTGGGAATGTTGTGCATTGACTCAGGGGGAGTCTGCAGTAGCCCTTTGGTATTATTGTCAAAGGGGAAGAAGAGTTACAGGAAATTGCACATGTGTTGCCAACAATTCCAAAGGGGGAGATTGTTGAGCAAGGTGCAACAACAGTATTGTCATTGTTGTCAACACATTCAGATAGATCTGTTGATGCAGTAGATAGGAAGTTCAAAAGCTATTCAGATGTAGAAGACAAGATTTCAAAGGTTATTCAAAGTATGTACAGTGATTTTCCAAGAAGACCGAAGTGGCCCATATGCAAAAAATCAAAGAAAAAGACAAGAAAAGTGTCGTGATATCGTGATATATACAGCAAGCATGAAAAACTATCACGATTTCACGACATGTTGGAAGAGAGATAAAAAGCAGGAAAAACTGTCGTGATTTCCTGACATGTTGGAAGAGAAAAAGGCAAGTGGAAAAATTGTCGTGATTTCGCGACATGTTGGAAGAGAAAAATGCAAGAGGAAAAACTGTCGCGATTTCGCGACATGTTGGAAGAGAAAAAGGCAAGTGGAAAAACTGTCATGATTTCGTGACATGTTGGAAGAGAAAAAGGCAAGTGGAAAAAACTGTCGCGATTTCGCAACATTTTGGAAGAGAAAGAGAAAGCAAGAAAATATGTCGTGATTTCGCGACAAGTTCGAAGAAAGAGAACAAGAAAGAAAAAGTGTCACAATTTCGTGACAAGTTCGAAGAAAGAGAACAAGTAAGAAAAGTGTCATGATTTCGTGACATGTCGCATTTTCGTGACTAAAATAGGAGAGAGAAAGTAAGTTGGAAAAGTGTCACGATTTCACATGTCGCATTTTCATGACTAAAATAGGAGAGAGAAAGTAAGTTTGAAAAGTGTCACGATCTCGCGACATGTCGCATTTTCACGACTAAAATAGGAGAGAGAAAGTAAGTTTTAAAAAGTGTCACGATATCGCGACATGTCGCATTTTTGTGACAATAGGAAGAGAGGAAGCGTACAGAAGCAGAATTGTCGCGATTTCATGAAAAAAGCAGAGAAGAAGACTTCAAAGGCAAAAGTGTCATGATTTCACTACAAAAGCAAAGAAGCTAAGTACGGAAGCAGAAGTGTCACGATTTCATGACAAAAGCTAAGTTGAAAACTATGGAGGCAGAAGTGTCACGATATCGCGACAAAAGCAAAGTCGAAGTCTATGGAAGTAGAAGTGTCACGATATCATGACAAAAGCAAAGACAAAGTATATGAAGGTGGAAATATCGTGATATTGCGATAAAAGAAAAGATGAAGTCTGAGGAGGCAGAAATGTCACGATATCGCAACAAAAGAATAAAGTGTACGGAGGCAAAAGTGTCGTGATATCGTGACATGTTTCATTTTCATGGGCCAAAGCAAAGAGAAAGAGGAGAGAGAAAAAAGTATCGCAATATCATGACATGTTGTATTTTAGAGGGCCAAAGCAAAGAGAAAGAGGAGAGAGAAAAAAGTGTCATGATATCATGACATGTGTTTTCATGGCAACAACAACAAAAGAAGCTTCAGAGGTAGAAATGTCATGATTTCGTGACAGGTCGTATGTGCACAAGACAAGAAGAAGAACCCAACTAAAATGAGAAGTATGATAGTGGACCGACATCTCTACAACATTTACAGGGGCAGATACAAAGTGAATTCATGCAGCTAAAATATGAAGAGTGAAAAAAAGTCAGTGCGACGGCTACAGGTACTATTACCGAATGAAATCTTCGAGCGGTGGAATTACCGAATATCTTCATGAGTTGAAGTCGACTAAGACCGATGACAGCTGACTAATATTAGGGTTTACATTTGTTATGCAAGCCGACTAAGATTAGGGTTTTCATCATGAAAATATTGTTATAAAAGGAGGGCTATTTGGAGAATTGTGGAGTGGTTGAATAAGTTGTCGAATGCGTGTCGAAGTGTGAAATGTGGCCGTAAGAGCGCAGAAAGCGTAGAAGCGACGAGATGATGGTGAAGTGCACAAAGTGAGTGAAGAGTTGTGTTGAATTGTCCTAAGTGCATCTATGAGTGCATAGATAGAGCAAAGTGCGCAGAGAGTGAAAAGGTTGAAATTTGACCAAGTGCGGCTGTGATTGCATAGAGAAAGTAGAAGGCACAGAGTGCAAAGGGCAAAGACGAACGCAAAGTGTAGCTATAAGGGTGCAGAGTGTATGAAGACAGTGCAAAAAGGGTGCGTAGATAAGCAACTCAAAGAAGGTGAAGTGTGGCTGTAGATCACAGAAGATGTGTCTGTTCCATAAACAGTGAGAGAGATTGGGTAAGCAATAGACCAGTCAAGGTCTTGTAAAAGTGAAGGTATTTTTTTTGTTAAACTTCTAGATTCAAACTTGAAGTCCAGGTTGCAGCTTGGCATCAGGGATTGGTGCTCCTTCCAGTTGGTGCTGGTAAATCAGGGGTTGGTGCTCCTTTCTATTGGTGTAGATAAATAAGGGGTTGGTGCTCCTTCTATTTGGTGTTGGTAAATCAGGGGTTGGTGCTCCTTTCTATTAGTGCAGATAAATAAGGGGTTGGTGCTCCTTCTAATTGGTGTTGGTAAATCAGGGGTTTGTGCTCCTTTCTATTGGTGTAGATAAATAAGGGGTTGGTTCTCCTTCCAGTTGGTGCTAGTAAATTAGGGGTTGGTGCTCCTTTCTGCTGGTGCAGATAAATCAGGGGTTGATGCTCCTTTCTATTGGTGCAAATAAATCAGGGGTTGGTGCTCCTTCCAGTTGGTGCTAGTAAATTGATTGTAAATTTTGTGCTTTGCAAAGGCTAGATTTGGATGGTAGTCCAAGCAGTCATTCTTGAGGAGTTGCCAAATTGGTGTACCTCGTTAAATCTTGTGTTGTGTGATGTTCTCTTGTGACACTTGCTTTATCTGGTTTTAAGGTTTCATTATTTTAGTTTTAAGAGCTATGAATTTAAGTTTAAAGAACTACACTGATTCACCCCCCCTTCTCAGTGCCATTGTAAGACTAACAAGAATGGCTGAGATGAAGCCATGTTAATGGTTGAATGGTTGTGATGAAGCCATGTTAATGGTGAAATGGCTGAGATGAAGCCATGTTAATGGTTGAATGCTTGTTGTGAAGCCATGTTAACAATGGAATGGCTAAGATGAGTCCATGTTAAAATGTGACCAAAGATATTAGGTACCTTTGGAGCTTTTTTTGATTGGTGATGTGAGTGACTAGGAGGATGTGATATCCTGAGAGTCCTCACTTTGCTTAGTGATTGAGTTGGTTCTGCTGTCTTGATTAGAGGGTTTGGATGGATCGTTGGTGGAAAATAATTTTAGATCAATAAGATCTTGGACAACATCTTTAAAAATACACTACAATTGTTGATGTCACGGCCCACTTGCTGATGGTAAGGATAGTACAATTTCTTATTATAATTCTTTCCATTTGGCTTGTTAATATCACTTGATTTGATTTTTGGAAGGATAATCTTTTGTGCTTCATAAAGTCTTTGGAAAATGGTTGAATAAGATTCTGAAATAACTGTGTAGTTGTGATTGGGCTTTGTGGGATGCTTGGTGCATTTTTCCAATTGTGTTGGACTTGAAATTGTGGTATAGGTATAAAAAACTGAGATGTGGATTATGACAACAGTTGAAATAATTTTAGTGTGTTGACAATTTGATTGTAAGCCTTGGTTGGATTTTTGAGTGACTTGAGATGTGGTGAATGGATTAATGAATGGATGAGATTGAGTGTTTTGTTATAGGTGTGATGAATTGGGGGACATGGAGTGGATTTTATGATGATGAGGTTGGTGAAGAAATTATTGTGAATGAAGAAGAAGATATGATGTATGAGGACTATGGATGGATGGACTCATAGGAATGGAATGGGTTTACAAAGGTATGGGAATGGAAACCATAGAATATTGTGGTACCCAAGATGGGATTTGGATAATGAAGATGGGTTGAGTGGAAATTTTTTGAGTTATAAGGTTCACTTGAAATGTCTGTTGAGTTATTTGCTACTGCTTGAGCAATTTGTTCAAATGTTCCCATGTATCATGAAGCTCTTGGTCAGACATGGATGAGATAGAAGAAATAGGTAAGGATGTGGATGGACTAGAAGACATGGGCATGGGGCAAGTTGCACTTGACATGGCAACTTGGGTGGCTGACACCTATGAGGCAGCATTGACTTGCTCCTCATACAAAGGGTTAGAGCAACCATAGGTATAACCAGGTGGGAGGGAAGTGTTAGAAACACTTGGGTATTGGTGATATGGAATGGAGGAAGAAGGCATACCATATTCCTCATGAGAAGAACTAGTATACACTTGGGTGAGTTTGGATGGACTAGGAGAAGAGGGTATACCATATTCATAGGCATAATTAGGATATCCTCGGGTGGGATTGGATGGATAGGATGTAGCCAATTCTGGTTGTGCAACATAGTCTTGGCTAATGGGTTCAAGGACATAGTTAGAATACCTATAGAGGGCCTCTACCTTGTCCATGTCAATTTGGGTGGATGGTTACTCAATTTTTTGGGGAAGGGATCCCTCTTGTGGGAGAGATGGGTAAATGGGCCTAGATGGACTAGGTTGGATAGAATTGGAAAGGTTGGCTACTTAAGTAGTGGGTATGTTTATTGTATTTTCCATTAAATTATTTTGACTTAATACCTTTGTTTTATTTTGAGTTAGAACCATAAAGTAATTAAATCAAAATGCAATTTTAGGACTATCAAATTAAATTTCCAAAACTGAAAATAGAGATAAAGAATTTAAAAACAAAGAAAATAATCAATCTTAAGTTTCACCTTGTGTGGCTTACCTTGTTCGTTTATTATCTCATTTTAGTATAAATTCCTTTTAAAAATGATAGATTTGTGTGTTTGATATATCCTAATCTTGCTTAATGAAAAATAAAGGTGAAAAACTATGGCTAGATGGGGCAACAAAATTCTTGTTGGTGATGAAATCCAACAAGTTTTCTCGGGAGTGTTTCTAAGGTGTCTAAGGATAGAGATTTTGTGGATGGAGATGAATACCACCGTCACCAAACCTCAAGAAGCAACCGATGATGAAATCCAGTCACTACTGTTTAGAATGAATCGTGCTTGTGTGTGATTAATTTTAAATTTTCTGTTCTTTATGGTGTACAAAAAATGTCAAAGACAAATAGATTTTGCAAATCTAAATTAGAAGCCAACACCTAAGATGTGAATTTATTTGATAGAGTGTGAAGTACACCGATTAAAACCCCCTACCAAAATTACAACCGGAGGGTTCATCCACCTCTCTGCCAAAGGAGTCACCCAAGGGTAGGAATACTATTCACACTTAAGCATTATTCCTACTTAGATAAGAAAAATGAGTAGTCCTCAACCCTAAGATATAGATTCTAGTGAATGAATTTTACTTTCAGATGCAAACAAGAAATGCAAGAATTCACTCAAATTGCAACTTGTAATAACAAAAAATATAAAATATGTGATGGATGAATGCAAGTGACCTAGGTGCAATCTATGATGAGTTTATTTCCAGATTACTTAATGTGTTCATTTTAAGCTTAAAATCTGAAAAGAAAAAAAAGTGAAATAATGAAATACATAAAAATAGAAATTAAAATAGAATGGCTGTAGGGCTTACCCAAAAGCCTAATATCTGCTCCAAATAACTGTCAGGCACAACAAAAAAATGGCTATAGGGTTTACCTATAAAATGGAACAACATAATGGAATTAGTACAACAAAATAAATCAAAAAGTAGAACCCTTGTGGGCTCCCATCGTGATCGCCATTTGTGAGGTGAAAATATGACACTAAAGTAGATATTAGATTAACAACTCAAAAAGAAAAAATAAATTGCACAAACATGATCTTTTTATTGAACAAGTAGGGGGGATCTGAAAAAATCCTTTGTTACAATAGATTTGTTCCACATAGTTATTTGATACAAAGTTACAACTTCTAGGGTTCTTCGAAACCCTAGCTACAAAGAATGTAGTGTCTTCATTGTATTTTACCTCCAACAGGTTGAGTGGGCTTCTTGCTATCTATAATCGGGCCACTCCAACTTCAATAGCTATTCAAATATCCTTGGCTAGTGTTATTTGATCCTGCACACAAATCAAACTAGAGAAATTAGTGCTTAAAATGAGGGTTCCACTGTGTGAACCCTCAAAAATATAAGCTAAAAACCCTAGATCTAGTTAAGTAAAACATACATAATTAAAAGCAACACTAAGTAAATGCAAAAAATAAGTTACCTTGCTATAGTGGATGATCTATTATGTCGCTCCATTGCAGATTGATGGATGGATCTATTGCAACTTCGTGATGCAACTGTGCCCTAGATCATGTCCAAAGATAAGGTTGTTTTGAGATCTCTATTACTCCAATAATTCTAAAATTTTGTGGGAAAATTCCAAAGCTCATCATGAACCTACCCTAAAAATTTTGGCTCAATAAAACTCCGGATGAGTGAGATATGGCCAAAACAATATGAGGGTATGCGGGAATAACAACAGGATGTTTTTGGAGGGAAATCAGAAAAGACCTAGGAGACTTAGCCGAGGTTGAGCTATAAAAATGACCTTTACTTATAATACAACCTAGGGCACACTTAGGGTTTCAATGAAACTAATCGTGTGGCTGAGATTAAAGCACATCCAAGGGTGGATAATAAATTTAGGGTGTGTTATGGATTAAGGTGGATGAACAAATGAGATTAGATCAGATAGGACGATTGAGGTTAATCTGGATTATAAATACAAATTTTATAATGAATGTATTAAAATATAATATAAAATATTATATTTAAATATAAATATTATAAAATAAATATAAATAAGTCAAATAAGGGTCAAAACATGGCGGGAAAGGCCTAAAGTGGGCCATTGGATGGCGGGAAAGGCATGGAATGGCCAATTGAATGGTGAGAAAGGGGGATGGTGGACAATTGGGTGGTAGAATGACCAATATGAAGGACAAGTGGCTAGGATTTGGTGTCTACACTCCTTAATTATGAATAGAAAGCTTAAATATAATTTTAATGCAATTTCAATTGACTATCTACTTTCAAGAACTTTAAGTTGGATTCCTTGTCTCATTAATTTGAACAAGAGACTAGTATCAATGCAATTTTCCAACTTTTAGAAAAGGATCTATGTTGTAATATTTATATCTCTCAAATTTTCAATAATATGGTTTTTAAATTTCAAAAATCTACTTTGATGTTGAATTCCTTATAACTCCCAAATAAGAAATTTAGAAAACAAAGATATTTGCAAATTTTAATATTCCTAGTTTATGTAGAAATCCTTAATCCTCCAAGTTAAACTATTTGTAATTATTTCAATATGGATTGAATTTCAAATAGAATGAGATAATTCTAAAACCTTTAAATTGTATTTCCAAAATACTTCAAAATACTTCAAAATTGATCAATATAGTTTCTAAGGTTTTAAATATTCAATTTGCTACCTTATCTCTCCATTAATTCAATTAATATAAAATATCCTAGATTAATTAATCTCAACCTTAGAATAGTTAGAAGTAATATACCTTATGAATCCTTAATATTTGCAATAATTAAATTAAATAAAATTTTATATACCTCCTTGCAAATTATGCATGTAATATCATTTTTCAATGCTTCGACCTTCCTCTAGTTTCTTGCAGGATTCTCTGTTAGCAACAATTAATTCCTCTACATAGTTGTGCTATATTGTAGGCTATGTTCTCCTGAAATCTATGTTATCGAATCCATTCTTGGTGATTTGTACTTCCTCTTGCAAATAGGTTTGAGGCTCTTAATGTCCTCTATGCAGGAGCTTTAAAGCTCTCAATTTTCTCCACATGTGTTCTCCTCAAACACGTTGGTCTCCTTGGTGAATGATCTTCTCCAAACATAGCAAAGCCTTTACCTTTCTTATGTTCCTAAAAAATGTTGGTCTCCTTAGTGAATGGGCTTTATTTCCTTCAATTATGAGCTTCTCACACTCAAAATAGTTATCTCCTTTAGGCACTCTTCAAATACAAGCTTGTGATTCAACATTTTCAAGCTACGTTATTTCTTTGACTCTACCCTCTATAACATAACCTCCTCCAATATATTTAATGATATTTGTAAGGTGTTTTTCACCTACCAATAACCCTTGGTGTTTCTTCTTTGACATGCCAAGTGACAAGAATATTTTCAACGACCTTTTCAAATGGCTCTTCTCATTCTTTGCAACGCTTCTTCTTTTGTAATGATCAATATTGCACTCAAACTCCTACGAATTCTTTCAAGATAATGATCGAGTAGCTAATAATTTGTTTTACCTTACCATGCAACAACCACCACATTCTCTTTAGTATGTTGGTGGTTATGGAAGCCAATGTTTTCTTCTCCTTTGGCCATTGCAATTCCAATTGACCCTGTTGTCTTCTTCACATCCTTTCGAGTTCCTCTTGAAGTCTCTTCACTTGCATGCTCTCTTGCATACATATATGACAATTCAATGGCTCAAGATGGAGTTTTTGGTGGCTCCTCTAATGGTTGACTGAAACAACACTCCTCCTTGGCTTGTAAGGTGATTTCACTTCTTAACTTGGTGGTTACCCTTCTCAATGTGGTGGCTCCACTTCTTGGTGGTTCTACCACTCCTTTGGTGGCTATTCTTCACCAAAAATTTATGGTGGTTTCCAATGCTCTTTGTTTGGATGAATGATGAAAATAGCTATTCCTTCAATATGGTGGTTTTTCCACTTATTTAGTGGTTACTTCTTACCACTATATTCTTCAATATATAGTGTCTTACTTGGTGTCTTTAGACACCTTAAGCCTACTATTTTTGAGCACTTATTCGACCTTATTTCATTCAATAGATTCTACACTTATATATATGATCTTCCTTTCTCCTTATTACTCCTTTTCAAGCTAACTTTTAACTCTATATTTTTCTATTGTTTTGTGCAAGTTCTAAGATAGCAATGATGCAATCTTCTTCAACTTTGAGGTCTTATTTTTGCTACTTAAAAAAAAACTCAAATGTGTTGCTTTTAATAACTTAATAATAAGCTAATGTGAATGTTCAAATAATAAACTTTTATAGCACCAATATTGCATGCCTCCTCTTCTTGGTGATTTGATTCACCTTTTTGCTATCTCAAATTTGTAAAATTTTCAGCTTCAATTCCTTTTGCTTTGCTTCCCTAAAATCATTAATTTTGTAGCTCTAATTGTTGCCTAAAGGTTTTTCGTCTTAGCATTTAACTTGCTGCCTAAAATCTGATTGTTGTAGATTCAATTCTCCTCTGAATGTATTCTATCAACCTTTGAAATTTACAGCTACAAATGTTGCCTTATTGCTATTCAAATATATTTATAATTTATAATAATTATCCTCCTTCAAATTCTACCAAATATTCCTATGCTTTGTTATTCAAAGCTCTCTCAAATATACTATGAATTTATCCAAATCATAGCCCTCTTTTCTCCTTCTAATTCTAACTAAATTTGTAGCGCTAAAGCCTTTAATTCATTGCTCTCTAAATCTGATTTCGTATTCTTTATATTGCTATCCAAAAACAATATTCAATTCCTCCAGATTGCTACCTTCTTTTGCTATCAATCCTTCCTTCAATTGGCTGTTCAAGGGTACTTCTAAGTATATCCAATTCTTCTTTAATTTGTAGCTCTATATCACCTTCAATTTTCTGTCCCGTGACTCTTCAACTTCTACTACAAAACTCAACAATCTTCTTATTCGTAAATCAACCTTCAAATCCTTTATGGATGTCTTTAAAACTTTCAAATATGGTGGCCTCTTCTTTATTATTTATCTTTCAATATTTTTGTTGAATTCTAAATTCAAATTTGACCTATTTGTTAGCCTCTTCCTCAAGAATATGAATGTCTTGATATCTTCAAAATTCCTTTCTAAAATTTGGCAAGCTTCTTGCCAAATCCTTCTTCATTTTGGGCTTGTTATTGGATGGCAAAAATTATCCCAAATTCTTCTTTTCAAGAGATTCTCCTGCTTGCAATCTTCTACCTTGAGCTTTCTTCAAATATTCTCCAATGGCAACTTATTCAACTTATTCAATAGGGCTTCTCTAGCATTATTTTTCTTTCTCCTTCCATGTTTATTTGAGACCTCTTCTCTTGGACATTCAAATTATGAAGCTTCTCAAATATTCAATAGGAATTTTTCTTAGTCCTCTATCTCCAATATTCAATATTCTATCTTCCAAATATAGAATTTCTTCAATGAGACCTCTTTATTGGGTCTCCTCTTTCTCAATCTACAATAAAAATGATTTCTTATTTCTTCAATCTGCAATCTACAGTATTCAATATTCTATGGGAACTTCCTTCTTGGGTCTCCTCAATCTCCAATATCCAATATTCTATGGGAACCTCCTTCTTGGGTCTTCAATATTAAATATTCTATGCTATTGCCACAATTAATCCCTTCACTAGATATCCTCCAATCTAGTGGAGAGCAATTCTAGTCTACATGAGTTTTTCTTGCAACCCTATGGAAAGACTCTAGAAAAAAAGCAATTTTATTTTTTTTGAAAATGAGATCTCCCTATCTCCTCTCAATCTCTCTTATGGCTCTCCTTATATCCTATAAATATTCCTTGTGGTTTTGATACCACTGTTAGATTTTGATACAAAATAATTAATGAAAAGCAACCATAAGATCTAGAATAAACATGTTAGATCAAATATAAGATAATGAAAATATTAAAGTATATAAAAATCATGAAATACTTTTACAATAAATTAGAAAACCGTTAACAAAAGCTTACAAAAATATTAATTTGCTATAGAATGGAGATCTCAAACTCTCCATACTTCATACATGCTCTACATTGTATCTCTACCTTCTCTACATTGTGTGTATGTGTATGTATCACACTTACATTTATGCCTATTTATATAATGATAAGTGACTCTTCATATGGAGTACTCTTGGCCTTATATCTTCATGTGATTCTTCACTTTCCTATTCTATGGATTCATGTGCACGTGGACTAACATGTGTATTTATATCATTAAATACATTGCACATTCTAACAATACTTGTGCATTTATTACATTGCATAAAGTAAATACTCAAACCCTAATCTAAGACACATTCCTAATCTAAAGATGTACCCAAGGTGGTACATTAGCATATACCAAATAATGTAATATATTCCAATAATTTTATTCACATTTATTATACAAATGGATCCTCATTAAGAGGAATTTAGGGTGAAATATAAAGGTGCCCTTGGGATTAAATGAATATACCTATAGGCTGACATAAATGATAAATGCCCATAATATTACATAATCAAACTCCAATAGGATAAATTAATAGTCCTCATAATAACTTATTCACACTTTTGATCTTGGCCTAAACAATATCATGTTACACATATTTCAACAGAAAGATCACCATTTTATCCTTATATTTGGAAAGACCCTCAACGAAATCCTTAGGGATGTGCTCCCATTGGTGACCAAGAATAGCCAAGGGTTGCAATAAACTAAAATATTTAATAATTTTCCCCTTGTTTCATTGACATACCTCGTATTTGGCCATAAATGTTAGCTTTTGATGATTTATACTAAAGGAAATACAACAACAAGATGTAAAATGAGCAAGCAATGATAAATATATGATAATGGCACTATAATATGTAGGAAAAATATAAGATAAAATTTTGCAATAACTCAGAAATATGCAATTTATGGATGCTCATGAAAATAGTACAATGTATTATAATGGAGGACATGAACACTCTATAATTTTAATGAAAGAACTACATTGTACTCTAACTAAAAATCACTATAGTAACTTTAGTCTCTCTCTTTGTCTGTCACTCAATACCTCAAAGGCCTATATATAGGAAGATATGTGCCTTGGCCTTTACTCTACCCATGAATATTCATATACCTATCCTATGACTCATGTACATGTGGAATACATGCATATTTACATCATTGTACATTCTAACACTTGTGCATTTATTACTTGCTTGAAGTAACTACTCAAATATTAATCTAAGATAAAATCCTAATCTAGAAATGTACCTAAGGTGGTACATTAAAATGTACCAAATAATGTAATGTACTCTAACACCCCCTTGTATTAAATTATTTGGGTATTTAATTCTTTAGTCTTCAATATGGTCTTCTTCCTTCAAATATTCTTCAACTTGATTTGGTCCTTCTCTTTCATTTGGTTTAGTCTTCGTCTTTTCTTCATTGTATTCTCTGTTTGTAATTGGATGAGTATCTTCATCTTGTTTCTTTAGTTCACCTTGACCTGTAATTAGCTCAAAAATATTTTAATTCATTGTCAACTTTTCCTTTTTGTTATGCTTCCTTTTGCTCCGCCTCCTCCTTTGTTTCTATATTTTTACTAGAGGAATATCTTCTTCATGATGACTTCGTATATCATCACAATAGTATTGACTAGGATTGCTATTTTGTTTTACGTTTTGAAAAAGTTCAAAAAAAATTAATGATAGATATATCATCAAGCATTATTTTGATGTGAATATAATTATGTTTTGAGTATTTCACCAAGCTTTGAAAAGTACTTCATGAAGATAACCAATTAGTGTTGTAAAATTTCCTTCTTTTTCTTCTTTGAGGAATAATGAGAATCTTTCCTTTTTACTAGTGGATAAATACTTGTATCCTTCAAAGGTATCTATTAAGTTTTGAGAGTAAAATTCCACCTCATGAAATAGTTCCTCATTATTGAATGCATTTATCACTATTTCATCCATGTTTCTTCTTATTTAACCTTTGAAGTAGAGTTCCTTATAGTTCCTTAGTGTTTTTGGGAATACTATGAGAATCTTAATGTTCAATCAAATATTTTGACAAATATCTACTTTTCCAAAAAACTCTAGATAAGATACCTTTTAATTCCCAAGTAATTAGAGCAACTTTGATGGCAGTTTTGTATTTCAAAAACTTTTGATGTTGTCTACCTTATGACTCCCTAGTTTAGAATTTATGAATTGACTTGACAAATCCTTATCAAATATTAGATTTTGTAGTATCCCTTATATATCCCAAGTGATTATAGTATGCTATGGTCTTGATAAAGTGCTTAACATCGATTTCCTTTTGAGTTGATTCCTTAATGTTTTGAAGATAATAATAAACTCCTATATCACCTTATTTCTCCCTTTTGATATATTCACCTTTTAATGTTTATTAAGTTCTTCAAGAGTCTATGGTTGGATTCCTTTTGTCCCTTTTAATGTGTATATGAGACAAGTATAAGCAACAAATTCCAACTCTTTTAATCAATCAATGATTTTGCTTCTTTTACCCTTATTTTTCAATGGTTCAATTTTCTAAATTCCAATTATCTAAAGTTTGATGTAGTACTCCTTATATCTCCCTAATTTAGAAATTTAGAAATGATAATATTTTCAAAAGAGTAATACTTTAATTTTTCCAAGGTATAAAACCTTATAACTCAAATTTTAATTAATTGCAAATATTATGATATTTGAATTTCAACTAGTGCACTTTTGAAATGTGATTTGAGGATATAAACTCCTTGTTTAAGTTTGCTTTCTAATTCACTAAGGTTGTTATTTGCTTATATATCCAATGAAAATAATAAAAACTTCAACCTTATATAATGAAGCACCTTATAACTCCTTATACTTAAAGAAATCAAATATTAAATTATATGAAACTTTACCTTCCTTCAAATGTTGTATGCTGCAATATGATTGGCTCTTGTTATAACTCTTTATCCAAGCTTGGGTGCTATATTTTTTGGTCTTCTACGTATGATAGTAAGAAATTAATGCTCAAAATTCAATGGATGCCCTCTATGATGGTCTTCCTCATTCATTCAATGATATTTGATCTCTCTTGCTGGATATCTATGCTCTTTCTTATCTAGGGCTATCAATACCTTTTATCTCCCTTTGAGGTGTATGCCAAGTGGAAATTTCTTGCTTAGAAACATATGAAACATGAAGCAAGAGGTTACATTCTTTGGAGGTGCTAGTTAGGTGGCACAATCCTTATGTTAAGAGTTGAATAATAATTGTTGATTCTTCTTTGAGGCGTTACTCCTTCCTGGGCACTATTCTTCCTTGTTGTAGGTATCATAAAGATTTGTAAGAACTTTATCTTACCTTGTGTCATGTAGCATTAGATTCCTTGCATAGCTATGGTAAGTGGAAGCTCCTTACCTTGCATGGAATCAAACACTTCAATGTACCTTTTATTCTTGGTGCCTATCCTCGCTTCTTTGTTCTTTCAATGCCTATTATTTCTAACTTATTTTGTCGATTTGCTTGGCTTCTTTGTAACTATAAGGTTGTAGCTCTTGATGCTATATGTAATTAGAGATAACAATCACAAGATGCAAAAATAATAATATGAAAGAAATTAAATCTACAAGATGACTTAAAATATACTATAAATAGAAATGACAAAAATGAATACAATGTAGTTGTGGAGGAAATGAACACTCCATGAATAATGCTTACTGGACTACATTGCACCCATCTCTCTATGGGTGACTTTATCTAAGCCCTACGACACTATATTGTATATCTACACTCTATATCTATAACTATGACAATAAGGCCATTATATAGGAAGATAGGTTCTTTGGCCAACACTCTATCTAGATGTGCAAGGGACAACTTGCACATGTACAACTTGCACATTAACACTTGTGCATTTATTACATTGCATGAAGAAACTAAGTAACTTCCCCCTAAATTAATCTAATGTCCTAAGTATGTATCTTGGTAGATACATTTACATGATCCAAATAATGTAATATGATCTATTTCTAACACCCCCTCTATATTACAATATTTAGGTATTGAAGACTTTTAGTCTTCAATGTGGATCTTCCTCCAGTGAATGGTCTTGAACTCGTTCAATTTCTTCTTATTTATCTACTTCAATTTTTAAGTTACAAATTTTGATCTTTTCTAGCTCTTTGTTTCTTGATGTCAGGTACCTTTGATGAACAATGGTTCTCATGGTCTTGCATGTCATGAGTGGATCTAAATAGCTCCTTCTTCTTTCTTTTATACCCACGTAAAACCTATTTCTTTGTCCTTCATAAGTGTCAACCTTGAGGTCAATGTTAGTTGATACATATGAAATAAGAACATG